>CAUJRU010000180.1:0-1324593 GCA_963277665.1 Viscum album | reverse complement strand
GAGGTAGAGAAAAATAGAAATTTCTTAGCATAACTGAATAAAACCCAATAGAAAATGTGATGTAATAACAAAAAGTTCAGGCCATAAAATTCATGAAACAGTTAGGGAAAAACTAGGAAAGAAGAAATTAATGATCATGTTTAAACTTGAACTAAAATGGGAGAAAATATGAAATTTGGAAATTTTGATAGACCAAGAGAAACAGAGAAATTTACTGAAAATTAATATGATAAAGGCCAAGGGGAAATGAAAAAGAAGTGGGATTTAATCAATGAAGAAAATAATATTTTTAGTTTTGAGGATGGGCAGAATACCCCCACTAGATTTGAATAATTTCCCACCTCTCATCCATTTTCCATAATGGCTGAAAAGGACTAGTGACCCTTATCACCTCATGTTTTTTCAGATGTTTTGGAGATTCAATATCAACATTCCCTTTCCGTAATCCTTTAAAAAATACCCTGAATACATGAAATTTTTTGAGAGGATCTTAATTAATTAGAGGTATTGGGGTGAGTGATCAACAACGAGTTTTAATGTGGAAGGTAGTTCCATAGTCTAGAAGATCGTTATACTAAAACTGAAAGACCCTAGAAGTTTTATCAGTTCAATGAATAAAAGGGATGATATTATATGACCAAATAGATATATTTAATCTTAATATCTATCCATTTTGGAAAATTTGGGCCTTAATGAGATGAATCCATCTTTAGTTTCCCTACATCTTGTTAAAAGGTCATTTTATTTCCATTGTGGGAGGGTAGATGATTATTTGGTTGATGTAGGGAATATTTTCTTTTCCAAACATACATGTTGATTCTACACATTGAATGTGATAACAATGTTCTAATCATTTTAGGAAGGTCATTCTTGGCCACTTCAGGGGCATTCATTGATTTATAAGAGTGTAAAAGGACCACTTAAGATGATCAGGATCAAGAAGAACTTCACATCTCCAAAGTGTCTCCACTTAAGGTGATTTTAATGTTGATTTTTGTTTTTAACGAGGTTATTAGGGATGATATTAGAACGTAACACCATCATTCATATTATTATATAATCATTGAATCTATCAGTTAACATTTTCATGGAAATTTTGTTGAGACTGAATCAACCAATGTTTTGGAATGGTTGGAGAGAGATGAGAACCAAAATAAGAAATAAATTGATCAAATACATGTGGTTATATTTCACCATTAATCTATCTTATGGATTATTTTTCATAAGAATTATTGAAATTTTAACCCACCCATGTTCCCCGGGCTGATCATGCATCCTATTCTAAAACACCTAAGGGAAGTCATTCTGGTAGTTTTACTTTTTCTGCTGAGAATGAAATATATAACATTGAGAATTATTCATGATTCAGAAATGTTCATATTTTGGATGAAAATGAGTTTTCAAGAACTATTAAGAGTGATATTGATGAGTTATTCTAATGTTTTAAAATTTTGGATAGAAGGAGAAGAAGTCCTCTGAATTGAATTTTTCTCAAGCGAGGAATGAACCCTAGTATTCCTATGGGACCAAATATCACATGATTCTACATCCCCTCCGAATCGGAGGGGGAGTCTTGTGATTTAATCCACATGGGAAGAGTATATCATGCCTTGGATCAATTCTTCCCATCCCGAGGATCCCTATTTCGTCGATGGTCCCCGATCTCTTTCGAGTGGATCCTCATGTTTCAATACTTTTAGTAGAGATTAATGGTTCCATGGATCTTTGAAAGCTCAAAATAGTGGCATGTTTCTATCTTTAGTAGCCCTCGGTTGAATCCTTTGATCACTTCGTCTCTGAGTCTTGGATGCTATAGGAGAACGCGGTCGTTGGTTTTCCTGACCGATGACATTTCTGGATTCAGTTTGGATCGGAGGAGGATTTAATCTAAGCCTGGTTGAGGACCCCTCATAGATGCGACATGGTGTCCTTCTACCTATTTTTCTATATCATAAATTTCCATATGAGGCGTGACCCTTCGACGTTTCACGACCTGTGTAAATCTTCCAGGACTTCCTCTCTCATTTCAGAATCATTCTATCTTCTCTGCAATTAGAAAAATAACATTGATGTACCTATGACCTGATTGGAATACTGAGGTTGTCTGTCATCCTATTTTACTGAGAATATGCATGGAAGTTGATGCTGAAAGGCTGCCGGTCAATTTCATTTGGATTATAGATGAACATTAGTTTCATTAGAAGCAGGAGGTGGTTTTTGAGTCATGGATACAGTATTGGGTGTCTTGTAACCGATGTGGTCATTTGGAGTTGAACTATCATAGTGGGAGGATGAGTGAATGCTCATAAGTGATGGAGAGGAGTCACAACGGATGGTGTGCTTCTACTAGATGGGATAAGGCCTTGAGAATGGGTCACACAGAAGCTGGTTTGACAGTAAGAAGGGTTGAGGCAAAAGATAATTTGTTCTTTGAGAAGGGCATTATGTGTGTCGGGCATGGAGATGCTATTGACTAGGTTACTCATGTGGGATAACCTCTAAGTGGCGGTGTAGTAGTGGAAGATCCAGTGTCATCCGCTCTCAGGAAGGGGGTGGTCTGAGAGCCTTTACCTAGAACTGCTATGGTGGAGGGGGCAAGGCCAACAAATCTACTATAGGGGATGATTCAGGATGGTGTTGATGTGGTATATGTAGGCTCTTCTGGTATGAAGGAGATGTTGGGCATCCAGGTGGGAGACTCTTTTACTGGCTATGTAGTGGTGGAGGAGCACAAATATCAATTCCAATTGTATGGGGTGAATCGCGATGCTGTGACTTTGGTTACTTCTGGAAAGGGTGTGGCTGAGGATGTGTGGCATACTGGCCCTGAGATCAAAGTGTAAGGTAATCTTATAAAGTAGCTAGAGAATATACCATGGAACCAGATGGTTATGAAATGTTTTTAGCATTTAATGTGTAACCTTGGTCTTGTAAATGTAGAAACAATGGGGAATTCTTTGGCTTGAAACTATTTGTGGTTGGAGCTAGTGGTTGATCTTATTCTGGACTTGGTTGTTTCTGTCTCGGGGGATGTGGATGCTTGTGCTCAAGAAGGGAAGGATGATGATGCTGGAGGAATGGTGATCATGGTTTCTACTGGAAATAGATTCCTAGATTGAAACATGAGGAGGAATTGCTTGAAGAGGAGAATGGTGAAAGGTAGGAAGGTGACCTCTTGTAGCTTTTTGTTTCTCTGATGGATGATGCAACCAGGGAAGACAAATTGAAACAGGTGGATCAGCCACAATGCCTTGATATAATTGACACCAACATTCAGGTCTAGCAGGATTGTCGATTGGAGGAGGGCTATCAAGAGGTGAAAGTCTTGGGAATGTGTGGTAACATCTCAGATGGTGACCAGGAAAAGGAGAGTGAAATGGTCATGCCTTCCTACAATGATGTTCTTCAGGGTGAATGGAGGATGGTGCACGGTGATGAAGATGTTAAGACTGGCCCAACAGGATGATGACTGAAGAAATATTATTCTTATCTTCCATGGCCGGTGTCTACTAGATCTTCTATTGGGAAGGAAAGTCGGGCTATGCAGTCCTCAAAGGTGTTTCTAGACATGGAGAAGCTAAATCATAAAGGGATGTATGGCAAGGTTCTTAAGAACTATGAAAGCTCAGAGTGGGAAACAGATTCTATAGAGGAAATGATATCTAAGGGGGGTGGTGATGGGTATGATTTATATGATATGTATTTTTTTCTGAATTGTTGTACCTGCTTAATGAATTTTCTATTTTTGATAACTGGCCAGAGTCTTGCCTTTGACTGAGCATTTCAGGTAAAAATTTGGATAGTTGTACTACCCTTTCTTCTTTTCACCACTCGAATGATGAAATATTATCCCCAGAGTTTGAGATATTTTTAGAAGATATTGTTGATTCTCCCACTACTCTACCATAGAGAGATACCGTTATAATTCATCTTGTTATTGACTATAAACCACCTTTACCAACTACTATTTTTATTTTTGAATATGTTAATACAATATTTTACAATAGATATTGAGAGTTTCAATTAGAGTTGAGGCTAGTCAACTTGGTTTCCCTACTATATCGTTACATGTTCTATCTCTTCCATTTAGTGAAATTAATGATTTTAGAGATACCATTAAAAGGAGGCTTAGTCGTCGAGTTCTAGGATTTCATATAATTCATCTTTACAATACTGAGTTGCTAGAGGTTTTATGTGAAATTATTGAATTTTACAAAGGAAACATTGTGGTGTCATGTACTAATGAATCATACCTATTTAATGACCATGGTTAGTAAAGAAAAAAAAAGACAATGTATGGATGGGTACTTTAAACGAATGATGCATGGGATCCGACCCATGGTTTTCTTATTTTTACCATTGATTTTCTTTTTAAATTAATTCTTCTTACACAGTAATGGGTCTCTCTACTTTGGTGAACATTTATTGTCGATATTTTCATTGAAATATTTTTCCAAATGATCGATGGATTGTTTTTAGCAGTGTCAGTTACCACATGACATGAGGTACAAGTGGTCGGGTGATATTTGTTGGTTGTGAGATCATCATACCAGTGTAAACCTCATTTAGAACACCCATTCCATAAATAATATATTCTTTGGATGAAAATTGGATAAAAATCCTTCATATTAACTCAGCTAAATTTTAACTCATATTTTACTTTTTTCTTTCTCATTTCAATTTTTTAATTTTTTTGAACGTCAAATTGTTAACTAGATTATTGTTTCATTGGTTTAAAGGGTAAATGATATATTGATATACAACATTAAAAGGAGTTATACATACCGTGGAAAAAACATGTGTAATATTTTTCTCCTTTATTTTATTTCCTCTGCTATATTAATTTAATTCACTATGAATTTAGTTTTAATTCATGTTGTTCCTTTTAAAATCATTCTTAAACTCATATAATGCATTAATTTTTTAGAGAAATAATATATAGTTCATAAATTTAATGTGGTTATCGTCGGTTTTTTATATTATTGTTTTTATTTTATTTTTTTATTCCTAAGGAAAAAACTCTTTGAACATTCATTTTACCCTTCAAAAATACATTTTCACTTATTTTACTTATAAAATCTTTTTAAACATTTAAACTATCTCAAACCTTGTTTCTCAAGATAGGGGAAAATTATTTGAGTTTTTCTGGTGATAGTGTTATTCACTTAGATTATTTTTAATTCATGGTCACCACATATAAAAACATAAATATTTTTAAAATTTCCTCCCTGCGAAACATATATTCGATTTTTGTAAATTAACAGGAAAATAATAAAAAAATCAGAAAATTGTAGAATAAACTCATATAAAAACAAAATATATAAAAACATTTGTTTCATCCTATTTAGGATGTAAATGAATTCTTAAGTGAGTGGTTAGGAGACTTATGTTTTTTACAATACAATATTTTTTATTTTTTGTGCCTACTATTTTTATGGATGTTCACTTTTTGATCCATAGGGATTGTGGTGGGAGATTCTTTTGTAGAATTTGTGATCATAATCTAAGAAATATAGAAATTTTTACATGAATCTAGGGGAAACACAATTTTATGAGAACAAATCTGGAAACCAACTCTAATTATAATCATGTAAGTCCTTTGAATCCAGATTAAAATGAAAAAATGATATCCCATAGTGATTCTCTGAGAAATAAGTATTAGGATAATTTTTGCTAATAATTAAAATCCATTTTTTTCTAAATATGTCCTCTGTATAGTGATATGAAAAAACTATTTTTAGAATCATAGCATAAAGTTAGAATCATAGCATCAATTTTTGAACCTTTAAAAGAGTGATAATAGATGGTGTCTCTTATTAATGTTTCAACACCACATTTACCTATCATAGTACATTCCATCACCTAGTAATCATTTTGAATGGAAATGAGGTAGTTGGTGACATTTATATTAGGAGACATTATTTTTTCCATTCATTGGAGGGAATAATGATATCCTTAGATCCAAAGTCACCTATAATTGAGTTAAGATGTTCCATTATTTTTTCCATTTCATGTAAATAAGTAAAAAACATTGAATTTCTTAAAAGTGCAATTGATTAATTGTGGGGGAGTTTGATGTGCCCTATTTCACTCTCTCTTTTCCACTTCATATTAGTAAAACAATATTATTAAAATATTATATTTTTGTTTAATAATTAAAAATTGTTTTAATTTTTATATTAAATTGTTTAAATTGAGATTTTTTTATAAAATTATGTTTTAGTGTTTATTTTAGAAATTTTTAATATTTTAAAATTAATTAATTAATTCTATTGTAATTAGATTTTTTATCCATTGTTTTTCTTCGAAATTATAGAAATTATTTTATTATAATTTTAAATTCCTTCATTAATTAAATTTTCTTCAAAATAAAAATTTTAATTTATTAATTCATTCTCATGTTGCATTTATTAATTATTTAATTTTATATTTAATTAATATTTTTTTAATTTGATTTATCTATATTTTTATGTTATTTTATTTATTTTTATTGAATTTGTAATTAATTTTATTTTCTTCTCATATCATTTATGTTTTGATAAATTCATCTATTAAATAAATATATTATTCTATATTATATACAAAGAGATATCAATTTTGTTTTTGATACATTAAATAATTAAATTAACATTTACACTGTAATTATATTTTGTAAATATTATTTTAATACCTTTTAATATTTAATTATAATATAATTCATTATTTTATTTAGTTTTTCTATTAATTAATTATTATTATACTTTGTTTTTATAAAACCGAATTTTAATATTATTTATGGTGTTAAATTAATTTATTTGTTAAAAGTTTAAAATCTATATTTATTCATCATTGTGTAAAGTTTAATTATGATTATTGTGTTTTTTAATAATTTCTAATTTGAAATTATAGTTTTAATTCCATTTTTTTATAATTATTTGATCTATTTTTCATTTTTTGTTTTTTTGGTTTTTTAGGATCTTCTGTAAACACACCCATTGAAGACATAAAATTTACCCACATTCAGCCTCTCCCACCATAAACCATTCCCAATGTTGGCTCACCAAGCACTATTTTCTTTATATTCTATCTTCTAAACATATCCCTTCACCCACAATTGGACTGTAAAATGGTGAGTCCCTACACAGCTTTGTAATTTTCTATAGTGAGTCCTATCAAACCAATGGGGAAGCCAAAAAATGTTTATTTATAGGCCACCACCTTAAAAATGGTGATGGTGACTTAACACATCACCACTCACTACCCAACGGTGACTCTAGAGTGTCACCACCAACATGGCCTCCATATGAACCCAACCACACCTCTCACGTCCACATTAGAGGAGGTAGAAAAAAAATAACAATGCCAATCGACCAAAATAATAATTGATGATTCAAAATTGAACTTTCATAGATAGAAGAACTCATAAGAAAATATACACAAATTCAAAAAATCACTAATCTATAAATGAAGAAACTAAAGATGAATCTCACTTAATCTAGAGATACAGACCACCAGAGAACCCAAAAACTCACCAAGCCATAGTTTCTAGATCCCACCACCAATGAGAATGGTTTAAACCACCCCACCCTAACGTTTGAAGCCACCAGAGCATCGTGTCTATATTCATCTACTCTCAATTAAGAACAACCTTATGAGATACCTTCTGGGGAGAAACAAGATGATTTTTAGCAACAATAATCTTGGAATTCTTTTAGGGACTTGTTTCCTACCTATATCACTACCCATCTCACTTCCATTAGAGAACAACCATTCGCTTCTGTTTCCACACACCCCCATTTCCTCGAAAAAATTACTCGTTCTCTTATCTATGTAATATAATATAGTATCAATAAAATACAAATTGGCTATCAATAATAATAAATGTTGATTATCACTTATAGTTATGTGCATTGTTAAATTATTTAATATATTTATAATTGTAAATATATTTATGGATATATTATAATAATTTTATTTCTTTTTATATATGTATCTAATAATTTTAGTTATAGTGATATTAGGTATGTATTACTATTTAATATTACATGTATAAATCTATATGTTAATAATTTTATAGTTTGTATTATAAAAATAATTATTATTTTATTAATAATGATTAGTATATAAATAAATAAATATTCTTTGTATTTATATATTTATATACTCCTAGTATAACTAAATTTATTTATATATATATATTTTTTGGTGAGAATTTTTTTTCTATTTTCTTTTCCATTGAATTATTTAAGAGTAATCATCATATATCTCCCAAGACTTTGGTTGTTGATCATTATATTTTAGGGGTTTCAGGTTCAATATCCAATGAGGATGAACTATCATAGTGAATTTACCATATAGAGGTTAGAGAGACCATCCTTGGGCTGTTAAAAGATCTATTAAGGAAAAGATAATTCAAGAAGAAGATAGAAGGATGCATACATTCAAGAGACAATCTAGATCACCACAAAGAGAATGGGTAGGGAGAATATATTATTTTTCATCTCTGATTCTAGATATATTCAACCCATCTACCACATTTATGAATTAGAAATTGATCAACAATCAATCCACTCACCCATTCCTGATATGTCTCTCAATCCATCCATCCATCTCCCTATCTCCACCCAATATCATCATTCACCAATGCACACAAAAAATATAGAAGTAAACCAGTTAAGAGTATAGAATTATAGAAGGAGCTTAAGGATGGATGTTTTCTCAAAAATATATTTTTTCTACTCTCTTTATTCATTTTTCACCATTTTCTCTTCTTATCTTGTGTAGTGAAATTTCATTGGGGGTATTATTTTAAGGATACCATGTACTTATTATGTTCTAATCCTAATTTCTAAACTTTCAACCATTAAATTATGTTCATAGATGTCTTTCTGATTCTTGGTGAGTAATATTTTTTTCTCTATGATATTTAATGATAGGTGAGGATAGATAACCCAATTCATTTTAATTATGACCGAAGTACTGTATATAAAAAAGGTTAATGGTTATTTTCCATTTATAAATAATTTTTTCCTATGTTATGATTGAAATCTTGTTCAACAAAAATATTTTAGAATTGTGTTGATCGATTGAAACGAGAGATATGTGAATCAACACCATTTTCTCATCATCAATTAAATTTCGGTTAATATGAGTGTTAATAGAAAATATTTTATTCAATCCATGACATTATGTTCTTCCTATTTTCATCCATTGATTTTATATCACTCAGTCATCCATTTATCTCACTACACCACTATTCCAATCCATTTACCCTCATCTTCACATTTACATTCACTATCATTATTTTATATTTTATTGTTGTATTTTTTGGTTATTTATTTAATTTTTTTAGTTTTTCCACCATAGAGAATCTCTATGGTTTTACCATTCTTAACACATTACTAGTGTATGTGGGTTATATAAATTATATTTTTTTGTGAGAATGACAACCTCACTACCAATATGTTTATAAAAAGAGAAATGTTATTGATATTTAATGAATTAGAAAAAAAAGGTAATGGTAAAATGGTTTCAATGTGTTATATATAATATTTTGTATAAATCAACAAAATGAGAATTTATTTCATTTGGTTCATATAATTATAATGAAAATATAGTTTCTTTTCATATATTTCAATTGATGTCGAGAAACATAATGAATAATATGCTTCAACAAATATGACTTCATCATAACAAATAAATTAGTGTGACACTGAAAATCAGACTAAAAAAAGGTTAGAACGTTTGAAGAGATCTAATGTTGGTATTATAATTGGGAAGGTTCAATAAAAAACATCATGACTTTTTATGAATTGAAGATGTCAAATATGTATTCTTCAATTCAAGGGAATTTGATGTTTTTGGAAATTTGGTTTATTTGGAAATCATTTCATTATCCCATTAAAACCACATTTTGTGCACCTATAAAGGGAGGAGAGTACATTTTCCTTTCTTAAACTGGACATATTCACGGGTTAAGAGAGAAGGTGGAGCATTGAATTTTTTTAAGTGGAAAATTGTCTTGATTGAGAATTCTTAATGAAATTTTCTAGAAAGATGAGTAATACAAAAGATCATTCTCAAATCAAACCGGTCAATTTTACAAGGAAATCAAAATGATATTTACATACTGCGATAAAAGAAGTTTATAATTGTTTCAGTGTTAGTATAGTATATTTATATAATCAAACATTGAAATCATACTGGGCATCAGATAGAGTATAATTACAAAGGAATAATAAAATCATTCCTTTTACTCAGTAGGAAAGAGAATAATTTTTTTTTGAAGTTCATAGTTTTGAAATTTTACTATGAATTACAATCATTTATTAAAATATTTCATGTTACTTGAGGCACGTGTACTTTTATATTGATCATAGTTCCATAGACGGGTAAGGTAATATCATAATATTCAACCCTTATAAATGGACTTTTTTGTAGTAGATTTTGTAATGTGTATTTCTTTGACCCATAAAAAGGACATAGCTACTCTTACTGAGTTATGAACCTTGTAAATTCTTATGTTCTGATGGACATGTTATTGGTTTGTTCCCTAAAATTTCATAACTCATTAATATGAGGCAAAAGATGTTTCAAAAGCAAAGGAATATAAAAAAAATATGATATCACTGATTCAAACCCTCACCATATTAGTGATACATAGATCTTAATTAGGTAATTTTAATTTGTATCAATGTTTTAGTTCCCATCGTTTACTACATGATGAAGTTTTTGATCAAAAATAATGTTTTAGAATATGAAATTTGTAAATAGTATATGACTTTCCATCTTCATTATTAAGAAATATCTTATCAAAAATGATTTAATTTTACCTTATATTATGCCTCTTGGGTATGTAGTTATTGAAGATGGGGAAGATATATTTCATTATATAGTTGAAAAATTTCCTCTCATATCTATTATAAAATAATAATAATTTGAATGAATGAAGAGCTAAGAATTCATTATTCTCATTACATTATGACTATTTTTTTCCATGAGTGATGTGTGTTTCCATTACTATAGGTATCTAGGATAAGTTGTATAAGTTTTTGAAGGTAGTAAAAAGGTGAATATCTCCAAGTAACAAATCTAAAGGATCAAGGATGAAGATCTCTTGATGAGTTCAAATGAATTTATTGGGGACCTCATTACTTGGGTATATAAAAGTATTTTCACTATTAGATGAATTAGTGAACAATATAAAGATTCTATTTTCCTATAAAAAAATCAAATTCATCTTTAAAATAATGATTACATTGTTTCCTCATTGGAATATAGTGTTCCAGAAACATTACCATTATATTAATTGTGTAGTACTCTCATAACTTATGAAATGAGAAGGAAAAAATTTATTAAATTGAAAAAATTTATATAGAAATGAACATAATGACTACCTATCAAGGAATTTCTAGAGTGTTCTTGAAGTAAAACATGATGTTGGATTTGATATAAACAATGATTTATGTAAAAATCCTGAATAATTTTTATCCTTGTTTTCTAAAAATGTAAAAGGAGGTATATGAATGTATAATGGGTTACTTCCCATAAAATTCATTGAATTCCGAGCAGTTGGGTACATTCTATCAAATTTTACTCCAAGAAGGAAAGTAGTGGAATGTGATAAATGTGATATATAAAGAGGGGACCATGGAAGAAACATCGGAATGATTCTAAAACTTATTCCCAATATAAAGATAAAGAGTTATCCAAATATAAAAGGAGATGTTTCGTATCTAATGATAGTGAAGAAGAAGACAAAAGATATTCTAATGAAAAGTATAATGAGAAGGCTAGAGAAAATAATTTCATTGTAAGAGTTAAAAAAGAGTTTTGAAGTAGTAGTTCTAAAGTAGAAGAAACTCAATTAGAATTTCATCTTAAAGATTAATTGAATAAATATATGAGAAATTATGTAAGTCTTGATGATGAAATCAAGAAATTAAAAAAATGAAATTTCAGTAAAGAATAATCATGAACATTACTGATGAGAATATAATTATTCTAAAATATATTGAAGAACTTCCAAAACCCATTGAAAATGAAAACAAATAGAATTATCATCTTGATGTTATGTCGGTGGAAAATGAAGCAGAGTAAGAACACTTCTAATAAAACATTCATAGAGCTGAATAAAGGGTTAAAATTTTCAATAATTTTATATTTGAATTTGGTGAAATATTGAAAGGATAATCTAATAAAAGATCATAATTTTCCTTCAATGATTAAAAAAATATGATTTTTTTTATAAAAACAATTTCAGGAAGGTTCTTTATGTGGACAAAACCAATAAAGTGGAGAATTCATAAGTCTCTAAAAATTATGAGTCCAAAAAGTTTCTATTAATTATGGTTATAATAAAGTTAAAAATAATAGTGAGATAAAATTGAAGAATGATGATGACATAAGAAGAGTAGTTTGTATACAATATTCTGATAAGAATGATAATAAGGTTACTAAGAATCATTCTCAGAAATGATTGTACTATTTTATTGATGGGGAAACAAAAGATTGGTATGAGAGGAATATTTTTCAAAAACCTAAGAATGTTTTTGTAAAAATTGAAAATAGGTTGAAACATATGAAAACTATTTTTGGAATATTTTTAAAACCATGAAATATTACAAAATGTTGTCTTATTTTATTACCAACATGAAAAAAGATTCATAACAATATTAAAAAACTAATTTAGAAGAATGATAAAGGGAACAATAAGGATCTTTTTGTTTAAACTGATTCCAAAGAATCAAATGGATAATGAACATCGATCTTTTATAGTGTTTTTTCTTCTTAAGTAACTTGATAATAATTTATTTGAAGAATTTGAATTAATTCAAAGAATAAACCCTGTCATTTTTAAATGTTGAATCCCTCATAATCAAAGGTGTTAGATAATCTATTATTGGGGAAGAAAGTTTGATTTTTATAAATTATTTGTTTTTTTATTGGATGAGAAAAAACATGATAGTTGTTTCATAACTATATGATGAGAGAAATAAATAATTCGTTTTAAATTTGTGGTTTTTTGAATAGGGATTAATATCGAAATATGGTTAAAGGAGGAAAATATACAAAAGTGAACTTATTTGATGTTGATGAGGATTAAATATCTTGTTATTTAGGCATGGTGGAAGGAAAATCTCTTATTGAATAAAATTTTTGTGAAAAAGTGTCATAGAAACAAGATAAAGTTATTAGTGTGAGAAAATGTCTATGGAATTCTGTATTTGTTAAGAAGAATGTATTAGTGTTGTAAAATTTTTCATAAATGAAATGATTACAAAATCAGTTCCTAATAGAGTTTACATTTCTGCAAAACAACCCTAGTAACATATTCATTCTAATATATATAGGCCATTGGGAAAAAATATTCCAATCGATATATGTACATAATTATTTTCATTCATATAATTAGTCTAATTACTATGTTCCATATATAAAATATAAGTTAGATGCACTAAAAATGATTAAATGTTTCAGGATGAAATATGAGACAGAATGTGAGTATTTAGAAATGAAGATATGTTCGGAAAATGGTTGTGAATACAAAAATAAATAATATTATTGTTATCCTGAGAAGTATAGAATTCAAAATGAGATAATTACAACGTAAAATCCTAAACAAAATGGTGTTGGTGAAAAAAAATATAATTTTTTTAAAATTGTGTAAGCTATGTAACATGAACATGGTAAATCTAATTACATTATGAGGAAAGACATGAGTACTACTGTTGATATGAAAAACTAATGTTTCTAAAAGATAATTTCAAATATGACTCCATATGACATTTTTATGGTAATACTCTATATTAGAAATAGTTATGAGTTTTTGGGAGTCCATGGTTCATAAAGAAGAATATGGAAAACATGGGATGTTTGAGTACAGAGGTGAAGATGATTTTTTATTTCCTATCCTATAGATGGAAGAGGATATAGGTTCTTCAATAAATAGATAGGTAGATTATTTGACTCCGTTGATGTGAGGTTTATTGAAAATAATGAGAAAGGTGATGAAAAATCTTTTGATGGTACAGATGTTTATTAAGATTAAATAAATTTTTATAATAATTTGGGAAATGATATAACCAATTGTTATCCTGCTCAAGAAGAACAATTAAACTCCAATATTTGTATCATAGAATAAGAATTTCAAAAATCCCATTCCAAACTAAGGAATAAAGTGGAATCGAAAAATGTAATTAGTGATCAACAACAAAATTTTCAAAAAAGAATAATTTCAAAACTAATTACACATACACCTTGGTATTCAGAATTCGAGATGAAATATGTGAATAATGATTTTCAGAATCCAAAATTGGTTCCGGATATGAATGAAGAGATAGATCATATATAAATGAATGATACATGGTAATTCATACCTAAACCTAATGAAATAAATGTTATCAGTACAAGGTGGATTTTTTTCATAACATGAAAAATGAATAAAGTGAAGTGATAAGAAAAAGATAATGATTTCTGTGCAATGGTTTCAAAAAAATTTAAGGCATCGATTTCGATGAGGATTTTCTCTTGAGGAAATTATTGAAATAATCATAATCATTCTTCTTATACAAGAAATTAAAGTTACAAAATATTTCAGATGGATGTGAAGTCTACATTTTTAAATGGGTATCTTAATGAAGATGTTTATATTGAACAACCATGTGGCTTTGTTGTTTGGAATATTGAATGTTATGTTATCATTTTGAATAAATACATAGTATGGGATAAACAATACTATGAGGGTTTGGTATTACAAATTTGATACTTTCTTGGGGAAGATGAATTTTATGAATGTGAGAGTTGATAGTTATCTATACATCAAAAAAAGTTAGGAGTTGTCTCTCACTGTAGTTTTCTATATTGATGAATTTTTCATTGCTCAGAATGATGAAAGAATTGTGAATGATTTGATAAAGAGAGTAATTTTTTTTTGAGATGTCCATGCCATTTAAAATGAAATAACTTATTAGGTTTAAAATCACAAAAACGGGGAACAAAATTTTATTTCTCAAGAATAGTATTTAATGGATGTTTCTATGACGTTTGGTATGGAAAAAACATAACCAGTTTCCACACTAATTTTAGTGGGAACCAAGTTGACCAAATATGAATAAGGTGTGGTCATTTATTATAATGTGTTTGAAAAGATGATAAAATATTTCATATATTTGAATACACCAAGGGCCGATTTTTTTTTATTTTGTGAAATTATGATAATCACTTTATATTGATCTATAAGAATCACATCTAGTTGATAGAATAATATTTCTCAGATATATCAAAGAGAAACCAAATTTCAGAATCTGGAATGACAACACATAATGTATTAAATTTTATGAGTTTTTAGAAGTTGATTGGGAAGAAAATGTGGATGATAGAAGATCCACATCTATCAGTGTTTTCATTCTGGGAAAAAAGTTATGTTAGATAAGAAAACAATGACACTAAATTTTTTAACTCTCAGTAAGGACGAAGCGGAGTATGTTTCTAACACTCAAGATGATACTCCCTAATGATGATCAATATACAGTTTTATACATTATTATAGAATTATAGTTACAATTTATCTTTGGTTATGATTAGCAAAGTTCCATCAAAATTATAAGAAATTAGGATGAAAATTATCATTTTAAAAAATATTTATATAAAATATCATTTCATCAAATATCATGTAGATAATAATGAATTGATGATTGAGTATGTTTTTACATCAGAATAAGTTTTTGTAATTTTCTCCATATCCTTTAATGAATGAATATTTTAACAAGATGTGGTTGAATGCAGATGTCCAATCACATTATCATCAATGTTGAGATATTTTTCCATGTCCCCTATCTCATCTTGTCTTTGGATGGTGTCATCAAAGAGGAAATTGTTTCACAAATATATCCATAGATATCTACTAATAATTTTATGGGATAATATTTATAGTAGAGTTATTAGTAAGAAATTATTTTGAGATTATAATGTGTGAACTATTATAATAGTTTGTTGAAGTGGTTATAGATTCCAGTTTTCCACAAGAATGTGGAAAAATTTGAGAATGGTTTAAATAAAAGATGATCATGTTTCACGAGTCACTACTTTTGGGTCACATGATTTTTCTATCAATGATTCCAGATTCATAAAAGTAGTTACTCATATAGGATTAGATATTTTGATAAGTAATCCATATCATTAGGTTACTTATTTTAGTAATTTATAAACCTTTTTTGAAGATAATATCCAAAGAGGGATATTGTTGGGATCAAATTGCGTAGATGTATTTTTTAGAAATATAAATAAGTATAAACTGAAGGTATTTACAATTATTGTTAATGAAAAAGAAATCTCATCACTTTTTAAAATTTTGTGATCAGACTCATCATTGTAATCACAAGATAAAACAAATAATGATTAATAAATTCTATAGTATTGGGAAGAATTATTTGCAGAGAAAAGGGTCATCAGACTAAAAATGGGTCAAGGATAAAACAATCAATCATTATGAGAAATTATTTCTAATTTTGCATGGATATAAAGAAATTTTGATGATTATTTGCTTATCCTGGTGTTCTTATATATGATAAAATCTCTGAAAAAATTATGATGCTTTCACTATGAAGAAATGGGGGAGAATATGTGATTCCAAAAGTATTTAGGTTTTGTTGGAATGAAATGCATGCTTACATAGTTAGGATGTTATAATAATTTCCAATCAAATTTAAAAAATTATATACATACCCTAAAAGTTCTCAATTTCATGATAAATTCATGATGTATGATTATGTTAGTAGAATAAGAATGTTTGGGATGCCAAAAATTTCTAGTTTTAGTTTATCTATGTGAGAGAAAAAATGTAGATTTTTTTTAAAGATAGTCCTTTTATGTGAAACATAGAAGATGAAGATGATGGTTTTTAGTCATACCAATAAGTCAAAAAATATAAATCTTCATATAAATAATATGGAATGTATTGTTATTAGAAATGTAAAGAATATTTAAATCCGAATCTACTGATACTAGTCCATCAGATGTGGTGTTACACTGATCAATCTGAGGCATAATATTTTGTGTTTGGAGTTTATGGGTATAATGAAGTAGAAAATTAGTGGAGTTTTTGGGACCAGTGAAATATTGGATCAGTGATCAATCAACATTGTAGTCAAATACTTTCATTATGATCAATTGTTTTCAATTACAAAACAAGAACTATGATATGTTCTTTAATTGGGTCATGAAATAAAGAAGTACTATATCCGGTTTTTATCAATTACATAAAGTGTCATAGGTTTGGAACATACATCGATTATCAAAGTGAATAAGAGACAAATCCATCATATGAATTATGAAACTAATAACTTCATCAGATGAAAGATCATCGGTCCGAGGAAATGTGAAATAAAATTACTACTTAATGAAGTTACAAAAGTGTTTTGAATGGGATGTTGAATTTTTAAGAGATTATAGTAAATGTTTGTTAATGATGTTTGATTTTAATGATGAATTTATATCTAAATGTATTGGAACCATTAGATATTATGAATATATTTATGAAACAATAATGGTTACTAATGTCTAATGACGTATCTGCAATGTTTATTGTAGTATGGTTTCAATGTGGTATATCTATTAGTTGGAACAATTAATCGAAATATGATGATTTTTTATGGTGGTTATGAGAATCATAATGAGAATGAAATTTCTTTTCATATCATTAAAATGGTGAGAATAAACATAATAAATGATATTCAAGTACACATATGTCTTTATTGTAATAATGAAATCTAGTAGGTAATCAGAATCATATAGAATACTGATTATTAATCTGGAAGTGAGATGATGTTGTGAGAAGATTCAAGAAGGATGGAGAAGAAATTAGAAGACTTTATGAGGATTGAATAAGTCAAATATATATATGAAATTGAAGAAAATTATATTTTCTAAAACATTAAGTTATGTTGTAAATATTTTTAGAATGCTTCAAAACATATTTGGAGAAACTATAAATGGAGGAGAGTACATTTTAATTTATGATACTTTTACTATTCCTAGGTTAATAGAGAAGGAGGGAGGATGAATGTTTTTAGAGTGAAGATGTTTTTAGATTGAGAATTTTTGGGGTTGTTTTCTGAAGAGAAGATAAAGGAGTACTATTCTCAGATCATACTGGGCCATCGTATTAAATTTTATAAACTAATACAAAATATTTGACGATTGTTTCAGTACTATTTTGGAATAGTTATATTATATTAATGATCAATCAAAATGGATTTTGTACTGAGTATCATAATAAATAAAAATGAAATTATTTCTTATTTCTAAGGAGGATGGTTAAGCTTATTTTATGTTCATATTTTTGAAGGTTTATAATTAAGAATAATATTTTTTACAATATTTTCTGCTACTTATAGAACATGCACTATTTTATTGATTGTAGTGATACAAAAGTGTAAGGTAATATCTAATATCAAATTTATTGACACAAAGTGAACGTTATAGAGTGGATTGTTGTATTGAATTTTTTCACAACCATACCAAGGATGTAGCTACTCTTGTTTTGTAGTAAACATTGTAAATTTGTTTGTTGTTATGGATGTTTGATTGATTTTTTTCAGAAAAATCAAAACACTTTAACAAGAGGTGATAAATATTTCAAAAATGAAGGATAATGAAAATAAAAAGTTTTCACAGATTCACCCTCGCCCCATCTCAGTGATACTTAGATCATGGATGGGAAATGTCGTTATCATTTTAAAATGGATTGGAAGGAAATAATGTAGATATGATATTATAACTTCAAAAGCATAATGATATCATAAATAAAAAATTTAAAAATTAAATGAAATATAATATCCATCCATGAAATAAAGTTATAGAAAATTAATTATATCTCTATATATGGGAAGAATTCCACACATTCACAATAAAAAAACATTCACTTCCTATATGACAGAATAAATTGTGGATAATGGTTATTATAAAATATTTATAATTATAAATAATTGTATTTCTAATATATTTCATATTATTTAATAATGAATAATATACTTTTTAGGATATAAAAGAGGAAATAATTTGAAAGAGGATGGGTAAAAGGATTAATTATTATTCAATATACCTATATTAGATCCTTTATTATGGACCATCAAAATAGTATTTTAAAAATAAAAAAATCAAATTTATTTTTAGTGGATTGGAGAAGAGAAATAGTTTTATTTTTGAGCATGATGGATGAAATGGGTGTAAAGAATAGAGATCTTGGGATTCAATTTATATCGGTGGGAAATTGCACACTTGGAGTCTCTTAAAATATTTAAATATAATTATAGTTATTCTCAATAATACTGATTTCAAATATCCATGAATGAAATTAAGAAGATACTATGATCAAAATATATCCCTCAAACTAAATATATATAATTTTTACTTTATTTATAAATGTATCAATTAATTTAACCCCTCTGTTAAAAAATATTATTCATATCTACTATGATGAATTTTTAAATATTATAGGGATATAATTTAACTAATAAGGTAAAAATTGTATCATAAATGGAAGAAGGATTTTGTTTTCTACCAGTTACCATCATATTTTTTCTTTTTCATGAATTCTTCCTTTTAAAATGATATAAGGAAATATATTTAACATACAATGAAATTAATTTAATTTTAAGAAATATTGAAATACTTTTACTTTGAAAACAAATTCACACAAATATAATTAGAAAAAAAACATTTATATAACTTTTAATATGTTATATATATCATCAAAATTTGTAAGACACCTTGAATAACCAATACATTTAGTATTTTTTAAAAAATTTATATGATTCTTTTTACTACTCTCACAAGCACAGTATTGTTGTTTCATATGAATTTAAGGATAATACAAAATCCCTGAAAATTATAAATGAATTTTCAATAATAAAAAAACATTAAAATTTAATAAAAAAATATGTGAAATAAACAAAAGAAGAATATACCCTTCTAAATAAATATGATAAATATTAAATGAATGAAATTGACATTTTTGACTTCTTCATTTAATTAAATATTATAAAGGTTAAAATAAAATTTAAAAGGGAAAATGAAATATTTTGTAATTTTTAATGATTATTAATGAAATATATTTATATAATAAAATAATTATAGATGTTTGAATGGATTTTTAGCCTTATCAGATTAGTTTTATCCATAATTAAATTGTTTTAGCTATACACTGCTAATCAAAATAAAAAATTGTTGTTATTAATAATGAAAAACAAATAAAAGTTATTTATTTCAAAATTGGAACTAATTTAAAAAATATGGAATATAATTTTCAATAATTAATTTCTATAAGTGGTAGCAATTAATTTAACTTGAAAGAAAAAAATTAAACAAAAAATAAGTTTTCAAAAAAATCCTTTTATTTATAAAATTTATTTATTCCAAAATAAACCATAATATTGATTAAAATTATCATAATTAAATTATTCATAATGTAAGATAAATTCTTTAATTTATAAATCATTTTAAAATAAAATTAAACATTTCAAACTATTGAAAAAATACATTTTCAATTAATAATAGTATTTTTCTCTATTCATTGGAAAATAAATCTTCTTAGAAATATCCAAAATTGTCAAAAATAGATAACTTTGATATTAATATTTAAAAAATTATTTTAAATTAATCAAATATAATTTTTAAATGTTTTATAAATTAATAATAATATTCTATCATATTTTTTTATTGAAACCATTTTTGAAGAAAACATTTTTTAAAGAATAAAATTTCTACGAATAATTGATATCATATTTCTAATGAAATTATAGAAAAAAATCTATTGTATATTAAAATTATACATATTCCATAATTTTGTCATCAATTCATACCATTAAATTAAACGATTATGTTATAAAGGTAAAAAATTAATAATATTCTCCAGTTCGTTAAAGTTCAGTGTTGTTTGTTGTATACACTATTAAACACAATGTTTTTTAAAATATATAGGTGTTATATTTTCCACCCATTAAATAATTATTTCACCAGAATTTTATGTTTTTCTTGGTTGTTAAAGGATTTATATTTGAAAATTCTTTTATTGAAAATCCACATCACAAAAAGAGTTAATAAAACTTCATGTTGAAAATAATGAATGAGAAGTATTAATGTCATCTGAAATTAAATATACCATGGTTTTAAAATAATATAAGATTATAAAGATGGGAAAATGGAAATAGAGGTATATATAATATCTTAATAATTATGGAGAATGAAATAGTTTACTGATCATAAGAAAGATAATGATCATAAGAATGACAATCAGTAGAAAAAAATAAATTAATAAGATCAAAATATACCATCAAGTCATCTAAAATTTTTACAATTAGTTAATATATTTGTTTCAAGATCATTTTCACAGATTAGTGTAATTAATTTTCCATTTAATCAATGAATAAAAAGAAATACACGCTATTGGAAAGTATAATTTATTTCTTTAATTAATTTCCACCACAATCTCATCATTTACAAAAAAATGAGAATTATTCAATACGCTTTTTTTATTATGACAAAAACACTAACATGAATTTCTAATATATGAAATAATAAAACAAAAGATAACACGAGATTCATCATATCATTAAAAATTATAAAAACCCCAAAAAAATCATAAGGTAATATAATATGCCAAATTTATAATCATTTATGTGAAAGAATAATATAACCAACAAGATACCATATATTTCACTCCAATGGTTAAACAAAAACTGTATATTTTCAACATAGATCCTTGATAAGCCTACTTATTAAATTTTATCAATAACTACAACAAAAAATAATGTTCTAACCACAATTGTTATATCATAAATTTTATCATATATCCCTAAAAGTACAATGGCATTCTTTCCAATTTATCATTCATCTTATATCGAATGATACACTTGATGGTTACATATACCTAAACCTAATGATACATTTCGAAAAACTATGACTAATCACCATGGTAAATCACTATATAATCTTATAATAAATTCAACTACAACCCATTGTCATGAATCATATTTAGATACAAACATGATTGGTAATCAGTACCTTCATGGTAAATATCTCTAAAGATATCAATATATCAATGAATCACTTTTTAACCATAAATATTAAATATATCCCACTATGAAATAGACAATAATTAACATAAAAAATTATATTTTAACCAAAAGAATTAATTATACCTTGATAGATTATTCTTTAAAAAACTTAGTTAATGTATCAATTCACCTGAAAATACCATCACTTAAAAACTCAGTGTAAAAATAAATAAATGCTTACAATATTTACAATATAATCTATAAATCAAAAAATGTACTTAAATTCAACAAATATCATAAAAAATAAAATTTTTATCTAATCACCAATCAATTACATGGTAATAAATAATGTCCAATTTACGTAATCATATATATACCACAACTGAACATTATTATCTAAAGAGAAATCATGTTTTAAGGGTTATCTATTGATCATTCATGGGTCTCAAATAAATTTTCCATTGAGCTATATTTGGTTTCTAGCCCTTCATGAAAATCAATTTTTAAAAAAATACTTAGATGATTCATGATTCTTATTTTCTATATACATTGTCATAACACATCTATATCATAATTCAAAAATCCAAAAACATGAACACATCAACATTTTAACTTTAATGATTGCATAATATAGATTTTTCATTTGTATATGAGTTAACCATAGGAATTGGTAATTGTCATTCAAAATTTCAATATTATCTACAGATAGTATATTTAATGATAAATGGTAGATTATGATAAACATCATACCCCTTCATTGAAATTTTCATATTTCCAGATAACTTACTTTATCTATTCCCATATATTACCCACATAAATAATTTTCTAATTCCTCTAATACATTTACATGAGTTCTTCTTCACATATACATGATGTATATGGACTTGAATATTCATTCATTCAAGGTCTTCAGGAAACATTGTTTTTCTCAAAATTTTTGTATTATGAAACTCACCCAAATAGTTATTTTTACTCATATAAGAAGATATTTATTTAGCCAAAATCACACGGTTTCTCCTTCCATCTCATATTTCATTTCGTTTCTTAGGATGACCATTATTAAATTATCCATTGAATTCATCTTTAACTTCAATATTCCAGGTTCCTTACAATGAATAAAACTAAACTGAAGAGTGTGAGAAACAATATACATAGTGATGAATAATATAGTCGTAAAATATTATTCATTGGATGGATAAATAATGGCACCTTGTTTTCAATATATGAATCCATAGGTTTATCCTAATCCATACTTCATTATCATCTATTCAATTCCTTCTTGATGACTTATAAGTAACTCGTGACTTAATCCAAGAATATCATAGAGGAGTGTTAAAACAAGTGAAATGTAATTGAACCCTCTCTATGCCCTAGAATTATGGTCGATATATACATTAATAACACTTTTTGAGATGTTACCCCTAGATGAAATGTTCAAAAACCATATCGAGTAGTAGTATCTCAAAAGGGATGTATTTTCGTAAAAATAGATAATATATATCTTATAAAATCATTATGGTGTTATCCTATAGATAGAATCATCAATAAGTTATTCACTAAAGATATATATTCCAAATCTCCAGATATTTCTTAAAAGTTTCCCTAATTCTAACATTAGTGATCGATAGTTTTTAGACATATATATAACCTTATTTTAGTTGAATATTCAATACACAAAATTATAATCAATTCCACAACCATAAATTATTAGTGTATTTGGAGACTACATATAAAATTCTTTTATTTCAATAAATATTTTCAGAATCACTCATAAATATGTTTCTAAATACCAATATTCCTATAAATACTTACTGAAAAAAAAAATTAACATGGGGAAAGGAAACATAGAAATTGGTGAGTTCAGATTCTCAAAAAGGGTAAAAATAGAGATATGAATGATCACTTAAATGTAACATGACAAAAAGGTTATAAAAACATGAGAATATGATTTTATAACCATACCAATTGTATAATAGATCAAAATATGCATTCATGTAATAAATCATGGAATATCATAAGTTATGAATCATAATAGAATTAGATAACATGAACAATGAGAGTATACCATTGGAAAAATATATAAGTGATTTGAATACACATAAGAAAAAAAATATTTATATTATAGTGACTTACAAAAATGTAGTATAATATTGGGTTCACTACCCATTCCACCATATCCTTAGTCATAGATCCCTGCCAAGACTATAATAGTGGGAAAAGTCCCCCACTGAACATTATTCACTCCCCAATATATTCCTTGTTATCTTAGGAGATGTACATATTAATCCAATGAATTGAATGTATATATAATTCTTGTAAAACCTACAACATTATCATGATCTATTCCTACAGTTTCCATATAATCATAAATCATTTGTCTTATATCATAACCTATAAAAATGAAATTGGTTTCACAAACATTTCAACATTTCATTGTAGCATAACCCTATGGAAAATTAAATGGTTTCATAAATAAAACATCATCCAATTCATATGAAATCATGTGAATGGATAAGGATGGCACCCTTGGATAATGGCATGATTAATATATAAATAACTTCAATTTATGTTATAATAGATACAAATTCCTTTAAAAAATCACACGGAATATTAATTTGAGGAAATTTTCCTTTTCCTTTTATAATAAATTATTTTGAAAATAAAAATGTCCAATTATTATATAAAACTTCTCTTAAATAATATCCTTATAAATTTGTAATGTAATATTAAAATCATTGGCTGCTAATTATAGTTTTAAATTCCATTCATGAATCATAATTAAAAACAATGATTATTCTCCCATTTTTTTAAATATATATTATTTGAAAATATATAATTTTTCATTTAGAAAAATTTAAAAAAATCAAAAAAATTTGTAAAAATTAACAAAAATATTTATATGGGAAAGGTATAAGAATTAATGATTTTTTTAGAAAACAGGAATATTAAATAAAAATAATTTTCGACTGAATAGATAAACAAATTCAATTTTTCTTTAAAATTTTCGTTTAGTATATTGAGTATATAAAGAGAGAAAATTTTATGGGAAAAATTAATCACAAGAAATATGTATATTATAATAAAATTCATGATTTCATTGATATTTAGATAATGAAATTTTATAATTATAAACATAATCATAAACTATCCCAATGAACAATGACTTTTTAACATAAATACCTTACATCAAGAATGAATTTATTTTAAATATCATTAAAATATATAATAATAAATTTAAATTTAATATTCATATATAATATAATCATTCACATACTTATAAAATATTATATGATCCCCATATAACATTTCAATAAAAATTTATTAATAATTCTTTATTAAAATAAACTTTTCCAAGTTTTTAATTTTTCATTTTTCATAGAATTTATGGTTATGCAGTTTTGGTCCATGATAATTATTATTAGTTAGATAAACTATATCATTTTAACTATGATATAAATATCATATAAATTCATCATATATAAATTTAGACTCATCCAGAAATGCTAGATATGAGAAATGAATTACATCATTCATGAAGATGGTATGTCGTACATACACATTAGAAGATGTTTTAAATTTTCAAAAAATAAAAAATATTAATGGTAAATAATATTTTATATTTTTAAAATAATTTCTATATCATAAATATCATATATATTCAATTGATCTCTCCTTATTACCACCCACATAAATATTAAATTAACGATGAATCATATTTTAAAGATGATGATGAGGAAGGAATTTATTTTCATGTTGTTTCTTTCATTGTCAATGAAATATTTTGAAGAAAGGAAATCACCACAAATTTTATTTGGGGGATATCATATAGAGTTTTGTTTTCCAAAGAACCAGATATGTGTTTTCTGAATAATCAGACTCACTTTGTCCATCGTAATTAGGAGAAGAAATTCTGAAAGAACAGACCGTTATTTGGAAAGAGAGAATAAATGAAATGGATAATGAATCTTGCTAGATGTACTACCAAGGGGAGATCAACATTCAAAAGAATGATCAAATATAGAATTCAATAATGATATCCATTTATTTATACATTTTTTCAATTGGTATAGAACATTGTTTTCAAGAAATTAGATTCATAAAATTAAACACATGTTTTGAAATTATACAAGCTATTCAAATGACTTTTTGAAGAAGGAGATGAGGTTTGAATAAGAATCTATAATCTTCAAGAATATTTGATGAAGTCAAAATTCATCCCATTATTTCAACAGAAATTAATGATTTGGTGAATTTGTGTGAGCGGGAATTGTTTTTTGGAATTCCCTCAAAATCCATTCGAGGGTCACCTATAAAATGAAATGAACTTTTTACTTTTTGACAGTTGGTACTATTCACTATAGCAGAAAAAGAAGCTCCATGTTTTCAGTGAATGAAAGAAGACACAATATTGATATTTTGTGAAGACATTCTAATGAGAAGAAGACATAGGAGAAGAGAAAACATCACAATGTCATGTTCATCTAATAATATTACATAGTGATTAGTGTATTTAGTCTATTACCATATTTAGTTTTTCAATTGTTTTCTAATGATCATTGTATAAGGCTGGATTAATCTCCTTTGTGATTTTCATATTTGGGTTCTCAGATTGAGTAAAAATCATATTGAGTTTATGAAGCTTATAAATTAACGTTGTTCCAATATATTTCCATTGTATTTATAAATAACATTAGACTAGAAGAATTGTATATGTGAATAATTGTACACAACGGAATTAGAATGGCTAAATCAAAACCAAGAAAATCGAATTGAGTTTCTCATTACAATTTCCAGGATGTTATAACCTTCTTCTGAGTAAGAAATTGAATAATTTTATTTTAATTGAATTCATTTGTGAAATTGAAAATAACTAAAGAAAACCTGATCTGTTACATAATCATTTTATTACTTTATTTGTGCTATAAGGGTACACACACACTATTGGAATTTTTTATATAGTTCTACACAATTTTTATGGAATAACATACTTGTTGTAATCCATGTATTGATTTATAGTCGATTGTATGGTATTTGGTCATTTTCAAACCATGCTATTGATGTTTCTATTCTTTTGGAATAGTGATCCTTTTAAATAGTTATGTCCCTTTGGATGTGTGGTTAAATTTTTTCAGCAGGGAATTGAATATTTAATTGGAGGTGAAAGTTGTTTCCAAGAAATATAAAACAAATAGTGTCAATGATTCTCCCATCCCTCTCCTAGTGATAGAATCATCATGATTAGAACTTTCAAGTGGTACCAGAGGGTAAGAGGATTCACTTAATCATTGATGATGTATAATTTTAATTGTGTGAATGGTAAAGGTATTAGTGTCTTCAATGGTATGAATTATCTTATCTATAAAGATGAAATTTTTTCATATATTATATCTATTGTTTATGATGTTCTTGAAGCTTCAATATATAGATTTCCTCCTAATGATTATATAATTCCTCCTACATATATTTCTAATATGAGTTTGGAGAATGAAGGATGGGACATGAATTCATTATTATCATCACTTTTAGAAATGAAATTCTAACCAATGAATGGAGATTTATATCCAAAGGTATATGTGATAAATTGAAAACAAATATAGAAGGGAAATACAAAATCAAAGAAGGTAAAGCTACAAATATGGAGATTGAAATATGAAGATTTTAAGATGGGTGAGCATGAATCTATTGGGGACTTATTTACCAATGTGAATGAAATTTTGAGTACCATCTGATGTCTTGGAAAAAATATGGGTGACTCCACAGTTTTTGAAAAGATCATAAGAATCCAACCAGGAAAATTAGATGCAAACATTTCTTTATTGGAAGACAGAGATCCTAAAACATTATATCATGATTATTTTCTTATCAATATTATTATATATGAAATTAGAAGCGTGAAAACTATTAAATGAAAAAAATATTGATAGGGAATTGCATTTCAAGGTTGCAAAGAAATAAAATTAAATAAATTTTTTTATTAAAGATAATGCTGGAAAATCTGATTATGAGAAAGAGTTATGTAAAATTATTGAAAATATTTTATCCACGATTCCTAAAAATTTGATAAGAGGTGAAAAGAAATACAAAGGGAAACATTTCTTGAAATTTTTTGAATGTGGAGCTTTTTGGATCTTTGCCGCAATATTTCCTCAAAGAATTAAATAATAGGATATTGAAGAAGAATAATGAAAGTCAAGAATACTATGCATAAATACGGGGATAATGGATAATTGTATTTGATAAGGAATGTTATAAAATTCTTCATTTCCAAAAGAATAAGATTCTTATATAAAGATTAGGAAAAATAAGGCAGAGAATATGAATCTAAAAAAGCAGTTGAGTATGGTTTTGAGAACATATTTATTAAAACAATGAATGATGAAGAATTAAGAAGTAATAGTTCTGAAGAACAAAAAAACATGAAATGCATTTGAATGAAATATTTAACGAATGACTGAGAAATATCAGAAGGTTTAAAAAGAAAAAATGAAGATGAATTCTCTTCAACAAGAAATAAAGAATGTTTTTCTCCTAAGAATGTGATGTTGGTTAAATAGATTGATGATTTGAAGAATTATTTTAATTATGAAATTAATAGTAATGAACATCTGGAAGTCAAGAAGAAATAAAAAGTTGAAGAGTTGGAAATTTTCCAAAAGAAGATATATAAATCAAAGTTCAGAAATACATGTTTTCAAAAATATACATATGAATAAAGTTAATGTACTCGTAATGAGAAACTTGAGAAGGTTCAACAAAATTTACATTCAAATGGTGTGAAGAATGCTAGAAAAGTCATTTTTGACTCTAAGACCAACAATTTTTCGAATTTAGAAGCATAAAAGAAAATTGAATCTAATTTTTTAAAAAGTTCTGATTCTATTAAGGATGAGATAAAGAATAATATTTCGATTGACATCTAAATAGTTGAATAGTTTTTTAATAAAGAAGTGATGGTGGTTAAGAAACATATTTATATTTTCAATATATTTGGTTGTTTTAGAGGAAAATATTTATTCAATGGATATTTCTTATATTGTAGGGGACTTGGACACATAAAAAATATTTATTGGTTAAAAAAATATTATTTTCCCATAGGTTATGAAAGGAAAATATTTTGGGGGAGACAAATCTCTCAAAAAAGAATATTTAGATTGTTTCTATAAATAAGTCAAAAAATAGTGGAATGACGATTGAAAATAGGTTTCAGATCTAGAAAACTATTTGTGAAATATGTGAACAACTCCGAAACCTTGAAAAGGGATGTATTGTTCATTACTCACACAAAAAAAATGAATCTTGACAATATTCAACAGATAGAAATAAATAATTAAAAGAAATGTGAAAAAGCTCTTATTGTTTAAAAAACATTGAAATCCATAAAAGGAGAAAAACCATGGTTACTCGATAATGGGTGTTCTTCTCACATGTCAGGAGACTTGAAACTATTAGAGAATGTCAAATATTTTAAATAAGTCATTGTGACATTTGAAAATGATGAATCATTTAAAATCAAAATTCTTGGGTGAGCCATAATTGGAAATGAAAAGATTAAATCCAAGAAAACACTATGTGTTGATGGGATGAACAAAATTTTCTAAGTGTTTCACAATTGTGTAGTGAGGGTAACAAAGTAATCTTAGGGAATGATGGGTTTTATGTAAAGTGTGAAAAATAAGGGAATATTGTTACTAGAGGATAATGTACAAAAGGGAATTATTTTTAGGGTTTTGATATACCAAACTCTTTTTACAAGAGTTTGGATGAACAAAATCTGTTTTAGCATAAAAGACTTGAAAATATGTGTCAGAGAAACATATTTAAGTAATCTAAAATATATTTTGTCCAATACATTACTAAAATTCCATGAACAATAAATTGGTTTTTCACAATATTCTAGAAAAGAAATATTACAAATGTGGTGCATTATAATATTGATATTTTTTAAAGGAAACCCATGGATCTGATTAATTCTAATAATTTTAGTCCAATTAATAAAAAATCAAAAAATATAGATAAGTACTTCCTTAACTTAATTGATAGTTTTAGTCCCAATAATTTGGTTATGTATGTTAAAAATAAATCTAAAGCATTGAAAATTATTAAATGATTTAGAAATAATGTTTAAAAGGAATTTGAGTATTAGGTGCAATAGTTGAGAATAGACAATAGTGGTAAATATAGAAGTGAAAATTCAAAAGAAAACCTTTAGACTAGAATAATTTGGCATTAATTTAGTTCTCTATACACTCCCAACCAAAATGGTGTTATTGAAAGATGGAACATAAGATTGGTATAAATGGGAAGAACAATGTTACTTAGACATGGTCACTTGCATTTCTTTTGGAGGAAAACCATTAGTAATACTATTCATATATAGAATAGTGTTTTATACATTCCCCAATAAGTTATAACTCTATAGAAAATATTTTATAGAAAAACACCATGTTTGAAGAACTTTATAGTTTTTGGGAGTCCATATGATAAAAAATGATTCTAGGAAACTATGGTACATTTGAGAAAAAAAAGTGAAAATGGAATCATTATTGATATTAAATAGAAGGAATATGATATAGATTCCTCAATAAAAAAAACAGGATTTTTTTTATTCTATTGATGTGAATGTGATTGAAGGATTTGAGAAAGATAAACATGCTCAGACAGAGAAGGAAATTGGGCATGTTGGAGAAAATAGTCATGAAAAGGATAAAAACAATTATAATCATTATCAAGAAGAAGAATAAGACTCAGATATTTCACATTTTGATGAATATAATCAAAACATTTATCCTAGGCTGAGGAAGAAAGTTAAGGCTCATATCATTATTAGTGATCAACATTAGAAGGTTCAAACAAGAAGAAAAATCAAATCAATTACACATACTTCTCTATATTTAAATGTGGAACCCAATGATGTAAAATAATATTTTGAGAATCGGTATTGGGTTTATTGAATGAATATATAGATAGATATGATTGAAATTAATAATACATGTGAACTCATAAAAAAATTAATGAAACATTATTGGCACAAAATGGGTTTTTTGGAACAAGCTTAATGAAGAAGGTGAAGTGATAAGAAACAATGGAAGACCTGGGTGTAATGTGTATTCATAAATTGAAGGTATTTATTTTGATAAAATCTTTTCTTTGGTGGGATGACTTAAAAAATTTAAAATAATTCTTTCTATTGATTCATAATAAGTCTATAATATATTTCAAATGGATATCAAATTTGTATTTCTAAATGGTGATCTTGAAAAGGAAGTTTATATTGAACATACTTGTGGATATGTTGATGGGAAAGGTAAAAGTTATGTCTGAAGATTGTAAAGGAAAAAAATAACCTAAAATGAGCATTGAATGAATGGTATTAAAAATTGGATACATGATTAAGGAAGATGAATTTCAAGAAAGGAAGTGTGGAAAACAAAGCTCTACACCTGAGAAAATCATGAGTATTCCCTCATTGTGATTGTTTACATTGATGACATTTTCTTTTCAGGGAATTATATGAGACATTTTTAAATGTCTAATGAAAAAAATGAAAATTTAATTTTAAATGTCCATAATGGGGGATATGAAATACTTTCATGGATTACAAATCTTGAAAAACAAATAATTTCGATTTCATTCTCAAGATAAGAAGGCTAAGGAACTTTTAAAAAGATATTCTACGGAAAACACAAAACCTATTTACGCATGCTTAATTGTGGGATAAAAGATTTCTAATTATGGATAAGGAATTAATATTGATCAGAAATAGTATCAAATACTGATTGGAATCTTATTCTACTTTACTTCCTCAATAATCATCATTATTCATGGTGTTACCATATGTTCCAAATTTTAGAGTACTCTAAAAAATCTCATTCACTTGCAAGAAAAATATTTCTAATATGCATTAGAGGTAGATTAGAATTCCATATCAGGTATTGTAGCTCAAATAGTACTGATTAGTTTTGGTATTCAGATTTTGATTGGGTAGCAATTTTTTATGATCAAATATCTTCATCTAGTAGAGTATAATTTCCAGGAATGAATTGTGTTTATTGGAATTAAAAGAAGCAAAATTTAGTGTATCACAATATGATTTAATATTAGTACTTTTATTCTACTCAAACAACAACACAACTCATGTTAATAAAAAAAATTGGATGATTTATTTGTGGAACTGAAGTTACCCATGATAATGGGTTGTGACAATCAAAGAACAATCAATCTCACATGGAATCCAATTCAAATTTCTCATTTAATGGATATTTATATCAAATATCAATTCATCAAAGAGCATGTCGATAATAATTAACTGATGCTGTTATATATTCTAACCTAGGAAGAGGATTCTAATATATTTACAAAACCATTACTGAAGGAATCATTTTCTAAATTGTGGATGAACATGGGTGTCCAATCTCTTTCTATTTAAGGTTGATGTATGTGTTTCTTTCCCCTATCTCAACTTACCTTTTGATTTTATTTTCAAGGGAGATAATGTTTTTCATAAATAAATGTTTTTCATGTTAAAAAAGAGAGTTTTGGGTAATATTTGAACACAACATGTTTTTGGGAGTGAACTATTCTAAGAATTTTTTGGAGTGGTTGTAGGAAAAGAAATTGGTATGTATTCCAAGAAGTATGAAGAAAATATGTGGTTGAATAGGATCTTATAAATTAAAATGATATAATATTTCATAATCACTACAACTGGCCAACTTGGTTTAACTATTAATGTTTTCTATTTCCTACAACGAGATATATCACACAGGTTTAGAATTTTTGATAAGAAATCCGTTTCTTGAGGATATAGTGTTCAGTGATTTATGAAACATGGTTGAAAAAAATCAAATGTGGAGATTGTGAGGACCCAGATAGTGAGCGATGGATTTGTTTTCAGGTTTTTTTTCAATGACACCTTTTGATGACTAAGAATAAAATCACTTTGTCTTTTATTGATATCACACTGAATTTTGTTTTCAAATAAATATGACTTTTATTTTTGAATAATCAGACTCACTCATTCCATCCTAATGTATAGTATATATTTTGAAATAACCGATCATTATATAGAATGATATAATCTATTTCATTGATAAAGAATCTTGAGTTATGTTAATGGTTATCATATTCACGACGTATCCTATATGAAAGAAGAGTTTGTAATAATGATGTATCAGAGTTGGATGATAGTGATAAAATAAATTGTGATTTCATGTTTCTATGTATTATATCACATAAATCATAGGTTTAATTGAGAAAATATGATGAAATATTTATGGGAGAAAAGTGAAAATATGTCTTCCAAATTGTACCAAGATTTATCATATATTATTGGAAGAGAATAAATGGAAATTTCTGATTGAAAAGGAATCATACCCAGATTTATCTTGTCCAAGTGAAAGTGGAGTAATAAATGGTGCTGATTCATTGTAGCATCTGATCATCAATCTGAATCATAAAAAAATTCAATAGACTATATGATTGTACTCATGATCAGAATGAAAATAGATCTTACCTAGAATGATCGAAACTAGAAATGAGTATATCCAGGCCAATAATACATAGAAAGATCATACTATGAACAATCATATTTATATATGGAATTAAATGAGGCTAACTGATGAAAATAAAAATAAATAATGAGATAAATAATGTATACAAAAATTTCAAAATGGTTAAATATCATTCTTGTTTTTCAAATGGGTCGAGGGAAGAGAAGAGGAAGCAGTTTTGTATCTCAAGTAGGTCAAGAGGAAAATAGAAGGAGTTTACTAGATGTACTATATACTGGGAGATTTACATTCAGAAGAATGTCATTTTCCATTATTTAGAAGTGATATAAATTTCATCATACATTTGTTTTCAATTGGTGCAATGTTTTCTTGGAATATGTCGGATACAAAAAAATCAGACTCATTTATTAAAATAAAATTGGACGTTCAAATAAATTTCTGAGGAAGGAAATCAGGATTGATTACGGATCTAGAATATTTTATAAGAGTTGAAGAAGTCAAAATTCATCCCATCATTTGAGGGGAAATGGAAATTTGGGTTAATTTTTTTGAGAAGGATTGTTTTTTTGGGATTCTCAAAAAATCCATTAAAGGGTCAAATATATAAAAGAGAAGTATATTTTAATTTCTGACTGTTGGTAGTATCCACTTTTGAAGAGAGAGATGCTCTGTGTTTTAGTGAGGGAAATAATATACTATATTGATATTTATTGAAGATGTTATAATGAGAATAATACATAAGATAAGATACAAGATCACAACATTATATTCAGATGATAATAGTACACATTGATTATCGTATTATTATGATTACCATGTCTGGATTGTCAATTGAATTCAGATTTTCTTTGTAATGAGCTAGATTAATCAAATTAAAGATTTCCAAAATTAGGTTCTCAAATATATTAATAATTGTACAGAGTATATCATTCTCCAATATTAATTTAGTTCTGATTCATTTCTGTTGTATTTTTAAATTCAATTGGATTGGGAGAATAATATTGGGAAGAATCAAAATCGGAGGAATCAGACTATGAAAATCATACCTAGGAAAATCAAACTGAATTTCTCATAACTATGTCCGGGAAGTTATCACTTCTTTATGGTTAAGAATGTGAAGAATTGTATTACAATTTAATAGATTTTTGAAATTGAATGGAATTGTAGGTAATATGAGTTGTTACAAAATCATTGTATTTCCCTATTTTTTCTAATAGGGTTCACATACAACGTTGAAATTTTATACATAAGGTTATAAGAGTGTTTGTGTATATCATACTCATTGTTATCAAAGGAATGATCTATAGTGAATTTTTTGGTATTGTATAATTTCTAAACTATATAAAGTGTGTAACTATTATTAATGAATAGTGGACCTTATAAATACCTGGGGTCCTTTATACATGTGGTCGAATTGTTTTTAGTAGGGAATTGATTATTTGAAATGAGGTGATTGTTGTATCAAGGAAATAGAAAATAAAAAGTATCAATGATTCAACATACCCCTCTCTGTGATACAATCATACAGACTGGGAAATTTCAAATCACAATGAATCATGGAAGTGGTTGTCAACACATATGACTGCATGACATTAGCATTTACCAATGGATTGGAATGTATGAAGATAGATACTATAATATTACTATAGAATATTTTTTATATTATAAATATAATTTATTATAATTCAAAAAAAATATTAACTATCCATGAATTATGGTGATGGAAATTAATTGTTTCGCTATGTTGATGCAATTGTCCACAAGTACACACAAGCAATACTTTTACTTACAATATGTAAGAGTAGAAGGTGGATAATGGTGATTAAAAAATAATTTAATATTTTAATTATATTTAGGATAATTAATTAATGTTTTTTAGTGAATAATATATTTTTTTAAGAGTTATAAGGATTAAATAATTTGAAGTTGTTAAAGTAAGATGATTACATCTTTTTCAGTGTGCCTCCTTAAGATCTATTTTTTAGGACAATTGTAATTAAACATTACGAAGAATATTAAATGTAAAATTTTTACAAGAAAGTTTTCTAGAGAAATGGATTGGTTTTTTTCAATCTAGATGGCTCAACGAGGTTTAATGATGTTACATAATGGGTTCACGTTTGTAAGGGAGCGAGAATACACACTCAGAATCTCCTAAAATAAGTAAATATAATTAATGACAATCTCATGAATTATGATTTAAAACTTTAATTACGTGAAATAGATGATTCAATGATTGAAATATTAAAATAATATAAAATTTACATTTTTTTTGTTTCATTCTGAACACAATATTTTGGTGTATACCATTCGTAAACCAATTTTACTCTTAATTGTGGTAATAACATTTTTAATCATAAAAAATTATAACCTTATTTAGAAGGTAAAAATTCATTAGAAAACAAGAAATTGATGAAATTTTAAATCATTTCTCATTATAGTTTTATTTTTTAAAATATTTTCTTTATTTTTTTAAAAAATTATAATATATATTTTTCTTAAAATAATATTGAGTTAATTTTATGAACATTTCATATAGTTTAAATTTAAAAAAATATTAAATTAATGGAATTTGATTCTAAAACATTCAAAAATATATATTATATCATAATTATCATAAAAATTAGTTTTAAACATAAAATCATCAAAAAATTAATAGTTTTCGAGTTCATAAAATAATTTTTTATATTTTTTAATACTTGTGCAAGTGTTGTGTCAGTAAGACAAATTCATTTAGGATAATAATTTTATTACTAATAATTAAAAATTAAGTTGGAAAATATAAAAAAATTATTTATATTTTATATAAAAATTTATAAATGAATATAATATATTTTTATCCTGGATAAAAAATATTAGAGGTATTAAAAGAGAGAAAGTGACATTTTTGTCTTTAACTTTTACTTAAATTTTATAAAGCTAAACATCAATTTTAAAAGTAAAAAACAATATATATTTGATTTTGGGATTACTTTGGGAGAAATAAAAACTTATAATTACACAAATATACTTTTTTCATCTATTTTATTCCATAACACATTTGTTATTAACCTGATTAACTTGTTTTACAGTAACTATGGTAATAAAAATTATTATGGATACTATTAAAAATGAAATAAATATTTGATAATTGTTCCCCAAATTTGGACAAATTGATTCAAAAATAATATTCAAATTATCATGATTAAACTTATATATCTAGAAAAAATAATTTAATTTAGAAATGAAAAATGCAATGAAAACTAATTTTTCAAAAAAAGGGATTTTTCTGTATAAAAATGTTTTTATAATGATTTAAATTGTAAAATTGGTTACCATGAACGTTAATAGTGTATTTAAAATATAATAGATCTATTATTACTTTGAAAACATTTATAAAAATTGTATTTTGGAATTCATGAAACAAAAAAAAATGTTTTTAACTAATATATATACTTCGCACTATTTAATAAAAAAAATGATCATTTCATAAAAACCCCAAAAATAAATCCTTTGGAATTTTTGATAATATGAATTAAAAAGTGATATAATTTTTATTCAATTTTTATATTTATAAAAATTATGTATTATATTTACTCATAAAATGAAATAAAAACAATTTTTTAAGAAAAAATATTTTGATGAATAAACTAACTTTACTAAAATGTAAATTTCTTATTTCCTAAGAATTTAATAATATATTATTATTTATTATGTTTTTTTTATTTATTTAGTATTATTTTCTTTTTTCTATTGATAACTTAAAATTCAATGGTAATGTTATAATCTCAATAAAATAATAACAATTCATGGTTTGTTAAAGGTAATTTTTGCATGTTGTAAATGATATCAAACATAGTGTTATTTTAACATCTTGAGGTGTTAAATAGAGCATATGAGATGAAGATATAATGGTAAATAGTAATTTTTAGTATATAGAATTCTATTTTTAGGTTATTCATATCCAGTTTTATGTTGTTTTATATATCATGCGTGGGTGATCTTGGGAATGTTATTTAGTTCAATTCTGTTTCTTTTAATAATTGTTATTAGACCCATAAGAATCTTAGATATGTTAATCGAGTAACCCATAATTATATATTTATTTAATATTAAATAAAATAAATATCTAAAAAATAGTATGTTTTTTCATCCATCATAATGCCAAATCTAGTCTAACACTACACCGTAAGGGTTATTTATTCATGGAATAACAACATGTTTCCAAGGTATAGCTAGAAATTGGCTATTATTTTTAATCTGAACACTTATATAACATTATTTGAAACAACATGGAAGATTTTATAATGTTTTTGTTATGTGTTTAATGTTTCGTTACATAATAAAGAGTCCAACGGTTTCAAATCAAGATTCTATAAAGATTAGATTTTAATTTTTTTCCAATAATTATTTGAATTGATTATGAGGTTTTGGGGTTATTAAAAGTTTACTCTTAGATGTTATATTTTTACATAAAAGGGGATATGGATTAATAAAAAATTATTCATTAGGGAGATCCATGAAAATAGAGGTTAACCCATACTATGAATGTCTTCTTTATGGAGGTTTTGAGAATGTGGAACATCCTGGTAGGAGAATTTGACGCCCAATTTTCCCATTACTTCTATATCTAAAAATTGATTATTATTAAATTCTATATCATGGATAATCAATCATACCTCAAGGTAATACTCAATAGAATTATGTTTTCACTTCTTGGAAGACAGATAATTGTAATGGGTGGAAACCCCAAAAATTTAGAAGAATTGAAGCTCATTCTTGACTATATTTTGGCCATTAGATAATATAAAATCATTCTTATTGGAAATGGTTATCCCAACATTGATTTATATTCTAAATTATATAGATATGTGACTTAGGATTCCATCTATTACCATAATAATATATCTATCCATTGGAACTAAAAACATGATAATAAATTTAATCTCTATCATCATAAACACACCAATACACATATTTAGGTTAGGTTTCATGGGATGAGTTGAGTTTACCAGCATCCTTATATACTAAAATTAATTTATTAGATCATTAGATATCCACTAAAGCTAGATGAAAATACCATTGAATGAAATATTAGAAATTATTTTAGTATTTTATTAGACGTTGATCTCTTAGATTCCTAGCCCAATAGTGATACTCTTATAGATAATAGATATATCATTGAGGTGGTAATTGAATTTCAAATAATAAATTCCATTTATAACTATTTTCTAGATTGTTAAACATGAAATTCCAAACTATATGCAACCTAATAGTTTTCAACATTTTTACGCGACCCAATATAATGTGTTTTTGGAATGATTGACTATAATGGAGGGGAATAAACATCTTCTAATGTAAATATGAACCTGAAAATTGTATTAAAGACTCTATGGGATTCATCTATTAAATTAGGAATCCTTATGAAAAGATATTTAGTTAAACCAATTAATAAATAAAAAGAGTAATTAATGTATAATCTTTATGGTGGAGTTATATGCTAGGAGAAAATCATATCACTTTGAGAGGTGGGCATGTAGAAAATCGAATCAAGAAGCCTAAACCCAAGATATACAACAATTAAATTTCATAATTATAATGAACCAAATCATAAAGTACTAATTATCTTGGTATTGTTGTTAGAACATATACAAACACAGGTCTTGTAATATAATTGAATTCACTAATTACAAAATAATGTTTTTTTATAATAAATTTATTCTCACTTAGAAAAAAATTGTATATAATTCATAGTGCCCTTATTGAATTCCTAGGGATGGAATAAAAATAGAGGTGATCTCAAATGATCAGAAACATATAAGTAAAGTGGAATAAATAATGAATTAATGAGAAAAATCAATATGGAAAGGAAATAACTTAGCAAACATCCCATGCGGCCAATAAACTGAGAGGGAGTTTGAAAATGATATGGAAGGTTAAATAGTTGAACACACTATCGTTTTAATCATTAAGATAATAAGGAGTACATATACAATATTTTGAGGTAATTAACTAAAAACACATACAATTTAAATAACTAGGTAAGTTATAATCAATAAGTAAATGTAATAAACTGAAATGAAATTACAATAAATCAATGAATGAGAATGAAATGAATCCATAGATTTTGTCATAGTAAAAATATATAAGATAATAAATACTGAATATGACTGAAGTAAATTCATAATTATTAGATATCATGTTTCTAGAATATGAACCCCTATACCGGTTATATCCATAATTAAGACATTTTATGATTGTGGTAAAACCCCTAAATTCTTCCTATAAAATAACACAAAGGGTTTTTCTCTAACTTATTTAATCTATTTATACTATCAATACATCAAGGGGATTATTTTCAACGGTCCAAATCCCATGAAGTTAATGTCCATATAATTCCTCAGATATTAAATAATCATGTTAATTAATCAATAATTTTCCTTATCCAATATATGTCTTGTGTATATAATAAATATTCATTAATTTTTCCCCAGATAATCAAAAAACAATAAATGTAATTACCATATGTAAAAGTAGTATATTGTTTAGTAAATGAACAAATTTAGGATAATTTATATAGATAACTAGGGGAAATCCAACTGTTACTAAAAATGAATATTTCAAGGGGACATAAAAAATGAATCAATGAACAGAATTTTAATACTGTAATTAGTAAAATAAATCAAATACTATACATAAGAAGAATAAAGATGATATAAATTAAATATATCCCAAGTTGAGTAAAAATAATGGTCTTTTTGGTCAATAATTAATTGAAATACTATATTTTTGGAAATACATATTTATCGAGAAAAATATATTTTTAATTTTGAAAACAATCTTCGAAAACATTTATTAAAAAATTACTTAAGGAAATTTTAGACATAAAAAAATAGATTTTAGTGGTGAATGTGATGTATACCTCATGAATGTAAATGTGAGGCAATATTTTCTTACCCCGCATTTCCTTTTGGGGGAATTCCCTTTAACCTACTATATAATGATTTAATCATATTATTTAAACATAAAAGAAAAATAATCATATTTAAAATATCTTATATTATATTCTTATAATATCATATTTCCAGTTTGAGAATAATATGTTATTATTTTCATCATATTGGGTGTTTATTAACCTATTTTTCATGTATGTTTTGACTATTTTTTTATTCTTATTATGTAAATAATTCATTCATTAGATAAAATATTTAGACTATGATTAGTATTTCATATATATTCATTATATATGTATTTATAAAAATCCATAAAATATTTATATATAAATGAAAAACACCATTCTTGGAGATAGTAGACAGTATGTATGCTTGATTGCTACCCCCAAGTCCTTGTTATATTAAAAAGAATGAAATGTAAATTATATATATATATATATATATATATTAAAATTATATCATCACATATATTTTATATATATGAAATAGTTTTATTAGAACCATTCTTAATGCATCCCATGTAATGTGTGAATGAATAAAATCACATTGAGAAGGTTGTAGTCCACACATCCATAAATGATGTTGTTGTATTCCCACAAAATAGAAAGCATGAAGTTACTAGTTATATAAGAAATAAATATACATAAATAAATTATAGATATTATATATATCATATAGAAACTACAAATTAATTATTATCTACTACATTGAATGGTGGTATAGGATGAATGAATGACATCAGTTTACATGTTGTTAGTCTATCATACACACGAATGATGAGTGTATATCATATTTGAATGAAGTCAGTTAAATTTTAGATAAAAATATTACCATAAAAACATTATTATGTATAATATAAAATTTTTAATAAACAATCATAATGTAATAATATTTTAAGGGTTAGATAATTAAATAAAACAAAATTTATCATTGATGAACGTTACCTTTAATTCGGGTAACTCCTTTTTGTTTATAAATTAATACTTTATTGGATTTATTTCATCCTTAAGGGAAGAATATACTATTCATAGAGGGACTTTGGGAGATTATTTGGGTAGGTTTTGGATGAGAAAAAGGGCTTAAGAGGATTGATTAAGTGGGAGGGTGACTTCCTTTTTATTATGGATGATGAGGGGAATTTTTTAAAATATAAAATGGTAAACACTATTGAGAGTTCTCCCTTACATCATGTTCTTCAAATAATGATAACTATTATATCCCACTGATTATATGGTATAAATATTTACATAAAATTGGTTTTGGACATGTTTTTATGTAATTTTGTCCCATAAGATTAATGTTTATTCCCTTGTTAAGCTAAATTTTCTCTTAATAACTCCTGTGGATTTTAATTACAATGATTAATATTTTTGGTAAATTTTTATTTTGGCCATAATATAAATTATAAATTACAATTATTCCAAATATGTATTTAAATTTTGAAAATTACAGTAACATATGCAGTAAAGTTAATTTAAATTTAATCCTGTAGATAGGATGATAAAACAGGTTTTTAAATTAAAATTTCTCAAATGTTTAAAATGTTTTTATATATAATTTAAATGTTAAACTTATTCCAATAACCTAAACATGATTAATATATATATTATATAAAAAATATACTTTCAAACAAAATATAAAAATAATTTTATCTTAGAAATTATTGATTTTAAAAGTCACTTATAAATTAAAATCTAGTGTTTTTAACTATTCATAAAAAATTGAAACTTCTCAGAAAAATACCAAAAAAGTAATCCAATGTTAATTATTAAATTATTATCTCAATAATGAATCTTGTTTTTTCTTACTAAAATTTTAAAAGTGGAAAATTTCATAATTTAATTAGGTTCTTCATTAAAAGGTGGAAAAACATCCTTTATAAATATATAGATTTTGTATGCATAATATTGTTATTGTTCATAGCTTATGTGGATAAAATCTAGTGGACGAATTATAAAAAGATTATATTGAATATATAAAATATAAATTTTAATATGGTCATTCCCTAATAGTAAAAAATTTATTTTATAAGAATGAAACACATTTGTTAAGCATAAAACATTTTCTTTATATTCAATTATTTTTTATATTCATTTCTAATTAAGTAGTAACCAGTGAATTCATTTTTTATTTTTGTAAAACATATATTTTAAAATGTTATTCCATCCTATTCGTAATAAAAAATTTATGGACTGTCTTATTTCAAATTATATTAAATACATAGTTTAAATAAAATAATATTGCTCAGTAAAACTCGGCCTTTTCTGTAACAAAATCTATCGAATAAAATCGTTGGGTTGTATGATGTAAGAAGACTCAGTAATTTTTATATTTAATGTCACAAAATATAATAAATTTATAAAAAATATTAATTATACCGTAATGTCTTGAGCAGTTATATTCCTTTCTATTTTGGGAATTGTATTTCATACACACAATCGAATAAAAGATACACTTTTATAATTTCCAAGGGTTTCACTGTCCCCAGCTTAAATAAATTTCGTCCTCAAAATTTAAATTCAATTTTGGAAATATAAGATTTGTTACTTTATTATTACATTTCAGAAATAATACATTGTGAGAAGAATTATTAAACTATATTTTTTTATAAGAGATGTTGTGGTGTATAATGGTTACATGGAATAACATATATCTCGGTTTTTATGTATGAAAACATCAGTGTAAAGTCGAGATACATACATTGAGGAATTTAATAAATATTAATAGAGTATGATTAAGATAATTTATAAAAAAACTGACTGATTAATGGAACGTTGATGGCCACAAATCCATAAATATATGATGATTTAAAAGACCATCGGTTCAATAAAAAATGATGGTATTATGATAACCATTTTTACGATCTTTTTCTTAATGTAGAAGATTTATTTAATTGACCATGAATATATTAAAATATAATTAAATGATACATATAAATTTCATAAGAAAAATTCCATATTTTATTAATCATCTATCAAATTTTAATTTATCCATTACATCAAGGATTGGATATCCAAAAATCAACTCTGGTTCCTTAATCATGAAAATACACCTTTAATAAATCATAAATACAATAAAATATTGACTACTCTTTCTGTTTGACACTTAGTATTCATTAAATCAAATATGGTTAATTTATTAATCTAAAAACCTAAAAAGTGACACAAAATATTCATTATTAATATTTATTCATCAAATTGTTTTACTAAAAATAATTACACCTTAACTAGGATAACACATAAGTTAGTGGTAGTTATGAAACCCTTTTTGTTATTCAGTCTTAGTTTCAACCCTCACCACTTATAAGATGTCATTATCCTAAAACCATATAATTTCTAATATAACATTAATCTAAATAATTGAAATTTCCTCATTAAATACCATTTTCTCTATGGTTTTAATTAAAATATATTTATATTTTTCAATTCCTAATATTTGAATTTTACTATTATTATAATGTAGTTAATGAACATAATAACAGTAAAGGTTATCAACATATTCAAACTGATGTCTCTATAAAGTAAGGTTGGTATCCCTAAAATTAATTTTCACTAAAAAAGAATAAATTATTGTCTTTCATTTCATTAAATTTAATCCAAAATATCCTTAATATTGGTAGACACCCATCACAAAAACGGAAAATGTGGGTTTTAAGACTTATAACTTTTGATCCACCATAATCTCATAATCCTGTGATAGAATCCATAAATATTAAGTTAATTATGACAAATATGTTTCTATTATAATTCTTAAAGTATGTCTTAGGGTTATGTTCCCTAATCTATGTTTTCTAAAATCAAGTTCCCAAGATTTCTACCAAACATCCTTTGTTACAAAATGTAGCAACCTGGCCCCAAAATCTGTGATCCAGTGTCTAAGAAAACTATATTGGTCGAATTAGAAAGAATAAAATCCTGAATAAATGAAGATTTTAGTAGTTTTGTTAAACCATAAATATACATGATTCATACGTTACAATTGAATAGAGTAATTTCATTATAATTTTTAAATAATATCTTTATTTTTTCTTAGCATGTATTTGAATATCATTAACTTTACACTTCATGGATTCTTGGGTAAAGGGAGAAAAATGAAGGTAGGATTAAATTCTCATTATGGGTTAAATTCAACTTAATAAATAATTAATCGATGAGAATAATAAATATTGGAATATAATAACTGAACACACAAGTCATTTATTCAACAAAAAGAGATGGAGTGTTTAAAAAATATGGAATGTGTAATAATTGAATAGAAATTCAATTTAATTGATAAACTATGAGGGAGTGGATAAATACTATTTCGTGGTAAATAACTAAAAAACGTTCAATTAAAATAATCTAGTATGGTATAACAAATAGGGAATGATAAGAAACTGAAAACACAATACATTTAATCAAAAAACTAAGAATGAAAGGCATCCATATATTTCATTATAGTGAAAATATCGTGGATCAAAAATATTGAATATAAATTAAGGTTTTAAATAATTATCATAGGTCATGTATTTATAATATGAACCAATATTCCATAAAGATCTATCCTTAATAATGGTAAATTATATGGGTAGAAACCTATCTAATCCTCATTAAAACAAAATATAATGGGTTTTTTCAAATAAATTTCATCTCATAATATTACTAGTTCATCAAGTGGATTATTTCAAACTACCCCCAACCCATATAGTTCATGTCCAATGAATTCCTCACATATAAAAAAATTATTTAATTAATGAACAGTTTTATTTATTAAATATATGTATTTATTAATTAATATAGATTTATCCATATTTCACTAGATAATAAAATAACTATGAATCTAATTACCATTTGAAAAAATTGTATATGGTTTAGGAAATCAATATATCTATGAAAAATGATATGGATAATTTGGGTAAATTCAATGTCTAATGATTGTAGGTGTGTTATTATTTCCAAGGGACTAAAAAATGAATCAAGGAAGTGATTATCAATAATATCCTTCCAAATCAATCAACAACTATCTAGAGGAAGAATAAAGATTGTATCAAAAAAAATATTCTATTTGGAGTAATAATAATGGGTCCTTGTCATTGATGAAAAGAAATACTATAAAAAGATCTTCTAAACAGATTCCAGAAAAAAAATATTATTTTCATTTTGATTTTTTATGAAATCGATTCCATTGAAATAATTTTTTTTAGAAACCCCTAAAATGAAAATTTTAAACATAAAAACTATGATTCAATGAAACAACAAAATTTAATTCAGTTTTTTCATGAATGGTAAAAAGAACATTTCTTTTGATAGGGAAAATGTTTTGAAAAATTTCTTGTTCAGTAATAGAAAAGAATATTCATTTAAAAAATTGGAAGAGGATAATAGTGTAAAAATATCATTAATAAATCATATTGTAAATGTATAAAAATAATTTAAATCCTTTTTACAAAAGAGTTTTTTTTAATAAAATAGGTTCTTTGAGTAAATAGAGATATGATGTTAGGATTTCAAAAAAATATTTCTTAAATAATTTTCATTATTAAGAGTGAAACCAAATCGTAAAAATTAATTCGGAGATAATAACGGAATATATTGTGTGAATATAGTATAAATAGACAAAAAATTAGTGTAAATACATAAATATATATTATAAGTCATTATACACATAATCATAGAATATTAATGACACTAGGGAAGTAATATAACATAATGAAAGGAATTAAGTTATGAAATTTAATTACCACTTGGTAATTTTTTATTGAAAGTCCCTTAGATGAAATAATTAAGATTGATACTCAAAATATAATGAATAAAAAAGAATTAATTATATTAAATAAACTATAAAAGTACATACATCAGACAAAATATATAAGTGCTGAGTATGACATATGCCTCACAAAACTAAAAGTGAGACACTAATCCAATACCTTGGGTTTCCTTTTAGGTGAACACCAATTAAACTAATATATAATGTTTATAATAATTCTATTATAATATGTAAAATATAAAAAATATTTATTATATCATAAGTTATCTTCTTATAATATCGTATTTCCCATTTGTTAACAATATTTTATTATTTTCTTCATTTTAGGTGTTCACTCTCATGTTTTTTGGTATTTTTTTACAAGTTTTTATTGTTCTCATTATCTCGATAATGATTGAATAATATATCAGAGGTAAAAATTGATTTAAATATAATATATATTCAATATATATGTATTAATAAAAATGCATAAATTTTAGAGAGATAAATGAGATGCACCGTCTATGGAGACGGTAGGTCATAAGTACGCATGAAAACTGCTTCCATTTATTTAAAGTATTTAAAATAATTTAATGTAAATTACATATATTTATTTTATTATTACATTTAAATTTTTATTTAATATATTTCACTTATTTTTTTAATACCGTTATAAATACATTACATGTAATTAATGAACAATCCAAAACGCATTGAGGAGGCTGGAGTCCAAATGTCAACAAACAAAGATATCATATTTTCACAAAAGGGAATGAATGAAGGTATGAGTTATATAATAGCTATAAAATGAATAAATACATTATAAATAAAAAATATATACATAATATATATATTCTATAAATCTATCATTTTTTCAAACCTTCAATGTTGGAAATTGAATAAGAATGACATCAGTCTATGAGGCAGTAGTCTGCCGTACACACGAACTATGATTGTGTATCCAATTTGAGGGATGTCGGTGAAATTTTACATATAAATATTATAAATACTATATTTATATATATTTAAGATAGTGATTTTATTATTTAATCATTATATTTAATTAATTCAATAGGTGGGGATATAAAATAAACAAAAGTGTTCATTGAAGAACCCAACCTCTTATTTGAGTAACTCCTATTATTTTTAACCAAAATACTTCTTCGTATATGATTTCATCCCAATAAAAGTATTATAGTATGATTAAATGTATTTTAGGATATTATTTGGAATGTTTTTTGTGAGAAAAACTGCTTTAGTGTTGAGAATAAGTGGGAGGGGTGAGTGCCTTATTATATTGGAGGAGTGGATTTTTTGTAAATATAAATTGTAAACACTAATGGGTGGAATAACATAAACCATATTCCTCCAATAATGAACTAAATTATATTCAAATGATTCTATGTTCTAATTTTTTCTCTAAAACATTGCTTTTTCAAAATTTAGATTTTATATATAGGTGATCCATTATGTGGTGGAAAAACAACATTTATAAAAATATATCCTTTTATTGAATATTATTGATTTTATTCTTATCTTATAATTATAAAATCATTTAGATTTATGTAACAAATGTTTTAATCAATATATAATATATAAATTTCACTATAAGAATTCACTAATAGTAATTAATTTAATTAATTATGATTAAATTCCTCTGTGAGATTAAAACATTTCCTCTATATTCAATTTATTATTATATTTATTTCTTATTAATTTGATACAAATAAATTCATTTTATATTTGTGTAAACAATATATATTCCTAAGGTAGATAATATTATTCATAAACACAAATTTATCAAATAGGTTATATCATATTATATAAAATAATAATATTTCAATAATATATTATTGCTCGATAAAATAGGGTCTTGCGTAAAACTCAAGCTATCAAAGAAACATGTTTGTGTGGGATGAAAGATAACTTAGTATTTCATGAATTTAAAGATATAAAATATATTAAATTTATTTTAAATAATTATTATAATGTAATTTCTCTATATTGTATATTTATTACCACTTTTGGTGTTTCAAGTAATATACACTATCAAAAAATGTTACAATTTTATAATTTTTAGGTTGTTACAAAATAGTTTTGAAACCTTATCCATAAATAATAAGTACCTTATTTCAAATAATATATCCATGTTGGATATGGAATTGAATGAGAAATCCATGTAGAATGATAAAAATGTCACCACCTCTATAACATTAAATACTAGAGGAGAAGAAAATTCAACTGAATATGATATCAAAGACAATAAAAATGAGAATATACAAGAGATTAGTAAGAAATATATGGACCGTAGTTTGGAAAATTATTAAGATAAAATCCTTCTCCCAACATAAGGGGATCATTGAAATAAATAATGTATTAGAAATTACTGAAATTGTTTTTGGTAAAGATGGCTCTAAATGAATAGTATTTTATAATAGAAGGCGAATGGATACAAGGGGCCTCAAATGTGTCACCCTATATCCTATAGAAGAATTCATCCATAAGGTAGCCTACACAAATGAATCTTATGAAGAATTTTTTAAATGGGAGTAAAAAGTCACTACTATTTTCTATGAAATCAAAATATAATCATGGTAAGAAATTAGATTTTTATATTGGAAAGTCCAAAGAGTGGAAAATGTAGCTACCAACACTAAAATCAAGATGGTTATTTTAATCATCATTGTTTTATTATTAGAATGTTTAAAGTTTTGGACACTTTTACACCATGTAGGGGTACATATTTTAATTTATTGGGTTATAATATTATTTTATTAAAATATTCTTCTATTTCAATGGATGTGCTTTGGTTCATTGATTCCATGAAATCCATGAGCTTTAACCTTGTTCATATTAGTTACCTGATTATTAATACCATGCTTTATTTTGAAGGTAGAAAGTTTTTTATTTTTTTAAATTTATATTATATCTTGTTATGAAGAGATAAGAGATTTACGATAGGAAATTGGAAATCCAGATAAATATATTAATACTATTCATAGTATCATTATAGCTCTAGGACATAATAAAATAACTCGGAAACCAAAATATCCTATTTCATATAAGTAATTAAAGGAATTCCTGAATCATAATGAATTATTAGAAGTTACACTTTATTATGATATATACACATATTATTGAAAATATGTGAATAGAATTGTGTCCCATAAATTGGATGAAAAAATTTTGACTTTAGTTCTTTTGAAAAGCATTTGGAAGTTCAATCTAGAAATCGTTTTCAAATAAACATTGGTCATCGCCCTATCCTCAATATTTTAATTACTCAAAAAACTAAATATTTCCTTGTAACTTCATGTCTATAATACTTGGGTTATCCATCTTCATTATAGGGTAGTAATACATAAGAATTTGTCTCATAAAGAATATACTAACGACCAATTTAATGTTTTCTAAATCTATGAATCTTAATAGTAAATAATAAATAATAGACAAAAGGATGTATTAACTTATATTAATGGGGACATTGTATCCTTATAAAATGAGGTGTATGTTCTTAATAATTATTATGATGAGTATTTATATTTTTAATTTCATAATGTGTAGTATTAAATGTCTTCATGGATTAATTTTATAACCACTCCATGTTAGGAAACTATAAAAAAAATTGTGGGAAAATTGCTCACATAAATTAATAGAAACACTTATTTTTTCATAATATCCAGAAGGATATAAAATATTCTACAATGGTCACCTTTTTGAAGTATATAATTGATATTATTATCGTGAAGAAGGAAACCAGGGATTATATTCCAAATTATGTTAAGGATATTTTTCACATTGGTTTTGAGGATAAACATGTCCATTTAATGAATTTCATCCATAGGGTTATTGATCGTATGTACAATGTGATGATCCCCAGGATATCATAAATGGAGGAAGCTAGGGTTACCATTTCTATCTATCAAAGGGTAGTTCCCCAGTACATAATGGATTCAACAACCATTTATTATTGGTTTTATGTATTATTTTTTAAGATGACCTTATGAATATTAATCAGGTTTTCTTCAGGAATGGAATTCTCCCAATCATGTTAAACTATAAATTTATTATTATCAGACCCAAGCCTAATGTTACCGACTCATTCATTTAATTTTTTCATTTGTTTTTATCTAACATAATATTTATGATCCTACCCAATAGTGTAACACCCCATGGTTCCCCGATACATTTCCCTTTGAATAATGTAGTAGCTTGTGTTGTACGCAACATGGAGTTTTAACACACCACAGCCAATCAAAATAGTCATTATGAAAAGTAATACCCAATTTTTTATATTTTATAAAGGTTATTATTCAAATTTGACTTCATTATTTGATTCATAATATCAAAATTAACTTAGGGTGATTTTTGGTATTTTTCTGAAAATTTCAATTTATGATGAATAGTGAAAAACACTACGTTTTTGTTAAAAAAATGACATTTTATATAAACAATTAATTATTTTATTTTAATATATTTTTTTGTAAAAATAGATACATAATACCTATAGTTTTTCAATATAATTAATTGGAGTCATATTATAACAAGTTTAGATATATTAAATTTTATTGAACTTTTTACCGACTTTTACAAACCTTCTAGGAGAATTTGTAAATTTTCATAAAACATAATAATACAACTTATGTGAGTTCAATTTAAAAACTACTACAGGCACATTTAATATCATTATGTAAAATGAGGTTCAATAAGATGAAAATATTTTTTGGTGAACACTATCTTTTTCCATTTATTTACGATGGTTAAAATTAAGCATGTTAATTAATGGTAAATATGATATTATAATTACCCTAAAACATGTAATAATTATATTGGATATGTGTAATTAGTCCAAAAAGAACCTTAGGAATAAAATATGATCCTTTTAGTCCACTTGGATTACATTAGGACATTTATTATTATTATTTTTTAAAGAAGAGTTAAAAGTGCTAAATTCAACATTTAATAACTAAACAATTTTTAATATAGGCTTATACACAATATAAATTCGAAAATAAATATACATTAGAATGATAAAAAAAGATTTCCTACATAATGTTATTATATTTATAATTTTTTGAAATTAAATATTTTAATTTATTTATGACACAATGATGATGCATCAAATATATTATTAATTCAATAATAAAATAATTGATATTATAAATATCAAAATAAATTTAAATTGAGACTTATGAAAAATTACACTAATTTAATATGTTAATAGGACCTGTTAGGGTAGATTAAATAAATTTTATTTTAATTGATAATGTTTTTATGGCTTTTAAAAAAATCAAATACTTAATAGTGTCAAAATTCACATAATTGTGGTTTTAAAACAAACACTATATTATTAATTAATATAATATTAATAAATATCTAAGTTTAGGCCAAATTACTTAAATAAATATATATATATATTATAAAGTAACCACATTGGTCTTTCTTGGTATTTTATAGTTTGTATATTAGTTATATAATATAAAAATACGAAGAGACATGGTAAATGTCAAAAAAATTAACTAAGAGTTAAATCTAAAAGAAAATGTTAATATGGTAACCTAAACCTACCTAAATCAAATTGGTTGAGAGGTTTTGAACCATCCAAACATTTTCCTATAAATAAATTATATTGGATCCTTTAGAAACCGGAAATTATTTTATGATAAAATATTTTTTCAGGCTTTTCCTAATGTGACCCTCAACTCTCTTATAAAAGTGCACTTCCCCTTATCTTAATTTCACAACCCCAAATCCATTTGGATCGACCTAACCATGAACATATATCCTACAAAATTAACTCCCATCATCCTAGAGCACTTAAATTGATCATAAATCCATCCTAATGATCTTTTTTGATCAAATCAAAAGGAAACACCCGAAGAAGAGGTAATAATTTCAGCACCCTCTTTCAAGTTCCTTTCTTCTTCTACTTCTTCATTATTTGTAGTTTTCATACCAAAATAATGAATCCAGTACCTTCTACATATTGTGATATTTTTATAAATATGGTACAACCATAGTTGTTATTCTATCCATTCTATAATTGACAATGTCACCATATGTGCGTACGTACTACTTACCGTCTCCACATCGTGGTGTAGTTTGTTATTCACACACTTCATTTTCTGGATGGGTATAATAATGAGTATAACTAATGTAAATAATAAATTTAACATGTTAATTATTATTTATATAAGATATATCATCCAATTACATATGATTTCATCATCAATATAATTATAATGTCGCTCATACTAACGTACGGATTACCGTCTCCACGAATGCGATGAGATTCATTCCCAATCGTAATAATTAAAGAATAAATTTCATTTTATGATAAAAAATAATGTTAAGGAACATAATATAATTATGTATATGATTAAAATACATCCTATCAATATAAAACATGGCTTATGTAACCAAGCATATAATGGAAAATGAATCAATTAACACCTGAAATGATCATACTATTGAAATATTAATAACAATGAAATATTAGAGAATCATATATGATATCATATTTAAGTATATAATTCTTTTATAATTTAATAACAATGTTTTAACTGTTATACTGGAGGTTTACATACCATATAGTAAGGAAAAGTATAATTTTAGGGTTAATTCCACAATCTCTTCATTATCTGAGGTTGTTTGTATGTGTTTATATACTAGGACCTCTTTCTCATCCACATCCATGTTTCATAAAAATATATTTCCAAATAATTTTTATTATTTCAAAGACTATGGGTTAAATTCATTTAAACCTTTTTTTTACTTTTTATAAAAATATTATTGTGTAATATTTCAGTCATTTTCCAAACAATTTCTTTTACAATATTTTCCACAAAATTAAAGAAAGAGTGGTTTTTAACTTATAAAGTGGGGTGGCGATTTTCTACCATTATAAAACCATATAATATTCCCTTTGAATATTATAATAATATTTTTCAAAATATATGTTTTATTTTATAATTAGATGACTTTTAAATGTTTTCAATAATGAAAGTGATATTTCACTCAAAATTTTTTGATATCATCTATGTCAACATCCTTTGATGGATTTTACACATGTTTGAAGTTATTTATTATGATAAAAATATTCCATATTTTATTGAAGTTTTTGTGATATATTTTACTATAGATTGGTTATTTCTATACCATTCATGGTTTATAGATAAATGTATTGACATTTTATATGCTAGTTTTAATATGAATGTTTATGTTATGTTTAAACCATTTCATATAAGGAATTCATTGGACATCATAAGTGACAGGTGGAGACTTCTATTGCTCCTTGATGCATCAGCATATATCATGAAAGAAACTAGTGTCTGGGAACAAGGCCTTGACAAAATCATATTTTTAGTCTTGGCACAAGGCCTTGACTATGTGGTTAAGAATTCTGTTATTATACATTACATCATTATGAAATTGGATATTTATATTGCATATGATTATTCTAATAGTATAATATCCATGCGACTAAGTAAATGGAATTATTTGATTTATATTTTCCATATTATGAAGAAGTTTATGTGTAAAAGTCTTATGTCTTAATATTATACATTTCTTTAAATGTTTATTTTTATTTATGATAGTTTCTATTATATTGTTATCCTTACTAAGCATATGATCTCACCCCTTTCAATGTATTATTTTTCGGAGGATGTGAGGAAGTATAGTATGAATGAACTACAGGGATAGTATAAGGGATATAAATGTGGTAAACATATAAAATGTTGTTGGTGTTTTTAATTTTATAATGTAATGTAAAATGTATGAATGTATCTAGTACTTCAAAGGCTACCAAACTGATCGGTCTTTTAGGATTTGATCTCTTGTGATCATGAAAATATTATGTAATAATGTACCGACTCTGTGTAACTGGGTTCATGGCTTTATAATGGGTATCATAGGAGTTTTAGTACCAACCTTGGAAGAAAGATTTAGAAAAACTCTGATTAAAGAACATTACCCTAAGATAGACTTTGAGGATTAATATAGAAGAACATCCTAGAATATTTGTTATTTAATTATTTTTTTATTTTTCCAAAAAAACATCCCTGTATGGATACAAGTAGGTAAAGCCAGCTCTGTCATAGATGTACCTAGAGGTCAATCCTGAAAACACTGCTTTAATCTAGACTCAAATAGTAATGGGTGCATGACAATGGGCCTTTCTACACTCTGGGTTATGCCGCTCTTGGGGGATATTCTTGGGATAATTAGCATCTTCTTTAAAAACCATTATAAAGGATTTATGAGTATATACATCCTCAATGAAAACATTTTTATGATTATGGATTATATCCTTAAACTGTTCAATTTATTTTAAGTGTTTTACATGTTTGGAATTATGTATTGTTATTCATAAACTAATCTAATGTATGCCGTTGTTTTGAAAAGGCGTCTATTGGATGGAATGTAGACTATATCAAAGAACATAATACAGTAGGGATTTCCCTCATACACACGATAATTATAGTGGATCTGGTGATGCAACTAGTGTTGATCAGCTTATCACTTTAATGGGACAACTCACTCAGGTTATGAATAATAACCATACCCGTAGAGAGCACCCTGATTCACAACACGGGGGATCAACATTAGACCACATCATGATGAAACAACCACCAACATGAAACGAGAGTACAAATACATTATTAGTTATGAAATGGATAAATTCCTTAGAGAAAATATTTTATGCATTGAGGAGTATTAAAAGGGAATATGTTTTCATGTCATTTTATCTCCTCACAGGAGATGCAAATCAATGGGGTTCATTAATAAAAAACACATAGGAAGATGAAAAAGTATCAAGCCTAGAATTGGGGGAGTGTAAAGGGATTTTCATAGAAAAATACTTCCTTCATGACCAACGAGCAGATATGGAAAGTCAATTTCTGAGTCTGAGGAAAAAGGATGGTGAGAATGTCACAATGTATGAGGATAACTTTACAATGTTACCAAGGCATGCAACCAATTATATACACAAACCGATGAGTAATATTGATAAATTCTTTTATGTGTTAAAACCATTTCTCCGTTGAATATTAGTCTCACAATCCTTCTTATGGTATAAAGATATTGTCTCATGCACTATAAAGACAGAAAATGAATTCTTTAAGTCACATGTCCTTAAAGAAAACCAAGTAAAAAAGAGATCTGTTGAACAATTTGGAAATGGAAATAAATGAAAAAAGGGGAAAGATGAATATCCATACTATGGTAAATGTGGGAAGAAATTCCCTAGTACTTTCCTGAAGGGAATTTGAGTCTATAACAAGTGTGGTGAAAAATTCCACCATGCTCATGGTTGCAAGGGGAAGAAAGAGGCTATCAATGTTTTCTACTTCAATTGTAGAGAAAATGGGCATTATGAAAATGAATGCCAAAAGCGCCAAGTGAACTTACTGTAGAAAAGGACAAGGGAGAAATTCCAAGATTATTTGATCACTACTACTAAGGTTGAATCTCTGAAAGATGTGTTTGTAGGTAATTTAATGGTTTCCTAAAGTTTAGCCAGGGATTTATTTTATTCTGGATCATGAAATTGTTTCATATCTTCCCAGTTTTCTATGAAAATTAGATATTCTCAATTTGAAATAACAAGGGAGTTGTCTTTAAAAAACCTAAGGGAAGTATCATCACAACACAGTTATTTGAATCAGTTCCCATTAGGGCATATAAATGTTATTTATCTGCTAATCTCATCATCATACCCAATATTGAATTTGATATAATACTCGGAATGGATTGTATTTCGGGCCATGATGTGAATTGTTTTTGAAAGAATAAGGATGATACAATTTTTGATGATGACAAGGAGTACCTCATGTTTTGAGCAGAAACATCACCTACTGATTCATATCTATATCCACCCCTAATAGCTCTAATAAATTCAATTATTGGGGACGAAGGGAATCATATAACTATGGGTGAGGAAAATAATGTTTGAATAGAGTGAATATCTATTGTGAAAGAATATGTTGATGTTTGTCCAGATGATTTACAAGGACATCCTCCAGAATAATAAATTGATTTTTCCATTGATTTAATTCCTAGTTAAAGGCCCATATTGAAGACCCTTAATGAATGGCCATAGTTGATTAGTGGAACAAAATAAACAACTGGATTAATTGGGTAATAAGGGATTTATTCTCCTTAGTGTTTCTCCATGGGGAGCCCATGTCCTTTTTGTTAAGAATAAAGATAGATCTATGAGGTTGTGCATTGAATATAGGGAGATCAATGATATAACAATAACGAACATGTATCCCCTACCTCTCATTGATGATTTATTATACCAACTTCATGGAGCTCAATATTTTTCAAAGATTGACCTTCGATCTAGATATTATCAGTTGTGAGTGAAGAAGTAAGACATTCTAAAAATAACATTTCAAACCATGTACAGGAATTATGGGTTTAGAGTAATTCCTTTTAGATTGAATAATGCACCCTCTATCTTTATGGATCTAATTAATAGATTTTTTATGAAATATCTTGATGAAATTGTAGTGGTATTTATTGATGATATATTGGTATACTCCAAAATCTTTTAAGATCATATAAATCACTTCCTCACTCTTCTGAAAACCCTTGAAAGAATGGAATTATATGGGAAGTTTAGCAAGTGTGAATTCTGGCTTCAAGAGATTTCTTTTCCTGGTAATGTTGTCTCTAGGGATGTAATCTATGTTAATCATTCAAAGACCAAGGCATTACAAAAATATCTAGCACTGATGCGAATAACTAAGTTAGGTGGTTTTATAGGTTCAGGAAGTTATTATCGATGTTCTGTCCAGAATGTTTCCATGTTGGCTAACCCATTAACCATGATCACATTTAAAGTAGATAAATTTGATTGGACAAATGAGTGTGATGAATATTTTGAAGAACTGAAGAGAAGATTATTCAATGATCCTATATTGACTATACCATCAGGGAACAATGGGTTTGTTATTTATAGTGATGCTTCAAAGAATGGACTTGGTTGTGTCCTTATGTAGAATGATAGAGTTATTTATTATGCATCACAATAGCTAAAAAATCATGAGAAAAATTATCATACTCATGATCTTGATTTACCAACCATAATATTTTCTCTGAAAATATTGAGAATCTATCTCTATGAGGAAAAAAGTGAGATTTATACTGATCACAAGATTTTGAAGTTTATTTTATCATAGAAAAAACTCAACATGAGGCAATGATGATGGCTTTAACTACTGAAGGATTATCATTGTATTATATAATACAACCTAGGGAATGAAAATAAGGTGGTATATGCCTTGAGTAGAAAGGATCATGGAGTTTTGAACAAGATGAGAGTTGAAAGGGATCCTATTTTCAATGATCTATTAATGAAGGATATGGGAATAATCATTGAAGGTCAAACGTCAACAATTTATTACAAATGATTCCAAACCACCATTATTAGAAAGGATAAAGAGTTCTCTGACTGATTACGAGGAGTTTCAAAATATGATTAATGATGTGATGAGAGATTGAGTGACTTCATATATGATGATAGAATTTTAAAATTTGAGAAGAGACTTTGTGTTCCTAACATACCTAATCTAAAAAGGGAATTTTTGATGATTATCATGTCACCAATTTCTCTATACAACCTAGGATCACCAAGATTTATAAAGATTGAAGGAAAATTTTTGGTGGGACAACATGAAGAGGGAGATTTCTGATTTTGCGTCAGGATGTATGGTTTTTCAACAAGTGAATGTTGGAAGGAAATGTCCTAGAGGAGTCAAGAAACCGTTTCCCATACCTATGTGGAAGTTGGATAATGTTACGATGGACTTTGTCATTATGATACCAAAAATTCCTATAAGGAATGAGGCTATATGGGTCATTGTTGATATTTTTACCAAGACTACACACTTCCTTGCTATAAGAAAATATTTTCCACTTAAACGTTAAAAAAATTATATATTAATGAAGTTGTATGACTCCATGATGTACCCCTATAGATTGTTTCGGATCGTGATCCTTGTTTTACATCATGATTCTGGAAAAGTATTTAGAAGGCCATGGATACTGAACTTTGTTTGAGCATTGCCTACCACTCTTAAACTGATGGACAATCAGAACGGACTATTGAAACCATATAAGACATTTTGAGATTTTTCTCACATGACTTTCAAGGTATGTGGGATCAATATTTAACTCTAGTAGAATTTTCCTATAACCATAGATTCTATAGAAGGATTTAGATAACACCATTTGAAGTGTTATATCAAAAGAGATGTCACATACCAAATTTTTGGGATGATGTTGGTGAAAGAAAACTCGTAGGCCCAAAACATGTTGAGGAAAATATGGAAAAAGTAAATATTATCCAAACTCACATCAAAGAAGCCCAAAGTAGGGGAAAGAGATATGATGATAACCGAAGGAAAGATTTGTAATTTCATGTAGGAAACCATGTTTTACTGAAGGTATCCTTATGGAAGGATGTTATACTTTTCGGTAACAAGGGTAAATTGAGTCACAGGTACATCAGACCTTTTGAAATTCTCAAATGAATTGGAGTTATATCTTATCGTTTGGCAATGCATTCATGCCTATCCAAAGTTCATGGTGTGTTCCTAATAACACTGTTGAGAAAATACATGCATGACCCAATGAATTTACTCAGCTTTGAAGAAATTGAACTGGAACCTAATCTGTCTTATTGTGAACAGCCAGTCAAAATTATTAACACTATAGAACAAGTGCTGAGAAACTAGACGTCTCTTCTGGTAAAAGTTCTAAGGAGAAATCAAAAGTTGTAAGAGGAAAAATGGAAACCCAAGGATCTTATGATGAAGAACCACCAAAATGGTTATATGCAGAAATATTCTAGAAATTTTGAGGATGAAATTAATTTAAGGAGGGGAGAATGTAACACCCCAAGATTCTATGGTAAGTTTCCATTTGAATAATGTAGTAGCTTGTGTTGTACGCAACATAGATATTTAACACACCAAAACCAATCAAACTAGCTGTTATGAATTGTAATTACCACTTTTTGAAATTTTATAAATTCTGGTTTTCAAAATCGACTTCATTTTTGGATTCAAAATATCAAAATTAGCTTAGGGTGAATTTTTGATATTTTTCTAAAAACATCCAATTTTTCTGATGAATATAGAAAAAAACATTATTTTTTAAAACCAACTTTTTATTTAAATAATTAGTTATTTTATATTAATTTCCGTTAGGTAAAAATAGATACATAATACCTATATATGTTCAATTTCATTTATTAGAATCATTTTCTAAAAGGTTTAGATATATAATATTTTTTAAAACTTTCTACCCTCTTTTACCCACCATCTAGGAGCATTTGAAATTTAACATAAAACATAATTTTACCACTTCAATGAGTTGAATTTCAAAAACCAAATAGACCTGATTAATATGAGTTAGTAAAATTTGGTTCAATAAGATGAAAACAATATTTATTGAATAGTAACTTTTGACTTTTATTTAACATAGTTGAAAGTAAATAGGGTAATTAAAGGTAAAAATTAAATTATAATAACCCTAAAAATGTCATAATTCTATTGGATAAGTATAATTTGACAAAAAACAACCTTAGGATTAAAATAGGGTCCTTTTGGTCCCCTTGGATTAGATTAGGACATTTATTATTATTTTATTTCAAATAGAGTTAAAAGTGTTAAATTAAATATTTAATAACTAACCCATTTTTAATGTAGAGATTAACACAATATAAATTCTACTATAACTATTCATTATAAAACTCAAATCATGTCCTACATAATTTTATTTTATTTATAATTTTTATACATTAACTAATTTCATATATTTATGACAAAATGATGATGTAGTAATTGACTTATTAATTAAATATTAAAATAATTGATATTATAAATATCCCAAAAAATGTAAATTGCGACTTATGATAAATTAAACTGATTTTAGAGGTTAATATGAAATTTTATGGTTGATTAAATAAATTTTATTCGAAGTGATATTTTTTTTGGCTTTCAAAAAAATAAAATACTAAATAATGTCAAAATTGGGAAAATTGTGTTCTTAAAACAAATACTATATTATTAAATGGTATAATATTCCTAACAATATAAGGTTCTACCAAAGGACGTAGATATGGTTATTTATATATTAATAATGAACAACTTGGTTTACTTTTGTCTGTTTGTTGTATGTTTATTAGCCATATAAAATAAAAATACCAAAAGACATGGTAAACGTGAAACTATTTAACTAATTGTTAAATCTAAAAGATAAGGGAAATATGGTTTCATATTCCTGTCCAAAACCTATTGGATGAGTGGTTTTAGACCCATACCCACCTTATCCTTTAAATAATTAATTTTGGGGCCATTAGAAACCGAAAATGATTTTATTGTAGAATAATATTTCAGGGTTTTCCTAAAGTGACTCTCACCTCTCTTATAAAATAGTACTTCCCCTTCTCTTAATTTCACATCTCTAAGGCCATTTTTCTCAACCAAATCCTTATCAAATATCCTCTCAAATTCCCCCAAATCAACCATGAGTCTTTAATTTGATTATAAATCCATCTTAAGGATCCCTTTTGATCAACTCAAAAGGAAACACACGAAGCATAGGTAATAATTTCACCACCCTCTTTCAAGTTATTTTTTTCTTCCAATTCCTATTTATTTGTTGTTTACATACCAACATAATAACTCCAGTACCTTACAAAAACTATCATGTTATTATAGATATCTTAAAACCATATTTTTTATTCTATCCATCCTAAAAATGACAAAGTCACCAAACATTCGTACGTACAGCTTACCGTCTCCACGTCGTGGTGTAGTTTTTTATTCAAAAACATCATTATTTGGATGGGTATAATATTGAGTATAAATGATGTGAATAATAAGTATAAAATTATAATGATTATATATATATTATATACCATCCTATTACAAATGATTTCACCATCAATATAATGATATTATCGCTCGTGTGTATGTATGGATTACAGTCTCCACGAACGTGATGAGATTCATTTCCCATCACAATCATTCAAGAGTAATTTTAATTTTATGATTAAAAATAAAGTTTAAGAGCATAATATCATTCATTATATTAATCATATAAATCCAATACATAACAAATATGTCTTATATAACCATTCATATAAAGGAAAATGAACCAGTTAACACCCGAAACAATGAAACTACTGAAATATTATTAAGAAATAAATATTATAGGATCATATATGATATCATATTTATGTATATAGTTCATTTATAATTTAATAACTATGTTTTATCTATTATACATGAGGTTAACCTACCATCGAAAAAGGAAAATCACATGGTAAGGGTTAATTCCATAATCTCTTCATTATCCGAGGCTGTTTATACGTGAGTTTCTACAGGGGCCTCTTTATCATCAACATCTGTGTTTCTTAAAAATATATTTCAAAAAAAAATTAATATTTCCTAGTCTATGGGTTAATTTTATTTATACCCTTTATTTACTTAAAATTTCTACAAGACAGACTTTCCATCATTTTCCAAACAAGGTCCTTTACAACCTTTTCGACAATATTATAGAACGAATGTTTTTTAACTTATACAGTGGGTGCTACAATTTTCCACTGTTATATCACCTTAGAAGCATCCTTTACAAGATTAAAATAATATTTTTAAAAGAAATTTTTTCATTTGTAATTAAATTACTTTTATATGATTTCAAAATAAAATGATATATTTCTCTCTAATTGTTTTGATTTCATCTATGTCAATCCTTTGATGGATTTTAAACTTTTTTGGAGTTGATTTATTATTATACAAATCTTAGATATTGTATTGAAGTTTTTGTGATATATTTTCCTATGGATATATTATTTTTATACCATTTAATGTTTATAGATAAAGTATTAACATTTTGTATGCTAGTTTTAATAAGATTTTTTATGTTATGTTTAAAAAATTTCATATGAGGGATGCATTGGAATTAATAAGTGATGTGTAGAGATCACTATAGCTCCCCGATGCATTAGTAGGTCTCATGAGGTAAACTAGTGTCTTGCTACAAGGCCCTGATAAAATCTTATTTTTAGTCTTTGAATAAGGCCTTGGCTATGTGCTAATGAATTCTGGCATTATGCATTCCATCATTACGAAATTAGTTATTGATATTGAATGTGATTATTCGACTAATAGAATATCTATGTGAATATGTAAATGGCATTATTTGATTTATATTGGCCATATAATGTAAAATATTATGTTTAAATGGCTTATGTTTTTACTTATAAATTTATGTAAATGATTATGCTTATTTATGAAATTTTCCACTATATTGTTATCTTTACTGAGCATCAAAGGTCACCCCTTTTAATGTTTTATTTTTCCCAGTATACGAATAAATATATTATGACTGTCCTGTCGGGATAGTATAAGGGATATTAATGTGTTCAATGGTGACAATGTTTTTGTTTTAATTTTATAATGTAATGTAAAACTTATGAATGTATCCTGTAATTCCAAAGATACTAAAATGATCGGTCTTTCGTGATTTTATCCCTTGTGATAATGCCAATGTTAGGTATTAATGCACCGATTCTAGGTAACATGGGTGTGGTGTAACAAATAAGAATTCTACCATTATCATTAATTTTTTATATCCCAATATATATATATTATTTATTAGAATAATGATATAAGACTAATCACATTCTTCCTATGAATATATTATCCATTCAAGGAAGTATAATAGAAATATATGAATTTATCTCAGGAAGTACATCTTAAAAGAATTTGTCATAATTATTTTTTATTTTATGATTGCAGTCCATCATAGGTTTGGGTTCAATGATTAACTCACTAAAGTAGTCCTCACTATTTCCAAAATGGTAAGGATTTATACATTAGAGGATGGAACATTTTAAGGATATTTATCTAGGTATTGAGGTATTAGATAGGTAGATCATATATTTGTAAGGCACTATAAAAAATACATATATTGTCTCTATAGTTTCATTAATGAAATGGATGAAATATGAATTATAAAACCAATTTATGATGTGAGAATATTAATTGAACAATCAAACATTTTTTATGATAATGATTTTATTATATTTATTATGGGTGGTTTAGGGAACATTAAATTTATCAAAGAGCTCTTAAATAATTATGGATTCATTCCTAATCAGAACATTAGCTATACTAAATCCCATATTTCCATCAACCACAATATAAAACACCTATGGAAATTGAACATAAAGAGTGGTATGATCATTAAAGAGGTAATTACTTTGATAACCTATTTGGGTATACAAATATTTTTTATAAGGAATTAATCTACCTACCTACATGAAATATTCAATGGTTTTAAGTCCCAATTAATATATTAAAAATATAAAACACCCTCCAATTATTTTTATGATTTCCCTTATTAAATATATTGTTATTCACAAGCATTTATATCCATTTATGCATAAAAAATAAAATACTTCCATGATTAAAATCCTAAATTTATAAATGTGTAACTTCATATATAGTGTAAATATCAATGAATTTAAATAAGTTTTGGTCAAATTGAATAATTACTGTAAATCTATGAAAGGGGGGATGGGGAATAAAATGTATTTCTTATTAAATTATTCTCTTTAGGGGTAGCTCATGTGGAATATTCTCATTGAAAAATATAACATCAACTGTTTTTAGAAACATATAATTATAGAGGGTATAAATTATTGTAATATTCATTACCTCCATTCCTCCATATAAAATTATATCAAAAATTTATATTAGGATGATATAATGAATAAAAAATTGATGGCCTCCCTTATCTCACAACTCATTTTATGTAAAGATAACAGACATGGGTCTCCTATGATTATGTGATTTATGGGTATATTTTGGATCTTGAAATTAAAATCATTGATATAATTGGATCATATCTAGTGAAATTACCTAAATAACTCAAGGACTCCATTAATACCCATCAAATCATGTCTATTAAGGATAATATGATGTTAGGGCAGATAAGGCATGAATATATAATGTTTAACTCAATTTCTCTTTTCCATATTGGCATCTAGAATGCAAAGAAATATTATTTGAATAAATTATGAAAATAATGGATTTACCCCCTCTGTATATAATCAAATTTGTAATGTTATTCATAATACACTTCCAATAGATTAAAATATCATGAAAATTGTCCTAGATCTTTGGTCCATGTCTAGTGTCTATCAATTAGGTCAAGATAACAATGATCGTATTTCATTTCATTATAAATTATATAAATATATTTGAATCATTTATTCTAATATATTAAATTATTATACATTCATTATAATCATATTTCGTTCACTTGTTACCTTCTTCAAGATAAAGGTTTCAGTATAGGTGAAAAACTAGATTCCAATAGTAGTGCTTGAGGTTTTTCATTTTATTTTGTGTAATTTAAATGAAAATAGATGTGTGTTCCATAAAATTAATCTTTATATGATTATGATAAGTATTTTTTTATATCAGGAAAGAAACTAACATAAATATTGTCTTTGTTAGAATGTATATTCATGATAATGTTTTCTTTAATGATTGGGTATTTGGGGGCGGTATAAAATATTTAAAGGTTATTTTCATGTTGTATAGAAACCAGAAAAATATTTTTTGATTAGGATAAATATGTATGGGTCATTTAAAGGTAGTCAAAGACCTTATGGATGAAGAGGAATATATAGGGACATTAAATGTCATAACTATCATGATTTTTTTAAAAATATTGAAAAGTTATTTATTATTAAAGAGAATTGAAATGAGTTATATTAGAAATTAAAATGGCGAAACACAAAATGTGGTGAAACCAATGTCTTTAGATGTATTAATATTATCTTTTCTAGTATATCAAAATTATTATATATCTGCCCTATAACAGACTTGTAGTGGACCAGGTGAATTGTCTGTACCAATGTTCTCATGTTGAATTTCATTATCAGATCTATAAAGAAGGTTATAGTTTTTTTGTAGCTTTAGAAAACATGGGAGTTGGGTATGGTTAATGTAACTGGAATTGATATATACTAAATTCGATTGAGGAGAAATCATTCCTATAAATTCATAAAACTCTACCTTGTAGTTCATTATAATATTATCTTATCCTTAGTGATTCTCTACCTATAGGACTATTATTTTCAATTATGAATTGAATTAATTATTTTTAATATGTTTAAAAACAATGAAAATTAAATATTTTCCAATCACAACTTTTTAATGATTTCATTTAAAAAGTAATTAATTATAATGATTTTATGGTTTATTGATTATTATTTTTAGAATGCGTATTATAAATATTCTTCTAATATTAAAGAGAGATTTTTTAGACTATATTTTCAAATATTATATGGAATTTATTGTGATATAAAAATTAAATATTATTTAAAAAAGAAAAAAATATAATTTTAAAGTAAATAAAAATTACCAAAATAAGGCATAAAATGTAACTCCTCATGACAAAAAATATTCTTCTTTTTAAAAAATATTAATTTTCCTTACATTGATTTATATGAAATACCATGTTAAGATTTTGTTACATGAATCAAAATATATACAATTATCTATAAAGAAAACCGAGATTTTTTTCATTACACTAATGATTGACACTCCTTGAGGGCTTGTGTAATAGGGAAAATCAAGTTCTACCAAAAAAAAATATTTTATTAAAAATATTATTATTAAATATAATAAAATATATCCTATATATTTAAATTATAGGTCATGATTATTATTATATAAAATTATTAAAATATATTGTTTGCAAAAATATAATATGAAGTCATTAGTTTCCAATTAATATGACATGAAAAAAATAGACTAATTGAATATAAAGGATTTTTTTATTTTTATGTTCACAAAGCATGTTTATCCTAACTAATTAATTTAATTATTATTATAGAGTTATATAAATGTCATATATATATATTATATTAAATTAAAGACTTTTTAAATTCAATCAATAGATTTTGTATGTATAATATAACAACAAACCTAATGCCTCAAAGGGAGCCATCAATATACTTTAGTTCGACACCACTTGCCATATAATACCTCAAAAAGAGCCCTCTGTATACTGGAATAAAAACTATTATTATATGAACAATAAACCAAAGATAGATTTTGGTCCCAACATCACTATTAATCAAGTGAACTATCAAGTAGCATATTTTCCATGGTCTGAATTGTTCGTTCTGACAGCCAATCTAATTGAGGATGAAAATCTATACTAAAATTTAATTTGGTACCCAATGACTTCTAAAGGCCTTTCAAAAGTTTTATGTAAACCTGGGATCATGATCATATACCATGCATAGGGGAAGACTATATAACCTGGCTATCACTTTAACATACAACCAGGAAATTTGATATGGAGACAAAGTATATCAAATAGGAAGGAAATGAGCTGATTTAGCCAATCGATCAACAATAAACCAGATAGCACTGTTACCTCAAGATGTCTTTGGTAATCCAATAACAAAGTCCATGAATATATTTTCCCATTTCCATTCTGGCACCAGTAAATACTGAAACATCCCTTTTGGTAGCCAATGCTCTTCTTTTACGTGTTGACAAGTCAATCAATTTATATAAATTTCATCAATATATCTTTTCATTCTATTACACCCGTAATACTCTTGAAGATCTCTGAACATCATAGTGTTTCCAGTAAGAACTAAAAATGAAGAACTATGAGCTTCCCATAACAACACGTTATTTATCTGTGAATCATAACGCACACATAATCTCTTTCCAAATCAAAAAATACAGTCATTATTGATGTTAAATTCAGGCAACATACCATTATGAATCAGCACATCATTTTCCTGTAACTCACTGTCATTCTTTTTCACTTGCTTAATTCTATCTGATAGAGATAATTTCACTACAACTGAAACAAAACAAAGTTATTTCTTGCTCCAACAACTTCAAGGCAAAATATCACCAAATATTTAATCGAATGATTATGTTCAAAACCTATCAAGGTTAATGCTGCATTAATTTTTCGAATCAAATCATCATCCACTTTATTTTCCTTTCCCGGATTGTAATGGATCGTGAAATCATAATCCTTGATTAATTATAGTCATCTCGTCTATCTCATGATTATTTTTTTGAGTGCATATATACATTAAACATTATTGATCAGTATTTATTTCAAACTTTACCCCACAAAATGATGCCTCCAAATTTTTAAAGAAACAACAATATCATCTAATTCCAAATCATGTGTAGTGTAATTTAACTCATGATGTTTCAACAGATGTGAAGCATACAAAATAACATAATCATTCTGCATTATGACATAACCATTTTCTTTCAATGAAGCATCATTGCATATAAAAAACTCACTATTCCTATAATTTAGTGCTAATACTAATGAATTTACCAATCGTTTTTTCAAATCCTGAAAAAAAATCATCAAATTATTTTTTCCAAATATACATAAAACCTTTTCAAGTTAACTTAATCATTGTGCAAGATAATCATTAAAAATGTTCTACAAACCATTACAAATAACCTGAGAAAAAAAGAAAACTATGGATCTCGATCATATTTGTGGGTCTTGGCCTTTCTTCAACAACATTTCTTTCAGCCGGATCAACACTTATGCCATTTTTTGAAACAGTGTGAATCAAGAATGAAATTTGTTCTATCTAAAACTCATAGTTGATGAATTTTCCATTAATTTTCTTTTCTTTTAATGTTTTCAAGACAATCTTCAAATGACTTTCATGATTCTATTTACATTTATAATAAACCAAAATATCATCAACAACCTTAACCACAATTTATCACCTGAGTCAAGTTAGCCATCAGTGAAGTAAACTATTCAATTCTGATTCTGACCATCTAAGGATTCTTATTTGGAAGTAAATTTCCACATAATGATATTCGAACATAGAAACCATGTTTCCTTTATGAAAAAAAATCTGAAAAAACATATCTTAGGAGAGGCATCATGGTAATCTTTAAATTCTATATCATTTCAATTTTTACATAAATTAATTTATGGATATTAATTTATCAATATCCTAACTCCTAAAGTTATGTAAATCGACCTCTGATACCAACTATAAGGACCTATCCTTAAACATTATGAAATCTTGAATTATTTTAATGATTCGCATTTGGGATCTATTCAGGTTTAGATTTTTATATAATCAGGCGATAACTATTACATTACATCTAAAATATTAGAAATTAGACACTTCTACTCAGTATCCAATTTTTTCATAAAATAAAAACTCTTGAAAAAATGTCATTTCTAGTTCCACATTTTAGACATCATGACTTCTCCATTATTCCACCCTTGACCCTATTCGTCTATATGTCCTTTGAAAAAAATTTCAAAAAAAAAGGCGGGATGAGCATAAAAATCTCATTAAGGGTTATAAAACAAGAAAAGAAAACATTAGTCCATCAATACTTACAAACAAATGAAATAATACTTTTAAAACATTAACATACCACACAAAATCATAAGATATATGCGTAATAAATGGAAATAATAAATTATAAAGTTAACTTGAGGAATTCACAACATAATTACGTTGTCGCTTTCACAGCTATATAGGGTGTTACATTTGGAATACCCGTCACAGTATATTCTCTAAATCTATTAGGGGAAACATAAAAATTTTCCTCCATCACATTACCCAATGCATTTAGGAGCTATCTTAGGCTCACCCACCCTCTGTTTATCACGAAACCACGCATATACATAACCAATTCTCAAGAAATATAACATATTCAAATCTCATAAAATAAATTTAATGGAATGATAATATTTCTACATTGAAATAAAAATATATAATTTAAATATATTGACATAATAAATCCATTATAAAAACCATTTTCAATACTAAAATAATTTAAAAGATTATATAGAATTTTTTTCCTTTTAAAAACTTTACATCATGTTAAGGAAGCCAAATATCAAATAATTCTTGCAGCTGCGAAAAGGTCATTGTCACCACATACATTAAAAATAAACAACCCCTTGTTCATTTAGTAAAAATTTAAATTGAAAAATATTCCCTTATAATGACATTAAAGGTCAAAGGGATTTATACACAATATAAAATAAAGTCATGTATAAATCAATGTATGCCTCAATGAAAGGAGATTGAGACGAAATCCCTTACCTTGTATTCGACTTGACTTGTTTGTTCTTTAATCTCAAGAATAATAAACTAATGATAATTTATACTTGCTTACGAACCCTTTTCTTGTTTATTATTACTTTTATATCCCTTATTACCCTGTTATAAACATTATGTATTCATTTATGTAAATAATGGTCTTTTTGATGATATTTGGTACTTGAGTCAAAAATAAACTTCTTATGATTACAAGTTGTTCATGTGGTCAAAATTATATTATATTGAGAATGATATTGATGATTTATATATCATATATATTCAATATATATATGTATATATAATAGTACATAACATCTGGAGGTATGAAATGAAATGCACCATTCATGGAGACGGTAAGCCGAACGTACACATGAACACTACTTTCATTTCTATTTCATTTTTATTTTTATGAAAACATAATGTTACATAGGTATATTATAATTACAATATAATATCATATATATATTATCAGTAACTCTATCCTTTATACATTCCATTTATTCCATGAACGAGTCATATCACTTTGAGGGGGCGGTAGTCCGCACTTCCCCTAATGAAATTATCGTGTTTATAAATTATGGAAACAATAAAGGTATGCTATAAATGAAAAATAAAAAAGTATAGAGAAAATATAAATATAATATATTTCACCTATAAATATAGTTCGATTATAAGTTCCACCATGAGAGGAAGTTGGAGATATTTGAACAATCATTGTCTTGTGAGTCATTATTTTTTCATCCAAAGAAACAGTATGTTTGTATCCATTAGATATAGGTGTGTGGAAGTGTAGTTAAAATAATTCTAATAAAAACATCCTAGTATATTTAGTATACTTTTTTTTGTTTTAAAATAAAGAAATAAAGTGAGTTTTGGTGGTTGGATAAGTAAAACAATAGAAAATAACTTATGAGAAGACGTTGCCTTTAAATCGGGTATCTCTGATTGGTATGAACCAAAAGGTTTACTTAAATTTCCTTCTGACGAGGGGAAGGATTCTAGGAGGAATATAGGGATGTAAGAAGATTAATTGGGTAGATTTTGGATGAGACAAGGGGCTTGAGATGTGTTAGTAATGGGTTATAGGTGATGGATTTTTTAAGGGGGAGATGGGGCTCTTTAGGAATGCTGGAAAATATTATTTTATTTTATAACGGTTTTAGTTTATAAAGGTAAAAAAACATATTTAATTCTATGATAAGGTGTATATAAGTTGAAATAAAATCATCCAATAACAATTTGACTGGTTTTGGATATTTTTCTAAATTTTATAATCTTGTTTATTTAAATTATTCATTAATAAGGTAATCACTACATCATCATTGTGTCACTAAAAATATTATTTATTGGATGTCTAAAAATTATAAATAAAATAACATGATGTATGAAATATTTTTATCAATTAAATTAATATTTATTGTTGAATATATAACTTATATAACCCCATGTCAAAATTTATTAACTAAATGATATATCTTTATGTCATTTTTTCAATATTTTAAATTAATTAATATAACCTTTCATTATCACTCCAAAGTGGCTCTAAGGAGTCCCAAATAGACCGAAGGATTCCGACGGTTGGAAATTTTTCAACTAGTGGGATTAGGAGACATTTTAGGGTACTTTAATAACATTATTTTAATATTTATTTACCATAATTTACCAGATTTACCCTTTAACCATGGTAAATAAAATATTTATGGAAGTAAATATTCATAATTTCTAAAAAAGTAACATATATAAAAATTTTGGTCCCCCTAATTCCAAATACTGAATCCATTTTTTCAAATTATAAGGACAAAAGTGGCATATATTAATTTAAAATTAATTCATATTGTCATAACAAAAATCACGTTTTTAAGAAATAATAACAATCAAAAGATTGACACATGTTTATGTCCAATTTCAATGTAAAATTTCATCCAATGACCAACATTGAATTAAATGGTAAAAATATAATCTTATTTCACTTTAAAACCAATTAAATAGATAATCTAACAATATAAATAGATTATATAAAAAAAGTATTTTTAAATTAAAATATTGTAATAGTCCCTATTTCTTTAAAAATGAACATTATCAGTAAAATACTAAAATTTCATACAAAGTAAATTTAAATTTCCTAATTTTGAAGAAGAAAATTAGTTTTTCAAATATATCATATGAATGTTACAAAAACTAGATTTAAACATGGTTCTCCATCGAAAGGCTGTATATCGACACCTTAACAAATATTAGAGTATTTATGCTTAAAATTGGATTTTTTTTCTTATTTTAATCCTTTAAAATTTATTCGATAAATGAAAAAACATTTTAAAAAATAAAAAACCAATTGTAGTTAGTTATGTTCATTTTACCAATACAACGACTATGAGATAACTACCATTTAATATAATATTATATTAGTATTTTTTGTATGACTCAGCCTTGTGCGCAACCTGATATTTCAAATATAAACTTTGTTGCGTGTTGGGTACTCCATCATGCATAGCATCCCCTTGAAAGTAAATTTAATATTTAATTAATAAATATGAACATGTCATGTTTTTTATTTACTTAGGATGTTACAATAATAAATGTTAATGTCATGAATATTTCTTAAATTCTTTTAGAGATCTAAATCATCCTTCATAATCTCTATAATTTTTATATGGATAGATGGTGGAAAATTCATTTTAAAGCTTGGGGTGAAGCATCATTTTATTATTAAAGAAAATCAGAGACCTATTTTAACTTGGTAGAGGGAATCCCATTACATATCCTAAAGGCCTAGTGGGCATGTAGCACATTACATAGCACACAAGCCCAAATTTTATACCCATGGCCCATTATGTGTATAATACTCCTACAGTACCTGCCTGCTACAGTACCACACAGTACCGACTGCTGCTACGGAGCTCTGCTATCGCTATTATTCCCTACTTCCTATACTGTACCCATATTGGCAATAGTATATCCACTACTACAGTACCATTACTGTACTTTCCCAAAATGGAGTTTGAACCCGCATTTTTCATGTAGGAATAAGGTGTTCTTACTACTAAGACAATCCCCAATGTCAAATTTAATTTCAGAATGATAAGATTTTCACCATCCATTGTGATATCCAGGTATATCCTTTATAAATCCATATGATTTGGATCTTTTTTGATCGTCATCATGCATCGGCTAGAATGAAATTTTTTGCAAAAATCGTCATTTTCCATATTTACAGTCCCAGGGTGGTAATTGAATGATCATATGAAATATTTATTCATCACCAACCATATTCTGTGTAACTTGTTCAACTCTTTTTGAGTGTAAAAATAATTTATCATTTGGTGATTAGTATATATGTCACACCTTTCTATATAGATATATTATCTCAATATCTTTAATTAAAAATTACCATACATAACTCTAAATAAGGATTATGGAAAATTTTCACATAAACTATCAAATAACATGAGGCATAACCTACCACCATATTATTTTCCATGACAAACATCCCAATACATTGTGTGATGCATTAATATAGATCAAAAACCATTTTTCGCTATAGGGTGTTGTGAGAAAAGGTGCACTAACATTCCATTTTTCATCTCCTTTATTTTTTATTCACATTACAACATCTATATGAACTTAACTCTTTTTCATGTCAATAAGGTTATTGCACTAGAAAATCATGATAAATATTTAAAAAATCATCTATAATATACATCCATCATAAGAAATCTATTCATTTCAGCCAAAATGGGGGATATATTCCATTTCTCAAAAATAATTTCCTTTGAAGGATCTATTTATATCCCCTCACTAGACATTATATGTCTTATAAATGAATCATTGTAATGAAAAAAATACAATCATGGTAAATTTCTAAATAAGACTCTCCTTTGTTACATTCTTTATCATAGTCCTCACTTGATCCTCATGATCCTCCTTGGTCTTTAGAAACCTAAGAATATCGTCTATAAATACTACCACAAATTGACCAATATAGTCATTAAAGTCCATTCATAAATTTCATTAATATTTTTAGGGAACTTGTAGGGCCAAAAGGAATAATTACAAATTCATATTTACATATATTGTAAAAAATGCCTTATTTAATATATCTTCTTTCATAAATCACAATCGACGATATACAGGACAATGATCACTCTAGGAAAAGTATGTATCTATATGTAGTTGATCATAGAATTCATCGAAATAGGGAATGGGATACTTATTCTTTATATTGGTCTTATTATGTCTTAATAATCAATGAAGAGTTTCATTGATCTATCATTCTTCATAAAAAACAGAATAGTTGATTCCAGAGGTAACATAGTAGGTCACATGAATCCTTTATAAATATTCCCATAGATTTTCTTATTAATAATTTTCAACTCAATTGGGGATATTATATAAGGATACTTCATAATATGCAATCCACTAAACCAATAGCTTGATTCAGTGTAATACCTAGAAATAATTCGATAATTTCATCATGAAACACCCATACAATAGGTGTATCCTTATTGTTGATCTTATCTCCAACTATATAAGGTATACAACATTCATGTATAGGAATTAATATCCAAAAAAATAGATTTTATATCTTTTATATGTTTTTATTCGTGATTTCAATGATAAATGATTATATGTACATTCTACATAGAAATTATGACTTCAATCTCTTGAGAATTAACATGGGATCCATATAGTTAAATCCAATCCATTACATCAATCACATATAATTCAAATAAATGTAAAATCACAATATTTTTTTGAATCAAATACCTAAAAAAATCAATTGGAGAAGAACCATAAACTCGAGAAGCAACTATTGTTCCATTAGGTGTTTTTATAGAAAAATAAAAATGTATTTATTGATATGATATGGTGATACTTATAGAAAATTGATTATAAAATATTTTTTCGGTGGATATAGAATCAAATAATAAATTATATTTCTACAGTGGATGATAAGGGTACCTTTCTACACAACATTTTCATTACCCACTTTATCGGTTGTGATCATATAGGATTTCTAGTTGCCTCTGACATAAGAGGTTGTTGACACTAATCATGAAAACCCAAAAAATTTTAAATGATGAAAATAATGATCATCATCTTTGATTTAATAGAATTTGACCATGGGTTGTTCATTCCATGGATATTTTCCTCTATCTTCATCATTATATATATTATTCTCATCACACTGAAAATCATTTTCCTGATGACATTACATTTCAAACATGAAACATTTACCATTTCACATAAGACAATTTTTAACATGTATCCATCCACACATTTAGAAAAATTAAAATGAACTTCTTTTCTACATTGGTTCTTTATAATTTTCTTTCAATTCTATTATCATTTTCTTATCAAAACCCTGAGATTGATGGTTACCAAAAATCTTTATATCCATGTAGAGTGTATATCGATTAATTAATTCAGTGGAAATGAAGTCTCTTATAGAAAATGACCTTATAAGACTTATTTTTAATCCAATAACGAATCAATTGATTTTATTTTTAGGGAAGATATTTACTCTAGATGCGTACCATGAAATCCTTGTAAAATTTGACACTTTGGTGCCAATGTATTCACCATCCTTAATCTTAATATCTATGAAATCCATCTCTATATTTTTATAAATAATACAAGGAGTGTAATTATTTAATAATATGATCTTGTACTCATTCCATTTCATGGAATATTTTTTTTCCTCTTTCCTTGTATTCTTGATCATATTCCCTCAATGATCTACTTCAACTTTTATAATATTAATAACTATTAAATAATTTTCATTTCTTAAGAATTGAACAAAAGAATATATTTTTTAATTGGTATTGATATATCAATAAATAACTAGTGGATCATAATAACCACTAAAATAATTTTTATGTCACCTCATGAATGATTCAACAATATATTGTTGTCTACATTCATCATTTAAAGACACAACATGATTAATTTTATAAGAAAGTTGTGTAAGAAAAATAATAAGTTATTAAATTCAAGCTCACATAACATTTGGTCTCACTTGTGGAAAATAATTTCACATTCCATTACATTCATCATTAACATGAGTATTTTGGGTTCCATTAATTTTATAAATACAAAATGTGTTGTTGTAGAAATTAAATTTTAACAATGATTTGTGAAAAACCTTTTAGATAATGTATTATATAATAGAAAAATATATGAATCCATTTGTATAACCTAAGAATTTCAAAATCATTATAAAAAATATCGGATTTTATCCACTACATAAACATTATCTTTAGATTTCTTAAAATTTTTATAACATCATAGTTTTCAAATGTTAACTAAACTAACTTTTGATTCCAACTATAAGTACCCAAGAATTTCATTCAATGATATTATATATTATTATATGAATATCTAGTTACAAAAAAATAACACACTATGTTGTATCATAATGGTACAGTTCCATTGTAAACATTGAAACATAAACAACTAGTTCAAAAAAATATCTATATTGTCTACCACATATTTTTTTCATATTTAGAACCATTTTTGACATAAAATATAGAATACCATTATCTGTATCATAGGGAAATGAAACATAAGAAAATGATGATCAAATTTGTGTAGTAATGTTAAAAAAGATATAACAATTAATTAATTATCAAAACATGAGCATAATGTTATAACAACATGAAAATAACAGTTACAAACCATACCTTATATACCATATATCAAAATAATGAGATATGGAATAAATCTTGGATGGTCATAAAAAATTAAACAATGGAATACACATAATAATATAAAATACATTTTTTAGTAGTGAAGGATATTTTATAAGAATATCATAGTGGAATGAGTTGACTCACCAAACCATCATAGTTTCCAAGTATCACTCCCAAGACTATTAAACTATAAAATGTCCTCTTCGAAATTGGGTTCAATCCATCTTATAGTCTTCTATATCTCATTAAATATAATTTATTACCCAATGAATTTGAGGGAGATATATGTCTCATAGATCACTTAATGAATACCAAATATTATTTTTCCACAATGATATATAACATTCACCATATCAGAACCCATAAAAACAAAGGGTTTCTAAAACATTTAATCATAGCAAAACATGTGTGAAAGAAATAGGTTTTATAAATATCATGAAATCATAAACATTAACCAATCTTTGAAATAATATTAATAGTATCTTTGAATCATAACCTTATAAAATCATAAGTAACATCATATAAGGTTATCATGGATAGAAAATGATTTTGATAAATTATTTTAAATAAATTTTTAGGAAAATATCCTTTAACATTTTTTAAAAAATAAGGAACTATAAAAAATGCCTTTGAAAATAAATCCATAATATTTTAATGGATGATTCAAATTATTATGTTTTAATTATGGAAGAAAAATCCACACATGCCAAAATAATTTAAAAAACGAATCCTTCTATAATTTTTTTTTATTAAAGGAATAAAAAAATGTTTAAAAAACATGAAACATAATCTTTTCAAAAAAAAATTTAAAAGGTAACATATGGTTAAATATTACTTTAAATATTTTTAAGATAATTTTTTTAAAAAAATTAAAATCATATATTGAAAACATGGACATGGGTGGAAAATATTCCCCAGTAAATACTAAACCACATTATATCATAAATATAGTTATGATTGTGAAATAAACCCTTGCCTATAGTCTTTATTTTAGTTGTTCATATTCTAACATCCTGTATTATAAAAACAGATTTATTATAAATGTATTATAAAAAATATATCTATCATACCATGTATTGTAACATCCCATTATGTATCTCTATGTTATATCATTAAGCTAATCATGGGTTTCCTTTTTTGTTCTCCGGATAGGGCTAACATGGAATTTTTAGGACACCAATAATGGTGAAGTCACACATTTTTTGGACTTTAAGCATTATCTGGTGGTTTCATTGGGTGGTAAGAGTATTTCACCCCAGGTAACTATGTTAAACTACATGTAATTGTCAATGGGTTTAATCTGAGAATGGGGATTCATGATATGAGTGGTTACACATTGTAAAGAGCTATTTCACGTCATGATTTCGTTAAATATTGGATTTTTAATCAAAAGTAACAGATTTTATGGCGTTCTTGAACACCATGGATTTCATGATGTGTAAAGGATTTAAAGTTTGTTTAATTCCTTGAGAATGGTATTTTTAGGGCATCGTTTAGGTTTTGGGTGTCCATTTGACCTCTAGTTCTCATTTTCTCCCAAAATAACATTTCTCTCCAATGATTTTTGGAGACACCATTCCATCCAGAATGATCCATTCAGGATTTTATCTTCATTACAGTTGTATCGTGTCTCATTAAGGGAGTGATCCATCTTCCACTTCATTGTAATTGATCATAAAAGTTCTATAAGGATGAGTTATAGGATTTATTATTTTCAAATTGGTGTTTCTGTATTTCATATTCTATATCCATTATGATATCTCCATCTATGGGCCCTTCCATTGTTGGTTTTGGTGTGAAAAGTGTTCATTATTAAGTTATATATGTGGGATTTTACATTTATGAAAACCCTTTTTTTTATAAAGTGTATAAATCTTAGGATGTGGATTACATTCTAATGCCTTGATTGATGTCCTTGGGTTTTTTATTAATGGTGGATCTCATTATGGGCATGTGGAAACCATGTTTGGAGGTAGGTGATTCTGTCTATATCCAATTATAAGGAACCTTATTGTTCCTATTTGTAAAGTAGTTTATACATGGATTTGGCCGGATGGATTTGTTTGTGATGAAAAGAATTTTTAAATGGTTATTGGTTTCGCCCAGGTTGTAGAGAAATTAAAATAAAATGGGTATTTTTAAATCATTTAAATCGATTTCAGAAATGGTTTTGAAATTGTTTTCAATGAATTGGATTGAATTGTGAATATTATCACATGGTTTCCTGTAGGTAATTATGGGGAGGTTTAGAATGAGCCCATAATTCATTTTTTTTTTATTAAGAGGTTTTCTCATTGGGATATCCTCTATTAATTAAAAATATTGGTAAATACTATAGATATTGACATTGTAGTGGGGAGAGGGGGTATAATCATGGATCATTCCTCTTCTTTACATACCTATGTTCTAGGAACTAGATTGTGAACATGATTTATTATATTATGAGTAGTCTGCTAGACTGAGCTATATTGATACGTGGTACTGATACATGTTCTTCTGTTTGTATTGAATGTATTTCTATTTTATCATTGATATACAAATTTATTATTTTGAAAGAATGATATTGAAATGGTTGTTGAAATTAATATGCATGCTTTTTCCATGGAAATGTGAGAAAGTAAAAATGTTTACCTTGGTTTCTAGAAAACTAATTTATGACATATCATGCCATGTTTTATTTAAAATGAGAATATAAAAAATTTATATTGATATTTGTTATTGTACACCTAGGTGGGATCATATTGTGCATGTTACCTCACTCCTTGCACACCTCCTTTCTGGTGTGATAACCTATTTATTTCTTCTAATGTTGGGAAAGGTAATGTGCAATAGTAAGTTATCAAGGATTCATGTTAGTTTAGTTGCGTAGCTGGTGGTGAGATTTTGGGAGTTCATCTACACCACAATATGGAGTAGATAATTGGTTCGGGTCTTTTGTAGTTTCAATTGTATCATTGAGTTTTGGATACTTTTATAGTTATATTTTTTTCTATTTTGAAAAAATTATGCAAAATATTTTATTATTTTTTCATTATTCATTATCAATTCATGTATATGTATTGCATTTGTTTGTTCAGGTTGATGAAATTAATCCATATAGTTTAATGCTCATTTCCTGGGTTCTTGTTTCCATCTCCTGGAGATACGGAACACCCCTCGTGTATGTGAAGGATGGGATCAATTCCATATTTGAGGGTGACTAGAGTCGGTTCATTACAACTTGATTTTAAGGGAGGTTTGTACCCAAGTGTCATTGTCTTAGGATGTCTGTTAGACTTGAGATCAGATTTTCGGGATTGAGAGGTATGTTACAATAATTTCATGGTCATCTGTTACTAGGACGAGACAAAATATTCCGTTATACGTTGGTATATATGTCTCTAGTGTATGGTTTTTGTTTTAAATATATATTTCTTATTTTTTTCTGGTGTGAATTGAGATTTATTTTTCAATATTATGTTCTATGGTTTCTATATGCAACAGTATGCCTCTAAGGAATCTTCCAAGAGGTCCTCATGAAATTGTAGCTGATTATATTTAAGGAAATCTTCCTATAAAAAATATCTTTAAGACTATCGTATATATAGTTAGTTCTCATGATTAGGATTTACCATGAGATCAAAACGTAGTAGTTATGGATTATCTAGGATTTGGAGGAGAGAGAGTTCGATCGTGGGATTTCTTATTCAAGAATCTGACATCATTTTTTGGAAGGAATGAACCTCGAGAGGTGTATGACTAGCTAGATAAGATCAATTAGATAATATAGTTCCTAGAGATAAATATAAATATCATGTTGATGTATGCATTGTTCAATCTCAAGGGTTGTAATAAAAATGGTGTGATTCAATGGTTCATGGAGATAATCATGTAGAGATGGATTGGAAGAGTTTCAAAACGCTTTTCGTCTAGTAGATTTTTCTAAAATACCATATGGTAGAAAAATAAATTTTTTTCCCTAGTTGTTTAAGGGAGAGTGTTCATTGTTGGAATGCACCAATTAATTTCTTTAGCATGTCCATTTTACTCTAGACATGGTGAAGAATGACTAGTTAAAGGCACAAAACTACATACATGGATTGTGATGGGATACCTATTCATAGGATTTTATATTGTATATTCTACAAATGTTGAGATGGTAAATAGTTCTATGATGGATGATATGGATATAAAAACGAAGGTAGATTTTCTTAGATCTTATCTTCCATCTAGGTGTTGTTTTAGTGGCATGCATGGGATAAAGAGGAAGTGGGAGGATCATTGCAAAAGTGGTGGAAAATTGAAAACATACATGCTACCAATTATATAAATAAAATAATAGATTATGAAATATGTTATATAAATAAATGATTTAAACTCTTTCAATGATAACTTAAACTTGTTTTCCAGAAAATAATTAATCATTTTCGGGTCATCCATACTATAGATTTTATATTATACATATCAATCATCTCTTCATCCATTCAAAAATCTATTTTCTCAACATTTGGGTCATATTAATATTTATCTTCCCTTTATCTTTTTTTTTCAAAAAATATCACATTTTCATTAAATCTACTTTTTAGTTCATTGGTATTGGTAACAATTTTATTAAAAATCCCCAATGAATATTTTCAACAGATAAATTATTATATATTACAAGATTCGTTTAACCAAATTCTTGAATTCCCAAAAATAAAAACATCAATCATTCACTTTTTTATTAACCACTATTTTGTATTCATAATATCATATTCAATTCATATTTCCTAAAATATTAAATATAAATCACTTAACCATATTCATAAATGTAAATTTAATCTTTCATCTCACATTTAACTTAAAAAAAATATCATCATAGTAGCCCATAACATTCATACGACGTTCAAGGTCACATCATCATCATCCTCATTAATATAACCATTACATGTAACACATTGTTTAATATATTCACAACCATTCCCCCTAGGTCATAGAATTGTAAACTGACTATTCATTCGACATTTATTACATTAATCAATTTTTGGCGCCTTGGGGAAACAATTACTATCATTCATTGTATTACCTAAAAATTTCATCTTTTATTCAGAAATCTCTTACAATATACCTTTATTATCCACAAATTATATATCTTCTCATTTGTTTGAGACATTAAATTGATTGATTCCTCACAAATCCTTAACATATAAGAAACTGAATATTCATTCTTTTGTTGTCCCCACCAAAAAAAGATCTCAAATAAATGTATCCTCCTCTTAGTTGGGGAGTTTGAGAGTAAGTTAAGGTTAAATGTATTATTAATATACCATGATTTTTGATTAGGAATAATCACAATATTCTTAAAAATAGTCATCATCCAAATTGGATGGTCATCAATACATTTTCTATCATGATCAACATTAACCTAGTTCCACATGTTTCCTTGCATTCTCTAACACCAAAAATCATAATTTTGAGAAACACTATTTGCAAAGGAAAATGAAATAATCTTGAAAAATAACATCTATTAAGTATAAATCTGGACATATTATTTTAAATCTTTGATAACATATGCTTATCCAAGTTTACAGATAGTCATTACTCAAAATGTTCATGTTGATTCATAAATAGTTTGTCAATTTCCAAACAATAACCACCTAGAGTGTTATACCAGGGGCATAATAAGTCCAATTATTGTGTAAGATGTAAATCTATTCTATAGCCACATCCACTTGTAATATTTGAAAAAATATGTATTTCTACTAATCCACTATTTCTATCCTTTACCAATAGTGCATGATATATTCCTATTCATAAGGTTATACTCACACTTGATTGTAGACACATACATAAGGATATCACAAAGGTTTACTCATCATAGATTCAAAATAATTAAATAAAACTCCCTTCAATACCAACTATAGTGGCCATATATTTTCATAGATTGAGATTAAATCTTTTTAGATGAATATTACTTATAGTAATCATACACACCCTAAAAGAACCTAAAGTTATAGTTCCTTTGGAAACATGTAAATATAAAATACATGATTGAATTATTTCTACATCATCCCTCACATTTTTTCTCATACATAGAATCCTTTATAGACATATCATACATAATACATATCATTATAACCTGGGAAAAATACACATATCAAAGGGTGAGCTTAGATGCCCAGTAAGCATAGAAATTTGAGATATCAATGATTACATATGAATAACATGATAATAACAGTTTGAAAACATGATATTAACTTTTTAAACCCACACATATCATATCATAAAACATGAACATGTGTCCCGGCATATATCATGGGATCCCATAATACTTGAATCTTAAGGGAATTAATTTACATAAGAAATGGGAGAATAACATTAGAATAAGATATATATATTTGGTATACACATAAGCATTGAAAATAATTTACTTATAGTCAAGTATCATTTTCAAAACTATCATAGTGGCATTGGTTCACTTACCAAACAATCATACTAGTTGAGGATCACACAGAAGACTATCATAGTCAACAAAGTCCCTTACTAAACTGGGTTTAATCCCCATTCTAGTCCAATTTACCATATGAGATATTGATCTGTATGCAATGAATTGGATGAAGATATATGTCCCAGCCATCACATAATGTATATTATACATATGTTTTCTACAGGATCATAAAATATTCATAATCTCCGATTCCATGAATATAAATTGGCTTCCTATAAAAATTATTATGAAAATCCCCTTAAAATAAATGGAGTTCATAAAAAATATGCCAAAAAATATCTACAGAAGACAAATTTGTTTTAAAGACATATTTTCAACAGAAACGTAATCCATATAGAGTTAAAATAAATATGGTATAATTGGATAATATTGGAGAAAAATATTTAGTTCCATTGATGAATTTTATCTATGATGGGAAATGATTTTTAATAAAAAATCACTTGTGTCATTTCCAGAAGAAAATAGACTTTCCACTTTAAAAAAATATTTTAAATGTATTTTTTCAAAAAAAAAATCCCTGAAGATAACATTGGATACATTTAATGGTGGATTTAATGATAATTTAAATCCTTTTTGAGGAATATATCCTTTACATTTTGAATGAATTTTTATAATCTGTTTCTTAAAATTTTTCTATGATAATAACCTTAGATACATAAAATGTAATATATACAGATCATTCAACAAAATTTCATGATTTAAATATACATTTCACATTTGAAAACATTTTTTAGATTTAATATATTCTTTAAAAAAATTATTATTTAAAATAAAATTTTAAGCATATTATGAAAGATATAAAAAACTGGTTGGTTTTCATGGAATAAATTTTTTAACTTGCATGAATCTTAAATAAAATAGTCTCTTAATATATTTAGTAAAAGGAAAAAATTACTTATTTCGTAAAAAACATCAATATTATTTTTAAATCAAATTGTAAAATGTCACACCCTTGAAAAATATTTTATTTTATTTTTTACATTTTTTAATATCTGATCATTTAGTTTTTCTGAGTCATCTATATGGTGAATGTTTGATTTTTTGGAGGATTCAATTTATTTTGGCCCTTAGAATGGTTTGTGTTCAGTGTTTGAGGGTTAACTACGTGACTGGATAAGGAATATAGTGTTTCTAGTATAGTTTATTATTTCCAAAATTGACTTTCATGGTCTGATAATGGTTTCACACAAATTTTATAAATAATAAGATATACTATACAACTCTGGGGTGGATCTAATAAATGTTACATGACTATCACTGGGATATGATGCCTTGTTGTGTTTTAGTAATTGTGTAAGCAGGTTGCTATGATTAGTTGATATTATAGTAGTGTATTTTGAAATTGATTTTGGGTATTCTATATTTTTTATAATATGACCCATTAGATGTGGGAATATCTCTATGTGTAAGGGGTGCACATAGGAATCATCACACATTTTTTAACATCTCTATATCAGGATGATTAATTTTAACCCTAGATTTCAAAACACCATTCCTTCATCCCCCTTTTATTTCTTCCATCATATCGTCCAAATGGTTCTTCTAAAAACCTATTTTTCATAAATTGATAAATGGTATTCAAATGAATTCAATGGTGGAATCAAATGTGTTTCATAATGCTTCTATGATTTTGAACTTTGAGGTACGGTTTCAATACCAAATGACATAAATTCATATTTTGACAATGTTAACTATATTTTATGGTTTCATATTACTTATGGGAATTTTTTTAGAAATATACTTTCAATAGAAATCATAAAGGCATCGTTGGAACCTTGTGGAATTTCAGAAGTTGGTTTTAATGTGAAATGGTTTGGAGGACATGTTGGCACTTGTGAATTGATTGATGTTTGATGGGTACCAGATGGTTGAAATTATAATGACAGGGCCTCTACATATGTGTCGTATATGTTTTATATAGGAGTTCATGGTATCAGATGTCAGTTATTGGTTTATAACATGCATGTGATGACTTACTCATTCTCCTTGTAATACTATAATTGGATTCTAGAGTGTTATTTATAGGGTCGAGTGATAGTTTCTTTAGAACCCCTCATAGACAGATTGTTACCCCTTCGATTTTTAGAGAGTCTTAGTAATTTTTTCCACTAGAGATGTTAGTTAATGACCCTAGTTAGTTATTGACTATGAAACTCCACCATAAATTAGATGGTGAGTTCAAATAGTGTATATCTAGGAATTATTTCTGGATTTTCTTTGTAAATTTCCATGATTTCATAAACGAATATGCTTTTTTTTCATCTTATATATTATTTTTATTATCCTAGATATTTTTTCTACCATGTCATGGTTACCTTTATTATTATTATATCCATTTTCTATCATTTAAATTGGTATCTTATTTTGTTTACTTTTTTTAAACATGGTGTTAAAATGAAATGTTTCATGAAAAGGAAATAATTTGTTAATGTTCTTGGAGGTTGTTTTTGTGAATGATTTGTTTGATTATTAAAAATTCGTAAAACCATAATTTATAAATATATTTAAAACTTCTGTTTTGGACTATTTAGTGAATGGTCTTGTATTGATTATGTGGTACATGTCTACTGAGATGTTTAATCACACACCCCAATTATTCCACTGGGAATTAATATACATGATCTATTTTGTAGGTTTAGGTATCAAGTTTAGTTTTTTTGAGATTGGGATAACTCATATCGATTTCATTGACCAAGAGGTCACATGGAGATCATGTTAGTACTTTATTGGTTTTGTTTTGTTTTATTTTTTTTCTTCTATTTCCTTTAATTGTTCGTATATGTGGATATGGTAATGTATTTTTTAGTTTTCAATGTTTATTGGTTTGTTATGTATTCTGTATTTTGGATATTTATTCTTATTTTTGTTTGGGTAAATCAACCCCACTATGAAATCACTAAGGATCTTCGCTAGTTTCTAGAGAGAGAGGATCATGAATGTCTCTCAGGCCTTATCGAAGACAAGGTTGTGTGTTGGGATGGATGGAAAACTAGTTTGGTTCATGGATAAATTGTTTCAGAGTATCCCATTATTATTTAGGGCATCAGGTATTTTGTATATAGGGCTCTCTGGACTCAAGAGGCTGGTAAATGAAGAGCATACTGGACACCTTCTTATTCTATTCCATGAGATGCCAGGGGTATTATATTATATGGTTTTTTTTCTGGGTTTGTATTCTATGGATATTGTGATGAAAATGGAAATGAACTACTGTTTCACAATGGGATACCATAGAGTATCAACCCATGTGAAGCAGTGGTTCATGGTTTATGATTCTTTTAGTGAGTGGTGCCAACTCGGGGAATAGTCTAATAATATATGTTTCCAAGTTGTTTATGGTAACTAGTTCATCATCGCAGGTGTTTAGAGTGAGTTTTGGTTTATTTGTATTATGTCAATGAGGGTGGATTTTAAAATGGAAAAAAAATTAGATAAAAAATATTCACGTGTAAAATGATTTGTTTGGAATATGGATTTATATAAAAAGTAGGTTTTAGTGTTTATGTTTTGTTAGGAATTGTGTTCTTGTATTTTAAAGTTGTATATGGAATGAAATTGGTTTGTAATTAGAATAGAAATTGTGTTTTTTTTAGTGGATTGAGGATTTTTTGAGTGGGTTTTTGTTTATAAGCAATAATTTTATGACCTGGAGGTACTTTTTGGATAATGTTTTTGTTAGGTGTTGATTATAGTTCTAGGTATTTATTTTATTCTAATTATGCTGTCGAAATTAGACCTCATGGTTTATATAAAGTTTTATTCAATTTTCAACCCTTCCCAGAATCCTTATGGGGTGGAAGAGTTGAGTTATTTACAACCATTTGTTATCCTCCATGGTGATCGATGTCTGTTAGATGTTGTAGAATGTATTGAGAATGTAAAATGTGTTTTCCAAACATTGGGAACCCTAGAAGTTATAAGGGTGTGAGATAATCTGATTTTATTTGAAGGTACGAGTTTGGAGCTATAGATGGTGATAGTTCCATCATCATTGAATTTTTGGATGTCTTGGTAAGTTTCTAAGACACCTTTTTTATGATATTTTATACCAAGAAGTGGTGAATGTGAGGAATGTGTTAGATCTCATGATTATTCAGCAAGTCATATGAATGGTAGAGCACTATGTTGATAATTTCAGACCAAAGGCTTCTTTCTCAGTCGAGATAGAATTGATGGATAATGTGAATGATCATATCGTAGTATAGGGTTTTCATTTAGATATTAATCAGAGAGTTCTCTTATTCGGGGAATTTCTGTTTGTATATTTATTGAGGACATGTTTCTCACCATATTCACTTCTGGAGAGTAGTTTGAATCATTTGAAAGTTCTGTTTATCTTGGTGATTAGGAAGGTTACCAATAGGAGATAGCTATATTCCTGAAGAGATTCTTCTTCAGAAGTCTCTTTTACCGATTTTGGGTACTCTGTCATTTACTACTCAGTTGATTGTTTCCATTGTGGTTGGTTGGGTCATACAAAGCATTCATTTCAAAACATTCGAAGGTGTGTCGGTGATGTTTCCATATTGGTCATCTTGATATGTTTTTCATGCAATTATACTATAAGAGAAATTTCCATATGTATTTTTTCATCTACTAATTGTGTGGAAGAATATGAATCAAGGCATTAGGGCTCCATCCCTTGGCCTTGAAGTGAATATTTTTATGCATTCATGAATAGTTGGGTGTGGGGGACCTTGGTCCATATTTTTTCTCTAAAACTATTGTAATGAAAATTTAAATTTCCCTCTCATATCTTTATGAATTTTTTATTTTTTGAGTCAGTCGTAATTTTTTGGTGGTGATTATTATGTGTTTTTTAGATGGTTTGGATAGTATATTGTTGATTAGTATCAGTTTTGTGTTTGGATCCTTTTAGAGATATTCTTGTTTTTTATAACAGATGAATTATATTTGGGTTCCCTATTTTGTTCCTCCATTCATGGGATTACACTTATATAAAGGGTTTTTGGTTTAGGTTCTAAGTTCCTGTTGGGATTCTATAGTGATATATTCTTTATTATGGTGGGGAAGACATTCATTTACCTCCATGTATATCCTCATAAGAGTTCTTCCTAGAGGTTATTTGGTGTGAATTTTGATTTTTAAATGTCAAACTGAGGACCAAAGTTTCATTTGGATTTTTTAGGTTTCAGGTTCATTTATTGGTTATCATTTTACTAGGTGACATTCTTAGGGGAGAATGTTTTGGAAAGGGTATAATTGTAACACCTTGACCAAAATATTTTTGTCTCTATCTTTTTCATGGAATTGGATCATTTTGATTAATTTTCCAATGAGTCATTGAAAAATGTGTTTAGTTTTATAGGTTTTAGGTGTTTTTTGTTCCTGTTAATGGTTTGTGTGTACATTTTGATTAAAAATTGTGTGGTTGGTTTATCAACAGGGTGTTTTTAGTTCTAAATATTATTGAACAATTTATCTTGAATGGTCTAAGAATAGTTTTTTCCATTCCATGTGAGAAAAAGGATAAACCATGAAGTTTTCATGTGGTTTATGTGGAATGGTGCACATATTGTGCAAGATTAGATAAAACACTGTGAAAAGTGTTCATGTAGGACCTATTATTTGAAAAATACATATTCCATGGTTGTTTCAAGGTTTCCTAAAAAATTATTCTAGTCCATGTGAGTTTCCCATTCCTCCTGTTGAGTGTGCATGGTAGGCACATGGTTTAGAAAAATGTGAATCCATGCCATGTTAGTTTCCCTGGTTCATTACAAAGTTTAAATTACTAAATTTCCCTTCCCTCGTTTTTACACATTTTGGGTTTATCCTACCATACCCATCCTCTAATAACCTTATGGATTCCAAATAACCCCTATCGTGGGATCATCCTATATGGTTGATGCTTTTTAATTGGATTACGGTGAGTTATTAATCGATTTGGGTCCTATTATCCACTTTTCTTCTTATCCATCGACCATTTATTTGTTACTCTTGTCTTGGTTCTCTCATAGGTGGATAATAGGGATGATTTTGGTGTCCTTATTTTATTTTCATTGATGTTAGGGTGTGCGGATCATCACATGGTCTATGTTCATCTATCTCTTCGTGTTTCATTGCAACAAAACATCATTAAGGTAGTGTCTCCATCCATTTCCTTTCAGAGGGAGACCATTGAATTATTTTTTTATTCTAATTTTTTTATTAATCAATTGATCATGATTATGATGTGTTTTTTTATACAATTTTGTTTTACATATTGTAAAATTATGTGAGAAATGCATTTGGAAAGGGTTATTTTAGTTATACATAAATATATGCATGTATATTGTTTGATAAAATTTGAATTGGCCTTTTAAAATGAAATTTTATATGTTAATATTGTGAGTGGATTTGGTTGAATGTTGGTGATTTTTTTCATTGTGAGTTATGCTTTGTTTGTGGTTATTATTCCTTCCTCTGGTTTAGTACTCATGTGTGATGGTTGTTGTGATCAGTGGTAATTTCATTAGTGGATTTTGAAATATATAGTTTTGTATTATATGGTTCTCACCATGTTTTCTATTAGATTTGGGTATATTTGTTATTGATGGTGTGAATATAAGGATACGAAAAAAAAATTATAATGGATCTATTTTATGATGTTTACTTTATAACCCAAATTTCAAAACACATTTTATTCCTCCATATTCACTTTCTTCTGACCAATCTTCAAAATGGTTCTTATATAACCCTCTGATTTTTGAATGGTTACATGGTATTAAAATTAATTCAATGGTTGAACAAAGTGTTTTTCCTAAGGATTTTCTTTTTTGTCACATTGAGTTGTGGTTTGGGAAAAATAACATAAAGGAATATTTTGATAATTTTGAGTATGTTGTATAGTTTCATTTTAGATAGGGTAACAGTTTTGGAGATTTTCCTGGATTCAAATTTATAATGGACCAGTTGGTATTTTGTGGGGTTTTGAAATTGGTGTTAATGTGGAATGAAGTGTAGAACTAGTTGGTAGTTTTGAATTGAATGATGTGTTATAGGCACCATATGATTGAACTTATTGAAAGAGTTCCTCCACATATGTGGTCTTGAAGTCTGGGAATGGAATATATGGTGGATGCATGTGATGATCTACTCATTCTCAATGTACTACTATCACGATATCCATAGTCATCATCCATAGGGTTGAGTGATGGTTGTGTGTTTTCCTAGATTATATGGGTTGGGAACCCTGGATTTGTGGTGATGATAGATTGGTTATGCCACTAGAAAAGCTAGTTTAGATCACCCTTTTTGTTATTAACTATAAAGATATACCATATGCTAAAAGGTGATTCTGAACTGAGTATGACCAAGGGGCTTTATAGATATTGTTAAGAAATTCCCATGATTTCATTTCTATATGTGCATTTTTTCTTTAACTATTTTTTATTATTGTCATTTCAAGTTTTTTCAATTACATTTTTTTTCCATTAATTTTAGAATATCAAATTTTCATATTTAATATTGTTTTCTTATTTGTATTTGTTTTTGTAAATAATTTGTTAAAATAGAAATGTGTTTTAAAATATAATCAATGAGTAATGTTCATAATTATTTTTCCTATAATGATATATTTGGGTATTTAAAATTCATACAAATTTAACTTATAAATTAATTCAAGACTAGTGATTTTATAGTTTTGGGAAATTACTTTTATGGATTGTTTGGTTCTTACCTACAAAACTATTAATCTTCACACTATACTTGTGCCACTCGGCATTGGTAGACTTGATTTGTTTTGCTAGTTCAAGTTACATGTTCCATTTTCCATGGTAGGGGGGACCTTATGGATGGTGGTGACCAAAAGGACACAATGAGATTGTTTCAGTCATATTCTAATTTAGATATAGAGTTGTTTCATTCTATGATTCATCCAATTACTGATGTATTTTTATATGGTTTTGTAATTAATGATCTTTAGTCACTATTGTATTATTTTGTGTGTTCTATTTTGGTTAATCAAATCATGATATTTTTCTTCTAAATTGGAAAAACATTAATATCATTGATGCCCAACACTAGCAACCGTCCCAGGAGGATCAAAATGCATATTGGGCCTTGTTATACACCATGCCATGTGTCATGTTAGATAACAGCATTGAATGGTTAGTGATAGTTAAAAGTAAATTAATTATAATAATGACACTAATAAATAATTTAGATAATGTTAAAATAATATTTAAAACATTTTTATAAAATAGGTTTGTAAGAGAAAAGCTGTTTTTGAAAGAATATAAAATAATCATAGATTTCTTTAAAAGATATTCTTTAGGAATCAAGACATAGTATAGAGAGGTAAGTGAAGGGATAACATTGAATATCATGTAACAACCATGAGATAAGAAGAATAAAAAATTTATTGAAAAATATATGATAATATTTCATCAATGGCTCTATAATCATAAACAATCAACATATATAATAAGATTGTAACATCAAACACTTACCACATTGGTAACATACAGTTGTAATCCCAATTATGCTATAATATAAGACAATACATAAAAAATCCTGAATAATATTATATTCATGATAAAACATATTAATGTTGATGTATATTGACCCTATAAAATTGGATAGGCACATAACAAAACATGTGTCTTAAAGAGAAAATATTTAGAAAATTTTCTATCTAATTGGAAATATTTTTAATAGTAACCACCATTATTAAAAAAAATTAATTGAAACATTACATATCATAAGAATAATTATATTCATGATATAATTTTTCTAATTTGTTTTATATATTCTATTCAAAATAAATGTTTGGTGAATATGGGACATGTCTCCCCAATATAAAAAATGAGACTATAAATCACTTTCTTAAATTCTTGTCTTCTTTTGTAGAATTTAAAACCTCTTGTATAATGAATATTGGTGTATGATAAATTATTTACAGATTCATACTTATATATATATATCATACCATATATTATTTACTATTGTTCTTTTATAACATGTTTAATAAATATTACTTTTTAGAATCAAGTTCGAGGTAGTATCATTTTTTCATGTTGGTTATGATTTGGTATTTATGGTCCACAATGTTTGATAATGTTTACAAAATATATATTATTTAACCATAATACATATATCATAGATATTTATTTTATATTTTTTTATATTAATCCAATAATTATTTAGATAAAAAATGAATCACACATTCATGTAGAAGAAAATCCGTATGTATGCATGACCATTGTTTATATTTTCTAGAAGAATGAAACAAAAAAAAATGGTAAATAATATAATACCTTTCCGTAATAATATTTTTCATGAATATATAACATATATTAATTATATTTTACCGTATTACCTTTTATACAATTTATTAGTGAAAACGAGTCACACTGCTTTATGGGGAGGTAGTCCACCATACAAACAAACAAAATTATCTTCTCTCCCATTGAATGGATTGAAAGATGGTATATATGAAATATTAAATAAAAAGTATAATTATTCTATAAATATTTTATATATTCATTTAGTATATCCTTTTTTAAATCCCTGTAATATATAAATTTAAAAAATATCGCATCGGTTCGTGATATAATATTATTATATGCACACGATAAATGTTAATGTTTTCCAATAGGTTGGGACGTAAGACGTTAGATGTGGAATTTTAATTATATAGGTATAATAATATCATAAATTTTTTATATAAACATTAAATAAATCATTATAAACTTTTATGAGAGGTAGTGTTGAAAAATTAATGTAACATGTTTGTGAGATGGTATTCCTCCATACACACGATCGAAAATTTGGTTTTCCTATTGAAGAAAGTGGTAATAGTATATGTTATGAAATTAAAATTAAATATCATTATATAGAAAATATTGGTGTTATTATATCACTACATTTTTTAAATATTTTAAAGAGGTGAGAGAATAAATAGAAAAATGTATGTTTATGAAATTTACCTCTTCTTTAGAGACTATCTCTTTGATTATACCTAAATCCTCATTAGGGGAACTTCTTAATAAAAATATGGCATCAAAGATGTGGGTGGGGATATAAGAAATAGAACCAGGTAGTTACTGTAAATAAAAATTTGTTTAGAATTTGAGAATATGAGAGGAGATGGGGTTTCCTTTTGTAATTAGGGGAGGGGAAACACATGGAATTTTAGAAGAGAATAAAGTGTACCCATGCTTTTCACATAAAAAAGGCTCCAAAATGGTCCATTAAAAATAAATAGAGATAATGGGATCGAAATATGACCATTAAATGTTTTTTCATTGTTTATTGATCATTTTAACCTTTATCCTTTTAGTTTAACCCCTTGTAAAATTGTTTTTACCATAACCATGATAATTATTTTTTGTTGTTTTTAATATAATGTTTGAAAAAAATTCATTTTACCTTATAATATAATATAAAATATTTTAATTCCAAATTTTTAATATATTTTTCAAAATTTCATTAAATGATGTCGTAGATATTAATTTAAAACTAAACCCACAAATATAGAAAATAAGGTTTTCTCTAGAGAGAAATTATCTAACTGTTTTTGAAAAAATATATAAAAAATAAACATTATAATGAATTTAATGAAGTAATTTTGTTAATAAATATATAGTTTAACTAATTTAACTTTTAAACCATTTTAATATAATTTAATGTTTTTAAAAAGTTTTCAATTAAAATAATATTATTAATAAAACCCTATGTTTTTTATAATTCCATTAAAGGTTATCATTTTTTGAATATTTCTAAATTTTCTCTAAAAATATTTTCACTTGATGATTTAAAAAATTAAATTAATTATTTGAAATAAATTTATAAAATTTAAAAAAACAATTAATTTAAAATCTATTCATAAAATGGGACAAAATTATTTATAGAAATATATTTCTTTTCAAAAATAAAATTTGATTTATTCTTATGTTATTTCTATAAAACACATAAGATGATTTTTAAAAAATTAGTTGAATATATAATATATATTTCCTTAAACCCATTCACAATAATGATTTATTTTAATTTATTAAGGTAAAATGTGTTATTTAGAAAAATTTATTTTCATAAAATGATTTCCTTTATTGTCATACAGTTATTATTTTTATTTCTAATTATTTGGTCACAATAGAATTAATTTTATGTAAAATATTTAACTTAATAGATTAAAAAAATTCTATTCATAACAGTCATAACAACTTCTAGATGATAACTATCATATTAAAGTACAATATTTCAATAATATGCCTCATTTCATTAAAAATTGGTGTTATGTGTAGTTCAAGTGGTCGATGAATTTAATTTACCTTAAATAAATCATAAAATAATGGGGTATTTCAAGACTTATTTTAACTCAACTCTCTATCTATATCTTATGGTATACTTCTCAAAAACAATAATGCAAAACTATAACACAATGAGTTTTTTTGAGTTATTATTATTTTAAATAAATCAAATTTATTTGATAGCTTGAGTTACTCAAAACTCTAGTTTAATCATGTATACCAAACCACTATAAGATTTCACAACATATAGCAATGGGTAAGCGTTCATTGCACAAGAGACTGAGTTTTAACAAAAACACAAAAAATTGTTAATATTCTTATTCAAACAAGACTCAAATAAACTAGATATTAAACATAGTGATATGAATAGTAATAACTAATTTTTAAATATAATATATAATGGTTTTATATAATTTAAAAAATATTTATAAAAACATACCAAATTTTTTGTAAAGTCATTATATGTTTTGAAAATACTATTATCTCAAAAAATGATTTTTTTGAATATTAAGAAATTTAATTAATTATAATTTTAATGTATTGATTTAATAAAATATTTTTTAAAATTATCATATCAATATTAGTTTAGAATTATTTTATAGGATTTCATTGAAAAGAATCATTTTTGAAGAATGGTGAAAAAAAATGATTTTTAAATATAAATTTCTTTTTCATTTTGTTTTTTGAAAAAATTATGTTACATTTTAAATTTGATTTAAATTAAAATTAGTTAAATTATAAATAAACCAATATAATTTATGTCATTTTAATCCATTTCATATTGAAATTTGATATTAAATATTTGTGAACTTTTGAAAAATATTTCATTAGAAACCTACTTTCTCATTACGTCTACAATATTAATTTCATATTAATTTTATAGAATTAATAAATATAATCTAGAAGAATTTATTCCATTTTTTCAATGAAAATAATTTTCATTATAAAATAAAGTCAAATTAAATTTTCTACCAAAATGAATATTGAAATCATTAAAAATTAATTACCTAAGTTAAGGTAAAAATGTGTTTACTGCGAGGTTAAACTAAAAGGATAACGGTTAAAATTAAATATAAATGTTTACAAAATACATTTTCTCAAAATTTATCTATAATTACACCTATATGGTTTATGAATGGCCCATGTGGAACCATTGGGGCATTTGAAAACACGAGAGCACATATTTATTTACATAAATACCATGTCTGTCCTTCCGCCACTAATAAATGAAACCCAATTTTCATATCCTATTCACACCATCAAACCCCTTTGATTCATCAAATCTCATACCAAATATATTCTGAAATACTATATTCTCTTCCTAGAATCGATATTTTGAATAAAAACACAAAAAAATTATTATGTTTTAGTGGAAACCAAAGGAGATACCCAAAGAAGAGGTTACGTTCATCAAAATGCATTTTGGCTTTATTTCATCCCTCGTCACTATTAATTAAAATTATAACATAATGATATATTATCTTGATTATATTCCAATCACTATGATTTATTAATATATTGGGAATGAAAAACAACCATCTCCGCATCAATGAAATGTGTATACAAAATCATCGTTTGTGTGTCGGGAGGACTACCGCCTTGCTGACCGTTGTAATTCTCTATTCCCTTTCAACCTATAATGATTGGATATAAGAATGAATTTATTTCTTATACATGATATTTATGATATTATTATTCTTTTTTAATTATTACATCATTTATAAATTCATTGTTTTCATGTTTTGGGAATACAATAATGTCGCTCTTGTGTACGAAAGACTACTACATCATAAGGCTACATGATTCATTCACAATTTGCATTTAAGGAATTGATGATGGATTAGTGAACATGTGTGATATATATGAAAAAAATATTATTTCATAATATCAATATAATGTTTTACTTTCTTTCTTTCAATATGAATATAAAATGGAAACAATATTAATGCATATTTATGACGTACCGACTCCATGAATGGTATGTTTTCATTTTCAATAACTAAATTTAATGCATTACTATAAATAAATATATAGTGATTGTATATTATATTTATATTTTGGTTGAAATTATAGACATTTTGAAACAATTATCAATTTAGTAGGATGAAATATAAGAAATGAAATAAAATGTGAAAACATTGTAGTGATTAATCGATATTTAACATTAACGTGAAATTACTAGTATACAGGTTATAAATGTTCAAAAAAAGATAATATATCATATAATATATACAATTATTATTATGTAAAAGTTATATAGTGAAATTATATTTATTATTCTAATGTTTTGATTATGTATGAAGTAATTCAAGACATAAAGTAAGGGGTTTGTAGTCTATCTTTTTTTCTGTGAAACATATAAAAATTCACCACTTGTTTATTTGGTGTGGTGTATATAATTCCCCTTTGACAGGATATAAAATTAACCTCATTCACTTCATAATGTATTAAAATTCATTGTATGTTATTATTTATTCAGTCTTATGATTCAAAATGATACTAAAGTAGTGAGATATTTGTTTCTCAATTCTCAAGCATTGAGATGTATGTTATATTACACACCTATATTATTTCAAATAGAGTATAAATAGCCACAATGATATGTAATCATAGGAATTTATTTATATTCATTTTATTTTATGTTATTCCTTTATGGGTCTTATAATTCAAGGAAAACAATGTGGTACTGATATTATGTATCAATCTCATCATTTATAGACATTTTATATTAATTTTATACGGTGATAAAATATTACAACCCATAACTAAAGAAACTTCTAAATTTTGATATCCTCAGGTAATTTAGGGAATTTTTATGCAATAGGAAAAAATTTATACTCTTTGGTACTTATTATAATATAAATAATTATTTTAATAGTACTATATTTATTTTTCACTTCAGTATGAAACCCATTTTATTCGGAAGGTATGTTTTATAAAAGTATTTTAAAAAATTATTCATAACATTCCAAAAATGTTTTTCTTAATAAATGGTCTCCCATGATTTAATTTTTTATAACTCATTTCAATGGAGCCTTTATGTCATTTTTCAGACATTTCCCATTTGGATTTAAATAAAAATAGGGAAGGAGTATTTAATTAAACATGTATAGAATGAACAAAACATCCCATTTCCATTAACATTATTTTATTTTATGATTCCTATTTATGTTATTAGGTTTATTTTAAAAAATAAATATTTTAAAAATGATTTTCTTAATGTTTTTTTCTATAAAAATTTATATTTTCCCTAAGAAATGTTTTAAATGATATATGAAAATCATTTACAATATAATATTTCATCCCTTTATGTTAACTATGGATTTTTATGGATATGATCAACAAATACAATTATCATTTTTTCTTCAAATGGTTTATTTTTATAATGGAATGATGATTACAGAACCCTTTTCAATTCCACATATTATAAGATGATAATATTCTAATAATATCTACATATTTTCAATAGGTTATGTTTTGATGAAATGGGAAAATGGCTATAAATATATATGTGGTATGATATGATGACATTTTTTAAAACCCATTTCATTTCATGGTATATGATATTATTAATGATTCATGATCTTGTGAAACATATAAATATTGTTTCAATTATGAGACTAGTGGGACCAATATTCCCTCTAATGCATTGGGTATCAATTTATATTGCATGAGATATATAATACATGAATGGGATTTAAAACCAGTTCTGTACGGGATTTTTCCTATTATTGTGGTATTTAAATTGAATATTGACAACTATGATGGTTATAGGAGTCAACACATTCCACTATGAGAGGCTTGGACATAATCATCAACAAAAATGAAAATGATTTAATATGATTACATGTATGCCACAAATAATTATCTAATGGCAATGATATGAAGCCATAGATAATGATCATTGATTCCCTTATGTTTCAGGTCTTATGAACATCCAACCATTATTCCATGACTCATGATTATGATATTTGATATGCAAGGTATGGTTTTAAATGTTAGTCTCATGTTCTCATACCCTTACGTTCATGTTATGATAACATATATCCCTAGTTTAACTTTACTAGGAATCTAAAATCACCCTTTGTGATGTTTTGTATCCCCATGTTAAGAGGTAATGTAATATGTACAATATATTTAATAAATCTTCTAGTTATAAAGACCATTTTGGGATATTATGTGGTTTACCTATGCACCAATTGTTTTTTCTATGTTTCAAAAAACACTATACTATTATGGTATGTTGGAGTTTCCTTATGTAAGGTAAGGAGTGTTCTTCTCATTATAATAAATATATATGTATGAAAATTATTATTCCTTATCATTTACATCATAAGATAAGAATATTTATCCTTTTGAATAGAGGATGAGATAAAATTAGTGAGATCCCAAAGTACAGTTCTAAGGATAAGTTTGAAGATGAGTCAAAGTATAGGAAAATGTTCTAGAATTATTTTAAATGGTTGAGCGGGTGGTTTCCAATAAATTACATTAATATATTTATACTACAAGTAGATTTTTCTCTAGTATAGAGGTACATAGGGGTTATAAATAGAGAAAAGGTGCATTATACTATCCTATATCACCACATTGTGAATGATAATGGGTCTTTTATAACACAAGGTTTGACACTCATGATAGAAATTCATTGTAAATTAAAAAAAACATATTTATAAACCATCATGAAGGAAATAAATAGATAATGACCATGAATGACGTATTATAATCTTATTATATCATGGATTAAAGATTTTTTAAAGATCTTGATATCCTATAAATTATTTTTTATCATTACATTCTTCCACATCATGGTTATTGTTTCCTATGCTATCCATTTTGGTTTTATTTAATGAATAGAACCTGAGGGTACCATGATAATTATAAGTAATAATGAAAATAAAATTATTTTCCTACTGGGCGACCAAAGGTTATGAGATTTGGAATAAAGAACCATGTTTCTATTCTCACATAAATTTATCGGGTTTCGAATCAGCTAAAATTAAAAATGACAAAAACAAGGAATAAGATTCTATTGAGTCCTTCATGAAGAAAAATACACCTTCCTTAAGTTTATTCTATGATCCTTTAGTTATAGAGAAATGGATTCATACTACTTAATTGATTTTTTTATATTCTCCATTTTTTAGAACATGAATATGTCATTTTGGATGTCTATTTTCTATAAGGTGAATTGGATCAGTGATGGAATGTCATCAATGATATGAGGAAACAAGATGAAATAGACTGAAAGGATTTGGATGAGTTAAAGGCCATATTTTCCAATAAGTACTTTCCTTGTATTCTTTGAGAATGATTTCCCTGAGCTGCAGCAAAAAGATAATTAATTTTTTTCATACACATGAGAAGAAATTTACGAGAAGTTCATGGTACATATGACATACTATCATCCAAATTTAATTTGATGTGGGTAAATAATTTAGTGGATAAAAGCCAAGTCTCTAAATGGAGTTTGTCATAAGAGACATCATAATCAATGAAGATATTGTTTAGTGTTCTGTTAAGGTGGAAATTGAGGTTGTAGATACATATTAATTTCATGGTATTGATATGAATAGAAAAATGGAATTCATAAGGAAATATAAGAACCATATAGGGAATAAGATAATATTTAATTAATGCTCAATATGTGGGAAGAGTCATAGAAGAAATTTTCTTATGTGAAATTTTTAATGTATTAATTTTTTAGGGAATTTAATCATGAAATTGATTTCCCAAGTGATATAAAAAAGTTATCAATTGATAAAAATTGATAGAAATATTCACCGAATGAACCAACCACATTATAATGATTAAAATTCAAGGAGTATGGGAACCATGGACATTAGTGCCCTAATCCTAGGGTTAATGGTGATGATGGATGTCAGCAACCTTTTATAATGAGATACATAATGACATCTCGTTTGGTCGTTATTTTTTATGAGTGATATGACAAATACAAAGTGAATGGTACACTTACCATCCAATCATGAATATCTAATTTTTCAATTTGACTATGAATGTACCCTTTGTGAATATCAAAATACTTTTGTATGTGGATCATGATTCCACCCAAATTATTAGATAAGTTACTAGTTGAGAAAACCATTAATGGTACAAAGATCAAATCTCAAGTCTATGATTCCTCTTCTGTTGACATTGGAGGGAATTTTAATCTTAAAAATATTTTCATTATACCTATTGATGAATTATATTCCATCTTTGTTATGGATTTATCTTATCTACATTAATCCAAAATAAATTGTAGAGGAACACAATTCATATTTAAAATTCCCAAAAATAATTGTGATATTATATCAATGGGATAACAATTTTGAAATTATAATTGAGATCAGATCCATTATAAGGGAATAATTTTCATTAATAAGGGGATTTTATCTCATATAATTTGGTAGAAACATGACATCAATGATATTCTGATTTCATGGGATTTGTTGATGTCTTCATAGAAGATATTCATATCCTTCCACAGAAACATGATGTTGAGTTCTCAATATACCTCATACCTGGTGACACACCAATTCCAAATAATACCTAAATAATGGTACTGTTTGTGTTGTAGGAATTTAAGAAGAAAATATATAAACCATTACAAAGGGATTCATTCAGCTATGTGTTTCTCCTTTGGGTGACCCTGTTATTTTTGTTAAAAATAAAATGGATTGATCCTAATGTGAATTGACTATCAGAAGATAAACCTGATCAAAATTCAGAAACATTTTCATCTAACCAATATTGATGACATGGTTGATCAACTACACAGAGCACAATACTTATCCAATATTGACCTTCATTCTGAATATCATCAATTGTTGTTCAAGAAGGATGATATACTAAATAAATCATTTTGTATAGGGTATAATAACAATGAATGTATAGTGATTTCATTTTCTATTACTAATTACCCTTTTAATCTTCATGGATTTAATGAATATTGTCCTTAGTGAATACCATTATCTATTTGAGGTACTCATTATAGATGATATTCATATCTAGTCGTAGGGAAAGGAAGAGTATTTAGACCACTTTATACTGTAAGGAAGACCCTAAAGGTAAAAGAAACCATAGAAAAGTTTAAAATGTATGTATCTTAGATGAAAAAGGATACATTTTGGTTATATATAGTCTCTATAATTAATTTATTAGTAAATAAGTCAATGGTTAAATCTATTAAATATTAAACTAGACAAACCACAATGACTGTGATCTATATTCTTATTGGATTATTTTGTTATCATCAACCATTTTTTGTGAATTTATCATGATATCAAATTCTATCACCAAGTTAACTCAAAAGAAATCCATGATTACCTGGAATGATAAATGATGTGGAAATTTACAAGAACTGAAGAGAGGATTTATGTATGTACATATGATTACATTATCCTATAGTTGGGAAGGGGTTTTAACCTATATTGATGATAATTAAATATTCTGGAGAAAAATTACCCGATCCAGGATTTGGACTCATTTAATGTTAATATTTAATTAATTATATGGAGGAATTATATTTATAATAAAAATTGTAATATATGTACTTATAATAAATTATTAATGTATATATTCACATAGAAGGGGTTTAATATGAACCATAGATAATGGTTAGAGTTGATTAATATGTATGAAACCTCAGTACATTACCTCCATTGGAAAGAGAAAAAAATATATGATGCATTAAGTCCAATTTATCAATATTACTTTACCATGATGTCCAATAATTTTTGGTTTCCCACATATTGATAAATAAAAAGTCAATTAATGGGGGAAATACTATTTTTTCAATTTGATGTTCTACCTTGAATCCAAGTGATGATTTACGAAATAGGTAAGGAAGATGAAGGGATACATAAAAAGGTTATAAATGTTCTTGAGTTTAAGCATAATCATGATATACTAATAAGGTTCATGAACCATTTATTCGTTTCTTCCACACCATATTTGAAGAGGGAGTTGTTAGTCAAAGTTGGCAGTTCTTTATTATCTATTAATCTTGGATTAATGAATATATAAAGAAATTTGAACAAGTAATTATTTTAAAATGTAATGAATAGTGATACCACAATGCTATTATCTAGGTGCTATGTATATTATAATTTCAAGACCAAGAGACTGATGTAAAAGGGGATTTCAAATCAATACCCATACCATAATGGAAATGGGAAACATCACCATGAAATCTAATGTTGGACTCTCCAAAACGTCTAAATAGTATAAATATATGTGGGTTATAGTCAATCACATTTCAAATTTAATGAACTTATTATCATTCATATAATACAAATATATAGATAATCAGGCCAAGATATACATTAAGTAAGTTGTATGGTTTTATGGAGTACAATGTTCTATTATGTCTCATCAGGACACTAGGTTTAACTAAATGTTATTGGTAAAGTATTAGGAAATATCATGAAATATAATTAGGTATCACCACTGCATATCATCTTTATAGATATGGTATATTGGAGAGAATAGTTAAAAACACATAAGATTAGTTAAGTTAGGTTTTTGTTGATTTACATGATGTATGGGATCTACACATTATCTAGTTGAGTTTTCTAAAAAAACATTTCTTTCACACCAAAATTCATATATATTATTATGAATCCTTATATAGAATGAAATGTATAAATTAAATGTATTATATTGAAGTTGGATAAATAAAACTCTTGGGATATTATATAGATGTGAAATAGTAGAAATAGTAAACTCTATTTAGAAACAATGCATGAAAGATCAATACGGGAAGAAATGTTATACTAATAATCGCTAATGTAATCAATAATTAATTATTAGTGAAAATGTTTTTCTAATAATTTAACGATGGATTAGGTTTATCATATTCACAAATAATGGTACAATAAGACCTATTAATATTAATATATTTGAACATCTTGACCGTATTAAGATTTTATCCTATTATTTGACGCTTCAAATAAACATCTCTAAATTACATGACGTGTTATATGTGTCTCTATTAAGGATGGAAATACATGACCCTTAAAATGGGATTAACATCGATGTCATACCATGGGACCAAGATATTTTTATAAGGTAAACCAGATTGAGATTCTATATCATAAAAAGAACATTTAAAAAACACTCACCTAGTAAATGTCTTGTGGAAAAAAACTAGTTTATGGAAGCTACATGGGAACATGAGGATACTATGATGTATAATTAAGCTCATTTGACAGTATCAGAATGATGATTTTAAAGGGTGAAATTATTTTTATTTTGTGTATAATGTAACATCATGAGATTTTGGGAATTATTTCCATTTAATAAATTAAATTTTATTGATATATTATGTCACATGAATCACTATGTTAATATTTTATAGGACAATATGTTAGGATTTCACTAAACACAATATTCCGTTAGCTTGAGTTACACACGACACTGATTTTTAAGATAACTATGTTATATTTTTAATTTAGTTATTCAAAAGTGAATGTTATGACCTAGCCATTATACATTGGGAGATAAAAATAATTAATTATGTTTTAAATATTATATTTATCTTTTTATATAAACAAAACATATTTATAAAATGTACAAACATTTTGGTAATGCCTTTGTATGTTTCAAAAATATTATTTCCTCAAAAAAATGTGTTTTGTTTTGTAAAATGTAAAAAAAATTAATTTTTCACAGTATAAGAAAATGATTTATATAAATTAAAAATAATTTTTGTAGTAAAAATGTCAAAATTATCCTCGGGTCATATTGTGGGGCATTAATTAAATGTTTCATTTTTGGATAAATAGTAAAAATACTGAATTCTAAATGAAAACAATAATTTCGTTTAATTTATATATTATGATAAATTATAAATTAAATCATGATTAATGTGAAATTTGTATAAATATACATTTTAAAATCTAAATTAATTCATTGGAATCAATTTAATATTATAATATTAAATACTTTATTTAATCTTTGGATCATTTTTTCTTTAAAAACATTATTTCTTTTTGCATATGTATGGAAAATATTAAATTAAAAAATTACAACTATGTGAATGTAATATGGAATAATTTTTTAAATATATTTAAATAGATTAATTTATATTATCTAATATGTTCAACATAATATTTTATCAAAATTTATTGTGACAATACTAAAAATTTATTACTATGGTTAATGTAAAAATGGGATTACTATGGGGTTAGCAAAATTGATAATTGTAAAAATGAATTATAGAAATTTATAATTTCTATTATATGGACATATTTTCAACATTACACACCTATGGTTCTATAATTTATCATTTGGAACAATTTTTACAAAGTAATAAATGCAGGGGCACTTAATTCTCTCGAATAATAGAACGTGTGTCCTCTCCCTCACATATATGTGGTGAACCTTATCTCATCCACTAAATACCTTGAAACACATTTGGTTTGGACAATATTTCCATTAATAACTTCCCTAAAACCATCCTCTAATAGTGTAATCCATATTTTAGATATTAGTCAAATTAATGAAGGCTTTTGGTAAAAACCAAAGGAGAATACCTGAAAAATAGGTAACATTCATCAATGACCATTTTTTGTATTATTTATTCCTCCACCCCCTTAAATCCTTATTGTATCACGATGATATAATAAAATCAATATATTACTTTAAAATTTATTTTTTTAGGATATGGTCTTGAAATCCAAGAATCACAACTTCAATAAAAATTGTTTAGGAAATCATCATTAATGTGTATGGTGGACTACCACCTCAGAAACCCATGTTATACAACTTTCAATTAACACTTATAACAGTTGTAAATAAATATTTATTTATTTTTTTATGTATTATATTGATTATATTATTTATATTATTTTACTATTATGTCACACATGCCTTCTTTCTTTCCATTTTGTGAGAATATTATAATGTCGTTCATGTGAACGGAAGACTACCATATCGCGAAGAAATGTGAAACATTCACGCTTTACATTAAAGGTATTGAGGTTGAGTTTAGTAAAGTTATATGATATATATGAATCAAAATTGATTCTTAAATAATAATATTTAAATTATATTTTATTATTTCAATCTGAAAAAAATGAAAACATCATTCATGCGTACGTACGACCTACCATCTCCATGAACTATGTATTTCATTTTATATCACTAAATATTATGGATTACTCTAAAAAATACATTATAAATTGTTTTGAAATTTATATAATTTATAAAAATATTTATATGATTACTTCATACTCAAAGAAATAGGAAAAACAGAAAAATATATACAAAAACAAAGAGGTTATTACCAAAAACATAACTTTAACATGGAATTATTAATAAAATGGTAATAAAATGTCATAAAAAATATTATATGGTATTATATATTTATTAATTTTTTTTAATATATTTATAATAATCATATATTTATTATTCTGATGTTTTCAACATGTATGAAAGAAGTAAATAATTATTGAAAGGGATTTCTGGTATCTCTTTTATTTCTTAGAGACATTTGAAAATTTCAAAATAGTTTCATTTGTGTTGTGTATATACATAAAATATGAGTTAATTTTTCATGAAACTCTTTATTTGAATTATTTTTAATGTTTCAATTGATTTTATTCTTTATTTTCACTTAATATTTAAAATATCACTAATGTGGTAAGGTATTTTTGTCTTAATTTGACTTCATTGAGACATGTGTTATGTTACACACCAATTTACACTCACAAAGTGTATATATACCAACATTTTCATGTAATATCAGGAATTATCTTCTCCTAATGACATTATATGTATCATTTTATGTTATTTATCCATGGTTATAACGATTCTAGGCTACCATAGTGGAAATGATTGAATGCTACAATCTCTAAGTTGGTCAGGATTTTTCATAATTATATATCCTGTAATATAATATTTTCATCAACATATCCTGAAACACATAAATTATGTTATCTTATAGTTATTAATTATATTTTCATATTATAATAACAGTGTATACTCTTTTTTAATTTTTATACATGTGAAAATAATTTTTAGAAAACCCAAATTTATTTCTATCTATGATCAGAAACCCATTTTCATCCAAAATAAAGTTTCCCAAAATAATTTTTGAAAATTTTCATTAAGATTCCAAATATTATTTAATAATGATATTTTTATCCACAATTACATATTTATAAAATTTCATAAAATTTATCTTTTGGTTGTTTTCCAAAATATTCCTATTTTGATTTTATTAAAAATGTGAAAAGAATTATAGTTTTAATGTGTATGGAATGAAAAAACCAACCATTGTCATTAACATTAATTTATTTTATTATTACATTATATAATTTGATATTATTTTCAAATAAAATTATATTCAAAAAGTTTTTTTTTCGAAAATTGTTTTTCTAAGTGGAATTGATATTTTCCCCATTAAATGTTATAAATGATTAATCAAAATAATTTTCCATATAATATGACATACATTGATGTTATGTATTTCTAATAGGTTATATAATCCTATGATACCATTATCATTCATTCTTATAATAGTTTATGTTTATGATGGGATTATTTTATTAAATCAGTCTTCTCTTCCACTAGTTTTACTAGGATAATATTATTATGAAACCCATTTTTATTCCACGTGTCTTGATATGTAGAAATGATGAAATGGTTGTGAAACCAGTATCTTTTGTAAAATTTAATATATAATTAAATTATTATGAAACCAATTTCTTATCATGGATTATAATTTAATTAATTCTTTTTGATATTTTCAAATAAATTAATATGATTTTCATCATCATACAGGTGGGACCTATATCTCCCTCCAATTAATTTTGTAAATATTTTTATCTCATGTGATATATTGGACTTGAATGTGATGTGAGAATAGTTTATTATGCCATTTTTTCAGCTATTATGGTCATAGGAGTGAACCTTTACTGCTATGATGGCTTGTGGAGTGAACCCATTACCCTATGGTAGTTTTATTATTGATCCTTGAATATTATGATTGTTATTTTCTATGCTTATTTGTATTCCACAAATCATTTTCATTTTCCAATGTTATGAACCCATGCCTAATTTTCTCTGACTTCCTTAGGATTATTATCTTATTAAATTCCAATATATGTTACATGGCTCAAAATTATGATCATTTAAATTAAGGGTATTATTTTAAAATTTTATGCTCATGTTCTCTTCCCCAAACGTTTATATTATTCTTATATGTCTCAATTATTTACTATTATTTATCATTTTATCTCAAACTTTCATATTTTTAACTTCCCCAACTAATGATCAAAGTTATTACATTTGATAAGTCTATAAAGATTAATTGTAATGAAGATCATAGTGATAGTTGATTTAGATTACTTATGGACTATTATTTTTATATGAAATTCGGAATACTCTAATATTTACAAAAATGATGAGATAATCATAGTTTCATAACGATGTACATGTCTAATGATATGTCTATGAATGATTAAATATATAAGAAGATATCATATAATTTTGTAAAAGGATACAGATTGTGTTTTCCATGAAATTAGACATCTTTTTAATTCTACATGTGTTTGTGCCTATGGAAAATAGGTACATTTGGGTAATCCTTATGAAAATGGATTATTTAGTTGCCCCTGATCAACACCATGTGTAAGAAAATAGGAATTTTTACACATTTAGTTTGATTATTCTTTAAGATATGCTTTGGATATTTACAAAATCATTATTAACCACCACGAATGATTGAAATGGACGATGACCATGAATAACCTTTGATAAACCTAGTTTTCCAAGATTAAATATGGTGCCACGATTTAGAAATTTTATAAGTTATTTTTAATGATTATGTGGTTTCCCATAATGATTATTGTTTCTTACACTATGATTATTGGTTTTGTTAAATGGACGGAACCTACAAAAACTTTGTTAATTCATAGTGTGAAAGATAATACAATGACTCTCCTCCTGATCATTCAAAAATTATTATAGTTTAAATAATGAAAATCATTTCTATGATCACACAAAAATCTCAAGATATAAATCATACTGAACATACAAATAAGAAAAAGTGGGAATGATTTTATTTTTATTTAATTATTAGGAAACACCCACAATTATTTTGTGGAACCTTTAATCTAGTAGTTGATAGAAAATAGATCAGTATAATTGAAAAGGATATTTTCCATTCCCTTGAGACATGAACATGAAAAATTCATTTCATTTTTATATAATATAGAATTTGAACAGAATCAATGGTGTAATATCATCAAGAATAAAATAAAACATGATGAAATTAACTCCATGGAATGTGTTGATTTCAATAAATAATCATTCAATAACTACCATCCCCATATTCTTAATATAAAGATGGATGAGTTCCTAGAGCTAATAAAAATTTATTATGAATCCATTGGTTCATTTGAGGCCAATTATATAATATTTCTGAGTTATAATTTTCATATTATGAACCCACGTGTATAAAAGTTTGATTGATTCTTTTGTGATGTAAAATGAAGTCTTTAAATGGTGTTACACATAAGAGACATCTGTAGCTATGAGGAGATTGTTATATGGGAAATGAAGTTGAACATGTTGGTAGGAGTAATGTACCAATATCATGGTTTTTATAGTAAGAGAAAAATGGAATTCAAATAAAAATATAAAATCCCTGGTGTGAGGAATATGATCACTCCATTATGCTCCATGTGTGGGAAGAAGTTAGAAAATGATGTGACTAGAGAGAAATATACATATAATTCACCACACATACTTTATTGTTCCAAATGCAAGAAGTAAGAGAACTATTCTAACTAGTTCCCAAATATGAAGGGTAATGACGATAACCGACATCAGAAACCTCGTATTCCAATATAAAAAGTGAAATATCATGAAATGAAAATTTCTATTGAGGGTTGAAATGATGATACGGTGAATGGTTTGCTTACCATCCGCTTTACAACTACTAATGTCATATTTGACTCAGGATCTACACATTTATTCATGTCTATATAATTTTCTAATGGTATCATGATTACCCAAAAATATATATATATATATATATAATTGGTATTGTAAACCATTAATGTAATGTTGATAGCGTATCATGTATATGATCCCGCTCCAGATGACGTTGGTGGGAATGTGATTCTATAAAACCATGTTTTTTCCTATTGTTTAATGTGATTTCATTATAGGCATGGAATGGATTTCTATACATAACACCACAGTAATTTCTAAGGAAGGGATACATAATAAATTTAAATCATTCATTATGACACACCAAATTTAAATAAACCATATAGAATGGCCCTGATGGAGTTATTGTAATTGGAGTAGTTACTCTATGAAAACCATAATAATGGATTAATTTGTAAAAGTGTGTCACAATTTAGTGTATCTATTATTAAAAAGATATTGATATATGAGACTCTTCATTGATTATTGAGATCACAACAAGATCACAATTAAGAACAATTATCAACTTCCATGTACTAATAACTTGTTTGATCAACTACATAAGGCCAAATACTATTCCAAAACTGGATTTCATTTTAGATATCATCAATTGAGGGTCAAGAATCAGGATATAAAAAATACATAATATCTTACTAGTTATGGAGACTATTATTATATACTTATTCAGTTAAATCAAAAAAAATCTCCAATCTATCTTCATGGATTAAAACAATATCATCGTTAAAGATTTCCTTGACCGTTTTCTGTTAGTATTTATATACGTTATTATTATCTAGACAAAGAGAAATGTTGAGAATAAAGAAAACATAAAAATTATACTAAATACCTAATTATATATTGGATTAATCTCATAACCATTTTTTATATTTTAAAATTGTGTTGTTTCATTGACTATAAATACAGCTTTTAGTGCATTTTACCAATTGATCATCATTTCATATCATTATGCAATTCATGTCTAATATATGTCAATATCGTTTCTATTAATCAATAGATAGTGTTATTTATTTTTTATATTTTTTGAATTAAAATTTTTTGTAATTTTATTTATAAAATTGAGTATAATATTTTTTCTTTTTGAATCAATTAAATAATCACTTGGGAATATGGACATTTTTTTCTATTAATGTAGAAATTTATGGTCAAAGCATAATGTGACAGATACCGATAAATTTAAAGAGCCTCCCACAGTTCAATCCCAATGAGGATAAATTTTTAATTATATATATTTATATATATAATATCATTGAGATAATTTAATTCAACTATATCATGATATAATTGTGCTTTTTTCAAAGAGATCATGGGAGCCAAAGTTCAGGGTTAAATAATGGTCCAGATTTTAGGTCCCTTAAAATCAACCCTCCATTTCATAAATAAAATCCAAATGGGTTAACCAATTGGTAGAAATTTTTTATATATTATATAGTTCACCAAAACTATGATACATTTCCTATACTACCTTACAATATTATTCCACATTCAATGCGATATTTTCACTCCAAAAATGAGATGAATCTGATGTGATTTTTATGATCATCATTGAAAAGTATACTTATCTTTTCTTCTTGACCAATGTTGACAATAAAAAATAATTTTAATGACATTTAATGAAGTGGTTTAGAACCTAGGACCCTAATATTCCTATTTAATATGGTTGTGGTGATGAAATTTTTGTTGAATTCATATTCATTAAATTATAATTTTACGTTTTTATATTGTAATAACATCTTTAGTATATATATTCTATGTTTTTTTGGATAACATTTTTTTCATAAGAAAAAATCATCATGTTCTTATTCAATTCATATTTATTTTTCATTTACATTTTGATAACACTGGATCATGTTATGATTATATTCACATGAAAAATTGTGAAATTCCACTTACAAGAGATGTGTGTTCTTTATTTCATTGTTTTCTTTCTTCAATTCCACATCATGAGTCTAATTACAACTTCCATTGAGAGAATAACATTAATGAAGGGATAAAACTATAATAGGTTTATCCATGGGAGTATTAAGGAGATTTAATGTATGTTTTTTATTGTTATTTAATATTTTAATCTATTTAATAATTTAATAGTTACATTAATTGTGTTATTTTATTCTTTATATTCTCCAAAATTAATGATGAAATATTTTGAGTGCTAGTGTGATTCAATTACATAGAGTGCTCATATAATTGATTTTATAAGTCAATTGGTTATTAAAAATGGATGTTTTTATGTATTAAATTGGTGAATGATTTTGGGTAGATACTTCGTTGTTTGGATACACCATGAATTACCGATCTCTAGTTTTCTAAGAGAAAAAATACATCAAATCATGCACTATTGAAAAGCTAGGATCAAACCATATTCATTAATTATTCCTGTTAAAATCATTTGTTTTTTCATTATTAGATAAAAACCATTCGTTAGGTACTTTATTATTTAAGTTTCATAGTTGAAATCAACACCAATGTGAGGCACTTCATAGCCAATAGTCCCAACAAATCTGAATGTTTGAAGGATACTTCTTTAGTCAATGTTGTTTCAATACCTATCATTACTACAATGATTTCTTTGACATGTTGGGTAAATTTGTGAATCAATATTTTTTTCACTCTTTCTGGGGACCTAGGAATTTTATCATATACACAAGAATCCATTTCTCACCCTAAATTCTCTATTATCACCCATATTTCTCTTATCACTTCCCCTTATGTTTATTTGTGTTAAGAGAATCTCAAATACTAGTTTTATTCAATTCTATTAGAGTATCTTCAACATCACCCAATCAATAATGCATTTTTTAATCTAATAAGAAATAAATATTGGTAAATCCCTAACATATGTAATATTTTTTAGAAATCCATGAATGATTATTCTACACCCTCTAATATTTACAACAGTGTTTTATGGTGAATGTCTTATGAATAAAATTTATCACCTATCATAGATAATTAAAGCGATCAATTTTTAAGATTTAATGTTTTTCAAGATTATATCCATCATAATACACTACAATTTATTGAAAAATGGTGTTGAAAATTGATAAATTGAAATTGTAAGATTTTTAATTTTTATTAAAATCATAAATAATAGAAATAGGTATGGATCCCATTCCTACTATGGTTATCCCTTCTTCAAAAATGATAGAATATTATTTTATACCAAAAACCACTAATGAACTTACTGAATAACCATATTCTTATTTGGGATATCTGATGAAGATCAAGTAATTTTTTAAGAGACATTAAATCTAAAGGAACTCAAATTTATATATTCAGAAGTGGGTAATTTGACATCTTGGAATATTTAAAAAAAATCTAATTACTATTTTTTAGGACAACAAATCACTGAACCATAGGTGTAAATCACAATCATTTTTTCAATACCCACTATGTATATTCATCTTTTCAATTGTGGTGAAGAATCATATTTTCATACAGATCTAATTATTTCAAAAAAAAATTATGAAAAAAGAGATTTTGATTCTAATTTTCGATATTCTCTAGAAAATTTCAATCAAACCAAATTCAATATTATATTCATTCCTTATATTCTAATGTTTACCTCAATAGAGTACAACCATGAACATGAAGTCGGAATTAAGAATTCTCTTGAATCCCCGAAAGGGGGACTAATTTTTTATATCACAGGAAACAATATTAAAGAATCTAGATAAAAAATTGCTAACATTCATGGGGTTTTCCCACTCATTAGAGCACATATGTTTTAATTAAAAAATATTAAATAAAGTATCAATATAAATATAGTATAGGTTGTGAAAATTTTAATACTTAAAATGGTAAAATATGGTGTTGGGTATGTTGATGGTTCAATATCGAGTAAAAGACTTTAAACTATGCTCTTTCGTAGAGGCAACATGACTTCTATATTTATTTTATTTTATTTTATTATTTTTATTTCATTTTTTCAAGGGAATCCCATTGGGGTTTCCAATTTTTCTGATATTTTTGTTTTGTGAGATTTAATAGCTAAATTAGTTTAGTATTTTTAAATGAAACACATTATTTTTGTAGTTTAAATCCACCTTTCAATCATCCTTGAGATACCTAAATGTGACATAAGGCTAATGTGATAAATTTATTATTGATGGGTCTTTAACTTCAAATTAGGTGACATTATTCTGTGATTTCATTTAATATAAACCCCCCCCACTTCCTTTAAAATTCTAAACTCTCTAATCAATACTATTTCTTACATCAAAGTAATTCTTATTTTATATTTGGGGGATTTAAAACCTAGGATTAAAAAAATTGCTTCTGAGGAAAATTTCAATTCATTATACATTAATTCATTAATGTAAATTATAAAACATGAACAATTTATATCAAATAATTCGTCATACCTATATAATAACATCAATGTATATTTATTTTCAGTAGCATAATTTTTTGAAAGTGTCATTGTCTAATGTGACTTTTTACTGTATAGATTTTTATCCCTTAAATAAAAATTCCCCAATGCAAATTTTTTTTATTGTGACTATATAGTATTATTTCCCATAGTTGGGATTTATATCTCTATTTTATAGTATGGAATTGATAAAAATTATATTGTATGGTACATAGATATCATACCTCTATAGTTTTCATTCCTAGAGATAGTCTTTTCATTCTCTATTGGATTTAAGAAAACAAAAAAATAATCAAAAAATAACAAATGATGAAAATATTAGAAAAAATATAAATATAAAATTGGATACTCAAATTAAGGTTTATTGTATTTTTAACCCATTACATCCATTGTTTTTTCTTGAATAAGAAAATATGCCCCATTTAGTTTTTGATTACCAAAACATCATTATGCTTAATTGATGTTGGATGATATTTGGAAATTAATTTAAAAAAAGGAATGTGATTTGGCTAGAAATATTTTTGGAATGATTCATGTTTTGGAGAATTGTGTGCTCCCATTTTATTTAAAAATTAAATTCAATTTCATATTTCCTAGATACTTCATTCTTGGGACTAGAAAAAATCTTATTGGGGGTTATTTTCCATTAAGATGGGAAATATTCATTACTTATATTTTAATATTGATGTATTTAAATGTCCATAAACACTTGTTTAGAAAATTTTATAAATTGAACTTCATTTCACATTATTTTTCAATTCATGTTTAAAGTTGTTCAAATTGGGCCATATTAATCATAATCCCATGGAATTCATTATTTCAATTATTTGAAAATAATATTTTTGGATATTGTTGATCAATTGGGTGAAATATTTGGTATTTTAAGAACAATAGACTAATCAAAAGAGTATATATACATTTTTATCTATTCACTACTATAAAATATACCATTAAAAGTGGTAAAATGGACTTTATCAGTGCTAGAGATGTATTGAATACCAGAAAGAAATTAATAGATATTTTCATTTGTCAGAACTTCTAGAAGAAATGATAAAGGGGTATAATATTGTGAACTATAATAGAACATTTAGACACTGGTATATTGAGCTTTGAAAACAGACCAAAACAAAAAAAACACCATATAATAAGAAAAATACAGTTTCGATAAACTATTTATATAAAATAAAATTTAAAACACATATAAAATAAAAAAACACTATATTGTAGAAATTTGAATCATTGGTTTATACAATTACTTACGTAAAAATTATTACATATATTTCAATAAAAATAGTTTTCTTTTACCATTTGATCCAAACCCCTGCTTATGAAAAAATTTCACCTATATAAGAAAAAAATATTAAGTTACTAATCTTATAATGAAATAAATTAACAAGTAGTGTAAATTTTGAATAGATCATTGAGGTATACACAATATTATGTGTATTAGATTGATTAATAGTTGATTCATCCATGAAACACCATTTATTGTTATTATTCAAGAATTAACATTGTGAAAATTAACTAAACACTTATATGATGAAAATTATAAATCAATTAATTATGAAATAAAGGATATAATGATGAGAAAAAAATATTGGATTGTTTCCTCAATTTCAGCAATATGATGCACCTTTTAATCTAAAATGATACTTATATATTGAAAATACTCACTTGGACTCATACTTGTCATACAATGCACCAAATTTAAGTGAGATTAATATCTAAACATCCAAAATGACTTATGGATACTTGTCATAAAGTATAAAATATATGATTGTTTTTCATACTTTTTAGTACGTTAAATGTTTTTTTACTAAATTGTCAATTTAAAGTGGAAATAATAACTTTGATACATATCAATTATATCGTGTGTTGGTTATATATGATACTGGTTCATACATGTCACAAGTTATTTATAAATTGACATTCTAAATTATCAAGAATAGTGAAATTGTTTTCTCATTTTTTTGTGAGTGATAGTTTTTAACTAAAATAATATATTTAAATAGATTATGAATAATTTGAGTCATACCGGTCCCACCATGAGTCATATTGTGGTTAGTATGATTCATAAAACTCTTAAATGACTTATTGATCATTTTTCTAATGTATCAAAACAATAGAAATGATTTATCCCACATTGGAGTAGGTCAATTGTCTATTTTGTTAAAATTGTTGTGAGTTTTAAATAAAAAGATTCAATTGGAGTCAAACACGTCACAACATTGCTCAGATTTAGGGGTAGATAATTCCAACAAATCTCATATGACTAATTTTTTTTCGAAGGTATCAAATTAATCTAAATTCATTATATTTCTTTTGAGTGGGTAATTTTTCATTTTTACTCAAATTGATGTCAATTTAAATAAAACGACTCAATTAGTGCCATACCGGTCACACTGTGCATTAAATTGGTGTTTTCAAGATTCATACACAACCCAAATGTCTTATGGATCGTTTTCCTAATTTTTCAAAACAATATAAATGTGTTTACCTATTTTTGAGTATGTTATGTTCCTTTTTTTAATAATATGTCATTTTCAATTGGAAACATACACTCTAAGACATAGCAATCAAATCGTGTATCCTTTTTATTTGAGAATGATTCCTATATTTCATCAATGAGTTATGAATATATTTCCAAAATTATCAAGAAAATATGAGTTTATTTTCATGGATTTTATTGAGTAATAGATTATAAATAAACTCACAATTTAGAAATCATAATGGAAGTATTTAGTCATATCGGGAATATCACGTATTAGATTGAGGTGGAAAAGATTAATACATGTAAAAAATTACATATGGATCATTAATGAAATGCACCAAAATAATTCAAATGTGTTTTCACAGTTTTGAGTAGGACAATTTTTCTTTTTATTAAAAGTAATGGCAATTTTAAATAAAAAGATGCACTTGGAGTCGTACAAGTCAACCCATTTTTTAAATTTAGGTCCATATGATTCATAAATTTATAAAATGAGTTATGAATCATTGTAAAATTTATAAAAATAATCAACATATATTTCATTAGTTTTGAGTAATTAACATTTTTTTTACAAAAAATATAATTTTAAACTGAAAATAAACACATCGACTCATACTGATCACATTATGTATCATTTGGATGTGAAACTATTTCCAAAACTTCAATAATTTCATATGAATTGACATAAAAAATTATCAATAAAATCCATGATTTTTATCTCTATTTTGAGTGAGTAAATTTTTATAAACAAAACTGTCAATATTAAAATGATAACGAACACATTGAGTCATATTAGTAACATCATATATCTGATTAAGGTGAGACTAAATCCTAGATTTTTCAAATGGCACATGTATCAGTGAACTAATGTATCAAAAAAATATTAATTGTTTTCTCAGTTTTGAGTAAAGCAGTTTTCCTTTTTACTAAAACAAATATAAATTTTAAATAAAAGTATGCAGTTGGAGTCATACTAGTGATAATGTGAATCGAATTAAGTTTAGGATGATTATTACACATCCCAAATGACATTTGGATCATTTTTAGAATGTATAAACATGATAATAATATTTTTTATTAGTTTTTAGTATGTCAGTATCAATTTTTAAAAAATTAATGTCAAAATTATAAAAAATATGCATTTTGAGTCATCCCGGTCAAACTATGTGCCAGATTGAGGTACAGTTGATTCAAAAAAATCCCAAATTTTCAATATAAATCCTATGTAACCATTAAATCCATTTCATTTATATGTTGAATAACCAATATTGTTTATTTACTCGATGTTCATAGCCAAAAAAACCATTCTCATTGTCGAACAAAAGAGGAGCATTAGACTCTCATGTTCCAATTATATCATGATAATTCACCACAATAGAAACATTATTTTCCTATACTTTTCTATCTTTTGACAATAAAAAAGTGATTTTCAGCTAAAAAAATCAAATAAATAGGTAGATAGTTTAATAATGAAAGGAAATAAAAATGGAAAATGTGGTAACTTTGAAAAAAAAATCTATTTTGCAGCGTTTTGCAGATAGTTGAATGAAAACCATTATATCAAAATATATATATATAAATAATATTAATTAGATAAAAATAATAATAAAAATAATATTCCAATTTCATATAAAATGATAAAATAAGTAATTAAATAAAAAACAGGAATTCAACTTTTCTTGATGGTTATATCCATTCATGGTTCATTTACATCATGCATTATCTCATTTTCAGGCTTGAAGTACAATCCTTGATGATCATGAGAAGCTTCAAACAAACCACCCCAACATGAAAAAATAAATTTCCCTATACAAGATAACAACTATTATATGAGAAATACTAATAATAAATTAATTAAACATAAATATGAAATAATAAAATTATTTTTTGGATAATTATTCTACTATGAAAACATTTTTGACCACAAGGTTATACCAAAGAAAAAGAAACAATGATTATAGAAATGAAAATATATTTGGGCAAACAATCAATCAATAAGTAATTAGGATGAGGAGAAAATAATTTACCATTGATTAAATAATCGAATCATCCAAGAAAAAGTATAGATACCCTGTTGGTTTTATAATCTATTCTTTTTTTCAAATAAATAAATAAATACACATAAGATATTAATTATCATAGGTGAAAGTTATAGATAATTAAAATAAGGGAAACTCTAGATTTGATTGTTTCATATAATTTTAGTGTTCATTAAAGAATGTGGATAATTGAATTCATGAATAAAAGTACTCTATTATTATAGGTTCTATCATATGATTACTCTAAAGAAGAATGTTATATAAAATTTTCACCCTCTTCCACTCATCATTCGAACAATTATCATTTCATTTTATTTCATGGCACTCATCCTCTATCTCTTATGGAAAAGAACATATATAGATTGAAATACCAAAAGAAGTAGTCATCCATATGATGAAAACTCATCAGTGTAGAATAATTAATATAAAATAAATGGGGAACTTATAAGACACTAGTATACTAGAGAATCATCTACCACTGGATGGGTTTGTGTATCACGATGATTACCACTCCACAACTAGAGTATTAAAAATTAAATATTTCATGTAAGAGGGAACTTATAAGACACTTTTATACTAGATAAATATTGTAGGTAACAACACCTATTTGCTATTTTTCATGTTGGTGCTTCTTAAAAAGGGAGTAGGTCATCGAAATGGGGATGATGATTTCCCGGTAAGCATTAGGAGTCCTCGGTGGAATGATGATAAAGTCATTTGGAATTGGGGAGTGATGAAGATTTATCTAGGGTGGTTAGCTATCTCTAAGAATTCTTGTTACTTTCTTTTCATAATTCATTATTGGTCCAATGTGGTGGTGTGTCTCTTAACCCCAATGAAATAGTAATTTTGGGTTTATTAATGTTACTAAAATGTATTAGATAATTAGGTATGTTCATGAATCATTCTTTTATATAAACTTGTTGGGTGGGGAAATGGGAGTGGAGTTTCCTTTTCATGAAACCAGTAATGTAGAGAACTGGTCGGATAAAGACAGTTGAGGTTGAGCGTTTTCCATCAGTGTTTGTTTCTTGATAGAAAATGAAATAATTAGAAGAGATAATGGGAGTGGGTGATGTAGTTAAGGTCTCAATATCATTACCTTTTAATAGTTGTTCTTGTTGAGGATGAAATTAACCAATTGAGGGAATAATGTAATTTCCTTTATTTTCTAATCGTTAGGCGTTTACATATTTCTATGAATATTTATGGATCTAGGCGCTGATATGGCATGAGATTATGAGGCTTGTGTGCCAAGAATTAATTTTGTAAATATATAAAATATATTAATTACTACGTACCTGAAGTTTTCCAAAAAAAATTACGAACTATTAAAATAAGTACCATATCAAGAATCCTTGGGCACTGTTGAGATCGAAGCATGTGTTTCATCCAATTCCTGATATACAATTTTTGGAGTGAGGCATCTGTGAAAAATTTATCGCATGAAAATTCATAAAACAAAAAAACATAATTTATTTCTATATTTTTTGGCATAAAGACCTATTTCCATCTATAGATACATTGTTTTAACCAATTTTCAGGGTTAGCATCATAACTTTTAGAATTATGTGGGACAATGGAGGAACATTGGTAGACATCAAGATCATGGATTTTTGATTGGACTACTATGAGGAACACCCATGAATGTGCGGTTTGTAGAACCAATCATCCCCAATTATGTGTGATTATTTTTCTTAATCCATTCATACAAATCATGGTAGGATGATTGTTTTATGTGGATTCTTCCTATTTTTCTCTTATATGCGATGAATGTGATTTTATCTCTGAATAAATTAATTCGAGGTTTGATCATTGAATTCGTTAATTGAACTATCATCATTCAAATTAGAAATAAAATGATTATTTTCATATGATGACTGATAAAGTTATTGAACATCATTGAGGATGAAAAATGAACATGACCATCGATCGAGACATGCATCATGATTTGTGACTTTATATCTAAATTCCGCTACATTTATAATTTTTGTCTTATTTTACTGGTTGTTTGATAATACCAAAAAACCTATCAAGGATCATTCAACCATTGGCACAATGAATCATATCTTTTGGATCGAGATCGAGATTAAAAATTATATAAAATAATGGTTTTATGCAACCAAAGTTTAGATATGGATTGAAAAAATTTCAAGGATATTTCCATTAAAGATTTTTTTGAATCTTCATAGAGGCATATAAAATTTCTAACAAGATGAGTGAAATTGGAGGTCTGAGGCGAGAGGCAAGGGTGGCCTAATACGAGTGGTGGTGGCAGTCTAAGGGGATGTTGGTCGACAACGGATGATGGTTTATGTGGTGTAAATGGTTAGCCCAACCCCTATTACAAAGGAAAATAAATGAACCATGCCTTCATCTTTCTGTTGATGATAGTATTGGAGGTATGAACAATAAATAATAATAATAATATTATGATTAATTATAGTAATAATATTTTATTTTTTGTCATTATTAGGGGTAACTTCCTGGTGTGTTGTCGAATTGAAGTGTTGTTCGCATTAGCATGAACCAAACATTGAGACAACCATTTCATTTCCAATGTTTGATATTTTATTCAAGAATGTATCTCAGGGGAATGAAGAACTGATTATTATTATTTTTATTAATATAATTCAAAGATATTTTATCAAACATATCTTCTTCATATATTATTGTATTTATAAATTTTTAGTTCCATCATGACCCTGAAAATGAGATAGATGTTATGAGATAATTGTTTTGTATTTAATTTTGACTCTTTGGGGGGGCCCAAGAATCACTATTCATGCATTATATGGTGAAATGTGACTTTTTCACTAGGTATCAATTTGGGGAATAGGAATATCCTATAAGGAGAGATTTTCTACAAGGATCCCAAAAATGAAATCCATTTGGATGTCTAAGGAAGTATAAAGGGAAATGTCAATGAAATTATATTTTTTCTCTTCAAACCATCTAAAATACTCTCTCATTCATCATAATTTTACAAGACCTTAACATTGGGAGTTCCAAACATAGTGAGACATGCTTTGTACCCACATGGACCCATAATATATTACTTTAGGGGACATGTTGGATTCCCTTTTCCCCAACTCATCTTATTCACGATCTAGATTGTCTACCCATTGAACTATATCAGTTGAGTGTATTCTGTTGTTCTATTACTATGTGGGTTTAGTGTTTTATCTCATTCACATTAAAGAGGGTGACCCCTGTATAAACCGGGATCTTCACATCATCTATAGATCTTGATTTTTGGTGTTCTTGTGAAAAAAGTATGAAATGGAAATATTTTAAGTACACGTCGTTTATTTTTGAGTATACACTATGTACCTAGTTGTCACGTATAGGTGTGTACCGGCTATATAATGGCCATGTACATGGCCATGTCGGTGACCTGGCAGACCGCCTAATGCAGACACCAGTTGAGGCTAGTACACGAAATGTACATTAAATAAACACATTATGTTATTTTATTTTTTATTTGGTTATTCAGTGTGGCATCAAATCTCATGTCTGGAACACCTTTCTTCTCCCCTTGATTCATACAGGATATTTATAGAACACTAAAGAACATCGAACCCCTCCCGATTCTTTATCTCACCTCTAATTGAGACGCCGAGAGGTGCATTGGATTACCATCAGTGAGTTCTCTCTTTCCTTATATACTTTATACCTGATTCTCCCTCTCAAGTGAGTATTTAATAGATGAAAGTTTTTACCCTGTTTTTTAGATCTACATTGTTCTAGAATGATTCAAGGGCATAATTTCAAGAGTATTGATCGTACAATATCACGGTTTGTGGTTTGTTCCTTTTGTTGTCTATATTTAGATTATATATGCTTAATGGTCCAAATACACATGTTTGGGGTATTGTGTGTTGTGGAATTTAACCATATTATTTACCTGTTCTAGTTTAATTGATTTAAAGTGGGTTATTTTATATGAAAAAGGGCTAGTTTCTTTGCTTACAAGACACCCCATGGGTGTGTTTCCCTAGTTTGGTTGTTTATAGAAATTTGGTCTAGGTTTCCTATGAGGCATACCTTGTTTCCATGATTTGAATTTTTCATTATGGAGTTTTATTGACTATATGTGTTGTATGTGTTTTTATTATGATTTTTTCCATGTAGTAGTTACAGATTACATGTCCTTCTTTATTATTATATGTGCGTTGTTTTTCTAATGGACTGTGAGGGCCTTGGACCAAGAAAACTGTGGGGGTCCCATGTTTATTTTCACAAAAACATGAGAGCCTTGGTTTAGACATTGACCCAAGGTTATTTACATGAGAGAAATCCAGGAGGTCATTTATTATTATTTATGCTATGTTTACCCAATGGGTATTGACTGTGAGAGCTACCGAGAGGTCGTTTATAAGTTATTTATTCTATATTGACCTAGGGGTATTGACCGTGAGAGCTACCCATAGGTTGTTTATAAGTTATTGATTCCATGTTTACGCATGGGTATTTACCATGAGTGCTTCCCGGGTGGTCGTATTTAAATGTTTAATGTTATGTTAAACCAAAGGCGTTAGATTGGGAGATCATTCCTAGAGGGTTTTTTATAAATGATTGAATTATTGTGTCTAGCCTACCAAGCTAAAGAGAAAGATTGTAGTCGGTTTGACTTTTTTGTTGATATGGTCTTATGAGACATCTATTTTTATACTATTACAGTAGGGGATAGAGAGGTGTGGATGTAACCCATAGTTTCTCTATTCAATGGATTGACTATTAAATGAATGTAAATTAATTTAATTGAAAACTGTAGGATTGTTTACTTTTGAGTACTTCCTAGTTTATTGCTTCTTTTTAGCATATGACTTAATATATATACTCACTGATAGTTAGGAATATATATTTTGGTGCTTGCCTACTGAGATTCTTCTCACACCTTATTTGGATCATACTTTGGGATCTAAAAAAATTATATTGTTGTGGGTACAGATAAGGGAGGGCACCCTTCTTCATTAGGTACTTGATTGTTGTTGGATTTAGAGAGAATGGGACCAAGCTGAGGGTTGAAATTCTATTAGTGTTTATTTATATTTTTTACATTGGATTTAGTATCGTATTTCCATCATTGTGACTTTTTTGGATTCTTTCCTAGAAACTTGTGTCATGCAACAATGAGATATGCCCATGTTTCTATATTATTTCCAGTCTTCGGTAGCTTAATTTTTTGGTATGGTATTACTACTTATGCTATTGTTTCATATTTTGATTCCATTGTGCATACTATTCCAATTATTTAATATTTTCCCCAATTTTATACCATGTTTCTATATACTAGTGTGCAACCTATGGTGTTTAGGGAAATTCTTTTGAGGTTATGTGACCAACAGGGTTCGGGTCAGCTTTGGGCGGCATTCGGAACTAGGACATTACAAATTGGTATCAGATGACTTTTCTTTTCTATTTTTTATTACTATTAGGATCCTATAGACAGGGATATGAAGTAATATTTAGTTTGTAATAATATGTTCCCTATATTATCAAACCTATGTATATGGAAAATCCAATTTACCATGAATATAGAATTTTTTTTAGTTTTTCAATTCATAAAGTTGATTTCATTTCACTGTTGGGTGACACACTTGTTTTATGTTGCTATATTTAATATCATTGTGGTTATATTTAAATTTAAAATTGATGAGATGATGGTATTCCATCTCATGCATCATATAGGAACATTCTAGAGATCACATGTCATGCATTCTTGTCTTGAAATTTAGGGTGCATTACTGATTTCATGCTATTTTGATAGATATTTTTCTAGATATTCATGCTGTTGTGATAGATTCCATGATAGAAGATAGGCTATTTTGATAGGGTATTAGAATATGTAAATTATTATATATATGGATGCCAATATTTGTCCCTTGAGGTGTTATGGGCCCTCTTGAATCAAAATTCGGTGGATCATGATTGAAATTTAATTTAATTTTTTCAAGTTATGATATGAAAAAGATTCCAAACTTTTACTTTTGGGGAGTATGGGCTCCAATTGGTCTGAATTTTTAATGCCATGGACAAAATTTTAAGTTAATAATGGTTCATGATTATTTTCATAGGCCTACTATATAGAAAACCATAAAACACTGCATGTGATGTTATGAACACACGCCATGTTTTCTTCTATTCTGGAAGAAAGGAATTTTTTTATATAAACGTTGTGTACTATATGTATATGTCGTGTAGTCATTATCTATTTGACTAACTATATGAGTAGATAAATGAGGTTGATAATTGTTTGGTAGAACACTCCATGTACTGGGGATACACGTCATTCCTTAAAGACTATGTGTATGTTTGTGTGACTAACAACACAGGTGGATGAAACCAATGTTGTACACTCCATTTCTAGCTTTTAAATGCTGTTTAATTAAAAAATTTGTATCTTGACATGTGAGAAATGAAACTGGTGGATGGGACATAAGTGGTACATTCCATGTCCGGGGTGAATGTGCTGTGTAGTGTTACCTAGGAGACAACGATTTAGTTCTTTCATTGTAGAAGTACATGGGAATGAGGGAAAATTCAAGTACATACCATGTCTCATCAGGAACATGCTGTGTGTAAGGGGTGTTACACGACCAAGATGTGTAGTGTTACACACCATGTTAAGGATTAAATGGAAAAAGTTGTGTGGTAGTTACACACACCGTGTAACCATGTTTTGGAAAACATGAATTCTTTCCTTCTCAGGTTTAATTATTTCAAATCAATGTTTTAGTCCTATAAAATTGTGAACTTAGGTGTGCACTTGACCTTACATAGTCAGTCCACTGAGATGTCCTCTAGTTGTATGCCAAGGACACAGTGATTACCAAACACTAAAAATGGTATATTAGGGAAAACCAATATATCCTCTCATCATGCCCATTTTTTCACCAGAAGATATTCCAGACACAGGTGCTAATGCACAATTCTATGAAGGCTTTATAAGGATTACACATACTTTTTATGGAGCACCACATCCTGCTTCGACTATGGAATAGTTGATGTGGGTGTTCCCATAGTATAATCCTCCCACATTATCAGGGGATAGAGGAACAAAGGCTGTAGAGTTGTGGATGGATGCCATTCGTACGATCTTTAAGCATATAGAGATTCCTCTATAGTAGAGGGTGAAGCTCACAAGCGCATGAAATGTAATCCATCCAAGAGATGGTGGGATGTTATCTCATAGGAGAGAAATTATCGGGATACTATTTGAGAAGAGATTTAGAGGACTATCTACGATTTCTTCTACCCCGAGATGTTGAGGGTCGATTGAGCTCAAGAGTTTAGGCATTTGTTGAAGGTTCCTCATTCAGTGATGGATTAATCTTATTGTTTTACAGATCTTCATCGCATCACACCTGTTCTGAGAGGGGACAAATTTTTTATGGATAGGAGGTTTGGTGATGGTCTCAGGTATGATATCTGATCATAGGAGAATGTTTTATGGCTGACATTGGATACTAGTACAGTAAAACATATGATGATTACCAAGAACAATCTAAGTGTTTTAGGAGTTGTGAGCCTAGGTGGTTAAATATCTAGTGTTGATAATATTTCAATTGATAGAAGGAAGATCCATAGGAATTTTTTATGGGATGTTTATTAAAGTATAACAGTGGTGTTTTAACAGTGCAGGAAGAGTGGTCATACAAGGCAACATTGCCAAAAGGACCCAGTGTGAGTTCTGATATTATGATAGGATGAGCCATATTCAATGTTTTTGGAGGATGTTATACCCAGTATTGTTTGAGAATGGATATATTATGTCTCCACATATAGGATCGGTAACGCTAGTCTCTCAATAGTCAAGGAATTCGTGTTTTTCAGGCTGAGGAGATGGTTGTGGTCTTAGTATCTAGATGACTGGTTTTAGTGAGAATATGGTGGATCAATTCAGGATAGTCAGGCAGGGTTTCTGGTCCACAGTAGAGGTTAGACTTTTGTAGTGGAGGAGACCCAGTAAGATATGGATCCTAGACCCTCTACGGTTAGAGGTATGATTCTATTTGTCATAGTTTTTTCTTCTATTCTTTTTAATATAGGGGCTTCCAATATTTTTATCTATTTCTATTGTTGAGAGCCTCAAGCTTTGTTTCTTTACTTCTAAGGATATTATGATGCTAGAAACTTCATTAGGTATTTGGAAGGATAATGTATGTTAGTGCAAGGAGTTCCCCTTTAATATTGGTTGGTGTCACTTCTTATGGGACCACTCTATCTTAGAGATGATAGGATTTTATGTCATTCTCATAATGGACTGGTTGGTCACAATTCATGAGTTTTTTGACTTCTATTACCATAGGTTGATTTTCTCATCACCATATGGAGGGTCTCTTCTAAACAAGGGAGAATTGGATGTCAGGGAGAGCATAGAGTACCTCGAGCATTATGGGTTGGGATGAATTATTGCCCAGATTTCAAGTTTATATTTATACGAGAAGGGGACTTCACAGATAGAAATTCCTCCATTTGTGGAACGTTTTAGATATGTTATTTATAGGACTTTTTTTGTTTACCTCCAGATCAAGAGGTTGATTTTTATATTTTTCTTGTTCCAGGAGTAGAACTTTTGTCCATTCATCCGTATAGGATGGCTACACCATAATTACAGGAGCTCAAGATGTAGTTAGATGTGTTTTAGGAAAAGGGTTTCATCGGACCTAGTACTTATACCTTGGGTTCGCCTATACTTTTTGTGAAGAATGAGGATGGTACCATCAGAATTTGTGTTGATTAAGGGAAGCTAAACCAGTTGATAGTTAAGAACGAATATCCCATACTGTGGATTTATAATCTCTTTGACCATCTTTGAGTATCCTCAGTCTTCTCAAATATTGAATTGATATCCATTTATCATCAGTTTCACATTAGACCATCATATATACATCTTACATCCTTTCAGAGTAGGTATAGTCTATACGAGTATTTGGATATATCGTTCGGTCTTACGAACACACTGAAAATTTTCATTGAACTATTTAATCAAGTGTTCCATCATTTATTAGAATTTTTTGTGGTAATCTTCATTGATGATATCTTGTTTTACACTCACATTCGACACGACCAAGTCATCCATATTGAGATCATATTTGGTACACTGAGAGAGCATCGATTATATGTTATGCTCTCAAAACAACACATTTGGATGGACCTAATTCAATTCATAGGTCATTTAATCTAAGATATAATAATATTATTAGACCCAAAGAATGTGAGAGTGGTAGTTCCCTAGGAGCATCCAATGGACGTCTTTGAGGAATAGAGTTCTATGTGGTTGGATAGTTACTACATGCTCTTTATAAAGGACTTTTTATGCTTTGAAGCACCACTTATAGGCTTGACTAAGAAGGGTGTGAAGTACTTGTGGATTTATTCTTACCATTTAGCCCTTAATGAAATGAAAGTACGATAGAATTCAGCACTGATATAGGTTTTTCCATAGCCAGTCAAGAGTTACACCATTTACTATGATGCATCATGTATTGGGATGGGAGCAGTGCTTATGTTAGGGGAAGGGGTCTCCATGTATGGGTCTTGGCAGTTGTGGCCACTTGAGAGGAATTACCGGATTCATAATCTTCAATTAACTACAGTTGTGCATGATTTATGGTTTTGGAGAAATATTCATTTGGGAGAGAATTTTATGGTATACACTGACAACAAAAGTATCAAATATATCTCATTACAAAGAGTGATTTGAATTTTATACAACAAAGGTTGGCTGAGTACCATATGTCTTTTGACTTTTATCATTCTTATATGCCTCGGAAAGGAAACTTAGTGGCTAATGTGTTCATTAAGAGGGGTAACACCCCAAGCACCCATGGTACGTTTCCCTTTGAATAATGCAGTAGCTTGCATTGTACAGAACATGGAGTTTTAACACAACATGACCAATCAAAATAGCCATTATGAATAGTAATACACACTTTTTGAAATTTTAAAAATTTTATTTTCCAAAATGGACTTCATTTTTGTATTCGGGATAACAAAATTAGATTAGGGTGATTTTTTTGTATTTTTCTGGAAAAATTCATGTTTTGATAAATTATGAAAAACACAGGGTTATTGTTTATAATAAACTTTTTATTTTAGTAATTTGTAATTTAATTTTATTTTAGGTAAAAATATATTTATAATACTTATATATGTTAAATGTAATTCATTTGAGTCATTTTATAATAATTTTAGATATATAAATTTTTATTGAACCTTTTACCGTCTTCTACCCACCTTCTACGAGCATTAGAAAATATGCATAAAACATAATTTTTCCACTTCTATGAGTTGAATTTCAAAAATCTGAGAGACATGGTTGATATTAGTAAGTAAAATTTGGTTCAATAAGATAAAAATAATTTTTTTTGAATAGTAACTTTTGACTTTTATTCACCACGGTTAAAAGTAAATAGTGTAATTGAAGGTAAAAATGATTTCATAATTACCCTGAAACATGTCTTAATTCTATTGGATAGGTTTAATTCGACCAAAAACAGTCATAGGAATAAAATATGACCTCCTTTGGTGCACATGGATTATATTAGAACATTTATTATTATTTAATTTATAGAATTCTTAAAAAAGTTAAAGTCAATGTTTTATAACTAAACCATTTATAATACAGGGTTACACAAAATATAAATTCGACTATAAATATTAAATATAATAAAAAAATATTTCCTACATAATGGTATTTTATTTATAATTTTTAGACATTACATAATTAAATTTATTTATGATAGAATGAGGATGTAGTAATTACCCTATTAATTGAGGATTAAAGTAATATATATTATAAATATCCCAATAAATATAATATGAAACTTTTGATGAATTACACTAATTTTATAGGTTAATATGACATCTTATTGTTTATTAAATAATATTTTATCGAAGTAATCTTGTTGTTATGATGAACATATAAACCAAATACAAAATAGTGTCAAAATTGACATAATTGAGTTTTTAAAACAGAAACTTTATTATTAACTGATATAATATTCCTAAAAATATAAGGTTCAGCCAATGGACTTAGATAAGGATATATATATTAATAATGAACCACTTGTGGTTTTCTTTCCTTGTTATAGTAAGTTTATTAACCATATTATATAAAAATAGAAAGAGATATGGTAAATGTCGGACTATTTAACTAAGAGTTAAATCTAAAAGATAAGGTTAATATGGTGACTTAAACATGTCTAAAACCTATTTTTTTAGAGTTTTTCGACACATCCCTACATTATACTAGAAATAAATCATTTTGGAGCCATTATAAACCTGAAAATGATTTTATTATAAAATAATATTTGAATATTTTCCAAAAGTGACCCTCACATATCTTATAAAAATGTACTTGGGCTTCTCTTAATTTCACACCACCAAAGCCATTTGGATCAGCCAAACCCAGCCAAAATATCCTCCCAAATTCCCTTACATAAACTTATAGTCCTTATATTGATCAGAAAGCCAACAAAAGTATCCCTTTTGACCAACTCAAAAGGAAACACCCGAAGAAGAGGTAATAATTTCACCACCCTCTTTCATGTTATTTTCTTCTTCCACATCCTATTTCTTTGTTGATTTCATACCAAAATAGTAAATCCAGTACCTTCTACATAGTGTGATGTTATTATATATATGTACAACCATATTATTTATTCAACCCATTCTATAAATGACAAAGTCACCATACGTGCGTACGTATGACTTACCGTCTCCACGTCGTGGTGTGGTTTGTTATTCAAACACTTCATTATTTTGGAAGTGTATGATAATGAGTATAACTTATGTAAATGATAAATATAACATGTTAATTATTCTATATATATGATATACGATTCAATTACAGATTATTTCACCCTCAATATAGTGATATGGTCGCACGTGCGTATGTACGGATTACTGTCTCCACGAACGCGATGAGATTCATTCACCATCGTAATCATTTCAGAATAATATTCATTTTAGGATTAATAGTAATGTTTATGAACATAATATCATTCTTTATATGAATCAAATACATCATATCCATAAAAAACATAACTTGTGTAACCAAATATATAAATTAAAATGAATTAGTTAACACACAAAACAATGAAACTACTGAAATATAATTAACAAAGCAATACTATATGATCATATAAGATATCTTATTTAGGTATATAGTTCATGTATAATATAATAAAATTGTTTTAACTATTATACATGATGTTAACATACCATCAAATAAGTAAAATTACAATGTAAGGTTTAATTATACAATCTCTTTACTTGTCCGAGGTTGTTAATACGTAAGAATATTCTGGGACCTCTTTATCTTCCACATTCGTGTTTTCTTAAAATTGTAATTAAAAAAATTCATAATATTTACTATACTATGGGTCATAGTCATTTATACCCTTATATGAACATATATGTTTTGAAATGAATCATTCCATTGTTTTCCAAACAAGGTACTTTATGACCTTTTCGAAAAAATTAAGTAAAGTATGTCTTTTTTTAACTTATGTGGCTAGTGCAACTATTTTACACCATTATAACAGTGTCGAAGCTTCCCATAAAATCTTATAAAAATATATTCGAAATAAATGTTTTAATTTATAATTATATAATTTTTAAATGATTTTGAAATAGAAAGAGATATTTCTCTAAAAAAGATTGGATTTCATCTATGTCAACATCCCTTGATGGATTTTAAGACTGTTAGTTGTTGATTTATTACGATAAAAAACAGCCATATTGTATTAAAGAATTTGTGATATGTTTTACTCTGGATGTGTTATTTTTACACCATTCATGGTTTATGGAAAAATATTGACATTTCTTATGCTTGTTTTAATAGGAATGTTTATGTCATGTTTAACCCTTTTCATATGGGGAATTAATTGGACTTAGTAACTGACGGGTGGAGCACGTTATAGCTCCTAGATGCATCAGGAGGTCTCATGAGACAGAATAGTGTTTTGGAATAAGGCCTTGAAAAAATATTATTTGTTGTCTTGGCACAAGTCCTTGACTATGTGGCTATGAAGTCTGGCATTATGCATTACATCATTATGAAATTGGCTATTGATATGTCACGTGATTATTCGACTAAAAGAATATCCATTTGAATAAGTAAATAGAATTATTTGATTTATATAGGAAATATTATAAAGAAGTTTATGTTTAAAGGGATTATGTTTTAGTCTTATGCTTTTCCATAATTGTTTATGATTATTTATAAATGTTTTTGTTATATTGTTATCCTTACTAAGCATATGAGCTCACCCCTTTCTATGTTTTATTTTTTACTGGATGTGAATAAATATTTTATTGTTGACCTAGAGAGATAGAAAAGGATATAAGTGTGGTCAATTGGGACCAAATTTTGTTGATGTTTTTTTCATGATGTAATGTCAAACATATGACGTTATCTAGTACTTCCAAGGCTACTAAACTGATCAGTCTTTCGGGATTTGATCCCTAGTGATCATGCCAATGTTATGTAATAAAGCACCAAATTTGGGTAAATAATGTTGGGGTGTTACAATTTGTATCAAATGATTTTTTGTACAAACCATGGAATCTAGATTTAGAAAATCCATAATTAGATAACACTACCCTAAGATAGACTTTGAGGATTAGTATAGAATAACATCATAAAATTTTGGTAATTTAGATATTTTGAACGTTTTCCATGTAACACATCCCTATATGGATAAAATCAAGTAGTGGAGGCTCTGGGAAAGATGTCCCTAAGGTTAAAACCTAAAAACATCACTTTGAGCTAGAATCGAATGGGAACTGATGAATAACCTCGGGCCTAGCTGCACTCTTGGTTACGACACTCCCATGGGATATGATTAGGATTATTCAGTTTTTCATTACAATACATTATGAAGGATTTATGATTATATTACTCTTAAATGAAAACATTTTTATGATTATGGATTATATCCATAAACTATTCAATTTATGTTAAGTGTTTTACAAGTTTAGAATTGTGTATTGTAATTCAGAAACTAATCTACTGTATACTATTATTTAGAAGTGGTGCCTAGTGGAAGGAATAAAAACTGTATCAATGCATGTAATCCATTTAGGAATTTTTCTCCTACTCAAGATAATTATAATGGTGCAGGTGATGCAACAAGTGCTGATCAGCTTATCACTATACTAGGAAAACTCACTGAGGTAATGATTAATAACCTTACCTTTATGCAGCACCCTGATCCAAAACACAGAGGATCAATGTTATACTAATTCATGAGGGAACATCCAATAACATTAAATGGTAGTAAAATGCCAATAGTAGCTGAGAAATGGATAAATTCCATTGAAAAAATACATCATGCTTTGGAGAGTATTGATAGGGAAAAAGATTTCATTGTAGTTTATCTTCTCATGGGAGATGCAGATCAGTGGTGGTCATTAATCCAAAACACAAAGGAAGATAAAGAAGTATTGAACATGGAATATAGGGACTTTAATGAAATTTTATTAGCAAAATAATTTCCTAGTGACCATCGAGTTGATATGGAATGGAAATTTCTGAGTTTGAGGAAAAAGAATTATGAGAATGTCACAAAGTATGAGGCCAACATTACAAGTTTAACAAGGCATGCAACAGATTTTATACATTACACAATGAGTAAGATTGATCTATTTTTTATGGGTTAAAACCATTTATCCATCGAGGATTAGTCTCACTATCCTTTTCATAATATGACGATATTTTCTCATGCGCTATCAATATAGAAAATAAATTCTCTAAGTCTTACGACTTTAAAGAAAAGTAAGAGGAAAAAAGATCTTCTTAACACTCTGGAAATGTAAATAATGGGAAGAAGGGAAAAGTTGAATATCCATCCTACGATAAATGTGTGTAAAACACCCTTGTATTTTTTTTGAAGGGAATGCAATTCTATTACAAGCTTGGTGAAAAAGGCCACCAAGCTCATGATTTCATCGGGAATAAAGAGGTTGTCAATGTTAAATGCTTCAATTGTAGAGAAAATGGGCATTATGAAAATAGATGTCTGAGGTCCCAAGTGTACATACCTCAAAAAATGACAAGTGAGAAAGACTAAGCTTATGAAATCACTACTGCTGAGGTTGAAGCTCCGATAGATTTGGTGGCAGGTAATTGAATGGTTTCCTCATGTTTATCCAGTGCTTTATTTGATTCTAGATCATCACATTATTTCATATCTTCCCAGTTTTCTATGAAAATTAGATATTTTTAATTTGAATTAACAATGGTGTTGTCAGTCAAAACACCTAAAGGAAGTATCATTGCAACAATGTTTTGTGAATGGGTTCCCATTTGGGCTTATAAATGTACATTATCTTCTGATCTCATTTTCATACCCATGATTGAATTTCATATAATCCTCAGAATGGATTGGATTTTGGACCGTGATGAAAAAATATATTATAAGAAGAAGGAGGTTAAAATTTTCAATGATTATAAGGAGTACATTATCATTAGATAAGAAACTTCACCACCTAATTCTTATCTACATCCACCCCTAGTAGATCTACTAAATTCAATTATTAGGGAGGAAGATAATGAAATTACTATGGGTGAGGAAAATAATGATCGAATAGAGGAAATTCCTATTGTGTAAGAATATATTGATGTGTTTCCAGAGGATTTACATTGACATCCTATAGAATGACAAATTGAGTTTTCCGTTGATTTTATTCCTAGTTCAAGGCCCATATTGAAGACCCCTTATAGAATAGCCACTGTGGAATTAGTGGAACTAAAGGAATGACTTGAGTAATTGAGTAATAAGTGATTTATTTTCCCTAGTGTTTCTCCATGGGGAGCCCCAATGTTTTTTGTTAAAATGAAAGATCGATCTATGAGGTAGTTCATTCATTATAGGGAGATCAAGGGTATAGCCATAAAGAATAAGTATCCCCTACCTCATATAGATGATTTATTATACAAAATTCATGGAGATAAATATTTTTCAAACATTGGCCTTTGATCTGGATATCATCAATTGTGTGTGAAGAAATAAGAGATATTGAAAACAACATTTTGAACCAGGTACAGGCATTATGAGTTTACAGTAATGCCTTTTTGATTGACTAATATACACTCTTTTTTCATGGATATAATGAATAGAGTTCTCCAGGAAGAATTTATGAATTTATAGTGTTATTTATTGATTATATCTTGGTATAATCAAAATGTTATGAAGATCATGAAAATCACTTGTGCACTATTATGAAAACCCTCAGATGAAATGAATTATATGGAATGTTCAGCAAGTGAGAATTAGGGCTTCAAGAGATTTCTTTTCCTTAACATATTTACTCTAAGGATGGAATATATCTTGATCCTTAAAAGTTCATGACAATCCATGTATGGCTAGCACTGAAAAATATTCATGAGGTACGCAGTTTTACTACTTCAGTATATTATTATCGACTTTTATTCCATATTTGTGCCTGATTGGATAAACCATTTACCAAGATCACAAGTAAAGTGGTTAAATTTGATAGGACAATAGAGTGTGAAGAATGTTTTAAAGAACTAAAGAGAATATTATCCAATACTCTGATCTGGAATCTACCATCAGGGATCGATGGGTTTGTTATTGATAGTGATGCTTCAATGAAAGGACTTGGTTGTGTTCTTATGCAGAATAATAGAGTGATTTCATATGCATCCCAATAGCTAAATATTACTGAGAAAAACTATCCTACTCATGATATTAATTTATTAGCTGTAATAATTACTCTGAAAATATAGAGACACTATCTCTGTAGTGAAAAATGTGAGATTTATACTTATCACAAGAGTTTGAAGCATATTTTCTTACAAAAAGAACTCAACAAGAGGCAAAGACGGTGTCTTGAACTACTCAAGGATTATGATTGCACAATACAGTACCACCTGATGAAGGCAAATAAGGGTGCATAAGATTTGAGTAGAAAGGATCATGGAGACTTGAACAAGATGAAGGTTAAAAGGGATACATTTTTCATTGATCTAGTAAATATGGATATGGGAATAACCATGGAAGGTGAAACATCAAAACTTTTTCAGATGGTTTCCAAACTATCGTTACTAGAAAGGATAAAGAGTTCTTAGACTAATGATGAGGATTTTCAAAAGAATATTAATGTTGTGAATGATGAGAGATTGAGTGAATTCATATATGTAGATGATATTTTGAAATTTGGGAAGAGACTTTGTGGTCCTAACATACCTGATCTAAAAACAGAATTGTTGGAGGATGCTCATAGCTCTAATTTCTCTATACACCATAGGTGCACCAAGATGTATAGAGATTTGAAGGAACATTTTTTGTGGGACAACAGGAAGAGAGAAATTTCTGATTATGTGTCAAGATGTATGGTTTATCAACAAGTGAAATATAGAAGGCAACATCCTATAGGATTCATGAAACCTCTTCCCATTCCTTTGTGGAAATGGGAAAATATTATGATGAACTTTGTCTTGGGGCTACCAAAGACTCCTAGAAAGAATGATGCTATATGGGTTATTGTTGATCACCTTACTATGTCAGAATATTTTCTTGTATAAGAGAAGATTTACCACTTGAACGTCTAGAAATACTATATATTAATGAAGTTGTATAACTTATTGTAGTACCTCTATTGATAGTTTCTAATCGTGATCCACGTATTACATAAATATTATTGAAAAGTATTCATAAGGACCTTGATACTAAACTTCACTTGAGCACTACTTACCACCCTCAAACCGATAGAAAATCAGAATGGACTATTCAAACCTTGAAAGACATGTTGAGATCTTGCTCACTTGACTTTCAAGGTATGTGGGGTCAATATTTACCTCTCGTGGAATTTTCTTATAACAATAGCTTTCATTCAAGTATTCAGATGGAACCATATGGAGCGTTATACGGAAAAAGACTCCACACACCAACTTGTTGGGATGATTTTGGTGAAAGAAAAATCGTAGGACTATAACTTGTTGAATAAACAATGGAAAAAGTGAAGATTATCCAAACCCTCATAAAAGCATCCCAAAGTAGGGAAAAGAGCTATGACAATAACCACAGGAATGATTTGGAATTTCATATATGGGACCATGTTTTCTTGAATCTATATTCCTGGATGGGTGTTATACATTTTAATATGAAGGGTAAATTGAGTCCCACGTACATCAGACCATTCTAAATTCTAGAACGATTTGGAGTTGTATCTTATTGTTTGGAGATGACACCAAATCTCTCCAAAGTTCATGATGTGTTCCACGTATCACTGTTGATAAAATACATGTCTGACCCAAAACATGTACTCACCTTTGAGGATATTGAACTGGAACCTGATATGAATTATTGTGACGAGCCTGTCGAAATTCATGATACCAAATAAAAAGTGTTGAGAAACTGGATGACTCATCTAGTAAAAGTTCTACAGAGAAACCATATGATGGAAGAGGCAATGTGGGAACCCGAGGAACTTATGATGAAGATCCTCCCAAATCATTTTATGCAGTAATGTTCTAGAAACATTGAGTAATAAATTATTTTTCAAAGGGGATAATGTAACACCCTAAGCTCCCATGGTATGTTTCCCTTTGAAAAATGCAGTAGCTTGGGTTGTACGCAACATAGAGTTTTAACACACCACGACCAATCAAACAATCCATTATGAATATTAATACCCACTTTTTGAAATTTAATAAATTTTATTTTTTCAAAATGGACTTCATTCTTGAATTCAAAATATCAAAATTATCTTTGGTTGAATTTTTGGAATTTTTCTGAAAACATTAAATTTTTTATGAATAGTGAAAAACACAGTGTTATTATTTAAAACCGATATATTTTTTATGTAATTAGTTATTTTATTTTATTTTAGGTCAATATAAATACATAATACCTTTATATGTTCAATTTAATTCAATGGATTCATTTTATAATAATTTAAGATATATAATATTTTATTAAACTTTTTACCGTCTTTTACCCACCTTCTAGGAGAATTTGAAAATTTGAATAAAACATAATTTTACCACTTTTGTGAGTTGAATTTCCAAACCCCGAGAGACACAATTGATATCATCATGTAAAATTTGGTTCAATAAGATGAAATAAAAATTTAGTGAATTGTATCTTTTGACTTTTATTTACCACGGTTAAAAATAGTGTAATTAAGTGTATAAATGATATCATAATTACACTAAAACATGTCCTAATTCTATTGGATAAGTGTATTTCGACCAAAAACAACCATAGAAATAAACTATGATCCCCTATGGTCAACTTGGATTACATTAGGACATTTTGTATTATTTTATTTAAAGAAGAGTTGAAAGTGATAAATTCAAAGTTTAATAACCAAAACTTTTTTAATATATGGATACACACAATATAAATTCAACTATAAATATCAATTAGAAAGATAAAAATATTTCTTACATAATGGTATTTTATTTATAATTTTTATAAATACAATGAATTTATTTATTTATGAGTCAATGATGAAGAAATAATTACCTTATTAATGAATGATTAAAATAATTGATATTATAAATATCCAAATAAATGTAGTTTGAGAATTTTGATGAATTGCATTATTTTTCGTGGTTAATATGAAATGTATGGGTTGATTAAATAAATTTACTTCGAAGTAATCACGTTGTTATGATTTTCACAAAAAACCAAAGAATAAATATGGTCAGAATTGACATAATTGAGTTTTTAAAAGAAAAACTATATTATTAATTGGTATAATATTCCTAAAAATCTAAGGTTCCTCCAAATGGAATAGATAATATTTTATATATTAATAATGAACAACTTGGGGTTCTCTTGGCTTGTTATAATATATTAACCATATAATATAAAAATATAATGAGACATGGTAAATGTAAAACTATTTAACTAAGAGTTAAATCTAAATAATAAGGCTAATACGGTGACCAAACCTTGATTAAAACCTTATGGTTGGGAGGTCCTCAATCCATCATCACCTTATCCTTGAAATAAATCAATTTAGAGCCATTAGAAACTGAAAATTATTTTATTGTAAAATAATATTTCATGCTTTTCCTAAAGTGACCCTCACCTATCTTATAAAATGGTACTTCCCCTTCACTTAATTTCACACCTCCAAAGCCATTTTTCTCGGCCAACCCCAGAACAAATATCCTCCCTACTTCCCTCATATAAACCTAGAGTCCTTAAATTGATCAAAAAGACAACCAATGGGGCCCATTTGACCAACTCAAAAGAAAACACCCGAAGAAGAGGTAATAATTTCACCACCTTATTCATGTTTTTTTCTTCTTCCACATCCTCTTTCATTGTTGATTCCATGCCAAAATTATGACAGTAGTACCTTCTACATACTATGATTTAAATTATAAATATGGTACAACCATATTTTTTATTCTACGCATCATATAAAGGACAAAGTCACCATACTTGAGTAAGTACGTCTTAACGTCTCCACATTGTGGTGTAGTTTGTTATTCAAATGCTACATTACTTTGGATGTGTATAATAATGAGTATAAGTGATGTAAATAATAAACATAACATGGTAATTATTCTGTATATATGATATACCATGCAATTACATATTATTTACCCTCAATATAATGATATTTTCACTCGTGCATTTGTACGGATTACCGTATCCAGGAACGCGATGAGATTCATTCCCCATCATAATAATTAAAGAATAGTTTTCATTTTATGATTAAAAATAACTTTTATGAACATAATATCATTTTTTATATGAATAGAATACATTTTATCCATAACTAACATTACTTGTGTAACCAAGCATATAAAGGAAAAGAAATCAGTTTACACCTGAAACGATGAAACTACTAAAATATAATTAACAAGAAATATTAAAGGATCATATAAGTTATCATATTTAAGTACATAGTTCTTGTATAATATAATAAAAATGGATTAACTATTATACAAGATGTTAGAATACCATCGACTAAGTAAAAGTACCAGGTAATGGTTGATTTTACAATCTCTTTACTAATCTGAGGTTGTTAATACGTAAGTATCTTTTGGGTCCACTTTATCAACCACATCCGTGTATTCATAAAAATTTAATTCAATTTTTTTTTACAATTTACTAGATTGTGGTTCAAAGTCATTTATACCCTTATATGAATTTCTTTTTATAGGAACCATTCTGTCATTTTCCAAACATGGTACTTTATGAACTTTTCAATAAAATTAATCTAATAATGTCATTTTTAACTTATATGAAGGGTGTGGCTATTTCCCACCATTATAACTTCGTCAAAGCTTCCCATACAATCTTATAATAATATTTTCAAAATAAATGTTTTCTTTTTTAATTATATAACTTTGTAATTATTTTGAAATCGAAAGATATATTTCTCTAAAAAACATTGGATTTCATATATGTCAACATCCATTGATATATTTTATTTTTGGTAGAAGTTGATTTATTATGGTACAAACATCCATATTGTATTGAAGGATTTATGATTTTTTTGATTGTGGATGTGTTATTTTTACACCACTCATGGTTTATGGATAAAGTATTGGCATTTCTTATACTAGTTTTAAAACGAATGTTTATGTTATGTTTAAACCTTTTCATATGAGGAATCCAATGGACATAGTAAGTGACAGGTGGTTCCTGCTATAGATCCTCGATGCATCGGTAGGTCTCATGAGAAAAACTAGTGTTCAGAACAAGGCCCTAGGAAAATATTATTTCTTGTCTTGGAACAATTCCTTGACTATGTGGTCATGAAGTCTTGCATTATGCATTCCATAATTATTAAATTATCTATTGATATTGCACGTGATTATTCGACTAGTATAATATCCACGTGAATAAGTAAATTACATTATTTTATTTATATTGGACATATTATGCAAAATATTGTGTTTAAAATTATTATGTTTTAGTCTTATACATTTCCTTAATTATCTATGCTTCTTTATGAATGTTTCCACTATATTGTTATCCTTACTAAGAATCTAAGCTCACCCCTTTCTATGTTTTATTTTAACTAGGATGTGAAGAAATATTTTATATTTGTCTTACAGGGATAGTCTAAGGTTATAAGTGTGGTCAATAGGGACAAAATGTGGTTGATGTTTTTATTTCATGATGTAAAGTAAAACGTATGAATGTATCTAGTACTTACAAGGTTACCAAAAAGATCAGTCTTTCGGGATTTGATCCCTTTTGATCACGCCAATGTTATGTAATAATGAACTGACTCTTGATAACTTGGGATAGGGCATTACTAGAGCACTCAGTTATAAGATGTTTTGGATGCCAGTAGTCAGTTGAAGATTATTTCTCTATTCTCTAAGATGCATTTGTTGGTGCACGAAAGATAGGGGAAGACATTTTTTCTTCTATAACTATTGCCTTTACTATACTCGACTAAGTGATAATGAGGAAGCTGTCATATTCTTTTGTCCAAGTCCTAATGGATAGTGTTTCTTGAGTGGACCCTACTCCTGGATGGATGGTAGATGAGTATTTGGTTTTGAGTATCCGTGGGTGCATATTGGTGTCAGTAGACATACCCAAGGAGCATTGTGAGATTTTAATTCGTTGGAATCGGTAGTTCATCCTATTTTCACCTAGATGTATTGAGATATACATCATCAGTATTGGTGGCCATTCATGAAGAAGGATGTAGATGGTTTCATTTTGAGATGTTCCATCTGTCAGTTGGTAAAGGCAGAGCATCAGTGACCGACACGGCTTTTATTATAGTTACCCATTCCTGAGTGGAAAAGAATGGAATTGATATGGATTTTGTGATTGGTTTATAGAGGTCACCTTGACGAAATGATCTATTTAGGGTTGTTATTGACATGCTCATGGATGTTTCACACTTCCTGCTGATTAAGGAAAGCTTCAAAGTTTATGATATTGGAAGGTTGTACATATGAGATATTATATGTTTTCATGGGTTTCCAAAATCTATTATTTTAGATAATGACTCCCAGTTTACTTCTCTTGTTTGGAAGGGACTACAGAGGGATTTGTGTACATAAGTACTTCTGAGTATAGCTTACCGACCCTATACAGATGGCCAATCCCGGCATATTATTTAGGTTTTGTAGGACGAGATTTGAGCTTCTGTCCAGGATTTCGAGGTCTCTTGGTAGAGACACATACTCTTAGTGGATTTGGACTACAATAACAATATTTAAGAGATGATTCAGATGGATGCTTATGAGGTTTTGTATGATAGACCATGTCGATCACCCCTATATTGTCTAGAGGGAGAAGAGGCAGCTATGATGTGACCTCGCCTTTTCCAAGAGACCACTGAGTAAGTGAATTTGATTCAGAATATGATGGATACTGCACAATATCTCCAAAAATATTATGCTCATCGATGGAGATGACCTCTAGATTATGAGGTTAGAGACGAGGTTTTCTTACATATCACACTGAGGTTGGGACATAAGAGGATTAAGAGACAGGGGATGCTTTCACTTAGATACATTTGGCCATTTGAGGTTTTTAAGAGAGTCTGGTCAATTTTCTATCGGCTATATCTTACTTAGAGGTACTAGGCTATGCATGATGTCTTTCATGTTTCTCCCCTATGTCGTTACTTTTCAGACCCATCTCAATTTTTTCAACATGAGGAGGTTGAGTTGGAGGTGGACGCATCCTTAAAGGACCACCCAACTCAGATTATGGATCACAGCACTAAGGTTCTCTATGGATAGTCTATTCCTTTGGTACATGTGTGATGATAGTACGAGCGAGTACCATATGAGACATGGGATAGGGAAGCCGACATACAATTATAGTGGCTAGAGTTGTTGGAAGTTTATCTTTAACCACCTTTGGAAGGGAAATGTGATAATGAATTGCTTTAAGGGGGGATGTTTGTAAGAACCAATATCTTCATTTCAGATATGGAACTTGATTTTGGGTGTTTTGAGGAAAAATTATGAAATTAAAATTTTATATTTACACACATAGTTCTTTTGAGAACACACCATGTTCCCAGTTTCCATGTATAGCCATGTACTGACCGTGTAACAGCTGAGTACATGGCCTTGTAGGTGTCCTGGAGGACCACCTAAAGCAGAGGCATGTTAAGGCTAGAACACAATGTGTACATTAAATGAACATGTCATGTACTTTTATCTTTATTTGACAAATCAGTGTAGGGTCACGTCTCACATCTAGAACACCCTTATTCTCCCCATGTTTTGTACATGAGAGCGATAGAATGATAAAAAACTCTAAACCCCTCTTGTTTCACCGCCTGGCCTCCGATTCAAACGTCGTCAAGTGTGTTGGATTCCAACTAGTGAGTTCTCTATTTACCTTGATTCTTTCTCCTTGATTCCTCCTCTCTCATTTATATTTCATGTATGATTTTTTTAAACCCTTTTTAAAGATCTACATCATTCTAGGACAATTAAAGGGTTGATGTTAAAGAGTGTTGATCGTACGACATCATGGTTGGTGGTTAGTGGATTTCGTTGTTCGTCTTTGGATTATATATGCATAATGTTCCCAATACCCATTTTTGGGGTATTGAGTGTTATGGAAATTAACAGTATTATTTACCTTATATGGTTTAATTGCTGATAGGGGTTGTTGCATATGCAAAATGGTTAGTTTCCTTATTTATAGTACACCCCATGGATGAATTTACATAGTTTGACTGTTAATGGTCGTTCTTCCAAAGTTTCCTATAAGAGTTACCATTTTTCCATACCATGAATTGTTTAGGATGGATTATGGTATATTATATGATTTTTATTTGTTATTCTTGGAATGGTTATCCATTTAGTAGTTTTAGATTACATTTTCCACATTGTAATGATATGTGCGATGTTTTTCCAATGGACCATGAGAGCCTTAGACAAGGAAAAATGTGGGGGTTTCCATGTTTATTTACATAGGACTATGAGAGACATGGTGTCGATTTTGAGCCTAGTGTATTGACCTTGAGAGCTACCCCGCAGGTCGTTTATGATTATTTATGCTCTGTGGACCCAAGGGGTATTGACAGTGAGAGACACTTGAAGGTCGTTTATATGTTATTTATGCTATGTTAACTTAGGGGTTACTGATCATGAGAGCTAAGAAAAGGTCTTTTATAATTTATTGATTCCATGGTGACCTGGGGGTATTGACCCTGAAAGCTGCTGAGGTGGTCATTTGTACATGATTAGTGCTATGTTAAACCAGTTGGGTTTGACAAGGAAAGCTTTCCTAGACGGTTGTTTATGAATGATTGAATGATTATGAAAAGTCTATTAAGGGAAAGAAAAAGCATGAACATGGTCTTACTTTTTTGTTAAGATGGTGTTCAGAGACATATGTTTTGTTACTATTACATGGGGGAATAAATAGCTTAATATAGATACCTAGATTTAATTCTACAATGGATTGAATAAATAATTAATGTAAATGAATGTAATTTAAAATTGTAGGAATGTTTAATTTTGATCACTTCCTAATTTATTTCTTCATTTATGCATATTACATACTATATATATTCACTAATAGTTAGGCACAAATATTTTGGTGGTTTCTTATTGGGATTCTTTTCACACCTTGTTTGGTTCATTGTTTTGGAATAAAATTGATTGCTTGGTTGAAGGTATATATAAAGTCCAATGCCCTTCTACTTTTCGTACATGATTGTTGTTGGAGCTAGAGAGCATGGGACAAAGCCGAGGCTTGTAATGATGTTGGAGTTTAATGATTTTATATACATTGGTTTTAGTATTTTATTTCTAGAATTGTTACTTGTTTGGCATCTTCCCTAGACAAATGGTACATTAATAATTTATATATGCTTCATTTGTTATATTACTTCAAGTCTTCCACTGTATAATGTTTTTTTGTATGGTATTACTAAATTTGATATTTTTTTATATTTACATTATGTTGTGTATACTCTACCAATGGGGGCATATTTTCCCCAATGTCTAACCTTGTCCCGCACTACTAGTCTATAGACTCTCTTATTTAGGGAAATGCAACTAACGTTATGTGACCCGCTGGGTTTGGGGAACCTTTGGGTGGAACCTAAAACTGGGACGTTACAGCCCCACTATAGCTACCTTATGATATTTATAGTGAGGGTGGGTTCCCTTATTTTTGGACTGATTTATCTTAGACTTACATGACTACTGCCTTAGCATCATAGAGTGGGTATCCCTTTGAGAGTCTAGGATTGATCCTCAATTCCCTTTATGTTACCATAGAGAGGGTTGTTGGAATACTCATGACCAATATTTACATGGTTGTTGATCCCCTATATATGATAATGTTTCCAATAGGGTCTGGTGTCCACCTAGTGAGCACTTAGGATTTTCCCCTATCATAATATTGAGATATGTTCACTTCAATTAGGTGTAGTTTTATCATGTGTCTGTCAATGATAAACCCTTTGAGCTTCCATGGTGTAGTGATGTGAAAATTGTGAAATATAGGATGAGTGTCATCAGTGGTGGTATAGTTTGAAGTATGCTCTCTTTTATGATAATTATATGGAACCTTTCAATATGAACCAAATGCTAACATTACAGTTGTGATCTGTAACATGAGACCATGATCCATCTTATGGAATATCTAGATATTCTACTTTTATGTGTTGGAGACATATACTTTAATAGTGTTGGATCTTACTCTTGATATATTATGCTCTGAAATTTTGAGTTGTCCTACCGTGTGTTGTTTTAATCAGACCTATGTGGGCTCTTCCTGAATATTTCATATATTATGTTGAAGAATAAATTTTTTTTGGAGTCCTTGGTTGACTATAATAAGGTGGATAAATTTTGGGATTTATAGAAAAATGTTTACACCAATGTTACTTTTGATAGAGGTCCCCTCCATGTTAGTAGGTGGGACACTACATTTCATTTTTGGATGGGATTTTATTTGGTCCCTTTTTGCATTTTTCTAGATTTTTTCATACTCTAGTTTTGGGATTATAGTTTTATGCATTCATTTTTAGAGTTATTTTTACATTTCAATGTTATATGGTCTTGGAGATGTGTGTGTGTGTGTGTGTGTATACATGTACTTAAAGAAAATGCCTCCCATGTGTGTGAGATGCCTTTGTGGTGCATGTCACAAACCCCTATCCTATTAGAGGTGTCCAAGAAGTAGTTTCATCTTGAGTCTCATCGGGTTAGATCATTTAAAATATTTTATCTTATTTAACATAACAGGGATCCAAATCCTTCTAGACTGATGAATATGTGGAAAATTTGATGGAAAAAATGGATGATTAGTCAGCACACCTATGCTTATATTACCCAATTGTGGAGAAGGGTTTTTAATCTTTAGTGACACAAATAAGAAGTAATTGGGAATATTTCATTTGAATAATGAAATTGTTATAACATCTACCACATGAAAATGGATGGTTCATGGGAAAAATTACCCCCTTAGGATTTGGTGTTAGCAACATCAATTTTTTACATTCAATATATTAAGGAAATATATTTATGGAGAAATGTTTGATATACATATATACCAATCCTAAAACATTAAATTATATATTTTAATAGAATGATAATAAAATCAACCCAACATGATAGTTAGAGATTATTAATGAATATTACTTCTCAATACATTACCAACCTCACAAAGGGAGCAAGGTGGGAGATGATTTTAGTAAAAAAGATCATAAAATATTATCCCTGAGGAGGACTACAAACCACCAAATTATTTTACATTTGAAAATCATAGATCAAAAAACCCTGAATGAAGGGAAAAATTCATATCTTGTTCAATTTAATGTTCCACCATATATCCATGTTATGATTAAAGATGCACATAAATAATATGTATAACTAAAACAATGTAAGAAATTTTATAAAGATTATCCTTGATCATGAGGGAATGTTTAGGTTCAAGAACATCATATTCATTACATTGGTGCTAGATATGAATAAGTGTTTCTAGTAGAATGACATATTTCATTACACTATATTCATTCTTTATATATGCTGATGTATAGATATTTGAAATGGTACTTATAGTGGGATAGTATGAAGAGAGACATCACAGAGTATGTTTCTCAATTCTTGGTATTTTAACATATTATGGTAGAGAGAGAAAATTTGAAGGGGATGTTACATATATTACTTATAAAAGAATGGAAATTGGAAAAAAATAACCATGGATTTTTTTTACATACCAAAATTTCCATTGAGAAAAATGCGATATGGGTTGTAGTCAACTTACTTACTAACTCAAAACACTAAATTGCTAGAAGTGATGTATTCTATCTTGATTAACATTTTTGGATATAAAATATGGAAGTGGAAAGGATTCATAGAGTACCAAAATATGTTGTATATGATTGGTATCTGAGTATTACATCAATGTTTAGGTGGACACATCAAAAATATATTTATAAGAAGTTTAGTTTTAGTAATTCATATCATCCTGGGATATATGGTTGTCTGTAGAAATAATTCAAACCCAATTGGATATGTTGAGATCATTCAGGATGGATTTCAAATATGGTTAGGACCATCACCTTAATCTACTTGATCTTTCTTATAATTATATATTTTAGTCTAGAATTCAGATATCATCTTATGAATCCATCTATGGAAATTAATACATATCTCCGATGAGTTGGAATGAAATATGAGAAGTAATTCTCTTAAGACAAGAGATAAATGATGAAATAGAAGAGACGATTTTATCAATTTTTAAATGTATCAAGGATGGTCATAGTTAGTAGAAAATTTATAATGATAATCATTGACATGATCTTGAAATTGAAGTTGGTGACCAGGTTTTTCAAAGTATTTATCCATGGAAAAACGTTAGGAAATTTAGAATGAATGGGAAATTAATCCCTAGGTATATCAGTCACTTTAAAATTATTGATCATATCAGGATGCTAGCCTATTAGATGGAACATACACAAGTACTATCCCTAGTCCATGAGGATTTTCGGTATCTTTCATGTTGAAGTACATACCTGACCATTAATAAGTAATTAACTCAGAGGTCACACCACTTGAAAAAGATCATTCCTATGAAACAAAACGGATAGGGATTATAGATCATGCATAGAAAATTATAAAAACATGGCCACTCACCTATTCAATGTATTGTGGTGATACCACTAGTTTGAGGAAGCTAATTGGGGACTTTAACTTATTATAAAACAAAAGTATCCTCATTTTGTGGTATCATGATGATAAATTTTGACTGAGAAATTCATTATAATGGGATATAATATGACATCAATATTTTTAGTGAATTATTATTTTTAAAATAAATTTAGTTTCTTTTATAGATTAGGTTGCATTAAATATTAAGTTATGATTTCCTGAAGCACCATGTTAATAATTTTCTATACACAACACTCGATTATCTTGTGTTATAAATGGCACAATGTGTTAACCAAAAGATAAATATTTATTAATATATTTATTCAAATCTGACTGTTGTAATAGTTCTATAAAATATATAGAGAAGAATAGTAATAAATAATTATTAAATATTATTTATAATGGTTTTATAAAATTAAAACATAATGATAGAGATTTAAATAATTTTTTATTAAGTCATTCTGTTTCAAAATTACCGTTTACTCATAAAATGAACTTTGTTTCTTTCTGTTAACACTAATAAAAGTAATTGTCTATACTCTCATAAAATGAATTTGATAAATAAAATTCATTTTTTAAATATGAATATCAATAATATCATAGGGGGAATTTTTTGATTCCTATGAAATGTTTTCATTTTATGATGAATAGTGAAAAATCGTGAATTTTAATTGAAATAATATTTTTATTTTAAGATATTTGTAAATATAAATTATATTCAAAATAATTTTTAAAGTAAAATTAATTAATTTATTCATAAATCAATAAAATTTAGGTCATTTAAATCCATTTCAAATTGAATTTCTATATTAAAACCACGTATACTTTTGAAGATTTTTACTTTAGAAAGCCACATTCCCATCTCATTTGTGAGATAAATTTTAAATTTTATTTCACACTTATGTGAATGAAATTTTGATAAATTTATTGAATATTTTAGAAAAATAATAATTAAAATTAGGTAATAAGTTAAAATTTGTGTTGACCAAAATGTTTAATGAAAACATAAAAAATTAATTACAATGATTAAGGTAAAAATTGGTTTACCTAGGGTTAAACAAAAAATATATGGATTAATAATGACCTATAAACCTACATTAAATCAATTTTATGTACATATATAAACAATTTAAACTCTATGGTTTTATAATTTCCCTTTTTGGGCCCTTTTTAAATTTGAGAAACATGGGAGCACTGAATTCTGTTAAAAAAACATGTGCACCCAGTCCCCCATTTATAGAAGGCCACCCCTTACCCTCTTAAATTTAAACCTAAAATGAATTTTTTTTCTCTTGAATATAATAGAATAGATATCATAATAAAATATATCATATCATCCAATAATCATTATTTTGTATAGGAATCCCAAAAATGAAGGCTTTTCATGAAAAACTAAGGGGGACACATGAACAAGAGGTGTCATTAACCAACGAGCATTTTTGTTTTATTTCTTCATCAACCTAGATCAACTAGTATTATACCAAAATTATATTATAACCTAAATATATTCTATATAATGTGATTTATTTAATTTTTAGGGATTGACCCAAAACAATCTCCACTTACATTGAATATGTTAGGAAATCATCCTTCGTGTGAACGGTGTGGACTAACACTTCACGAATTGATGTTATTGATTTTCCATTACATCCAATCAAAATTTGTAATAATTATGTATTTATTGATTAAATATGATATTTATGATATTTGTAATCTTATTTAATTATAATATCACAAAAACCATTATGATTTCTATTTTTTGGGAATATGATAACGTCACTCATGTATATAGCAGAATAGCACCTCGTGAAGAGATGTTATTCAATAATGATTTACATGGAACTTATAAAGAAAGATTATCATGATAATAATTTATATATATATAATAAAAAATTATCGAATAATTATATATCATTTACCTTTATTTTTTTCAATCTAAAAAGAAAATGGAAACATCGTTCATGCTTATGTACGATATATGATCTCTAGGAACAATGTATTTAGTTTTTATCACAAAATATTATGGATAACTAAAAATAAATAAATATATAATATATATGATATTTATGTAATAATTACCATGTTTTATTTTATAAAATCATGATCAAATTATGTGAACTGAAAATAACACATTAAAATAAAAAAACAAAGTGGTTTTTACCCTAAACAAATCATTAACAATGAATTATTAATAATAAGGTAATAAAAGGTGATAATAAAATCATATATGGTATTAAATATATACAATTTTTTTATTTATAAAATTTATAATAAACTTATATTTTCTATATAGTAGTTTTGACATTGTACTTCAAAAATATAAGGGATTTCTAGTCACTCTTCTAATTTTTGGAGACATATTAAAATTCACCACATATATTTTTGTGGTGTATATACTGGGAAAATGAATGTATATATCATGAATCTTATAATTTTTATGATTATTAATTATTCATTTTATGTAATTCGTTATTGGGGATTACGAATAAACATATTACTAAAATGATATTTTATTTTTATAAAAATTTTGTTTCTTTCAACTATACATTACGTTACACACCTATATTATGTCATGAGTGGTATATAAAGATCATTTGAAATTTAATATCATGAATTTATTTATCCATATGACATTTTTTTATATTTTTAATATACCATCATATGATTTACAATTCGTGGTTTCCAAATTTTCAATTATTTTATGTTACAATCCGATGATTTTTCTAGATTATTTATGATGATATTTATGATGATATTTATAATGATAATATATTATGATATATCTATCAATAAATTAATTAATTTTAATCTTATCTAGTTATTCATGTAAATTTATAGTAATATTACTATTTTCTACACATTGGTATATATGAAAATTGAGAAAATGTATTTATTAAAATGAAGAATTATTTATCTTTTTGGTTGGAGAAAACTTTTATTAAAAAATAGGTTTTAAAGAAATGTTTTAAAAAATATTTATTAACCTTAAAAAAATATTTCATAAAGATATTTTTACCATTGTTTATTTTTTAGAAAAAAAAAATTGGAAAGGATTCGTCATGTAGTTTTCAGGGCAATGTCTAATTGGCTATTACCAAAAATGTGATAATAATTTTTTTTAACTTGTATGACATAAATTAATCTTCCCATTCTCAGGACCATTATTTTTTTTGAATATTTCTTTATATGTTTTAAGGGTTACTTTTATTAAAAAATATATTGATATAAGTAGATTTCCAAAAGTTGTAATGTATAAAAAAGTGTTTTTAAAAGTAGATAAGATATTTTCCCTTGGAAAAGGATTAGTTTATGAATAAAAAAAATTTATAATGTCAGATGAAATCCATTGACGTGACATATTATTTTCTTGTAATATTATCTAAGGATAACATTATCGATTTTTATGTAAATGGTATATATTTAAGATGAGATGTATTTTATAAAACAATTTTCACTCAGTGTGTTATATAATGGTAAAATTATTATTAAACCCTCTTCTTTTCCATAGGTTATCCTAGGATGATGTGATCAAATAGTTATGAAATATATCCCATTAATATATGGTATAAATGGAAAAATGATAGTGAATCCCATTTCCTTTAGTAGTTTGTGATATTAATAATGATTTATGGTCTTTTAGGGCACATAAATATGGTTTCCATTATGTTATCATAAGAACATATACCTCCCTCCAATGAATTAGGAAAATATTTATAAATCATTTGATAGACAAGACTATAATGAAACGTTAAATTGATTCAAAAAGGGAAATTCTCATCTATGATGATATTGTGATAGAACTTTGATTATTATTACATTTTGGGCAGTGAACCAATTCAACTATCATGGTCTTTGATGTTATCATAGACTCCCCTGAAAATAATTTTCTATTCTTATGAGTATTCCATAAATCTATGTATTATGAAAATCTTGTGATCCCACCGATTATTTTATTATTCCATTATGATTAATGTCATATGAAAAACCAATATTTATTCAATAACACATGGTTATAATCTTATATATAGAAGTTATTGTATTTAAATTTTATTCCCATGTTATCATATCATTATGTAAATGCAAATCATTCATATATCTCTTATTTAGCCTTACTGAGCATCTGACGTCAACATTTTCTATGACTCTGTTCCATAGGATATAAGGAAATGTATTACCTATGTTATTTAAAATAATTTTTATTGTTATGAAGATCATAGTGGGATTTGTTTTAGAAGAAATGTTAGGGAAGATCCCTTTTTATTAAAGAAGGAAAATAAAAGACAAAGAGGGTTGGATGGGGCCATACAAGCCATCATGACCTCATGCCAAGAATAAAAAGAGTAAAAAAAAGCTCAAATTTTGACATCACATTAATAATAACCAAACCAATCAGAATCATAATCTAATGGACCATGAGACATGTTAGTAATAGTTGGATTCATATATGATTAATCTTTCCTACATTATTCATTCATAGGATTAACAGGCTGAAAACATTCATCTTCCACAATAATGTTTTATTCTTCAGAAAAATATAAATATAGGTTGGTTTTTTGGGAGATTCATCCACTACATCATCCTTCATTCCTTTTATTCCCTACGTCTCATTTAATTTAATAATTTCCTCTTGATACTGAGAAAGATTTGTACCATCACTTGAAGATTGTTTTTCCTCGATCACATGACCAGCACTATCCTGTGTCTTCCCAAAAATCACTTCGAATTCCATGTAACCCAATGTTCAGGCACGCACACCATGCTTAGAAACCAATGTTAGGGCCACCCATATCATGTATCTAGTCTCGGGCCTACATTCCTCTATGTCCAACAACATGACTTGTTCGATATTCTTCTTCACATGAGGCTCTTGTGAAATATCTTTGGAGTAATATTCCACTAATTCAGCACTCTTATAATCATTACCTCTAATAGTACAGGATTGTCTTCCGCCAATAGAATCCTTTTTATGTGGTGTTTTTTTCCTCCTCAACTTCCTCCTATAGTAATTCTTATAATTTTCTTTTTCTTAACCAAAAGTGCATACAACATTTTTACAAAAAATCTATTTATCATGTTTAATAACTTGATAGTTACTATATAATTCAGGTAATCTTACATATTCCACCTCTACTGAGATATCATATTCCAATTCAAACAAAACTATATTATGAATTAGGCATGAACTTAAATAAACTTCCACCAGGACCATATCATGATGTCCAATTTTCACAGCCTCAGTTGTCCTATAAATTTCAATTGGAATACCCACAATAGAAGAAATATTAAAAAGGATACTAGGATGTTTATATTTACATATGGAAAAGTTATTTGTGTTTTTAGGTTTCCAAAGGAACAGAACTATTATGGGACTCTGGATTTTGTTTGCATAATGTAATGAATTATTATCTCATAATATGTAAAGTGCATGTATGAAAATACATTTTCATTATATAATGGTCATCTTCTATAATGATTAAAAATAATGTGTTCCCCATAAAACCTTACCACATCCTTAATATAAATTATTGGAATATGGACAAGAGTGAAATATTCTCTTATATCAAAAATGTGTTTTAACTTTGTAATGTGATCAAATACAACCCAAATTGAATTTTTTTTATAGATGTTTTGGGGAGTCTAATGATGTAACACATGGTGATGATTCCCCTTTTCTATTTTAGTCTATGTAATGGTTTAAAAATCCCCTTATATTTTATTCACTCAACTACAGCTTGTTGACATTCAAAGAATTGAGATATATACATTTAAATGTATCGGTTTATATTTCCATAGTAGAAATACTCTTTTAGATCAATATATATATTAATATTTATAGGATGAATATAGAATGATGAATTGTTACCCTTATAATGGCCCGGACCTCTCTGGTCCATTGTTTTGTGAAAATATGGTTGTTGACGTGTTCTAGGAGGTCAAGGTGATGTATCCCCAACACTTATCTAATTTTCCAGTTCGGTGAAGAGTTCCAAAAGTAGAAAGTTCTGAACAGTGCAACGATAACCTTCTCTGAACAGTGTTATCAGTAACCTTCTATGAACAGTTCCATCAGTGAACAGTTCTATCGGTAACCCATAACAGTAACCTCTCTTTCCTTTTACAAATTTCCAATTCTATTAATAGTTCCATCGGTGAATAGTTCTATCAGTATCCCTTAATGGTAACCTCTCTTTCCTTTTCCAAATTTCTAATTCTGTCAACTGTTCCATTGCTGAACAGTTCTATTGATAACCTCTAATGGTAACCTCTCTTTCCTTTTCCAAATTTCCAATTCTGTGAACAGTTCCATCATTGAACAGTTCTATCAGTAACCTCTAATGGCAACTTCTATTTCCTATTTCAAATTTCAATATCATTGAATAGTTCCATCGGTGAACAGTTCTATCGGCGAGGTCTAATGGTATCCTCTATTAGTAGCCTCTATCGGTAACATCTATCAGTAACCTCTAATGGTAACCTCTATTTCCTTTTCCTAATTTTGAGATCATGATAAGTGTTTTCAAAATTGTGAGCTTAATTAACATTGTCTAACGGTGAGTTTCATGAAGAGTGTCTAACGGTGAGGTTCATGAACAGTGTCTAATGGTGAGGTTCATAAACAATGTCTAATAGTGACGTTCATGAAAAGTTTCTAATGGTGTTTTGACTAACGGTGAGGTTCATGAACAGTTCTTAATGGTGAGGTTCATGAATAGTGTTTTTCCATTGCGAAATTTTTAGTTCGTGAACAGTGTTTCCAGCTTCCAACAGTTTCTCCCGTTTAACATTTTCATCTGACATAACATGCATTTAAGTCCTCATTTTAAGGACTCTAAGGCCGATTCAAAGGCCATAACTCCTATATTAATTATTCCTAAGGCTTGGGATGTTTTTTTACTTAGTCAAACCACGTGGTTAAATGTGATCCGCTTTTAATGGGAATTCAAGCATATCTGAAACCATCACTCCGTAAATCTTCTAAAGGGATGAGATATCTTCCTCCCTAATTTTTCCTCTTTATTCTCGGCTATGTGATAATAAAAACATTAATTCTGTTCCATAGGATTTTAACAATAAAACATTCCCCCTAGGATTGGTTCATCTCTTTTTTATGCAACCGAGTTGTATATGTCAATCATGAATATAACGTATTTCTTATCGTCGTTCTTTTGCTGTTCATCTTCTCCTATTTACCCTTTCCATATTATAGCATGTAATCACCATGATTTTAATGGGGTTTCCTAGGTTTCGGTTGGTGCGGTCATACCATGGCATCCTCAGGTGGATGTAGTTAACGCAAGAGGAGAATCGCGGCCCATTGTGTGGATAAAGAACGTCAAGAACAGTTTGAGGTAGGGGATTCTCTTCTTCTCTTTTCTTTTATGTGCAACTTTATTGTTTTCAAGTTTTATCCCACTGGACCACAATAGAATTGACATAATAAATACTTGAACCGGCTAAATTAATTGATATCAGTCGAATTTTATTGATCGTTGTTTTTTAGATAGTTTTATATCCATTCTTTCCTCGTTTAGTTGTTCCTTCTTGATGAAAATTGGTAATGAACGTAATCTGGAATTAATTGATAACTATTGGCTATGGATAACGAGGTATGTAAATGAATAAATTTTTTCTTGTTTTAATTTTATTTTAATTAAATTGGTGCAGTAATAATATTTAATTATTTGTGATAGCTTAATGATTAGGCTTCCCAAATTCTGAAACCCGTGAATAATAAATCTGTTAATTCAAGATGGAATAAAGAACTGATTGTTTGATAATTCCTTAAAGGGTTCTGAGTTACCATTTTGATTGTTAAAGGGATAATAGCCCAATTGAAGTGATATTTGTTTTCCAGTATCTTGTGCTATGATGTGAGCCTAAATAGATCTTGTGATATGTGGGGGCATGGAGACGTTTGGTTGTTGTAGAAGATGACGCCTAGAGTGGTGAGATGCATCGGTTTACGCACGTGGGTGTCGGGGAGGACACTAGGGATGATGGAATGGGATGGATGTGATTGTTGGACTCTTGATGATACTTATTGGTTGATTATCTTATTTATTTTTTCCCACTACTCAAGGCACGTATTCTTGCTTACCTATATTTCAAAAGAGTCGAAGACGTGCGGGGTATGCCGCATGCTTTTTGTGTTTAGCTTATTAAGGGAGGATGGGTCTATGCTCTTGCTATAGGAAGAAAATACTCGACAGGTAGTATATCTACTCACCATGTTGATCCCCCTTGTTTTCCATAACATAGAATTTTTTTCTACAATGCCTAGGAATGTGGGGATTTAATTCTATAATGAATAATTGAATTAATGGTGTTAACCATGGGATTAGAGTTTGCTGGAACATAATGATGAGGTTTTAATTTTAAAGGGACAGTGGACTCTGGGAGTGATGCTAATTAATTTTAATATGGAATTTTCCATGGTAAATTAATAAATAATTAATTAACATAAAGTGAAACTAGTAAAAAGGGATGAAATAATGTATTAATGCTCTTTAAATGTTTTTGTGCTTATTGGATACCTAGTCTTAGAAGTGGAAGCCTAGAGTCCGAGAGACATCAGCTACAGTTGAGTCTACGACTAAGTTATGCCCATAGTGTGGTTGTGAGATATAGTATATTCTACAATTTTTTTGTCTCTATAGGCCACACCAGCCTGTCAGTAATCGAAAATGACAACCCAGGGATTCTATGCAATGGGGGGTGTTTTCCCCAACATTCTGGTTGGAGGATGAATGTCTAACTACCCCCTTTGGCCTTGCTCTCTTCTCTTGGTAGTTACATGTGCTAGTAGAAACAGAGATTAGTTTTCCCCATATATGTGTGTAGAGGGCTGTAATGGCATGTGGTTATTCACACACATATATAACATGTATAGTCTGTGATGGCTTGAATATCCTTACTTATTGTATGGGCTACAATGGCTTGAGGTATAATACCCGATGTATGATTCACGTTATACAGGCTATGGTGGCACCTAGAAACTACCTGGTTAATTTTCTTATATGGATGTGTTGGTTTTGTTGCATGAGGTGCATGTTTTGGTGCTTCAAGAAGGTGTCTGCAGGCAAGCATTTATGGAGAGAGATGCTCAGGACGTATGATGTTGGGGAAAAGAAAAAAACTAACGGGGAAGTAGTAGTTGGGTACCCATGAAATTTAATTATTATATGATATATTATTGTATGTGTTACTTGGTGAGAGTATTCATGGTGAGGTTGGGAACATAGTATACCTATTTAGGTTATGATTTAGTTTCTCTTGTAGTTCACTGTGTTGTAGGATGATTTCTTAACTTTTGCACGAGAGACATTGGGGAGGATCCTACTGAGTATATGTTTTACTCAACCTATGTATTTATAAAGTATTTTCAGGTCACTTGGAGTATGTTGGAGATCATGATGGTTTCTACTAGCTGGGGGTTACAGGAGCTGTCTGGGAATGTGGATGTTATTGTTTTTACTTTCTACTGGGTACTTATAGTTCTTCCCCTTTCAGTTGTAGTAGTTTTGCATGACATTTCATATGTGTACTAGGGATTTAAGTCATCTTACTGGTTTATTTGGAGTTGGATGGTTTCTATCTTATCTCTATCTTCTACATGTTTTCTATTAGAGGTTAATGCCTCCCATTTGTGGGTTTTCTATACCCTCGTTGCGAGTCGCCAACCCGGGGCCTATTACAGGCCGGACTCGGGGGGTCATTATCTCTTTTCTCACATTGTCGTCCCAGGATGGGTACTCTTTGTGGGGAGGGGGTCATGACAGAGTGGTATCAGAGGTATGGTTGAGGGATTATATGGAGTTTGGGGTTAGGAACAGGTGACACTGCATGGGTTGGTAGGGAAACACTGCCATTCATGTTTAGCAAGTGAGGTAAACACTAATGAATGGCTAAGACAAATGCGTTTAGGGCCCCCTATGATCTTCTGTACAGACCTTTATGTTTACAATGGCTACTAAATTAGGAGATACAAGTTGCAGGGTAGAGACCTAGGAAAGGATCATGCATCATTCTTCTTTGTGCATGTGTTTGAATGGGTAACCTTGGGATAGGTTTACATAAAATGAATAAAAGAAAACAATTAATTAATTAATGTTGATTCTTCAATATTCCAGGTTTAGGAGCTCTAACAGTTTATTATTTTATAGGTATGACTCCAGGTCGACTACTTAGTTAGGTTGGCATAGAAAATGTCTCACATGTTATTCCATAAGATCGCCGCATGGTAGAGGTTGACGACGATGAAACATGGAGGAAGACACTGTGAGAGTTTCTGCGCCATAGTCTGCAGAAGTATGAGGGATCTATTTTAGATTCAGTCACGGAAGACTGCTTGGAGGAGTTCGAGATAGGCTTCAGTTCGATTCGTTCTCAGAATGAGAATTGGGTGTCCTTGGTTGTGACGATGTTTTATGGAGCAGTGAGGCAGTGGTGGTTCATGTTCTTCAGGGATCATGAGGAGTTAGTGATCTCATGGGAGGAGTTCTAAGAAAAGTTTAGAGTTGAGTTTCTTTCTTCGACTACGAAGGCGTCCAATCACCAAGAGCATATTACCCTTCTACAGGGGAGATCCTGTGTTTAAGAGCTTAGAATTTGTTTCAGGAACCTTTTACGATATGATTTGGACCTAATACCAAATGACGAGGCTAGGGTGAGGAATTTTGAGGAGTCTTTGCATCCACAGATCCAGTGCCAGTTCACCCCATTTATGCTAAAAACATATCTTGAGGTGCTAGTGATGGTAGAGGTTGTTGAGAGTACTTTGTCTAGGATCGGATCAGCACGATTGGGGAATCGTCATGATTCTTCATTAAGAAAAGTTGTGGCCCGTGGTTCCCGTTTTTCAAGGTAAAAGAATTTTCTTTTAGACGAGGGTAGTTCCCAGGACTTCACATCTCATTTCACTAGAGGTAGAAACTCTCTGAACTAGGCCAAGGGAACAAGATCTTGTTTTCCTTGTGGTGTTCGTGGTCATCAGTTGTGGGAGTTCCCGACCATTCAGAGCGGTCATCGTGCACCAGGTGTTACGCATCAGGTTCCTCCATTGAGGCAGTTACATGAGAGGCAGCAGCAGTAGGTTGTAGCAGCTTTAGATCAGAAGAGGGTAGATGGGGTAGGTAGAGGAAAACACCATGTTTCTTTCTTTCCTTAGAGAGCAGAGTACAGCTGTGGTGGAGGTCATCATCAGGGTCAGAGTGGCCGTAGAGGAGGTCGTGGTCACATTCATGCTCTAGCATTTCCATCTCCAGGCAAGCCATATGTCATTCGAGGTACCCTTTGCTTGTTTTCTACCTTGTTGAATTCCTTGTTTGATTCATGGGCAACACACTCCTTCATATCACCTACCCTTTTCCATGCTCCGGTACTTTATGTACAGAGGCTTCTAGTGCCCTTGGTGTTGACTATGCTAGTTGGAGGTCGAGCTGACTTGATTGAAGTATGTAGTGACTGTGATCTAGTGTTGGGGAAATGCCACTCTTGGGGGGATTTAATATCTTTAAGAATAAAACCATATGATGTCATCCTCAGCATGGATTGGTTGTATTTAGTGTTGGCTATCGTAGATTTCTTCAAGAAGAAGTTCGTTTTCATTGGTGCAGATGGAGATCCAGTGGTGTTTGATGGTGGGAGAGAACCTCGGATGGGACATAGACATGTTTCATCATTATCATCCATGATACCTTAGATTATTCTATGATCATAAGAGGATCAGTAGTTGGTGTTTCCTAGGGTCATAGAAGAGTACCTTACTGTCTTTCTAGATGTGGATGTAGCGTTACCCCCTCAATGAGAGATCGATTTTGGGATCAAGATAAAACAAGGAGCATCTCCTATCTCTATGTATCCATATAGGATGGCCCCGTTTGAGATAAAAGAGCTACATATATAGCTTGATGGTCTGTTACAGTGTGGTTTTGTTCATCCAAGTGTCTCACCATGGGGTGCACCAGTTTTCTTGTGAAGAAGGATGACAACAGTTTGTGGTTGTGGGTTGATTATTGTCGATTAAACAAAGTAAAAATATAGAAACGCTATCCTCTTTAGTAGATTGATGAATTATTCGATCAACTAAAGGGTTCATGTTGGTTCTCTAATATTGATATGTGGTCGGGATAACATCAGATGAGTTTGAAGGATGAGGATATCCCAAAGACTAATTTCCATTGTTGTCATGGGCATTATGAGTTCGTTGTAATGTCGTTTGGCATGAAAAAGATTTATTGATCCTTGAGGATCCAGTTTTCGTGGTCGGGGCTGAAGTTTGTGGTTGTAGATTTTGTGTCTTGATGTTTGGTCTTCCAGAAGATGAAGGCCAAACACCGTGTTCCTAGTGGCCTTCTCCAGCAATTAGAGATTCCTAAGTGGAAGTGGGAGGACATCTCAATGGATATTTTTACTAGTTTACCTTGAGAACTGGGAGGACATGATGCCATTTGGGTTGTAGTGGATAGTTTAACAAAATCGGCTCACCTTATAGAGATAAAGGAGTCGAGCTTAGTGGATTTTTTGTCGAGGAAGTTTCTAGAGGAGGAGGTGAGACTCCATGGAGTCCCGAGGATGATAATTTCTGATCGAAACCTCTTTTTACCTCCAGGGTGTGGAGTGGTCTCCAACATGATTTTGGTTCTCAACAACGCATTGGCACTGCTTTTCATCCTCAAATGGACCGTCAGATAGAGAGAACCATCCAGACTCTTGAAGAGATGTTATGATCGTGTGTTCTTGATTTTGGAGGTTCGTGGATAAATCACTTACACTTGGTGGTCTTCACTTACAATAATAGTTTTCACTCCACCATCATTATGGCACCGTTCGAAGCCTTTTATGGATGACCTTGTCATTCTCCGTTGTGTTGGACTGGGGTCAGAGAGTCAGCAATTTTCGGACCAGAACTGAAGCAGAATACAACAGATATGGTTTATGTGATTAGTGAGAGGATGAAGACATCACAATATTGTCATAAACCATATGCTGATCAAAGGAGGAGCCCCTTAGATTTTGATGTTGGGGATCATGTGTTTTTGAAGGTGACTTACCATCATGGGTAGCGATGGTTTGGTCATGGGAGTATTCTTTCTCCCTACTTTGATGGGCCTTTCGAGGTGTTAACTCGTGTTGGGGTTGTGGTGTATTGAGTATCACATACCCCACAGATGAGTCGGATACGTGATGATTTCCATATATGAGAGCTCCTTCATTATCTTCATGATGACTCTCACATCATCGATTGGGGATAGATCGATGTTGATGGTGATGCAACCTTTGAGGAGTGACTTTTGAAGATCCATGACTGCAAGGTGAAGGTGTTGCATGGGCGTTCTATCTGCTTGGATCATGTCTTGTCGTGACACAGTGGCATAGAGGAGAGTACCTAGGAACGTGAGTTATTTATACATGCTCAGAACCCAGACTTGTTTTATTTTTAACTCTTTTGATGTGTCGATGTAGCCCTTTTCATTATAAACCATTCATGTTTATGATATGGATTCCATTTGATGGCTTTGTGGCTTTTTCTATTTTGAGATGTATCTCGGTGGTGGTTGTTCAAACCCTATTTTTTCACTTTTGGGGGGTTTTGAATTCTCAGGGATGAGAATGTTTTGAGTGGTATTTGATGTAATGGCCCAGACATCTCTAGTACATTTCCTTGTGAAAATATGGTGCATGAGGTGTTCTAAGAGGTCAAGGTGACTTATCCCCAATAATTTTATAATTTTACTGTTCAGTGAATAGTTCCAATGGTAGAAAGTTTTGAACGGTGCAATGGTAACCTTCTCTGAAGAATTTTTTCATTAACTTTCTATGAGATGTTCCATCAGTGAACAGTTCTATCAGTAATATATAATAGAAACTGCTCATTCGTTTTCCAAATTTCCAATTATGTGAACAGTTATATTGGTGAACAGTTCTATTAGTAACCTCTAACAATAACCTCTCTTTCCTTTCGCAAATTTCCAATTATGTGGATAGTTCCATCAGTGAAAAGTTCTTATCGGTAACCTTTAATAGTAACCTCTCTTTCCTTTGGAAAATTTCAAATTGTGTGAATAGTTCCACTGGTGAAATCTTCTATCAGTAACCTTTAATGGTAACCTCTCTTTCCTTTGCCAAATTTCCATTTCTTTGAACATTTCCATTGAGGAACAGTTCTATCGTTGAGGTCTAGCGGTAACCTATATCAGTAGCCTCTATCGGTAACCTCTATCTATAACCTCTAACGATAACCTCTATTTCCTTTGTCAAATTTTGAGTTCACGAATAGTGTTTCCAGAATGGTTTGGTTCATGACAAGTGTCTAACTATGAGCTTCATGAACGGTGTCTAACAGTGAGGTTCATGAACAGTGTCTAACGGTGAGGTTCATGAACAGTGTCTAACAGTGATATTCATGAACAATGTCTAATAGTGACGTACATGAATAGTGTGTAATAGTGAGGTTCATGAACATTGTCTAAAGGTGAGGTTCATGAATATTTTCTAACAGTGAGGTGTCTAATGGTGAGGTTCATGAACAGTGTTTTTCTTTTTCCAAATTTTGAGTTCGCGAACACTTTTGCCAGCTTCCAAAAGTTTCACCCCTTTAACGTTTTCATTTGATGTAAAATGCATTTAAGGACTTTTTTTAAGGACTCTAAGGAAAATTAAATGGCCATAAATCATATAATAATTATTCTTAAGGTTTTTGATGTGTTTTTACATGGTCAAACCATGTCATTTAATGTGATCTTCTTTTAATGGGAAATCAAGCGTATCTTAAATCACCACTCTATAAATCTTCTAAAGTGAGTGGATATCTACCTCCCTAATTCTTCCTCTTTCTTCTCGGCTATGATATTCTACAACCTTTCATTCTATTCCATAGGAGTTTCACAATCAATCAATCCTCCTAGGATTGGTTCTTCTTTTTTGATGCAACGGAGCTATATCGGACAATCTTTAATATAAAGTACGTTTTATCATCGTTATTTTGGGGTACGTCTTCTGATATTTATCCCTTACATATTATAGAATGTAATCTTCATGATTTTAATGGTGTTTTCTTGGGTTTTATGTGGGGTGGTTGTACAATGGCCTCCTCAAGTGGGGGTAGTTGATGCGAGAGGAGAATCATGACCCGTTGGGTGGATAAAGAACATCAAGAACTGTTTGAGGTAGGGGATTCATTGCTTCTATTTTCTTTTACGTGAAACTGTATTATTATAATGTTTTATCCCACAAGATCATAATGGAATTTACATAATAAAGATTTTGAACCAGATTAATAAATTGATATCGATCGTATGTTATTGCACCTTGTTTTCAAGATAGTGTGATATCCATTCTTTCTTTGTTTAGCGGTTCATTCATGAGGAAAATTGGTAAAGAATATAAAACATAATTAATTGAGAACTTTTTGATATGGGTAAAGAGTCATGTAAATGAATATGGTTCTTCATGTTTTAATTTTATGTTAATCAAATTGGTGTAGGAAGAATGTTTAATTATTTGTGATTTCTTACTGATTAGGCTTCACGAATTTTAGAACCTATGAATAATAAATCTATTAATTCAAGATGGATTAAAGTACTGATTGTTTGATAATTACATGAAGGGTTCTCAGTCACCCTATTAATTATTGAAGGATCAATATCCCAATTGATGTGATGTTTTTCTTCCTGCTTCTTATGCTATGATGTGATCCTGGATGGTTGTTCTAATATGTGGGGCATGGAGACTTTTGGTTGTGGTAGCAGATGATTCCTAGAGTGGAGAGATGCATCGGTTTATGCATGTGGGTGTTGGGGAGGACACCATGGATGATGGAAAGGGATGGATGTGGCTATTGGATGTTTTCTGATCCTTATTGGTTGATTATCTACTTTACTTTTCCCCACTGGTCAAGGCATTTGGTCTTTCATACCCTTCTTTCGAAAGAGGCAAAGACACACGGGGTATGTCACATGCTTTCCATGTCTAGCTTATCAAGGGAGGATGGGTCTATGCTCTTGCTATAGGCAATAATGACTCGACATGTAGTAAATCTACTCACCCTGTCGATCCCCCTTGGGTTTAGTAGCATAGAATTTTTTTCAAGAATGATTGGGAATTTCGTAAACTAATTATATAATGAATAATTGAATAAATGGTTTTAACCATGGGGTTGGAGTTTTCTGGAACATAATGATGAAGTTGTAATTTTAAAGGGACAATGGACTTTGAGAGTGATGTTAATGAATTTTAATGTGAAATTGTTCATGTTTAATTAATGTTTTAAGAATTTAATAATGTAAAGTTCAACTGTTAAAAAAAAGGAATGAAATAATGTATTATATCTATTTATATGGTTGTGTGCTTATAGGATACCTAGTTTTAGAAGTTGCAGCCTGGAGTCCATGAGATGTTAGATGCAGTTGAGTCTAATACTAGGTTATTCCCATATTTTGGTCACAAGATATAGTATATTCTATAATTTTTGTGTTTATATACGCTACTCCACCCTTTCAGTAAGGGAAACAGAAACCCCAGGGATTCTTAGCCCAGGGCTGGTATTTTCCCAAAAATTCAGTGGGGAGGATGAATGGATAACTACCCCCCTTGACCCCACTCTATTATAACGACCCATACTTTACAAATATTGTTATTACTTCAGAATTGAAGCACACTTATTACAACATATAACAAAACCAAGAAAGGACCGTATAGGTATAGTGTCTTTAGAAACTTGGAAACATAAACAACTAGTTCATAAAGCGTCTACATTGTCTCCCATTTATTTCATCATATCTAGAGTCCCTTTTTGGCATATTCTACTTAATAACCTTCTTCCTGACCTGGGGAAATAAAACATACAAAAGGGTGAGCTCAAATGCTCAGTAAGGGTAAATTAAAGAAATATCAATCACATCATATACATAAGAACATAACTTTTGGAAATCTTATCCTGCAAAAGAGATCGTAATATCACAGCATGGGATAAATCATAGAAGTGAAATGTAATCCCAATAATCATAACATAAAACCTGGAACTTTGTGGCATACACACATAATCATAGAGAATCATTTCTTATTAGTCAAGACTCATTTACAAGACTATCTTAGTGGACAAAGTCCATTTGTGAACCAGGTCACCCTCGTTTCAGTCCTGTTTCACTGAACCGGTATAACCTACAGTTCCAGCCATGTCTATCTCATGAGATATAAAATCTTTACCCAATGCATTGGAGGGAGATATAGGTCCCACCCATCTCAAAATGATACCATTCTTATGTGTGCCACAAAATCATAAACCATGCATCATAGCATAACCAATGTAATAAAAATGGGATTCTTAAAAAACATGACATCATAAAAACAATTCATATAAGATAAAGGAATTTATAAAAATGTTTCCATCACAAAATAATCAAATCCATGTAATAATATGGATATAAATATAACCCTTTATTATCTTAGATGGAAAATAATTTTGATAAAACACTTGAACTTCATTCTTGAGGAAAATATCCTTTCTACATCAAAAACATTTTCCTTTCTTAACATGTCTTACAATTTTAAGATAAAAGAAGTTTATTAAAATTAAACTTGAAAACATGTAAAGGAATTTTCTTGGAAATAATGTTTTAAAAATCCATTCATGCTGTATAAGTTAAAAAACATTCTTCTCGTACTTTTGTCGGAAAAGTAAAAAAAGTACCTCGTACGAAAAACGACAAAAGATTCCTTTCATATCTTTTACTAAAAACTCACCGAAGGGTAAAATAGGATTTAAACAATTGTAGGTGAATGGAAATAATATTACATATTGAGGAAACATGGATGTGGATGATAAAATACACCCCAGTAAATACTAAAGTATAAACAATCTCGGATAAAAATGAGATTGTGATATTTCCCTTACCTTAGGTCCGACTTGCTTTGTAAGTGTCCGAACCTCTTGTATAATGATTTAAATAATGTTATTGACTTATTCCAGAATCATAATTATTTTTATGATATCATATATGGTAATATTCTTAGCTTCTTAGTAGTAATATTTCTTTGCTACTTGTTATTCGGGTGTTTATAACTTTTTGTTCTTATGCGTGTTTTGTCGAATATATTCTTATTCTTCTCTTTAGGTTATAGATGCCCCATTTACAGAATGGTATTAGTGTAATATATATCATATTAATTCATTAAATTCATTTATATAATCATTATGAAATGAAGATCATGTAGAACGAGTCGCATCACATCGTGGAGACGGTATTCCGTACGTACGCACGAGTGATGATATCGTTCCTATGATCGTGGAATTGTATTGGACTGTATGTATACTATTTCAGAATCAGTATCACTTTATAATAGTCATATATAGTCATTATTTACACCATTATACCCATCCAAGAAAGGTGGTGGTGGAAAATAGATTACACAACGGCGTGGAGACGGTATTCCGTACGTACGCACGCGCGGTGATTTCTTTTTCCGTAGGATGGATAGATGGTGAAATAGGGTTGTTTCATACTTATAATAACATATCAGTATGTTAGTGATACTGATGTTATTACTTCATAATGAAACAACTAATGAAGAATAAGTGGAAGAATAAATAAAGATGAAAGAATCGGTAACAGACATTACCTCTTCTTTGAAGTGCTTCTTTGAGACCTTCTTTTAGGGCACTAAAATTGGTCTTTGAAGAAGACCAGGACCTCTAGGATGTCTCTAGGGAATTGGAGAGGAGTAATTGGCAGGGTTTGGCCGAGCTTGAAGGCTCAATGTTGTGTGAGGAAGAGGGGGAGGAGGTGACCTTTTATAAGGGAGGAGAGGGGCACCTTTGGAATAACTAACAATATTATTTTATTATAAAGTCATGTTCGGTTTTAAATAGATCCAAATTGATTTATTTCGAGGCTAAGGTGAGAGTGGGTCTAAATCCTCTCATACAATAGAATTTAGACAAGTTTAGGTTCCTATTTTAACCTTATCATTTAGATTTAACATTAAGTTAAATAAGTTTACTTTTACTGTGTCTTCTTGTGTTCCTATACTATAAGGTTAATAAACATACTATAAGCAGCCAAAAGAACCCCTAGTTGTTTATTATTAATATATATAACTTTATCTAAGTCATTTGGCCGAACCTTAGATTTTTAGGAATAAAATAACAATTAATAAAATAATATTTGTTTTAAAAACTATTTTATGTCAATTTTGACACTATTTAGTAATTGATTTTATGAAAATAATAACAAAAAGATAAGTTCTAAAAAAGTTAATTAAATCAATAGTAACATGCCATATTAACCTAGAAAATTAGTGGGATTCATAAAAAGTCTCAAATTATATTTATTTGGGTATTTATAACATCAATTATATTAATATTTCATTAATAAGATAATTACTGCATCATCTTTGTGTCATAAATAAATTAAATTATTTAATGTCTAAAAATTACAAATAAAATACCATTATGTAGGAAATCTTCTTATCTTTCTAATTAATATTTATAGTCGAATTTATCTAATGTATAACCCCATATTAAAAATTATTTACTTATTTAACTTTGATTTTAACTATTTTAACCCTTCTTTAAATAAATTAATAATAAATGTCCCAATCTAATCCAAGTGGGCCTAAATGGTCATATTTTATTCCTAAGTTTGTTTTTGGTCGAGTTACACTTATCCAATATAATTAGGACATGTGTTAGGGTAATAATAATATCATCTTTACCCTTAATTACCCTATTTACTTTTAACCGTGGTAAAAAAAAGTAAAAAGTTACTATTCACCAAAAAATTGTTTTCATCTCATTGAACCACATTTTACTTACTGACATCAACCGTGTCTCTCGGATTTTTGAAATTCCACTCACGGAAGTGGTAAAATTATGTTTTATGAAAAATTCAGTTTTTTAACTACCACTTAGTGGTTTCACTATTCATCAAAAATTGAAAGTTTTCAGAAAAATACCAAAATTTCACCCTAGGCTAATTTCGATATTCCAAATCCAAAAATGAAGTCCATTTTGAAAAATAAAATTTATAAATTTCAAAAAGTGGTTATTACTATTCATAACGGCTAGTTTTAATAATATTTTACTAGCATATCGCTGTTTAGTGAAACTCGGTATTGCGTACGATGCAAGCTATCGAGGAAACTCGCGACTTCGTGTAAAGCAAGCCAAGAAAGTTTTGTGTGTAGAAAAAGATTCCTTTGATGATTTATATAACATAAAAGTCTCGGGTGTTACATTCTACCCCCCTTAAATTGAATTTCACCCTTGAAATTCGTCACATTGTAACAAACAGATGAGGATACCTCTCCCTCATCATATCCTCAAGCTCCCATGTAGATTTTTCTAATTGGTGGTTCCTCCATAAAACTTTCACCAATCCAGTGGTCTTGTTTCGTAGGAATTTTTTGCTACGATCCAGAATCTCTATCGGTTGTTCTTCATAAGAAAGATCTTGATCCAGCGGTACAACTCTTGAGCTGAGTACATGTGAAGGATCGGGTATGTACTTTCTCAGGAGAGATACATAGAACACATCGTGAACTTGAGAGAGATTCGGTGGAAGCGCCAATCGGTAATCTACCTTCCCAACACGATCCAGTATTTCGAAAGGACCGATATATCTAGGGCTTAACTTCCCCTTCTTTCCAAATCTCATGACCCTCTTCCAGGGAGATATTCGTAAGAACACTTTATCACCCACATCAAACTCTAGGTATTTTCTTTGGTTGTCGGCATAACTTTTATGTCGACTCTAAGCTGCTCTTATGTGTTGTTGAATAGATCTGACCTTTTCTGCCATTTCATCAACGAGATCAGGTCCTAATAGCTTTCTTTCCCCAACTTCATCCCAGCAGGTTGGAGTCCTGCATTTCTTTCCATAGAGAGATTCATAAGGAGCCATCTGAATACTGGAGTGAAAGCTATTATTATAAGAAAATTCCACCAAAGGTAGGTGTTGATCCCAACCACCTTTGAAATCCATAGAGCAAGCTCTCAACATATCTTCTAGGGTTTGAATTGTTCTCTCAGACTGACCGTCTGTCTGAGGATGATAAGCAGTGCTGAAACTCAACTCTGTATCCAGAGTATGCTGAAGACTTTGCCAGAAATTCGAGGTAAATCTCGGATCCCGATCAGATATAATAGAAAGTGGTACTCCATGAAATCTTACCACTTCCTTTACATATATTCTGGCAAGCTGATCCAGAGAGAAATCATCTCTAATAGCAATGAAGTGTGCAGATTTTGTAAGACGATCAACTATGACCCAGATAGCATTATTGCCTTTGGATGTTTTAGGAAGTCCTGTGACAAAGTCCATAGTGATGTTTTCCCATTTCCATTCGGGTATGGGTAATGGTTGTAACATCCCCTTAGACTTCTGTCTCTCAGCTTTAACTTGCTGACAAAACAAGCATCGAGAGACATATTCAGCAACATCTCTTTTCATGCCCTCCTACCAGAAGTACTCTTTCAGGTCCCTATACATCTCCGTGCTTCTAGGATGAATAGAGAATGAAGAACTATGAGCCTCATCCAGCAGCTCCTTCTTTAATTCGGGGATGGGAGGAACACAAACCCGATTCCTGAACTTTATTATCCCATCACAATCAAGGTTGAATTCAGGAACATTTCTCACCTTCTTTTGTAACTCGACATCTTCTTTCTGTGCCTCTTTAATCTTCACATGTATAGATGGTTGAACATTCATTTGAGAAAGATATGATTTTTCCCCTTTCATTATAATTCCAAGATCCATCCTTTGTAAATCCATAAATATTGGATCTTTTGTGATCCTCATCATGGATAAACTAGCATGGTCTTGTCGACTTAATGCATCTGCCACCTTGTTTGCATTCCCAAGGTGGTAATGGATTGAGCAGTCATAATCCTTAATCAGCTCCAACCATCTTCTTTTACGCATATTCAGCTCCTTTTGTGTGAAAATATACTTTAAACTTTTATGATCAGTATAAATATCACACCTTTCACCATAAAGGTAATGTATCCAAATCTTTAATGCAAAGATTACCACAGCTAACTACAAATCATGTGTTGGGTAATTTTGCTCATGGATTTTCAACTATCGTGAGGCATAAGCTATCACCATATAATTTTGCATAAGAACACACCCCAATCCCTTCTTGGATGCATCACTATATATCACAAACCTTTCTCCACTACAAGGCAGTGTGAGCATAGGTGCACTGGATAACCTTCTTTTCAACTCCTTGAAATTATCTTCACATTCCTCCGTCCATACAAACATAACTCCTTTCCGAGTCAACTTGGTGAGTGGATTAGATAATCGTGAAAAATATTTCACAAAACGTCGATAATATCCAGCCAAACCAAGAAAACTTCGGATCTCAGTTACTGTTGTTGGTCTCGACCATCTTTTGATAACCTATGTTTTTGCTGGATCCACAGATATCCCCTCTTTTGTGATTATGTGACCCAAAAATGCAACTTTTTGAATCCAAAATTCACACTAGGTAAATTTGGCATAAAGGTTCTCCTTTCTCAGGGTCTTCAATATAATTCTCAAGTGATCTTCATGTTCTTCCTTTCTCTTTAAATAGACAAGAATATCATCTATAAAGACTACCACAAACTGATCAAGATAGTCTTTAAAGACTCTAGTCATTAGATCCATGAAGATAGCAGGGGCATTAGTAAGAACAAATGGAATCACTATAAATTCATAGTGTCCATACCTTGTACGGAAAGCCGTCTTTGGTATATCCTCCCTTTTGACCCTTAATTGATGATACCCCGAACGAAGATCAATCTTGGAAAAGTATTGAGCTCCGTGTAGTTGGTCAAATAGGTCATCAATGCGTGGGAGAGGATATTTTTTCTTGATAGTGATCTTGTTAAGTTCTCGATAATCAATGCAGAGTCTCATTGATCCATCTTTCTTCTTAACAAATAGAACAGGTTCTCCCCAAGGTGACACACTAGGGCGTATGAATCCCTTATTAATATTCTCTTGGAGTTTCTTCTTCAATTCCGGCAACTCAATTGGGGCCATTCTATAAGGTGTCTTTGAAATAAGCATAGAACCTGGTACGAGTTCTATTGAAAACTCAACTTCACGATTTGGTGGAAGACCTGGTAATTCCTCCGTAAAGACATCATCAAACTCCCGTACAATGGGCATATTCTTAATCGTGAGTTTATCACCAACCATTTGAGATAAATAACCTTCATTTAGTGGAATCAAGACCCCGAAAATGGAATAAATTTCCACTTGAAGGTTATGTTCATCCTTGCATCGATAGACGATCATAGATTGATCTGGAAAATGAAATGTGACTTCCCTTATTTGGAAATTGATATGAGCTCCATATAAAGAAAGCCAATCCATGCCAATAATCACATCAAATTCCACTATAGGAAGGATCACAAGATTTTCATGAAGCACTTTCCCACAAACTTCGATCGGAGAAGAATTATAAACTTTTGATGCGACTGTTGTGCCATTAGGTGTTGCCACAGCTAACTCAACATCTAATTGTTGAGGTAATATGGTGATACCCTTAGAAAATTCTTCAGAAATAAAGGAGTGGGTGGATCCAGAATCAAATAAAACATTTTCTACTTTAGAGTGGATGGTAAGTATACCTTTCACCACATTGTTATCGTACTCCACATCGCTGATAGAAATTGCATGTGACTTTCCTTTTTCTTTAGCCTTAAGAGTTTGTTGACGTCGACCATCATCATAAACCCTTGGATTAGGTCATTTATTGGCGTAAATTTCCCATCTCCTTGCACTTAAAACATTGAAGTGTAGTAGGTTCATTCTGTGTATCCCTTCCTTTGTTTGCATCATTAGACATCTTCTTCCCATCATCGCGGCATTCAAATGCCTGATGACCTTCCTTTCCACATTTGAAACATTTACTTGTCCCTTTAAGACAACTCCCTCCATGTTTCTTTCCACACTTTGTGCATAAGTGAAAGCTCATCTTCTTTTCAGTGTGCTCTTTAGATTTTCCTTTGAATTCCATTTTCCTCTTCTTATCAAACCCATATGACTGATGGGTTACTCCGATTTCCATCTCAACTTTGAGAGCACATCGAACAATTTCCTCGTAGCTATTGAAGTCCCTTATGGATAAGGCCCTTAGAAGACTTGGTTTTAATCCACTAAAGAATCTATCGATCTTACTTTCAGGTTGGATAATAATACCAGAAGCGTACCTTGCAAGTCTTGTAAAATTTTCTTCATAGGTACCAACAGATTCATCATCCTTTTGCTTTAGTTCAAGAAACTTTTTCTCCATCTTTGTTCAGAGAATACGAGGGAAGTACTTATTGAAAAATAATTTCTTGAACGCATCCCATTCCATGGACTCAATTTCATCCCTTTTCCTCATATTCTTAATAAGATTCCACCATTGATCAGCATCTCCTTCCAAACGATACACTGCTAGGATGACTTTATCATGTTCAGAACATTGAAGAACTGAAAATATCTTTTCAGTAGTACTAATCCATTGTTCAGCAACTAATGGATCAGTAGACCCACTGAAAGAAGGTGGACGCTGCCTCATGAAGGATTCAACAGAATGTTACTCCTTCCTTTGCTCATTTGGAAGTCCTTCATGATTCATATCTTGAGAAAGTTGTGTGAGGATGGCTAAAAGATTTTGAATTCCAGCTCCCATAACATTTGGTTGCTCAGGGGGACAATCATTGCATTGCCCGTCGCATTCCGCATTAACACGATTCCTTCGGGTTCCAGCCATTGGCTAAAACCAAGAAGAATAGTGTGAGAAACACTAATTATAATAGGAAAACCACATATTGAAGAACAAAATTTCACACTTAAGGTTTTATCCTAGGTTATTCATGGCCATTTCTAAAACACTAATATTGTGTTCTATGCTTAGACTTATCCTTAGGGTTCTTAGTAAGGCTTTTACGTCCTAGTTTCCAAAGGTTGACTATACCAATCCTCTAATACCAAATATAACGACCCATACTTTACAAACATTGTTATTACTTCAGAATTGAAGCACACTTATTACAACATATAACAAAACCAAGAAAGGACCGTATAGGTATAGTGTCTTTAGAAACTGGGAAACATAAACAACTGGTTCATAAAGCGTCTACACTGTCTCCCATTTATTTCATCATATCTAGAGTCCCTTTTTGGAATATTCTACTTTATAACCTTCTTATTGACCTGGGGAAATAAAACATACAAAAAGTTAAGCTCAAATGCTCAGTAAGGGTAAACCAAAGAAATATCAATCACATCATATACATAAGAACATAACTTTTGGAAATCTTATCCTGAAAAAGAGATCGTAATATCACATCATGGGATAAATCATAGAAGTGAAATGTAATCCCAATAATCATAACTTAAAACCTGAAACTTTGTGTCATACACACATAATCATAGAGAATCATTTCTTATTAGTCAAGACTCATTGCCAAGACTATCTTAGTGGACAAAGTCCATTTCTGAACCGGTTCACCCTCATTTCAGTCCTATTTCACTGAACCGGTATAACCTACCGTTCCAGCCATGTCTATCTCATGAGATATAAAATCTTTACCCAATGCATTGGAGGGAGATATAGGTCTCACCCATCTCATAATGATACCATTCTTATGTGTGCCACAAAATCATAAACCATACATCATAGCATAACCAATGTAATAAAAATGGGATTCTTAAACAACATGACATCATAAAACAATTCATATAAGATAAAGGAATTCATAAAAATGTTTACATCACAACATAATCAAATCCATGTAATAATAGGGATAGAAATAGAACCCTTTATTATCTTAGATGGAAAATAATTTTGATAAAACACTTGAACTCCATTCTTGAGGAAAATATCCTTTCTACATCAAAAACATTTTCCTTTCTTAACATGTCTTACAATTTTAAGATAAAAGAAGTTTCTTAAAATTAAACTTGAAAACTTTTAAAGGAAGCTTCTTGGAAATAATGTTTTAAAAATCCATTCATGCCGTATAAGTTAAAAAAACATTCTTCTCGTAATTTTGTCGGAAAAGTAAAAAAAGTACCTTGTACGAAAAACAACAAAATATTCCTTTCATATCTTTTACTAAAAACTCACTGAAGGGTAAAATAAAATTTAAACAATTGTAGTTGAATGGAAATAATATTACATATTGAGGAAACATGGATGTGGATGATAAAATACACCCCAGTAAATACTATAGTATAAACAATCTCGGATAAAAATGAGATTGTGATATTTCCCTTACCTTAGGTCTAACTTGCTTTGTAAGTGTCTGAACCTCCTGTATAATGATTTAAATAATGTTATTTACTTATTCCATAATCATACATATTATTATTATATCATATATGGTCATATTCTTAGCTTCTTAGTAGTAATATTTAATTGCTACTTGTTATTCGGGTGTTTATATCTTTTTGTTCTTATGCGTGTTTTGTCAAATAAATTCTTATTCTTCTCTTTAGGTTATAGATACCTCATTTCCAGAATGGTATTAGTGTAATATATATCATATTCATTCATTCAATTCATTTATATAATCATTATGAAATGAAGATCATATAGAATGAGTCGCATCACATCGTGGAGACGGTATTCCGTACGTACGCACGAGTGATGATATCATTCCTATGATCGTGGAATTGTATTGGAGTGTATTTATACAATTTCAGAATCAGTATCACTTTATAATAGTCATATATAGTCATTATTTACACCATTATACTCATCCAAGTAAGGTGGTGGTGGAAAATAGATTACACCACGGCGTGGAGACGGTATTCCGTACGTACGCACGCGCGGTGATTTCTTTTTCCGTAGTATGGATAGATGGTGAAATAGGGTTCTTTCATACTTATAATAACATATCAGTATTGAGTGATACTGATGTTATTACTTCATAATGAAACAACTAAAGAAGAATAAGTGGAAGAAGAAATAAAGACGAAAGAATCGGTAACGGACATTACCTCTTCTTTGAAGTGCTTCTTTGAGACCTTCTTTTAGGGCACTAAAATTGGTATTTAAAGAAGACCAGGACCTCTATGATGTCTCTAGGGAAGTGGAGAGGAGGAAGTGGCTGGGGTTGGACGAGATTGAAGGCTCAAAGTGGTGTGAGGAAGAGGGGGAGGAGGTTCCCTTTTATAAGGGAGGAGAGGGGCACCTTTGGAATAACTAAAAATATTATTTTATTATAAAGTCAAGTTCGGTTTTAAATAGCTTCAAATTGATTTATTTCGAGGATAAGGTGGGTATGGGTCGAAATCCTCTCATCAAATATAATTTAGACAAGTTTAGGTTCCTATTTTAACCTTATCATTTAGATTAAACATTAAGTTAAAAAAGTTTACTTTTACCGTGTCTTCTTGTGTTCTTATACTATAAGGTTAATAAACTAACTATAAGCAGCCAAAAAAACCCCAAGTTGTTTATTATTAATATATATAACCTTATATAAGTCATTTTTCCGAACCTTATATTTTTAGGAATAAAATAACAATTAATAATATAATATTTGTTTTAAAAACTATTTTATGTCAATTTTGACCTTATTTAGTAATTGATTTTTGTGAAAATCATAACAGAATGATACGTTCGAAAAAAGTTAATTAAATCAATACTAAAATGTCATATTAACCTATAAAATTAGTGGGATTCATAAAAAGTCTCAAATTATATTTATTTGGTTATTTATAACATCAATTGTGTTAATATTTCATTAATAAGAAAATTACTGCATCATCTTTGTGTCATAAATAAATTAAATTATTTAATGTCAAAAAATTACAAATAAAATACCATTATGTAGGAAATATTTTTACCTTTCTAATGAATATTTATAGTAGAATTTATCTTATGTATAACCCCATATTAAAAATTATTTACTTATTAAACTTTGATTTTAACTATTTTAACCCTTCTTTAAATAAATTAATAATAAATGTCCCAATCTAATCCAAGTGGTCCTAAATGGTCATATTTTATTCCTAAGTTTGTTTTTCGTCGAATTACACTTATCCAATAGAATTAGGACATGTGTTAGGGTAATAATAATATCATCTTTACCCTTAATTACCCTATTTACTTTTAACCGTGGTAAAAAAAGTAAAAAGTTACTATTCACCAAAAAAATATTTTCATCTTATTGAACCATATTTTACTTACTGACATCAACCGTGTCTCTCGGATTTTTAAAATTCCACTCACAGAAGCGGTAAAATTATGTTTTATGGAAAATTCAGTTTTTTAACTACCACTTAGTGGTTTCATTATTCATCAAAAACTGAATGTTTTCAGAAAAATACCAAAATTTCACCCTAGGCTAATTTTGATATTCTGAATCCAAAAATGAAGTCCATTTTGAAAAATAAAATTTATAAATTTCAAAACGTGGTTATTACTATTCATAACGGCTAGTTTTAATAATATTTTAATAGCATATCGTTGTTTAGTGAAACTCGGTATTGCATACGATGCAAGCTATCGAGGAAACTCGCGACTTCGTGTAAAGCAAGCCAAGCAAGTGTTGTGTGTAGAAAAAGATTCCTTTGATGATTTATATAAAATAAATGTCTCGGGTGTTACATCTATTCTCTTGGTAGTTACTTGTGATGGTAGGTATAGCAGTTATGTTTTCCCATATATGTGTGTATAGGTCTGTAATGTCATGTGGTTTTTCACACACATATATTCTGGATATAGTATCATATGGACTACTATAGGTGTAATTTTTATTTTCTCTGATGGCTTGAGGATCCTTACTCGGTGTGTTGGTTGTAACGACTTGAGGTATAATACCCAAAGTATGGTACACATTATACATGCTGTGGTGGCTCCTAAAAACTACCTGGTTACTTTTTATACATGGACGTGGCGGTTTTATTGCACGAGGTGCATGTTTTGGTGCTTCGCCTATGTGTCTGCGGGAAAGCATTTTTGGAGAGAGATGCTCAGGACGTGCGACGTTGGGGCAAAGCGATAAACCAGTGGGGAAGTAGTGGCATGGTACCCTTGATATTTCATTATTATATGATATATTCTTGTAACTCCCTGAGATTTTATGATAAATATTATTATTAATTTCTTTGATGTCTTATGTTATACACTTCACCAAGATTAGATTGCACTATACGAAACACCGTATTATCTTGTAGTATATGTAAACACTATTCTTGGCTAGTGTTGCACGCAAGAGAGACATTCCTCAAAAGCGTGTGTTGTACGCAATACCGAGTTTCACAAAAAACGATATATTGTTATAATATTATTATGAACTAGCCATTATGAATAGTGTTAACAAAATTGTGAATTTTATAAAATTATCATTCAACTTACACATTATCTATAACATGGAATGAGAACAAAATAAAAATTTCAGGTAAAATAAGTATTTTTTAAAAAATGTAGTTTTTCCACCTATTGATGGCACACCCACATTAAATGTTGTTTTTCAAATTTTTATGAGTTCAATTTGACAAAATAAACTTATTAATTGCAATAATTATATAAAAATTTACTTTGGATAATTTTTTAATATTTTTCTGTTTACTTTCATATTTTGATGAATAGTAAAAATACGCTAAATTTTAATTAAAAACAACTTTTTTTATCAAGATAATTTCTATGGTTAAATTATAATATTTAATTGTTTTAATGTATAAATAAAATATATTTTTAACATTTAATATAACACAAGTAAGTTTCATTAATTTTACATATAATTCATAGATAAAAACATTTCAATCTATTGCAAATTTTTAACTTTTAAAACACATTTTCTCAACAGTTGGATTAATTTTAAATTAAATACTGGAACTTCTATCATTTGAATTTCATAAAATATATTCCAAATTTGGAATCAGTAAGTCCAAATTATATTAATAGGAAACTTTTTATTTTTAGACATTATGAATAGTAATTTCTGTAAATTTTATTTTTCTACAGTTAAAGGTAAATCAGGTAATTAAGGGTAAAAATAAGATTATAAAATAACCCTAACACCTGCCAAAATTATATTATACGAATAAAAGGAGACCCATATCACCTAAGGGTTGGAATAGACTCATTTCATGGACTTTTGACCATGAAAATGATGTAATTATTATTAAAACCAAAGAAAGTGGAAACATGTCACTCTTGTGTATCTTATAAGTGCAGTAATTTTAATTTAGTGATAAACTTCATAAAAGTTCAAAAATAAATAGTCACCAATAATATAATAAAATTATCTACATCATTTGAATTTATTTATTATTTTTAGTGATAAAATAATTATCATTAATGATAACACAATAGTGATGTATAAATTATATTATTGATCGAAATATCAAATAAATGGTTTTAAAAATATGAAAATAAATATTATATGAACTATTTAATGTGCTCTATGAATTTTAAAGGAATATATTACATGTTAGTAATCTATTAAATATTTTTGTTCGAAAATATCTTCAATGTGGATTTTATTTAAATTCAATCAAATGAATTGTGTCAAAATTGACACTATTAATATTTTATATTATTAAATTTCAGAAAAATCACAAAAAAATTATAAATTATAAATTGAAATTTATATGGTCCAAAATTTCATAAATTATCCAATTATGGACAATTCACAAAACATAAGTAAGTATTCATAACAATTTAAAATTTAGAATATTGTTACCACAAGTAAAATTAAATATAATAAAAAAGAATAAATCAAGCTGATAAGGTTTAAAATAAATTACAAACATGTCTAAATTTAATTTTTTGATGATATTAGTACCCTATATCAACTCAAGATTCTAATTTGAGTCATTTCAATGGTTTTTAGGTGGGTTTTTGGTTTATTATAAATTAATATTTTAGAGGTTTCCAAAAGTGCCCCTCTCCACTCTTATAAAAGGGCTCCTTTTCCCTCTCCACCTCACACCATTTTGAGCCTTCATTCTCCGACAACTCTTTCCCATTTCTCTTCTCCATTTCCCTAGCAACATACTAGAGGTTTTTGTCTTCTTCAAAAACCAAATATAGTGCTCTATGAGAAGGTTTAGAAGAGGTTCATCGAAGAAGATGTAATATCCTTTATCGATTATTTCAAATTCATTTCATCTTCTTCATCCTCTTATTTTACTATTTCATAATAAAGTAATAACATCAGTGTCAATAATATAATGAAATGTTATTATAAATATGAAACAACCCCATTTCACCTTCTATCCATCCTATAGAAAACTAAATAATTGCGCGTGTGTATGTACGGAATTCCACCTCCACACCGTTGTGTAATCTGTTTTCCACCACTTCCTTACTTTGATGGGTATAATGGTGTAATGAAAAACTATATATTATTATTATAACATGATACTAATTCTGATACATTCTATAATCCACTCTAATACCATTCAATAATTATGGGAATGATATCATCGCTCGTGCGTACGTACAGATTATAGTCTCCACGATGTGATGAGATTCATTCTCCATGATATCCATTCAAGAATGATTAAAAAGTTAATATATAATTAATAATCATGAAATATATTACATACTAATGATACAGTATTTTTATATATATGTGTGTCATCTAATTACTTTCATTCAATTCAATAAGGAAATGAAAAGATTGTTCATGCATACGTACGGTCTACCATCTCCATGAACGGTGTATTTCATTTCATTTATCTATCTATTTTATATATATACTAAATATTTATGATATATAAATCATTTTTTACATTATGGAATTAAGTAAATCATGATATATGTAATACTAATATCAAGAACAACTAGTCCCAACATGTACGACAAATGAAACGATTTTACCCAAAACCCAGCTTTAACATGGAATTGACAAATGAACGGGTAATATAAAGTCATAAGTTAATCATATATGATATCATAAATATTATTATGGTTCTGTTACAAGTTAATAATATGTTTTAATCCACTATAAAAGAGTTTCAGACATGTACGGAAGAAATTAGACCTAAGGTAAGGGATAATTATTCCAATCTCATTCTTATATGAGATTGTTTATTCGTAAGTATTTACAAGGGTTTTTTTGTCATCCATATCCGTGTTTTATAAAAAAAAAATCATAATGTGTTTACTATTATTCTATGTATGTTTAATGTCTTGTTTACCCATTTTTACTTTTACTATGTAGCAATGAAGGAATCTTACTTTTGATTACCATATGAGGTACTTTTTGACTTTTCCAGTAATAGTAAAAGAATAATAATTTTTTAACTAATACGGAAAGAAAATATTTTTTACAATTTCATAAAGACTTATTTTCATTAAGCTTCCTCTACACTATTTCATGATTATTTTTAATAAAAATCATTTTCTTTTAAAATTACATGGAATTTTGTGAAAATAAAATTATTTTGAAGTAGAAAGGATATTTTCCTCAAGAATTCATTTCAAGTGTTTTATCAAAACTTTTTCCCATATAAGATGAAATTATTTAGTATGATTATTTTTAAAGTATAATGTCTCTATTATTTGTATGGTTTTATTTTTCTTATGATGAATGATATTCATTTGTTTTATATGGATTATGTTATGATGGGTTGATATTTATAAAACCAATTTTATTCGTTGGGTTATGATGAATGATTTATGTTTATTTTGTGGCACACGTAATAATGATTTCATTATGAGATAGGTGGTACCTAAATCTCACTCCAATGCATTGGGTAAAGATTTATATCTCTTGAGATAAACATGGCTGGAACAACAAGTAAATCTGGTTCAGTAATATAGGTCTAAAACAGAAAGTAAACTCGGTTCAGTAATGGACTTCGTCCACTATGATGGTCCTGGAAACAATGACTTGCCTAGTATGGAGATCATATCATGTGATTAATGGATTTACACAATTACATGTTTTATTCCAATGCTATTTTATCATGATTTATGTTCCATTATGATCTATTCCTTACGTACTACCATGTTTCATGTCATTGCCCAAGATTTTGATGTTTAATCTTAATGTTCATGTTTTTATGTTCAAAGGTATATGGTATGTTTTATTTTTTCAAATATTACCCTTACTAATCATTTTAGCTCACCATTTATATGTTTCCTTTTCCCTAGGTCAAGAAGAAGGGTATTAAGTAGGATATGCCAAAATGGACTCCAGATATGATGAAATAAACGGGAGACAATGTAGATGATTTATGAACTAATTGTTTGTGTCTCCCAGTTTCCTAAGACACTAAGCTATTTCGGTCCTTGGGTGTCTATTATTTTAGGTATTAAGTATTCCGAAAATGTAATGAAATTTCCATGTACGTCAAGCATGGGGTCTCTATAGTTGGTATCGGAGGAAAGGAATGGATAAACATTGGAAACTAAGATGCAAAAACTTTAGTGAGATCTATTGAGATATTTATAAGGTATGTGTACTGATGTCCATAATGTTAAGTATAGGTTACAGTCCAAGTATTATGATAATGATCATGAATAACCTAGGATTAAACCTAAGATGTTGGAGATTGAATGTACTCCACTTGATTATGTTGTTTTCCTAGTATGTTTTTTTCCTCTCACACTATTCTTTTTGGGTTTTAGATAATGGATGTAACCTGAAGGAAGAGTGTTAATGATCAATGCACTGTGAAATGCAATGATTTTCCTCTTGAACAACCAAATTTTATGGTAAATGGAGTGAAAAATCTTATTGCTATACATACAAAAGCTATGAATCATTCTGGACTTCCCAATGAGTGTAGAAGGGAAAAATATTAAATCGAGTCCTTCATGAGGCAAAGTCCACCTTCTTTCAGTGGGTCTTCTGATCCACATATTTCTGAACAATGGATCAGAACCATTGAAAAGATAATATCCATAATTCACTGTTCGGAACATTAAAAAGTCAATCTTTATGTTTACCATTTAGAAGGTGAAGCAGACCAGTGGTGGACTCTAATTAAGAATAAAAGGCCCCAATATGAAATTGAATCCATGGAATGGGAAGTGTTCAAGAACATGTTTTTCAAAAAGTACTTCCCTCGTAATCTTCGAACAAATATGGAAAAGGTGTTCCTTGAGCTTATGAAAAAGGATGATGAATATTTTGGTATATACGAGGTGAATTTTACAAGGCTTGCAAGGTATGCATCTGGATTTATCATCCAACCAGAATTTTAATTTGATCGATTATTCAGTGGATTAATACCATTTTTTCAAAGGGAATTAACTATAAGATACTTCAGTAGCTATAAAGAAATTGTGCATTGTGCTATCAAAGTAGAACTGGAAGTTGGTGTTACATGTCCTTCTCAGGGTTAGGACTAGAAACGAAAGGTGGAGTTCAAGGAAAAATCTAATAAACTTGTTGAAAATAGGATGATTGTTTCGTTATGCTCAAAGTACAGAAAGAATCATGGTGTATATTGACTTAAAGGGATTATAAAATGTTTTCAGTGTGGAAAAGATGGTCATCGAGAAGCTGAATGTGGATGCAATGGGAATAATATAGCTAATGATGTGAATAGAGAAAAGACTATAGAGAACTCATCATGATAAAACACTATTTTTTGAATATTTAATTTATAATAAATGATATAATTTCCTCACATTGTGTTAAATATGTTTATTTATAAAATATTTGGGATTTGATCATTCATTTGAAAATTTGGTGAAAATTCTAGTTTTACCCTTTATAGTGCACTGTAGTATTTCAAAGATACATAATTTTATATTTATTTTTTGAATTTTAAATTTTTTAAAAGTGTTCCTAACGTAATTTTCTACAACCTTTTTTCAGGACACTAGAGCTAAATAGTGCATTTGGTTATTGAGAATGGGCCATGAAGTCAAAGTTGGGCTGGACTCACCACAATGGAGAAGCTTATGTATTTCGGCAAAAACGTCTCCATCTGGCCTTGGATTGAGATAACATATTTAGAGGAGATAGAGGACCCATATCTGAAAATATGATCCTACTGGAAGGCCGGCCAATTCACGCGATTTGGTGGTCAAATAGGCGGTGCAAGTTTGCATAAAATATTTGGACGATATTCCCCATTCACACTTGAAACCACTTTGAACCTAGCCTCCCCACCACTCTATAAATTGGTGTTTTTCTCATATTGTGGGGTTGGGACGTGAATTAGAAAGTTTAGGGCAGAGGAGAAGAGGTTTCACTCTAATTATTCAAGCAATTAAATAAGGGTATCCCTTGAAGCAAGGATCTCTTCGTCGAAGCCCTATTTTTCTTCCTCATGTTGTAATGTTTGTGTTTTCTTAATAAACTTATTTTTCTTATTTTATTTATTCTCATTTCTTCTTTTTTGTTTAAATTTCTTATTATCTTATTCTTCTCAATTGGGTTGGAATCAATAGTGGAGATGAGATTTGGTTTTACCCTTTCAATCCTTTGCTCATGCAAAACGTCTCTACGATGACTACACCGCCCATGGAAGAGTAGTTCTTTTTAGTAATCGATCTACCTCTCACCTTTTTAATTCATTTATTTTGAATCAATGACCTACTATAATTCACTAAACATGATCCATTAATTGAGTTATCAAATTAGAAGAAACTAAGTGAGCACTTGAACAATTAACACAAAACGCGCGAGGTCGGGATTTGTGTGAATTCTGAGAGCGCGAACTTAATCGGTAATACAAGACCACACGGGATCAATTTGTAGAGTTCAAAAACAATACATAAACTCAATTAATCCTCATTTCCAGAGTGGTTATGTGCCATAATTTACCACTTACCATAATCTAATCTTAGAATATCAATCAAATCAGGGTTTTGCAATTGCGTGTTCCAAAGTTAGCCTATTGTTAAATTCACTTCATCTTCATGGTAAAGTTAATTCTCGTAGGGTTCAGGATATAAAAAATTAAGGGATCATAATTAAGTGAATATTAATTTAAATTATAATGATTAATAATATATTGAATAGGTAGAGTTATATTGATTATATCTTTTAATTATTGTCTAAAAAAATATCTTCTTATTGTGTCTTTTAAATCAAACTTCATTTTAAAACTAAAAACAAAAAATGCAATCTTCTTTCATCAAATGTCTTATAGATTTATAAAATATAAACAACCCCCATAATTTTAAGTAGTGTTTCAATTTTATTTTCTTTTATTTTTAGAATACCTTTGAAAGGTTGTTTTAATTCACTTCCTCCTTTGAGAGACGACCATGGTCAGCCACTCTGCTGCACCAAAGTACCCCAAAATCACACTAATCATTTGAGGGTGCCCACGACATCGCTCTTTCAAATTGGCGCCATTTCCGTGGAGGCATGTAATTTATTCAACCATTTAGAGGTATCTCTTTTATTTTTCATTATATTATTTTCTTCACCTCTCTCTTTCATCTTTCCCCTTTCTCATGTTTTTATTTTTTTCATCCATTTCATTTCTTTTTAGACCACCAACACAAACTTATCATTTTTATTTTACTATAGTGCACTTTCTTTCTTTCCATTTTTATTTGATTTATGACAAGAACTAATCCTGAAGATCTCTTAGATGTTGACCCTGAGTTTGAACGTATCCTTCAGGCTCGAATCCGACATTCTCAGTCTACGAGAAGTTTCAATATTCAACCAGTTGATGAATTCCTCTCTTCTAGAAATATTAAAATTGGAATCAATAAAATTTCAAACATAAAAGAAGAACCAATGGCTGTAAATAATAGAAATGAACTTAATAGAACCATTCGAGAATTGGTTTCACCTGCTATTAACTATCAACAAAATTGTATTGCATACCCTAGTCTCAAATCAGATTTTGGGTTAAAATCTGGGTTAATTCACCTTCTTCCAAAATTTCATGGCTTATCTGGTAAGGATCCAAACAAACACATTAAAGAATTTAATGTGTTTTTCTCAATCATTAAACCAAGAAATGTTTCTGAAGATCAAATCAAATTAATATAATTCCCATTCTCACTTGATGGAGCTGATAAAGATTGGATGTATTATTTACAACCCAAGGATGTAACTTATTGGAACTATTTAAAACATCTTTTCATGCAGATATTTTTTCCAGCATCGAGGACCACTTCTATTCGTAAGGAGATCTCGTGGATCAAGAAAGCACAAGGGGAGTCAATGTATGAGTATTGGGAGAGATTCCAGTAGTTGTGTGCAAGCTGTCCACATCACCAAATCTATGAGAAAATTTTCATTCAATAATTTTATGAAGGAATCACACCTATGGAGAGTATCATGGTGGATGCCGCAGTAGGAGGGGCATTGGTGGACAAGACACCAGTATCCGCACATGCATTTATCGAAAAGATGGAACAAAACTCCCAACAATTTGGCGATCGAGGTACACGACATGTCAAGGGAGTACATCAGGTAAGTCCTTCTTCTCTTGAAAGTCATTTGATTGATACCAAGTTGGAAGAATTGACCACTATGGTGAGGAAAATTTCATTGGCTCAAAAGACATCCCAACCCCCTTCTTCAAGTCCATGTGGCATTTTCACTGAGACAAGCCACCCAACTGACGGTTTCCCACAACTACAAGAGACAAACGATTGCACAACAGTATTCCCAGGGAGACAATTTTAGAAGCAACAGCAACCATATCCCTAAAAGAATTTTGATTCATTTGCTCCAACATACAACCAAGGGTGGAAATATCAACAGGACATGAGGTATGGCTCCGGACAACAACAAAGGCCACTATTTCAACAAAACTTCCAGCAGCCTCCGCCTTACCAGTAGGGATTCCAACAACCCCAAAGGAGATTTCAATGCCAAGCATAAACAAGCCAACAACAAAGGAATCCCCCACCAAAGGTAGATTCTAATACTGCTGATATTTTGAAGCAAATTGTTCTTAATCAGCAGAATGAACTGAAGAGTCAAAGTTCGGAGTTGAGGGAGTTGAAGACTCAAATGAGCCAGATCGCCACTGCCCTCCATGAACTTGTGAGTAAGAATTCTGGAAATCTACCTTCCCAACCCACTCCAAATCCAAAGGGTAATGTTAGTGCCATCACATTTAGAAGTGGGAAGAAAATGAACGATATATCTGTACCTACCATTCCACCGGGATTCACCTCTACTCCAGAGAAGCCTCATTCCATATCAACAGATGAGAAATCCAAGGAGAAAGATAAAGTTAAGAAAAAGATTGATGATGATCCTCCTAAAACCCTTCCTTTTCCAAACAGGGTTGTTCAAACCAAGAAGATGGCAGAAGAAGCAATGCAAAAGGAGGTTTTGGACACATTCAAGTGTGTGGAGATCAACATTCCTCTACATGAATCCATTAAGAAAATCCCAAGGTATTCCAAATTATTAAAAGAACTCTACACCAATCAAAGAGGGATCAAGGGAAATGAGAGGATCAAACTTGGAAGGAATGTCTCAACACTCATTACACCAACTCTAGCAATGCCAACAAAGTGCAAGGATCCTGGGACATTCAACATCCAATGTACCATAGGACAGTTTCACTTCTCTGATGCTATTTGTGATTTAGGAGCTTCAATAAATGTGATGCCTCACTCTGAATTATCTTCCGTGTAGGTTGGTGAGTTGAAGACAACAAGAGTAGTGGTGTAGTTGGAAAACAGAGCTACATCATATCCAGCAGGAGTCCTTGAGGATGTAGTTGTTTGGGTAAGAGACATGATCTTCTCAGCAGATTTCTACACACTTAACATGGAGGATGATCCGGTAAGTTATCATGCTCCCATAATCCTAGGTAGCCCCTTCCTCCAAACTGCAAAAACTATCATAAATGTCAATGAGGGTTCACTTTCCATGGAGTTTGGAGATGAAGTAGTGATATTTAATGTTATGGATTTTATGAAGTACCCCTCAGAGTATCACTCTGCATTTGTTATCTCCCATTTTTAACCACAAAATAAAAACTATATGGAATTTGATTGTCCTATGCTTAGGGAGATTATGAATATTGGTTTGAGTTTGATGTCTAAGATCACTCCCACACATGTTGCTGATACACAATCCTCTCTTGGAATTGATTTTGATGCGGATTCATATTCAGATTTTGATCATGTTCACTCTGATTATGACATGGTTGTTTTGTATGCTGATGGATTTGATGCTTTATTCTCTGATTTTTCTGATGTTTATTCTGATACTGATGCCATTTGTTCACATATTTCAGTTCCTTCAATGTCTCGATCCATACTACACCCTCCTTCATTAGAACTCAATCCATTTCCACCAAATCTGAAATACTCATACTTGTTGAGTGGTGACAGATTACCTGTTATCATTGCTAACAATCTCCCTTTTGATCATGACGTAAAGCTTTTTAATATTTTTAGGGAGAACATCAGGTTGATTGGGTGGACCTTGGCTGACATATCAGGTATTAGCCCCTCCATTTGCATGAATAGGATTCTCTTGGAGGATGGGGGTTAAACCAGTGAGACATACACAAAGGAGACTCACTCCCACACTCCTAGAAGTTGTTAAAAAAGAAGTTGAGAAATTTCTCAAGGAAGGTACAATCTTTCACATTTCAGATTCTTAGTGGGTAATTCCTATTCAGGTTGTGCCTAAGAAGAGTGGTGTTACTGTTGTTAAAAATTAGAAAGATGAGTTTTTTCCAATGAGGATACAAAATAGTTGGCGTGTGTGTATTGATTATAGGAAACAAAATCAGTCCACTCTCAAAGACCATTTCCCCCTCCCATTTATTGATCAAATGCTTGAGAGACTTGGTAGGAAAACACACTATTGTTTCTTGAATGGATTTTCTGGATATTTTCAGGTTCATATTGCTCCGTAGGATCAGGAGTAGACTACATTCACCTGTCCCTTTGGCACATTTGCCTACCGGAGGATGCCATTTGGACTTTGCAATGCCCTAGGTACCTTCCAGAGATGTATGGTGAGTAGTTATTCTGATTTTATTGAGACTTGCATGGAGGTATTTATGGATGATTTTATAGTGTATGGGTCTTCATTTGATGAATGTCTGATTAGTTCAAGAAATGTGTTGAATCATTGTATTGAGATGTATCTTGTCCTGAAATTTGAAAACTGTCATTTCATGGTAGAGCATGGCATTGTATTAGGGCATGTAGTGTCAAAACATGGGATAGAGGTTGATAGATCAAACGTAGATATTATTTCATCCTTTCTATATCCTTCATGTGTGTGTGATGTTAGAACTTTCATAGGGCATGCATGATTTTATCGGCGCTTCATCAAAGATTTTAGTACGATTGCTCTTCCTTTATCAAGATCACTTCAAAAAGATTGTGATTTTGTGTTTGATGTTTCTTGGAGGAATTCATTTTATGAGATAAAACAACGTCTGACCACTCCACCTATCATACTACCCCCATGGTGGGAGATTCCTTTTAGCTTATGTGTGACGCATCCAACTTCGCGGTTGGAGCTGTCTTATCTTAGAGGGTGGAGGGACGTTCACATGTGATCGCCTATTCATCAAGGACACCGGATTCAGCCCAATCAAACTACACAACCATGTAAAAAGTGTTTCTTGGTGTCATATTTTCTTTAGATAAATTCTTTTTATATTTATTGGGCTCTAGAGTAGTTGTTTTTTGACCATGCATCTCTGAGGTACCTCTTGAAGAAGCCAGATGCAAAGCCCAGGCTGATCCGATGGATGCTCCTTCTAAAAGAATTTGATATTGATATAAAGGAAAAAAAAGGGGTCAGAAAACATGGTGGCAGACCACACGAGTTGGCTTACTCACACACAAGAGGATGACACCTTAGACCAGGTACCACTTCGGGACACTTTTCCCAATGAGTATCTCTATTCCATCTCAGGTACACATCCTTGCTATGCTGATTTAGTGAACTACCATGTTGCATCTGAAATCCCAACAAATTTAAAGAAACATCAAGTCCATAAATTAAAGAGTGAGTCAAGATTTGATGTTTGGGATGATCCATACATATGGCGCATGTGTAGTGACCAAGTTATTATGAGGTGTGTTCCTGATCATGAGTTTGAGTCTGTTTTGAAATTCTATCATACACTTGCTTGTGGTGGACAATTTAGACCCCAAAGGACAGCTAGGAAAGTTTTGGACTCTGGATTATATTGGCCTAGCATATTCCATGATGCCCATGTGTTTTGTAAGTCATGCTCTTGTTGCCAACACACTAGGAACATTTCTAAGAGACTTGAGATGCCCCAACAACCCATATTATTCTATGATATTTTTTATGTATGGGGCATTGATTTTATGGGACTTTTTCCTAGTTTATTTGGATTTTTTTATATTTTGGTTACTGTTGATTATGTGAGTAAATGGGGGGAGGACAAGGCCACCTGGACTGACGATTCTCATGTTGTAGTGGATTTTGTCAAGGCTCAAATTTTCTGCGGGTTTGGAGTACCAAAGGCCATCATCAGTGACCAAGGGATACACTTTTTCAATAGGATTTTTCTTCCCTCCTTCGAATTTATGGGGTGACACACAAAACATCAACACCATACCACCCCCAAATAAATGGCCAGGATGAGGTTTCAAATTGTGAGTTGAAACAAATATTGGAGAAAACCGCGCAGCCAAATAGGAAGGATTAGAGCAAGAGCTTGGATGATGCATTGTGGGATTATAGGACAGCATACAAGACACCCATTGGTATGTCCCCATTTCGGATTGTTTTTGGGAAAGCGTTTCATCTCCCCGTGGAAGTTGAGCATCAGTCTTATTGGGCTATAAAGAAATGAAACATGGATTTGGCCCAAGCTAGAATCAAAAGGAAGCTACAAATTCAAGAGTGTGAGGAGATTATATTGTCTTCATATGAGAACTCAAGACTCTATAAAGAAAAATCAAAAGCATCTCATAATATAATGATCCAACAAAAGGAGTTTCATGTTGGAGAGAAAGTCCTTCTCTACAGTTCACGACTGAAGTTGATGCATGGTAAGTTGCGTTCCAGATGGTTAGGTCCTTATATTGTGTCTAATGTTTTTCTTTATGTTGCAGTGGAGATAACACAAGAGGACACTGTAAGGATATTTACAGTCAATTGGCAATGTTTGAATAGATACATCGTGGGTCTTCATACTGATGCAGTGGATTTTATCACACTGCATGACCCCATCCTTAGTTGAGCAGATTTGGCTGTTCCTAACCCTTTCATGTTTATATTATTTGTCCTATTTAAAAATTCTTCATTTCATGTGCATATATCATCTCATGGGTTCACATTGAGAAAAATGAAATATTTTATGTGTGGGGGATGGAACATTTTAGTTTAGTAATTTCAATTGTTTTCCTGTTAAAAAAAACCAAAAAAAATTGTATGGTTTTCAAATTTTGTGTGTTTATTTTTCTATTTTCTTTGTGTTTTTAAAAATTTTAAGATAAAATGATTCTCATCACAATTTTTAAATGCATATCAATGAGTGAAACAATTTATCCCATGAAACTCAGCTTAAATGAATGATGAAATGACTTTGTTTCAAGTTCAAATATTTAGTAATTTCATGAAAAGTACACTGAATTTTGAATCCCATGCCATATCTCATTGTCTTTATATTTGAAATCACTTTCTTGTGAGGCTTCTGAACCATTATTTTCATATTCTTTACATTCACCTGACTTCTTGAGAGAACCAAACCGTGCTTGATTTAACCAGAATTTGATTTATTTCTGTCAAAACTTGAGGGTTTGAGGTACTTATGTTTAAATTATTGAGGCATTTGTTAAGTATTAAATCCCCTACTTCAAAGAAACATTTTTTATAATGGCATACCTTGAAAATTTAATCCTTTTAACCCTTAGAATCCATGCACATCTTGTTAGGTTAGCCACATTACAAGCCAATTTTTCCTATCTAACAAACTCTTGAAGTGAAATTGCATAATATAGTTGAGCTTAAGTGTGGGGGAAGCTATCTTTTGTTGTGCTACCAAATTCTATGATACATTGGGTGGAAAATTAAATTTTGAAGAGATGTGTTTTCTACTGAAGAAAATAATTTTATTGAAAGTTGTTCCTTTTCTGGAACTTTCATGTCAAGTGAAGCTGTGCCTTTTCTGGAGCTTCTAATTGAGGTAGAAAGTTGTGCTTATCTAGAGCTTTCAAGAAAATAATGTTTGAGAAGATTGAAATTTTTGTTGCTGAATTGATTAATGGTGAAAACCTTCCAGGAATTTTCATGATGATGGAGCTGAATTGATACTATTGGGATTATTGAGGAGACCATATTTAAGTGAAAATTAGATTAATTCAATTTTTCTTCAAAAAGAGTCATGCCCTCCTCATTCAGCCTCAGAATTTTTCACATCTAAATCATACCAACCGAAAGCCACAGAACAACCATGAAAGGTCCTCATGATAATCATACGTCCTTGACTCACATCAGGTAGTGATGTAGGAATTTATCAAGCCTATGGTGACCCTTGTATGAGTTTGGATGAGAAAGACATTGCAAAAAAAATTGATATTTGAGTGATGAGAAAAAATCAAGTGAGGTAAGTGTTTTGTGCATGGGAGGATAAATAAAGTGGAAATATATTGAATTATATAAATGGAGAACTTGAAATAATATTTTTAATGAGGCATGATATCTTTTGATTCTTGGGTGTTAAATTGATTGATCTCAAGAATATGTGTTTTAAAATTGGTTTTGATTTGATATTAATGTTTACTTGACATGAAGTTTTGCCCAGGAGTGAAAAAGGGTAAGTGTGGGGGAGTTGATAAAACACTATTTTGTTGAATATTTTATTGATAATAAATGATATAATTTCCTCACATTGTGTTAAATATGTTTATTTATAAAATATTTGGGATTTGATCATTCATTTGAAAATTTGGTGAAAATTCCAGTTTTACCCTTTATAGTGCACTGTAGTATTTCGAAGATAAATACTTTTTTATTTATTATTTTAATTTTAAATTGTGTAAAAGTGTTTCTAACATAATTGTCTACAACTTTTATTCAGGACACTAGAGCTAAATAGTGAATTCGGTTGTTGAGAATGGGCCATGAAGTCAAAGTTGGGCTGGACTCACCAGAATGAAAGAGCTTCAGTATTTCGGCCATAACACCATCATCTGGTCTTGGATTGGGCCCAACATTTTAGAGGAGATAGATGACCCATATTATCACATATGATCCTTCTGTAAGGCCGGATAATTCATGTGTTTTGGTGGTCAAATTGGTGGTGCAAGTTGGCATAAAATATTTGGCCGAGATTCCTCATTCACACTTGAAACCACTTGGAACCTAGCCTCCCCACCACTCTATAAATTAGTTTTTTTCACATTTTTTGGGGTTGGGACGTGAATTATGATGTTTATGGAAGAGGATAAGAGGTTACACTCCAATTCACCAAGCAATTCAATAAGGGTAGCTCTTGAAGCAGGGATCCCTTTGTCGAAGCCCTATTCTTCTTCCTCATGTTGTAATGTTTGTGTTTTCTTAATAAACTTCTTTGTTCTTCTTTTATTTATTCTCTTTTCTTTTCTTTTGTTTAAATTTATTATTATATTAATCTTCTTAATTGGGTTGTAATCAAGAGTGTAGATGATATTGGGTTCTACCCTTTCAATCCTTTGCTCATGCAAAACGTCTCCACAATGACTACACCGCCAATGGAAGAGTAGTTCTTTTTAGTAATAAATCTACCTATCACCTTCTTCATTCATTTATTTTTAATAAATGAGATAATGTAATTAAGTAAACACGATCCATTAATTGAGTTTTCCAATTATAAGAAACTATGTGAGAACTTGAACAATTAACACAAAACGCGTGAGGTCAGGATTTGTGTGAATTGTGGGAGCGTGATCTTAATCAGTAATACAAGACCACATGGGATCAATTTGTAGAGTTCAATTACAATCCCTAAACTCAATTAATCCTCATTTATAGAGTGGTTTTGTGCCTTAATTTACAACTAACCATAAGCTAATCTTAGAACATCAATCAAAGGAGGGTGTTGCGATTGCATGTTCTGAAGTTATCCTAGGGTTAAATTCACTTCATCTTCGTGGTAAAGTTAATTCTCGTAGAGTTCGGTATTTAAAAAATTAAGGGATAATAATTAAGTGAATGTTAATTTAAATGATAATGATTAATAATATAGTGAATAGGTAGAGTTAGATCGATTAATTCTTTTAAATATTGTCTAAAAAATATCTTCTTGTTGTGTCTTTTTAATAAAACTTTATTTTAAAACTAAAAACATAAAAAATGCAATATTATTCCATCAAACATATTATAGATTTATAAAATATAAACAAACCCATCCTTTTAAGTAGTGTTTCAATTTTATTTTCTTTTGTTTTTTTAATACCTCTGAAAAGTTGTTTTAATTCACTTCCACCTTTGAGAGACGACCTTGGTCTGCCACTTTGCTGCACCTAAGTACCCCAAAATAACACTAATCATTTGGGGGCGCCCACGACAGTGCTCTTTCACACCACCAACACTTCATTTCTAAAAGTTCATAGAAATGGGGAATTATTCTAACCAATGCCCTAATACAAGGGTTAATGATGATCAACATCAAAAACCTATTAAGGAAAAGGACCAAGGGAAGTCACATGAAATATCTATTGGTGATTTTTAATATGACAATGAACTGGTTGAATGATCAAGTTTATTTGTAATGGGAATCAAAAATATGGTTTTGGAATCTCATTTATAGTATTAAGGAATATTGGAATATATACGTATTGGGTTTGAATAATTTTATGGTACTGGTAACCATGAAAAGCGATTGAAATATTTTTGGAAGGAAGATGATATGATTATAATGATGGGATATGGAGAAAATTATTGTATTAATGTGATCATGACTGATAAAAGGACAAAGTGACTTCATGGATTGAGTATATAGAAATTTTGGGATTTTGGTATATAGAAATAATTAACTTTTTACAGAATTCATATTTTCAATAAGGTTATATTGTAATTTATTTTTCAAGAGAATACATGATTAAGGTATTCACATGTTTGGAATGTGACAAACAAGATATATCATATGATAAATTGGGGATAAATGATTGTATTTACATGCTTTGTAGATGACCATTATAGTAATCATTTTCTTTATTCTGTGAGTTTGGACATAAATACTTTTGAGAATCCTATAGATTGAAATGGATTTAGATAGAAATCAGATAATATTGTTTAAGGAAATAGCTTTTTTCGATATTATTTCTGAAATGTTATAATGGTGTAGTTTTAGAAAAAGGACAACCCATATGACAAGTGACAACCCATCGCATCGAACAGGGATGCGGGAATCGAACACACAACCGAAGTGCGACTGGCCTGTATTGCATACCACTGGACTACAAGTAGTCCCTAGTTAGTAGAAATTAGTTTTATTTTATTAAGTGTTATGATAGATGATGTTTTAGTCTATTTTTGGAACCATATATGATTAATATCACCATATATGGAGTTATGTATATTTGATAAATTTTGATAACATTTTGTTTCAGACAGATGGATTGACCCATAATTCTATCACATAAACATGCTAACACTACAATAATGAAAAATTCAACTACATTTCTTTAAGACATGAAGTGGAAATTTTTCAAGGAATGACCAACGACAAGATTATACCAAAATCAAGTAAGTATTTCTTGTAATTCAAAATTTTAAACTTTAGCGAATTGATATTGAAAACGAAAAATGTTTTCCTAGTACCCTCATGTATGATGAATTATATGGTACCTTAGATCATAATAAATTTATGGCATTGTGATTGTTGGATTTTTCATAGACAAGTTCTGTACCACTCTCCATCAGAACGTGATGGTAATATTTCTCTTCCATATACATATTTTCCCCTATCTTCTCTTATGTGGAAACCCAGTGATGAGTTAATTTGGGTATCCATTACGTTTCATACTTTTGTTTTTAAATTTTTGTTTTACTATTCCTTTTTACGATGTGGGTTTCTATGAAAGAAACATTCAAGTATTAAACCATTTATAACCCCTGATGAATTTCGAGGGAGAAATTCATTTTAAGGGGGATAGAATTTAACACCCTGAGATTTTATGAGAAATATTATTTTTAATTTCTTTGATGTCTTGTGTTATAGGCTAAACAATTATTAGATTGTGCTATAAAAACACTATATTGCATTTTAGTATACGCAAAAACTATTCTTGGCTTATGTTGCATGCAAGAGAGACCTTCCTCAATCGCGTGTTATACGCAATACCGAGTTTCACTAAACCACGATACATTGTTATAATATTATTATGAACTAGCCATTATGAATAGTATTTACAAAATTTTTAATTTTAAAATATTATAATTCATCTTACACATTATCTAGAACATGATATGATAACAAAATAAATTTTTCATCTAAAATATGTATTTTTAAAAAAATGCAATTTTTCGACCTTTTGATGGTGTACCCACTTTAAATCTAATTTTTGACATGTTTATGAGTTTAATTTAACAAAAAAAACTTATTAATTTCAATAATTATATAACAATTTACTTTGGATAGTTTTTTAAAAATTTTCTGTTAACTTTCATATTTTGATGAATAGTAAAAATACGCTAAATTATAATTAAAAACAACTTTTTTCATCAAGATAATTTATATGGTTAAATTAAAAAAGTGAATGGTTTTAATGTATAAATATAATATATTTTTACCATTTTATATAATTCAAGTTATTGTCATTAATTTTACATTGAATTCATAGGTAAAACATTTCAATTTTTTGCAATGTTTTAACTTTTAAAACCCGTTTTCTCAAGAGAGAGATTAATTTGAAATTAAATACTGCAACTTCTATGTTTTGAATTTGAAAAAATTGATTTCGTATTTGGAATCAGTAGGTCAAAATTATCTTAATATTCAACCTTTTATTTTTAGACATTATGAATAGTATCTTCGGTAAATTTTATTTACTAGAGTTAACGGTAAATCAGGTAATTAAGGGTAAAAATAAGATTATAAAATTACCCTAAAACCGTACCAAATTATATATGATGAATATAAGTCAACCCATATCACCTAAGGATTTTAATAGATTCATTTCATGGACTTTTGACCATGAAAATGATGCAATTATTATTAAAACCAATGAAAGTGACAACATGTCACTCTCTTATATCTTATAAGTGTAATAATTTTAATTTAGTGATAATTTCATAAAACATAAAAAATAAATAGTCCAAATAAAGATAATAAAATTATCTACATCCTGAGAATTTATTTATAATTTTTAGGGATTAAATAAATATAATTAATGAAGACACAATAGTGATGTATAAATTACTTTATTGATTAAAATATCAAATAAATGGTTTTAAAAATATTAAAATAAATATTATATGAACTATTTAATGTTATCCATTAATTTTATAGATACACATGACATTTTAGTAATCTTTTATATATATTTTTTCGAACATACCTTCTCTATGGAGTTTATTTAAATTCAATCAAATGAATAGTGTCAAAAATCACAATATTGATATTTTATATTATTAAATTTTTTAATAATCACAAAAATATTTAAAAATTATAAATTGAAATTTATATGGTCTAAAATGTCATAAAGTATCTAATAATGGAAAACACACAACACATAATTATTCATAACAATTTAAAATTTAGAATGTTTTTACCCCAAATAAAATTTAATAGATTAAACAATAATATATCAAGTTGATATGGTTTAAAATAAATTCCCAACATGTCTAAATTTTATTGGCTGGTTATATAACCAAACTATCTCATATAATCTTCTATTTTGAGTCATTTTGGAGGGTTTTATATGGGGTTTTAGTTTATTATAAATTAATATTTTAGAGGTTTCCAAAAGTGTCTCTCTTATCTCTTATAAAAGGGCACCTCCTCTCTCTCCTCCTCACATCATATTGAGCCTTCATGTTCGGCCAAACCCAGAAAATTTGTCTTCTAAACTTCCCTAGAAACATACTAGAGATCTTGGTATTCTTAAAATACCATCTTTAGTTCCCTAAGAGGAGGTTTAGAAGAGGCGCGTCGAAGAAGTGGTAATATCCATTACCGATTCTTTCAAATTCATTTATTCTTCTTCTTCCTCTTATTTTTATTGTTTCATAATAAAGTAATAACATCAGTATCACTCAAATATGTATATGTTATTATAAATATGAAACAACCCTATTTCACCTTCTATCCATCCAACGGAAAACAAAATCACCGCGCGTGCATACGTTCGGAATACCGGCTCCACGCCGTGGTGTAATCTGTTTTCCACCACCACAATACTTGGGGGATATAATGGTGTAAGGAATAAAAATGTATGATTATTATAAAATGATAATAATTCTTATATATTCTATAATCCACTCCAATACCATTCAATAATTATGGAAATGATATCATCGCTCGTGTGTACGTATGGATTACCATCTCCACGACGCGAAGAGATTCATTTTCCATGTTAACCATTCAAGAATGATTATAAAGTATATATATAATAAATAATCACGAAATATATGACATAATAATGATACATGATATATATATATATATATATATGTCATCTACTTACTTCTAGTAAATTCAATAAGGAAATGAAAACAACGTTCACGCATACGTACGGTCTACCGTCTCCATGAACGGTGTATTTCATTTCATTTATCTATCTATTATTTATATATACTAAATATAAATGACATATAAATCATTTTTTCATTATGGATGTAATTAAATCATGATATAAGTAATAATAATATCAAGAAGAACAAGTCCACACACGTACGATAAATGAAACAATTTTACCCAAAATGCGGCTTTAACATGGAATTGACAAATTAACGGGTAATATATAGTCATAAGTGAATCATATATGATATAATAAATATTATTATGGTTATGTTACAAGTTAATAATTTGTTTAAACCCAGTATATAGGAGTTTTGGACATGTACATAATATATTGGACCTATGGTAGGGGATAATTATTCCAATCTTGCTCTTATCCGAGATTATTTCAACGTAAGTATTTACTAGGGTTATATTTATCATCCATATTCGTGTTTTATATAAATTTTTTCATAAAGTTTTTACTATTCTTCCATGTATGTTTAATTTTTGTTTACCCATTTTTTTTACTATGTAGTATGGAAGGAATCTTTCTTTTGTTTACTATAAGAGGTACTTTTTGACTTTTCCGGAAAAAGTAAAGAAGAATGTTTTTTAACCTTTTTCTGCATGAACATATTTTTACGGTTTAATAATGCCTAATTTTCATGAATCTTACTCTACACAATTTCATGATTTTTTTCAATAAAAATTATTCTCTTTTAAAATTAAATTTCATTTAGTGAAGATAAAATGATTTTGAAGAAGAGCGGATATTTTCATCAAGAATTCAATTCAAGTGTTTTATCAAAACCATTTCCAATATAAGATTAAATTATTTAATATGATTATGTTTCATGTATAATGTCTCTATTATTTATATGTTTTTATTTTTCTTGTGATGAAATGATATCCATTTTTTATGGATTATGTTATGACGGTATGATGTTTGTGAAACTCATTTTATATGTTGGGTTATGATGAATGATTTATGTTTATTTTGTGGCACACTTAAGAATGATTTCATTATGAGATGAGTGGGACCTATATCTCACTCCAACGCATTGGGTAAGGATTTATATCTCATGAGATAAACATGGTTGGGATGGAAAGTAAATACCATTTAGTAATATAGGTATGGAATGACAAGTAAACACAGTTTAGTAATGGACTTCTTCCACTTTGAAGGTCTTTGCAACAATGCCTTGGCTACTATAGAAATAATATCCTATGTTGAATGGTTTTCAACAATTACATGTTTTATTCCCAGGCTATTTTATCATTATTGATGTTCTATTATGATCTATTCCTTACGTACTGGCATGTTTTATGTCATTGCTCAAGATTTTGATGTTTAAACTTTATGTTCTTGTTTTTTAGTTCAAATGTATATGGTTTGTTTTATTTTCTCCATGATTACCCTTACTAAGCATTTGAACTCACCCTTTATACGTTTTCTTTTACCTAGGTCAGGAAGATGGGTATTAAGTAGGATATGCCAAAAGGGACTCTAGATATGATGAAATAAGTGGGAGACAATGTAAATGATTTATGAACCTGTTGTTTATGTTTCCAAGTTTCCAAAGACACTAATCTATTACGGTCCATGGGTGTCTATTTTTTGTTATGAATTAACTATTCGGGAAAAGTAATGTAATGTCCATGTACATCAATATTTGGGTCCCTACAATTTTTTTATGTGTTACTTGGTGATAGTATCCATGGTGAGGTTGGGAACATAGTGTACCTATTTAGGTGACGAGTTAGTTTCACTTATTGTTCACTGTGATTTAGCAGGATTTATTTACTTTTGCATGAGAGAATTCGAGGTGGACCATATTGAGTATACTGTTATACTCACCCTATGTATATATAAACTATTTTTCAGGTCACTTGGAGCAGGTTAGAGATCATACTGGTTTCTATTATCTTGGGGTTGTAGGAGCCGTTCAGGCTTGTGGTAGCTTCCATTTTTACATTCCTTTGGGTACTTGTAGTTTTTTCCCATTTTAGTTGTAGTATAATTTTATGACATTACAAATGTTTACCTGGGATTTCTTTAGTCTTACTGGATGAGTTGGAGTTGGTTGGTTTCTATCTTATCTCTCTCTTCTGCATGTGTTCTCATAGAGGGAAATTCCCCCTATTTGTGTGTTTTCTATACCCTCAGTGCTAGTCGCCAACCTGGGGCCAACTGGAGGTGGGACTTGGGGGTCATTATCAACCTACTAACATTGCCAGCCCAGGCGGGGTACTCTTTGTGGGGAGGGGGTCATGACAACCCTCATCCAACAAATTCATCAATTTTTGTAAAGAAAGAAGAAATACACTATTCTTAAACAATAACATTCGATCACAATTAAGGATGAACATGGGAAGATTTATATCCTTATATTATAGTTACTTACCTTCCTTATGGGTCTCTTTAATTATCTCATGCATAGGTGGAATAATTTTCATTTGATAATGATAACATCCCCCCACTTATGATTTACATATCCATCCCCGGAAAATAAAAAATAATTATATCTTTTGTGATACTCATCATAGATAATGTAGCATGGTCCTTTCAAGTCAAAAAAATGTTTCACCTTATTAGCATTTTCAAGGTGGTAATTTATTAGGTAGTAATAATCCTTAATATTATCTGGCTATCATCTCTCATGAATATTCAACTCTTTCTATGTGCATATGTTCTTTAATCTTTTATGATCGGTGTATATATCACACATTTCGGAATAATGACAATTCTTCTACATATTCAATACAATAAATACCAAAGTTAACTCTAAATAATTATTTTGGTAATTTTAAATATGAACCTTCAGTTAGATTGGGGAACATCTATCACCATATAATTATACATGGGGATGCATCCCTATCCTTAATATTATGTGTTCCTATATATAAAAAATCCCACTCTATTACATGAAATTGTAAAAATAGGCGTACTGACTAACATAAAATCCAATTTCTTGATCTTTTCTTCATTTTCGTTAATCCAAATGAAAACGTATCCATTTATTTTTAACATGGTTAGTAGATTAAACATTCATGTGAAATTCTCCACAATGTGATGATAATATCCAGCAAAAATATGAAAACCATTGATCACAGACATCGTAGTTGGTGTATGAAAATATTCAATAACATGAATCTTTAATTAAGTCCCTGATACACTATCACATAAGATTATATCATCAAAATGTTAAACTTTTTTAGTGAAAATTCACCCTTTGTAAAATAATCATGCATATTATCATTCATTAGGGTGTTCATGATATTCCTTGAATGATCTTCATGCACTTCCTTTCTCTTTGAATATATAAAAATAACATCTATAATGTCCACTGAAAAAAAAAAAGTAAATATCAAGTGGATCCATTAATTAAATCTATAAAACCCCAAGCTTCCACAGTACTCTTCTCTTTGAATATACAATAGCTTTCATTATACACAGATCTGAGTTCTAGCACACTACAACCAATCAAACTAGCATATTAAAATGACGTTATGAATAGTAATACCAACTTTTTGAAATTTTTTAATTTTTTTTTCAAAATGGACATCATTTAGGGACTGAGAATATCAAAATTATATTATGGTGATTTTTTAGTATTTTAAAAAAATATTCAATTTTTTATAAATATTGAAAAACACTACGTTATTGTTTATGATCAACTTTTTATTTAAATAAATATTTTTTATTTAAATTTATATTAAACTATATATAGTTAAAAAATTAAATAAATTAGTCCAATGTAATTCATTGAACTCATGTTATAATAAGATTAGATAAATAAATTTTTTTTGAACTTTTTAACAACTTTTTCCCACCTTTTATGCACATTTTCAAATTTACATAAAACGTAATTTTACCGTTTAGGTGAATTTAATTTCATAAATATAAAAGACATGGTTATCATCATTAAGTAAAATTTGGCTTAATAAGATGAAAATAATTGTTTGTGTATAGTAACTTTTGATTTTTATTTGTCAGGGTTAAAAGTAAATAGTGTCATTAATGATAAAATTAATATATAATAATATTTAATTACACCAACACATGTCTTATATCAATTGGATTAGTGTTTTCAACCAAAAAAACTTAGAAAAAAAAATATAATCCTTTTTATTAACATTGATTAGATTTTTCAATTTATTATATTTTATTTAAAGAATAGTTAAAAGTGTTAAATTCCAATTTTAATAACAAAAAAATTTTAATATAGGGTTATACATAAGTTAAATTAGGCTATAAATATTAATTAAAAATATAATATGATTTCCTAAATCATTTTATTTTATTTATAATTTTTATACATTATATAATTAAAATTATTTGTGATAGAATGATGATGCATAAATTACCCTATTAATGAATGATTAGATAAAATGATATTAATAATATTAAAATAAATATAATTTGAATTAATTAAGGATATAAACTTATTTTATAGATAACTTATACATGTTAGTGACACATTGGGTGAGTTTTTGACGTTATCATGTTGGTTTGATATTTTTTAAAATGAAAATATTGAATATTAACAAAATTGACATAAAGGTTATTTTAAAATAAATACTATTCTATTAAATTATATGAATCTCATAAAAATATAATGTTGAGGAAAATAATATGTACAGTGATAAAAATTTTATAAATGATGCACTTTATGTTCGTTTGGAAATTTAGATTAACTACATTAACCATGTTGTATAAAAATAAAATAATACAAGGTAAGACTTAAACTATTTAACTAAGGGTTAAATCTAAAAGATATGGTGATGATTATGACCCCAACATGCCTAAAACCTATATGTTGAGAGGGTTTCAACCCATCCCAATATTATCCTTGAAATAATTCAATTTGGATCTATTTGAAACCGAAGATGATTTTATAATAAATTAATATTTCTAGATTTTCTTAATGTGCCACTTACCTCTCTTATAAAAGGGAACATTCACTTCTCATAAATGGACTCTTCCAAAGACATTTGGCTCGGCCAAACTCTAAAATATATCCTCTAAACTACCATCACTTCAAACTAGAGTCCTAACATTGATCATTAATCTATCCAAAGGATCACTTTTGTTCAAATCAAAAGGAAGCACCCGAATAAGAGGTAATTATTTTATAACCTCTTTCAAATTTCGTTTCTCCTACAACTTATTATTTCTTTTTTGATTCCATAAAAAATAATAAATACAACAACTTATACATAATTATATTATTTTATAAATATGTTAAAACCATATTCATTTTTATATCCTTCATATGAATGATAAAGTCACCATGTGTTAGTATGTACGGCTTACCATCTCCACATCGTGGTGTAGTTTATTAATCAACAATAATTTTTTTAGATGGGTGTAAAAATGAGTATAATATATGAAAAAAATTAATATAACATGTTAATTATTATTTATATATAATATATAATGAAATTACATACAGTTTCACCATCAATAGAATGATATTTTCACTCGTGCGTATGTACGGCTTATTGTCTCCTTGACACGATGAGATTTGTTCCCCATTGTAACCATTCAAGAATAATTTTCATTTGATGATTAAAAATAATTTTTGAGAACTTAATATAATTCTATATATTAATCAAATAAATCTTATACATACCAAATATGAAACATTACTTACGTAACAAAACATATAAAGGAAAAAAATCATTTACACCCAAAAAAATGATAATACTTAAATATTATTAACAACAAAATATTATAGGATCATATATGAAATCATATTTATGTGTTTGGTTTTGGTATAATTTTATAACAATTATTCAACCATTATAGAGGAGGATAACATACCCTTGACGTAGGAAAAGTACAAGGTAAGGGTTAATTTTTCAATCTCTCTATTATATGAGGTGGGTTATATGTAAGTATATCTTGGGAAATATTTATCATCCACATCTGTGTTTCAAAAAAATGTATTTCAGAACATTTTTAATATTTACAAGACTATAGGTTTATTTTATTTATACCATTTCTTGAATTATTATAATTTTTTTGAAAGGAATCTCTCCATAATTTTCCAAACAAGATAATTTATGACCTTTTGGACCAATTAATGAAAGAATTTTTTTTAACTTACACAGAGGGTGCGACTATTTTCTTCCGTTATAACAACTTTGAATCTACTATTACAATCATATACGAACATTTTCAAAATAATGTTTTTCTTTTATAACTAGGAAACATTTAGATGATTTCAATGTAGAAAGAGATATTTCTCTCAAATTTTTTTTTGGATTGATTTCATCATTTTCAACATATATTGTTGGATTTTATGATTAATTGAAGTTTATTATTATAATACAATTTTCTTTATTTTATTGATTATTTAATGATATTTTTTACTATAGATGTGCTATTTTTATTAAATTCATGGTTTATGGTTAATGTATTAACATTTTGTATGAAAGTTTAATATGAATGATTATGTTATGTTTTAACCATTTCATGTTAGGAATGCATTAGATGTAGTAGATGAGATAGAATAGTGCTTAGGCATAGGGACATGAAATATATTTTTATTTATAGTCTTGGAACGAGGCCATGAATATGTGGTTATGACGTATGACATTATGCATTCCTTCAATATAATATTAGATATTGATATTACATTTGATTATTTATCTAGTAGAATATCCATGTAAATATGTAAATGGAATAATATGAATTATCTTTTACATATTATGCTAAAGTTTATGTTTAAAAAGCTTTTCTTTTAGTCTAATACATTATCTTAAATGGTTATAAATCTTTATGTTAGTTTTTGCTATAATTTTATCCTTACTAAGCTTCTGAGATCCCCACATTCTTATGTTTTTATTTTCCCAGGATTTATAGAAGTATATTATTACTGAACTGTAGGGATAAGATAAATTATATGAGTGTTTTCAAAGGAGGCACAATTTTGATTTTTTTTATTTCATAATATAATGAAAACCTTATGTATGTATCTAGTGCATCCCAGGCTACTAAACTGATCGGTCATTCAGGATATGATATCTTGAGATCATGACAATGTTATGTAATAATGCACTGACTCTGGGTAACTAGGGTTAGGGAATTAAAGTTGGTATCATAGGATGTTTATTACATACAATGGACACTAGATTTATAAAAACTCTAATTATAGAACATTACACTAAGATCGAATTTGAGGATTTGTGTAGAATAATATCCAAATTTTTTAATGTATATATTATGTGGCTTTTACAAGCAATAAATGAATTTTTGGATACTAAAAGTGGTCATGGTTCTGGCATAGATGTACCTAGGAGTGAAAACTCCGACAAGGAGTTTTGGGTTTGACTGGGGATATCCTTGTACACAAAAATGTGCCTTACTATGCACATGTTGTGACATTCCCATGATAAATGCTTAGGATAATTCCAATTTTTTTTACAGTCCATTATGAATTATCCATGAGTAAATACTTCCTCAAATATTTTTTTTGATTATGGATCATATGCATAAAAATTCCCATTTATGTTATGTATTTTAAAATTTTGGGATTAGGCGTTGTGATTCATAAACCAATTTAGTGTATAAAATTGGTTATAAGTGGAGCCTAGTGGAAGGAATATAAATTGTATAAACTCACGTAATCCATGAAGGGATTTACCTCTTATTCAATATAATTATTATTGAGATGGTGATGTAACTTGTTTGGAATAGATTATAACAATACTGGGACAACTCACCTAGGTTGTGAAAAAAACCTTACCCGTATGGAGCACCATGATCCACAATGATGAGGATCAATGTTATACTACATCATGTGGAAAAAATAACCAACATTCAATGGGACAATAAGTCCATTTTTTGTTGAGAAATGGATAACTTCCTTAGAGAAAATATATCATACTCTGGGGATAAGCGAAAGGGGAAAAAGTTTTCATGGATGTTTATCGCCTCTCAAGAGATGGATATCAATATTTTTTTCTTTAATTGAAAACACTATAGAGGATTAAGAAGTATCATATATGAAATGTATTAAGTTTAAGGCTCTTTTTTTTGGAAAAATACAATCCTCGTAAACATCGAGCGGATATAGAGGGGAAATTTTTGTGTTTGAGGAAAAAGTAGGATGAGAATGTCACTAATAATGAGGATAACATTACAAGGATAGCATGACATGGTGTAGATTATATACATAACACAAGAAGTAAGATTGATGTATTATTTTATGGACTCAAACCATTTCTCTGATAATAATTATTCTCAAAATTATTCTAATCGTACAAATATATAGTCTCATGTGTTATCAAGAGAGAAAATGAATTCTCTCTGTCTTATGGATTTAATGTGAAGAAAATGAAAAATAGATCTACTGATCATTATGGAAACAGAAATAAGGGGAAGAAGGGAAAAGTTGAATATCCACCTTGCCGTAAATGTGGGAAGAAACACCCTGGTAGTTTCTGGAAGGAAATGTGAGTTTGTTAATTGTGTGGAGAAAAAGGCCACAAATATCATGATTGTGATGGGAATAAAGTATCTACCAATGTTCAATTCTGTAATTGTAATGATGTGGTAAATTATGAAAATAATTGTCCTATGCATCAAGGAAATTTTCCCTAGAAATGGTAAAGGGAGCAGTGCAAAGATTATGTGATCACTACTGTTGAGGATGAAGTCCCTAACGATGTGTTAAAAGGTACTTTAATCATTTTCTCAAAATTAGCTAATGCTTTATTTGATTCTATATCATCAACTTCTTTCATATCATCCAAGAATTCCGTTAAAATTAGATATTTCTAATTTGAATTATTAAGAGAGTTATCATTCAAACCTTTTAAGGGAGGTATCATTGCAATAATTTTTTGTTACTCGATTACTATTATGGCATATAAACGTTCTTTATCTGTAGATTTTATTGTCGTACCCCTGATTAAATTTGATATATTCCTCAGTATGGATTGGATTTCAGACCATGATACGAAAAAAATTTGTTAGAAGAAGGAGGTTAAAATTTTTGATGATGAAAAGGAATACCTTATTTTTTTAGAAGAAACATCACCATGTTATTATCATCTAGATCCACCCCCAGTAGCTCTACTACATTCAATTATTGAGGGACAGGGGAGTTGAATAACTATGGGTCAGGAAAAAAATGTCAAATTGAAGATGTTCCAATTATTCAAGAATATATTGATCTGTTTCATGAGGATTTAACTGTACATATCCTAGAATGGGAAATTTAGTTTTCCATTGACTTAATTCCTTGTTCAAAACCCATATTGAAGACCCTTATCAAATGTCCAATGTGGAATTAGTTGAACTAAAGAAACAAATAGTGGATTTGAGTAATAAAGGATTTATACTGCCTAGTGTTTCTCCATGGGGATCCCCTATTCTTTTTATTATTTAGAATGATGGATCTATGAGTTTATTCATTGACTACTGGGAGATCAATGATATATCAATAAATAAAAATTATCCCCTAACCCGAATTGATGATTTATATGATCAAAATAAAGGTGCTCAATATTTTTCAAAGGCTGACCTTCGATCTGGATATCATATGTTGTGTGGTATGAAGGAAGACATTATAAAGACAACATTTCAAACCAGGTATTGGAATTCTGAGTTTACATTAATGCATTTTGTATTGACTAATGAATCCTCTATTTTCTTGGATCTAATGAATATAGTTTTTGAGGAATATCATGATGACTTTGTTGTGGTATTTATTGTTTATATCTTGGTAAAAATCAAAATCTACAATGATCATGAAAATCGCTTGTGCTCTATTCTAAATACTCTTAGATGAATGAAATTATATGGGAAGTTTAGAATGTGTAATTCTTGCTTTAGGAAATTTATTTTCATGGCCATATTGTCTCTGGAGATGGAATCTATGTTGATCCTTCAAAGACAATGGAAATCCAAGAATGGCCATCACCGATGATTATAACTAAGGTATGTAGTTTTATTAGCATAGCAGGTTACTATCGACATTTCGTCTATAATTTTTCTTAATTGGTTAACCCATGAACCAAGATCACATGTAAAGGGGGGAAATTTGTTTAGATAAAAGAGTGTGAAAAATGTATTGATGAATAGAAGAGAATATTATTCAATTCTCCTATCTTGACTCTACCATCATGGAATTATGGGTTTGTTATATACAGTGATTCATCTAGGAAAAGTCTTTATTTTGTCTTTATTCAGAATGGTAGTGTTATTTCCTTTGCATTATGAGAGATAAAATGTCATGGAAAAACAATCCCACATATGATATTGAGTTACCAAAAAAAATGTTTACTATGAAGACATGGAGACACAATCTCTATGGTAAAAATTGTTTGATATATACTAATCAGAAAAGTTTGAAGTATATTTTCCCATATAAAGAACTCTACTTGAGGTAAAAGCGATGGCTTGAACTACTCAAGGATCATGATTGCACAATACACTACCACCTTAGATAGAAAATATGGTGTAAGATTATTTGAGCATAAAATATAATGGTTTGCAAAACAAGAGGATATTTTAAATGGATCCTTTGTTAATGGATTTAGTAAATATGGATTTGAAACTAATCATGGATGGAGAAACATCAATACTTTTTCAAATAGTTTCCAAACCATCTTTATTAAAAAAGATAAAAAGTTCTCAAACTGATGATTAAGAGATTAAAAAGACAATTAGAGTACTGAATGATGGGATATTGGTTGACTTTTTATATGAAAATGGAATTTTTAAATTTGGGAAGGAAATTGGTGTTACCGATATTCCTGATCTAAAATTAAAATTATTAGATGGTCATCATAGCTCTAATTTCACTCTACACCCTGGTAGCACTAAGAAAAATAGAGATATGAAGGAACTTTTTTTGTGGGACAACATGAAGAGGGATATTTCTGATTATGTGTCAAGATGTATGGTTTTTCAAATGGTAAAGTCTATAAGACAACGTCCTTTAGGATTCATGAAACATCTTCCCATACCTGTGTAGAAATGGGATGATATTATAGTGGACATTGACATGGGTCTACCAATGAATCCTATAAGGAATGATGCAATATGGGTCATTTTTTATTTTCTTACAAAGTTTGAAAATTTTGATTCTATAAAACAAGATTTTCCACTTGAACATTTTGAAAGACTATTTATTAATGGAGTTTTAAGATATCAAGGTGTACCCCTATCGATTGTTACTGATCGTGATCCGTATTTTTCATCATTAATCTAGAAAAGTCTCCAGAAATCCCAAGATACTGAAATTCATTTGAGAACTTCTTACCACCCACAAACTGATGAGAAATCATAACAGACAATTCAAACCTTAGAATACATGTTGAGATTTTTATCATTGAAATTCAAGGTATGTGGGATCATTATTTACCTATAGAATTATTTTAATATAGCAATATATTCCATTCAAGTATTCATAAGGAACCATATGAATCAATATATGGGATGATATGTCGCACAACAACATTTTGGGATGATATTGGTGAAAGAAAACTCATAGTCCCAAAACATGCTGAGGATGAAATGGAAAAAGTGATGATTATCCAAATCCACTTCAAAGCAGCTCAAAGTAGGAAAAAGAGTAATGACGATAGTCAATGGAAGGATTTGGAATTTCAAGTTGGAGATCATGTTTTTTCGAAGGTATCTCCAAGGAAGTGTGTTATAAAATTTAGAACAAAGGGTAAATTAATTCCTAGGTACATCAGACCTTTTGAAATTTTAGAATGACTGGATTTGTAGCATACTATTTGGAAATTCAATCAAGCCTCTCCAATGTTCATGATATGTTCTACATATCACTGTTGAGAAAATACATTCTAGAAAAAATGCATGTACACCACATTGAACAAATAGAACTAGAACATGATCTATCTTATTGTGAAGATCCTATCATGATTCTTGATACCATAGAATTTTTTTTGAGAAACTAGACGACTCATATGGTAAATGTTCATTGGAGAAACCATAATTTGGTAGTGGCAACGTGAAAACATGAGGAACTTATGAGGAAACCCACCTGAGTATTTTTAGGCAAAATATTTTTAGAAATTTTGAGGAAGAATGTATTTGAATTTTGGAAGAATGTAACACCCCAATCTTCCATGGTATGATTCTCTTTGAATAATACAATAGTTTGTGTTGTATGCAACTCTGTGTTCTATCACACCATGAACATTCAATATAGTGGTTTCAAAAGTAGTTATTAATAGTAATACACATTTTTTGAAACATTAGAAATTTTATTTTTTAAATTGGAATTAATTTTTGGATTTGGAATAACTTTATTATCTTAAGGTAAATTTTTGGTATTTTTCTAAAAACATTCATTTTTTGATGAATAGAGAAAACAAAAAACGTTATTGTTTAAAACTGACTTTTTATTTAAATAATTATATTTCATATAAATATAATTTAAAGTCAAAATAGATACATAATTACTATATTTTTCCAATTTAATTCATTTGAGTCATTTTATTATAATATTTGATTTATAAAATTTTATTGAACTATTTAACATCTTTTACCCACCTTTTAGGCACATTTAAAAATTCTCATAAAATGTAATTTTACATTTTCTATGAATTTAATTTCAAAAATTTTATAGACACAGTTTTCATCAGTATGTAAAACGTGGTTCAATAGAATGAAAATAATTTTGTTTGAATATTTACTTTTGAATTTTATTTACCACATTTAAAAGTAAATACTGTATTTGAAGGTAAAAATAGTATATAATGATATAAAATTACCCCAATACATGTCCAAATTATATAGGATAAGTGTTTTTTGACCAAAATAAATCTTAAGACAAAAATATTATCCTTTTTTGACCAATATGGGTTATATTAGAACATTTATTATATCTTATATATAGAAGAGATAAAAGTGTTAAATTTAATGTTAAATAACTAAAACATTTTTAATATAGGGTTATACATAATATAAAATCAACTATAAATATTCCATAGAAAGATAAAACATTTCCTACATCATGGTATTTTATTTATTGTTTTTATATATTAAATATTTAAATTTATTTATGACACAATGAAGATGCTGAAACTACCTTATTAATTGAATATTAAAATAAATTATATTAATAAATTTATAATAAATATAAATTGAATTAATTAATGACATACTCTAATTTTGTAGATAACATAGACATGATAGTGACACATTTAAATTTTTTTCTCAATCGTGATGTTGTTTTGATATTTTTAAAAATCAAAATATTGAATTGTAACAAAACTTACATAAATGATATTATAAAATAAACACTATTTTATTAAATGATTTCATAGTCAAAAAAATATAATTTTCGTCCAAATAAAATGTATAGTGATAAAAATTTCAAAATTGATCCACTTTTGTTTTTTGGAAATTTATAGTAACTATATTAACCATGTAATATGAAAATACAAGAAGACATAGTAAAAGTTATACTATTTAACTTAGGGTTAAATCTAAAAGATTTGGTTTCTTTTATGACCTAAACATTTATAAAACCTATTTCTTGAGATTTTATCAACCATAACCCATACTATTCTCAAAATAAATAAATTTGGATCTATTATAAGAAAAAATCATTATATAATAAATTATTATATTAAGCTTTTCCTAAAGGCCCCCTCACCTCTCTTATAAAAGGGAAATTCTCTTTCTCTTAAATTCAATTTTTCAAAGACATTTGGCTTGGCCAAACCCTTCCAAACTATCCTCTCCACAACCCTATAATCATCCTATAGGCCTTACATTGATCATAAAACACATGAAAGGATTAATTTTTTTCAAATCAATAGGAAGCACCCGAAGAAGAGGAAATTATTTTATCAACTCTTTCAAATCTCATTTCATCTTCAACATCTTCATTCATTGTGGATTCCAAAATAAGAAAATAAATCCATTACAATCTACATAATGATATGTTATTATAAATATTTTACAACTATATTCATTATTCTATCCATCTTATGATTGAAAAATTCACCATTCATTCGTACATATGGCATATCATCTCCTCGCCGTGGTGTAGTTTGTTATTCAACCTTACTTTTTTTAATGGGTATAATAATGAGTATAATTTACATAAATAGTAAATATAACATGTTTATGATTATATATATGTAATATAAAACCCTATTACATACTATTTCACTATCAATAGAATGATATTGTCACTTGTTCTTAAGTACATCTTACCGTCTCCACGATGAGATGAGATGTGTTCCCCATCGTAACCATTAAAGAATAATTTTCATTTTATGGTTAAAAATAATGTTTTAGATCATAATATCATATGGGATATGAATCAAATACAAACCATCCCTATCAAACACATCTTACATAACAAAATATATAAAGGAAGGAGAATCAGTTAACACTCAAAAGAATCATAATATTAAAAGATTATTAAAAAAATATTATAGGATCATATGTGATATCATTTTTATTTATTTGGTTATTTTATAATTTTATAACAACTAATTAAATATTATAAATGATGTTAACGTACCCTCGACAAAGTAAAATTACAATGTAAGGGTTAATTTTACAATCTCTCTATTATCCGAGGGTGCTTATACCTAAGTATCTAAAGAGAATTATTTATCACCCACATTTGTGTGTTTTTCAAATGTTTTTAATTTCTTTTATTTCCTAGACTACGAGTTAAAATCATTTATTCCCTTTTTTTAATTTTTATAATTTTTTTTGAATGGAATATTTCTCTCTTTTTCAGAATAAGAATCTTTATGAACTTTTCGACAAAATAAGGGCATAATGTTTTTTAACTCATATGATGGGTGTGGTTATTTTATTCCATTATAAAAACATATAAACATTCATTAAAATATTATTATAATATTTTGAAAATAAATCTATACTTTTATAATTAGGAGACTATTAAATGATTTCATAGTAGAAAGAAAAATTTCTCTCAAATAGTTTTTGGATTGATTTTATCTATGTCTACACCTATTGTTGGATATTATGTTTAATTGATGTTTATTTATAATGAAACAATATTCTATACTATATTGATAGTTTTATGATATGTTTAAAAATGGATGTGATATTTTTTAAGTTATTAACGGTTTATGGTTAAGTTATTAGCATTTAGTATGCTAGTTTGATATGAATGTTTTTGTTATGATTCACACTTCTCATATGAGGAATGCATTAAAATTAGTAAGTGAAGGGTGGGGCCCTTTATAGCCCCTCTATGCATCAGTAGGTATCAAGAGACAAACTAGTGTCTTGGGACAAGGCCTTGATAATATTTTTATTTATAGTCTTGGAGTGAAGCCTTGACTATGTGGTTATGATATCTGGTATTATGCACTCCATCATTATGAGATTTGTTATGGATATTACATGTGATTTTTCATCTTGTAGAATATCCATATGAATAAGTAAATGGAATTATTGGATTTATCTTTTCCATATTATAATTAATTTTTTGTTTAAAAGTATTTTCTTTTTGTCTTATACATTTTCTTAAAATTTTATGCTTATTTGTGTTATATTCTGTTATATAGTTATCCATACCGGGCATCTGAGCTCCCCTATTTCTTATGTTTTATTTTTTCCCGGATGCGAAGCAATATATTATGACTATTCTACAAGGATATGATAAGGGATATGAGGTTTTTGAAATAATAGAAATTTTTTTGTTTTTTCATTTCATAATGAATTGTAAAACTAATGTATGAATCTATAACTCTTAATGATACTAATCTGATCGGTCATTTGAGACATGATCTCTTGTAATCATGACAATGTTATGTATTAATGAAACAACTATGGGTAATTGTGGTTGTGGTATTACAAAATCCATGATGATATTATGATAATTCGTTTTACCAAATGACATCAATATATATTCTTAGTGACCATATATTTCACAGAATGCATTCTTGGTTATATTATCTATATTAACCCTCAATTGATGATATCGATAATGATAATCATGGAAATGAATTTTTATCTATATATTTGATAAAAATTAGTTTTAAATATAATATATATGACACTTATTCATTATTGGAATATTGTTAAGTAGCAAATAATCAATGAAGAGTTTTATTGTTCACTATTTCTTATTAACAAATAGAACTGGTGCACTGTAATTTTAAAAATATCACCAAAGTAGTTCCTTAAAAAGATTTTATGAATGTTTATTTCTCAATTATACATCTCAATAAAATGAATTATATTTGGAGTTTTTGAAATATGAATAACACCATGCATGATTTCGATTTAAACTAATCTTCATGAATTAGTGGATTTCTATGAAACTCTTAAGAAAAAACATCAACAAATTCCCAAAATATTGGAATATATTTGTATTTTTGTTTCACTCTATCCTTCTAAGATAAATACCATTTTCAAAGAAATAAAGAACCATAGAATGGATATATATTCAATTTAAAGTTCATTTTTTATCATCACATTGGTAGAAAACTATAGGTTAGTTTAGAATATCAAACATTTCGTCCATTCCATAGAAAGAGATTTGGGATTTATTTAATGAAATATTGTTCATTCCAATGATAATATTAATTGAATCTAGTTAATTAATAATGGTTTTGTTAGGAAGAATATTACCAAAAGAATCTACTAGAGAAGAATCATAGATTTGATATTTGACCATCATAACATTAATAATTTTTTGACTAACTCAATATATATTTATTGGGGAGGTAAGTTTATTCAATTAGATAATTAAATATATATAAAACAGTGTTTAAAGGTAAATGAAAATAAAACATTAGATAATCTATAGTGGTTGAAATGTGTATGTTTCATCATGTTTTTCTGATAATCCACATCACAAATCATGATAACAAGATGTTTTCGTATTTATTTGTGAAAATAAAGGTGTGGATTCATATCATCATGAAAAACCATCAATGTTTTGAACTATTTTTCATAATTATTATTGTCATTTGATTTTATGAATTAGATAATGGTTCATACATTAGTTGGCATATACTTTTTCTCCATTGACTTAATTAGTATATTTTTCCCCTTTTATCCTTAACATGATTTATGACCCACCCTCTGAGATTCAATGAAACTTATATTTCTATTCTAACAATTCCAATGGTATTCATTCCTATATTTTTGGCAGGTATATTTCTTGAATTTCATTCCACCGAGTCATTTTTTCAAGTTATCATGAGGTATATTTTTCCCTCATTGTTCAAATCCATGGTAATGATTGGAATTTCCAATTTCCATTCCTACATTGAGAAAACATAAATTATTTTATTATAATATAAAATATCCCACATATATAACACCATTAAGATAAATTGTTTTAATCCACTAAAAACCAATCCACTTTTATTGCAGGTCTAGTTATTAGACCATAGAAATTCTATACATGTATTGTAAAATGTCCTATATTATTACAAATGGATTCATCATTATTTTTCTTAAACATAATGAATTCCTTAAAAAAATTTACATATGAGATATGGAAATTTTTTACCAGAAAATAAATTCATAAACTCATCCCATATATGTATATATTCAATTTACTCCCCTTGACTCAAATTGTTAAAACACTTCCATCATTGATCCCCTTATCCTTCCAAATGATAACAAGATAATACAACATGTTCATGTTACAGTCACTTGATAATTGAAATTATATTCTCAATAGAAATAATTTTTCAATCTACCACTAGTGGATTAGATTACACAATAAAATTAGGATTTTCTTTCCTCAAAATTGATTTAATAGTATATTGTTAATTCCTTTTATTGTTATGAAACATAGAAAGATTCATACCTTGATCATGTTATGAGAGAATAAAACCATGATTCTATATTCTTACATCCATAACATAAATATTATTGATTGTAAAATCATTTCATTTTCTATAACATTAAATATTAACATGATTCCTCTAGGTTTAATCGATTGGATAAAACCAAAAATATATTATGAATAAAAATAATCATAGGTGGAAACCACATTATAAGGAATAATAATTTATAGGATGTCTAAATGTTGATAGGTTATTCAATTTTATGATTTAAAAATTTTATATCCAAAAAATCTTCTAAAGGAATATGAGAAACAAAAAAAGCCTACATGAATCAGATAATTCCAAACCTCGCATTAAATTCTGAAGCAATTCCAAATAAACATTAAAATGTTTCAATTAATCACAGTATGAATACTCCATGTGATAGAGGATTACATCTTGTTAAGATTATCTTTCATCATATCCTCAATGTGTAAGGTCATGTTGTATTAGATCTAGATATATTCCACAATATTTATTTTCCCCAATTCATTTCACGATCCAATATCAAATTGTTCTTGACGATATAGTCAATTTAATAATCAATTTTGTCAACTCAGATCAATATTTTGTACATTCTATCAGAATCTGAATTTGAAATATTGATATCAAAATCTTCTTCAATCATATGTTCCTTAGAATGTGGATAGAGATTCATTTTATAATCCCACTTCCATGTATCCTTCTTGTATATATCAGATTACTATGGTTCCAAAATCAATTTTGGAACTTCTCACTAGAAAATATTAGTCTCCATATATTTATCAGTAGTAACATCTACCACATAACAAATATTTTATGTTTTCATCTCTAGGGTTTAACTTTTTATAACAATAACTGGATCCAGACAAGCCTCCTCCTGGGTATTCATTTGTTTTTCTATTGATATATTGACCATGTGCATTAAAATATTGGTAATATATTTTTATTTATTTTTTATTTCTTATGATTTAAAATAATATTTCTATATTCTAAATTACTTTGCTTCCCATTCATTATGTTATACCAAGAAACCATAATTTTAGGATGGATTTTCTCATACTATGTAGTTGATTAGGAATATGAATAAATTGCACTATTTAGATGATCTCCATCGATCTTAGATCTAACTGACTTCCTTATACATCATGGAATGATAGACTACCACCTTTAAGGTTCAACATCTTCTTAATAATTTTCCTAGTCAAGTAAAACTAGCATCCAAGGCTTCTAAGATATTAATCATATTAAGAGTAATAATTAATTGTATGGTACTTGTTCAACTTTATACAATAAACCAACGATCTATTAAAGCCAATGTATCTAATTTTGATCATTAATGATCGATACTGTCAACTGGAAGATGACTAGAATGCACAACCTCCTCAATCCTAGAACCTAAATCATTGGTCAGACTCCTACCAATATTAATCCTACCACCATTTTTCTAATTTATAGAAAAAATTAAGAACAAATTTAAATGTCACTGGGCTGTTTAAAATTTTTTAAATATTTCATTAATAAGATGATCAACTCCTTCCAACTCAAACCTAATGCTCAAAACAATTTATAAAATAATTGGTTTATAAAGTTGAAACCTCACCCCTTTTGAAAAATTATATCCATGAAATAAAAAATCCCCACCCAAGGTACCTAATGGATGCTCTACTCGAGCATTATATTATACTTTATACATGAAACTAATAGAATAAATCCCATGATGTATAGAAGAAGAAGAAAATGGAACCCAATTATTTTAGAAAATCTATAATTTCAAAAATAGATTATTATGAACTTCAATGGAGAAAAAATCCTATATATCATTGTATATATCAAATTATTAGTATATTATCATAGAAATTGTATGAAAAAAATCAAAGGTGTGATGATCATAGTAGAGGAATCAATCAATGATATTGTCGATCAAATGATGGATCCCCATATTCTAAAATGGTAGAAGAAGACCAAGATGGTATATTCATATCTTCATGATGGGTTGATATTACTTTAGGTGAAAATTGATATACCATTGAATATGGGAGAAATTAAAACATAATATATTCAATAGAGAATTATCCCAAGTGAGGATTTGGTTATCTTCTATTGAGAAACAGATAAAAAATGATTCATGTACAGAATCCCTAATTTATTCCCATATGAGTTTCCAAATGTTAACTGAAACATTAATTGATAAAAAATATAATAATAAAAGATTTACTTTAATTAATATTACATATTCTTTTATGAATATTCAATACATTTCACAAAATCATTCCAACCAACGAAAATTGTTACGAATATTTAAAGAATAGATTCAAAATAATATTATATCCTGAATAAAATTCAACACATACCTTAAATATATTACTATTTATTAGACTTTATATAAATACCCTATTATATTATTTCTTTATGTCCTCGAGAATGGAGAGATAAAAAATAGAGATCTCAGAAAATCAATAATTGTGAATATGGGAGGGAAAATTTGATGATTGTTAGAATGTATATGATTAGAATTAGGGTATGATATCATGAATATACAAAAAATTCTAAAAACCATATTAATTGTGCTTATAAAATATGATTCATGGAATAAAACATTATCATTTAAAATGACATGATTCATAAGAGTAAAAAATCATAAAAAAATCAATCATGAACCCTATGATTAATTAATAAAATTATGGAACAATAATAAGCAGAGAAACCATTTCCTAAATCAAGGTTAACTACCATGTCTATAAAATTATAATAGATCATGCATCAACACTTGTTTCACATACTAGGTTAGGCTCATTGATTTGTTTTTTCAAGTGATTCAAGCACATCAATTTGATTCCCATAGAATATCAAGAACAACGACCTATTTCCCATAATTATATCATGATATATAATACATTACCAAATAAATTAGAAGGATATATAATTATATACCCAACACCTACATAATATAAACAATACATATGTGTAAAATAATATCAGAAAACATTGAAGAAATTATAATATCATAACCTAATAAAATTTACTTTTCTATATAAACATTTCATTATATCATCTAATATTAAGTATTAAACATGAGTATAATTTTTATAAATAGTAAATAGGACACGTTAATGATTCTTTATATGTAATATAACATAATATTACATACTATTTCACCATCAATAGAATGATATTGTCTCTTGTTCTTAAGTACATATTACCGTCTCCACGATGAGATGAGATGCGTTCCCCATCGTAACCATTCAAGAATAATTTTCATTTGATAGTTAAAAATAATGTTTTAGAAAATAATATCATTTGGGATATGAATCAAATACATCCCATACCTAACAAAAAATTCTTAAGGAACAAAACATATAAAGGAAGGAGAATTAGGTAACACACAAAAAATCATAATATTGATATATTATTAAAAAGTAAATATTAGAGGATCATATATGATATCGTTTTTATGTGATTATTTTATAATATGATAACAACTAATTATTTATTATAAATGAGGTTAACGTACCCTCGACACAGGAAAATTACACTGTAAAGGTTAATTTTACAATGTCTCTATTATCCGAGGTTGATTATTCCTAAGTTTATAAAGTGATTTATTTATCACCCACATTTGTGTTTCTTTAAAAGGTTTTAAATTTTTTTTATAATATTTCTTAGACTATGGGTTAAAATCATTTATGACCTTTTTTGAATTTTTATATTTTTTTTTGAATGGAATCTTTCTATCATTTTCCAAACAAGAATCTTAATGTCCTTTTTGACAAAATAAGGGCATAATGTTTTTTAACTCATCTGGTGGGTGTGATTATTTTCTTCTATTATAACAACTTATAAACTTTCATTAAAATATTATTAGAATATTTGAAAAATAAATCTATACTTTTACAATTAAGGTACTATTAAATGATTTCATAGTAGAAAGAGAAATTTTCCTCAAATAGTTTTTGGATGGATTTTATCTATGTCTACATATATTATTGGATTTTATGTTTAATTGATGTTTATTTATAATGATAAAATATTATATATTGTATTGATAGTTTTATGATATGTTTGAAAATTGATGTGATATTTTTTATGTTATTCACGGTTTATGGTTAAAGTATTAGCATTTAGTATGCTAGTTTGATATGAATGTTTTTGTTATGTTTAACATGTCTCATATGAGGAATGCATTGGATGCTGTAAGTGATGGGTGGGGCCAGCTATAGCCCCACGATGCATCAGTATGTCTCAAGAGACAAACTAGTCTCTTTGGATAGGCCTTGATAATATTTTTATTTATTGTCTTGGAACGAACCCTTGACAATGTGGTTATGATGTCCGATGTTATGCACTACATAATTATGAGATTTGATATTGATATTACATGTGATTATTCAAATTTTAGAATATCCATGTGAATAATTAAATTGAATTATTAGATTTATCTTTTCCATATTATAATGATTTTTATGTTTAAATGTATTGTTTTTTAGTCTTATACAGTTTCTTAAATTTTTATGCCTATTTGTGTTACTTTTTGTTATGTTGTTATTCATACTGGGCATCTGAGATCTCCCATTTCATAGGTTTTATTTTTTCTAGGATGAGAAGTAGTATATTATGACTATTCTACAAGGATATGATAAGGGATGTGAGGTTTTAGAAAGAATACAAATTTTTTTTGTTTTTTCATTTTATAATGCAATGTAAAATGAATGTATGTATCTAGTACTTCCAAGGATACTAAACTGATCGGTCATTTGGGACATGATCTCTTGTGATCATGACAGTTACATATATTAATGCACAAACATTGGGTAACTGTGGTTGTGGTATTACAAAATCCATGATGATAATATGAGAATTAGTTTTACCAAACGTCATCAATATATATTCTTAGTTTTCATATATTTCACAGAATTCATTCTTGGTTATATTATCCATATTGACCATCAATTGATGATATCGATAAAGATAATCATGGAAATGAATTTTTATCTAAATATTTGATAAAATTAGTTTTCAATATAATATAGATGACACTTATTCATGATTGGAATATTGTTTAGTCACTAATAATCAATGAAGTGTTTCATTTCTCACTATTTCTTATTAACAAATAGAACTGGTGCACCGTAATATGACAAATATGGCCAAAGTAATTCCTTGAAAAGAATATATTAATGTTTATTTCTCAATTATTCAACTCAATACAATGAATTCTATTTGGAGTTTTTGAAATATGAATAACACAAGGAATGAGTTTGATTAAAACTCATCTTCATGAGTTAGTGGATGTATAAGATACACTTAAGAAAACACATCAACAAATTCCCAAAAATATTCGAATATATTTGTATTTTTGTTTCACTCTAACATTATAAGATAAATACCATTTTCAAAGAAATAAATAACCATAGAATGGATATAGATTCAATTTGAAGTTCATTTTTTATCATCACATAGGTAGAAAACAATAGGTTGGTTTAGAATATCTGATATTTTTTCCATTCCATAGAAAGTGATTTGGGATTTATTTAATAAAATATTGTTCATTCTAATGATAATATTAAATTAATCTATGTAATGAATAATGATTTTTTCCAAAAGCATATTACAACAAGCATCTACTAGAGAAGAATCATAGATTTGATATTTTTCCATCATAACATTATGAATTTTTTGACTAACTCAACATGTAATTATTGGGGAGGTAATTTTATTCAATTAGAAAATTCAACAGAAATAAAATAGTGTTTAAAGGTAAAATAAAATAAAACATTAGATATTCTATAGTGGTTGAAATGTGTACGTTTCATCATGATTTTATTATAATCCACATAACCAATCATGATAACTAGAGGTTTTCTTTTTTATTTGTGAAAATAAGGGTGTGGATTCATATCATCATAAAAAACTAATGATGTTTTGAACTATTTTTCATAATTATTATAGTCATTTGATTTTTTGAATTAGAGAATGGTTCATAAATTAGTTGGAATCTACTTTTTCTCTGTTGAATTTATTAGTATATTAATCCCCTTTTAGCGTTGACATTATTTATGACCCACCATCTTAAATTCAATGAATCTTCTATTTCTATTCAACCAATTCCCATGATATTCATTCCTATATTTCTGGCATGTAGATTTATTGAATTTCATTCCACTGAGTCATTTTTTTAAGTTATCATGTTGTATATTATTCCCCCACTATTCAAATACATGGGAATGATAGTAATTTCCAATTTCCATTCCTATATTGAGAACACACAAATTATTTTATTATAATAGAAGATATCCCATATAGATAACACCATTTAGAGACATAGTTTTAATCCACTAAAAACCAATCAATTTTGATTGAAGGATTAATTATTAGACCATAGAAATACCTTATATGTATTGTAAACTATACTACATTTTTACCAATGGATTTATCATTATTTTTAATAATCATAATGAATTCCTTCAAAATATTTTTACATATGAGATATGGAAATTAGTTACCAGAAAATAAATTCTTAAACTCATCCTATTTTATATATATATATATATATATTCAATTTATTCCCCTTGACTGACATTGTTAAAACGCTTCCTACATTGATCTCCTTATCCTTCCAAATGATAAAATGCTAATATAACATGTCTATGTTACAGGAACTTGAGAATTGAAATTATATTCTCAATGGAAATAATTTTTCACTCTACCACTAGTGGATCAGATTACATAATAAAATTAGGATTCTCTTTCCTCAAAATAGATTTAATAGTATATTTTTTATACCTTTTATTGTTATGAAGCTCATAAATATTCATACCATGATCATGTTATGAGAGACTAAAACCATGATTCTATATTCATACTTCTATAACATTAATATTATTGATTGTAAAATCATTTCTTTTTCTATAACATTCAATATTAACAAGATTCCTCTAGGTGTAATCCATTATATAAAACCAAAAATATAGTATGAATAAAAATAATCATAGGTGGAAACTACATTTTAAGGAAGAATAATTTATAGGAAGTCTAAATGTTGATAGATTCTTCAATTTTATGATTTAAAAATTGAATATCCAATAAAACTTATAAGGGAATGTGAGAACCCAAAAAGCCTACATGAATCGGATAATTCCAAACCTTGTAGTAAATTCTGAAGCAATTCCAAATCAACATTAATTTTTTTGAATTAATCACAATATAAAAACTCCATGTGACAGAGGATTCCATCATGTTTTGATTATCTTTCATCGTATCCTCAATGTGGTAAGTCATGTTGTCTTAGATCTAGATATATTCCACAATATTTATTTTCCCCAATTTATTTCATGATCCAATATCCAATTGTGTTTGATGATCTAGTCAATTTAATAATCAATTTGATCAACTCAAATCAATATTTTGTACACTCTATCAAAATCCGAATTTGAAATATTGATATCAAAATCTTATTCAATCAACTGTTCCTTATAATGTGGATAGAGCTTCATTTTTGAATCCTACTTCCATGTCTCCTTGTATATATTAGATTACTCTGGTTCGAAAATCAATTTTGGAACTTCTCACTAGAAAACAGAAGTCTCTATAGATTTATCAGTAGTAACATCAACCTCATAACAATTATTTTATGTTTTCATCTCTAGGGTTCAACATTATATAACAATAACTGGATCCAGACAAGCCTCCAATAGGGTATTCATTTTTTTCAATTGATCTTATGACCATGTGCATTAAAATATTAGTAATATCTTTTTATTATTTTTTATTATTTCTTATGATTTACAATGATATTTCTATAGTCCAAATTACCTTGCTTCCCATTCATTATGCTATACCCGAAAACTATAATTTCATGATGGATTTTCTCATACTAGGTTGTTGATTATGAATATATATTTCACTATTTAGATGATCTCTATCGGTCCTAGATCTGACTGACTTCCTCATACATCATGGAATGATAGACTACCACCTTTAAGTTTCAACATCCTCTTACTCATTGTCCTAGTCAAGAAATACTAGCATCCAAGGCTTCCATGATATTACTCATATTAAGAGTAATAATTAATTGTATTGGACTTGTACAACTTTATACAGTAAACCAACCATATATTAAAGCCAATGTATCTATTTTGGATCATTAATGATCGATGCAGTCGACTGGAAGATTACTAGAATGCAAAACCTCTTCAATCGTAGAACCTAAATCATTGGTTAGACTCTTTCCAATATTAAACCTACAACCATTTTCATAATTTCTAGAAAAATTTAAGAACATATTTAAATAGAACTGGGCTATTAAGTATTTTCTTAAATATTACATTCATGGGATGATCAAATCCTTCCAACTCAAACCTCATGCTCAAAAAAATTTATAAAATCATTGGTTCATAAGGTAGAGACCTCACCCCTTTTGAAAAATTAATCCATGAAATAAAACATCCCCTCCCAAGGTACCTAATGGATGTTCTACTCGAGCATTACACTCTACTTTATTCATGAAACTGATAGAATCAAACCCAATATGTATAGAAGAAGAACACAATGGAACCCAATTATTTTAGAAAAACAATAATTTCTAAAATAGATCATCATGAACTTCAATGGAGAAAAAATCCTATATATAATTGTACATATCAAATTTTTTTATATTATCAAAGAAATTGTATGAAACAAATCATAGGTGTGATGATCATAGTAGAGGATTCAATCAATGATATTGTCTATCAATTGATGTATCCCTATATTCTAAAATGGTAGAAGAAGACCAAGATTGTATATTCATATCTTCATGATGGGTTGATATTACTTTAGGTAAAAATTGATATACCATTGAATATGGGAGAAAAGAAAACATAATATATTCCATAGGGAATTATCCAAAGTGAGGATTTGATTATCTTCTGTCGAGAAACTGATAAAAAATGATTCATGTACAAAATCCCTAATTTATTCCCATTTGAGTTTCCAAATGTTAAATAAAACATGATTTGATAAAAAATATAATGTTAAAATATTTACTTTCGTTAATATTTCATATTATTTTTTGAATATTCAATACATTTCACAAAATCATTCTAATGGATGAAAAAAGTTAAGAATATTTAAAGACTATATTCAAAATAATATTATATCATCAATGATATTCAACATATCCCTTAAATATATTACTTTTTATTAGACTTTATATAAATACCTTACTATAATATTTCTTTATATCCTAGAGAATGGAGAGATAAAAAATGGAGATCTCAGAAAATCAATAATAGTGAATATGGGAGGCAAAATTTGATGATATTTAGAATGTATATGATGAGAATAATGTTATGCTATCATGAATATGACAAACAAATTTAAGAACCATATCAATTGTGGTAATAAAATATGATTCATGGAATAAAACATTATCAATTAAAACGGCATGAATCATAAGATTGAAAAATCATCAAAAATCAATCACAAACTATAAGATTATTTAATTGAATTATGGAACAATCATTAGCAGAGAAATAATTTCCTATTTCAAGGTTAACTATAATGTCCATAAAATCATAATAGATCATTCATCATTACTTTATTCACATATTAGGTCAGGCACATTGATGTGTTTTTTCAAGTGAATCAAGATCATCAATTTGATTCACATATAATATCAAGAGCATCAACCCATTTCCCATAATTATATCATGAGATATAATAAATTACCAAGTAAATTAAAAGGATATATAATTATAGACCCAACACTTACATAATTAAAAATATACATATGTGTAAAATAATATCAGAAAACATTGAAGAGATTATCATATCGTAAACCAAAAAAATTAACTATTCTATATAAACATTTAATTATATCATCTACTCTTAATTTTTAAAAATGCTTGAAAAACCCCAAGATAAAATTTTATTATAAAAAATTACATGTTACGCATAAAGATAGAGATATTAATATACAATGACTAAAAAATAGTATATGAATGTTAATTTAATATATATATATAACATGTATATTTGATTTGAATAATTAACCAATAGTGGTTAATTTAATTTTTTAAGATAAAGAGAATATTTATCGCATACAAATTATTTTTTTTGTTTCAACATATTTTTAAAATTAAATTGGTTTTTATTTTCATATATAATGGTTTCACAGGGAATGAATTTACTAAATAAATAAATTTTAAATTATTTTTTTTTTTCATATTCACATCATTCGGTATAACAACTAGGTTATAATAGTATACTATAATACATTTATATAGACATAGGGTTGTGTGTATCACAAGCTATCATTTTTTTCTATTTTAATAGAAATGTATATTAAAATCATGGGGTTCTAAATTATACCACTTAAAAAATAATTTTACTCTCTAAATTTCACCACTCTAATTAAAAAAAAGTCAATTATTTCTTTTTCATTACATCCTCAGTTTCCAAAGTAGTTTTTCTGAATTTTAGATTCATGCAGAGAAAATTTACTAGGTGAGTAGTCTTGTTTCATAGCACAGTATATAAAAATTATAATATTTCTCATAGTTATTATTCATATGGAAGATCATGCAAAAAAATTTTAACCAACTTGTTTTATACATGTGATGGATTCAGTATTTACTTTCTTATGATAGGTACAAGGAATGAATCAATAACATGAGAGTGGTTCGTTGGAAGTTCCAATAGATAAGATACGATCCCTATTTTGATAAAAAAATATAATAGAGTCTAACATACCATGGTATTAGATTCACTTTATTTATGAATATCACTACCATATTCCAAGTCTAAACTCATCGAAAAGCCTTTTAACAAACATTGATCTCCAATTCTCATCAATGATTTTCAGTATACCATTTTTGTTGACTTTGAGATTAATTGATATGTTGTTGGGTGGAAATGACTTTCACTCCAATTTACACAACTTTAGCAGGTTTGAATATCATTAATTCTCTAAATTCATCCCAAAATACTAAATTTCAACACATCATTTAAAATATTTATTCATAATAATCCATAAAAAGGCATGAGGGATGGCTATTGTTGTTTTAAAACATAACTAAATGATGGTGTTCATCCAAAATACCAATGAAATCCATATAAAAAAATCATAGAATATATGTAGGGTTTTAATGGTTAAATCACACTAAAAAAAATTATATGGATGATATGTTGTACAGAAACTCAAATGTATATTCTGAGCATGTTGGAGACTTCAACAAACCATTATGGAAATCCCCAAATCCTGACCATATTCAATAGAATGCAGTATTCCATGCATACTTACAACATATATAATATATATTATTTAAAAATAGTTTTTTAGAAATATTATCTTATTGTAATTAAGTGTTCTAACTATGTAAGTTGATTTACTACAACCCAAATTACAATGATTCCATTTTTCTATATTGGGAGTCTGATGAAGAAATACATGGGTTTGTTTAAGAATTTTCATTATAGACTGCGTAATGTTTGTAAAATCCCCCTAAATTTCAGTCTCCCAACCTGAGTTTTATGATATAACATTCATTGATATAAATTCTCTCCAATATAAATATTCATACTATCCCACAAGAAATACTCATTCAAATCTCTATACATCTTCTTAATACCCGAATGAATTAATAATGATGAACTGTGAGCCACATCCAAAATATCTTACTTCCAATATCGAATGGCTGGAATACATATAAGGTTCTTAAATCATATAATTACATCTTAGTTATATTTTAACTGATGAATAATTCAGACATTTCTTTATTTCCACATAATCCTTTTATTGCTCATAAATCTGCACATGGATATATGGTTGAACCGTTACTTGAGAAACATAATATTTCATCCCTTCCTTAATATTTTATAAATCAATCATCTGAAAATACAAAAATATTGAATATTTTTTATTCTTATATTCGATAATATTGATTGGTCCTCATGACATAGAGTATCCACCACCATGTTCATTTTCTTGGGAGGGTAATGTATTGAGTGGCCATAATATTTAATTATCTAAACCATATTCTCCTTTTCATATTCATGTCATTATACATGATTTTATATTTTAAACATTTTAGATTTGAATATATATCCCACATTAATCTATAACTATAATGACTCCATATTTACAACACAAAAAATTCCACAATTAACTCTAAATCATGAGTTGTGTAATTTTTACATTGAACATTTAGTCTGTATAAGAAACAGGCTATCAAAATATCATTATGCATGTGGACACATCCCAATAAATTCTATAATGAATCACAGTATACTAAATATTGTACGCTATTATGGGTTAGTCTAATAACAAGCTCACTAACTAAAGATCACTATTGTTCACTAAAATGTTCCTGACATTCATCCCTCTAAAAGAACATAACTCACTTCGAGGTGAACATAGTGAGTGTTTAATAAAACTGTGACAAATTATCAAGAAATCACTCATGATATTAATAATATCCAGGAAAACTACATATATAAGTCACAATAGTTATGTTGGGAAAATGTTCAATAACTTCCGCCATTGATGGATTCACCAATATACCCTCCCATGTGTTTTTTCAACACAAAATGAATCTTTTTATATAAAATATTCATTATTTTTTAAATTTTCATGCAATTTATCCTCACTTTATGTATTCTTCAAAATCCACAAATGAAATTCATACTCATACTTTATTATTGAATATATTAGAATATCATCTATAAAGACTATTAAAAACTGATCAATGTAATCTATAAAGATACTATTCATTGAATCCATGAATATTGTGGGGTAATTTTTAAGAACAAGTAGAATAACAATATATTATTAGTGTCCATACCTTGAACATAATGTTGTAATGGGAATATTCTCCTTGTTGTCCATAAATTGAGGATACCATGTATAAGGTTAAGTGATGGAAAAATATTAACATCCACATAGATAATGAAAAAATAAATATGAGGTAGAGGGTAGCGTTTTATTATTTAGATTGTGTTAAGACATTGAAAATCAAGGCATAGTTTTATATATCCATATAACATCCCAATAAAAAGATGTGGTGCACCCCAAGATGAACACTTGGCCTTAGAAATCCTTTTTCAATATTCTCTGGTAGTTTTTCATCAATAAATGTTACTCAATATAATACATTTTTAAGGAGTCTTTAAAATATATATAACACCAACTATGATTTCTATTGAAAACTAAAATTATTAATTTGGTGGAATACTCGGAAAATATTTTGAAAATACGTTAAAAAAATTCTACATAGTGGGTATGTCATTGATGATTAGCATCTCTCCAACCATCTAAGATGCACAACCATTTTGAATCGGAATGAGGGGATATATAATAGATATATTTTTCACTGAATGTTTACCTTTATCATTCTCAATGTTAAAAATTTTATATTGGTTCACAATATCAAAAATTAAATCCCTTATATTTAAATTGGTGTGGGTTTTATATATATATAAATCAAATACATGAATATGATAACATAAAATTAAACTAGAGAAAGAATAATTATAATTTTAGGAAGAAAATTCCTTATAAATTAACATGATACGAATCATAGAAATCATATGATACTGAAATACCATTAATAGTTTTCACATCTTAGTTAATATCTTATTGTTGAGGTGGTAATTCAATACCCTTATAAAACTACATAGATATAAAAGATCGGGTAGGGCCTGAATCGAATAATACATTAGTTTTTTTAGACATGATGAAGAGTCTACTGTTAAGTATTTCATTCTCATAACACACTTTTTCATACATGATCAAAGGTGACTTCTCTTTGTCATTGGGCATCATTGGGTGTTGATAGAAATCATAAAAAAAATCTGGTTTTTGTACTGATTAGCATAATTTATATACTAATTTCATTTATATCATTAAGTCATGTGTGGTGTGTAACAACATGATTTTTTATGGAAAATAAAAAAATATGTTTGGTAGCATATGTGACATCAAAAATCAACTTTTGACAAATGGAAATACTTTATTTATATATTTTTGAGACAAGGCCATTAAAAACTAGATGTAAATCATGGTGATATTGATAGGAACAACCATATTTTGAAAATTATGTTTAAAGGTTTGAGAAAAAAGTATTCATAAATAATTATATTTTTTGGTATAGTCATTATATATACATTAAAAATATATTTCTTCTAAATAATGGTTTTCATGAGTTTTAGGGTGAAAATCATAATTTTTTTAAAAAAATTTGGAAATTTTTTAACAGTTATGTTAAATTTTTGAATCAACATATTTAAATTAACTTAGTGTCGATTTATGAGAATTTTTTTAATCGATTAATTTTTCAATTAATAGTGAAATATAATAATTTTTAATAAAATGGAATTTTCTTTTAATGTATTTAGAAAGTTGAATATTTTTTTCAAAATTATAAAATTTAACACTAGTTGAATTATATTTTTATTTATCCATTTAGGTAATAATAATAAAATTTCATACTGAATTTTGATGTAAAAACGTTATATAATTTGAATTATTTCTTTTGGAGAACATTTTTCTACACAAATATGTATTTTTCGTTTTAAATTAAATTTTGGAACATATGTGAATTTAATTCCGAAAAAACTGGAATCCAATTCTTGATAATCCTATTTAATATTATCAAATATATTTAATTTAAATTTTTTTCATAATAAATAGTAAAAACAATAAAAATTATTTATTACATTTAAGGATAAAAAAGGTTTTCTAGGGAGTTAACCTAAAATTATAAGGGTTGAATTAAAATAAAAAGTTACAAATTACTATTTTATGTACATATTTTTAACATAAAAAAATATCGTTCAAGTTGTTTAAATGTTTTAGCGTTAGATAATGTGTAAAACATGCATATGTCATTTTCTTTTATGAAATTCCATGTATGTACCCTCCCCCATTTATAAAAGGAAACAACATATCCTCTCAAATCTACACCTAAACACCATCATGTTTTTTAATACAAATACCCTGATACCTCAATTACTTCCTTCACAATGTCATATATGCAATTTTTTTTTCATAAATCCAAACTATGGTGGATTTAGGTAGAATTATAAATAAGATTTCTGAAGAAGATTCATCGTTCATCACTAAGAATATTTATAAAATATATTATTCCGCCTCAATGAAACATATAAATATTTTTAATATAATATCATAAAAATATACCATATAATTATATGTTAGAATGTTAATGAAATAATCAAAATCTGTCCCCTCTACTATCAAATGGGAAACAAACCCATCGTTCATGTTTACAACAGACTGTTGACTTGCAAGCCCATGTAAATCGATTACCATCATAGACTTTAATTTCTATTCATGATGACATTTTTAATGTTTTTATATGATATTGGTTACATAACAATATTTCTAGAAATTGCAATATCATATTATTTCTGAAGTTTCCATCTATGGAAAAATGACAATGTCATTCCTGTGTATGGTGGTCTATCATCTCACGAAGTGATATAATTCATTTTTAATACAACATCCAATGGAATTTATATTAATATATATAAATAAATAATTTTTTATTTTTTATATAATGATCATTTTATAAATATAAAATAACACATACTTTTTCCATCATGACGGTTGAAAATTTTAAATTTTCTACTTTTGTGCATACATCCAACTGTCTCCCTGGTGGTAACGTAGTTCATTTTTAATAAACATAATTCATGGTAAAATATTATATTGTAATTTATGAATAAAATTTTTTATTATTATATATATGATGAAATAATAATCTATTTGTCCATAGATAACATGGCAAAGTGATTTTGGACATATTAGTTGAACATCATTGAAAAATATGATACGAAAATAAATGATTACGTAAATGAATGTAACATAATAATGAATAAAAAATATTAATTATTAAATTAAATATATATTTTATTTCAATATGGTAATGAAAAAATGTGAGGAATCTTACATGAGGTAAGGGATCCCTCTTTAAACTGATATTTTCTTCAGGATATGATTATTCTCACTATCTACATTTTTCTCTATATTTAATGTTATCTAATGCTTAAAAATTAAATATACTTTACTCACACATATAAAAAAAACTTATTCAATCTTCTTTTTATTTGGTATTAAACTTCGTATATTAATTTCTAAAATGAATTCAACATGAAACATTCCTTCAATTATGACATTTAGAAGAATTATGAAACCCATTTTCTATCAATTGGTAATTTTTATATTATTCAATAGGATTTTTTTTATTTTTTTTAATCACATAAATCATGAAATTGTTTAGATGGGTGTTCCCATATGGTACTCCAATCTATTGGGTAAATCTTTTGTCTATATTTATGTAATTTATGAGATAATGAAGTAAAACTAAACTATTTTGGGACATTGCCAACCACATGAGAATGGCTAAGAATTTATTTTTCACCCATGTTTATGTCATGTTATATATTGATTCCAAATTTCAAATGTTTCCATGATTTCATTGTAAAGACCCAAAATTTCTGTGGAATTTTTTTTCATAATTCCATGGGAATTTTAAGAGTCTATAAAAAATGACAGCATGTGATTTCGGGGCTCGAGGTGCCCAGAATCAATTTCTAAAGTTGTGTTCGGCTACGTTCAGTAAACGTAAGAGCATGTTTTTAAAACTTTTGGACCGGTTCTCGGAACTGAAATCCGAGAGCACCGTTGAACTGGCAGTGCCGTTATTTTCTTACGAAGACTTTCACATTGGCGACAGTGGGACAAGATTAAAAAATAGATTTTGGGTTTTTAGTGAAAGAATTAAATAAAAATAAATTTTTGGCTTTACTTTTATTTTGGTTGGTTGAATACTCCATGTGGAAGTTGAAGGTGGGGACCACCACACCTAAACCTCCCATGAGATGTTATGGTGGTGGGGACCACTAGAACCTAACCTCCCATGAGAGGTTTTGGTGGTGGGGACCACTCGAGGCTTAAACCTCTTGAACTACCCTCTTAAGTGTTGGAGAGCCTCTTAAACCCCACCACTTTAATGGTGCCTCCTGACATTTTAATTTATTATTCCATCACTTCTTGAATTAATGTTTCTAATCAAATTAAATTAGTAAAACATAATTTAATTTAAATTGACCATTCCAATGATTGTAGAGGTGTTGGAATTGCACTTGGAGAAAACTATTCTCTCCAATGAAGAATGATTTTCCCAATGAAGAAAAACCACAGGAGATTGAATAATGAGGAAGCCAACCCCGATCCAGATCAGAAGCACCTTGCAGAGGCAACTAACATATGACATCTTCAATCGACAATCGTCCTTCCCTTATCAGCAACATCTGTCTATCCCCAACGACGTCGTCTCCTTCCTCGTGACCTCCATCGATGAATCAAATAAGGTAAGGGAGTTTTTTATTTGATAAACGTTATTCTTGTTCCTCATAATTTGTTTTATTCTTCTAGAACTGATTGCTATCAAACTATTGTGGAGGGACCGGGCCAAACTAACATGTCTTATTCCTCTACCATACTTCTTGTGGTGTGTACTTCATGTTCTTCTTGGGTGATGAACAATAGAACATTGTGAGTTATTTGTGTGATGCAACGATCCCAAATTGAAGACCCAAAATCAAGAATACCTAGAAGAGTTGTGACGACGATAGCGGGTGATAGATCGAACTGGACATGGAAGACCTTTCTATAACCATTCTTCGAGCAGGTGAATCATAACGTGTTTTTTGTAGCCAATCGGAGGCTTGAAAATGCCGGTAAGGATTTCAGAACATTGGGGTGACATAGAGTATAGAGTTTCTTGGCGATAAGACCGTCAAAATGAAGAATGAGCATCACATGAGTCATGCTATCTAGAATAGTCATATTTTAAAAATTCCAGAATACACGGCATGTACTTATGAAGAACACGTCATGTAGTACGGGCGTTCTTTGGTTAGGGTTATGAACGTCAGACATGCATCACACAGTGTGTGACACCTGTCACATGGCTTTTAAACATTACACAGCTTGGCAGAGGTGGTTACGTGAGACTCGGCATGTATCCTGGGGATACACGGACACATGGTGAAGTAAACAGGAATATAATCCACCACACAGTCAGGGAAGGCCAGTGACATGAGAAACCCCATGTACTAGTTACACGGGTTGGAGAACACGGGTTGAGGCCGTGTATGGGCACATAGAAAACATACATGGATTCGGCCCAGTTTCATGGACACGACGTGTTACTATACCACACGCTGTGTACTTACCTTTCTACATGACGAGCCTTTCGACACAGGCCATTGCACACAGGCAGTACCTATCGTCTGACTACACGACATGTACCATATTTCAACACGCCGTGTAATTTTTGGTTAATGGCTTATTCATCTCATCCTTAGTGTCTTGTACATGAATCGTTTGGTTTTTCCCTCTATTAAGTGGCATGAATTTTGATATACTCCTTCCTGGGACTTCGTGGAAGTTGATGTATCGACACTTTTCTTGAGGAGTTGACCCACCTGGAATCAAGCGTGCTTTGTGTAGAAACCCTTATGGATTTATGCACTCTTTCTACTATTCCTAGATTTTGTGTGGGTTTGACAGCTCAGACTACTTTTCCTAGATCCTGTGTGGGTTCTACAGCTCAGACTACTGTTCTTGGATCATGTGTGGGTTCGATGGCTCTGACTACTCTTCCTAGATCCTGTGTGGGTTCAACAGCTCTAACTACTGTACCTAGATTCTATGTGGGTTCGACAGGTCAGACTACACTTCCTGGATCATGTGTGGGTTCGACAGTTTTGATTTCTGTTCTTGGATCCTTTGTGGGTATGATAGAATAGATGATTTAGTGACTACTTATAATCATCTATAACTCTCAACTAAATTTGTATACCTGTGTGAGCTGAGTCAGACACTTTGGGTTTTCCTCAAGATTAAGACAGATTACTTGATTACTTAGGTATATGTATGGGAATATACCTAAGTGGGGTAATCTCTTGATTTCATAACTTGTGGTTTGTTCTTGTTGTATTTTGTGAGACCTTGAGGGTCTCAGGATCCCTACTGAGTATCATTATTATCACCCCTACAAGAGCTATTCCAGCACCTCGTTTTGTTTGAAGCAGATGACGGAAAACGCTGACCAACGATGAAAGTACCCGGACTAGACAGTACCTGGAGGTGGCCTTATGACATCAGGGTACATGGAGGTGACAGAAGGACGTGGAGTGCTGAGGAGGCTATCTGTACCTACCCTTCAGATAGGAACCTCAGAGAATGATTCAATTGATATTTTTCTATTTCTTTAGTTGTACTTATACCTTCAGTTTCTTGTACATTCCAGTTGGGCTTGTAATCCAGCCCCTTTTAACCTACAATACTCTCTTTTTGGTTATTCAGTTTACATGTGACCATATCTATTGTGTGTTTTTACAAGTTATAAAATCATTACCTTCCCAATTTTAGGGAAATATTCCTTTGGGGCTATTCACCATCCCTTGGCCTATGGAAGGAGGGATTAGGGTAGTCACAGCATGGGCCCTGGGGGACGGGTCATGATAAATTGGTATTAGTGGAGTCAGTTCAACCACAGAACTTAGGACTCTAATCTATTCTTTGAAGCAATAGTTTTATGGGTACTGAGTGTGGTTTTCAATCAGGGAGTCCAGTATTGATACAGCGGCTGACGTATCCATACACCATGACCCTGACTTATGATTTCTGACTCAGTTCACAAAAACATTGATTGAATGTGTGTTTTTAAGAGTTTTCTTTGTGATTTCATTGAGTCAGCTCACCAGATATAACTTTTTGACCATGGAACACCTATTTCTTTTCAGGATTCCTCCACAGAGACATCCAACTAGGGTTCCGATAGTTGTACAACATGGAATCTCATCGAGCGATGAGGCCTCTGTGTAGGGACCTATCATAGAGGATGCACCAGCGGTACCACTACCTATTTGACCATTGATGCCACAATTCCCATAAATAGAGAGTGGACACCGCTGAAGAGCGTTGCACAAGTTCCAGTGCTAGAGGCCACCCAGGAACAGGGGCAAGACGAACTCGCAGGCAGCTGAGGATTGGCTGGAGGCTGTGGGGAGAATTTTCACACTGGTAGAGACAACAGCCAACCTTATGGTGGTCCTTGCTGTGAATCTCCTTCAGGAAGCAGTAGGAAAATGGTGGAGCCTGATGCTCCACTTGCATGACGAGGCGACAATTTTCTGGGCAGACTTCGAGAGCCTGTTTCGGGTGGAGTTTGTCCCAGCCACCCTATATGCAATGTAGATAAAGGAGATACTTCATCTACAGCTGGGTAGCAAGATGGGGGAATAGTGCTCATCAAGGTTCACCGACATATCACGCTACTCCATAGATATGGTGCAGGAACCATTCTACAGGTCCTGGACCTTCATTAAGGGGATCAAGAAAATGATCAGGGATTTGATGATCTCCCTCAGTATCCCAACACTGTCGGGGGTGTTTGAGAGAGCCCTATTAGTGGATAGTTTTCCTTGCTGAGCAGTCAACGGTAGTGATACCCGCTAATGGGCCTCACGTAGATGAGTCTTCTAAAGCTGGCAGCAGACATATGTCGTAGATATCCAAGCAGACCAGACCAACCAGGGGATAACCTCAATACTTGGGTTCGGTTATGGGAGGAACACGAGACAAATAAAGTCATACGGGGAATATGAAGTGTTTCACATGTGGCGGGCAGGGTCACATGGCTCGCGACTGTCCGACCCGCCATTCAGATGATCAACAGATAGTTGAGGGACCTCCCAGGCAGAGGTAGAGGTTCGATCGATGCAATACATATGGCACAGTCAGACAAGGTAGAGGAGTTGCTCGTGCATCTGGTGGTGGATGATATTTTGAGATGTTACCACCACCACTACCAGGATGTCCACCCCGATTGTAGGGAGTAGGTGGACAAGTGATAGCTCAGCTCATGGTAGCTGAGGCTTATGATCACGGGGTTCCGAAGATGAATCATGGTACACTATTTGTCTAATACACCATAGATGTAGTTCATATAGACATAGGTGCCAGTCGGTCTTCCATTGCCACTACCCTTATTTAGTGCTTGGAGATTCTGAAGGAGTCGTTGGCTTGATCCTTACAGCTGTAGACTTTTACGGGAGTAGATTGGATGATTACTCACTGGTGCCGAAAGTTTGACCTTACTTTATGAGGCAAGAGCTTTGGCTGGGATCTCCTAGTAGCGGCATTGAGGCTTTACGATATCATCTTGGGTATGGACTGGTTATCTACAGTCCATGCTTAGAACGACTGTATTAGGTTCAAAGTGTAGTGTGTCCAAACGGATAGGACTAGGATCACCTTCACTGGTGAGAAGGGGGCCTTTGTAGTGCAGGATGGACTTTCTCAGAGGAGAGTACAGTCGACCACCAATCAGTTGGCTTGCCTTACCATTGGAGTTGTTCATGTGGAGAGTCTGACTTATACTGTTTTGGTGGACTAGTACGCGGATGTCTTCTTGGATGATGTCCCAGGTCTATATTCCTATAGAGAGGTGGACTTCTACATTGACATATACCACAGGACGACCTCGATAACTACACTAGCATATCGGTCACTCCCGCGGTGCTTTGCGACCTGTGGGTACAACTAGAGGACTTACAGGGGAAGGGATTCTTCTGGCCTAGTGTTTCTCCCTTGTCAGCCCCGATTCTGTTTTCCAAGAAGGCGGATGGGAGCATGAGGATTCGTGTCGACTATCGTCACCTGAACTAGGTGACCGTGAAGAACAAGAACCCACTCCTGAGAACTGAAGAACTCTTTGATCATCTGAAGAGAGCACTGTGGGTCTTGAAGATATACCTCAGATATGGCTATCACCAGCTCAGCGTTCGTGATGAGGATTTGTAGAAGATGATCTCCAGATGTCGGCAAAGCCACTACGAGTTCTTTTTTATTCCTTTAGGCATAACCAATGCTCCAGTAGTGTTCCTGGGACTCATGAAAAGGAATTTCTAGCCATTCCTCAATCGCTTTGTCGTAGGGTTCATCGACGACATTATGATCTACTTGACTCATGAAGAGGAGCATTCTTACCATTTACATGTAGTTTTCGACACACATTGAGAGAACCTATTTTATGGTAAGTTCTTAAAGAGCTAGTTTTGGATCCGAGAGGTTAACTTTTTGGGACATGTCATCTCAGAGGATGGAGTTGTAGTGGATCCAGTGAAGATTGAGGTGATATATTCTTGGGAGCCACATAGGAATGTGACAGCGGTACAGAGTTTCCCGGGTTTGGCTGGATACTACCGAAGGTTCATATCATACTTCTTCAGAGTTACAACACCACTATCATTCTTGACGAAGGAGAAACCCTTGGTGTGGTCGGAGAGATGACTGCAGTGCTTTCAGGAGCAGAGGCAGAGGCTGACTAGTGCCTCTATCTTGAGGCTTCTAGAGGAGGGCATAGGGTACGTGGTTTACTGCGATGCATCGAGGACCATAATCAGATGTGTCCTGATGAAGGAGAAATAAGTGATCACTTATGGTTCTCGTTAGCTGAGTCATCATGAGTAGAACTACGCCACCCATGACCTTGAGTTAGCACCAGTGGACTTCGCCTTAAATATGTGGCAGCACTATCTGATGGGAGATCGTTTCACGGTCTACTCTAACCACGAGAGTATCAGGTATATCATTTCTCATAATGAAATAATCCTAAGACAGCGGTGATGGATTGAGTTCCTCCAGGACTATGACTTTGAGATTTTCAATATTCTTTTGAAGCGGAATTTTGTAGCAGATGAACTCAGTAGAAGATCTAGGATACAGCTGCTAGGCATGGAGATAGAGTAGCTGGCTACTTTATAGATATCCTTTTTGGGCCATGATGGGGCATCATTATTTCAGTCTTTTACAGTTACCCCTACACTTCTTCAGAGATTCATGGAGGCGTAGCATGGAGACGCTGACTAAAAGACACGACGTGCTCAGATATCCTCAGGGCAGGCACCTGATGGATTTACTGAAGGTGGTGTGGACGTCATCCTCTTTAGAAGAAGTACCTTGGTACCAGTGGTTTATTAGGAGGAAGTGTTGAGGGAGTTCCGCACTTACCCTCTAGAGGTATATACAGGAGTGGTGAAGATGTAACATGACCATAGATGACAACATTGGTGGACGGGAATGAAGAAATCAGTAGCCGAGTTTGTCTCTCGATGCCTCAATTGTAAGAAAGTGAAGGCGGAGCATCAGGTACCAGCAGGCTTGTTCAGCCATTAGAGGTCGCACTATGGATGTTGGATGGGATATCCATGGACTTAGTGATGGGTCTTCCATGAACATCTATGTTCCATGACTCGATTTGGGTGATTATCGACTAAATCACCAAGTTGGTAGACTTCCTACCGATCAGAGAGTAGGGTTTAATAGAGGGGTTGGGACCCCTCTATGTGCAATAGATTGTGCGGATAAATGGAGAATCAACAATGATTGTCTCTGATTGTTACCCACTTTTTACTTTCTGGCTATGCAAGGGGTTTCATGATGCTTTCAGGACGCATCTTCAATTGAGCACCGCCTTCCATCCTCAGATGGATAGTCAGACTGAGCGGACCATTTGGATCCTCGAGGACATGTTGCGTGCTTTTGTCCTCGACTTCGGTCATGGTTTGAAGGATCACATACTTTAGTGGAGTTTGTATACAACAACAGTTATCAGTCCACCATTGGGATGGAACCTCTTTAGGGGTTATACATAAGACTTTCAGATCACGCTTGTGCTGGACTGACCTTGGGGAGTCAGCACTAGTGGGACCAAAGATGCTACATGCTACCATGGAGAAGGTGCAGGTCATCATGGAGCGGATGAAGACTGCACATAGCAGGATGAAGTTATTTTATGATAGGAGACAGAGGCCTCTGGAGTTCGAGGATGGCGACCACGTCATTCTACGGGTCTCACCTCGATGAGTACTACAAATATTTGGCCGATGCAGCAAGTTATCTCTGAGATTCATCGAACCTTTCCAGGTCCTCAACAAAGTTGGCGAGGTGGCTTACCGCTGAGCTCTTCCACCTCAGTTGCACCAGGTGCATAATGTCTTCCATGTATCCCATCTGAGGAGATATGTGTATGACCCTTCTCACATCATCGACCATAGAGAGATGGACATCAATGATGGGGTGACCTTCATGGAGGTTCCAATGGAGATTTAGGATCGATATGAGAGACTCATTTGTGGATGGTTGATACCTATGGTGCATATTCGCTGGCAGCATAGGAACCTCCAGGAGAGCACAAGGGAGCGGGAGGTTCAAATGCATGCTTAGTACCCACATTTTTTCCATTAGTTTGAGTTGTAGCTTATGGGGATGTAAAGCCCTAGGTTGGAGAGAATGGAAAGACACCGAATTTCCATGGGAATTTTTCTTCTTAATTACATGGAAATTTTACGAGTCTGTGACAATTGATGGCGTGTGATTCCGAGGCCCGATGTGCCCAGAATCAATTTGTGAATTTTTTTCGGGTGAGTTCAGTAAACGTATGAGCAGTTTTTAAAACATTTGAACCGGTGCTCGGAATAGAAATATGACATCACCATTGAACGTGGAGCGCCGGTATTATCTTAAGATGACTCTCACCTAAATGGTAGTGGGTCGATATTAAAAGATAGTTTTTGGGTTTTTAGTGAAATAATTAAATAAAAATAATGTTGTGGCTTTATTATTATTTTTGTTGGTCGAATCTCCCATGTGGAAGTTAAAGGTGGGGATCGCCACACCTTAACCACCCATGAGAGGTTATGATGGTGGGGCCCACCAGAACCTAACCTCCAATGAGAGTTAATGGTGGTGGGGACCACCCGATGCTTAAACCTCTTGAACTCCCCTCTTATTTCTGGGGTATCCTCTTAAACTCCCCCAATTTAATGGTGCCACCCTCCATTTTAATTTATTATGCCAACACCTCTTGAATTAATTGTGCAATTCAAATTAAATTAATAAAACATAATTTAATTTATATTGTCCATTCATTTATTGGGAGAGGGGTTGGAAGATCATGTAGAGAAACTTATTCTCTCCAACAAAGAATGCTCCTCCCAATAAAGAACGACCATCGAAGATCGAAGAATGAGGGAGTCGGCCCTCATCCGGATTAGAAGCACATTGTGGAGGCAACTAACGTAGGATGTCTTCAATAAACAATTGTCCGTCCCTTGCCATCAATGTCTATCTATCCCCAACGATGTCATATCCTTCCATGCAATCTCTGTCGAAGAATCAAAAAATAGAGGGGTGTGTTTAATTTGATCAACGTTATTCTTGTTCCTCATAAGTGGTTTTATTAATCTTGAACCTCTTGCTATCAAACTTATGTGGAGGGACCAGGAAAAACTAACACGACTTGATTCCTCTTCCATACGTCTTGTGATGTTTTCATTGCATTCTTATTGGGTGATAAACAATGTAATGTTGTGGGTTAATTGTGTGACGCAACGATCCCAAATTGAAGACCAAACATCACAACAACCTAACGGAGGTGTGACGACGACATTGGGTGACCGATCAGACTAGACCTGGAAGACTGTTCTTTGACCATTCTTTGAGCTGGTGAATCATAATGTGCTTTCAGAGCCGATTGGAGACCCAAAAATTCTGGTAATGATTTCATAACTTCGGGGCGACCTAGAGCCTTCAATTTTGTGGCGATCGGACCATTAGAACGATGAACGGGCATCATGGGAGGCGTGCTGGATAGATGCGCCTTTTTAGAAAATTCTCGAATACACGGCTTGTACATCCAAAAGACACGCCATATAATAAGGGCGTATTTTAGATAGGATTACGGGCGTCAAACCCACATCACACGGCGTATGACCCCTGTCACACGGTGTGTACTCTTTACACAGCCTTGTAGAGGCGGTTACATGAGACTCGGCATGTATCCCAGGGAAACACAGAAACAAGGTGAAGTACACGGGCATGTACTGCACCACATGGCCAGGCAAGGCTAGTAACATGGGCTACAGTCTATACGAGTTACACGGGTTGAGGCCGTGTACAGGCACTTGGCCAGTGTACAAAAAGTTGACCCAGTTTCTAGGACTCGGTGTGTACCTATGCCACACGTCATGTACTTCCTTTTCTACATGACCAGCCTTTTGAAATAGGTCATTGCACACGTGAAGTCCCCGAGGTCTAACTATACATAGTGTACCTTATTCCAACATGTCGTGTACTTTTTGGTAAATGGCTTGGTCATCTCATCCTCAGTGTCTTGGACATGAATTGTTTTGTTTTTCCCTCTATGACATAGAAGGACCTTTGAGATACTCCTTCTTGGTACTTCGTGGAAGTTGAGGTATCGACTCTTGGATTGAGGAGAGGACCCTCCCAGAATCAAGCCTACTTTATGCAGAAACCCTATGGCTGGATGCACTCTATATACTGTTCCAGGATCATGTGTGGGTTCAACAGCTCTTACTATTGTTCTTAGATCTTGTGTGGGTTTGGCAGCTCTGACTACTATTCCTGGATCCTGTGTGGGTTTGATAGCTCTGACTACTCTTCCTGGATCCTGTGTGGGTTCGATAGTTCTGACTACTATTCCTGGATCCGATGTGGGTTTGATAGCTCAGACTACTGTTCCTGGATCTTGTGTGGGTTCGACAGTGTTGATTTATGTTCATGGATCCTATGTGGGTTCAACAAAATAGATGATATAGTGTCTACATCTAATCATCTCTAACACTCAACAAAATTTGTATACCTATGTGAGGTAAGTTTGTAAGTTTGTGTTTTCCTCATGATTGAGATGGATTACTTGATAACATAGGTATATGTATGGGCATATACCTATGTGGGGTTATCTATTGATTTCATTCCTTATAGTTTATCCTTGTTGTATTTTGTGAGACCTTGAGGATCTCGGGGTCCCTACTGAGTTTTTTTATACTCAACCCTACATGGGCTATTCCCGCACCTCGTTGTGTTGGATGCAGACGATGAACAACGCTGACCGAGGCTAAGAGTACAAGGACTGGATGGTACCAGGAGGTGGACCTTGTGTCATGACGGTATATGGAAGAGATGGATGTATGTGGAGTGATAAGGAGTCGATATGTTCCTACCCTTCAGATAGGAACCTCGGAGGAAGACTTAGTGGTTGTTTTCCCTATTTTATCATTTGTACTTATACCTTTAGTTTCTTGTACATTCCAGTTGGGATTATATTCTAGCACCTTTTCACTGACTGTACTCTCTTGTTATTTATTCACTTTACCCGTGATCATATCTACTACATTTGTTTGCAGGTTATAAAGGAAATTCCCTCTGAGTTTTATGGAATTACGCCTTTGGTGCTGGTCTCCGACCCCTGCCATATGGATGGAGGGCTTGGGGTAGTCACGGCACGATCCCCGGGGGACGGGTCCTCACAATCACGATCCCATGTTCATTATTTTTTTCCTCCATGTGATTACTCACGAGCCTTCTCTTTTATGATATTTAGATGTACCTTTAACTCACACATTTGGTTTCCTAACCATGTTTATTCCCTTACTTGAATCTTTAGCTCACACATTTCTATTATGTAATCCCATCGTTATGTTAAATAGGTTTTTGGATTTTAGATAGAAATAGGATCTCTTTATGGATAATAAAACAATGATTTTGTTTATTTCAATGTATTAAGAAAAAAGTCTTCCAAATATAAGTGGCATCATGATCTTGGGGTTATAATTAATGGGTTATTATTTTATTTATATGGGTGTAGGATTGGGACACTATAGTTATGCACGATAATTTTTCTTGAAATTTTTGGTGGTTATGAATTGAAAAAAATTGGGAAATCATTTTGTAAAACACTATATATATAAAATAAAACCTAAATTATGGTAAATTATAGATTATTTGGTTTCCATGAAAATAAATATCTATCTCAGTACTACTATCAGATGTGGATCTAGAATTTTTGGATATAGGGGTAATAACCCCAAAAATGACGTATATAGATGGAATCTATCATCCCATAGTTCAATTAAATGGGCCTTTATGTACACAGGGTTTGACATACTCAAGGTGTATGATTTGGAAATTCACAAAACTCATTATGTAGTCTTTTGAATGACATGAAAAAATGTTAGTCTAGAAAAAATAAAATGTAACATTACCATGGATAACATATACTTAAATATATAGAATCATAATTCAATATGTACACATCATTTATTAGTTATTCATTATATGTTTATATGTATTCCTTTTTTACATTAATGTATTGTCATGTTGTTTTTTTCTTTTTTGTTAATGGTTAGAAATACGATAGAATTATTGAAACAAACAACATGATAGAAAAATAAATGATTTCACTAATGATATGACTAATATTTTAAGGGAATGAGATAAGAATTTGATATAATTACTATATTATCTAGAACATGTTTCAAATAATAACATAGATCATGATTAATTTTTTACTCATCCTAATAATGAAAAAGTTTTAGTTGAGTCATTTATAAGATAATTGACTAATTCTATTAGTGGGTCTTTTGACCCCCCTCATCATGGAACAATGGATTAACTCCATTCAAATGATCTTATTCATATGCTAATGCTTAATGAAATAGATATATTTTATTATTTTCAATTACATTAGGGGATAATATGATCATTAGTGGAAACTGGAAATTAACTCAATGTCCAATGATGATTTTCATTCAAAGGAATGGGAAGGCATAAAGAAAAAAATTCATTTAATATTTTCCTAAAACTCTATATCATAAAATGTATATGGAATTGTAAGGTATGAAGAAAAATTTGGAAGACTCTATCAATGATTATATGATAATTCTCACAAGCCTTCTATGTTACACCTCTCATGTTTTCATAAACACAAAAGGTAAGGTGTTAAATATTTCTTATCGATTAAAGAAAATTTTATGAAAATAAATATTGAATATTGAATTAGACATGTTGGATGAGATTTTATTATATTCATAAATTTTTAAGTAGAGATCGGTGACCATCAATGGTATTGTGGTATTATTGAAAAAATTAGAAAATTGAGTTTTCTACTAGAGTAGAAATAGGTAAATCCCATGATGGAAAGATTGACCAACATCTAGATCATCAATGGGGCATGAATAAGAATCATGGAAGCTATGTGTTAGGAACCAAGACGTGTTTAAAATGTTGAAAAGATTGGAATCAGAAAAATTAGTGCCAAATGGAAATGATGAATCTTGTTAATATGGATAAGGAAAATAAATTTCAGATCATCACTCATCATACCATGTAATTATTCAACTACAAGGATCATAGGAATTCGGCATTAAAATACCCTAATACAAGTTTCATAAGTGAAAACAAAAGAAAAGTACCTCCAAGACTTACCAAACAATGAATTTCATTTTCTATCATTACAACTAAGGTCGATCTCAACAATAATGTGGTGACATGTATACTTGTTATTCATTAAATAATAGTGAATCTAGTTTTTGATTCTGGTTTGATGTGTTTTTTAATATCATGTAATTTTAGTCTTAATATTTATACACAACCTGCAAATATGGGGGTTATTATATCTATAAGAAAATTAAATGGGTAAATGGTTTCTTCCCAAGTATATAACCCTTCCCAATTCAATATTTGTGGAATGTATATTCTAAAAAATCTCATATTTCATCATTTCATAGATTTCCTTTAAATATTGACCATGTATTAGATATAAATATTTAAAACCCACACCAACTATCGAGAGAGGGAGTCCACTCCCCATGTACCATTTCATCCAATGATTCTATAAATTTGTAAGTAAAAGGATGAATCTACACTGGAATATTTTGTGTATGTTATTTTTATTATTTCGTAATGAGAAATCATGTCTAGCCAAAATGATTGAGGCATAATGGAGAATCAGGGTTGAATATGGGCTCATTGTAAGGGATTACCTTGATGTATTCCATGATGTGTATCGTGGTCTCCATTCTAACCAAAATTTTGAGTTCTAAATTGAAATTATATCTAGATAAATGTGAGTGTCAAATAATCCTTACATAATGGAAAATATTGAGTTGGAGTGCTAAAAATGAGTTACTAGAGATTCTAAAAAAGGGGGTTTTATGCATGAGTGCTTTAACATAGGGTGGAATAGTTCTATTCACCATGAATAAGAACCGTTCAATGGTTCATTAAATTGATTAGTGTGAATTGAATAAAATAATTATAAATAAAATTATCCCCTCCAATGGATAGATAACTTGTTGGATAAACTATGTAGGTCAAATAATTTTACTATGTTAAAAATTCATTTATTATATAACTAATTTATGATTAAGAAGGAATTTATTTCAAAAAAATGAGGAAGGTATAGACTAATGGTTAATAAAAATACTATTCAATCTCACCAAATCTCCAACAATCTAAAAATACATAATGAATAGTGTTGTTTAAGATAACTTCAAAATGTTTTTGGTATTATTTATAAATTATATTCCAATTTAATCAAAATTTATAGAGGATAATGTGGATAAATTTAATACTAGGAAGAATGATTTGAGAAAGGAAAATGTATTTTTTATATACAATAAATGTGAGTTTGAGATTATTTAAGTGTCATTGTGGAGGCATAATATCAATAAAAAAGGATATATATGGACCCCTCCATGTTAATAGAAATTTAGAACTATCTTAGACCAACAACTATAATGGATTTATATTGTATATTTGGAATTGAAATGTATTAATGATGATTCTAGAGATAATTATTGTGAATTTAAAACCCAATAACCGTGATTACATGGAAGGGTGTAAATCATTCCTATAATAGTTAATGTGATGATATAATTATGGAGTTTAAAAAGAGTCTTATCAATACACCTTTCCTCACACTGCCATCATGTGTGGAACTTGTTATGGAATAAAATGATTCATAAAAGAAGGGATTGAGATTTTTAATAATTTAAAATGAAAATGTGATAACTTATTCCAAAATAAAGCTGAATTTTCATGTGAATAACTATCCCACATTTGATCTAGAGTTGGATGTGGTTTTAATTTCCTTAACATTAGAGTGAAATTGTTATAATATGGAGAAATATGAAATAAATACAGTCTATAAGAGCCAAAAATATATATTCACATAGAAGGATGTTAATACATTACATTGAATATGATTAGAGATGACACAAGACTATGATTACTCAATCCACTACCATACAAAGACAAAAAAATGATAGTTTCTCTTTATAGAAATGATCCAATGAATTTGATGATGATGATAATTATAAAGGATATAATATTCTTAGAATTGAAATGGATGGACCTAAAACACATGAAGTATGGACTATAATTATTCATTTAACAATTTAATTATCAACCATACCTTCTGGTGAAGTTAAAGGATTCTGAAAGTGATGGTGTATAATTTCAGAATAAGATGGCAGCTATAAGAACTATGAAGTCCTCAAAGTTCAAAAATTATGATGGAGTCATAAGTTTATGATAATGATGATGTATACTATAAATTCATGAGATAAAGATAGATATATTCAATAATGAAAACATGACATGTTTCTCTATCCATCCAAGGATCATGAGGACTTATTGGGATCCCTGAAAGAAAAATTGGTGGAGAAAAATAAAGATAGTGATCATGGAATACACATAAAGGTTTTGGGTAAATCATAAATTGAAGGATGAAAGGTAAAAGTATAATGGGATGAGGTATCCATTACAAATACATACATATAAAAAGGAAGTATCACCATGGAATTTTTCAACGGTCATCATAATACATCAACAAGAATCAATTCCATATGGGTTGTGGAAGATCACCATAGAAAAACATACCACTTTACTATAATACGATAAGAATTAGAAGTCGAAAAATTATAATGATACAAATCAATGAGTTAGTTAGGTTTTGAGGATCAACATTATTTAGTATATATAATACAGATATGAGATATACCACTATGTTTCTATAAAATCTTTTATCATAATCAAAATAAGAGGTTCTACTATTGTATTTCTTCTCACCACCAAAATGAAGGCCAATCTGAGAACACTATTAATACATTGGATGAAATTTTGAGAGAATGTTTGATGGACCATAATGGAATATGATATCAACATATTCTGCTATATTAATTTTCATAAAATAATTGTTTTCAATCAATAATCCAAATAGCTCCTTATGAATCAATTTATGGGAATATATTTTAAACACCTGTATGTTCGGATCAAATAGTAGAACATAAGTTATTTCTACTTCATATAGATGAGATATAGATGTAAATTTTTATTAAATAAATATCATAGAATAAGGAAATCTTTACTGGGTAATGGTGGGGGAAATTTATTGAGTGATATATAATCACCACCAATAATAAGCTTATATGAATTATAAAAAACATCAAGATGCAATATAAAACCACTATTTTATTTGGCCTCCATTTTATAGAAGCATGACATTAGACACATTATTAGGATCACTAAATAAAGAAAGTTAATTCCAATGGAACATTGATCATTCCTTGAATAATCCCAAAAAACTTTACAGATTCCTATTGAACATCCTCAATAAAAATATTATCACTCATTAATAGAAGAAGAAAAGTTTCCATGGAACCTTCCTATGCTTTAATAGAACAACCTAGACAATAAAATGAATAGAATACTTGTACCATCGATCCCATATTATCACCTACTAGATCTCCTCCTCTCACAAACCCCATTCATGCAGGATCCAACCATATTCATCTTAAACAAGATAATTGGTGTCGTCCATCTTACCCACAAGCCATGAGAACATTGGATGACCACACCCATGTTTGATTTCTAATGATACGGGGTTTTCCATTGACACTCAAATATTAAATCCATCCCCCAATGAAATTTCATTATGGATAATCTCAATAGAAAAGTAACAACCCTAAATGACGATTTAAAGATATGAATTTGTATCTGAGAATTTTTTCAACTGAATAAATAATAAAATAAATAAATAATATCAATTTAGGGGTATGTATCCCATAAAAAAAGATTATACCACTCCTAAAAAATACCAAATTTTTACAAAACGATGGTGTATGAAATTAAATTAGGGATCCCATCTAGGAGATATAAATTCATTAATATGATTCTAAATTATTTATCTTACAAATGAATATTAATTAACCCTTAAAATTTGATTACCTCCAAAACATAAAATTAAATCAAAGGTAAAAATCATACCAAGACAAATGAAAAAAATAATTTTTTTGTATTCTCATTTAATATGGTAAATTTTTAATTATATCAATTTTTTATTTTAAAAATATTTAAGTAAAAAATTAGTTATACCTTCACCAAGGTAAAATCGAGGTTACTATATCTTATTAAAATTTAAAAGGTTCCGTCGTAAAAATGTTTATGAAAAATATATTAAACTGGAAATAATATAAGTAAATCATATGCAAAAGGAGAGTCCACCATCACATGAAACTATATCACCATTTAGTGGTTAAAATTAAATGTGAACATGGAAACAAATCCCTTAAGATGAACATATATTTCAGCAATTTCATTCCAAGAACACCTCTATAAGAAGGAATAATCAATTATATCCTAACTCCAAAGGAACAATTTAACAATTAAATATGATCACTTGACATAAATAATACCACGATTTCTGGAAAAATAAATTACTCATTCATAATCATTAAACTTCTTGGAATAATGTAAAATGAATAACCACAATCACTAATCATAGAATTTTATAATTACAAGGGAAAATTATATGAGAGTTTAATTCTCCCCTATATACAATGAGTTATAAATAAGTATAACATAATCTGAAAATATATCAACGAAAATGTATTCCACTAAAATAAATAGAAAAACAACTTTTTTATTCCAAAAATTTACTCATGGTATGATTCCTCCTATGTTATGCCACTATTATACACTATTACCGAACAATCCACATACAACGACCTTCCATGCGCCAAAAAAAGAAAATAAAATATATGTATCCGAAATTTTTGATCATCTAGAAGAAAAAATTCATAGTTATATAATAAGAAAAGATTATATACACCTCCTTATAAGGTCCAGTTGGGTTACTATCACTCTATATGATTTCTATGGAAGTGGACATTAGTAAATTGTATTATCATTATCAAACCAAATGGAACCTATCTTTTGTATCATTAGTGAGATATTATCCAACAATATGAAGGGGTAGGTAATAAAAAATAAGATGGGAATACTCTATCTAGTTAGGAAAACAAGATAAACCCTTTATGAAATCAATTAAACCCAAAAAAAATTACGGATAAGATTATTTATCCATGTATATAAGTACACAACATTAAACATTAAATTAACTTGAGTTTTATTATATACATTTCTTTCATTCCCTATTATGATCATTTCTGGATTATATTACTATAGAATTAAGTCATAAATCGTACATAAAAAGACTATAAAATAAAATATTTGAAACTTTTTATTTTTATCCATTTTCCATAATGAAAAACTTTTAAAATAATTCCTAATATTTTCTTATAAAAACTCTTCATAGGTTTCAACGTCACCTATCTCAAAAAATTAACCAATTTTTGGATACTATGAAAAAAATGTCAAAATCTGGGGTGAGTTTAAAAAGATTAGTAAGGGATACAAAAAGCAGGAAACTGTTAGTCCAGTGAAAAAAATTAAGACCCTTGAAAACCCATTCCTGAAAAAAAAATATTTTTCATCCAAATAGAAATATTATTCCTTGAAAGAGATTGTTTATTTTAAATTTTTATAACATTTTAATTCCCTAAAAACTCATTTGGAAGAATAGAACATTCAGGTAGGTACCTTGGGACATCATCTCATACAAACCATAAAAACTATTAGTAAGCCCTTATAGATTGGAATAACCATAAAATTAATATCTGATATAAATATATTGGGAACCTAATCATTAACCAATGAATTAGAGTGTTTTATGAGGGTAGCCATTATTTTAGATATAATGGGTTCACCATGAACAATCTTGGAAAACCCATTATACATAATATACTTGAACCAAGAAATGAATAAAAAAATTCATCTTTTTAAACTCTTTTATAATCATATGTAAGTCACTTTCATAAATTCAAATTCTATTTTCATTCATAAGAACTTTTTTAATAAACTTTTTATTTTAGAACACATTTTCAATACCAAAATTTAGAAAAATATGGAATGGGTGTTTTTATTTAATAAAACATGTAATATTTGAGTTTAATCTAGAATGAAAATAAAATTCACGATTACGTGAAAGTTTATTGTCATTATAGTTTGAAATTATGTCATTACATTTGCGCTTGTAAAAATATTCCATTTAAAACCCAGATGTGTTATTTATTTTCAAATGATTTGAAATAAATTAAAGGTGACATAAAATTAAATTTATAAATATTATATATCGCTATAATAAATTTCAAATATTATATAACAAAATGGACATGTAATATAAAGAGATTTTGAAGGAAAAAATAAAAACTGGATTTTGTTTATTCAATTAAAAGTTCAATATTACCTAAGAAACACATTAATTATAAAACCCATTAAAGAATGATTTTTTTTAAAATTATATATTAATATAATAGAAATTATTTTTGGGGAATGTCAAATTATATTTAAATACCCATTATAAATAGTAGTGGTTTATAACATCAATGACTTCCTAAAATATTTTAAATTGAGACAAAGCCCCTTACCTTCAGTATAAACAATCACCTCTGTTTATATCTTCAAGAATAATAAATATATGTTAATTATTTAAATTCATGATTAACTTATTAATGTTTATTATTACTTTTATTATTGTTATTATCATTTAATATTCAATTACTTAATAAATTGTTTTTATGTAGGATGTTTTCATGATACCCATCTTATCTTTCAAACCTAAAATTGTTTGTTCATATAAGTTCAATGATGTCATTATTTTAACATGTACAGAATTATTATAAGAAAATAATTATCATATTTATACATAAATTATAATTTTAAAATTAATCATGGGATAAGGTTATGAAAAATGGAATAACATTACAACAATGGGGATGGTAGGTCATACAAACGCATGGGTAAAGTTCCCATTTTTCAATGATCATTATAAAAAGAAGGTAAGTAACATTTACATTTCCAAATTGACAATTATATAAAAATTAACATATAATTTAATGATAAATACTTATATATACCAATCATGTGATATGGGTATGGAAAAAAGATTAATCACATCCCTTTGAGGAGGTGGTTGTCCACACGTCCTTGAACAACATTATCACTTTTTTAGTGCACGTAATGGTAAAAATAAAATTATATATTATAATAATTAATATATATTGTTTCATGAATATCATAATTATTTCATATATAATATGTATATTAATTATAGTCACCATTATTACCTTCAATGTAGCACGTTAGAAAACTATGCTTCACATCACTTCATGAGGTGGTAGTCTGCCTTACAAAAAAGTGACATTATTATATCACCTATGATATGAAATATAAAATGGCTTGATATGATATAATTATTCTAAATATATAATTATGTTTAAGATATCTTAAATATCATATGTAAATTATATTCCCATCATATTTTCTAACCATGTGAGGTGGTAATTTAAAAACAAACAACATAAATTTTGGGAGGCACTAGTCCTCCATCTACACGAATGACGAGTCCATGAACAAATTGATGGAAGATTGCCTATTTTTTGGTTTTACCCAAAACATAAAAAATATAATTATGTTTAGTATATTGGGGTTTTTTATACTCGTGTTATTGTAAAAATTTAACGCCATGGATAATGAAATGGAAAAAATTATTGTTGATGAACGTTATTTCTTATTCGTGTGACACATATTTGTTTGAAACAAAGGTCGTATGTGATTAGATTTATATAATAATTAAAGATTATAATATTATAGGAGGTAATTGAAAGTTTAATCTGAACAATTATGGGCTGAACCAATTTCTTTTTAATGAGTTAAGAGATGGAGAGTGTTGGTGGCCTTTTATAAGTGGGGGTGTGGACACACATTAAATTTTTAAAAGAAATTTAGTTGAACAACATCCTTATTAACCAAAAGGATGTAATAATTCAAAAAACAATATATTATATATGATACAGGGTTGAAATGGTTTCATCTAATGGGTGATTGACATGTTTCATGGTCATTTGGACCCTCTTATTTAATGTTTAGTCACATGGTAATCTCATTTTTACCTTAATAAATGTGATTCATTTGTATTGTTTTATTAATAAAATTTTTAAACAACATAGTAGAAAATATTAGAAATTATAAATTATGTTAATTCCAAATATTAAAAATATTTATTCTAATTCTATTTAGATAAATGGAAAAATAAACTTTAAAATTAATCTTGTAGTCATGGTGAGCGCACATGTTTCTAAGATGAGAATATTTTTAAGAAGATAATTCTCTATTAAATATATGACTTATAAAAATAATTATATGAAAATAAAATAATATTTAATTATATATTTTATTTACATTTCATTAATAACATTACCCATTCAGGAATATTTTAAACAATTTAAACGGAGGAGCATTATGCATTTTAAAACTGTTTTTAGAAAAACATGTTATTAATCCCCAAAAAATCGAAGGCCAGTGTAATATTGATTAAAAAGTAAATAATTGGATTAACAAACTAAATAATACTTTGGTTATATAAATATATATTAAAAAAATTATACCTTAAAAAACAATTTATTTAAATGAAATGCATTTATACCAAAATCTGTATTTTTCACAATTCACTATAAAATCAATATTTTCTGAAAATTAAAAAAAATGTACCCAAACTAAAATTTTATATTACAAAATGAGTGAAAAGTATTAATTTTATAAAATTCATATTCTGGAATTCATAAATTATTAATTCAAATAAAACCTAATAAAAAAAGTGTATAAAATTAATTAATCTTATTTTTGGTTAACTATTACTTAATAATTTTATAACTAATATAATTAGAAATTAATTTTTATAAATATGAAAATGATTTAATATTATCATTATCTAGGTTATTAATTCATTCCCACATTTTATAAATTAAATTCTCACAATTTTATTTAATAAATAAAAAAGAATAGACACTTTACTCTAATATCATCTGTAGATCCTCGTGTTCCCTCTTCAACAATATGGTTTTCAATAAACCTCAAACATAATGAATCGCCTTATTTCTCAAAAATATATCTCAAATATCAATAAAGTGAACTATATATTCACTATAGTAAATACTCCCTTCCAAATGAACTACATTAGGGATTAAAAAATTAAATTAATCCAACACAAATTTCCTTAACATTTAAACATGAAACATGTTGTGTTCCTATAAAAATCTTGGATGTAATGCCACTCTCTCAGATACTTAATAATAATTATCCACATTTTCATATTTTCCAATGAACCATTTAATTAAATTCTCATTCTTAAAAAAACATGACAGTTTTCCATAGACAAACATTGAGGAAGATATTATCGCCTAAGTCAAAATAATGCTCCTTCCTTTGGTTATACATATAAGTTTTCTTTTTTACTCTGATATATCAACATGTGTCTTTGAATATTTGACACCTTATCATCTATTTCTTATAAAAAAGTATACCAATAAACTTCTTCTCTATGTCTTCACCACATGAAAGTGGTTCCCCAAACCACATTCCAAATAATGCTTCAAATTAATCTATATATATACTGGAATGATAACACTTAGTATAAAAAAACTGAAGAAAAGAAAAATTTGGATCCCACATTCCCTGATAATCTATTAAATAATAAAGAAACATATCTTCCATGGTTTGAATCATATTCTTAAAATTTCCATCATATTGAGGATACGAAGTTGTACTAAAATTTAATTTAGTTACAAACGACATCTGAAGTAATTTAAAAAAATAAATGAGAACCATAGATCATGTTCAAACACAACTGAGAAAGGTATTCAATGTAACCTAAATATCTCCATTAGATACAATTATGACTGGTGGTTTAAAAAATATATATCTTTAATAGTAAGTAAATTTTACAACTTTGTTAATATATAAAAAATAACATAGAACACAATGTAACCTTTAGAAGTCTATTGAATCCCTACATTAGAATTGGTTGACATATTATCATTTTCATACCCTGGAGCTAGTAATGGTTGAAGAATACCCTTTGGTAACTGTCATTTCAATTTAACCTTCTAACATGTCAAAATGATCACTATAAATTTATAAATATCTTTTTTCATTCCATCGAAACTGTAATACTTCTAAATTTCTATATACATCATATTATTTTCTGAATAAAGGGAAAACAAATATCTAATATCTTTATTAAAAAACTATTTAATGAAATTTGAATTAAAATGCATGCACAATATTTTTCAAATTCATAAAACACATTCTCAATCAATATTAAAATTTGGAAACCTATTATTCCCAAAAGATTCTACATCTTCCTATAATGATCAATCCTCTATCTAATCACACTTAATACTTTTGGACAAAGTCCACAATATTGAATCCTATATCAGAAAAGTGTTTTCCCTATATCAAAAATATCTATGAAAAAATTCTTTAAATCATTTAGAAAATAATTAGGGTCAAAATTTCAAATTTTTGAGGTAGAATTACTTTTTCAACTCAACTATTCATCCATTTTGTTTTCCTTCCAAATAGGGGAATGAAGAATGAAATCATAATCCCTGATTAATTATATCCATGTTATCGGTCCAATGTTCAATTATTTATTATTTAATATATAATTAAAACATTTTTAATCATTATATATATCACTATTTTCTATATTAAAATTATTCCTTTATATTTTTAAAGCAAAAAACTGCATCTTATTCCAAATCATGTGTACGGAAATTTTAGTAATGTAGTTATAATTGATGTGGTGTATATATAATTAACTGATCATTTTTTATTAGAAAACAAACATCTTGTCTAAATAAAAAAATAAATATAGATTAAAAATTACCCCTATACTAATAAAGGTCTGAAACTAGAGAATTCGCCAATTTATTTCAGTTCATTGAAATAATCATTTGATTCTATTTTCCATGATGAAAAAAACTCATTTTGTAGTTAACTTAGTTAGTGGGTGAGACCAATGAGAAATGTTTTAAAAAAATCCTATATAAACCCAATAATATAAAAACTAAAAATATATGTAATATTCATGGGTATTGAAAATTATTCAACAGATTTTATTTTAGTTGGGTCAATAATAATGAAATCTTTAGAAACAAAAAGTATATGGAATAAATTTTTTTGAAACCAAAATTCACAATTTCAAAATACTGCACACAATTTCTTTTACTTTAATGTTTGTAATGGAACCCTTATGTGGCTTTCATGTTCTTGATGAATTTTAGAATATACCAAATTATTGTAAATAAACACAATAAAATGTTTTTCCCAACAACTCATTATAAATTTTATTCATAATTTCCATCAATATAACATGGAAACTAGATAACCAAAAAGGAATAACTAAAAATTCATATTGAACATATCTTGTCTGAAAAATAGTCTACATATTGTATGATTCCTTCAATTTCAACTAATTTTACATCACTCTCATGCCAAACATATAAAAATACTATGTTATAGGGTTATTATCTAAAAAATCATCAATATAATGAAATTAAAACATTTTCATAACAGATATGTTATACGAGGCCTTATAATAAACTAAAAGTATCATCGAACCATTTTTCATTTTGACAAACATGATCGGGGAACCCCAAGGTGAAGTTCATAGATAAATTAATCCTTTATCTAATTACTAATGCTATTGATTTTTCAAATCAAAAAGTTCCACATGAGATATTAGATAAGGGGGTTAATAAATATTCTTAGAATTAGGCACTATTACAATAGTAAGCTAAACATATTTATTATGAATGAAACTAGGAAAACCATCTTCAAAAACATCCTTGCAACCATTTTCTACCCAGAAATCACTAATTTTAAAATTTTCTTCATATTCGAAAATATGATATAGGTAGCATTCAATAATCTATAATCAATTTCTCATATATTTTTTAAATTATCAAAGGCATAAAATTATTTAATTCAACATTATTACTACTATAATATCTCCAATCATGATAAATAGATTGAAAATACATACAAAAAATGATATCAAACACTACTTTGTCCTATTAAACATGATTTTTTTTGGAAGAATACTCCACTGATAAAAAAATTGTGAAGATAAAAAAACATGGTTTCTATAATACGTCCAAGATGGTTTTCCATTAATAGTTCTATATTAATTTATTTTGGTGATATTCAAAATATAAATGAAAATATCTCAGAAATGAAACAATATGATGATATATAGTCAAATAGGGTATTGTAATAATCAAAAAACCAAAGTAACATATATTTACCCACATCATTTGATATCCCATCATTCAATGTAGTAGAATAAAATTGACTCATTACAACTTTCTTTTTTTGAACCTGAATAATTCCATCATGGGTAACTAACTTCAGAAACACATTATCATAATGATCTAAATCATTAAAACCAAATAATTACACCATTTGAATGCTATCAGTTACCTCATTATTTTATTTTTTTGGGTTATATTCCATGCATCATATGAAACATGGTCAAACATTCTACACTACTAACACTTATATAAATTCATAAGGAATAATCAAGGGTTATTTTTACCATACATTCCAAAAGATTGAATCATAATTTCCTTGGCTCCAAATTTCATTTTTTATGTTTCCCCATAACCTACCATTTCATCCACTTATTATTTTAATCATCACGAGGAATATATGAGTTAAAAAACTCCATCTGAACCTTTTTTTAAAAACAAACATCTATTTCAAAAAAATTGTGTTCTCATGTGGCATAATCTCTTTGAAGAATTTATTTTAATCATGATTAATATTATTTAATCTCATTATAGGTGTCACAAATAAAATCTGATATATACATGTCCAATATTATTTTGTTTTCATAATAGTTATCAATAGAAACTTCATATTTCTTCCGTCAATAATAGTAATTATTTCTTAACATGGTGTTGAAAATTCAGAGGGAAATATTTCTCAAGAAAATAAAACATAAATATCTCCCATTAAATGTAATAAAAAATCATTATTTATGGTATTCCAAACTAAAGAACAACATTTATTAGTTTCACCTTACAAAATTAAATGAAAATAGTTACCTTTTGGAATTTTGAATATCTGATGACATCAAATATCTTCTTTAGATAATTGATCCATCTCTTGACTATAATTGGGGAAAATGATCTACATAAATTTAAAGGATTTTCATCATTAAAGTGTTCATAATAGACATGTTTCTTCATGATAGATCGTGTTTCTCTATGATATGAATACTACCACCATTTTTGACATGTATAAAATGATATATCACTATAAAAACGAATTTGGTTAAATTTTTATCCACCTTTGGATGTATATTTGGAAGGATATCATCTAATTAGTGCCTCCCCATTATAGTTTCTTATTTTACTCTATAAAAAACCTTTATGAGCACACATATTTCATAAAATCCAACTTGGTTATATTCCAAGTCATTAACATTTTAACTTGACCATATCCTAAAAAAATTCATGTGATTGTTATTAATATTAGCCTAACCACTATAGGTATATATACTAAGATATGATAATAACTATAATCCCCCAAAATTAATGATTACATAATATCGAGTTTTATTCACAAAATTAAATTCTTTCAATTCAAGATTCTTTTCATTTTTAATGTTTTAGCGAATTAGTTCCTAACACATATATATAAAATTAATAAAATATAATATGGAATCTTTTTTTAGTATCCATTTTAAACTAATGTAAAATATATAATAAAATTCATGATCTTTTCTTATGGAAATTCTTCACAAATTTTAACTTGGCCTCCTTCAATCCCTTACACATCATTAAATCATGTAGAAAGACTTAAAACTGGGGCTGATTAAAAAAAATCATAGTAAGGGTTTAAAAATGAATGAAACCATTATTAATAAGAATAAAATTCCAAACCATGAAACCCATTTCCTATAAACATAACAATTTAAAATTAAGGGGAAATATTTTTTTTAAAATGAACAATTATTTTACATTTTCAATAAAAAATAAATCCATGAAAACACATTAGTAAATATAGAAAACTCATATTGAGAATTGGAAAATCATCCCATAGAATAATTAGAGATCCCATATTGAAAAATTATAAAAACCATTCCAATAGGAATAACTATACAACAAACATAAGATATAATTATATATAAAATATAACCATTACCCAATGCATTTGAGTGAAATCTGGGAACACGCCTCATATAAGCTATAATGGGATCACCTGATGATATCTCGAGTCAACCATAGAATATAATCTCAAAGATCCATTTAAAAAATATATTAATCATCTGAAAAAATATTTTAAAATCATATGTATATCACCATTATATATTAAAATATATTTTTTTCAATATCCCATTTTGAAAACATATTTATTCTAAAAAAAATCAAAACCAAAATACCAAATAAGCGAATGCGTTATTCTCATTTAAGAAAATATGTAATATTATAAAGTAATCTATAAATATAATAAACATCCTGATAAAATAAATGGTTTTGTCACAATAGAATGGATTATGGCATTGCATTTCTCACTAGTTAAAATTTTCCATTTAAAACACTTAAAGATATTCCTTTCTGAAAACTATTTAAATAATGTAAAGGTGATATAAAATGAAATTTATTACTATTTTATTTCCATATAAAAATTTCCAAAAAACATTTTAACTCATGGAAACAATAATGAACAATATTTTAAAGAAAACAGTAAACGAGGATTTTTTTCTATGAAAATCCCCTTTTCAATTATGAAACAGTCAAATCATAAACCCCAATAACAATTATATTAATAAACATTAAATATCATTATAATAGATAAAATATTTATATAAAATGTAATAGTGTCTATATATACACCTTATAAAAGAGTTATGTTTCTTAACATTATGAATTTACCAATTAAATGGAAATTTAGATGTAGTCCCTTACTTGGGTTCCGCCTTTTGACGAGGGTCTTTATTATCCTGAATAAAAATGTAATGTTAATTATTTAAATGCTTTAGAGATGTTTTCCAAATTATAATTGCATCCATTTTACTTTATAAGAATTTATATACAATAAAAAATCATTTATTTTTATTTTGGATGTTATGACAATATTGAGATTATGTGATGAAACTGAATTTGGTAGGTTGATTAATGTCAATGAGGTAATTAATTATACAAATCAGTAATAATAATCTGAAATAATTATCATATTTATAGTTAAATTATACTTTTAAAATCATTCAGTAATGATGGTTAGGAATAATTACCCATTTTTATGATCATGGATATGATAGACCATACATATGCCTGGGTAACGTTCCAATTTTTCCATTATCAATATAGAAAGAATGTAAGTAAAATTTATCACTATTTTATGATTATAATACCATAAATACTAGTTTATTAAATTATATATTGTTATATATATCATTCTCATGATGTGGTGATGAGAAAAATATGAATTATATCACTTTAAGGGGGTGGTAGACCACACATCTAGAAATGACGTCATCACATTTTCAGTGAGTGAAATGGAAATGAGGAAATGATATATTAAATTTTGAAAATAATAATTATGTCATGAATATAAATATTATTTAATTTAAATCATATATATTCATGATATATACCATTAATAACATCAATATTAAACATTTTAAAAAAAAAATCTTTACATCTCTTCGTGAGGCCGTAGTCCACCATACACATGAGAAACATTAATGTCTCCACTTCTATATAAAACATAAAAACAATGTATATGATATAATTATTCTATAGGTTTATATATGTTATAAATATCATAAATATCATATAAAATATTTAGGTTTACCATTATTCCAAACCATGAGTGGCGGTAATGGAAAAACAAACAACATCGTTTTCCTGGTGGTAGTCTGTCGTACAATCAAATTATGATTTCATGGCTCATATTATGGAATTTTTTGTTTTTAGGGAAGGCACATAAAAAACAAAGTATACATCTATTTAATATACTTATGTCAACAAATAGGCATGGTTTACGAAAAATTTAATGTGGTGGTGAAAGAAACCAAAGATGCGTGTATATGATCATTACATATTCATCAGGTAAATAAATTTAGTTTTCACCAATAAAAGTCTTTGGTTGTATTTATGAAAAAATTACTGATTTTAGGGTGATTGGAGGGAGGTTTAAATATAATTTTGGTAGGTACTTTCTAAAACATTTTTTTGAATGTGTAAAGAGAGGGGGAGAGGTAGTTCCCTTTTATATGTGTGTGAGATGACGCATTGGGTGTATTTCAAAAGAATATTGGGTGAACCCATGTTTTACATATAAAAAATAATCTAATAATGAACCCATATAGATCCTAGAAGGGAACAAAATTTGGCTATATAATTATAGATTGACTTGTTCATAGGAAATTTTACCGTTATATTTAATTTTCCTCACTTCATGATCTTATTTTTACCTTAATAACATTTATTAATTTATATTATTTTCACTAGTAAAATACTATAAAAAATAAGATTCGAATATTGGATTTGATAAATTATTATAATTTGTAATATCTAATCCTTTTTACCAAATTCAAATCACACAAGACTAAAAATAAATTTGAATTTATATCTTATAGTGGTGATGAGAAAGCCATTTTTTATGTAATGTATTTTTATTTTTAAAAAATATTATTTTATATTATCTATATGAATAATAAATATTTAATTAAAATCATATAATATATAATTATATTTATTTTATAAAAATAATTTAAAAAATTATACATTAGGGATTATTTTTAATAATTTTAAAGGAGGAACATTATTTATTTTAAAACATGTTTTAGAAAAAAAAAACTCTTCTTTAAACTCAAAAACTAACTTATATTAAAAAAATACATACTATATTTATTAGTAAAAAAGTAGGTTAAATATAAATAAATAATACATATTTAAAATTAAAAAATATTAAAAAATATATATTATTTTAAATAAATTAATATATTGAAAAGAAATTAATTTTTTAAAAAATTTGGTATTTTCCACTATTTAAAATAATGTCAATATTTTATAAAAAATCTAAAAATATCCAGATTTAAAATTTGATATTATAATTTAAATAATTAATTTAATTTAATCAAACTAAAATTGCAAATGTTATAAATTAATATTTTAATTAAAACCTTATAAGAAAAGTGTTTAAATAAAAAAAATATAGAAAATTACATAATATTTTTATAAAAAATATAACAATCTAATTGAGACTAAAAAATATGAAAATGTTTAATTCCTGTCATTGCCTATATATTTATAATATTTATAAACATTCATCATTATTATAACTATAGAATTCTTAGTGGTTCCAAACTTACCCATAACACATTATTTAATGGGATCTTCCAAGTTTAACATCACTAATCATGGTACCAGAAATGATCCTCTAGAGAATATCATCATCTTATCCCAATATGGGTTACAACACAAACTATATTAATAAATCGCATTAGTTAACATGATTGGACATATCTATTCACACATTATATTGAGATAGATATTTCCTAGATGAGAATCCCTCTCTTAATGAAGAGTGTAGGGGTCACCACTATTGATCCAAGATAATAAAACTTCACTCCACCATATAGAAAACCCAAATATATTTAACTTATTATATTTCACCACATTACATTATGTATGAAAACATGTATAATTGTAATCAACTATAAAACCACTGGTATGATGCTCTAATTGAAGAAACCATTATGTGATCAAATTTCAGTATAACTAATTGTAATTAAACATCCCTTGATATGATAATTCAAAACAATAAATTACTTGAATTTAAGTCCCATCATTCAAGGGTTTACTATTATTTTCATTATCTCATACATGGATATGTAAATAAATCAAACATTCCACATACTCTCCCTCTGTCAAATTTTTCATTAAGTTATAAATAATAAATATTTCAAAATATTAGTTCTGATTTTCATTTAGAAAAAAATATTTTATCATGATTCATATATATAAAATTAGGAACACCTATTATCCATAGTGATGGTGAGAAACTATTTCTGAAACATTCTCTTCCCAATCCTAATGTTGCTGTTATTCAGACATGATATTAACCTTAAAAACTACCAAATACCTTTCATAGTTCATGGAGGGGAGAACAAGATATGTTAAACACGTTTTAAATAATATCTTCCATAAAATCAAAAAATCACTAAGATTTACTAAAAATGATGAAGAATAATTTAATGGTATATCATAGGATGATTTTTTAATTGATCAATTGTTTGGGGAAATATTATAATTTCTTCATATTTAATCACTTATATAGTTACAAGAAACCACTCCTATATTAAATTTCAAGGGTATAAATATGACCTCCCAAAATTGTTTGTAATCATCTGTAACCCATATAATGTTGTTGTTACTAGTCCTACCATTGAGTGTAAATCCCCATTGAAAATTAATCATGAACCACACACTCTAAAAATTAATACAATATAATGAAGGAATTTCAAACAATATTGGACTGAAAATAACTAGTCCATATAAAGTATAATATCACATGATACCATATCAAAATAATGACAACCTATGAGACACCTCACTCGATCTATACTAAGGAAATTATTTCACTATTAGAATATGTGTGCAAGAGGGTAATCATTACTGGTAGGAGAATATATATTAAAATTTTATTCTGGTAAAACTAATAAAAATTAAAACATCATATCCAATATCATTTTATGGAAATAATTCCCCATGTTGCTTTGATGAGTAATCATGACCATATTGGAAGGACAATGATATTTTATCATTTCATAAAAAATAGTTCTTAATAATGCATTATTATCACAAAAACACAACAAACACCATAACCGGTGATAGTTTATATGAAAAAATTCGAAATAATACACAATGGACACATTACATGATGTTTCAAATTTTTTTATAATTATCAATAAGAAATAGTGATGAAGTACCTTACGAGTTCTGATAACCTTAATATCCACTCAACCACTATCATGTTTCCTTGTAAAAAGTGTAACACATCACAAACTAGAATCACATTCATCATAATTGAAAAATACTCCACTTGAACCAAATCTATAACTACAAACATGATCATGTCATACAATCCTGATTCTATGAATGAAATTTCTATTAATGGATCACTACATTAGGAAAATATGTAGATACAACAATCCCATTTTCTTAGTACATGTTTATAATATATAGAAACTCACATCACAATATGTAATTCTCTCTCATCCAGGGATAAAAATATCATAAAAACTAGTAAGGTTTCTATTAATAGAATACATAAAGAACCACCACCCAATGAGAAGTCTATTATGACTTACTAAGAACTATTGTATTCATTTTTTGAATTCCTTACCTATGTATAAAAAAAATTATATTTTCCCTCTATACATAAGAAATGATAAACTTAAAAAAATTCCTTGAATGGAGACCTCACAACTCAACTGTTTAACAATTTATATCTCAATTACTAGAATGAGATTACCATGAGGCTACCATTGACTACATGTTGGTGGTATATGGAAGAAATACTTTATATATATTCTATAAACCTAATTGTTTGGAATTATATTTGGGAAATATGACTTGAAAAGTGAATTAAATATCACGAATGACCACAAACATGATTCATATACATTCTTTAACAGAAAAAATGATTCTTTAAAGTATTTGGGACACTAACAAGTAATAAGAGTTATAAAAAAAGACACTTTAGTTAAAAAATATATTCTATTTTTAATTTTCTAATAACTAATTCAATTCCCCTGGATGTCAATACCTTAAATTTCCAAAATTAAACATTATAATTAATAACATTTAAATCATTCACTTGGAAGCAACCAATTTTATATTATTCTAACATCACCCCAACCATTTTCCCCTTTGAGGGTTTATATTATCTTTAGTGTTTCACCAAAAGACCAGCTTTAATAAGTAATGGGTTTTTGAATTTCACTAACAAGGAATACTATAAATGAGTGGCCTTAGTATCATCTTAAAATAAATACACAATGCTAATAAAAAATATATATCCATGTATCGAAAGAAAGAAATAATTTTCCAAATGTATTGAAAATTCATGAATGGGAAAGAACTATCTAGTTTAATGACACATTTGAAACACTCATTTGGTAATTACATAATAGATAATATAACCAATAATAAAAATAATGGTAAGGGTAAACACCACATAAATATAAGAGAAATAATAAAAATAATTCTAATAGTAACTATAACAATAAAAAATTATTAATATATACAAAACAATATTTTTAATTAATATTTATCATACATATATCCTCACATATCACTACTAGATGATATGACATCCACTTAAGAAAAATATTTTCCAAAACAAGGCATATATAGTGGTGAGAATAAATATTCCCAGAGGAATACCTCAAAAAAACCAAGGATAAAAAAGTCATCTAAAACATAGACATATAAAATTAGAATGAAATTTGAAGGTTATAGATAATATATATAGTCATATAACACTAGATAATGGATTAATAATGAAACAATTATCTTTTCTCCAGAATATATCATATATCACTATAAATTAGTGATACCAACAATTTATCGGAATTGATGAGGGTAAGAAGACTTAAATTTAGTTAATTAAAGAATGAATGAGAAGTCATTAATAATTTATCATCGTTTCATGAGCATGATTCCACGAATGAATTATAATATTAACATATAACTATTGTTCACCCAAAATAAATCATAATAACAAATAGGCATACCCAAAATGAGGACTTAATATTTCAAAATAATTACCCATATTACAAAAGAATTATTAAGATAAAATAATTAAAAATTAGTTATCTATAATCCATGGAATTTCAATGTAATTATATAAACAATTCCATATTAAATAACATCAAAATGAGGAATATAAATTTCTAATATTTTCATATGACTTTATAATTATTTTCTAGGCCTTTCAATATAACCATGACGATTAATATATTCATTGATGAGTCCATTATTTGAGATATTGATAATTTATAAAGAAAAAATATTCTTTGGAATTCTTAGAATGATATCATTAAGAAGTATTATGGATTTTAATCAGGGGTTTGAAATCAAACACATGATGAAAATTGAAAAATTAGTTCACCAAATGTCATTCATTATAGTAAAAATTTCATCACATTGTTTTTTTAATGTTATCAGATTCCATTTCCAAGAATATAGGGTTACCCATCACCGTAATGATCACCTCCCCCTCCTCTAAAAGAAATTTAGGGTGTATCATTAGGGAAAACAAGATTCCTATGTCATTTATTAAAATATATGAATTTATAAATCAAATTTAGATCAAGTTGTAAAATAATTAAATAACTAAAATGATTTTCCTATCTGTAAATTCCCTATACATGAAGAGTATACCTATTCTAGGTAAAAAACTGTTCATTAAATAACTATGGTGTGATAATTTACATTTGGTTATTCTCCTATGAGATATCACCAATCTAATAAACTAAATAAATAATATGTTAATAAATAAATTTTTAATATTGCATAAGATTCAATTGAATGTAAAATATCCAAAACATAATCCAAGTGAAAATAAATCATTTTAAAAACAATATAATGGTAATGGGTTTTCCCAAGATTGTTTATATTGGTGAACATTCCTTTCCGCTAATTTTAATTCATGTGACTCTAAAACATAATAATGAAGTATGTGTTGAACAAGAGAAAGCATGGTTCACTACATAGCTGTCACAGAGTTAAATTTCTCTTATTCAGACTCATATGTATTAGGCACTTAGTGTGCATAAAATATTCATGATGAAAAATATTTACATAGAAATATCATATAAGTAACCAATGGCGAGGTATATATTTTTGTTGGTAATAAGGGAAGAGTTTCAAAATTTCAAGTCAGAACTTGTGACTATGAGTAAATTCTAGAATGATAAATAATTTGATGAAAGCATACAATGTTTTATCTAAAAATAGGAATTTTATAATGATATCATGTTTAGGAAATATGTGATTTTCATTAAATATTAACAGCAAGAGGTATTGCACATATATTAATAATTTTTATTTTAATTTTCATATGCTGATTGGTTTTTCAATTCATGATAGTGACAATCCATTCTATAATATTTAATATAAAATGATCAATGATTATTCTAAAACCAATTACCTTTGGAAAAATTACCTTGATAATATAAATGGGAATCACATCATATTAATCCTATGATATTGATCACTCTATTCATTTGATGATAAATTATTTGGATAATTTGAATATTATATATTTGGTAATATGAAAAAATAATAGTTTTTAAACTAATAGGGGGAAGGAAAATAAATTATTGTAACTAAAAAATAATGATATATGATAATAAATTAATAATTAAGAAATTATTATGTCTGGGTAGTTTATAACATTTACTAATTGTTCTACATGGTATTGTTATGTTTTTGAAATGAAGATCAATTTTTATATGGTTGAATATTTTAAAGAGTTCAAAATATATATATAATCAACTATTAAAATATTTGAATATTTTTCAATCAAATCGAGATGAAGAAGACTTGATTGTGAATAAAATTTTCATATACCATATTATGGAATTGTTTCAAAAATCAATCCTCATAGAAAAAAATAACCAAATGATGTGTTTGAGAAGATAAATCATACCTTATTATATATTGTTTGATCAATGATGAGTCAATGTTAGAATTATATATCATTATATGGGTATTATTTAAAATATATAACATTCATAATTAATCATTTTCTATAAATGTTATACATAGGGTCACTATATGAGATATAGTACATGATAAATATATTCTTTACTTTCATAAGGAGTTTAAGTTATGAAGAAAATGTACAATATTTATTGTATAAAAGATGCCCAAAATTTTATATATGTTTTGTTATCATAAAAAATGATGAAATATTATTCCTATAATCAATAAAAAAATTCAATATTGATATGTAATTTACACTGTGGTCTATCACATGAATTAATAAATTAATTGGGGAAATATTAAACTTACTAAAGTGAAAAATGAAAAAAAAAGAATGGTTCATGACATTAATAGTGAATCATTTCCTCAAGTAATTTTATAAATTTAAAATATTATAGACACATATGAACTTCATTGGCTGAGTAGAATTAATTATAGGCCTAAGAGATAAGAACATAATATAGAAAATGATGAATATGTATTGTATATATGTGATTAACCTACTATATATTTCATTGAAATTTGGTGTTTAAGTTTCATGAAATAGTTATAGTCTATCAGATTGATTGTATAATATATGGAAACTAACTGGGATTGAAATACGATTGATGCACTTAAAGGGAAATGATACATTGGGTGAATGTGGGTTTTCTCTAAGAAATATAACATAGATCCAAGAATTTATACATATAAAACAATATTTTGAGAAGAATGGGTATAAAAATGTGTGGCATTGAATATAATGATCTCCCTATATCATTTTTTTAATAATTTTTACCAATATATTTCTTTCAATATTACATCATTACAATTTTGAGAAAACAGATATAAAAAGTTCTTTTGTTAACAAGAATTTACATAAGGATGACTATATGTTGTTAAAAAAATTTATTAATGTTCAAGATGGTTCTTCTAAAGTATAAAAGTTGTGACAACCAGTTTTTTGATTGAAGATATGTTCTCATTTGTTGAAATTGTATTTCTATGATGCAACTAAAATTTTTTGTTCACTAAAAACACAAATGATTCTTCTGTATAAAATATGGTTAAGGTTAGAATTGTGATATTATTAGTGTAATATTTTGTGTATGTACTTCACATAAAAAATTATTTCTAGATTGTTCATTAAGTAATACTACGGTTGTGAATGTTTTCATCAATGAATGATATTGGAGAAAAATCAGTCATTATGTGTGTGAATATCTACATATTTAATTTTATAAGGAATCCTTAACTACGTCCTAAAATATATAGAGATAAAGTGAAAAATAGGTTTATTCAGGTGGACTCCATGAATTATATTCCCCCAATTTTACCTATCATCAGTCTTATGATGATTCAATGTCATTTTAATAATTTTACTAGGAAAAAAATAAATAACATTACTTATGCATTATCTATAGGATCTATCATGTCTTCCATGTTGTGTAAATAACTCATTATATTTATTATTTTATCATAAATATTATATGGCCATCCAATATAAGTGAAAATCAGTATATTGAATTAGATAACATCATTAATTAGGCGACTCTAACTAAAACTATTTTATGAGTATTAGGAGGTAATGATGAATTCATTACAATGGGATACACTAATATTAGCGTCTAAACCAATAAGGATGATATGAGATCTCAATATAATTTTTTTCCTTATCATTTTGTATACTAGTTAGAAGAGTTACAAACAACCCACCATGGAATACATGAGAATAGAGGTAGAGTGCATCTCTTCATAAAATACTATAATGGAAGCTATTTGAATATACATGTGTATCTCTAAAAATAGGGTAGTTTTTAGAAATTTTGGAGTAATTAATATTTAATAAAAACAATAATGGATTTTCTTTCATTCAATGACATCCTTGGATGAACAAAAAACTAAACAAATCATTCTCAAAAACTATCTCATTCAGTATATCATTAAGGGTGGTGATATATAGATATATTTGGTCAATATAGAGGAGAATGTTCCATGTCCATTTAAAAATCCATTAACACTATATAAGTATAATGTTCTTATAAATTAACTAGGTATTACATATATAAGATATATTATTTATTGTTTATTTTAAATGTAAATGTATCATTATCTTATAAAAAAATAAATTTTGATTTGTCATTTATTATTGTGGAAGTTCTGTTTAACATGAATTATGGAACGATAAAACCCCACAAAGTATGACAATAAGATATACCTAATTGATCACCATCTAAAAATTATATAGGATTTGATGATATATTAAAATTATCATGAGTAGAATCATATATATGATGTTGTTTAGACTCCTAAGATAATAAGTTATCAATTATTCTGTGGTCCAACCTACAAAATAATATAGAAGAAAATGTCATAATGTTGATGATAAACATAGGGTTTTATACTTTTAATGGATCATGATTAATGAAGTTCAAAAAGATTCATTATATGTGAACCTAAATCATTTATATTTTTCTTACGATATCCTTTTAGATTAGATATTCAGGGGTAGTTGGTTATGTTGCTAGCATTTCAATAGATATGGTTAATTCAAACATGATTAATCTACTTGTAACACCTCAGGTGAATAAAGAATATGACATTTTCACATTTATCCATATTTGTGAGTAAAATATTAATATTACCTTAAAGGGGTAACTATGCTCGATGGCATACCCAATACGCAACAACGGGTTTCTTGGGAATCTTACGTTTTACTCTAATAATAAAATAATGTTATTTTAAATGGTAGTTAATGCCTAGTCGTTGTAATGGTGGGAATTAACAGAACTAACTATAAAATTATTATATATGTTTGTCAAATATTTTTACTTTTTAAAATAAATGTGAAAATGTGAATGAATCCAATTTTAAGCGTAAATATTCTAATATTCTTTAAAAGGTCGATTAACCGCCTTTTGATGGAGAACCCCTGTTAAATCCATTTTTTGACAATTTTATATGTTATATTTTACAAAATAAAATTATTTTTCGAATCGGGACATCAAAATTTACTTTGTATAAATTTTTTGTATTTTTCCGATAAAGTTCATTTTTTAATGAATAGTGTAAAATGTTGTATTTTAATTCTATATAGCATAGTGTTAAGATGGGCCCGTAAGGGGCGCTCTCCGCGAAAATCCACCTCTCTTCATCACCTCCTTCGTCTAGGGTTGACGCATCGCCTCCTCCCTCGTGCTCTGTGTCTTCACGGCGGCGGATCCTTGGCTGCGGTGGTGTCGGCATCTTGGTCCCGCCCTTCTTCATCTGCAACGTCGTTGACCTCTCCTCGCCCTAATCCCTCATCTCCGGTTAGGGTTCTCATGGTAGCACGTTGTCGGCCGGCGACCAAGATCTAGCTTCTATAGCCTGTGTTTGTGGCCGCGTTTTCCGTCTGTATGCTAGGTCGTGGTCTTCGCGTGCGACAGGGATGGCGGCGACGTGATCGGATTTTCGGCGGGTCTACCGGTCGGAGTTCTGGTGATGTTTTCCTTTTTTGTTTCTGCAGATTGTTCCTGGTTTCGAATTCGGTATCTTTGCTCCGGCGTCGGTTTTTGTTGCTTCGTGAGTGGGATGAGGTGATGGATTTCGTGCTATTGTCAACTGCAATTTTGCGTTGGTGTGTTTTGGATGAATCTGCTCCGGGTTCTCTTGGATTTGTGTTGCGTGATGGTGGAATTGCTCCCTCGGTGATCTGATCTCGCTGATTTTCTTGCTGAATGTTGGACCAGAATTTCGGATTTGATTCTCTTCCATGATTTGTTTTTTCTTTTTCGAGATTTGTTTTCAGGAAGATCTATGGAATGAAGTCGCGGTTGCAGTAATTGCAGTGAAGATATGCTGTTGAAATCTGGAAGTTTTGATGTTTTTGTTTGAGGAAGATGATGAACTACTGGTTGAAGTGTTGAATCAGCAGAATGGGTCATTGGTTTTGGGTGTAATGGTTTGGTTTGTAATTGACTATGTTTGGTGGGGACTTATGATTGGGTTTTGTCAAGATGTTCGCCCTCATCCATCTCCTTATTTACTGCACTTTTTATTTCTTTTAATAAATGGTCAGAGGTTATTCCTCTGACTGAACTTTCCTGGTGTTGTATTTTAATTCAAAACCTCCTTTTAATCTAATTTATTAAAATGATTAGATTATGTTTTTAATTTTTTTAATGTGCAATTAGATTATATTTTTACCATTTAATCCAATAGTGGTCATTGGAATTAATTTCACTTTGAAATTGGACGTAAACTAGTGTCAATATTTTAATAGATATTGTTTCCTAAAAACACGCTATTTGTTTTGATAGCAGGAATTAAATATTAAATTAATTAATGAAACTTATATGTTTTTTAATTTTTTAAAATATAAATCATTTTTGAATTCGGAGTATCAAATATAGCTTAGGGTGAATTTTCGGTAATTTTCGGAAAAACTTCAATTTTTGATGAATAGTGAAACCACTAAGTGGTACTTAAAAAAACTGATTTTTCGTTTAAGTGAAATTTTACCACCTCAGTGGTTTGAATTTAAAAAATCCGACATACATGGTTTTCATTAGGAATTTAAATGTGTTTCAATGGGATTAAAATAATTTTTTGGTGAATAGTAACTGTTATGTTTTTAATCGTGATTAGAGGTAATTAGTGTAATTTAAGGTAAAAATAATGTTTTAATAATATTAGATGACCTTGACACATGTCCTACCCTTATTGGATGAGTAATCTCCGTCCATGAAAATCCATGGGTTAACCTGGGGACCCCGTGGAGCCACTTTGTTAGGAAAATGACACTAATAACTTTTTATTTAAAGTTAAAATTAAAATGTCACAAACATGTGTTGTTTTATTAAAACAATTTTTACATGGGGTTATAAAAGTCATAATTTTTTACTATAAATATTCATTAGAAAGATAAAAATATTTCCTACATCATGATATTTTTTTATAATTTTTATACAATATATAAATTAATTTATTTAAGACACCGTGATGATGCAGTGATTACCTCATAAATGAATGATTTAACTAAAATGAGAAGTTAGGGTGAAATCTAAGTCTTACAGTTGTCAAAAACCTATTGTATGGGTGGATTTTGAAACCTTATCACATTATCCTCTAAATATATCCTTTTCGGGCCTTTTAAATCCAAAAATCATTTTATAATAAAGTAATAGTTTAAAACATTCCAAGAGTGCCCCTCCTCTCCCCTTATAAAAGGCCCCCACGTCTACCACCTTACCCACACCTCTCAAGCCTTTGGCTCGGCCATCCCCTACCCATTTTATCTCTCCAAATCCCTCTATTACTCCTATAATCCTAACTTTGGGCAGAAGTCTTTCCAAGGAATCCTTTGAGCTCAAATCAAAAAGAGTTACCCGATTTAAAGATAGTGTATTCTCTTGTGTTCTTATGTTTTATTTATCTTCTACAACCCCCTAAACATGTTTTATTCATTTATTTTGTAACAACACCAGTATCTTCAATATACTTGTATGTTTTTATAATAAGGATTCGAGCTACAGTTACACACACATCCGTCTAATGGTTAAAGAACATACTGTTTCTGTGGATGGCGAATTACTGTCTCACGAAACGATGATTGTTAAATATTCTTTTAACACCTTTAAAGGTGGCTATTATGATGTCACTGTATTTTATATATTTTATTTATGGTATTTAGGTTTACTATATGCTTCTGTATCTTATATTTAAAACATACCTTTATTCTTTTCATGTTGTGCAAATGCGATAATTTCATATGAGGAAGTGTGGACTACCGCCCCCTCAAGTGATGTGACTCATTCATGCAATACATGGAATGTATAAATAATTAACTTAATGAACATTTGTGACCTATATAACATTTATATGATACTGTAATTATAATATATATATCTCATTTATTTTTAATTCCATTAATATGACAAAAAAAATTGAAAGTAGTGTTCATGCGTACGTACGGCCTACCGTCCCCATGAATGGTGCTTTCCATTTTTTTATCTCCAAATGTTATGGAATAGTATAAAATGAATATGTACTATATATATATATATATGATATTTTAGTCATTAATACTATTCTGGAAATGATTTACTTATAACTACATGGGCAATCATTTTCAAACAAATTCATTTTTGACTCATGTACCAAACATCGGCAAAAACGTCTGATATGAACTAACATTATTAAAAAATTATTATAAAATTATAATATGTGATATGAAATGAATAATAATCATTAAAGGAGGCCCTTAATCGATTAAAAATTGACCAAAGTTTATTATTCAGGAATTTAAAGAAACGGACAAGGCAAGTCGGATTTGAGGTAAGGGATCCTACCCCTCTCTTTCTTTTTTAGCACTCTCTTTTATGTCATTTATTTTATGCTCATCTTTCTTATATTTGGGGATGTTATTTTATATTCCTCATACTTCACTTTTTATTTTCATATTATGAGAAACACTATTTGATCTCATCAAACCATTTTTGGAAGTTTTAAGTGGCGTTGTTAGGCTGCCGTGTTTTCGTAAGGCATTTTTCATCTCCCTTTTATTCCTGTGACATTTATACTATGTTTGCCACCATTTCCCTTGAGTGGTGTATGTACTGCATATTATTATACTCTTTGTGTAGTATAATTTCAATTATGGTTATTTACATCTTCATTGTATGACCCTTCTTCCATGGGGTGTACGTTTCAAAAGGTACCCAAGTTGGTAAGGGAAACTTTCACCCTCCTCTTTTTAAAAGACTTATTTTGTTATGTATTTTAATTCACATAATATTAAGTTGGTATATGGTCTTATAAATCCTTATTGATTTAAATTTTATGTCCAAGTGATGAGATACCATTTTCTCTCTCATCAACTCATTTTCGGAATTTTAATGTGACGTCGTTAGGCTGTCAGATTTCTGTAAAAGAACGTCTTAGCCCACATTCAATTCATTGGGTTAAACCTTTACTTTTTGATTTTATTTTTCAATTATTATGTGCGGATATATATGTTTTAATTTACATAAACCTTTTTGTGGATATACTATTTCTACACATAATCATCTCATTGATAAATTCTTACATCATTTAGACGAACTTGTATGGGAAATCATAACTCAGTCTCATTTCATTGAGTTAAATATCTATGTCATTGGTTTAGTTTTTCCAAGAGTATGTGTGAATTAACTCTGATTTTTTTACAGTTAATATCCACTTTTATTTGGTGTATGCATATTTTTCACACATAATCATGTAATTGATTTATCCTTAATCTGTGGATACCGACTTTGTAAGGGACTTTGTCTCAATCTCCTTTCATTGAGGCATATCTTGTTTTATACTCAACTTTCTTTTATACGGTGTATAAACCCCTTTTACATATACTTTTATTCGAAAGGAATCTTTTCTATATGAATCATTTTACTAAACAACAAAATGTATGTTTCTTTTTAACGTACGTGGTGACAACGACCTTTCCGCCATCGCGAGTATTATTTGATCTTTGGCTGCCTCAACAAGCCATTATATTTTTAAAAGTAAATAAATACCATATAAACTTTTATGTATTTTGGTATTGAAAATGGTTTCGATAATGGATTTGTTATGTCAATATATTTAAGTGTTATATTGTGATTGAAATGTGGAAATTTTTTCTTTCCTTTATAATTGTTATGATTTTATATTGGTACATGGACATTTGACGGGTGGTTACGTGATAAACCATATGATGGGTGGTGCTGTGAATACCAGGATGGGTGGTTATGTTATAACCTCCAATGCATTGGGTATGAAAGTCGGCCGTATGGCTATTCCATTTAGTGAAATGTGTGGATGTCGACCGTATGGTTATTCCATTTAAGTATGTTTATGTCCCAAGGTACCTTATATTATATGTGCTATTTATATGGGTTTTATGGTAATATTTTGGTTTCAAAAGGTTAAGTAATGATCTTTTATTCATTGAAGAGTGTATACTACTTCATAAAGGTGAAAAATATTACTTTGATAAAGTAATCATGGTTTACTTGTTGTTTTGAAAAACTAACAGTTTTCCTTCTTTGTGTATCTCTTACTGAGCTTTTTATTTTCACCCCAAGTTTTTTTTGAAATTTTTTACACAGAACTTAATGTGAATAGGGTCAAGGATGGGAATAAGGAAACGTCATGCTATCTAAAACATGGAACTAGACAAGTTTCTTTTTATGATTTTTTATTTTGTTGAAACATAGTAGAAGTGTCTACTTTGTAATCTTTTTAAATGTAATAGTTATTTCCTAATTATCTAAAACTCTAAGACTGAAAATATCATCTATGTGAATTATTCATTTAATTCAATAATAAGTAATTTCTAAGGCTGGGTCATTATAGTTGGTATCAGAGGTCGGTTTAGATAACTTTAGAGGTTAGATTGTTGTTTAATCATAAGTCAAAAGTTGTGTATAACCACAATGGTTAGTATATTGGATGGGCTCATTGTTTTTTTTTGAAAGTTATAATTAGTTTGAGAAAACTTTGATAACAATATCTTAGTGTTTATCTTCCTAATTATTATATGATGATTTTACTGATACGATCACACTGACCTTTTTGGTTTTAGTAAATGGCTGGATCTAGCAGGAACCAAAGTAATAGTGGATGTGAAGGAAACAGTGACAGTTTTCTGAGTGAGCAACTGAATGATATGGGAGCTTCAATGATAACTCTTGTGTTTATCCTCAACCAACTATCTGGAGTCATGATTGAACACCTAAACCTTGGTGATTTTTATAAGGCATCATATATGCGAGAAACAAATCCCTATGGGACTTCAGGTAATAATCATAAAGGTAAGTGTGTTAAAAAACCATTGTGTCAATGATGTGTAAAGAAACACCTAGTAAAATGTTTCAAAGGGACATAAATATTCTATAGATGTGGAAATGAAGGACATAAAGCAAGAACCTGCTATGGAAAAAGGAAGCATCTGGTTGACTCGAGGAAAGGGAAAAAAGTTTTTTCTGAGGGATCAATTGAATGTTTTAAATGTGTTGTGCATGGTCATTATGAAAACACATTTCCTATGAAGAAGTTTTGGGAATGGGATCACCAAGATCATACAAATATTCATTTACCAATACCTAATGCCATTCCGATTGAGGATGAAGAAACTGACAATGACCAATCAAAGGTATGGATTATTTTTTAACATTTGTTTTCCTATTTTGGAATATTAGGATATGATTCATGATTTTGTTTGTAGGAATGAAGTATTTTAGAATAAGTTGGAAAGGAATGGTTAATGGATCCTGAAGAATGTTGAATGAGTAAGAAGTCAACACATAAGGGCTTCAAGAGTAATGGTGAAATTCTTAAAAGTATTAAGTCTCTTTTGATGATGGGGTTACATTAGAGTACTTTTTATAGTATGTGTAACCCTGATGTTTGATATATGAAAATTTTATTCAAGGAATAGTTATCTATTATTTTGTGGACATAGTTATAATGAACCATTTTGGTTTATATGATCTTTTCTTTTGAGGTAACTATGGGTTACTATAAGTTATGATGGAAAATGAAAGGCATGAGATAAAATTGAGGTTAAATTATGTTATGGTTATTTTTGAAGATTTTATCTCGTTTTGGGGAATGTTTTAAGAATTATATAGTTTTGGAAAAAGGACAACTCATAGACTGTGTGACAACCCATCGCGCTAGACAAAGCTATGGGAATCGAACCCACAACCAAAGTGCGACTGGTATTTATCACCTACCTTTGGACTATGTGAAGTCCCTGGTTAGTTTGACTAATTTTTTTTAGTTAGATTATTTTAGGAATCAAGAGTAATTTTATTTTGGGTTTCAATCTTAGTTTGGTTTAATTTGAATAATTTTATGGACAAATTGTTTATCAAATGATCCTCAGTGAACTTTGGGTTTTGTTGGAAAAATTTTGGGGAATAAGAATAGATTTTCTTTTTATAAAGGGTTATCCTTTTCTGGATTATCTGATCTTGTTATAAAAATTTTGGTTTTGGTAAGGGTCTAAAGACATGGGAAATATATAGTTCTCTTTTGTGGATTAGGTGATTCTCTAGAAGATGATTATAGTACTCTTAATGTGAACAAGTCTTCCTAAATACTCATCATTTGGGGAAAGTATGAGTTTGTTTAAGAAATCAAGTAAAATTTGAAAGTCAACAAGACAAAGATGTATGTTTCCTTAAGATCAAAAATAAATTCCTCAATGAAAAGTAACTTAAAACTAAAATGTATTCTATTAACTTTTCCTACTGGGTAATCGAATACCGTTTAACCCACCACATGTTTGTGATTTTCTTGTGGTTAACTTTCTCCTAAACATGTTTTCTATCACTCTCCCTCAGAACATGACCCTTTGTTTTTTTCCTCCATATCCATGTTTTCCTACATGGAATTCTATTATGGGTTAACTCGGGTGACCTTTGTAATTCTCTTTCTTTATTTTAAAGTGATAGTTTTACTGACACTTGTTCTGATGTGGGATTTTCAATGAAGTTTCCAAGACCAATTTTAAAATTGCAAGGACGCAATTCCAAATAGGGGGGAAGGATGTGACACCCCAGGTAAATAAATAATATGACATTTTCACATTTATCCATATTTGTGATTAAAATATTATTATTACTTTAATGGGGATTCTATGCTCGATGGCGTACCCAATACGCAACAACGAGTTTCTCGGGAATCCTACGTTGCACTCTAATAATAAAATAATATTATTTTAAATGGTAGTTAACGCCTAGCCATTGTAATGGTGAGAATGAACAGAAATAACTATAAAATGATTATATATGTTTGTAAAATATTTTTTCTTTTAAAAATAAATGTTAAAATGTGAATGAATCCAATTTTAAGCATAAATATTCTAATATTCTTTAAAAGGTCGATTAACCGCCTTTTTATGGAGAACATCTTTTAAATTAATTTTTTGACAATTTTTTATTTTATATTTGACAAAATAAATTTTTTTTAGAATCGGTACATCAAAATTTACTTTGTATAAATATTTGGTTTTTTTCCGATAAAGTTCATTTTTTAATGAATAGTGTAAAATGTTGTATTTTAATTCAAAAACTCTTTTTAATATAATTTATTTATATGATTAGATTATCTTTTGAATTTGTCTTAATGTAAAATTAGATTATATTTTTACAATTTAATCCAATAGTGGTCATTGGAATTAATTTCACTTTGAAATTGGACTTAAATTAACGTCAATCTTTTAATAGATATTGTTTCATAAAAACACCCTATTTGTTTTGACAGCAGGAATTAAATATTAAATTAATTAATGCAGATTAAATGTTTTGAATTCTTTAAAATATAAATCATTTTTGAATTTGGAATATCAAATAAATCATAGGGTGAATTTTTGGTATTTTTCTGAAGAACTTCAATTTTTGATGAATAGTGAAACCACTAAGTGGTACTTAAAAAAACTGATTTTTCGTTTAAATGAAATGTTACCACCTCTGTGTTTTGAATTACAAAAATAAAACATAAATAGTTTTCATTAGGAAGTAAAATTTTGTTCAATGGGATTAAAATAATTTTTTGTTCAATAGTAACTTTTAAGTTTTTATCGCGATTAGAGGTAATTAGTGTAATTTAAGGTAAAAATAATGTTTTAATAATATGAAATGACCTTGAAACATGTCCTACCCTTATTGGAGGAGTCATGGCCAACCAAGACAATCCATGGGTCAACTTGGGGACCCCATAGAGCCACTTTGGTAGGAAAATGAAATTAATAACATTTTACTTAAAGTTAAAATTAAAATGTAACAAACATGTGTTGTTTTACTAAAACAATTTTTACACGGGGTTATAAAAGTCATATTTTTTTACTATAAATATTAATTAAAAATCTAAAAATATTTCCTACATCATGATATTTTTTTTAAAAATTTTTATACATTATATAAATTAATTTATTTATGACACCGTGATGATGTCGTGATTACCTCATAAATGAACAATTTAAATAAAATGAGAAGATAGGGTGAAATCTAAGTCTTACACTTGTCACAAACCTATTGGATGGGTTACTTTCATAACCTTATCACCTTATCCTCTAAATATATCCTTTTGGGACCTTTGAAATCCGAAAATCATTTTATAATAAAGTAATAGTTTATAACTTCCCAAGAGTGCCCCTCCTCTACCCTAATAAAAGACCCCCACCTCTACCACCTTACCCACACACTTCAAGCCTTTGGCTCAGCCAACCCCTGCCCATTTTGTCTCTGAACATCCCTCTCTTACTCCTAGAATCCTCACTTTAGGCAGAACGCTTTCCATCGAAGCCTTTGAGCTCAAATCAAAAAAGAGTTACCTGATTTAAAGGTAGTGTCTTCTCTTGTGTTCTTATGTTTTATTTTTCTTCTCCAACCCCCTAAATTTTTTTATTCATTTCTTTTGTAACAACAACATTATCTTAAATATACTTTGATTTTGTAATAAGAATAATTCGAGCTACACTTACAAACACATCTGTCTAATGGTTAAAGAACATATTGTTTCTGTGGATGGCGAATTACTGCCTCACAAAATGATGATTGTTCAATATTCTTTTAACACCATTAAAGGTGTCCATTATGATGTCACTATATTTTAAATATGTTATATATGGTATTTATGTTTACTATATGCTTATGTATTTTATATTTAAAACATACCTTTATTCTTTGCATGTTGTGCAAATGCGATAATTTCGTATGATGAAGTGTGGACTACCGCCCCCTCAAGTGATGTGACTCGTTCATGAAATACATGAAATGTATAAATAATGAAATTAATTAACATTTGTGACCTTTATAACATATATATTATACTGGAATTATAATATATATATATATATATCATTTATTTTTAATTCCATTAATATGACAAAAAAATGAAAGTAGTGTTCATGCGTACGTACGGCCTACCGTGTCCATGAACGGTGCTTTCTATTTTTTTCTCCAAATGTTATAGAATAGTATAAAATGAATATGTACTGGATATATATGATATTTTAATCATTAATACTATTCTGGAAATGATTTACTTATGACTACATGGGCAATCATTTTCAAAAAAGTTCATTTTTGACTCATGTACCAAACATCGGCAAAAACGTCTGATATGAACTAACATTGTTAAACTATTATTATAACATTATAATATGTGATATGAACTTAATAATAATCATTAAAGTAGGTCCTTAATCAATTATAAATTGACCAAAGTTTATTATTCAGGAATATAAATAAATGAACAAGGAAAGTTAGACTTGAGGTAATGGATCCTACCTCTCTCTTTCTTTTTAAGCACTCTCTTTTATGACATTTCTTTTATGATCATTTTTCTTATGTTTGGGGATGTTCTTTTATATTCCTCGTACTGAAATTTTTATGTTCATATGATGAGAGACCCTATTTTATCTCATCAAACCATTTTTTGAAGTTTTAAGTGGCGACGTAAGGCTGTCGAGTTTTCGTAAGGGATTTTTCATCTCCCTTTTATTCCCTTGAAATTTATACTAAGTTTTCCACCATTTCCCTTGGGTGGTGTATGTACTGCACATTATAACACTCTTTTTATAGTATAATTTCAATTATGGGTATTTACATCTTCATTGTATGACCCTTCTTCCATGTGGTGTACGTTTCGAAAGGTACCCAAGTCGATAAGGGATCCTTTCACCATCCTCTTTTTAAAAGACTTCTTTTGTTTTGTCTTTTAATTCACATATTATTATGTTGGGATATGGTCTTATATATCCTTATTGATGTAAATTTTATATCCATGTTATGAGATTCCATTTTCTCTCTCATCAACTCATTTTCGGAATTTTAATGTGACGCCTTTAGGCTGTCGGATTTCTGTAAAAGAACTTCTTCACCCACTTTCAATTCATTGGGTTAAACCTTTACATATTGATTTTATTATGCCAAGATTTTTTGTGGATATCTATGTTGTAATTTCCACAAACCTTTGTGTGGATATACTATTTCTACACATAATCATCTCATTGATAAATTCTTACGTCATTTAGACGAACTTGTATGGGAAATCATAACTCAAGCTCATTTCATTGAGTTAAATATCTATGTCATTGGTTTGGTTTTTCCAAGAGTATGTGTGAATGACCTATGATTGTTTTATACATAATATCCACTTATATTTTGTGTATTCATATTTTTCACACATAATCATGTAATTTATTTATCCTTAATCTAAGGATACCGACTTTGTAAGGGACTTTGTCTCAATCTCCTTTCATTGAGGCATATTTTGTTTTATACTAAACTTTCTTTTATATGGTGTATAAACCCCTTTTTCATATACTTTTATTCGAAAGGAATCTTTTCGATATGAATCATTTTACTAAACAAAAAAAATTATGTTTCTTTTTAACATACGCGGTGACAACGACCTTTCCGCCGCCGTGAGTATTATTTGATCTTTGGCTGCCTCAACAAGCCGTTATATTTTTAAAAGTAAATAAATACCATATACACTTTTATGTATTTTGGTATTGAAAATGGTTTTGATAATCGATTTGTTATGTCAATATATTTAAGTGTTATATTGTGATTGAAATGTAGAAATGTTTTCTTTCCTTTATAATTGTTATGATTTTATAATGGTACATGGACATTTGACAGGTGGTTACCTGATAAACCATATGACGGGTGGTGCTGTGATTACCAGGATGGGTGGTTATGTTATAACCTCCAATGCATTGGGTATGTAAGTCGGCCGTATGGATATTCCATTTAGTGAAATTTGTGGATGTCGACCGTATGGTTATTCCATTTAAGAATGTTTATGTCCCAAGTTACCTTATATGATATGTTCTCTTTATATGGGTTTTATGGTAATCTTTTGGTTTCAAAAGGGTAAGTATTGATCTTTTATTCATTTAAGAGTTTATACTACATCATAAAGGTGAAAAGTATTACTTTGATAAAGTACTCACATTTTACTTGTTGTTTTGAAAAACTAACAGTTTTCCATCTTTGTGTATATCTTACTGAGCTTTTTAGGCTCACCCCAAGTTTTTTTTGAAATGTTTTTCACAGGAATTGATGTGGAATAGGGTCAATGATGGGAATAAGGAAACGTCATGCTATCTAAAACATGGAACTAGAAATGTTTCTTTTTATGATTTTTTATTTTATTGAAACATAGTAGAAGTGTCTACTTTGTAATATTTTGATATGTAATAGTTGTGTCCTAATTCTCTAAAACTCTAAGACTAAAAAGATCCTCTATGTGAATTATTCATTTAATTCAATAATAAGTAATGTTTTAGGCTGGGTCATTATAGTTGGTGTCAGAGGTCGGTTTAGATAACTTTAGAGGTTAGAGTGTTGTTTAAGCATAAGTGACAAGTTGTGTATAACCACAATGGTTACTATATTGGATAGAGTCGTTGTTTTTTTTTGAAAGTTATAATTAGTTTGAGATAACTTGGATAACTATATCTTAGTGTTTATCTTCCTCATTATTATATGATGATTTTTCTGATATGATCACACTGATATTTTTGGTTTTAGTAAATGGATGGATCGAGCAGGAACCAAAGTAACAGTGGATGTGAAGGAAACTATGACAGTTTTCTAAGCGAGAAACTGAATGATATGGGAGCTGCAATGAGAAATCTTGTGTTTATCATCAACCAACTATCTAGATTCATGATTGACCACCTAAACCTTGGTGATTTTTATAAGGCATCATATATGCGAGAAACAAATCCCTACAGAACTTCAGGTAATAATCATAAAGGTAAGTGTGTTAAAAAACCATTATGTCAAGGATGTGGAAAGAAACACCTAGGAAAATGTTTCAAAGGAATATAAATATTCTATAGATGTGGAAATGAAGGTCATAAAGCAAGAACCTGCTATGGAAAAAGGAAGCATCCAGTTTACTCAAGGAAAGGAAAAGAAGTTCTTTCTGAGGGATCAATTGAATGTTGTAAATGTGGTGTGCATGGTCATTATGCAAAGACATGTCCTATGAAGAAGTTTCAGGAATGGGATCACCAAGATCATACAAATATTCGTTTACAAATACCTAATGCCATTTCGATTGAGGATGAAGAAACTGATAATGACCAATCAAAGGTATGGATTATTTATTAACATTTGTTTTCCTATTTTGGAATATTAGGATGTGATTCATGATTTTGTTTGTAGGAAAGATGTATTTTAGAATAAGTTGGAAAGGAATGGTTAATGGATCCTGAAGAATGTTAAATGATTAAGAAGTCAACACATAAGGGCTTCAAGAGTAATGGTGAAATTATTAAAAGTTTTAAGTCTCTTTTGATGATGGGGTTACATTAGAATACTTTTAATAGTATGTGTAACCCAGATGTTTGAAATATGAAAATTTTATTCGAGGAATAGTTATCTGTTCTTCTGTGGACATAGTTATTAAGAACCATTTGGGTTTATATGATCCTTACATTTGAGGTAATTATGGGTTACTATATGTTATGATGGAAAATGAAAGGCATGAGGTAAAATTGAGGTTAAATTATGTTATGGTTATTTTTGAATATTTTATCTCATTTTGGGGAATGCTTTATGAATTATATAGTTTTGGAAAAATGACAACACGCAGACCGTGTGACAACCCGTCGCGTTGGAGAAAGCTGTGGGATTCGAACCCACAACCAAAGTGCGACTGGTATTTATCACCTCCCTTTGGACTACGTGAAGTCCCTGTTAGTTTGACTAATTCTTTTTAGTTAGATGATTTTAGGAATCAAGAGTAATTTTATTTTGGTTTTCAATGTTAGTTTGGTTTACTTTGAAGAATTTTATGGAAAAATTGTTTATTGAATGTTCCTCATTGAACTTTGGGTTTTGTTGGACAAATTTTGGGGAATAAGAATAGATTTTCTTATTATAAAGGGTTATCCTTTTCTGTATTATCTGAACTTGTTCGAACAATTTTGGTTTTGGTAAGGCTCTAAATACATGGGAAATATATAGTTCTCTTTTTTGGATTAGGTGATTCTCTAGAAGTTGATTATAGTACTCTTAATGTGAACAAGTCTTCCTAAATACTCATCATTTGGGGAAAGTATGAGTTTGTTTAAGAAATATAGTAAAAGTTGAAAGTCAACAAGACAAGTAAGTATATTTCCTTAAGATCAAAAATAAATTCCGTAATGAAATTTAACTTAAAACAAAAATGTTGTCTATTAAATTTTCCTACTGGGGAATCGAATACCGTTTAACCCACCACAAGTTTTTGATTTTCTTGTGGTTAAATTTCTCCTTAACATGTTTTCTATGACTCTCCCTAAGAACATGAACCTTTATTTTTTTCCTCCATATCCATGGTTTCCTATATGGAATCCTAGTATGGGTTAACTTGGGTGACCTTTGTAATTCTCTTTCTTTATTTTAAAGTGATAGTTTTACTGACTCTTGTTCCAATTTGGGATTTTTAATAATGTTTCCAAGACCAATTTTAAAATTGTGAGGATGCAATTCCCAAAAGGGGGGAAGTATGTAACACCCTAGGTAAATAAATAATATGACATTTTCATATTTATCCATATTTGTGAGTAAAATATTAATATTACAGTAATGGGGACACTATGATCGATGGCGTACCCAATACGCCACAACGAGTTTCTCAGGAATCTTACGTTGCACTCTAATAATAAAATAATATTATTTTAAATGGTAGTTAATTCCTAGCTGTTGTAATGGTGGGAATGAACAGAACTAACTACAAAATGATTATATATGTTTGTCAAATATTTTTTCTTTTTAAAATAAATGTTAAAATGTGAATGAATCCAATTTTAAGCGTAAATATTCTAATATTCTTTAATAGGTCGATTAACCGCCTTTTGATGGTGAAACCCTTTTAAATCCATTTTTTTGACAATTTTTTATGTTATATTTGACAAAATAATTTTTTTAGAATTGTGACATCAAAATTTACTTTTTATAAATTTTTGGTATTTTTCCGATAAAGTTCATTTTTTAATGAATGGTGTAAAATGCTGTATTTTAATTCAAAACCTCATTTTATTCTAATTTATTTATATGATAATATTATCTTTTGAATTTATTTTAATGTGTAATTAGATTATATTTTTTCCATTTAATCCAATAGTGGTCATTGGAATTAATTTCACTTTGAAATTGGACTTAAACTAGCATCAATATTTTAATAGATATTGTTTCTTAAAAACACGCTATTTGTTTTGATAGCAGGAACTAAATATTAAATTAATTAATGCAACTTATATGTTTTGAATTTTTTAAAATAGAAATCATTTTTGAATTGGGAATATCAAATATATCTTAGGGTGAATTTTTGGTATTTTTCTGAAGAACTTCAATTTTTGATGAATAGTGAAACCACTAAGTGGTACTTAAAAAAACTGATTTTTCATTTAAATAACATTTTACCACCTCTGTGTTTTGAATTTCAAAAATCTGACATACATGGTTTACATTAGGATGTTAAATGTGGTTCAATGGGATTAAAATAATTGTTTATTGAATAGTACCTTTTAAGTTTTTAATCGCGATTAGAGGTAATTAGTTTAATTTAAGGTAAAAATAATGTTTTAATAATATGAAATGACCTTGAAACATGTACTACCCTTATTGGATGAGTCATGGATGACCAAGACAATCCATGGTTCAACTTGGGGACCCCATGGAGCCACTTTGGTAGGAAAATGACATTAATAACTTTTTATTTAAAGTTAAAATTCAAATGTCACAAACATGTGTTGTTTTACTAAAACAATTTTTACACGGGGTTATAAAAGTCATATTTTTTTACTATAAATATTCATTATAAAGCTAAAACTATTTCCTAAATCATGATATTTTTTTATAGTTTTTATACATTATATAAATTAATTTATTTATGACACCATGATGATGCAGTGATTACCTCATAAATGAATGATTTAAATAAAATGAGAAGATAGGGTAAAATCTAAGTCTTACACTTGTCACAAACCTATTGGTTGGGTGTTTTTCGAAACCTTATCACCTTAGCCTCGAAATATATCTTTTTGGGACCTTTGAAATCCTAAAATCATTTTATAATAAAGTAATAGTTTATAACTTCCCAAGAGTGCCCCTCCTCTCCCCTTATAAAAGGCCCCCACCTCTACCACCTTACCCACACCTCTCAAGCATTTGGCTCGGCCAAACCCTGACCATTTTGTATCTCCACATACCTCTTTTACTCCTAGAATCCTCACTTTGGGCATAATTCTTTCCAAGGAATCCTTTGAGCTCAAATCATAAAGAGTTACCCGATTTAAAGGTAGTGTCTTCTCTTGTGTTCTTATGTTTTATTCTGCTTCTCCAACCCCCTAAATTTTTTTATTCATTTCTTATGTAACAAAACCTGTATCTTAAATATACTTGGATGTTGTTATAAGAATTATTTGAGCTATAGTTACACACACATCTGTCTATTTGTTAAAGAACGTACTGTTTCTGTGGATAGTGAATTATTGCCTCACGAAACAATGATTGTTCAATATTCTTTTAACACCTTTAAAGGTGGCCATTATGATGTCACTGTATTTTATATATGTTATATATGGTATTTATGTTTACTATATGCTTCTGTATTTTATATTTAAAACATACCTTTATTCTTTTCATGTTGTGCAAATGCGATAATTTCGTATGAGGATGTGTGGACTACCGCCCCCTCAAGTGATGTGACTCGTTCATGAAAAACATGGAATGTATAAAGAATGAAATTAATTAACATTTTTTACCTTTATAACATATATATTATATTGGAATTATAATATATATATATATCTCTCTCATTTATTTTTAATTCCATTAATATGACAAAAAATGAAAGTAGCGTTCATGCATACGTACGACCTACCGTCTCCATGAACGGTGCTTTCCATTTTTTTCTCCAAATGTTATGGAATAGTATAAAATGAATATTTACTGGATATATATGATATTTTAATCATTAATACTATTCTGGAAATTATTTACCTATAACTACGTGGGCAATCATTTTCAAACAAGTTCATTTTTGACTCATGTACCAAACATCAGCAAAAACTTCTGATATGAACTAACATTATTAAACTATTATTATAACATTATAATATGTGAAATGAACTGAATAATAATATTTAAAGTATGTCCTTAAGAAATTATAAATTGACAAATGTTTATTATTCAGGAATATAAATAAATGAACAAGGCAAGTCGGACTTGAGGTAAGGGATCATACCTCTCTCTTTCTTTTTAAGCACTCTATTTTATGTCATTTCTTTTATGCTAATATTTCATATGTTTGGGGATGTTATTTTATATTCCTCGTACTGTAATTTTTATGTTTATATGATTAGAGAACATATTTGATCTCATCAAACCATTTTTTGAAGTTTTATGTGGCGCCGTTAGACTGTCGAGTTTTCGTAAGGGAATTTTCATCCCCCTTTTATTCCCTTGACATTTATACTACGTTTGCCACCATTTCCCTTGATTGTTGTATGTACTGCACATTATTAAACTCTTTGTGTAGTATAATTTCAATTATTGGTATTTACATCTTCATTTTATGACCCTTCTTCCATGGGGTGTATGTTTCGAAAGGTACCCAAGTCGATAAGGGAACCTTTCACCCTCCTATTTTTAAAAGACATCTTTTGTAATGTCTTTTAATTAACATACTATTATGTTGGGAAATGGTCTTATATATCCTTATTGATGTAAATTTTATATCCCAGTGATGAGATACCATTTTCTCTCTCATCAACTCATTTTCGGAATTTTAATATGACGCCTTTAGGCTGTCAGAGTTCTGTAAAGGAACTTCTTAACCCACTTTCAATTCATTGGGTTAACCCATTACTTCTTGATTTTTTTATTCCAAGATTATTTGTGGATATCTATGTTGTAATTTCTACAAACCTTTTTGTGGATATACTATTTATATACATAATCATCTCATTGATAAATTCTTACGTCATTTAGACGAACTTGTATGGGAAATCATAACTCAATCTCATTTAATTGAGTTAAATATCTATGTCATTGGTTTGGTTTTCCCAAGAGTATGTGCGAATGACCTCTTATTGTTTTACACTTAACATCCACTTATATTTGGTGTATTTATATTTGTCACAAATAATCATGTAATTGATTTATTCTTAATCTAAGGATACCGACTTTGTAAGGGACTTTGTCTCAATCTCCATTAATTGAGGCATATTTTGTTTTATAAAAAACTTTCTTTTATACGGTGTATAAACCCATTTGACTTATAATTTTATTCGAAAGAAATCTTTTCTATATGAATCATTTTTCTAAACAACAAAGGTATGTTTCTTTTTAACGTACGCATTGACAATGACCTTTCTGCCGATGCGAGTGTTATTTGATCTTTGGCTTCTTCAACAAGCCGTTATATTTTTAAAAGTAAATAAATACCATGTACTCTTTTATGAATTTTGGTATTGAATATGGTTTCGATAATGGATTTTTTATTTCAATATATTTAAGTGTTATATTGTGATTGAAATGTGGAAATGCTTTTTTTCCTTTATAATTGTTATGATTTTATAATGGTACTTGGACATTTGACGGGTGGTTATGTGATAAACCATATGATGGGTGGTGCCGTGAATACTAGGATGGGTGGTTATTTTATGACCCTCAATGCATTTGGTATGGAAGTCAGCCGTATGGCTATTCCATTTATTGAAATGTGTGGAAGTCGGCCGTATGGTTATTCCATTTAAGTATGTTTATGTCCCAAGTTACCTTATATGATATGTGATCTTTATATGGGTTTTATGGTAATATTTTGGATGAAAAAGGGTATGTAATGATCTTTTATTTATTGAAGAGTTTATACTACTTCATAAAGGTTTAAAGTATTACTTTGATAAATTACTCATGGTTTACTTGTTGTTTTGAAAAACTAACAGTTTTCCTTCTTTGTGTATCTCTTACTGAGCCTTTTATGCTCACCCCAAGTTTTTTTTTGAAATTTGTTTCATAGGACTTAATGTGGAATAGGTTCAAGGATGGGAATAAGGAAACGTCATGCTATCTAAAACATGGAACTAGACATGTTTCTTTTATAGATTTTTTATTTTATGGAAACATAGTAGTAGTGTCTACTTTGTAATATTTTGAGATGTAATAGTTATGTCCTAATTCTCTAAAACTCTAAACCTGAAAGGATCCTCTATGTGAATTATTCATTTAATTCAATAATACATAATGTTTAAGGCTGGGTCCTTATAGTTGGTATCAGAGGTCGGTTTAGATAATTTTAGAGGTTAGAGTGTTGTTTAAGCATAAGTGACAAGTTGTGTATAACCACAATGGTTAGTATGTTGGACGGAGTCATTGTTTTTTTTTTGAATGTTAGAATTAGTTTGAGATAAATTGGATAAATATATCTTAGTGTTTATCTTACTCATTATTATATGATGATTTTACTGATATGATCACACTGACATTTTTGGTTTTAGTAAATGGCTGGATCGAGCAGGAACCAAAGTAATAGTGGATGTGAAGGAAATTGTGACAGTTTTCTGAGCGAGCAACTGAATGATATGGGAGCTGCAATGAGAACCCTTGTGTTTATCCTCAACCAACTACTTGGAGTCATGATTGACCACCTAATCCTTGGTGATTTTTTTAAGGCATCATATATGCGAGAAAAAAATCCCTACGGAACTTCAGGTAATAATCATAAAGGTAACTGTGTTAAAAAACCAATGTGTCAAAGATTTGGAAAGAAACACCTAGGAAAATGTTTCAAAGGGACAGAAATATGCTATAGAAGTGGAAATGAATGTCATAAAGCAAGAACCTGCAATGGAAAAAGTAAGCATCCAGTTGAATCGAGGAAAGGGAAAGAAGTTCTTTCTGATGGATCAATTGAATGTTTTAAATGTGGTGTGCATGGTCATTATGAAAACACATGTCCTATTAAGATGTTTCGGGAATGGGATCACCAAGATCGTACAAATATTCGTTTACCAATACCTAATTCCATTCTGATTGAGGATGAAGAAACTGACAATGGCCAATCAAAGGTATGGATTATTTCTAAACATTCTTTTTCTTATTTTGGAATATTAGGATATGATTCATGATTTTTTTTGTAGGAAAGAAGTATTTCAGAATAAGATGGAAAGTAATGTATAATGGATCCTGAAGAATGTTGAATGAGTAAGAAGTCGACACATAAGGTATTCAAGAGTATTGGTGAAATTCTTAAAATTATTAAGTCTCTTTTGATGATGAGGTTACATTAGAATACTTTTTATAGTATGTGTAACCCTGATGTATGATATATGAAAATTTTATTCAAGGAATATTTATCTGTTCTTTTGTGGACATAGTTATAAAGAACCATTTGGGTTTATAAGATCCTTACTTTTGAGGTAGTTATGGGTTACTATATGTTATGATGCAAAATGAAAGGCATGAGATAAAATTAAGGTTAAATTATGTTATGGTTATTTTTGAAGATTTTATCTCGTTTTTGGGAATGTTTTAAGAATTATATAGTTTTGGAAAAAGGACAACATACAGACCGTGTGACAACACGTCACGTCGGATAAAGCTATGGGAATCGAACCCACAACCAAAGTGCGACTGGTATTTATCACCTCCCTTTGTACTACGTGAAGTCCCTGGTTAGCTTGACTAATTCTTTTTAGTTAGATGATTTTAGGCATCAAGAGTAATTTAATTTTTGGTTTCAATCTTAGTTTGGTTTACTTTGATGAATTTTATGGACAAATTGTTTATCGAATGATCCTCATTGAACATTGTGTTTTGTTGGAAAAATTTTGGGTAATAAGAATAGATTTTCTTTTTATAAAGGGTTAACCTTTTCTGGATTATCTGATCTTATTATAACAATTTTGGTTTTGGTAAGGGTCTAAAGATATGGGAAATATATAGTTCTCTTTTGTGTATTAGGTGATTCTCTAGAAGTTTATTATAGTACTCTTAATGTGAATAAGTCTTCCTAAATACTCATCATTTGGGGAAAGTATGAGTTTGTTTAAGAAATATAGTAAAAGATGAAAGTCAGCATGACAAGTAAGTATGTTTCCTTAAGATCAAAAATAAATTCCTCAATGAAAAGTAACTTAAAACAAAAATGTTTTCTATTAAATTTTCCTCCTGGGGAATCAAATACCGTTTAACCCACCACAAGTTTGTGATTTTCTTGTGGTTAACTTTCTTATAAACATGTTTTCTATCACTCTCCCTCAGAACATGACCCTTTGTTTTTTTCCTCCATATCCATGTTTTCCTACATGGAATCCTAGTATGGGTTAACTTTGGTGACCTTTGTAATTCTCTTTCTTTATTTTAATGTGATAGTTTTACTGACTCATGTTCCGATGTGGGATTTTCAATGAAGTTTCCAAGCCCAATTTCAAAATTGTGAGGACGCAATTCCCAAAACGGGGGAAGGATGTAACACCCCAGGTAAATAAATAATATGACATTTTCACATTTATCCATATTTGTGAGTAAAATATTATTATTCCTTTAATGGGGACGCTATACTCGATGGCGTACCCAACACGCAACAACGAGTTTCTCGGGAATCTTACGTTGCACTCTAATAATAAAATAATATTATTTTAAATGGTAGTCAACGCCTAGCCGTTGTAATGGTGGGAATGAACAAGACTAATTACAAAATGATTATATATGTTTGTCAAATATTTTTTCTTTTTAAAATAAATGTTAAAATGTGAATGATCCAATTTTAAGCGTAAATATTCTAATATTCATTAAAAGGTCGATTGACCACCTTTTGATGGTGAACCCCTTTTAAATCCATTTTTTTGACAATTTTTTATGTTATATTTGACAAAATAATTTTTTTTTTGAATCGGGACATCAAAATTTACTTTGTATGAATTTTTGGTATTTTTCTGATAAAGTTCATTTTTTAATGAATAGTGTAAACTGCTGTATTTTAATTCAAAACCTCCTTTTAATCTAATTTATTTATATGATTATATTATCTTTTTAATTTGTTTTAATGTGCAATTAGATTATATTTTTACCATTTAATCCAATAGTGGTCATTTCAATTAATTTCACTTTGAAATTGGACTTAAACTAGCGTCAATCTTTTAATAGATATTGTATCTTAAAAACACGCTATTTGTTTTGACAGCAGGAATTAAATATTAAATTAATTAATGAAACTTATATGTTTTGAGTTTTTTAAAATAGAAATCATTTTCGAATTCAGAATATCAAATATAGCTTAGGGTGTATTTTTGGTATTTTTCTGAAAACTTCAATTTTTGATGAATAGTGAAACCACTAAGTGGTACTTAAAAAACTGATTTTTCTTTTAAATGAAATTTTACCTCCTCTGTGTTCTGAATTTCAAAAATATTACATACATGGTTTTCATTAGGAAGTAAAATGTGCTTCAATGGGATTAAAATAATTTTTTGGTGAATAGTAACTTTTAATTTTTTAATCGTGATTAGAGGTAATTAGTGTAATTTAACGTAAAATTAATGTTTTAATAATATTAAATGACCTTGAAAAATGTTTTACCCTTATTGGATGAGTCATGGCCGACCAAGACATTACATGGGTCAACTTGGGGACCCCATGGAGCCACTTTGGTAGGAAAATGACATTAATAACATTTTATTTAAAGTTAAAATTAAAATGTCACAAACCTGTGGTGTTTTACTAAAACAATTTTTACATGCGGTTATAAAATTTGAATTTTATTACTATAAATATTAATTATAAAGCTAAAAAAATTTCCTACATCATTATATTTTTTTATAATTTTTAGACATTATATAAATTAATTTATTTATGACACCATGATGATGCAGTGATTACCTCATAAATTAACGATTTAAATAAAATGAGAGGATAAGGTGAAATCTAAGTCTAACACTTGTCACAACCCTATTTGATGGGTGGATTTATAATACTTATAACCTTATCCTAGAAATATTTCATTTTGGGACCTTTCAAATCTGAAAATCATTTTATAATAAAGTAATAGTTTATAACTTTCCAAGAGTGCCCCTCCTCTCCCCTTATAAAAGGCCCCCACCTCTACCACCTTAACCACACCTCTCAAGCCTTTGGCTCGCCCAAACCCTACCCATTTTGTCTCTCCAAATCCCTATATTACTCCTAGAAGCCTAACTTTGGGCAGAAGTCTTTCCAAGGAATCCTTTGAGCTCAAATCAAAAAGAGTTACCCGATTTAAAGGTAGTGTCTTCTCATGTGTTCTTATGTTTTATTTTGCTTCTCCAACCCCCTAAACTTTTTTTATTCCTTTATTTTGTAACAAAACCAGTATCTTAAATATACTTGGATATTTTTATAAGAAGGATTCTAGGTACACTTACACACACATTCATCTAATGGTTAAAGAACATATTGTTTCTATGGATGGTGAATTATTGCCTCACGAAATGATGATTGTTCAATATTCTATTAACACCTTTAAGGGTGGGAATTATGATGTCATTGTATTTTATATATGTTATATATGGTATTTATGTTTACTATATGCTTTTGTATTTTATATTTAAAACATACCTTTATTCTTTTCATGTTGTGCAAATGCGATAATTTCGTATGAGGAAGTGTGGACTACCGCCCCCTCAAGTGATGTGACTCGTTCATGAAATACATAGAATGTATAAAGAATAAAATTAATGAACATTTTTGACCTGTATAACATATATATTATACTTTAATTATAATATATATATATATCTCTCATTTATTTTTAATTCCATTAATATGACAAAAAAATGAAAGTAGCGTTCATGCGTATGTACGGCCTACCGTCTCCATGAACGGTGCTTTCCATTTTTTTATCTCCAAATGTTATGTAATATTATAAAATGAATATGTACTGGATATATATTATATTTTAATCATTAATACTATTCTGGAAATTATTTTCTTATAACTACATGGGCAATCATTTTCAAACAAGTTCATTTTTGACTCATGTACCAAACATCGGAAAAAACGTCTGATATGAACTAACATTATTAAACTATTATTATAACATTATAATATGTGATATTAAATGAATAATAATATTTAAAGGAGGTCCTTAATAATTTATAAATTGTCCAATTTTTATTATTCAGGAATATAAAGAAATGAACAAGGCAAGTCAGACTTGAGGTAAGGGATCCTACCTCTCTCTTTATTTTTAAGCACAGTCTTTTATGTCATTTCTGTTATGCTCATATTTCTTATGTTTGGGGATGTTCTTTTATATTCCTCTTATTGTAATTTTTATGTTCATATGATTAGATACCCTATTTGATCTCATCAAACCATTTTTTAAAGTTTTAAGTGGCGTCATTAGGCTGTCGAGTTTTCGTAAGGGATTTTTCATCTCCCTTTTATTCCCATGACATTTATACTAACTTTGCCACCATTTCCCTTGAGTGGTGTATGTACTGCACATTATTACACTCTTTTTGTAGTATAATTTCAATTATGGGTATTTACATCTTCATTGTATGACCCTTCTTCCATGGGGTGTACGTTTCGAAAGGTACCCAAGTTGATAAGGGAACCTTTCACCCTCTTCTTTTTAAAAGACTTCTTTTGTTATGCCTTTTAATTCACGTACTATTATGTTGGGATATTGTCTTATATATCCTTATTGATGTAAATTTTATATCCAAGTGATGAGATACCATTTTCTCTCTCATCAACTCATTTTTTGGAATTTTAATGTGACGCTGTTAGGCTGTCAGATTTATATAAAGGAACTTCTTAACCCACTTTCAATTCATTGGGTTAAACCTTTACTTCTTGATTTTATTATGCCAAGATTATGTGTGGATCTCTATGTTGTTATTTCCACAAACCTTTGTGTGGATATACTATTTCTATACATAATCACCTCATTGATAAATTCTTACGTCATTTAGACGAACTTGTATCGGAAATCATAACTCAATCTCATTTCATTGAGTTAAATATCTATGTCATTGGTTTGGTTTTTCCAAGAGTATGTGTGAATGACCTCTGATTGTTTTACATTTAATATCCAATTATATTTTTTGTATTCATATTTTTCACACATAATCATGTAATTGATTTATCCTTAATCTAAGGATACCGACTTTGTAAGGGACTTTGTCTCAATCTCCTTTAATAGAGGAATATTTTGTTTTATACACAACTTTATTTTGTATGGTGTATAAACCCCATTGACTTAGACTTTTATTCGAAAGGAATCCTTTATATATGAAGCGTTTTACTAAACAACAAAATTTATGTTTCTTTTTAATGTATGCGGTGACAACGACCTTTCCACCTCCGCGAGTATTATTTGATCTTTGGCTTCCTCAACAAGTCGTTATATTTGTAAAAGTAAATAAATACCATATACTCTTTTATGTATTTTGGTATTGAAAATGGTTTTGATAATGGATTTGTTATGACAATATATTTAAGTGTTATATTGTTATTGAAATGTGGAAATGTTTTCATTCCTTTATAATTGTTATGATTTTATAATGGTACTTGGACATTTGACGGGTGGTTACGTGATAAAACATATGACGGGTGGTTTTGTGAATACCTGGATGGGTGGTTACGTTATAACCTCAAATGAATTGGGTATGGAAGTCGGTCGTATGGCTATTCAATTTAGTGAAATGTGTGGAAGTCGATCGTATGGTTATTCCATTTAAGTATGTTTATGTCCCAAGTTACCTTATATAATATGTGCTCTTTATATGGGTTTTATGGTAATATTTTGGTTGCAAAAGGGTACGTAATGATCATTTATTCATTGATGAGTTTATAATACTTCATAAAGGTGAAAAGTATTACTTTGATAAAGTACTCATGGTTTACTTGTTGTTCTGAAAAACTAACAATTTTCCTTCTTTGTGTATCTCTTAATGAGCTTTTTATGATCACCCCAAGTTTTTTTTTGAAATTTTTTTCACAGGACTTAATGTGTGATAGGGTCAAGGATGGGAATAAGGAAACGTCATGCTATCTAAAAAATGGAACTAGAAAATTTTATTTTATAGATTTTTTATTTTATGGAAACATATTAGAATTGTCTACTTTGTAATCTTTTGAGATGTAATAGTTATGTCTTAATTCTATAAAACTCTAAACCTGAAAGGATCCTCTGTGTTAATTATTCATTTAATTCAATAATACGTAATGTTTAAGGTTGAGTCCTTATAGTTGGTATCATAGGTCGGTTTAGGTAACTTTAGAGGATAGAGTGTTGTTTAAGCATAAGTGAAAATTGTGTATAACCATAATGGTTAGTATATTGTATGGAGTCACTGTTTTTTTTTTGAAAGTTAGAAAGAGTTTTAGATTACTTGGATAACTATATCTTAGTGTTTATCTTCCTCATTATTATATGATGATTTTAATGATATGATCACACTGACATTTTTGGTTTTAGTAAATGGCTGGATCGAGCAGGCACCAAAGTAACAGTGGATGTGAAGGAAACTCTGACAGTTTTCTGAGCGAGCAACTCAATGATATGGGAGCTACAATTAGAACTCTTTTTATAATCCTCAAACAACTATCTGGAGTCATGATTGACCACCTAAAGCTTGGTGATTTTTATAAGGCATCATATATGCGAGAAACAAATCCCTACGGAACATGTGGTAATAATCATAAAGGTAAGTGTGTTAAAAAACCAATGTGTCAAAGATTTGGAAAGAAACACCTAGGAAAATGTTTCAAAGGGACAGAAATATGCTATAGATGTGGAAATAAAGGTCATAATGCAAGAACCTGCTATAGAAAAAGGAAGCATCCAGTTGACTCGGGGAAAGGAAAAGAAGTTCTTTCTGAGGGGTCAATTGAATGTTTTAAATGTGGTGTGCATGGTCATTATGCAAACACATGTCCTATGAAGAAGTTTTAGGAATTGGATCACCAAGATCATACAAATATTCGTTTACGAATACCTAATGCCATTCTGATTGAGGATGAAGAAACTGACAATGACCAATCAAAGGGATGGATTATTTCTTAACATTTGTTTTCCTATTTTGGAATATTAGGATATGATTCATGATTTTGTTTATAGGAAATAAGTATTTCAGAATAAGCTGGAAAGGAATGGTTGATGGATCCTGAAGTATTTTGAATGAGTAAGAAGTCAACACTTAAGGGCTTCAACAGTTATGGTGAAATTCTTAAAAGTATTAAGTCTCTTTTGATGATGGGGTTACATTAGAATAATTTTTATAGTATGTGTAACCCTGATGTTTGATATATTAAATTTTATTCAAGGAATAGTTATCTGTTCTTTTGTTGACATAGTTATAAAGAACCATTTGGGTTTATATGATCCTTAATTTTAAGGTAATTACGGGCTACTATATGTTATGATGGAAAATGAAAGGCATGAGATAAAATTGAGGTTAAATTATGTTATGGTTATTTTGGAATATTTTATCTCATTTTGGAGGATGTTTTAAGGATTATATAGTTTTGGAAAAAGGACAACACGCAGACCGTGTGACAACCCATCGCGTCGGACAAAGCTGTGGGAATCGAACCCACAACCAAAGTGTGACTGGTATTTATCGCCTACGACTGGACTACGTGAAGTCCCTGGTCAGTTTGACTAATTCTTTTTAGTTAGATGATTTTAGGAATCAAGATTAATTTTATTTTGGGTTTCAATCTTAGTTTGTTTTACATTTAACAATTTTATAGACAAATTGTTTATCGAATGATCCTCGTTGAACTTTGGGTTTTGTTGGACAAATTTTGGAGAATAAGAATAGATTTTCTTTTTATAAAGGGTTATCATTTTTTAGATTATCTGATCTTGTTCTAAAAATTTCAGTTTATGTAAGGGTCTAAAGACATGGGAAATATATAGTTCTCTTTTGTGGATTAGGTGATTCTCTATAAGTTGATTATAGTACTCTTAATGTGAACAAGTCTTCCTAAATACTCATCATTTGGGGAAAGTATGATTTTGTTTAAGAAATCTAGTAAAAGTTGAGTGTCAACATGAAAAGCAAGTATGTTTCCTTAAGATCAAAAATAAATTCCTCAATGAAAAGTAACCTAAAACAAAAATGTTTTCAATTAACTTTTACTACTGGGGAATCGAATACCGTTTAACCCACCAAAAGTTTGTGATTTTCTTGTGGTTATCTTTAACCTAAACATGTTTTCTATAACTCTCCCTCAGAACATGACCCTTTGTTTTTTCCTCCATATCCATGTTTTCCTACCTGGAATCCTAGTATGGGTTTACTCGAGTGACCTTTGTACTTCTCTTTCTTTATTTTAAAGTGATAGTTTTGCTGACTCTTGTTCCGATGTGGGATTTTCAATGATGTTTCCAAACCCAATTTTAAAATTGCAAGGACGCAATTCCCAAAAGGGGGGAACTATATAACTCCCCAGGTAAATAAAGAATATGACATTTTCACATTGATCCATATTTTTGAGTAAAATATTAATATTACTTTAAAGGGGAGGCTATGCTCGATGGCGTACGCAATATGCAACAACAAGTTTCTCGAGAATCTTGTGTTGCACTCTAATTATAAAGTAATATTATTTTAAATGGTAGTTAATGCCTAGATTTTGTAATGGTGGGAATGAATAGAACTAACTACAAAATTATTATATATTTTTGTCAAATATATTAACTTTTTAAAATAAATGTTAAAATTTGAATGAATCCAATTTTAAGCGTAAATATTCTAATATTGTTTAGAAGGTCGATTAACCGCCTTTGGATGAAGAACCCCTTTTAAATCCATTTTTGACAATTTTATATGTTATATTTTAAAAAATATAATTCTTTTTAGAATCAGGAAATCAAAATTTACTTTGTATAAATTTTTTTTATTTTTCCGATAAAGTTCATTTTTTTGTGAATAGTGTAAAATGTTGTATTTTATTTCAAAAACATTATTTTAATATAATTTAATTATATGATTAGATTATCTTTTGAATTTTTTATAATGTGAAATTAGATTATATTTTTACCATTTAATACAATAGTGGTCATTGGAATTAATTTCACTTTGAAATTGGACTTAAACTAGTGTCAATCTTTTAATAGATATTGTTTCTTAAAAACACGCTATTTGTTTTGACAGCAGAAATTAAATATTAAATTAATTAATGCAACTTATATGTTTTGAATTTGGTAAAATATTCATCATTTTTCAATTCGGAATATCAAATATATCTTAGAGTGAATTTTTTGTATTTTTCTGAATAACTTCAATTTTTGATGAATAGTGAAACCACTAAGTGGTACTTAAAAAAACCGATTTTTCGTTTAAAGGAACTTTTACCACCTCTGTGTTTTGAATTTCAAAAATTCGACAGACATGGTTTTCATTAGGAAGTAAAATGTGGTTCAATGGGATTAAAATAATTTTTTGGTGAATAGTAACTTTTAAGTTTTTAATCGCGGTTTGAGTTAATTAGTGTAATTTAAGGTAAAAATAAAGTTTTAATAATATGAAATGACCTTGACACATGTTCTACCCTTATTGTATTAGTCATGTCCGACCATTAAAATCCATTGGTAAACTTGGGTACCCCATGGAGCCACTTTGGTAGGAAAATGACATTAATAACTTTTTATTTAAAGTTAAAATTAAAATGTCACAAACCTGTGGTGTTTTACTAAAACAATTTTTACATGGGGTTATAAAAGTCATATTTTTTTACTATAAATATTCATTAGAAGTATAAAAATATTTCCTACATCATGATATTTTTTTTATAATTTTTAGACATTATATAAATTAATTTATTTATGACACCGTGATGATGCAGTGATTACCTCACAAATGAACTATTTAAATAAAATGAGAATATAGGGTGACATCTAAGTCTTAAACTTGTCACAAACATATTTAATGTGTGGATTTAGAATCCTTATAACCTTATCCTAGAAATATATCCTTTTGGGACCTTTCAAATTCGAAAATCATTTTATAATAAAGTAATAGTTTAAAACTTTCCAAGAGTGCCCCTCCTCTCCCCTTATAAAATGCCCCCACCTCTACCACCTTACCCACACCTCTCAAGCCTTTGGCTCAGCCAAACCCTACCCAGTTTGTCTCTCCACATCCCTATATTACTCCTAGAAGCCTAACTTTGGTCAGAAGTCTTTCCAAGGAAGCCTTTGTGCTCAAATCAAAAAGAGTTACCTGATTTAAATGTAGTGTCTTCTCTTGTGTTCTTATGTTTTATTTTGCTTCTCCAACCCCATAATTTTTTTTATTCCTTTCTATTGAAACTACCCTAGTATATTCAATATACTTGGTTGTTTTTATAAGAATTATTCGAGCTACACTTACACACACATCCATCTAATGGTTAAAGAACATACTATTTATGTGGATGGCGAATTACTGCCTCACGAAACGATGATTGTTCAATATTCTTTTAACACCTTTAAAAATGGCCATTATGATGTCACTGTATTTTATATATGTTATATATGGTATTTATGTTTACTATATGCTTCTGTATTTTATATTTAAAACATACCTTTATTCTTTGCATGTTTTGCAAATGCGATAATTTCATATGAAGAAGAGTGGACTACCGCCACCTCAAGTGATGTGACTCGTTCTTGAAATACATGGAATGTATAAAGAATTAAATTAATGAACATTTGAGACCTTTATAACATATATATTATACTGGAATTATAATATATATATATCTCATTTATTTTTAATTCCATTAATATGACCAAAAAATGAAAGTAGCGTTCATGCATACGTACGGCCTACCGTCTCCATGAACGGTGCTTTCCATTTTTTTATCTCCAAATGTTATGTAATAGTATAAAATGAATATTTACTGGATATATATGATATTTTAATCATTAATACTATTCTATAAATTATTTACTTATAACTACATGGGAAATCATTTTCAAACAAGTTCATTTTTGACTCACGTACCAAACATCGGCAAAAACGTCTGATATGAACTAACATTATTGAAAAAGTATTATAACATTATAATATGTGATATTAACTGAATAATAATCTTTGAAGTAGGTAATTAAGCAATTATAAATTGACCAAAGTTTATTATTCATTAATATAAAGAAACGAAAAAGGGAAGTCGGACTTGAGTTAAGGGATCCTACCTCTCTCTTTCTTTTTAAGAACTCTCTTTTATGTCATTTCTTTTATGCTCATCTTTCTTATATTTGGGGATGTTCTTTTATATTCATCTTACTGTACTTTTTATGTTAATATGATGAGAGACCCTCTTTGATCTCATCAAACCATTTTTGGAAGTTTTAAGTGGCGTCGTTAGGCAGCCGAGTTTTCGTAAGGGATTTTTCATCTCCCTTTTATTCCTGTGACATTTATACTACGTTTGCCCCCACTTCTCTTGAGTGGTGTATGTACTACTCATTATTATACTCTTTTTGTAGTATAATTTCAATTATGGGTTTTTACATCTTCATTGTATGACCCTTCTTCCATGGGGTTTACGTTTCAAAAGGTACCCAAGTCGGTAAGGGAACCTTTCATCCTCCTCTTTTTAAAAGACTTATTTTGTTATGTCTATTAATTCACATACTATTATGATGGGATATGGTATTATATATCTGTATTGATGTAAATTTTATGTCCATGTGATGAGATACAATTTTCTCTCTCATCAACTCATTTTCGGAATTTTAATGTGATGTCGTTAGGCTGTCGGATTTCTGTAAAGGAACTTCTTAACCCAATTTCAATTCATTGGGTTAAACCTTTACTTCTTGATTTTATTATTCCAAGATTATGTGTGTATATATATATTGTAATTTCCACAATCCTTTGTGTGGATACACTATTTATACACATAATCATATCATTGATAAATTCTTACGTCATTTAGACGAACTTGTATGGGAAATCATATCTCAATCTCATTTCATTGAGTTAAATATATATGTCATTGGTTTGGTTTTTTCAAGAGTATGTGTGAATGACCTATGATTGTTCTACACTTAATATCCACTAATATTTGGTGTATTCATATTTGTCACAAATAATCATGTAATTGATTTATCCTTAATATAAGGATACCGACTTTGTAAGCGACTTTGTCTCAATCTCATTTCATTGAGGCATATTTTGTTTTATACACAACTTTCTTTTATATGGTGTATAAACCCCTTTGACTTATAATTTTATTCTAAAGGAATCTTTTATATACGAAGCATTTTACTAAATAACAAAAAAGTATGTTTCTTTTTAACCTACACAGTGACAACGATCTTTCCGCCGCCGCGAGTATAATTTGATCTTTGGATTCCTCAACAATCGGTTATATTTTTAAAAGTAAATAAATACCATATACTCTTTTATGTATTTTGGTATTGAAAATGGTTTCGATAATAACTTTTTTATGTCAATATATTTAAGTGTTATATTGAGATTTAAATGTGGAAATGTTTTCTTTCCTTTATAATTGTTATGATTTTATAATGGTACTTGGTCATTTGACGGGTGGTTACGTGATAAACCATATGACAGGTGGTGCTGTGAATACCAGGATGGGTGGTTACGTTATAACCTCCAATGCATTGGGTATGGAAGTCGGTCGTATGGATATTCCATTTTGTGAAATGTGTGGAAGTCGACGTTATGGTTATTCCATTTAAGTATGTTTATGTCCCAAGTTACCTTATATGATATGTGCTCTTTATTTGGGTTTTATGGTTATATTTTGGATGAAAAAAGGTATGTAATGATATTTTATTCATTGAAGAGTTTATAATACTTCATAAAGGTGAAAAGTACTACTTTGATAAAGTACTCATGGTTTACTTGTTGTTTTGAAAAACTAACATTTTCATTCTTTGTGTATCTCTTACTGAGCTTTTTATGCTCACCCCATGATTTGTTTTTGAAATGTTTTTCACCGGACTTAATGTGGAATAGGGTCAAGGATGGGAATAATAAAATGTCATGCTATCTAAAACATGGAACTAGACAAGTTTTTTTTTAAGAGTTTTTATTTTATGGAAACATAGTAGAAGTTTCTACTTTGTAATCTTTTGAGATGTAATAGTTATGTCCTAATTCTATAAAACTCTAAACCTGAAAAGATCCTCTATGTGAATTATTCATTTAATTCAATATTAAGTAATGTTTAAGGTTGGGTCCTTAAACTACTAGTCTGAAAGGTGTGTTTTAAGGTAATTTAATTGAGTTACATAATGCATATTTAGGGTATTTTATAATAGAGGGACATGTAATGTTCTCAACTACTTAGAAATCTCATATATGATCTATTCACACAAATTGATCTCACATTTATAGAGAGTTTAAATTTACGAGACTGGCTGTAGTTGATTGGCATGTACCATATTTAGTGAATGACTCATTTTCATGGTAAAATGATTATTTAAGTATGTGTATGATGTATAACGATAGATAATGTGGATAACATGTTCATATTGCGATATTAGTTTGTTTGATCATGTTCATGATGACCCCTTTTGTTGATTATTAACAATGATATTTTTTTCAAGGGATTCAATTTGATTATATTAATAGATTTTATTATGATTTAGAATAAATGATAATTTTTTTTGAAATTCATACTAAATAATCAACAAAAACATGTTTGGAGTTACCCTATTATGTTTTATATTATAATTCCAAATAATAAATCATTTTTGAATGATTTGGGATATTTATTTGACCGACACTCCTTTTCTGATTATCATGATTAATAAGTCTTGAGATACATCACATTTTAATTATTAGGTAATCTTAAAAGTAAAATTACTTAAGTAACGATGAAATACTGGAAATATAAATCATTTCCATTTCATAACATATAAAACATTAGAATGTAAATAGTTATTTATTAGTATTTGTAATGGAAAATACGCTCAGGGGGGTTAATATAGTTATGTTAAATTTTTACATTTAACTAATCTAATGATCTTATTCCCATATTATTATGAACAAATCTTTCTAACAATCTTGAAGAAGAAAAATACTATAAAAATGGACTTATGAAATTTTACATATTTCACCCACACTAAGATAATAAAATCAGTGATAAATCACTATGTGTCATGAAAAAGAAAGGCAAAGTTTACTAAATTATATTAAAATTTAATGTGTTTTCATTGTCCCCATTTTTATAACACCCACATAACAAAGAAACCACTTCTCTCCACAACTTGATCAACTCACACCTACCCACGTGTTTTTTTCACAATCTTCATGAACAATGTGTGAGATCACATTAATAGATGTCTATTAATTAAATTCAATTTCATCTCAATTTACTGAAATCCACGAACCTCTAGTGAGATGAATTTATAGACCACCATGTTCTATTACATTATAGATCATTTCAGGAAGTATATTATTTTTCCATTATTTAATATATTATCCTTCATCATCCATGTAACGAGATATAAGTTTCTCTTCTCTAGAGAGAATATATAAAATAAAATATTCATTGTATTTAATGAAACTCTATTATGTTTTAAAAAATAAAATAACATACTCCATAAATTTTGAGACACGTTATTCTATTTTATACATATATACTACTCCTAAATGATATAAAATTTGAATTTGGAATTCTACTGACACAACATTTTCATGAAATAAAAATAAACATAGTGGAATTTCATTTAAATCATTTCAATAATTTTTTCCCAAACACCATCACCATAATGGAATGATTATAATATTTTATTATATAATCCTTAATTACAAATTATCATAAGTCTCACACATAAGACACATCATGATGATTACTTTTCAATTGCACTTCGACCAACATACGATTACATGGAACACCCCATCATACAGTGTACACATGCAATATTTGAAATAAATACACTTCTGTATCATGTGTCCATAAAATGATCCAAATCCATTGAATGGACATCATGAGAATGATAGATCGACTAAAACATTCCAAATCCATTTCATATCATGACCATTAGGCCTACAAAGTGAGTAACTTATTCTCATCCCTATGGAAGTGTGAGTTACCTTTACATGTTTCATGAACAACCCATTTACCATTATTATATTGGATAATGAATCTTACACAACGATCTTTATCTAGTAGTAATTGATATCATGAAATGATTCTAGAATTCATCGTACAACATTTTCTAGAATGACTTATAAATATTATAATTCTACACTATATTACATCTGTATGTATACTCAGGAAATGATGACACCTTAAATGATTTAGAATCCAAATTAGCTTAAAAAATTCCAAGCCTAATACTAATGTAATCCCTTTCAAATTTCACACTCCATCCTATGATATATATTAATATAACAAGACATCCTCATCATTCTATTAGATGGTTTGTGTATTTGATATATAATGTTACTCATGTAAATTACAACACAATTTCATCACCTTTATGGTTCTTCCAAAATTACTATAAGAATTTACCATCACCACTTAAGATCTTATTATGTTTCAATATTTCAAAATTTTCAATAAACACAACCCAAAAGTGTTCTAATGGTTCTATTCTAATAATATATCCCATTGGGTTTCTTGATAACGCCTTTAAAACTGATTCAATAATGTTATATCCAAATGATTAATATCTAAATATAAATCTAGTATGAAAATTCATTCATTTAGAATTTTCTACGATGATTATTTATTCCTCAACTTCAAGACCACTGGTTTCAATCACATCATTAGGAAAAGGTGTTAAATAATAAGTTCCTCATTAAAAAACTTCCGTGATCATTATTCTATTGGACACATTTATAATATTTTCCTAGCCAAACTAAATAATAAATCATTATATTTCTTTACAAAATATTCTAATAGTATTTAATCTACTTTTATAATTTTAAAAAACTTATATATATCCTCATCTCTTAGAATTGGAAATATCAATGAATTATCTGTTGAAGTGATTCTCTAAATTTTTCATAATGATGTCTATATAATGATGCTATGTTGAAAAATAATCAAACATCATATCTCGTTATCAAACGTCCTTAATGATATAATGAGAATTTGTCACATTGTTATTTATCAATGTTATATGGATTGGTTTTTTCTAATATTAATAGAACCCATGTTACCCAACCTGATTACAATGGGAAATTTCACATAAAGTCTGACATCCAAATTTTTCATTATCATTATTAATTTACTACATGATTGAGTAGATGAAATATAATTTCCCTCCACATTGATATTTGAGATGAAATATTTCTTCATGCTCATCCGAGAAATTGATAGGCCTCCATGATTGAATGCTCATCTAATTCATATTTTATATAGAAAAAATTACTTTTAAGGATAAAATGTGAAACCAAACATGATAAAACAAATAATAAATCAGACACACATAAAATTAATAATGAATGAAAAATAAATCTAAAAATAATGTACTACCAAAATTAAGACAAAAAATGGGATATATTAGCATAGATGATGAACTCAAAGGGGAGCACCATTAGATGAATGCAACCTAATCTGACCCCTCAAGTATCACAAATAACTCATAAATTTAATGTACTCTAGAAATATAAACCCTAGATATAGAATTTATTTCTATCACTATTGGTCACTATAATCATATAGGATCCTGGCCCATCCAAAGGAGAGAACCAACCACCTCCATAAAATTCACAAACCATCATGATCCGAAACAAGAACACCATGAAATTGTTATCTACAGTAGACAACAATTCCATGGAAAAACAAACCTCATCTTAATTCACACCGACTACTATTATGATGTCAACCTATTAATCAATATAAAATAGAACATGATATAGATGTATTGAAAAATTATTTACACAACGAGTTTGTGAATTTCCTTAGAATAACATCGATACTATGTAGCTTGATATGTGGAAAGAAAATTACTATATCCTATCACTAATATTTTTATTAATATTCTAATAGGTTTTCTATATTCTATTACATCATATTTCATTCCATCGTCATATCATAAGAATTATTTCAGGTTATCCACTATTTTTTTCATTGTCCATGAATCCCCTATTCAAAGTGTTTTGGAAATTTTCATTGGAATGTATTATTTGGAAATAAATGTGTTATTATTTTATTAATTTCATTATAGACCAAGGAAAATTTATAACTCACATACCATGTTAATTTAAAACATACAACATATATTCTTCAAATAACATTCATTGTTCTTTATCAATTCCCCGAAAAATTCTGTCATCCAAATAAATAGGAACAAATATTATTTGATCATTATCTACAATGATATAGATAATATGACCAGGTATAACTTATTAAATTTTTTGAATTTTCAAGTATCAATTATGACTTGAATAAAGTGATTTTGTTATTATTTCAGCCAATATAAATCATTCTTCATTAAAAAACATTTCATTAATTTATAATAAACATTCTCTATTCTCGATGTAAACTCCCTCCTAATAGAATAAATTAGGTAGTACTGATTTGAACTCTATCTGGTATTTCATGAATATCCTCTAAAATAAAATATCCATGAATAGTAAAAAAAATTCCTAACATAATGAAGTTGATAATATGTCATTAGTACCAATTAATCTATTTGGGAATATCCCAAACACAATATACTTGTTTATTTATTTAAATCTCCATCATAATTGTATTTTTTATAGAACACACCTTGTTTCTAATTCCATTTTTCTCTATGAATCTTAGTGAAATTTAGCGTGTTTTATTTTTCTCAATTTATTCAGGCATCACATGCATCTGTTTGACCAAATTTTCATATTTTTCAACATCTTCAAATCAATTAGGACTTAATTGATATTGGAAATATGTTTTTTCATATATTATTCGTCATCTAGCATTGCACTAAATAAAAAAAAATAACTAGCCATTATTCATTAACTTATTTTATCCATGATTCAACCCTTCCATATAACTACTAAAACTAATTGAATTTTAAAAAATTCATGGCTTTAAAATGCGATTTTAATAGCCCCATGTTCACCCCATAGGATAGTCACATCCAGATCACCCGCCTCTAATATTAAATTCCTTTTTAATTGAAAATAATTCTTGAATTGCGAAAGAAGATCATTTTCTAGAACCATTTATTAATGAAATATATAGAATATATAATTAATATTATTATATAATTTATGTAGCATTCAATTGAAGGAATTTCCAAGAGGAATAAATTCATAATAATGAGATTAAAGCTTCAGGTTTATCTCGTTGTTGTTATTTAATCTTATAATTTGGAAAATATGGAATCACATTATTATTAGCTTATTATTATACTTAATCTAATAGAAAAACTATTCATTTTCTAGATATTGAATGTCCCTTTTGGAGATATAAAATTATTTACTAACTACATAAATAAATTATGTATATACTAGATATTCCTCAGAGAGAATTGTTTTACACAATGTTGTTGATAATCTTGTTTCTCCTCTCAAAAATTATATTTTTTAGAGGGGTATTTAGCACTGAAACATTATGTGTTATATAATTTTTATTGATATAGTATTTTTCTTGATTTTCATTGATTTATGAAACTTTATTAGTTCTAATAAATAAAATTATCTAGCATATCGTCATCTCTATCAAATTGGTGATATCTAATAATATACATGAACACATTTGATTTTTGTGAAATTACAATAAACAATACTATTTATCTATAGTAATGAGTTTATTAAATATAATTACTTTTTTAATCAATAAATTTATAGGATATTTGAATACACGCACCCATGTTCACAATATCATAATATTTCATAGAATTCCTATAATTTTACTAGTTATTATTAAAAATGATTTCTTATTCTTGGATGAAGATCCTCGTCAAATTCCTCAGTAACATAATCATATGCACTAGAGGGAGGATATAATCCTTTTAGTGTAAGAAACTATATGGTAGTTACTTAATCTATTTTTGTCAAATAATTTTCTGAGCATGCTCATTCTCTTATAGACTTATGGAAAACATTGATACGTAGGCTTAGGTTTCTATTCTATGACTTTTTTCTATCAAGGCCCAGCATTTATACCAAGGAAGTGTGTATTTTTAAACTACTAATGAGTTATCCCAACTCTTTGATACATTTTATTATGGAATTGGTTAGTTACCATGGTCCAAACCATATGATACACAACATCATTGGTTTTTTTGGATTAATAGTCACCAATCCATTATAATAATATAATTTGATCAAATTATTCTCAATTTTAATTGGGATGATATAAGAGTTCCCAAGTTCATGATTTGTTTCTTCTACATAGTGAATAGGATTAACAATACCATAATTAAAGAATTTATAAGAATCCATCAGATTAGTTTTCACATCATTTTGAGCATTAACATGATTAGGACCCTTAATATGGCACTAATTTAATTTCTTATGCTAATATTGAACTCCAATTTAGTGGTACTCATGTGATTCAAAGGGGAAATAATCAACTTTTAGTACCCATACCTAGCCATTTATGGAGAATTTGGTTCGTGGGGGATGTGATGGGGTGACCACCACATGTTGATAGATTTTTTCCCATCATATAAAGTAATTCATGGAGGATTCTTGTGATATAACAATGAAGTTATAATTTTATAAAAAACAAGAAAACTGGGTATTCAGTTATATCTTGTCACACTACATTTTATCACTATTATCATAATAATGGATTACTAGGTTAGACACATCTAAATCAACCACTATGTATCCAAATATATATGGTGTCTGATTTTTAATATAATTGATCCATGAGTCAATGTCCACTAGGATGTAAAAAAATTCTCTATTGATATTACATGAGATGTATAGTGGAATAATGTAAACAATATTGATTATACACTCACCCTCCCTTGATATGGAAATGATGAAGTATAAATATTTATGTTTGACCTCCTTTATATGTTTGGCATTAGAAGTTGATAACTGATAGATTAATTTTCATTGGTATAGAAAAATATTTTATTTCATAAGTTAAATATATAATAGAAGAATAAAAGGTAGTCTCCCATATTGGAATGAAAACTAAACTATTTTCACTATTTAATTTTTTCAATAAAATGATTTTTACTGGATTTTAGAGTTTAAAATTTAAAAATATATATAAATTAGATAATTTATAATAATAAATGAAAAGGTGGTTATTTTGTGGTTGGAAATACCTATTACATTGTTATCCTAGTTCCCATTTTCACCAATATTAAACTAGGATGGTAATAGTTAGTTTCTATGATAACTTCATATGTATTACTTGAAATGTTTGTGGTAGTGATTGTATTCCAAACAAATATCTTCGATTGGTCATTCCACCTTCCTCTGTGTGAGAAATTTAAGGTACCTTATTTATTAATTTTTGAAATGCCTAATTCAGTTTTTTCCCATAAATAACCTATATTTTCAACTAAAACATCCCACACTTGTTGATGATCTCTAGAACCTCATCACTAAACCCTATCTTGCTTTATTTTATATAGATGGAAAAAGTTGGAGTGTAAATATAAATCATGGATATGTAAAATTATCATTAATAGAATAAAAAAACATTTATAATCTCACATGATAATAAAAACTAAAATGGGTGAACTTTTACTATGTTGTAGAAGAATGAATTGATTTTGTTAAATTGAGATAGGAAATCATGAATAAAAATTGATTTCACCTAGCCTTCCCGGATCACTAATAGATTTTAACCCACTATGTGATGGGTAAACAAGAAGATTTGGTAGAAGGAAATATTAGCGAAAATTAATATAAAATGACAAGAAAAAAAATAATAGGTTTTTTCCATCTAACACAGCCCCTCAATATGATATATTTTTGGAATCCACTTATAATATTTTATTTGTAGGAATTAATCATAGTTGGGTTGGATTTGATAAGCCTTATATTGAAAAATTAATCCATTTTAATTCTATCTTGTAGGTAAACAAGGGTACAATGTAAAACTTATGTGGCATAAGATCATGAATTTCTTGTTTTAAGATGTATAAATTTCCCATTGACATGATTTAAGGCTTCATAAATAGTGCCGCACTCTGAAATTTTATCATGCTCTTATGGGTGTGGGTTTGTACAATATTTCTTTACATCATCAATTCTCATTGATTATGAAATTTTGAATAATATATTCATGATGTTAATGATGAATTTATATTCATTTTTGTTATTTTACACCTGATTCATCAATTTTGAGCCTTGTAAAAATTCCACAAACATTCAACATCAAGAAAAGTATTTTGATTATTTTAATAATAATCTTTTTACCACCTTTTATCTATTTCCATTAATCAAAATATCCTTCCATAATTGAACAAAACAATAAAATAACAATAATGATAATTAAAAAATTACCCAAACAATGTAGTCTAAATTTAAATATTTAACCATAAAATTGTTCTATTAATTCCCACATACATAGAACTTGTTTTTCATCAACCTTGTATTTTCAAAAACATCAAAGACAGACATCATCTTATTAATATATAATTTTTACATGAAAAAAACATAATTCATTTCAATATAAAAAACATTCAATTCTTGCAAAAATGAATTAATATGACCCCTCACTCTTTCATTAAAGAATTATAGTAATGAATTTTACATTTTTCTCTTTTTATATAATAATGATCATTCATCCTTTAACATAAATGTCTTAATTCATCATTAATGTGATGAAAAATTTCAATCTACCTCACATTGAATTCATTTCACTCACAACTCAAGGTAATAAATGTAATTGAGTTTTTATCATACCCTATGATCATGTATATAATCGAGCATATCCAAGACATTAAGATATATATAAAAATTAATCATAAGGACTTTGAATTTAAAACGCATTTTTTGGCATAATTTTTATAAAAAATTAATAAAATGAGGGTAAGATTGGTGTTTAAAACTAAATCATAAGGAATGACATCAAAATGTAATCTTAATGAAATAACCCTAAAATGATGGATATTAAATCTAATGACATTCAAATTTTCATAATGGGTATATGAAATGAGTAAGAATAATTAACTATTAACCCAATATTTTTTTCACATTTTCACATTTTTCTTATTTTTATTGTTTATTTTTAAACAATATTGTTTAAAAAATATTAAATCAACCCCTACACCCAAGTGATCAAAATATTTTTGGTCTATCAAGGGATATTTTTTATCCTATAAAGACAGAAAACAATATTTTTTATTTTTTATTTAGCTTTATTTTATTTTTATTCTAATGTTTTTGGATATTATTGAATAGTGAATGGTATCATAGTCAATTTGAAAATCAAAAGAAACCCACAAAAAAATTCAGGTCAAAGAAGTATATCCATATCTACCCATTTCAACCTTGCCCCTATAAATAAGACATTTAATATCTTGCTAAATACTTTGATTATGGTTTGAAAGGATATAAATGGATTTAAATGACAAAAATTTACTAAAAATGGCATTCATGGACTCCACATGTAGCAATTGGATTTTATATCATGTGGGACCCATGGAAAATAATTAGATAATTGAAAACATTTATTATATTAGAAATGATTTTTTGATCATATCTTAAATATGATATAAGGAATGTTCTAGAAGAATACATTCTCAATTCACTCAAGAAATATACTATAGAGTGATTATGAAATATTAATTAATAATTAAATGAGAAGATATTACAGGAAAAATTATTAGGAGAAAATTAGAAGACCAATAAATCAATCAATATAAATTTCAATAATTTTCAGAATTCATTATATAAGAAGAATTTCATATAAAAAATAACTTCATTTCCCAAAATCATTATATGTGAAATTCTTCCCCTTGTGATTTAATATTTTCCTTTAATTTATATTTTAGAAAAATAATCATTTTTGGAATTGAAATATAAAATAAATAATAGTTATTATCCTATGAATTTTTTTGTCTCATTAATCAAAACTAAAGAAAAAGTTTTTAATGTGGGAATTAAAATTTTCTTTTAATGTTCCCAAAATATGAAATATTTTAGGGGTTAAATAAAATATTTAATTTAAATTGATTATCTCATTATAATTATAATTCTTATTTGGGTTTACTAGGATATATCTTTGTAATTTCACAATGTAAATATGTATCTCACTCAAATAATCACCAACCTAAAATTTAATTCCCTCCTTACCGATTATCCCCATGTTGGTGGACCTAGGAACTAAAATTAAAACAAATGGAAGTCCATACCTATAGATTTATTATTAAATGGAACATGGGTAATAGTGAAATTTCTTAAATACTATGTTTTTTTCAAGGAATAAATTTTGGTCGGAATCATTATCTCAAACAAAAAGATTATTAATTGAAATGAAATTCTTGATTTAAGGTCATATCTATAAGTTTAGAACCCCACATTTTACTAATATAGTGTCTATAATTAATTCATGTTTATTAATTTTTTAACCTGTATTCAAATATAATTACCTAATTTGATAAAATTTAAGAATCTATATGACCCATTGGTTCATCATTAACAAATTGGGTGAAGGATATCTATTTCCTCTACTTTTTCTGAGGTATGGTCCCATTATACTTCATTAAAATCTTCCCATTTATAGTGTATAGTGTATCTTCTACTTCAATATCTATATAAACATCACAAAATTGGTAAAAAAGAATAAAAATAAAAGATCTTCCCCATTATGAATGATGTTTAATTGGAATAAGATTGATTCTGGAGTTATAAACAATCACACAGTCTCCACAATAGAAAGTTATTTTTTGAATAATATCTTAATGTGAAATCCTTGTTCTCTATTTTTATATATTTTAATTTTAGATATTTTAACTAATTATATCTTCTTTCAATTACTGTAAAGTTAACCACTCACTTCAGACATATCTCGTCCTAGAATTATATCTCCTACAGATCAATTAGCTTTGGGTTCCAATTTGTCTCGGGGTAACAAATTTAACCCTATGTTAATCATTGGAGGATTATATATATTGGTGTCTTGTAGGTGGTACAATAATCTCAAAATATGTCTTCCAATAATGGGTTCTAATTCTTCATGTTTTGTTTCAAATTATTTTCTATAATTAATTTAATTTCTTTTTTGTGAACTTTTTCTTGGCCACATGTTTGTGGATTGTTTAGTGTTGACGTTTTATGATTCACCCCATACTTCCATAGTAATCCCTCTATTCTTCACTCTTAAAAGTTGAGTCCTTTTAAAATAATAATGGATCCTGGTACACCAATCAAATGGAATATGATAACCCTAACAAAATGAGAAATAGTATTATCATAATTAGTCATTGTAGATTTTTCTTTAAATTTTTCTAAAATGAAATATATTGAATGGTCAATAAATTCATTAAAAATTACAATGGAAAAGGTTCGATGAAGTCATCCCCAAATACATTAAAATATTCCAAAAAGTTAGTGGGGTTTTGAACAATTTTTTTATCTTTTTAAGATAATTACATAAAATACATTTCACATTTCATATAAAATTTTGGTCCATCAAAAAATAATGTTGGACAATAAATTATATACTATATAACATATCTATCTATCCTACATGGACTAAAATATTGTTGACAATATTTTTTGTGAAACCAATTAAAAAACATAATCATGTTAACTTCCTTGTAATAAACTTATTCTAAATTGATAATTAAAAACTTTCTAAAGAAAGTTATCCTCCTAAATATAAAATATTTAGTTAGATTTGAGATAATGATTTTGATAGGAGTATACATTATAGGGAACCTTGAATGTTATAAAATAATTATCTATATAATAATACCATTAATCTTAGACTTCCTTAATGTAGTTTTTTTCTATGATAAGATGATCATTTAGTGGTTTTGGTTCTAGAAATTATACATCAAGAGTGTTACGTAATCTAAATATATGACCAGCCATATGATTTTAATCTTCCCTATTACCTTTTATTTATAACTTGAAATATTATAAACAATTCATTCATGTCCCAAAACCTGGATTTCCATCTATCTTATTCATCAAGTAACTAAGGGATTCATTATCATGAATGAAAACTACATTAGATCCAGGAAAAAGAGATATGAAATATTTTAATGCGATGAAAAAACACCTTGAACTTATTTTTAATGGTTTTGTAATTTATAAAATATCATCCAACATCTTGGAGGAATAATCTATCACATTTTTTCCGCTCAATTCATTTAAATAGTAATGATCCCAAAGGTTGGTTTAATTCATAAAAAATCATATTAAATAAATGTTCTCAATTCAGTGTTTTCATTATTGGTGGGGTAAACACTCTTTTCTTCGTCATATCAAATGGTTTCCTACAATCATCATCAAAATAAAATTCATTTGATTTTATATTTAATGTAGAATTTATTTGAGAAATATTACTATAGTCATAGATGAATATTCTACAGAACCTTGCATGGCCTAATAATAATCCAACATGTTTCATACAATTTGGATATGAGAATGAATTTATCACTTCATCCTTATATTTATCTACCTCAACTCATTATTTTGAAATGATGTTTCCTAATATTATCCCTTTGACAACTATAGAATATATAGTTTAGAAATTTAAAACAATCTTCATTTCATTTCAAGCTTTTAAAAAAAATCAAATTTTCCCAATAAAGGATTTTAATAATTTCAAATCAGAGTTAATGTTTTCATAAATATATCCATGTAGTCAATAATATGATCTAAAAATATGATTCCAAATATTCTTTTAATTGTACATGGGGAATTTAAAAACCCAAAAGGAATCATATTATTGTAAAATGATCCAAAATAACATTTGATGGTTTTATTCTCTTCTTCATCATGAGTGTAGGGTAGTAAAATTTATTCTAAAAATCCATATATGAAATAATATTTATTTCTACCCACTAAACTATCTAGAATTTATTCAATGGATAGAATGGGAATTTATATTTTCTGTTAACATTATTTATATTTATATATTCGATAAAAAGTCTACTACTATTCTGAACTCTTATGTTGATCAATTATTTATGTTCAATATTGAAAATGGTTAATCTAATTTTATTGGGATATATTATTATTGGTATGAATAATTACGATTTAGAAATATTTTAAATGATTTCATTAAATTAAAAAAATTATATATTTGTATTCACTATTTCCATAATGGTGGTATTAGGTCTTATATGATGCTTTATAATGGGTCTAAAATCCCCTTCTAACATGATTTTAAGTGCGTAGATTTTGGGGATGAATTATAGGGATATCTCAAAAACTATATCCTATAGATTTGATATTTCTATTATGAAGTTCAATCTGCATCTATTCTTGGGTTCTTCATTTGTTATTTGCAATGGTTATTTAAAATATATATCCATTTATTTTATTGACATATTTTAAATTATGTAATAGTGGATTTAACTATAGATTTGTGGGGGTTTTCAAGATATGATATATAATTAATACTTCCTACTTTTAATCCTTAAATCTCTAGTGTTGAAGAAATAATATTAGAATATTTATCATATAAAAATTATATAATGAAATTACATGTCATATCTTCTTCAAATTTGAAATCATAACTTTTTTAGGAACTTATGTGTTCCATGATATATTAAATTTAATATTGATACCCTAAGTAAATAAATTCAAAACGTATAATTTAATCTTAAATATGTACTATAACACCTTTAAAAATGTTATTTATTGCTTTTAGGATGCTTCATGGAGTCAAGGATAATGAAATGAAGAGATTTTTATCCAAGATCCATGGAAAGTGTTACTTTATATACACTAATGATTATATTGGCACACTTTAGTGATGTTAGACCCAAAATAATTGGTGATTTTCCTCAAATTACCTTCATCCATGATGATAATATAGATTTCTTCTAAAAAAATACGCTCTTTCACTACTATGAATAAAAAATTAAAAAATCCCATGAGAAAAATGGTGGATCTTTTTCTATATTGTACAACCACAATCATGGGATTAAGATGTTCTATTTTTATTATTGGAATCCTAATGTTAGGAATTGAATTTATGGATGTATCAATATAATATACTGCATTAAAAAGGTTTGAAGATCCAATGGTGTATAGAATAGTGAATATCCCATGATAATAAATTTTTTATGTACTTTTTGGCATGATAATGGTTGATACACCTCTTGCTAATATTATTATGTCATTCCTTTTAAATCATCTCATGTTGGTGTAATTTCCATTAATAAATTTTTACATTAATTATTATTTTTATGCATTCCATATTAGGGATAATTATTTTGGCCTTTTAAAAGGATTCTTGAAACTTTCCATGAATTTACTACCATTAAGTATTATCTTCAAGAGATAAAATAGATGATTATTGTTTTTTGATGTCCTTATTTTCCCAATGTTTGATTTTTATAGGGTATTTCAATACTTTCATTCAGAATCATTGTACATACATATTATTTATTCTTGTATTCCTATCTTTCCGGTTTAGGATGGTATTCAATAATTTTTCTCGACATCAATATATTCTTCATTTAGATTCATCTTGATATTTCTAAGGTTCAGGTGGCTAAATCACATGACAACTAGATAATGGAATCATTCTTATAGACTCATTTTTAGATCAATCATGTCTTAACTATAATTTTACATTGAATCATGTTTCATATATCCATAAGACTTGAGAAATATTTTGAAAGTGCATATATTGTAACTTCCAGTTCCATAACCTTGATCCATATATTTCACCCTTGATAGGGTTGTGCACTTGTTGGGAAAATATCATAAGTATTTTTTAGGAGATAGGGTGGGATATAGGATTGATTATATTAGAGATTATTGTATGTTTGTATAAATGGTGGCGTGTTCTATAACTATTGTTGGTATGGGGGATGATATGGGAATTAGTTGAGATAATCTGATCTAGCGTGGTTTTAATAGTTTGATTAATTTATTTGTGCTTGATTTATTTCATCCTATGGTGGTTTTTATGAATTCCCATGGATAAAATGATGTTATAAAACATTATATTCCCTATAATTTATCCCCCTATTAAGAATAATGATTAGGTGAATAACCCAAACCATATAAATGTGTGGGGGTAATACATTTCAATAAATTTAATCACATCCATCTTTCTGACTAAAATGGATAGTTTATCAAATATGGATTCATGTAATTATATTAAATTTTAAATTCATACATCATGAATATATTTTTTTATATTCCACTTATTCTAAATTATTCAAATTTATTAGAAACAATTTCAATTAATCAGATGGATTCATTTCAAAATTATTCACTTAAAGATATTCTTGAAAATGTCTTGATAAGGTTTCAGAATTTATCAATCTAATTTTTTTAAGAAAACAAGTAGGTGGTATTCGTCCATCCCTTCTGATGGAAACAAGTGAAAATATCCCTAAATCATTACCAATACTCAAAGATATGTTATATAGATGATATTCACCTAATGTAGATTTTTTTCAGTATTGATATTCTCTAAGAGGTGGGATAGAATGTTTTTGTAAATAAATCGTTAAATATTTTAATTGGTCAATTATCGTGGTTGTGGGTAGCAAAACCATTTTGCAGGAGCTCCTTAAAGTGAAAAGTGAATTTTCACCCACATGATAATTTTTTTAGTGTCTCCTTGTAGATAGAAAATAATGAATGAATATATTATCTGTTTTATATTTCAATTCAGATATACACCTAAAATACTATGATATTTTGGTACCCCCTAAATAATATTAATCCTATGTAAATAATTGTTTTGAAAATAAGGAACAAAAAATTGATTTTCTGGATTATTGAATTGTTTTGTGTAGTTAGATCTAAGGGTTTGGTTGGGATTTCCATCAATTTCATCCAGATCATAGGGAAAACTAAGGGTGAAACTCAAATATAAATTGTCACTTAGATGAGGTCTATTTTTTTAGAATTTATTTCTTTATTTGGTAATCATTCATTAATTTTTATTATTTAATTCAATAATTATTATTTTTTATTACATGTCATTTAATTCAAAAATAATTTTTTATATAGTTTTCACCCTAGAAACGGAGTTAGGTTTTATACATTCCATAAATTGTGGAATAGAAAAATAATTTACTACCTATATTATAAATACTATATAAGAAACCTAGTGAGTCCCCTAATGAGTAGTGAACATGAATCTATTGTTATATTGAGCTGTTTCCAAAATAAATTTTATTTTGTCTGAGAACTAAAAAAGAACACAAAAATTTAAATTATATGCTTTAAAATAAATACTGAAATGTGATCTTATGGGGATTAGATATTACTTTTTTTAGTGTTTTCTAAGTTTCCAATTTTACAAATAGTCTCCTATGAGGATAATAATATATAGTTTCAATGATTTAATCCTTTAAAAAGACTAGATAGGGTGGTGAGAATATTCCTCATATTATTTCATGTGTTTTTTTTCACATTATTTCTTCAAAACATAAATTAAAATCAATTATCACATCATGATTAGAAAATTAATTTTATCAATGATGAATTTATATCTATTTGGGATCCTTTTGAGGTTTTATCTTCCATTATAATAAAAGAAAACATTCCATTTAAATAACACAATAAGAAAAGTCCACCTATATTGTAAAAATGATCTAATTGACACCATTTTCTCATTTTCCATCAATCCATTTATCCTCCCCTAATTGGTAAAATAAAAAAGAAATATCAACATGATTAATTAATTTAATTAAATAAACATGTTTTCTATATTGAAAAAAGTAAGAATGAAATGTTTCAATCACTACTATAGCTTTACACTAGTTATAGTTCATCAGGGCATCAATAAGGGATACATTATGATCCTTTCATAGGTGTAACATTACTATGTTTCAAATATGGGATAGAATTATGAAGAGATTCATGAGTGTGTCAAAATTCAAGTCAAGGTCCAAAATCATACCCCCTCATTGTCTCTCTAAGACATAAAAAAGGTAAATATCATCTATATATGTTATTGTCACCTATGTGGTATCATCCAACAACATTAGATGGGTCAGTTTTTTAGTTATAGATAGTTATGGGTGATTAGAATCTTGTTAAATTGTATGGGAAATAGAAAAACACTAGAGGATGATTTCTAGGAGGTATATCCTTGATAAAACTCAAGATATTATTTTCTTCATTTATCAATTTCATATATATAATCTTATAGGGTTGAATATATTATATTAATTGTTTATATTTTACATTTTTCTAATAATTATGAGAAAATATAGGATATTACTGATGTAGCCAATTGGAATGCTTCATTTATAAGCTCTAAATTATTGTACAAAAGTCATATGGAATTTCTAGACTCATAATCCATATCATTATAGGATTCCACAATGAACGGAATGTATATGGAACTTCCGTATAATGATGGGGTATGAATATCTATTCATTGATGACTCGATCTAGCACTAATTAATAATCTTGATTTTACATATCTTTTCAACAATGGGATTTCTGATCTATTGAGGGTTTAAATGAACAAAGTAAATCTAGAGTGGATTTTCGGGATATGTAGGGCATCAATAGATGTATAAGTCTATGAATAATCCTAAGGGTGGAAGTGATCATATTTTGATTAGCCAATTAGAAGATGTTTGCGGTATTTTTTGGGATATTTTCATTTATTATCATTTATCATCATTATCATTACTAGTAGCATTGATGTAATGTAAATGTGGTAAAGGGTTATCCAATTACACTATTAAATTATCGACCTAGTCTATGATCTAATTTATAAAGTGGAATAATTATATGATGATGTGTATGAGGTTCTTATTATTAAGAAAATAGTAATGATGGTTCATTGAGTGAACCAATTTATAGATTTTTGATCTATATGAACATGAACTGGTTTATTATAAATATATAAAGGTTGAAATTGGGAACATGAACATCGTTGATGGAATTATCATTTTTTTAATTATTTGATAGTTATTTTTGTTCTTTCACTTGGAATGAGGTATGTGACACATTCTCAAGACATAGTTGTGGCTAGTAAGGCATGTTCTATTGGGTTCCAATTAACATAATAGTAGGGGACCAGGTTTTTCATAAAAGTTGTTATTTTAACTCTAGAATGATTAGGTGTTGATGTGAGAGGACGTAATGGGAATGAAATATATTTAGTTTAATACATGAAATCCTAATGATGTTTATCTCTCTCCTTGATATCTATGAATCATAATGGTTACTTCATAAAAATGTAGTAAGTACTAGATATTTCTAAATATTATCAATAATCATCCCCAATATCTATTATTTAGTATGATAGATTTTGACAGAGTATTTCAATTTCATATTGCAAGAAATAAATTCAGTGAAACAATTGTTGTCCCATTAATTACACCTAGTGATATTAATGATGCTTCCTAGATGAAAAGTTAAACTAAACTAACATAGTAACTATTTATAGAGATTATTCTTTCAATTTATGGATCTAGGTTATATATTGATGTACCAAATAATGTCAGGTGATTCAAATTACAATAAATGAAATATAATATTGAAGAATCTTTTTTCTCTAGAGTTTCAAACCTGGGGAAACATTGAGAAAAAAAGTGTGTAATTTGTTTCACTTGGTCACCAATTTATTTGAAGGATAGAAATATTAGGTTTCTAAAATTGTAAAATTAAAGAGTATGCTCCACCAAATTCAAGTATAAATTATAATATTTTTAGGATATTTTTTGTTATGTCCAAAATCAATAAATAATGAATTAGTAGAATTTATGTGGTCATCATGGGGGGATTCCACTTGGGTTGTTCCATAGATCGGTCAGTTGGAATGAAAAGCATATTGACTATGATCCAATTATAAACATCAAAAATTTCACTAGAGAGGGGTCCATAGAGATTATTGATCTATGTAGTAGATAAAAAAATGAAAATAAATTCATCCAAGGATTGGATGATGATTTTTATTCATCCATAATGGAGTGCCAATCATCCATTAGTAGGTGTTGAGATTCTTTTCGTAGCATGATGATATGATCTCGTCCATCATCCCTATCATGGTTTTACTCAAGAATTGGTTTGGAACTAATGAACTAATAAATATTTTTATTTTGGATTAGAGTAGAAATTATGGCCTCTAATCTAGTTTCTTTACTAATATCAAGAATTTAAAAATATACACTTAATTATATACCTTTTTCGAGGTGTTGATGGAAAACTAAAAGTTCCTCAGTAAAACATGTATGGCTCATATCCATTATTTTTTGTTTTGAATGAACACCACTTATGAGTTTTAAACAGAAATTATTATCCATGGGAGTTGGATCATCAATCTAATATTCCATATTGGAATCTAAATACCCCTATAATTTATCGGTATTAATAGTGACTACATTAACTATGAAGGGGTTTCGGCATGTAGAGATTCTAACATTGTCTAAAAACCAATCATTGGAGGTCTATTTTTGTTACAAATTTTGAATGTTCCAAATGGTGGTATAAACTTCCCGTCATCATATCTATAATTAATAATGACATTTTCAATGATTTTAATTATAATTTTAAGTGGTATAATTTATGTTTCATGTTGACTTTTCAAATATGCATATTAATCAATGTTTATACCAATGACCGTTTAGAAATATCAGACATTCAATAATATTTTCTGATGAACTTCTGTTTTTTAATGATTGTTTGTTATGTTACATAATAACCCTGAATATGATGGAATTCCACCAATACATTGTTTTTACATAATATTTCACGATTTTGATAATCAATGTCTAGGATGGTGAAGTATAAAGTTATAGGTGGTGAGAACAAAGATGATATATAATAAGTTGAGTGGATGACCCATAAGATATCATAATAATTCTAATTATCAATATATTAGTCCCAATCATGATTATAACAAGCTCCCATATGAGAAAATTGAGATTCTTAGGGAAGAAGTTATGTATACATGAACTACAATATTCCTTCAATTGTTATGGGAATCATCTTGGTTATACTTCTTAAGGAATCATCATAATAAGTTGGTGAAATTCCCATCACCAGGGATATATAGTATATGGAGTCTATTAATAGTAGTAATTGGGATGTTTTATTATGACACTAGGACTATATTGAATAATTATCCTAATAAAATATAACCAATCTTGATCTGAAGGTCTCCCCAAACATCCAAGGAGTTAGTGGAGCAAGGATATACTTACCGTGGAAGGGATGTCTCTATGGAGTATCCATATGTGGAATTTAGAAACTACTAAATATAAAATTATTTTATTAGGGAATTGGGAACCATATAGACATATATCTTATAACCAACATCCATAAACAATGAGTTATTCCCCCTGAACATATTATTAATGAATGAAAAACTCTATGATATTATAATATTTCTCATATTTTTCATTGATAGGGGTTTTGAGTGGAAGTTACACTTTTCCATATATCTGATTATTATAAGTGAATTCCTAAAAAATATGTAAATATATTAATGAAGATTTAATTCCTTGGTATAATAATTTTCATCATGGGATGTATGTCAATGATTGATGAAGATGGGGAATAGAAACATGATGAGATAAATTGGGGCACCTGCCCGATGGTCTGGGTATCAATAACCCTCTATAGAAAATAACTTTTCATGATTCTGTGGCATTAGTATAGATGAATCGATAGTGGAGTAAGATACATGAGCTATTGAAGTGTAATAATTTCATGTAGGGTTGAGTGCCTTCCGTGAGAATGGGAATTGTTTAGTATTAGAATGGAAAGTTAGAGAATGGTTGATATCACCCCCATCATCTTCACGTGGGATCAACAAAAGTATTCAATGATGTAGAGTTGTGTGATTACACCTTGGGGTCTCTTTGGTGTAAATTATGGAATCTATGACATTAAAATATGATACGTTCTTGAAAATGGGTGGGCATTGTTAGTGTCATCTGGAGAATGATTCTTAAAATAGAATTTTCTCATGATATTGATGATTTAACATAATTTTTTTCAATATTGGAGATTTATTCTATGATATTAAAATATATATCCCATTGATACATGTTTCAGGTGGTAACAAAAACTTCATACTCATACCATTAGATGAGGGAATTGTTTACCCTATGCCGGATGTGTTCTGAAGGGGATAAGGGGTTATGGTATCAATGTGATGTGGCATAGCTTGTAATTATATCATTAGATGAAATGTGTGCGACTAACAAAGATGTTATTTTTTTTAAAAACATGATTTTTTTTGTAGGGATACCATTTTTATATAACTAGAGTAGATAATTCCTTAATAAACATGAAAATACAACAATTATTACATGTTTGTGGATTATAATTCCAAACATTCCAAATATTGGAGATTTCTTCATATAGAGGATCCCCAATATTACTCATCCTCTAACTATTTAAGGAGAATGGATATACATAGGATTCAACATTCAATTTCCATATAAATTCCATTGGTTCCTATGTTCACTTTAGATAACATAATTTGACTTATTTTGAACCATATAGACTTATATTCCAATATTCTAGTGATCGGTTGTTGTTACCACCATAGGAGATACTGTTTGGTGGTTGATTAGAACCAGAGGATGGGATATATGTCCTTCCTTCCTTTATTACTCTATGTATTTCATTTTTTATTATATTTATCAATAATAGATTTAATACATTGTCATGAATCCCTTTCAATGATTCATTTAAACATAGTCATCACCTAATTAAAACAAGTATTTCCTATGAAAACTGAACATCTTTTGTCTGGGAGGATAATTTTCCTCACACTTGATCAAATGTAATTATATAGGATGGGAATCTATGAATTAAGAGACTATATAGATCTAGAGGGTATCCTATACTAATCACATAGTACATTATAGGTTCATGACTTGAGGAATCACGTGGTCATCATAGAAGGAAGAATATGCTCCTCGGATAAGGAATCATATGATCTTTTATTATAAAACCCCTCTCTCATTTCCTTGGGCTACTCCCTCTTGTAATATATGGAATTTTTTTCACATAATAGAAGGAATCATAGGCTCATCACTTCTAAAATCGCTTAAATATCACTAGAGGTATCTTATACTCTAGAGACATTACTAAAATTATATACTCTTCACCCATGGGGAGAATAAATATATCCCATCATTGTCACATTGGATTCTTATAATTCTCGTATAAGGAAACTGATTCTCATCAAATAATTTAATTACATAGTATATTTTGAAACAAAATGGTTGTAGATATCCTATTCTCATCACATAGGCTTGTTATTATCCTCACATAATGCATCATATGATCTTAACATATTAGAGGAACATCAACTCATCACTTAAGGAAATGATAGAGATATTTTTTAAACATCACATAGGCTTCTTATTCACAACATAAATGGAATATCATTCTTATCACAAGAGGTATTATCCTTGTATTTTCACACATTTATATAATGAATAAATCACATGTTAATCACATATGCATATGCTTCTCATTAACTAGGGAACTCTTGTCTTGTTACATAGATAATATTTATTGATAAATATGGTAGGGTTGAAAACACAGACATTATATAATGGGAGATAACAGTTGTTGATGACTGTGTGGATGGTATTATATTTTCTCATCACATATTGGTTGGGTCATTGTTTTTATGTAAAATTTGGTTGACCATGTATCAGTTAATCATGTAGGTTCCAGTAGTAGATTAACTATCTAGTGTTGTTAGTCACATATATGAGCATAATATATTGGTCGATTATAGGTTCAGTGTCATATGGGGATAGTCTCATATAATCTCATCACATATGGGTTGGGTTATAAGATAAAACCCAATGAGTATTCTACGGTGAACATGGGAATCTTCTGTGGAATTACAAAATGGTTTGGTATACATAACAAAATATTATTATTATTTATTAACATCAGAAATAAATGGGATGTAATATTAATGTGGATTTTTTAAATTGATGATAGGTTTAATATAGGCTCGTCACTATAAGAATCACAATATATTGGGAAAAATGCTATTTGGTTGTTGGGATGGTTTTTTTAGATTCATCATTTCATACCTCAATTAGACAAGTATAAAAAAGGATGTCGATTAAATGTATAGGTTATTATTATATAACAAGACTATACTATGTTGTTTGACTTCTTGAAATAAGGTTTTCATTAATGTTGAAGGATAAAAACTACATATAATGCGCTAATACATTCTTCTTCCCATTTATGGGTTAAATCACATCATTACATTCACAAGATGAATCCCATTCTAATAAAAAAGGTACATCCTAGACTTATCACAATATAAATCAAATGGTCTTCATACAATTTTGGACTCATTTTAAAATATTTTTCAAAATTCATTGGTTATTGTTCAATATCTTATATTGAGGAAATTATTTATACATTAATGATGTAAACTGATGTTGTTGGATAAAATTAAACATCTTATGCTCATAATGATTTTTGTAGTAATATAAGTGACCGAAAATGTTTTTGATTGGATTATGAATTAGGATTACAAGGATAGAGAATTGGATTATATAAGGATGTAGGGATCAAATATTTGCTTTATAAGGGGGATAATGGGTTGTAATGCTCAATAATATTATCTTCTAGCCTTAAATATCCCCTGTAAGATTATTTATTGAAGTATAGGTTATAATAGCTACCAATATCAGGTATTATGTATGTGTAATGGGTGGGAAGGCCCATGATACCAATCACATGATTAGAATATTCCTGAGTAATCATAGATCGAGTAGACATGTTATCCATGAGAACTCAACATTTACACAACCATGTTTGGAGGAAGGTTGGATCATATAGTGGTTCTCAATTTATGTTTCACACAAAATTGGTTTTGTGTGAATTGATGGATTTACATTAGTGAAGGTTTGAGGCACAAGTATGTTCCATGAGTGTATAACAAAATAGTTTCACAAATGTTAATTGTATCATTATGTTTGGAGTTATTAAAAAAGTTTTATTCATTTTATAACTATGTTATTCATTATATAATGTTCCAAAAAGATTCTCTAACATAATACAATACATTTTTTGACCTCTATAGGTATTTCCAGAATTTTTCTCACTAGTATAAATTAGTAGTTGTCTTCAGTTACATGAATTCATGAATGTAGGAGTAGAATGATCTCAAATGACTTTATCAATAAATGGTGACAATTATTTATTTATAAGAATTTTATCTAACTAATATCACAACCCATTACATCACTACCAAGATAAAAAAATAGGTTTATATGATACTCTTATATTTGGATCCTCATATTTCATGTTGTTTAAGCATTCAATAATTTATTTTATATAGTAGGGTTTAAGTTTTTATGAACATTTCGGATTTTGTGTCTCTATGAAAATCAACTTAGACAACAGAATATGCATGAATATTTATTTTATGGTAGAAACAACTAGAATATGTTGTTAAATGATTTCCTTAGAACATAAAAACAACTTAATGACCATTTTTCCCATTATCCTCCTTAGGATCACAACATTATTCCACAAACACATATTATCAGTGATGAAGGGATCAATGACACCAAAACATTAATTTATACAATTATAATTATTATGATAACCCATGAACACGACATGATTAAATACATTAAATCAAAAAAATAATTCATTAAAATATATTCTTATGAGATTTTTTGTTTTTATTGAAGATAATTTTGATAAAAATTAAACTACAAAACTAATAAATATTTCCACCAAATTTTTTTACACATTATATAATAAACTATTGAACTGTGAAGTAATAATTAACATTTCTAATATAATCTTTAAATAAGGAACTCCTTAAAAATTATTAAACACACTAAATTTTTTAAAATCATTGTGAAATGGAAAGAGAATTAGGTGTTGATATTAGATGCTCAAAAAGGGTAAAAATATGTGATAACAATCAGATATCCTATGTAATCATAGAATGATCATATGATTATAATCCAGATATAAATGATAAATATACAAAAAAATTATTATAAGAAAAAAATTACTAATTAAATTAGTAAAGTCTTAAAATAATAAATAAATTAAATATTTTTGAACATGAGTAAATAAACCAATTACATACGGGAAAAATATAGTCATAAGAATAATCTTATGACAATGGAATAAAAATAAGTATTGTTTTTCATAATATTGTTACCATATCCAAGTAGAAGTTATATTCAGTTTTCCTTAATATCTAAGAATTCCAAAACAACAATATCCTATGAAATATAAAACATTGGCCAATGAATTAGAGAATGACATAAGACCCTACCCATCCTTCATCCATATATATATGAGTACCACATGAAATATATGACCCATCTTATTACAAATAAACCATAGAATTAAAAGTAATTTACTATCCTTTTCAAAATGGATTCACATAAATTACCACTCATAAATTCATCAATAATCATTACATGAAAACCCATAGAAAAGAAATTTTGTATCCCATGAAATCAAGTAATTGTCCAAATAAGTAACTTTCATTAATTATTGTGATTTCTATGACATTTTTTATATATATATAATGGTTATAAAATTATGTCAATATCTTTCCCAATATATCTATGTACGGAATCTAGATGATCAACTTGAATTTAATGAAATAAAAATTAGCTTATAGGTAGAGGAAAGTGATTTAAAGTAAAATTATGTCGATAAACAATCTTAGACAAGGTCAGAAAAATGAAGTGAGGGGTCATTTCATTGTTATAAAATAAAATTTTGTAAACCATAATATTAAATAAGATTGATGGTATCATTTTATGAATATGTTTTATCAACACTGACATGTATTAATAGAAAATTACATAGATGAGGTACACCATTTATGTGTTTTCTAAAAATCACATTTGAGATAATAAATATATTTTATTATTTTTAATTATTTTTAAAGGAAATATTTTATAAAACTAGAGGGAAAATAATATATTTTATAAAAAATTAAAAAATATATTGGAATAATTATATAGAAAGGAAAATAAAAAAAAATAGATGAGTTCACACAAAAATCATTAAAATATATTATAAAAAAAATTCTTCATATTCATAGAATGATGACGTTTTGTGTAACATTCAATATTTATTTCAATAGAAAATATTTGAAAATATATGAAAAAATAAAATTTTTAAGAAGAAACATTAATTAAATATCCATAAAAGGTCATTAATATTATAATATGAATTATGGGGTGGATGAGGATACATTGGATTTTGAAATTATGGTAAACATTTAATTTAATATATTAACATATCGTTGTTTAAAATTACACATTATAAAAAACTATATTTGATTTTAATTTTGAGATGGGGTAAAGATAATTTTATAAATAATATGAAATAAATCATTGAAAATTTCCCAATAGTAGTGGATATCATTGTTGTGATGGATAATATGGATGTGATGGAAATGATTTATTGGTAAGAAAATGAGTAATTCCATGAAATGTTATGATATTATTTCAGAAAATATTTAACCAAATATGTGGTTATTGGCTATGGAAAAGTATTTTTTAGATGGTAATAGTAAAGACTAAATAAATAATGAAAATAACTAATCAAATAAGGAATAAAATTTATATTTTAGTAAAAAAGACAAAGTCCCAATTATAAAATCACTGGTAAATAAAGAAAATAACATTATATGTTTATTAAAGTTTTTGAATTAAATATTAATTTTACCTTAATTTGGATGCCATGTTCGATGGAATATCTGATACTCAATAACATGTATCATTGAAAACTTATGTTGCACACAACGTTGAGTTATACTAATAAATATGAATATAATATTATTATTTTAAATGGTAGTTAACTCATAGTCTTTGTATTAGAGGGAATGAATAAAAGAAGCCATATTATGATAAAATATTTTTCTTAAATGTTTATACATTATTATAATAAATATTAGGTGCTTAAAATAAGAAATAACTTGATTTTAAGCATAAATTCTCTAATATTTATTAAAAGGACGATTTACCACAATTTGATGGAGAACCCTCATTAAATCTATTTTTGGTCACTTTTATATATTCTATTTGAGAAAATAAAATTATTCATTTGAATAGGGACATAAAAATTTACTTTGGATAAAATTTGTGTATTTTTCTGATAAAAATCATTTTTGTATGAATAGTAAAAATATTGTATTATTATTCAAAACTACCATTTAATATAATTTGATTATAAAGTTAGATTATATTTTTAATTTTTTCTAATTTTTAATTATATTATGATTTTACTATTTAATCCAATGATATTCATTAGATGTAATTTCACTTTGAAATTCAACATAAATAAGTGACAATCTTTTGATAGTTATTATTTCTTAAAAACAAGCTTTTTGTTTTAACATCGAGAATTAATTTTAAATTAATTTCTGCCACTTATTTGTTTTGAATTTAGGAAAATGGATTTTATAATTGCAATCAGGAGGTCCAAGTTTTACTAATAGGTAATTTTTATTTTTTGACAATATGAATAATTATTTCAGTAAAAAATTTATTTACCGTGGTTAATGGGTAAATCTAGTAAATAAGTGTAACAAAATATTATTATAATAATATAAAATTACCCTAAATTTTTTCTTAATCCTATTGATTTAAACATTTCAGACCATGGGTATCCTTGGGTCAATTTTAGGACCCCAAGGAGACACTTGGGAGTGATAATTACACATAATATTAATTAATTTAAAGTAAATATAAAAATGACTAAAACATATATCTTTTAGTAAATCAATTCTTTAGTGGGATTATATAAGTAATAACATAAACTATAAATGTTAATTTGGAAGCTAAAAATATTTACTACATCATGATATTTTTTTAATAATTTTTAGACATCAAATAAATCAAATTATTTGTGACACAATAATGATGCAGTGTTTACCTCATTAATGAATGATTTAAATAAATAAGATTATAAATACTACAAAAATATCCAAAACTGGTTCAATTCTTATTGGATGATTTTATTTTTAATATGAGTAATCTTATATTTGAAATTAAAGAGTATTGGTCTTTTTAATACCCAATATATGTTTTTATTAAAATAATATTTTCAAACATTACTTAAGAGTCCCTCCTCCCCCTTATAAAAGGACACCACATCTAACCCATTACTCACACCACTCATGCCCCTTGGATCATCCAAAATATACCGAAATAATCTGCCCACATCCATCTATTCCTCCTAAAAGCCTATACGTAGGAATAAAACAATTCAATTAAGCCTTTTAGTTCAAACCAATGAGGGATAATCGATTTAAAGGTATCATCTTCTCTTAAGTTCAGTTTTTAATTTTACTACACTAACCCCATAAATAGTTTTTATTCTACTATTTTATAACCAAAATAGTATCCTCAATATAAAATGTTGTTTTTATGAGAAAAAATAGAACTACATTTACACACACCTCCATCTATTGGGTAATGAACATACTGTTTTTGTGGATGGAAAACTACTGCCTCACGAAACGATGATTGTTCAATCTTATCATACCACCTCTTATGGTGGCTATTATGATGAAACTATAATTATATATGATATATATTATGTTTATTATTTCTCTATGCTTCTTTAACTTTAATTTACAAACATATATTAATTAATTCCAATATGTCTAAATACGATAATTTCATTTGAGGAAGTGCAGACTACTACCCCCTCAAGGTTATATGAATCGTTCATGACATTTATGGAACGTATAAAGGATGACATTAATTAAATTATGTAACATATATATCATATGATATAATTATGGAATTATAATATACCTATCTATCATTATGTTTTCATTCCATTCAATATGAACTAGAAATGAATGTAGCATCCATGCGTACGTACGGCTTACCGTCTCCATGAACGGTGCATTTCATTTATTATCTCCAAATGTTATGTAATATTATAGAAACAGATATATAATGGATATATATAATATATATGAAATATTATTAATGAATATATTTATGGATATAATGGAATTTTGACCACATGAACAACTTGTAATTATAAGAAGTACATTTTTGACTAAAGTACCAAATATCGACAAAATGACCATTAATAACATAAATGATTGAATAATGATTATAACATGTTAATAAGTTATATAAAAGGAATAATAAACTTGAAAAATTTTCTTAATGAAGTATAAATTAACTTTATTATATTATTTAGGAGATTAACGAATGAACAAGTCAAGTGAGACAGGAGGTAATGAGTTTCTTATCTATCTTTTAATTCCATGAGATTTCCATTTTTCCCCACTTATTTATTGCATGTGGTGTATTATGTAATTTCATTTGTTATATATTAACATGATTATATTTATATTCAGGGTATTCTGTGATTAATTTTGTGGTTATTAACTTTTGTTCATACGACTCGATTGATTACAATGTGGTAAGGGGTTTTCATCCCACTTTTTATTCTAGTGAGATTCATGCTGTATTTGTCACAATTTCCATTTATGTGGTGTATGTAATGCCCATGATTGTATTCATTGTGTAATATTATTTAATTTATCTGTATTTTCATCTTCTTTGAATTATCCTTCTTTTATGGGGTTTATGTTTCGTATGTTACCAAATCAGTAAGGGAACTTTTCACCATCATTTTTTAAAAGAATGTTTTTATTATGTCTTTTAATTTATATCATATTATGTTGGGATATGTTCTTATAAATATTTATTGATATAAATTTTATGTCCTAGTGATGATATACCATTTTATCTCTCATAAACTTATTTTTTATATTTTAAAGTGATGTCGCTAGGTTATCGAATTTCTATTGTGGAACTTATTTACTAGTTTTCAATTCATTGGGTTAAACATACACTTCTTGATTATGTCATGCTATGAGTAAGTGTGAATGTACTCTGATTATTTTACATTTAATATAAAATTATATTGGGTGTATTATTATTTTCCAAAAATAATTATGTCATTGATTTTCCCTTAATGTATGGATGTGATCTTTGTAAGGGACTTTGTCTAAATTTACATTCCCTTGAAACTTATTTATTGTTATACAACAATTTAATTTTATATTGTGTATATACTACCCTTCGATGTGTTATATAATGAATCATTCTATTCTCATGATATTAGAAGCTTCTATTTATGTTATTCCTCAATTATTTTTATTCTAGTGTCTCTCATTTGGTTGGGATATCTTTAACTAAAATATAGTTTTAAATGTTTTAAAGATTTATTCTTATAAATTGTTCTCATTAATGTCCATGTTTTAAAAAGTGGTTTTATGAATTATTTATATGGACACTAATGTTTTAAAATATTAATTCCTTTAAAATCATAAACGTGGTATGGGACACTTTGATTCAAAATTATCATTATTAAATGTTTTTAATTTGTTGATAATGGTTTGATAAAGAAATGATTTAGACAATATCTTGAAATAATATATGGTGATTTTAATTTTGAAATTTTATCTTCCCTTTATTCCTGTTTTATATGTTATGACTACGTTATGGTTCTTTGGAATTGTTTATGAATATGGGTGGTCCAGTGATAAACATAGGGCAGGTGAGCCCGAGATACCTAACTAATACATTATATAACGTGATAGTGGTAAACGTTAATGATTCATCTCAGAAATTTAGAGAATATATTGTGATGGTTATTCCAATGTAACTCCTTATGTAGATGTGATATAAATAATGTAAGTTAGTTATGTATACTTCAAGTTACCTTTATGGTTTATAAATTCCGTGTTTTATTCATAAATCTAATGATTTCCTGAGGTATGTTATGATTGAAAAGTATGGTTTCATTGATTTCTATTTATTGATGGGATAATGTTTTCTTTTATTATTTTATAACCCTTACTAGGATTTTTATGCTCATACCATGTTTTTGAAATGTTTTCCATAGGACTTAAATATTAATAGGTTCAAGGATGGGATCAAATAAAAGTCATGTTTTCTAAAACATGGAAGAAGACTTGTTTCTTTTTAAGTGTTTTTATGTTATTAAAAAATTAATACTGAGTAGTAGTGCCTACATGTAATTTTCAAATTGAAATGAAATAGTTAGGGCCAAAATCTATACAACTCTAAACCTAAAAAGATCCTCAAATGTGAATTATTCATCTAATTCTATGATTATGTAGTTTGTGATAGTCGGGTCCTTATACCAATGAAGCAGAAATTTTTGTCGATAAAACCACTATGATATTTATATCATAAGAATCCTATGGTACTAAGAGAAATATCATGAATGATATATTAAAATAAAATTAACTGGTAGATATTTAAATATGTTAATGAAATTTTCATGTGAACACAACATATTTTATATTTTATGGTGAATAATATCAAACATCTCCCATGGAGTTAAAAATTAGTAAACAAAACCATTACTATGTTATAAACATTCAAATAAAAAAATATCAAAGTATGTGGATTATAAAAAAACATATATACCAAGAATAAAGAGAGTATCATGAAAAAAAATCATTGGTGGTAGATATTCCAATCCAAATAAAACAAGGTGTACAATATGAAATATTTCTCATGAAATTAAATTTGAGATGAGAAACCCATATAGTGGTTCCCATATTAGTTGAATAAAATCTGATATATATTATGATCAATATTGATATCATAATATTATTTTTCATATCATTATCCATAAAAGATTAAAAACACCATTTTTAATTATTCCCTATAATTATATTTTATAGTTATTATATATTCTTAATATCAAGTGAATACATTGGATAATTATCAAATATTTTCATAATAGAAGTGTTATTACTCCTTCCTCCCCAACATTACATCATTCGTAGATATATAAGGGACTTAAATTGATGTTTTATGACTTTTTATGATGATATAATTTCATTTTATTATAGTATTAGTTATTGTTCTTATAGATAAAATTAATGATAATCATATTTTGGTGATTTTTAATAAATTAATAGTAGTATATTAACTAATTAGTTTAATATTTATTGTACCAGTAAATAACCAAATAAAAAACCCTTCACATAATTATATAATATTTCATTAGTAATTATGTTCTCATAATAATCCACTATATTTTTGTACCCCACTGTTCCTGTAGGTGGTTAGACTGTCCCAAGAATGAACATACAATAAAAAATATGTGATTATGATTTTTAATATGGTTTATTTTTGAATAATATCAAAAATAAGGAATCATAATTATATTAATCAGATAAATTTATGGTCTTTATTAATATTTATTGAGTGTTTAAAAAATAATAAATAATATTTTTTGTTAAAGGATATACATTACATTTTGGAATTTTTGTTTCTACAAAACATGATTATAATTTTCATTTGTCAATGAATAAGACAAAAAAGTTGGTTGATTGTTATTTTTTATGTATAATAAAAATTACATTATCATTATTATTTATTCATAAATTTAGCTGTTATAATCATTATTGATATTAATTAGTGATAATTTTTTTTTTCTTTATGTAGGTGATATTTCACCCAATGCGCAAATGATTATAAGATTTTTATTAATAGATAATCGAAAATGTGTTTAATAGTTAAGATTTTTGGATAATACAATTGTGTAAATAAATAATATATTTTAATTATATTTTAATTATAAAATTGTATTTTGATTTTAAGGAAGAGATGAATTGATGTCATTAAAAAGAAAGTACTTGTGTCAAAAAAGTGGGCATTAACTTAGAAGATTCCATAGAAACAGTGGCCTCAATAAACATTCAAGTAGAAAAATTAACAAATAAAAGGAATATTTTTATAAAGTAATGATATCTTTATCGGATTTTGTTAGTGGATAAATTTATAGAGTGGTATTTAATGGGTTATGGGTGTCCCCGTTTATATTTGGTGAGAATGAAATTTCATTATAAATATTACAACTTAATATTAAGAGAGCACATGATTAACATTTCATGTGGATCTAAAATGATAAATAATTGAGTATATGGTGATAAAAATAAGATAATATCACATTAAATTAAATAATTTTTTTTAAAAGGTATCAATCACTTTATCCCATAATTTATTAATTGTATTATTTCATTTATTTTTTGTGGTAACTAGTGTTTAACTTTTAAATTTACAATCAATTCCAATAAATAATCATTACATTATTAAATAATTTAGTCCTAGTAATTAAAAATATGAAATAAATTTTATCATATAGTCTGTATATATCTTTTAATAATTAATTTGAACATGATTTCATGAAATCTGTAAAAGTCCATTTTTAGAAATATTTAATTTTAATTCTAAACAAGTATTTTTATTATCAAATTATATAGTAATTTTAATTTCACAATAAAACATTATAACATTAAAAGAAAAAAATATTTTCTTTTTGTAGGAAAAATTCCAAATATATTTTTTCTAAAAAAATCATTATTTATAAATTTTACTACAAAAATTATATTAATGGAAAATATTACTTAATTAATTAAATTGTTATACAAAAGATTTATAAATTATGGGTAGTATAAAAATATATTTTCTATTGCTAAAATTAATATCATATAAACTAAATGGTTTGAAAAATTCTTATTTCATTAGCATACAATGAAAGACACTTCAAAGTTATTTTTCTGAAAAAATATATATTTTCATGAATAATATATTACTTTAGAAAAATATAAAAAGTTCTTCTCATGATAATAACTATACTATGTATCTAAAATTTTTGTTTTTTTGGTAAAATTTAATAATTTAACATTTTATAAATTTAAATTTAAAAATATATGAAAATATAACGAATCCTCTTTTAGAAGGAACACAAAAAAAATTTATGAAACAATATTAAATATTCATATTCATATTATATCACAATTAAAAATTAAATTTCTAAATATATTATTAACATAAAAAGTATATATTATATTTAGTTTTTTTAAATATGGTTAATAATATAAAATTATATTAAAAATATATATTTGCAAATGATATTAACTCATTAATTTTATCAATATATTAGTAAGAATTATTATTATTCATTAAAATTAAACATGAAAAATGAGAAAAATACAAGTTATAAATATCATATTGAAAAAAAAATAATTTACTACATATTGATAATTTCTAAATACATATTCCCACTATATATCTTTATATGAATGGAGCGTAAGTTATGCTCCGGTGCGAGATGAAGTAGGTGATTCTGCTAGTTTATATCTAATAAATATTTCCATGATATTGAGTTTCTATCTCATAAAATTTCCATTATATATTTTTTGTTTGAGTTCAAATTGTGTTTTTTCTATGTCAAAACCTAGTATGTCTACAATTATACCAACCATGGATAAATGAAAATCTCAGTTATAATTTCACTAGTAAATTAATTTTCTTTCTTTAAATTATTACTTAATATGGTTACTTTTTTATACACACTAGTTTGAAATTTATATTATAATTTTAAAATATTATTCATACTTATCACAGTTTTATTTTTTTCGATTCCCCACCTTGAACATGATATTTATAAAATATTTGTTTCTAAAAAAATATATATTAAATTATCATGTTGTTACATTCTACCCACATAAAAAATTATCATCCTCGAAGTTTTAGTTAGTACTGTCTTAAAAAGATTTGGGATTACATGATTGAAGATTACATTTCAATTTTGGTTTCATGTTAATTATCATTGGTTTCTCTAGTGAACAATTAATTTTTATCATAAATGAGATAAAATTAATGTTGATTTTTTCATTTAACATTTATTATTAATACCCCAATAAAATGGTAGAATATTTTAAAATTGTAAGTTTATAGTCCAAATTTTAATAATAGATGATCATGAGTGGAATTTTAGATGTAATATTTAGATATATTAATCTATCATTTTCAATGGTTAAATTATAATCTAAATATCGTAAAAAAAATTATTAAGGAATGTGTAAAATTATTTACTAGTAAACACGTTCCTATAAATATCATTTAGAGACGAGTAATATATTTGTGACACAATAATAATGAAACTAAATGTTTTTATTAATAATTCCAAATCATTCGATAAGAATTGATATTTTATGTCCATATAAAACATTCTTTGTGTAATTTTGTGGTTTATATAATATACAGTTAAAACTACTAATGTTCATGAGTTGATGGTATGAGTTCTTCAATCCACATTATCTTCAGAACACTAATCGATATTTTTTTCATATTCATTCCTATTCAAGGAATTTTCTTAATCCCATCATTATTTTTATCCACTATATTAGAAAATTGCATAGATTTTTTATAGGTTCCACACATTTAATATGGATTTTTGTGGTATATTAGAATGAAATATTTTTTGATTCACCATATGCACTGAGAACATTATGCTAACATAGTAATTAGTCACTCTCTTCCCAACATATAGGCACAAAAAAATCTCCCAGTTCCATTATGAAATTACAAAAGGTTATTATTTAAATATTTTTAACATGATGTAATTTGAATATTTTTATTTCATCATAATTTTTAAATGAACCTCCATAAAACTTTATGCTTATTCTTTTTGATGTGTTAAGAAATTAAACAAATCCACATAATTAATCATGATTCAGGATAACTAGTTTAGAAAAAAAAAATGTTTTTTCAATCCATATATTATCTCCTAAGTTATATTATTGGAGAATGATCTTCATTTTCTCAGGAATTGATTATTAACATAGTTCCTTCTAGTGTGAGCCATTACGAGAACTAAAATTGTTTACTCTGAGTGACGAATAATTTAAGTAATAATAAATTTATTATCAAATTACTCATGAATACTATACATGAAAAGTATTAGGAAAGAAAAAGTTATATAAGAATTTAAATCAACCAAAATCACTTTTGATTCAATATAGTTTTCAATATGACTAAAATTATAGGCCCAAGTGTCTTCGAATTTACTACACGATGGACTGAAAAGAGAATGTTTTTTAAAAAAATACTGCAACTACGTGTATCAAAATAGGTGTGCATATAGGAATATTTTTTATATAAAAATTGATAATTGAGTTAATACCCAACATGACCATTTCATAGTTATTTCCCATAGTTTCATATGTTTTAGATCATTCATCCACTTTTTATATCCATACATGGATGTTATTTCTTAGAAAACCACATAATCCCATCATTAAATGTATTTTTGGATATTATCATACAATTAAATTTATCCCAACTGTTTTTAATAGAGTTATCTTACCAAGATTTCTTAATTATGGTACATTACCATAAAAAGAAAATTTCAGATTTCTATAAAATTTTTATTATGATTAACATTATATTATAAACCCTTATTATCCAATTCATCAATTTTTTATAAATAAGAGACTGATATAAACTATTACATCACATTAACATGTATACATTGACTATAGAACATAAAATAAAATAGTTTATTATAATACATTCTTAAGGAAATTTAGATTTTTATTTTTATTAAATTAGAAAAAAAAAATATCAACTAAGAAAACTCATATCTTTTTTAAAACAAATGATATTTTATGAAAAATATAAAAAATAATTAACCAAAAAAAGCATTCAAAATTTCAAACAAAATATACCCAAAATATAAATTTATAGATTTATAATATTATGGATTTTTATTTATTACATAGGGAAATGGAAATGTATGAAAAGAGAACACCAGATTCACAGTAAGAGTTCACATAATGGATAGTGATCAATGATCATAAGTGAGTATAAATGAGGATATGATTCTAATCTTGAAAAGGATATATATAATACATAAAAATCAATAATTATGGATGAAAATGTAATATAATATGATATTATATAGAAAAATAAATGAATCAGAGACTGTGGATAATGATTCAATAAACATGGACCACGAGAAAACAACATAGTCCTAGAAATAAGTATATAACTATATAAAAAATATAAAAAATTAGTATCATCGTAATGAAAACATATCTAAAAAGGACCATACATTAATATCTTATGAGATATAAAACATTAACCAAAACATTAGAGGATGATATATTACCCCACTAGTCATTCATCACGACACAAGAGTACCCCTTGAAATCAATCACTCATCACATAACTAAGATCCTGGGTAAAGTAAATGGGATACATTCCAATTTGAAAAGGGATTCATAAAAGGGATCATTTAAAAATTTTCCACTAATCATAAAATGAAAACCTATAAAACAAATGTATGTTTAATGATATCCTATAACATTCTTGATAATTATATTTCATTTGAGAAAATAAAGAATAATGTATTTTCTTCATAAAGATAATATTAATATAATCAAGTAATTGATTTCATAAAGAAATGTATTTATAGAATATTGGTTAACAGTGTATAGTAAATGAAATAGAAAATGATGTACTCATTAATTAGTGTAACTGTAATATAAATTTGGATTATAAAACATCCTTGAATTGGAATTTAAAAGGTAGTGATAGATCATTTATATGATAAAAATTATCACTTTATATATAATATAATAAAATATGTTGGATTTTTCTTATTAATAAAATCATTTTTCAAGAATGTTATTTATCTAAGGATGTTGACGTAGTTGAGGAACACTTTTTATAATTTATAAAAACTTATATGGATATTAGTATTACCATTCATCATTTCAAATCATTTTAATGGAAATTATTTATAAAACTAAGAGTTATGTAAACTATTTAAAAAAAACATCAAATCTTAGATATAATATTTAATATATAATGAATAATCTATCAGAAATAATTTTTCACATGGAAATTTTAAAAACTACATTTTAGAAAAAAAAATCAACAAATTTATAATGTAATAGAGTTATGGGTTAATTTAACAAAAAACATTAAAAAATGATCAAAAAATTGTGAAACAATTATTTTTGATGAGTAAAATATTATAATGGATCCTTGAAAATTCATATCTATTATTAGAAGAAATTTTCTATTGAAGTTTAAAAATTTTATTTTCAAATTATTGAATACCATTATTTTAGTTTTTTAGAGACCATTATTTGAAAACCCACAATGTAAAAGTATTATTAGAATTTTCCATTGAAAATATAGTATTATAAGTATATCAATCATAAAAATACTCCATATTCACATTCCTATAACATGTAATGAATGTTGGATATTAAAAATTTGTGTTCCAGAAAGAAAACATTTATTAGTAAAACGGGATTTATTCTTACATGATTTTTACTTTTTTCATAATTTATTTTCTCTATGATATAATTATTGTGGATAGAAGTAACATACCCAGAGGAATAAATGAAATACCATACATAATAATGAAAAGTAAGGATTTATAAAGCCTTGGAATATATATTCATCTATGAAATACTTTGATCTAATGAGTAATAAATTGTTTGAATAATACCCTTACGGTATTGGTAAGTAAGAATAAAATTATATTAAGAGATATATCATTAAATAGACATAAAATATAATGAAACAAGTGATATTATAATTTTTTAAAATAATTTCTACTATTTTTAAAATAATAATATAAATTGTTTTTTTTTAATATCGGTTATATTTTAATGAGTTGAAAATGGGATCGAAAACCACACGATGTTTGAAACATTCAAATAAAAACCCCATGTTATATGTTGAATCTAATGAAACATTGAATACCATGAATAATGATTAAATAATGATTAAAAATATTAAATTTGATGTATATTCACAAGTACAAATAAAACATGGTGTATAATAAGAAATATTTCTCATGAAATTAATATTTATACAACAAAACCATAATTTGTATCCCCACATAGTCAAATGCACTCAGCGATTCAATATAAAAAATGATTTATTCTATTAGATTTATTATGATAGTTTATAATGTTATAATGTTATTCAAGTATAATTTATTACAGTTCATATAGATGAAACTATAAATAAAAATGTTCTGATGATTTTTTTGAAATGATTAGTTATATCTTAATTTATTATATTAATATTATGTAAAAAATCTAATAAAAAATATTTTATACACATATATTTCATATATCATCAATAATTATGTTATTACAACCATCTATGAAAATATTTTATAGCATAGTTTATATAGGTGCTTTAACAGAAAAATTGTGGAACAAAATTTTTTTAATAAATCATTATGTTATTGACACATTTTTCTTCAAAATTTAAATATTAAATAATAATATTGATATTATTAACATAATTTATAGATAAAATGAGTTATTTTAATAGATTTATTATGATAGTTTATAATGTTATAATTTTATTCAATTATAATTTATTACAGTTCATATAGATGAAACTATAAATAAAAATGTCTTGATGATTTTTTTGCAATGATTAGTTATATCTTAATTAATTTGATTAATATTATGTAAAAAATTTAATAAAAAATATTTTTTACACATATATTTCATATATCATCACTAATTATGTTATCACAACCATCTGTGAAAATATTTTATAGCATAGTTCATATAGGTGCTTTAACAAAAAAATTGTGGAATAAAAAATTATTAATAAATCATTATGATATTGACACATTTTTCTTCAAAATTTAAATATTAAATAATAATATTGATATTATTAACATAATTTATGATGGTTAATGATATTTTTACACTATTTAATAAATAAAAAGTAACATAGATGAATGAAAATATACCTTACTTCCTGTAGGTAGTAGTCTATACAATAAAAAATGTACATTTTAATTTCTCAATGAAAGAGAGGAAATAAGGTGTATTAAATATACCTCTCAAAAATCTATGTTAAATTAAAATTTTATTATTTATTCAATAATTTCACCCTTATAGTAAGTAGAATTATTTCATTGTTAAAGAAACGAAGACATAGCTTCGTATAGGAGGTTTTCTCGCACAACTCAGAAATGATGGTTATGATTTTCTTAATAGAAAATGGGAAATGTGGTTAATAATTATTTCAATAGAATAATATAATTTATTATATAGTAAATAATGATTTAATATATAGATATTATAAAATTTATATTTAAATGTATGAAATGAAGGAAATTATATTTAGAAAAAGAATGTATTCACTCTGGGAAATTAGGCATTCCTATGGAAAATCCTTAGAATTGGAGGTTGTAAAACACCAAATTATTTTGATATGGTTAATTAAAAGGAATTGTTTAATAGGTTAAGGGTAATGGTTAGATATTTTAGATGAATCAAAAGTAATTAATTAGTATTGATGGGTTGAAATTAGTCCCCTTTTATAAGCGATGAGAATAGAATTTCTGTATTTATTTCCACTAAATAAAAATAGATTACATGTTTTAGAAGGTAATTGGTCATAAAAACTAAAAATAATCGTTTATAAGATTAAATATGGTCGAAAATATTTTAATCACTAAATTAAAAACATGTTTTTATCATGTTTCAATCAATTTACCGATTAATTTAATTTTTTCCAGTATTATATTTTACAAAGGTAAATAGTTTTCACATATATAACCTAATTTTAATTTAAATAATTGACATAAAAATTATTAAATAATTTAAATTAGTGATATGAAATATGGAATCAATTTTATTATATAAGAATAATTTTAACAATGAAAAATTAATTTTTTCAGTAGAACATGTAATAAATAAAAACATATTTTTAGAAAAACATTATATTTGAGATTACAATTTTTTTAATATATAATTAAAAATGAATTTATATTTGAACATTAAAATTATTTCACTATAAAATTAATAAATTTTATATTTATTCAAAATAAATTAAAAATAAATATTACTGAAAAAACATTAAACTAATAGAATAGATCACGGATAATTTATTTTATTGGAAGATATTACTTATGCGCAAGAAATTATATACATCATTTCATTGAATTGAGTGTATTAATTTAAAGAGTATATTTTGAAAACATATTTTTTTATTAATTGTGAAAATTATATTTTTTTTGGGTTTTCTCATAAAATTAAAATATCATAAAAGTTATAGTTTCGATAAAAGTTGTATTTTAACAAAAAAATACATTTTTTAGGAAAATATAACATTATTTTCTATTAACTTAAACATTCAATATCTAAATTTAATTTTAAATTTCTGAAAACTAAATTCTCAAATTCTCAAATTTATGTTTTAACTAAAAACATAAAAATAAAATGAATAAATTTATAAGAAAAAAATTATTTTATGGTAAAAATATCAACAAATAATATAATTATATCATATAAATTACTAATAATTTTGATAATATATTATAAATAAAAACTATACAATATACTTAGTTTCTTTAAATAATGTAAATAAAATAAAAATATAAATAATTTTTTTTTTGAAAATATGAACTTAATATTATTATGAATGTGCTAATATATAAAACATTATTTTTTTAACTAAACATCTTAATGATTTTTTGGAAATAAATGTGATAAAGAAGTAATTACAGTCATTATATCCTCATTATATCATATTAATTTCTCGTTACATTTCCCCTATATGTCTATTAATAAGATTATTCCATTAGGAATACTAGGGTGATAGTCATTGTTGGTGATTATTATAGTATATATCCCATGCCAATTCCCATGAAGTTGAATTTCTCCTTCAAAAGATTACTCGAATGTTGAATTAATTTTTGATCATTTTAAATTTTCCATTGAAACCCCATTCAATAATTCCTCCTTCTGATGTTTGTAAAAATGAACATTATAATGGTTACTTTAACTAGTCGATTCATTTCCTTTACATCTTAGATTTCATTATATTGTAAATTTTTTTGTACTTGATAATTTTGGAGATATATTTGAGGGGACAAATTTTATTACAACACATCACCATCTCAATTTGGTTCAATGTTTCATGAAAACAATATATTAACATATTATATATTCAACCATAATACATAGAGAAATTTTGTGTTGTTTCAATGATGTTATAGAAGAGATCCAACAAAACATATACTTTGGATGTCCATCACCACAATAGATAAGAAACCCCCTGTAATAAAAAAAACTTCATTATATATTATATTTCCTCCAAACACTTTATATCTGTATATCTCTTCATATAAAAAATTTAATAACATACATAAATTTCTATAAAAGTAGACAATTGGTTTATGAATATATAGAGTATGAGAGAATTATGATAGATATCAACTAATACATAGAAAAAGGTAGGATTGTTCAATTTAATCTGTGTGTACACACACACATACATAGTAGTATAATAGTTTTCTATTATAATAGTTAAATCATTTTGGTGATATAAAATAATTTAAATTAAATAATAGTAACAAAAATAATGAATAACCTTTGGTACAATTAAGATCCATATCTATATATACATTAAGTGATTATAGAATAATATCAAATTTAAAATATATACCACCATTTTAAAATCTTATTTTTATATTTCTGGTACTTCTATTTTCTTGTATTTGATCACATTTTTATTTGGGAATTATTTAGGGTGTTTTTTTATGTTTTTGGTTTTGTTTCTAGTTTTCCTATGGGAGTTACATATTAATTAGAGGGGATGCTGTATAGAATGGGTGGATGTGGTTTAGATGATCCAGTTGTGAAATATCTCGTATTGATGGTTCTTCTAATTATTTCATGGTTTTAGAACAGAAAATCCTTCTATGGTATGGTGGATATTGATGGATCATCCATTATGATCACTACTATATCTTTTAGAGAATGGAAACGGTGTAGAGTTCTAGTTCCTGTTTTGGATACTCTTAAAATTATAAAAACTATATAATTTCAAGCATAGCTCCAACCGGGAGGCTTTTATAGTGTCTCTTTCATTTAGGGGGTATTTATAGTGTGGTTCATTGGATTCTTTTTTGACCTAAATTGAGAAATTGGGTTTTTTATTATTCTATACTATGGATTCAATAGGTCGTTTGACTGGGGGTGATTACGGTGTAGTCTTTTACACTATCTTTTTGACAACCCATTTTCTATCATTTATGCACCTCCGTGTTATGGGAATTGGTGTGGCCATCTATTTTTAATTATTAAAACCCATAATTAATAATTTATATTAAAAAAATACACTCTATCAACACAATTCAACACATTATTTTATGTAGTCTCAGAATATATTATTTAGACCCTTCCAATATCTTTTTTTCATATTCATGTTATGGGGGATGAGATGGATCTCTCTTGGGTGTGTTTATCAATCCTTGTTGTGGAATCCTCCATTATTCTCAAATCCCCCTTTCTGAGAGTGATTATTCCTCATATTTTTGACTAATTGGATCACTATTTTCATCTATTTTGACTTTAGTAAATCCTCTTTAATATTCCATGTTTTCTTCTCTCCATCAGAAGATCTCATTTTTAGTGATTGGTTGATTAGTTGATCATGAAACTAAAACATAGGTAGTTCTGTAAGCCTTTTCCCTGGGATTGAAACCTTGATTGTGAGAATAAATATAAATATTTTTCAATAATTGTATTTCTAAACAATTATTTTTTATTCATTTTATAATCGGGATCAACGACATGACATTTTTAGGTAAAAACAAATTTTCACAGGCTTAAAAAATATATTTGAATTTGAGAAAATATTTTATAAAATAATTTCATGTTGATTCTTGAAAAAAATCTTTTTAAATGATTGATTATTTTTAACTTTATGAATTTCCTAAAAAACCAATGGCTTTGGTTTCAAATTGAACAATATGTTGAAACAAAAAATTCAGAATTGAACTATAAATGATGATTTTTATTGAAAATTAATGGTTTTATAATGAGTGATTTATTGATTTGTTTATCAAATAATATGTTGGCCTTTCTATACCTTGGGTGACTAGGAAAATTTTATCGGGACCCTAAAAAACTAAAATATATTGATAATAAAATCACTAAAAACCGTTTTCGGTATGTTTATCCACTATTCGGTGTCTATTGATTGTATACTCATGGCCTGGGACTCGAAGACATGTTCATACATCTTATCCTCCAATGATTGGCTATGAATTTTTGTGGTCAAAATATGAATATCATAACAGTACATGCCTTACAATCTCTAGGATAGGTAGCCTCACACTTCCTTATTCAAGATTTCTTGTTGGATCCTCAATGGGATAAAAGTAGATTCATTGATTAATAGTTTCCTTATACGAAGACACTCGATTGAGGATTGGTCAATATCGATTGAGACACTGATTGAGATCATTGTTACCCCTAACTCAATGAAAGAGAATTATTTTTTTCCTTCAAGAATAATGTTCCTAATAGGAGGTGGTGGGATTATATGGTTATTTATAATAATCACAATATCATAGAGTGGAAAGTCATTATATTCATTTTGATAGAGTATTTTATCTTCATTTGTTGGTTTGATTAAATTTCATGGAGTTTTTTTGCTGTAAAAAAATAGATAGAACTATAAATCTGTATTTGAAGCACATTTCTAATCCTATTCAATTTTTAGTAAATTTGTTGAAAAAGGGGAAACTGAAGGAATTATGATTCTCTATGGGTATTAAATCCAATATGTAGTTTTATTATTTATACTAATGCTCAATTATTTTGTAGTTGGGTATATCCTTGATGGATGAGCTTCACATTAATGGTATATTAGGGTTGATGGGATTTCATTTTACTTCTATTTTGTAATTGTATAGGTTTTATAAAGGAAATGAAAAAAATTAATGATTTTTATTGTGGATCATGACCGTAGAAATCTTCTATAAATTCATCAATTTCTGGAAGAGGCCCATTGATTTGGTTTTAGTTTATCCATATTGACAATTAAAAATGGGATTTTATTAACTTACCAATGATCTGTTGTTCATTTGGTCTCTTAGGCCACCTTCCAAAGTTAAATCATCTCATTTGTACCATGCCATGTGGTATTGGATGATTAGATCTTAAGGGTAGTACATTCAAATCATTTTCTTCAAGATATAATGGGTTCTAGGCACATACCTATGAAATGAAGCTTCTTCACATTCTCGTAGAGTCTTCAATGGAATCTAACACTAATCCCAAAATATTATTTTTTTATTATGTGAGGGATATTTCTATGCCAATTTGAATGAATAGAGAATAGGGTATTTGATTATCTCTTTATTTGGTCCTGTTGGACTCCTCGTGTATTCATCATGTTTTAATGATCACAAATCTATTTAATAATCCCAAATCTCTTTAATAATCCAAAATCTCATTAATGATAACCAATATTATTCAATAATGTGTACTTATGTTTCAAATTCACTCATTCTTTATAATGGTTAAACACAATCAAATTCATGCATATTTTTGTTTAAATATGAATACTGTTATTTGCCTAAGTATAAGACACTGTGAAGAAAGACAGAGTTAGCCAGACACCATGAACAAGACACAGTTAGCCAGACACCGTGAAATAAGACACCGTGAAGCATGAGACCATGACAGAGACACAGTGATGGAGACACTATGACGGAGACACCGTGACTGAGATACCGTGATCGAGACACCATGACTGAGACATCGTGACTGAGACACCATAAGCCAAGACACCCTGAAGGCAAGACATTGTGGAGATCAGACACTGTGACACTGAGATCATGACACTTAGACACCGTTTTATCAACTTACTGTGACACCGTTACTTAAACTATTTTGTCGCCTTTCAATTTAATGTTTAATGGTCATATTTGATGCCTTTAATGCACTGACATAATTAATGTTTCTTTGTAGACATAGTACGAGGTACGAGGCACGAAACAAATGGAACATGTCTGCTAAATATCATGCATTCTAAGATAAAGAGTAGAGAGTTCCCAATGACCAAAAAAGAAGAAGAGAGTGCACGATACTGAATAGAAAACAATCGTGTGAGCACCACCACAAAGAACTCTTTTCAAGATTTTCACAGAAAAAATTTCACATGAATACAATCCGACTCTACTGAAGAACTTACGAATTACATTGGAATCTAGAGAACATAATCACATTGTCAATGCTTTTGGAGAACACAAGCTTAATCAAGACACTCTATTATTCAATACAACAACCATAGAAGGACTTAGAATCATTCCTGCTAAATCAAAGGAGTCCATAGGTGCACTTCAAATCACTAGAGCATTCTAAACTCATATCTACTCTATCTAAGTGATTCTTTTACTTACCTTTTGAGTAGTCCATGTACTTTGTATATTCCATACACACACTGACTCATGTGCTAAACTGAAGGATTTCTAAATCCTTACACCATACTCTCTATTTATTTTCACCCACAACAACTGTGGAAGCGGTCCCTTTGCGGCCTGGTTATTGATTTTTTTACCCATGAAAAATATGGAAGAGGTCCTTTTGTGACCTGGATAGTCTGTGCACTATTGTTAACCCTGATACAGGGTGTGGATCAATGTTTATAAATATAAACTACTTAGTGACAGGTGATCACCAAGTGGAGTGGATTAGGTATCAGCTTGAGACTGAACCACTTGTTTAATATCCACCGTGCTATTTAAATTTAGTCTTCTTTGTTTTACTGCTTTATTACATAATCCAGAAAACTCTAATTTCACTTTGATAGTTAGTCTTGGAAAGAAGTTATAACCTATTTTTCTTAGTCAGATAACTTCAAAAGTAATATTAATTATATATAGTTTAATTACTAAGAATTAATCAATCTTCTAAGAATTTGTTTAAATATTAAATCTATTATAACAGTATAACATTGATTAGCTAAGCTGTATCTATTATTGGGGAAAACCATTTCTTTTGAGATAATTTTTTTTGCAATAGAAATTTTTAGTCACTCAATTCACCCCTCCCCTCTTGAGTGAACTAATTCGACCAACATTTGGTATCAGAATATTCTTTATTATGACTTTGTGTAATCTTACTCATCTGTGATTGTAGTTGTACTTTAAGGATCTGTGAATTTCTATTAACTTTAAATTTATAGATCTTTTAAAGTAATTTGTTACTATTGAAAATAGTTTGGAAGTTTCTGCAACCAACCGAACACCATTCTTTAATGGAACCAACTATGCTAAATGGAAAATTAAAATGAAAATTCATCTAGAGAGTATGAGCTTAGAAATTTGGTCATCCATTATAGATGAATACAAAATTCTTGTGACCGAAAGAATTACATGGGATGAACCTAAAAAAAATTATTACAATAAAAATTTCAAAGCCATGAATGCTTTATACTGTTCCTTAAGAGATTAAGAATTTATTAGGATTTCTACTTGTAAAACTGCCCATGAAATTTGGGATACCTTGTCGGTCTCACAAGAAAGAACATCTACTGTAAATGAAATGAGACTTAATACTTAAACTATAAAATATGATAATTTCAATATTAATCCTAATGATCCTATTTCTGACATGTATCTTAGGTTCAAAGAGATTTTCAACATAATTACTTCTCTTGGAAGAGAAGTCACTACCAAAGAACAGATGATGATAATTCTTAGGTGTTTACCTGCCAGATGGAGGGGAACCTCTGTCTTAGTTAGAGAATCGTGTGACATCAGCAAGCTACCTGTAAAAGAATGCATTTGGAAACTGATGATGTATGAGGAAGAGTTGAATGTCAACAAAGAATATGAGGATGAACCAAAGATGAAATATGTACAATTGAAGACCACCTTCTCAAAGCACAAAGACAAAGGGAAACTGAAAGCTCCTGTAGAAAGTTCCACCACTGAACAATCATAACCCGACAGTGATGATGAGATTGCTCAACTGGCCATGAAGATTCAAACAATTTAAAAAAAGGACTTTTTTAAAAATACTAACTTAAATAGCAAGTATGATAAAAAAGGAAACTGGAAAAAGGACTTGGAAAGAAGTGACAAAATTGATGAAATTGTATGCTATGAATGTAAACACAAAGGACATATAAAGGCTGACTGTCCAAATATCAAATATAAGAAGAAATATGAGGATAAGTACAAGAAGTAAAAAATGGCATTGAATTATACTTGGAGTGCCTCTAAGGATAGTTCAAGCGACTCAAAGAAATCACATGATGAATAGGCTAACAAATCCAATATCTGTTTTATGAAGAACACATCTGAGGTAGCACTGAACTCTTCTAGGCATAATTCATACTATTCTGAAGAGGAAAGTGACTCTGAAAATATGACTAATAAAGAAATGTTTGAATACTTTAACATGCTTTAAGATACATACAATGAATTAAAAGATAAACATAAATCACTGACGAAACAACATGATCTCACTGTAAATGTTAAGTCTGAAATTACTACAAAAAAGGAGAAAAATGATCAACTATTCAAAGAAAACAATGAATTAAAGTTTTCTAATGATCAATTAAAAAGTAACTTAGAAAAGTTTACTATTGGAAAAAATACCCTTACCCAAATGCTAGGAAAACAAATAGCCCATAAATACAATACTGGCATTGGTTATCAACTAGGTAAAAGAAACCTTGGTAGAATGAATTTTATTTCTAAGTCTAGGATATATAATTTTGTTCTCAGTTCTGGATATAACTCATTTATCTCATGTCATGATAAATACTCTACTATTTTACATTTTTGTGGACCAAATACAGTTTATTTTTCAAACACTTTACATAATTCTTATAGGAAACCTATGAGAAAAATATGGGTTCCAAAAGCAATTATTACTAATGTTACTGGACCCATACAATTATGGGTACCAAAATCTGTCTTTGCATGATCATGTTGTAGGAAAACGTCTTAAAGACCTCCTGAAAGAATCTATGGTACTTGGAGAGTGGGTTTTCAAGGCACATGATATAAGACTACCAATGTTTCAAGAATCAAATAAAAGTAGATGTAGGACATGTCATATTTAGTGATAATGCCAAAGGGAAGATCATTGGCTTATGCAAGATTGGTAACTCTGATTCGATTATAATGTCTAAAGTACTATTTATTAATGGATTAAAACATAATTTTCATAGTATATCACAATTATGTGATGATGGATATCATGTTAAATTTGAAAATGATTCATGTAATGTATTTAATTATAAATATGATTTAGTATTTTTTGAATCAAGGAATGAGTACATTTATTATGTTAATTTAGATTCCTTAATTTCTCAAAAAAAAATTATGCCTAAGTGCATTTCATAAAGAATCTTGGCTATGGCACAGGATACTAGGACACTATAATTTTCACTCCCTTAGAAAGCTAACTAGAAAAGGCCTAGTTAAAGACTTACTCACACTTGAGTTTCCAAATGACAAAGTGTGTAATCCTTGTCAAAAGGGAAAACAACACAAAACCACTTTCAATTCAAAGAATGATGTTTCTACATCTCAACCTCTCGAATTGAATCACATGGATTTGTTTGGACCATCTAGAGTTTCTAGGATAAATGGGAAGCACTGTGTTTTTGTTCTAGTAGAATATTTCTCTATATACACCTGTACCATTTTCATGGCTCACAAAAGAGAGGCATGCTCTTATTTTAGTAAATATACCAAGTCTGTAGAAAATCATAGTGGCCTTAAAATTAAATATTTATGTAGTGATCATGGACATGTGATTGAAAATCAAGAGTTTTAATCAGTTTTCTCACAAAATGGTTATAGTCACAATTTCTCTGCCCCTAGAACACCTCAGCAAAATTCTGTTGTAAAAAGAATAAATATAACCTTGCATGAAATTGCTAGAACAATGCTTATTGAATATAACTTACCTATTTACTTTTAAGTTGATGTTGTTAATACAACATGATACATAATCAACAGATTCTTGATTAGAAAAATTCTCAAAAGGACCCCATATAAGCTCTGGAACAATAGGAAGCCTGAGGTTAATTACATTAGAGTTTTTGGTTGCAAAGTCATTATTCTTTACACTAAGGATAGTCTTGACAAATTTTCATCCAAAAGTGATGAAGGAATTTTCCTAGGTTACTCAATATTAAGTAAATAATATAGAGTATTCAATAAAAGAAAAAATTGTGTGGAAGAATTTGTTCATATCATGTTTAATGAAACGGATCCACATGAGCCTAGAAACATCCTAGAAAATCTGGAGGATAATGTATCAAATTTGAAAATCAACTCAAAATACTCAAATTCCTCTGTGAAAGAATCTGTGAAAACTTCAAATTCTGGAAATTATCTCCAATTGAATCATAATGAACCAGAATCTGTTGATGAACCTGAAATCACTAGTCCCTCTTTTTCTAGAATGGTTAGAACCCTTAGAAACTATCGGTTAGATGCTTTTTAGTAGACTTAGTGAAAGGAACACAAACAAGAGATTCTCTTAGAAATCAGGTTGAACCTCAAGCCTTCTTGTGATAACTTGAACCTAAAAACAGGGATGATTCCATCAATGATGAATTTTGGGAAATGGCTATGAATGAATAACTTAATCAGTTTGAAAGAAACAACATTTGGAAACTTGTTGAAAGACCCAAGGACACATTCATCAGAGGCACTAAATGGGTGTTTAGAAATAAAGTAGATGGAGTTGGAAATATAGTTAAGAACAAGGATAGATTAGTTTCACAAGGCTACAGTCAAGACGAAGGAATTGACTATGAGGAGATCTTTTCTCCCATATTCAGAATTGAATCCATCAGAATCCTACTTTCCTTTGAAGCACATATGAATTTCAAACTATATCAAATGGATGTTAAGATTGCATTCTTAAATGGGTATATAGCTGAGGATGTCTTTGTGTAACAACCCCCTAGATTTACAAATTCTCATTTTCTCAATCATATTTTAAAACTATCAGAATCATTATATGGTTTAAAATATGCTCCAATATCTTGATATGATAGATTAATTACATTTCTTATTTCCAAAGGTTCTATAAAAGGAATAGCTTATCCTACTCCCTTTATAAAACAAATTTCTAATGATGTTTTAGTTATTCAAATCTATGTAGATGATATTATTTTTGGATCTTCAAAAAATTCATTATGTATTGACTATTCTAAGATGAAGAAAAATGAATTTGAAATGAGTTTAATGGGTGAACTAAAATTAGTTCTTGGATTTAAAATCTTTCAAAATAATGATGTAATTGTTTTAAATCAAAGTAAATACACTAAATATATTCTAAAACGTTTTGGATTGGATAGCACTAAAAGTAGTGGCACTCCCATGAGTACCACCTGTATGTTGGATCTTGATAAAGATAGAAAATCTGTTGATCAAACCACTTATAGAGGAATGATTGGAATTTTACTCTACTTAACGGCTTGTCGTCCTGTCATTATGTTTTGTGTGTGTATGTGTTCTCAATTTTAAGAAAATCATAAAGAATCTCATTTAAATTTTGTAAAGAGAATTTTCAAATACCTCAAGCATACACCCAATCTAGGACTGTTCTATCCTAAAGGACAATCATTTGAACTAGTTAGTTATTCTAATGATGACTTTGGTGCCTGTAAGTTAAATAGAAAGAGAACCTCTGGAACATGTCACCTTTTAGGGAAGTCACTGGTATCATGGTGTAGTAAGAAACAAAAGTCTGTTGCATTATCTACTGCAGAAGCTGAATACATAGCTGCTGCCAATTGTTGTGCACAAATTTTGTCGATGAAACACGCATTACAAGATTATGGATATCAATTCAGACATGTACCAATAAATTGTGACAACCAAAGTGCTATTAAAATCTCTAAAAAATAATTTTTCACATTCTAGGAAAAAACATATTGATGTAAGACATCACTTTTTGAGAAATCATTATAAAAAAGGTGGTATTACCTTGAAATTTATTTGTACTGAATATCAACATGCTGATATATTCACTAAAACTTTAGATTCTGAGAGAATAGAATACATCATACATGACCTTGGCATGATAAATATCTAATTGATATCTTACTTTTCTTGCTATTCAATATTTTACTATATTTTACTTTAATGTTTCATGATTACGGTTTCAAATTTATTATCTCTCATGTTTATGGTCTCACCGTTAGCACTTTGTACTCACAGTCTGAAATTTACTGTCTCACTGTAACACGCACTGACACGTTCACTAACTGTGTCACCGTGACATTCACTCACTGTCTCACCATGAAGACCACTTGTTGTCTCACCGTAATGACTATTTACTATCACACCATGACAACCGATCATTGTCTCACCGTAACAACCATTCACGGTCTCACTGTGAAAATTATTTATGATTTTATTTAAACCCGTATCTTGGTAATTTTATTTCATCTCCTTTACTTTCCCACATTGTTGTTTTTTTTTGACATATGACATTACCAAAATGAAAAAACAAAGAGTTTCACTCCATTCTTCACCCGGACTTTTCCCTACTCACCAGATTATAACCCCTTCAAACTTGAAAACCTCTTTATTTCTAGCGACCTTCAATGGATGCCAAGAATGAAGTGATCATCATCATCCACACCTGAGAAGCACAGCTCAAAGAAAATGAAGATAACACCTAAGCTGACGCCCGAAGGACCGTTGAATCCGAACCTGGTAAATCGAAGTGTTGTTCCTGAGAAAGAAATCTTCCCTGAATGGATTTTTCCTAGAAAATCTCTAGTCCTGAAAGTGTTAAGAGAACGAGGCTGGTTAGAATGGTTCTCAAAGGAGAATAGACCCATTTATCCAAGGTTAGTTTCTCAGTTCTACTAGCACGCACAATTTTCCTTTGATTCTGGTGAAATATTTGTTGTGAGGAGCTGTATTAATAGCCAAAGATGTTCCTTCTCATTGAGGTTATGGGAAGCATGCCTTAGGATACCTCACAAAGGAATGTTTTCTGATTATCTGAGAGAACCCCCACCTAAAACTGATTTTATTGACCTCGAAGATGCTCTTAAAACCCTAACCAAGAATGGAACCATGGGAAGGGTCATAGCTTCTGAACATGATGGGGAAACAAGGTTGTTGTTTAAGTTTGTTCAAAATCTGGTTAGTCCGAGGAAAGGTGAATTTTCTATGTTAACGTACCAAGATGTGTTATTGATTCATCTTATGAATAATGGATACAAAATCAACTAGTTCAAGTACATCATTCATCATATGTGTGGACTGATCAAGGTTACATCAAAATCCACCTCTCTGTTCTACTATCGGCTGATTTCATCCATGTTTGTTGCCAAAGGAGTAGTTGGACCCAATGAAGAAGTGCATGTGGATTGCGAGTACTGTCTCTCTAAACCCACCATCAGGATAATGAAGATTAATTGGAACCCTTGGAAAATGGAGTGGGTAGAAGAAACCGATAAGATTTATGAGAAGTTTAATCCTGTGGATTATCCATCAAGGTCGGAGGAAATTTTTGAACCTGGTTTAGAGCCAGATGAACTTGGTGAGTATTCAGAAGAAGCAGAAGAAAATGATGAAGTACCTCATAGGGAAGAAGTTGTTGTTATGGAAGAAATTACTATTGTTCCGCCTATTGTTCTCAAAGAATATGTTCTCATCCCTAGAGATGATATCAATCTTAAAATCCAACCCGAGGCTGAAAGAGAATCAATTGTCCCAGAACCTGAGCAACAAGTCCTAGAAGAAACAAATCTGGAACAACTCCCTGTCATAGAAGAGGCTGTAGTAGAAGAACTCCCTACTATGCAAGAAGAAAATATAGAACAAATCCCTATTATGGAAGAAGAAAATCTGGAAGAACCCCCAGAGAAACAACCTGTTCCTGATATAATACCCTCTATTAAATAGAGGATGGAGATAACCTTTCAGTTGGCTAGACATGACATAATTTAGGAACTTAGAGATGAAACTTTGGTTTTAGAACTAGATCCTGAGCCTCTAGATCTTAAAAAGGAATCATCTGTTGAGGGGGAGGAAACCCAAAATCTTGAGACTGATGAAGCATCACATCCGCCTGAGTCTAGTCCTATGGACACCCAGTACAAATTCCCTAGATTTTAGGATGTGAGTGAATCTCAACAAGTTACTGCCACTGGGCTTGATCTTTCCTCTCTGTTTCAAATGATGTCAATTTCAATCTTTGTCCCTGAGAAAGAACCTGAACCTGAACCTACCCCTGTACCTATTCCTTCACCCAAACCTACACCTAAACCCCTACCTGAAAAACTGTGCTTTGTTAGTAAGAATGATTTGAAGGATTTTGGAGACACTATCTTGTCTGTAGTTGAGAAGCATTTGAATTCCAAACCTATTGATGTGACACATCTGAGTGAGAGATATTCCTCACTTCTTTTGGAGAATATTATTTGGCATATCCAACCTAAAATGCTCCATGAAATTCATGAAGTTAGAGTTGGAAATAAGTTGTTGAGTAATAAAGTCTCAACCCTGAAAGGTATGGTTGATGATATACAGAAAAAGATGCATTCCAGATCAGAACCTGTTGTTGGCTCTCTAGAACCTTATGTTTCTCAAATTTTTCGAGATGTTCTGTCTCAGATTCACCCATACCTATTATCCTTTGATGAAAATATTTCAAAAAGGCACAAACAGTTGTTAAAAGAAATTAGAGTGCTTGTGGTGAACCTAAATAAACTCACAGATTAATACACTGGCTGACTTCAAAATGTACTGAATCTGCTCAAGTCTCTAATCACAGCGGTCAAAGATTCTCATACCTCTGGGGAATCCTCTACACCTATCTTGAATAGTTATTTTCTCAGATCTATAGTCCAAGAAGAGCTTCAAACAGATTTTAGTGGCTTCAATGTGAATTCTTTAACTGAAGTTTTCAAGAACAGTAATAGAGTTCTTGACCTTGTGAAAATCCATTCCATGATTGCCAATAATGCCCAACATGAGATTTCTAAGAAAGTAGATTTCAATTTTTATTGGATTTTCTCCAATACTAATATGACCAATAACTTCAAATACCTTGTAGAGAATCTAATAATTCCCCATGTCACCCAAGCCTTCAAAAATCAACTCCAGATGCTAACCGATTTTACCAGATTGTTAGACATGTTCATGGAAAATAGAGATGACTTTGAAAAGGCCATGCAATATAGTGGAGAAATCATTACTGACTTCATCAAACTTCTGAGACCGTATCTCCACGTCCTGAGTACAACAATTGTTGCTCCAGCGGCTGCTCCTCTCTGACCTGGACTACCTACTTTTACCTCTACCTTACCCTCAACTACCATGTCTGTTGGCCATGCTCTTAGTCAGATCAGCCCTATCATTATTGACTAGCAATGACCAAGATCTTCCACTGCTCCTACTTTGGCTCCCTCAGTCTCTGAAGGTCTCCCATTACCTTCTCTATCTTCCACCTCTCTGGCTTCTTCTACATCAACCACTTCCCATATGGATTCCTCCTCTGCTGCTGATAAAGGAAAACAAAAGGACAATCCTTGAATGAGACCAGTGCTTACTAATTTTTGATAGGGATGTCATTTCTGTATATCGACATTATGATGTACTACACTCTGATTATTTTTTTAATGCAATGTGCACTATTTTCCCTATCTTATTTCAACTTTTTAATAATCCCAAAAGGGGGAGAAGTTATATGCTTTTCTATATGATATTTTCTCTATAGATGCATATAATTTCCACTTTAACTTTGTATGATTTGTGTTCATCAAAAAGGGGGAGATTTTGGTACTCCTCATGTATTCATCATGTATTAATGATAAAAAATCTCATTAATAATCCCAAATATCGTTAATAGTCTCAAATATCTTTAATAATCCAAAATCTCATTAATGATCACCAATCTTATTCAATCATGTGTATTTATGTTTCAAATTCACTCATGTTGTATAATGGTTAAGCTTAATCAAATTATTTCATATTTTTGTTTAAATCTGAATACTGTTATTTTCCTAAGTACAAGACATCGTGAAGCAATACACAGTTAACCAGAAACCGTGAAGCAAGACACTGTTAGCCAGACACCGTGAAGCAAGACACTGTGATGCAAGACACCGTGACGCAGACACCGTGACCAAGACACCATGATCGAGACACCGTATGCCAAGACACCATGAAGGAAAGACACCATGAAGATCAGACACCATGACACTCATATCGTGACACTCAGGAACCGTGAAGGAGACACCATTTTCTCAACTTACTGTGACACCATTTCTTAAACTAATTTGTTTTCTATCAATTTATTGTTAAACAGTCATATTTGATTCCCTTAATGCACTGACATAATTAATGTTTCTTGGTAGACATAGTATGATGTATGAGGCATGAAACAAATGGAACATGTCGGATAAATCTCATGCATTCGAAGATAAAGAGTAGAGAGTTCCCAACGACAAAAAAAGAAGAAGAAAGTGCACGATACTGAACAAAAAACGAGTGTGTGAGATTGACCATGAAGAACACTTTGCTATATTTTCAAACAAAGAATTTTCACAAGAATAAAATCCAACTCCACTGAAGAACATACGACGTACACTAGAATCCAGAGAACATATTCACATTGTCAAATCTCATGGAGAACAGAAGTTGAATCGCGACACTCTGTTTTTCAATACAAAAACTAGAGAATGACTCAGAAACATTTATGCTAAATAAAAGGAGTCCAGAGATGCACTTCAAATAACTAGATCATTATAAACTCATATCTACTATCTCTTAGTGATTCTTTTACATACCTTTTGATCAGTGTGTGTTCTCTGTATATTCCACACACAAACTATCTCATGTGCTAAACTAAAGGATTTTTAAATCCTTACACCAAACTCTCTATTTCTTTTTACCCACAACAACTGTGGAAGATGTCCTCGTGCAGCCTAGTTATTTCTTTTGTTTATCCACGAAAACTATAGAAGGGGTCCATGTGTGACCTGGATAGTCTGTGTACTTTTTTAAACCCCGATCTAGGGTGTGGATCAAATTTTATTAATATAAATTGCTTGGTGGCAAGTGATCACCAAGTTGAGTGGATTAGGTCTCGTCTTGAGACTGATCCACTTGTTTCATATCCACTGTGCTATTTAAATTTAGTCTTCTCTGTTTTAATTCTTTATTGCATAATCCAGAAAACTATAATTTTACTTTGATAGTTAGCCTTGGAATGAAGTTATAACTGATTTTTCTTAATAGGATAACTTCAAAAGTAATATTAATAATACTTATTCAGATTAATGAGAATTAATCAATCTTCTTTGAAGTTGTTCAAACAGTCAAACTCATATAACAGTATAACCTTGATTAGTTGGTCTATATCTATTATTGGGGAAAAGCATTTATTTTGAAATAATATTTTTTTGTAACAGAAATTTTTATAGTCACTCAATTCACCCCTCCCCTCATGAGTGAACTAATCTACCCAAGAGTTCCATTTGTCATAAATCAAGATCACATGGGATTTTCTAGTCCCTGTTACTAATAAATTGTATTTTATTCTCAGGATGTATTTGATAAGTACCTATAAATCTTAAAATAACTATTATCTTTGATGGGTCTATTTCACATTGCCCGATGTGGTGATCTATGATTTTTAGGAGAATAGATGTTGAGGTTGAGAAGATATATACTACTTATTTGTTAATTAGTTGGGGTGATATTAGAATTTCCTTTTGAAAGTTTAGTGGGAATAGTTCAACAACTATTATTCTATAATTGTTTTCTATTATAAAAATGGGTTTGAATATGATATTTTTGGATATCTTCTTATATGAGAAGTAGAGTTCTCTGTTGACATGGGACTGCATACTAAGACTATTTCGACTCAATCTTACTTGATACTGCTAGCAGAACTAAAAGAGTTGAAGACACATTTGGATTATTTATTGGTTAAAAGATTTATATGCATGAGAGTATCACCTTAGGTGACACAAATGACTTTTTCAAGTATTTGTAAAGGGAAAATCACCATTACATTTATTACTAACAAATAAATGTAGTTATAATAAATAAACAATATATGTTTCTTTGTATTGACAATTTTTTTCACCATTTAAAGGGGGAAAGTTTGTTTATGAAGATTGATAAAATGTCTGGTTTTCAGCATTTATGAATCAAAGAAAATTACATTTGGAAGAATTACATTTAGAGTTATTATGGCTATTTAAATTATCATATTATACAATTTCTTCTTATTAATTAAACTTTTGTTTTCATTTAAGCTGAAAAATAAGATATTCAATGATACCATGACTCATTTTTTATAGTCATTTTTCATGTCATCATGGTTTAATATAAATATGAGGAAGATATTGGGATTCATCTTAGAGAAGTTATGTAAATATTGAGAGATCACTGACATTATATCATGCTATTAAAAATGAATTGTTGAATTCCTGAAATGATGTTCTTTGGAAACATTGTGTCATAACATGGTATTTATATTGATCCTTTGATGGTTAAGGTAGTAATGTCATGGTAAAAAAATGTAGTTTTTTGAGTTTTAGATCATCATGGGCTTAATAGGGTATTTCCACAACTTCGTAAAGGATCTCTAAAAGATGGATTCTCCAATGACCACTATCACTCATAATGGTTTATGTTCTTATGGTATTTAGAGTTTAAAAATCATATAAATTAGTTGAATTGTTGTTTCAATTTTTTTCTAGTGTTGAAACTTTAAGAGGATGGTTTGGGCCATGTAGTCTTTTAGGATGACTAATGTTTGGGTTGGTGTGGAATTATCAAGAAGTGTTATAATGGGATGGCCTATAGTTATTAATAGTTTAGGAAAAGTGAGAATATGTATCCTTCCCATGATAATGAACTCAAAACCAAGATGCATTCTCTAAACAGTTGGAGGAATTATTTTTTCAATGAAATATTTATGACATAATCTGTTCAAAAAATAATGACTAATATATTTTAACAAATTGATTTAAATCACCGAATAAGGGATTGGGAGGAGTATTAGAAGACTTTTAATTTTGAAATTTCCTAAACCTCAATAAATGGAATTTGATTACTAATATGTTGAGTTTGAAACAATCAACCTAGGGCATGAAAGAATCATCTGAAGATTATAACTTGGGGGATCACATCACTTGTATGAATTTTAAAGTATGTAAGGATGATAATAATTATATTTTGAATGTGTGTTAATGAAATACTATTTTTTTCATAATATTATTTAGGATTATATGTTTGATATTGATTTCCATGTCATTAGGGTCTCTGTTTATTATGTGGAGATGATCAAGGAGAGGTTATTCTATTTTTACGGTATTCATTGTTTCTAGAATTGGTATATCATAAAATTTCAAATGGGAAAGAATAAAATGGGTGATTTCTATAATTAACAATGGGTGGTGAAACCTGACACCATGAAGATTATTTTTTGAAATGAAATGACTATTATGGTGGCCGTGTATGAGATGAGACATTGATTAATTATTTATTATTGTTAAACCTGTAAGTGGTCAAGGATGAGTAATAAAAATATTTGGGTCTCTATCAACTGATTATCATATATAATTATATGTGTAATTGGGTTTCAATGGATTCATTTGGTTAATTTTCCTAATGCCCGTTGAGATAAAAATTAGGTATGGTTTTTTATCAATCAGTTGACCAAATAAATTCACATTATCACCATTTGAGATATAATAAAAAAATTTGACTTGGGAAGTTTGTATGTATACAAGATTATAAAATTTAATAGAGTGCATTTTTTATAGTTTCTCACAAAAATCAACATTTTAATTTTCATATTAGAGAGGCTTCTATGAGAAAATGAAATAACATGTTTCATGGACCATGACAAATTATCCATACATGTATTGAAAAATATAATGAGATATACTAATTCGTAATGACAATATTTTTTCTTTCATTCATGACTTTAGTGGTTCTTTGGATAATTATTTGGTATTGGTTAAGTTTTCCTATAACAATATTTACCAATAGACCATTAGGATTGAAATACATGAGGCCTTTTATGGTCATCCATTTAAATATTCATTATGTTGTCCATACATTGGTAAATATTCCATTATTTGGACACAATTATTATAGGTCATTAAATAAAGATTCGGTTTAATCTATGGATAATGTGGATGATACAAAGATGATATATATATTATAATGATATTCACAGATTCCCATTAATGTTTTATTTTGGTGACTAAGTGTTTTTGACAGTTTTACCTCAGTTGGGTCAACTGGGGTTGGGAAATCAAGAAATGAGGAACTGAGATATGTTATACATTTTGACATTATTGATAATATATTATTTTTATCTTAAATATTGTATTTTCAACCTTAGTTTATGTCTATTCATAATAATCTTCACATATCATAGCATAAGAGGTATCTATTTGACATATCTCATGCCTTGAGAATGAAGTACATTGATGTTGAACCTAATTTATCATTGACAAGGACCCTATTTCATATTTTTGATTTTGAGAAAAAAGATATTTATTGAAAATTAATTAAATTCATTAAAGTTTTATTGAATCGTGGTTCTGTTTCACATGATACATGGGAGTGTTAGGCACTGTTGTTGTATTAGTGACCTTATATAATTGATATGAATTCTAGTTTAGAGGATTTTTCGGGGTAGAAATATTTTTTGGTGGGGAAAAATATTACATAATATTTCCATATTTAAGGTACATATTGATCCTTATCATAGATCAAATTTTTATTTTGTGTTGTTATAGGTAATTTTTTGAGTTTTTTTTCGGATTAACTTCACCGTATTGATTGGTTCTGATTGATGGTGATATTGGTTGTAATTTTGTTCATTTGGTTGTGGCATACTAATATTTGGTCGTTCTACCAATTCTAGCATGACTACTGTGTGAACCATTAGACTATATCATTATAGTTTTTGTTAATTTTTCCATTTTTGGCATAGCTATGGATTGAAGTTGATAGTAATAGTGTAGGGTCTTTTTCTATCACTTTGGCACTAATATCAATTCTAGAATGGTTACAGTGTCGAGTAGGCTTGCAGTGTTGAGGAAGATATTTGGTCTCTTACATTTGGGGATAGGTGTGTTGTCATTCTTGGGTTGCAACATATCCTTACACTTAGTAAATAGGATATGGGGTAGGATAACATCATGTATTTATGAGGACATTTTATCATGGGTTATGGTGTCATGGTATGCTGAACTGAGTGTTGGTCTACCCCTTTTCCATAATTTCATTATTTTGGTATTGTGCGCCACTCTGAATAATTTATTTTAATGATATAGAAATATTGAACCCCCATTTTCCATTCCAGGCTCCTATAATTTTTACACATTCTACCCTTTTGTTTTTTAAGGCCCTTATGTGAGGATTTTGACCCCTCATATCTCGCATCTTTTAAAATTGAAGTGCTAGTGTATATGATCGATCTCACAATAGTATGTGTATCTCTGGTTTTGCAAACTTTTTTTCCTTTTGGATTCCTCAATTCAGAGTAATGGATCCCCTTGTTTATTATTTATTGAATCTTTATTTTTTCGGTTTTTTATTTTAGGTATTCCTCCCCTGATTCCATAGTTTCATCGATGGTCTCCCCCTATGTGCCTCCCCTACTAGATTTGGGGGGACCTATTTCATCCTATATGGTTGAATATCACTCAATTGTGCCCTTTTGTAATCCTGAATCTATCTCCCATTATCCATCCATTTCTCTCAACCATAATGTTTCAGACCTATTAGAGGGTTTTATGGTTCTATATATCTCTACTTTAGAATTCTAAGAAGCTTAGTATCACCTCATCGTGACTCTAGTAACATTATTCAAGAATCAATGACCTTCAGTGAACATGTTTGGTTGAATTTTTTTTGGTTCGTGGGTTTTCAAAAATCGATCTATTGTTTTCCATCTTGACAACATGAAATTTATTTTTCTATTTTCTTTGTAGAGAGATATGATTTGAGACTAGTACAAATACACTCATCATAAATAAAATAGATTCTGATTCTACATGTTCTAATGGATATGTGATTTCATTATAGAGTTGTACTCTAGTACTACTATGATTTTGTATAGTTTCACTGATCTTCCACTTCCTTTCTAGAACTCCTCTATTATACAAATTCTAGGTAAAATTTTAGGTATATTTATATTACATGATTGTAAAATAAGGGATGGTTTCTACCATGTTTATCTATGAATATGTGTTGAGGATAATGTTGCAAAAGGTCCATTCAACATTATATGAATTGATATAGGTGAAGAATTTTGTTATAAACAACCCATTTTCTTTGAGACATGGGTTGATTTATACTCTTTGTGTAACAAACTGGGTCACCAGATGGAGACATATAGGAATGGGTTCAGAAATCACATCCAAATAAATGAGCTAGAGGGGTCGAGTTGTCTTGATTTGAATCCCCTCCTTGTAAAACAGAACATGAAGCTGTGTACTAAAAACCAGGATTTGAGAGTTTATGAAATTTTGGAAATATTATTTCATGGTTTTTGTGTTCTAATGATGACAGAGCTAACCCAATTATGTTCTTGATCCATGCCCTCTCCCTCCCTTGATGAGGCAATTAATCCAATAGTGGTAGTTCTAGTCAAGGATACTAAGAAAAAACTCAGATCACGACGGTGAAGGTATTCAAACTGAGGCACTGGTGATTGAACATATATAAATCATTACTGGAAATATGGTAGTGTATCTGATTCACCGAGTTCTTGATAAATTCATATATTTTACGTCACTCTTGATTTATAATTGTTTCTCAACACTAAATGTGTTCATAAAAGAGAATAAGGAAACCGAAGGATGGAAAACCGTCAATCCAAAATGGAAGCACAAACATGTTGGTTCTAGACATTCAGAAGGTGAGGAACCAAGTGAAAATTATTGGGATTCCTAGATAAACATGGACTATGAATAATAATCTTGGTTGGTATTGAGTTATTAAATGGGAAATATGGGAACATCATGACTAAAATTGTTTCGGTTCTCTAGTGGGATAAAATATCAATACCAAATAAGGATTATTCAAACAACCTAAAGACAATAGTAACTAGATTATCAGGAGAGACAACATGTAAGGGTATTTAAATTATACTAGGGGTATCTTCATTAACTAACGTTGTGAAATCATCACCTAACAAGACACATAACTAGAATTCACCATAGTATTGTATAACTTCTATTGGAGGAGTATATAAAAGGAAGTGTACAATGTTGGAAGACGGATAAGATGGGGAGGGAGGAAAATTGGGCACATAGAGGTAGAATAACATAGAAAAATTTTAAATTAAAAGGAGGTAATATTAGGGTTGTTAGTTAAATAGGATGAAATTAGTGATGCCCAATTGGCAATCATTTCTGGATCGTAGTGGGCTACAGATTCATAGGTCATGCATAAATCAATAGACCAGTTTATACACGCTAATGAAGAGATTCCAGGGATATTCTTAATTATACATTCTTCTTGTGATGATGCAGAATTGATGAATGAGAAACTGATTCATGTGACACACAATAATGGAGAATGGCTATTGGATTGACAAGAATCATTTAATTCTGAAAAAAGGCTTCAATGATAACAACATAGAAATGGAGGATATCTTGAAATCATGGGAGAAATTGACACAGTAATTTAAAGATATTATCATAGAAGCCATGAATAAATATGTAATATATCATTCTTTAAAATTATATAGGGAGGTAGCATCTAATTAGCTTATGTTAGCCTTAAATAATTTTGTTATCTTATATTGTGTTTGATACTCCTTTTTGAACATGAAGGTGTTACACCTTATCTATCAAAGTGTCTCTAATAAAATATTTATCATAGTATAAGTAATAGTAAATATGATGGGTATTTTAGAAAATATAGTTTATGTTATATGATGTTGAATCTAGAAAAAAAATATTTATGTAAAAGATGATTTTAAGAGGCATGAATTTGATAAAATCCTTATCACATTATTTTGAAATTGAAATGGAATTTTGAAACATGTAATTGGGAATTGAGAAATGAATAATGAAATTGATTAAAAATGAACTATTTTCCCATAATTGATAGATATATTGATTAAAGTACATGAGTGAGTGAATATTTAGTTTCTGAATAGGATGAATATTATTTGACTATGACACCCTAGAAATTGAATGATGATGAAAATTCATACTAAACTATGTTTTTCATGATTACCCCCTATGGGGTGTTGATTTATTGTATCGTGATGAACTAACCCTTGGGTACATGTGAAAACATCTTGAGTTGTGTCGGTTGAATGATTCGTTTGAGGATATTATAGTGAGAAACTAACATGCATCATAGCTTATAAGAATGGTTCTTCGTTATGAATTTGTTATTAAATTCCCTTGATAATAGAATTTTGTTTCATACCCTTGAGTTGTGAAAATGGTGATTAAATAATATTTTTATTTATCTTCCATATTCATGCATTAAATCTAACATGGAATAAAATTTTAAAATATTCTTCTATTCCTTGTGTATATATAACTAAAAAAATTGTTTATATTCATAGGAAATTATTATGAAAAATGTACTGAAATAATACATATATAATATGTAACACCATACAATTTCCTTCTGGAATATGTTTATCCTTATAGGCACAATCCACAAAATGAAAAAAAAATATAAATTTGGGGCAGTGGATGTTCTTAATTCATTAGACCTTAAGAAATAATGGGACTAGTGGTGGTATAATCTACCCATTGCATGAAGTTTTTAGACATTTTAATGATGAATGAGTGGTTTCTATTGGATGTTGTTTTAATTTTGGAAGTTTATTGATATAATTTTGGTACAGTTCACATTGATAATTATTAGGAACACTGACCTTTCAATTATTTATCCACTAATGTCATATATTATTATTGAAAAACTCAATCCATTTGAATTTATATTTATGATATTTAATAGTCATCAAACCTGGGGGATTGGGAACTCCCTTTGGGGAATGTTACATCAATATGAGGTATTTGGTTACATGCATATTCTAACTAATTCTTAATAGCCTTTGTTACACCATGGATAGAAAATTCACATGAGATTAACCTATATATTCCCATTAGAATAAATGTTTTCTTAGAATGTTAACCACATACCCTAATTCAGAACATAATATGTTAATATTAGTGGAACATAAATAATCCTTTTAATATAGGGAATGAAATATACATATTCAATCCATGTATCTAAATAATGAGTACTTATGAACCCTTAATAATTAATGTGTAACTATTGTGAACAACCCTTTTGAAAAATGCATTCTATAAGATGTTTTCAATGATAAAGAAACATCATATCTACTAGTATATATTCCCTTTTCTAAATATAACAAGACATGATCCAAAGTTCGTTTTTAATAAAATATATCTAATTATATAAATCATGTATATAATATAACATAGACTCAAAATGGATATAAGTTTACTCATCTATAATGTACTAGAAACAATATTTTCATGATATACTTAAAGACTATATGAATGCATACATTTATATGATGATTAGAAAAAAAATGAAATTATATAATAGAGTTATATAATGAAATTTGTTTACTGGATATTTATGGTATTCATAACATATGAAATAGATTATGAATAATTTCATCAATCCAAAAAAACTAAAAAATAAATCTCAAAAAATAATTGTGGCAGACATGTAAGAATCCATATATCGAAGTTATAAAATATATAATAAATATTCATGGAACCCAAAAAATAATAATAATTGGAATAACATATTAAGAATCAAATAAGTTGTTGTAGTGACAACCTAAATATTTGTTGAACCATGTAAATGTGACTCACATGATTAAAATTGGTATATCACAGTATTGGAAACCAAAAACTTCCATGTAACCATGTTACCCATACTTTTTAAAAAATACTTTTATATAATTATCTATTAAAATAATACAAAAATAATATATTTATAGATGATTCATAAATGATGAATAAATAAAAAACATTATCGTTTCATATAATATGTAACTATCACTAAACTATTGTTTTGACCTCTTGATGAAGGATCCATGTTATTTTTTCGTATGGAATTCATTCATGTAGTAATAAAAATAAATTATTTTCTACTTTATATAATTATAAAAAAATTTAATAATGATTAATATAATCAAAATAGTGGAATCCATTATTAAAGAAAGTGGAAATTTGGATTTATAATGTTTTTATTAAATATTATGTTCATATGAGAAACATTATTAATTCTTGAATGTATAGTTACTTGAATGTATATTTATTTGGACATTAATGTTCAATTTCTGAAATTATTTAATATAGTAAACATAATAAAAATTATTTAAACACTTACTTATGAAATTATGGCCTCATTTAATAACAGATATCATATTCAATAATCTCACAATGTGAGTACAATAAATATTTACTTTAATAATATTTTCTTCAGAATATAATTCTATCCCATAAAATTTTCCTTTAAATGAGTCACATATTAACATAATTAATTTTTGGTTTTACATTTATGTTATATAAACAATAATTTGACATAGCATCAAAACAAATAATGGGTTCTTTTTAAATCCAAAAAGCAAAATCAACTGAATAAATCTAATATTTTCAAAAAAAAAATCTGTTATTATAACCAGGATCGAAAAACACCTTTATATATCCCATAACTAATAATACATATTAATAATAATATAATACATTTATCAAAATATAATATTTTTCCTTAATTTCATGATACACATAGAATGTGTATGAAAATTCACCAATCCAAAAATCTAACACACTAAATACTATTCATTAAATTAAATGTAACTAAATAAAGTAAATCTATAATCAAATTAATATAATGTAATCATTTTCAAAAAATAAACATTATATGTCAATACATAAAGAGGTATAACATTGTATTTTTTAACCAAATATGCATATGGAATTTATTTTATATTTTACATTGAAAACTAGTTATGTTTTATTGCAAACCCATTGATAAGAAAATCTACTTAAAATTCATTAAAAACATTTAAAATTCATTTTAATAATAGAAATTATTTTTTAAATAGAAGCAAGGAATACACAGAAAATATGGAAATAGAAGGTTGTGATCACCTAATATAACCAATCAAAGATAAACATCTAGAATAAAAATAGTTACCATGAATGCATTATAGAATTTATAAACTGTAATTTAAAATCATTAAAATGAAAATAAATAAATTTTCTTTAAAAAATTTTGAATTACAAATTTAATCCTATTTAGATAATTTGTATAGAACATTTAAAATCAACATTATTAGAACCCAAATTTATATATACTTTAGAAACTCAATCTTCATGTAAAAATAAAAAATTCCACTGAATATTTTATTAAGATCCAAATGTAAAAATATTATATGGAATCAAATTAAAATTATTTTTTCCAAAAAATAATAAAGATATTATATATATAGTGATTTCAAAATGTCTTGGTAAAATCATGATGAAAATCATTAATATCAATAATATATATGTTGGAAAATATTAATATGATAGAAGAGTAATAACCAGGTGGTATTCAATGACATAAATAGATCTAAAAACCATTATTTATATTGAATAAATAACTATACCAAATTTTTTGAGGAATCATAAGGGGAATTTCTATGATTTTTGGGGAATGAATTCCTTGAATTAATCCCCTTTTGTGATTAAATTAAATGAACTGAAAATAACCTTTTAATACTCATTTAAAAAAATGATAAGGATATTAGGGATATAATCAAACATATTTAAGTACAAAATGGTCCTCTTATTCTACCCTTGAATTTATAACCTAATCATGTTAAATTATCTCCTCAATCAGGTATATAGTTACATATATACTGTGAAACAACATGATACCATACAAATAACATTCACTAAAAACATTGAAATTCATTCAAAATCGTTAATCATATGTAAAAACACTTAAAAATTCATCATACAAATGAAATATTCATTATTTTTCTCAATAAAGAACCCAAATTCTATCAAATATATTTGACAGTTAAAAATCATAAATTATAATTAATTCGTATTAACAGAACACATTTCACATCATAGTGCATATAAATTTCCATCAGGCTTATCAATATGTGAGTTATATATTTTTTATGAATAATTATCTTGATAATAAAAATACCTTTTAATAAGATACATTATTTCATACTTAAAATTTAGAAATTTCCTTAATACCAAATGGGGTTTATAGAAAAATAATAATGTTGAATTTGTTGTCATTTAAATAATCATGAATTCTCTCAAAAGGATACTCCAAAATTGAAGTCTTTAAAATTAATGAAACATTTTATATGACTGAATGATTAGAGAAAATTCACTTTTTCACCTCCATAGTGGTGGAAGAAAGATAAAATAACTAAAAATGGGAATCAAATATTTTTTATTAATTAATTTATTAAATAATTAGTATATAACAAAGAGCAAGATTTATTTATCCTACCTTGTGATGAATAAAACAATTGATTTAATGAAAGGGGATATAATGTTGTATCATTAACAGTGATATTAGTAATCATGGTTGGATAAATTTCATAAAGATTATTGGATCTAATATAGAGGAGCATATTAAAATATTAATGTAAAAAAAGGTGTATAACCAAAGAGTTCTTATTCTAATTTTATTTGTTGATATCATATTTTTATAAAAAAATATAGTTCAATATGTTTAATTCTACAAAATTTCTATGTTGAAAATTAAAAATATTAATGAATGGTGTAATAATTATTTTCTTTGGTTTATAAGTTACTAAAGTAATGTTTGATACATTTATATCATACTATAAGTATTACAATGAAATTCAAAAAGTTTTACCAAAGAAGATTGTAAATACATGAAAATAATATTTTCTATTTGAATACAATTATCTATTGATGATAATGAAAATATTATTAAAATTATGGAATATAGGAAAATACTAGAAACTAATTTTACATATTACATCATGTACTCACATTTTCTTAATGCTATCCATTGAATAAGAACAACATCCGCAAAAATTTATTTATATTATGAAACATATTAAATAACTTTTATTATAGGAAACACTAAACTAAAAATATTGTCATAATTTATTTCAATGAAAGATAAAAATTAACAAAATTTGAGAACATAATGTTAAAAATCACTAATAAAATTAAAATTAGTTTAATACATCAACTAAATAAATATCACAATATAATGATTTTTTATAAAAAAGTAACTTAATTTTAAATATTTTTTAATAAATAGTGGATGATGGGTTTTAATTCCATTGGATATATTAAATTAATGGTTATAATGTTAATAATTAATTGGATGTTATTAAATCATTTTAATCAAAAAATGTACATTTTTCAAAAAACTATTACTAAATAATTAATCAAATAAAATATTATCAATGCGGGAATTCATAAAATTTCATTCATTGTATATTGAATAGAATAAAGGTTATGAACACTTAGTGTTTAAAAAATCCAACTACATGTAGAAATAATGTTCATATTATTTTATATTTTCATTAAAATATTCATTTCTCACATTTTAAAATTTTATTTTTCAGAAAACATCGTCCTTATTAGATTCATAATCCCAAAATTTACTTGTTTTAAAAAAATTAATTTATCATAAAATATAGATTTTAAATTGAATAGTTAAATACTATTTTTATAATGTATATAATTTATATGACATTATCCTGATATAATAATGATATAAAAATGTATAAATTCATTGACTCTATTAGGTATCTATTTAGGGAGAAAAATAAATCATTTAATTGTGTTTTAATAATCTGGTAACTCGTGCTCATCCCCTTTGAAATCGTATTATATTTTAATTTAATAAAAATTTATTTATTTCAGTTTAAATTAATTTAGTAATCATAAGGTACTATCTTTATACGTATTTCATTGTTTTCTTTTAAAGGATTAATATTGATTTTCGAAATAATTAAAATCCTTTGAAATTAACTTTATACATTCTTTTAATTATAATTCATTTATATGCTTCTAATACATTTTTACAAAATACTATTTTTGTTTCGTTCAGGAAAACATTATTAAAATAACGTTTTATCACATTTAGTAATTATAAATTATAAAATGGGTTTTGTATAATAAATTAACATATCCATATTAGTTTATGAGATCCATTTTCTTTTTAGACCTGAAAATGTGTAACCATAGTAAATATTAGAAACCTTGGCAAGTGATAAATTTTTTAAAGTTATTATATTATGATTTAGGGCCCTAAAATATCACAAAATAATATATCTAAACGATTGGAAGATCACTTTATCATCCTACATTTTAAGTATTGTGAATTAATATAAATTTTATATCTACTCATAATGAAGATGTCATCACCTTTTTATATTACGATATTAATAATACAAAATTGTAACTCCACTAACTTATAAAATTATCCCTCCAATATCCCTTTAAATACTCACTAAAAATTAGGATCCCCATCATTAATATATTATATATCATAAAATAAAATTATATCAAAAAAATTTATGCTTCTGGTCCAAGAATTATGTCATACGCCTCTAATATACAGTAGTTACTTCAAGAAGAGATTCATGCTCTCATTATAAGAGATATCTTCACAATTATTTCTCATAAATATAATATTTTGGAAAGTATTATAGAATATATTTTATCATATTAAAAACATTTCTTATACCATTATTCTACAGTCATATTGATGTTACAATTATATAATAACATTTGTTTTAATCATTCATCCAGTATAATGTGGTCTGCTATTAGTCAGTTTTTCCTCCAATGTGAACATTGTCAGAATTTTCAGCCAGTAATAAATAATAAAAAATAAACACTTCAGATAATATATAACAAATATAATTTAATACGTTTTAATTACTCCATATGTATGACCTTAAAAATTAATATTTACCAACAAATTCCTCTTTTTTGTTAATTCAATAGTCATATAAAATTTTATTTTTACGTGTTATATGAAATGGGTAATGAAATATATCAAAAACATGATTAATTTTACCCCAAAAGTTTTTTAGATGATTAAACCATAGAAAAAACTCATGTTCAGGTAGTAGAAACAGGAAAATCTAAGGGAAATAAAACATTTAATAGAACAATATTGATTTAAAAATAATTAATTAATACATGTAAGATAAGGAATTATGTGTGGTTGGTATAATTAAGAATTAATACATATAAGTATTAGAAATATATCATTAGTAATTTATTGATTTATATTATAAAATGGTAGAGGTTTTCTATCAAAATGAGAATTCTAGTAAAGGATACTTTGTCTCAATTTTTATTCAATGATATCCATTACATTTTTTAGACCATTATCAAATGGTAATGGAGTTATTTTTTATTCTATTCATTGTGATTATATATTTTTTAGGTGATTCAGGTTATTTTCAACTATAAATCATTTTCATTACTTAAATTGATTTTTATTTTGAAGTGTTATTAAAGTCATAAGACTTCTTTTTCATAAATTCAATTTAATTTGAAATGAACATAATTATAAAGTAGTATAAATTTTATAGTTTAAATAATAATTTATTATCATTATATATATTAATTTTTTTAATCATTGTATTTTCACTTTATTTCATCTCTTCCTCTTCCTTTTCCTTCTATTTGTAAATTTTCTATGTCAGAAGAGTGATTATTAAGATAATTTATATTTATTCTATTATAACTTTTATTCACGAACATTATCCATATAAATATGGTTTCATACACCACAGTATTATATTATATAGTTTTTCCATATTATTTTTAAAGGTTTAAAACCCTTCTTTTATAATTTATATCCCTTTCTATCATAATTCAATCAAATAGTTACTAGTATGTAGACTCAACCTTATCTATTTTATATACAGAATTATTTTTCTACTATGTCTGTTTTCATTATATTATTTTGGGAATGTTCATATGTATATATTAAACATTACATAGGTTCATTTTAGATTATCATTTATTTGTTTTTGATTTTTTCTAAAAATAAATTTCTAGCAATTTCTTCTACTCTTATTTATTATATTATTTGATTTTTTTTAAATATTGATTTTCTAACACATTAAATGTGAGCATAGTTTTCCACTTTCATGATCATTATACACAGTTTATATTCATTTTCAAAATTCAATTATTTATCATATACTATATTATTCCTATTATTTTATGAAATATCTATTATAAATAAAATTGTTTGAGTATTCAAAAATGTATAGAGGGATTTAATTACGCTTATATATATTTTAGTATTAACCACATAATTTATTACCATTATTTTTTTCATGGATTAAATATTTATAAATAAATGATTTAATTGTTTCAAATTCCTTCTCAACACACCCATGAAATTTATTTCTTAATTGACTCATTGGTTCATTTTTATAACCATGTTAATTATGATTTATGAAAATTATAATTATAATTTTCTAGTTTGTTTTCATATAAAAATATAATGATTTATATAGTTTGGATTTATTTTTCATTTACTAACCACTAATTGTTTTCTATATTTTATATAGGATATTAATCTTTTTGTATCAAATTTTGGGATTTTAAATCTCTTCTTTTGTAATTCCATTTAAAACTGTTAAATTACACATCTTTATATTAAAGTGTTTTTCACCAATTCCAATATCCCTTAGAGATTCTAATGACTCGATGGGGATGTGATATAATAATATATTTTATATTATTTATAATATTGTAATATGAAAGTGTATTTTTTATATTTTAATGAATACCATTTATTTTACATTGGTTAAATATGCAATGTGGATATTTTGAATATTTCCTCATCTATGAGGAAGACACAGACACACACACTGATATATATATATATATATAGTTTTTAATTATGTGATTTATAGGGTCATATATTGTCTTTAAATTAATTAATTTAATATTTATATCTTAGTAGATACATATGAAAACGATTAGTTACACTTGATCCACTATAAAAAAACATGTTGTAACACCCGATCCACAATATTATGGGAATTCAATTGTGATTCCTAGTCAATTTTGTGATGAAGGTCCTTATAGTGAGACTTTACTAAAGGAATTATTTATATGATTATATTTATTTTAGAGTTATATGTTATATTTTAGGACTATTCATTGATCCATTTATCATGATTATTGTAATGTGATATAAAAGGGTCCCATGACATTTTAAATGATTTTTATTATGTATTGTGTTACATATGATTCTCTTTAATTATGAAATTTCACATTGATTGTGTTATAATACCCATATAATAATATTATATAGACTTATCACTTTCTATTATTATCCATTATATTTACCATTACATAAACTTTAACCCACCCATATTCAATTTCCATTTCTTCGGGTTATGAAGTATGATACGTTGTAAAATTTATATAAATGTGAAACTTCCAAGGTGATTTTTTTACATGATATTGATTATTTGTATTAAAATAAGGAATCCTTTTTCTAGTAGTGAATTGATTTTTGATGAGATTATGAGTTTTTTTATGTAAATGTTTTTCCAAATTATCTGAAACTATAATCTGAAATGGTGATGGGTATATATGTGACTCATTATAGGTTATTCATATCATAATTATAGATATTTTAGATCGGTACCCTTCAGATGGTATGAAATATATTTTTTAAGGAATGTGTTATAAACACTAAATCCATGTGTATGAATCTAATACATCTTAGATTGTATAAATGTAGTGTCTATATAACATTAGAGGATATGTAGTTATCAGATAGGCTAATTTTGTTGTTTTTTATAAGATAAATATTTAATTTTTTAATTCTATGATCATTACTTTGTAGTCATAGATACCCATTTTGAGGTGACATGTCATTTTATTTTGAGGTTTGTAGGAGAATTTTAACGATTTTTAAAAAAATTAACAAATATTTCTATAAAACGCCCTTTTGTTTGGTGTTTATTTTTTTCATTGAGTTAATTATAGTCAACTCGTATAATGAGTTAATTCATTTTGGGAATATATGTTGGCCATTATAGATTATGATGTTGGATAAAAACTGATTTATTAATAAGGGTATTTGTGTTATTTTGGGATTTTTTTTTTGAATTTGATTATTTTGATAATTTAATTATATTAGGGATAAAGTTTATCTTTATCTCTTGAAGTATTTATTCCCTAATGTTTTTGTTTATAACATAGTTATAATTACTATATAATTTTTTTACACATGATTTGTTAATTGCATTATTTATAATAAGGATATAAAACACTAGTAAATATGGGTTGAACTTATAGAGATTATGTTTTCACGTGTAGAACCAAATAATTTTTTTTTCTAATTGTAGATTTTATTGGATAATTTACTTATTAATAATTTCTCATATATACATGTTTATCTATTATTATCATAACATTTTATGGATTCAATATTTTTTTGAGTATAAAATTGGAAAAAAATTATGGGAATTTTTTATCCCTACCCTTCTTTTTCATATATAATAAATCATGAAAGTATTGAAAATATGCTCTTATATTTTCTTTGTTGAGTGATATCAAAAATTATGATGGAAAACCTATTTAGGGAGTGGATAATGTGTCACCACAAAATTAAAAAATATATAAATAACATATTGAATAATTTTTGTCACGCATATCATTGAATTAATATGAACTAAAATGATCTATGATATAAATTATTTCAATTATATATAAAAATAAATATATTGTTAAAATAATTTAAGAAACGTCACTAATAAGTGTATAACCATAGGAAAATCAAATAGATAATAAAATATTCCTTATAAATAATTTAATTAACAACATTAATAGTATTTTAATGATTAATTGATGCGTTTTAGTTATAATTAATTGATTTAATTTAATGGTTAAGAGATAAATAATTATTTAGAAAATATAAAATTCATTTAATATTAGTATGGTACATATTACCATGATCGTTTTTAAAAACAAATATACTTATCATAAATTGAATTAAAAACATATAATAGATTATTATAATTAATGTTTTTAAAGTAAAAATAAATAAGTTGACACTGATTTATATGATGTATAATTGGAAACACATAAAGATTAATAAATTCAAAATCCTATAAAATGTTTTCTTATTAAACATTAGTTTTTTAATTAATAGATAAATTATCAAATATTATGCTTTCAATTTTTAAAATTAAAGTCAATTTTTTATTCATTACCTCAGGAATTAAATTTGGGTGCATATTTATGATCATTCCGGAAAAATTATATTTATATGAATATGGAAAAATGATTTTTTATAAATAACATATTTTTAGGAAATCATCATGATATATGAAATAAATAGAAATTTAAAAAAAAGTCTTGAAAATTGATTTATTTTTGGAGTAATTTTATTCATTTGAAAATATATTGTGGAATTTTATAACTCATCACTTAATTTTAATAACATAATTTATAATTTATAATAATAATAAATATTTTTTCCAACTTCCTTTAATCATGTATATATATGTTTTCATCCAATTTTGGGTTTCATTGAACGAAACAAAAATTTTAGTTTTTTAATCTGAAACTAATAAATATAAAGTGAATAAATATTATCCATCAATTTTATATTAGTTCATTTCTTTAATAATAAAGATTTTTTTTTCAAAAACATGTATTTATTATGTTACACTCACTTTTCTTAATATATAATTTTAACACCTAAAAATGTATAATATTGTAAATTATTTCCATATCTATTGTGAAAATTTTAAAATTAAGTAACAAGTACCAATTTATTTTTAGTAATTAAAATAAGAAACAATATTACATATTAATCACCATGTTATGAGTTATATATGGTAAAATTGTTCAATATAGAGACAAGACACGAAAATATCACAAAACCTAATATACAAATGAGTTAATGAGATCTTTGTATAACTATTCATTTAATATATTAATTTTTTAAAAAAATATATTTTTTCTTGAAATATGAAATCCCCTTTTTATAATAAAAATTTCATATTTAAAAATTACACTCATATAACATATAAATATATCCCCCTCCACCCCTTCAATGTTAAAAAAATTAATCCCTCAAACTAATATACTATAATTTCATTCTAATTAATCCTCTAAAAAATTCATGATATTTTGGTTGCGTTAAGAATTTATAAACATATAATTTCCCGACATAAGCGATATCTTATTCCCTATTATTCTTATATGTTGTCACTATATAACTCATATTGAAACTAATTTTTTACATTAATAATATTTTTTTCAATACTTTATTCAATAGAAAACATAAATAATCACAATAATATGTCAGAATAATTAATTTAATGTTTTTTTTTGAAATTATATTTAACAATAAATTATATTCATTTATTAATTATAAAATCTTTTAAACTAGTAATTTTTGAATCTTCATAATGAACTATCGACATATGATCAATGGAAATTGTTTTAGAGTCATGAAATATATAAAACACACTAATTAACATGGTATAAAACATTTTAGAAATGTTGAATCCCTGAATAGGTCCCAAGGAATGATACTTCGAAAAGAGAGCATGTAAGGGAAGAAGAACAGTTTACATCGGAATATTACATATAAAAATATAAAATTAATAAATGGTAAAAAGTAAATATAATTTTTGTTTGGTTAAATTTAAATAAATATTAATGAATAATTGAAATATATGGTTCAGAAGATTATTTTTATTATAAAATATGTTTTATTGATCCTGACTAAGTGGGAATCCAAAGAAAGGGTTCTTGGTCCCAATTTCAATTCTATTAGATTTTTACATTTTACCAACCATAATTCCATTTATATGGTGTTCTATGATGATGTTAAAATTTAATATCCTATATTATTTTGTTCCTTGATTTATATGGGATTTATAAACCCAAATCAGGTTTTTTCATTCAATGATTATTATTTATGTTTTTTGAAAGGCGTAATGGGTTTTTCTCACAATATCAATGCTTCATGATATGATTCTTATAGTTTAGTGATTTATATTTATATATTATAAATATTAAAATACTAACATAATATAACATCAATCACTTATTACACTTTTTTTATTCAAATTCATTTAACATATACCTCTTACTTATTCACCCAATCATATATTACAAGCTTTCCAAGGATTTTTTAACTTAATATAATTTCATTGATTCCATACAATTATTATTGAAAATAATGCTAATATGTCTGGTTTCCTCCACCATATTACTTTATTTTATATTTTTCCCTTTTTATTATCTATTTTTTAGAAATATTTTTGAAATCTCACCCCTCGGTTTTCTATTTATCCAAATTGTTCACTGTATATGAACTTCTATTTGTTTTTTCATTATGGATGAAAATCATTGTCATTAATTCCCCTATTTTTTATATTATTTCAAGGCTGTTTTCCCAATACATAAAATTTTTTGTAATTTAATTTTATAATCCCTTTTAATTTCATTATTTTTTTATAGAAAAATATTTTTTTAATTTTCAATATGGATCATATTTTATTTTTTTGTTAAAATGTTAAAAGAATGATTCAATTGACTTCTTCCCTGTGAATGGATTATCTCAATATCGTGACATTCATTCATAATAGACATGATTACAAGTATTTTAAAATAATGTTCTATTCCTATTTTATTTAGAATTATCATTTAAAAAAATGGATAATGAACTAAAGGAATAAATATTTGAATTTCCTTCCATTTATTTATATTTTTACCTTCAAGTTGACATTTCTTATCTTTAACATTTTTTCACTTCAAGGATTAAATATTTGGAATTAATTTGAAATTATTATATAATATTTATTCTTTTATACAATTAAATTTTTAAACTAACCTATATGTTTGTTTTTACAACCATTTTATAAAATCATAATGAAAGTTATTTTCCACATTTCACTGCTATATTCCTATAAACCCTATCATGACCTCCACCTCCAAATACATATCCCCTTTATTGAATCAGTGTTGTTTGAAACGATACACCTAAAAAGTGGCTATAAACTACAATATCTTTGGGACAACAACTCTGAGCTTGTGATGACCATTATGAATTGAAACTATCAATAACTGACATGAAAAATAGTTTTAATATTTTTTTGGGTAGATTAAATAAAAATTCAATATGACCCAAACTAAATAATCTTATATAGAATCCAAAATAAACATTCAAAATCCAATTTAATAATTAATGAGACCAAATCAATACCTAGGAAGGTAAAAAGTAATCGTTTTCCACACCATGTCTTGGTCATCAATTTAGAAAAATAATAAATAAATCACAATCAAAACATACACACACATGAACACACATGAATATATACATATATATATATATACATATATCTCTCTGTGTGTGTGAATGGAACCTAACACTAAATTCCACATATTTCTATCTTATATTCTCCAATAGCTTACATCCTATTCATATCCCTCCCATAAGTCAACATTCTTTAACCATAGAAAAATATCAAAACCAACATTGTGTGTAATATGCTGACTTTTATCCCAATTTCCATAACATTGTATATATTTAAAATCCACCACATCTTATCTATAATTTATTATTCATTTTATAACTACATCCTATGAAATAAATCCCATGGTAACTATAGTCATGTATACAAGATAAAATATGTGTTACAGCCTTAATACATTATAATATTAAAATAAAGGTATAGTGAACTTCAAGCCATCACAAGCAGTGTGAGTCCACACACTAAAACATTTATCACAACATCAATATCTTGGAAAAAATACACTAATGTTGAAGGTATGTCATTTCAGAGGGAGATTCCATCCCTCCGTTCCCTCGCCCAAATTGATTTCATTGAATACTCTAAACAAAACATTTGGGTTTTTTGTTACCATAACAAGTTTGGTGGTGAAGAGAATAATATGATAAAATATAATGATATATCATGCCCATCCATAATAAGACAAACCATATTTCCTGATTGTAAAATTAGCTAAAACATTTATATTTTAAGAGAAATACATTATGTTTGATAACATGTGCAACATGATATACCAAGCATAAATGAACCATATAATATGACGATTTTAGTCTCACTATTATAACAAAGATGTTAAATTGTGGGGGATGTTTAGGATTAACTGAATTATAAAATATATATATTATGTCCCTACTCAATAGAAAATTAATGATAAATTCATAGTAAATAATCACTCAATATTTAATAAAGCCGTTTTATTCTTCCAAAATATTTTTTTAAAATTATATTTATATTTCATTTGTGTGTGATGATAATATAAATAATTTATGAAACATTTTGAAATGTAATTTTTTATAATGTTTTAATTATTTAATTCATGTTATCAAAATTTTCTTAGTTTGACTTGATGAGTTGTTTATAAGTGATATATTTTTCAATGAATAGTTAAAAATATTAATTTTTATTGAAAATTAAATTTTCATTTAATTTATTTATAATGTAAAATGATCGTGAGAATTAGTTTTTTTAATTAGATCATTTTTATTAATATAATATATTTATAGTATTTGGAATTTATTTTATAGTTGAATTTGGTATAAAAATATTTTTACTTTAAAAGGAATTTTTTAAAAAACAATTATTCGTTATATTTTTTAGTTTTAATTTTAAATTATATTCTACCAAATTTATACTTTAAAAATTGAAAATTAGATTACATATTTGCAATCATGAGGTCCAATTTTAGAAAAAAAATGTTTCATTTTATTTAATGTTATCATGAAAAATAACCATTATAAATTTTGTTATAACGATTAATGTAAAATGGGTTAATTACCAATAAAAAGGTCTTTCGCAGTCCATCCCAACTCTGTTCTCTACTACTAAATGGTCCAACATAGGACGGCCTTTTCAAACGCTCTCCCGAGCGATGCTCCGCCGCTCCCTGGGATCGCATCCTTCTCGGTGCTGTCCCTCCGGCGACCGGCACGGGCTTGCATCGCCTCCCAGGTCTATCTTTCAAGGAAGTCCTCCTTCAGCAGCATCCTCCAGGTATCGATTTTCCTCAAAGCGCTGCGTCGACGGGCCTGGAGGTCGAATCTGGTTTCATGGAAAATGGTTCTTGCGCCAGGATCCTCAGCGTCCGGTTAGGGTTTGCCTCACCCTCCAGGTCTTTCTTTCAAGGATTACCTTCTTCAGCAGCAGTCTTCGGGAGTCGATCTGCCTCAGAGTGATGCTCCGGCCGACTGGGATGTTGCGTCTGTATTCTTGGAAGAAGGTTCGCCAGTGCTCGAGGTTTCAGCAGGGTCATTTGCAGAGGTTGCTTTGAATCTCTAGTGGAATTTGGGTGCTAGGTTCGGTGCGGATAAGCCTTCTCTGGCGATTTTCCAAGACTACGTGAGGCGTTGTAATCTTGATCGGCCGGCTTCAATGTCGATTCTGGATCACAAATCCATCAGCATCGTGATGGCGTCTAGGGAAGATTTTGTCTCTGATTGGTGTATGAGGCCTCGGTTTGTGGGGTATTGGAGGTTCTCCCTCTCGCATTGGTCGATGGATGTCCATCAAGGAAGAGAATGCTCTCGCGCGGCGGTCTGGAACACTCTGCCTTGGTTACCTCTACCTCTCATGAGAGAATCCTTTCTTAAGGTCATCGGGGATTCATTGGGTTGCTTCCTGTGTGCAGATGCTCGCACTCTTCCTTTGGTGGAGGCGTCAGTAGCTCGGATGTGCGTTGATATGGATCTCTCTCATCTGTTGCAGGATCATCTGGTGTTGCGGATTGAAGGGATACCTGATAGGCTTCAACCGCTGGTCTACCCTATTTACCCCAGGTTCTGTTCTTTTTGTCATCTCTCTGGCCACTCTTTGCAGTTCTGTCGAAGAGCGCGTTCGAAGGGTGATAAAGTTTAGGTGAATCCTCAGTCTTCTAATCGGGGCCCTTCTCTAGGCCTTGATGGAAGTGGTCGCGAATGTGGTAAGGTCTTGGATCACTTTATACTATAATCGGTGGCATCTTCTTCAATGTAGGAAGGGGAGGGGTCTGCTTCTCCCTGTCGTGCTTTGGTTCCAATAAGAAGTTCTCTGGGCATTCGGGGTTTCCTTCGACCTCAAGATCCAAATGTGGACAACTGGGTTCCCTCGAGTAGTTGCATCACTGTCATCTCTGTGGTAGATTCGGGTCTGCGTGCGCAGAAAGAGTTGCTGCATTCTAAGGGGTTGCCTCTCCTTTTATTGGATCCATGCCCAGTAGTGACTCCCTCTTAGACCAGCCTAGTGGTCTCTTCTCCTCCTTCCTCGCCAGCAGTGCTTAAAGCTCCTCTCCGTTCAGCTACTTTCTCCCCTCCTGTGGATCAGAGTCATGGTCAGGGCCTGTGTTTTGATTCTCCAGAGGTCCCTTGCAGGGTGCTGTCCAGCAGTGGAATTTCTCCTATTACCTCCTCCTCGCAGGTGCAAATGGGTGTTAAAACTAGGTCAAAATCAAGAGTTGATGAGGGTGTATGTGTTATCTCTTCTCTTAAGGGAAAGGGTCAGGAGTCTGGGGCCAAAGACAGATGGGTTCGTGTCATGGTTTAAAGCTATAATATGGAATGGCCATGGCTTTAAGGCCAGGGTCAAATCATATTTTCATCTTAGTGAGTTAAGTAATAATCAAGTCTCTATGGTTACCTTCTTGGAACCTAAACATGCATCCAGCAACATCTCTGAGTTAGCTCAGAGGCTTAAAGTACATGGTTTTCTACATGGGGATCCCCCTAATTCTCACATATGGCTTTTCTAGAAAGTCCACATCCATGTTGATTTATTTAATACAACAGAGCAATCCCTTAACACAATGATAACAGTGGTGCTCAAAGAGTTTTTCTTCTCATTCATATATGCCAAGTGCAATGCTCAGGATAGGGAGTCTTTATGGATTGATCTTGAGGGCATCAATCCTGTTCCGGCTCTCTAGATTATTGGTGGAGATTTCAACATTAAGGCTATTGCAGAGGAGAAAAAAGGGGGTGGAGCTTTCCCCAGGAATGCCAGTCAATCTTTCGTTTCTTTCATCGCTCAGAGTGGCTTGTTGGATGCAGGTTTTGAGGGAAGTATCTTCACCTGGTGCAACAACCAACGTGGGGGGGGGGGGGGGCGTTCATACTGTCGGCTTGATCGATGTTTGATGAACAATGCTGCAATATATATGTTCCCTGACTCCCGAGTCACTCACATGACTCGGAGTTTGTCCGATCATTCACCGCTTCGCATTTCCCTGAGGGTAGGGGTGCCACGGGAGGAACATGATATGTTTTCCACATCTTGGGTGCAGGAGCTGAGTTTCTTAAAAGTGGTCAGGGAAGCATGGGACTCACAATATCGGGGGAATCCATGGACTACTTTTCACAATAAACTTAGGCAGGTTAAGAATCTTCTTCGCTGCTGGAGGAGAACCATCCTGGCCCACGACCATGATGTCTCTAAGATCAGTGAGGTGGTGGATTGTCTAGAGAAAATATTGGAACAAGAATGGGATGACTCCTTTTTTTGAGATGAGAAGGAAGAAGGACTCTCTATCCGATAATCTACTTAAATAGGAAAGGGTGGCTAGGGAGAAAGCTCTGGTGAGATGGCTTCGGGAGGGGGACCGGAATACAGGGAATTTTCATGCTTGCATCAAGGAACTCTAGTGTGTCTAGAGGCCCAATATCAACAGGGAGGATGGATCCTTCTCCACAGACCATGAGGAAGTTGGGGTTATGATTAATGAAACTATTCAATCTATAATGGTTGCTCCTAATCCTACCATGGCAGGGGGTATCCAAGTGGGGATGCTGAGATTTTTTAGGGTCTCTCCAGCAGTGTTTCAGAGGGCGTTGATGTTGAACTAATGAAAATTCCTGATGAGGATGAAGTGCATGAAGCGGCATGGACCTTGAACCCAGATAGTTCCCCAGGGCCCGATGGGTTTCATGGATCTTTTTACAGGGCTTTATGAGAGATTATCAAAGGGGATCTAGTTTGGGCTGTTCAGGATTTCTTCCTGGGAGGGGATTTACCGCGTATTTCCTGTGCTACTAAAATGATTATTATCACGAAGGTGAATAATCCTTAGTCCATTGATAAATATAGACCCATCAGTATGTGTAACTTACCATACAAGATCCTAGCCAGTATCCTTAATAAGAGATTGGACATTCACTTGGATGAGTGCATGAATCCAGAACAACATGGTTTCATTAAAGGGCGTTCAATTCAGGGTGCAATCAGTCTGGTCCATGAAATGATCAGTGGCATCAACAACAGGTCTTTTGGGGGAAATTTGGTGGTTAAATTGGACATGAGCAAGGCGTATGATATGATGGAATGAGGTTTTGTTCTCAGAGTCCTGGCTTGTATGGGGTTCTCCAACTGGACTATTGACCTCCTTTTTCGTTGCTTTCGCTCAGCATGGATTTCCACTTCCTTCATGGGCAAGCATTTTGGCCTTTTCAAGACATGTCGTGGAATCGGGCAAGGGGATCCTTTATCCCCTACTCTCTTCATTCTTGTACAAACTGTTTTCAGTTTCTACATTAATAAGGTGCCCAGCTTAGGTAAAATCATTCCTTATCACAATAGGTATGCCACTAGGGGAATTTCCCACCTGATGTTCGCAAATGACACCATAATTTTTATCAATGGAAGTAAAAGATTAGTGAGGGGCCTTAACAATATTTTAAAGGAATATTGCAAGTGGAGTGGGCAGTTGGTGAACAAGGAAAAATTCTCTTCATTACATCAAGGGGGACCCCTTTGATGAGGGAGAGGTTATTGAGAGCCATCTTGAGCATGGGAAGGGGATCTTTTCCCATGGAATACCTTGGAGCTCCGATTAGTCCCTCTTCCCTGATGGTGTATCACTTTGATAATCTTATAAGCAAAATTACAGGGCGTATCTACAAATGGAAGAACAGATTTCTCTCTTTTGGAGGCTTCATCACTCTGGTCAATAGTGTTCTTGTTTCCATCACTATGCATATTCTGTCTACTCTATAGGTCCCAAAAAGTGTAATTTCGAAGTTGCAAAGGATTATGGTGGAATCCATTTGGGATGGTCAGATATAAGGTAGGAATCATTGGGCTTCGGGGAAACAGTTAGCAAGACCTCTATCTGAAGGGGGTATCAATATGATAAGTGTATCAAATACCATGCAGGGGATCAATGCTAAGTTAGATTGGGAGGCAATTGAAGGCCGATCTTTATGGAGCAGAATCATGCAGGATGTTTATGGTCAGAATGTGAATATTCACAGAAGGTAGTCATCGAGGATATAGAACCTGACTTTCCCATATCTGGAAATTCTTCAGCATAACTCCCAATGGATTGTGGGTAGGGGGAAAATCAACTTCTGGCAGTAGGACTGGGGGGTGGGCAGGCTGTGGTTCTCGGGGTGTGCTACCATGGATTTATCTTTTAAAGAGGTGAGTACTCACCCAAGGTTCATACAAACCATTATTGATGCCAGTCAATTAGAAATTTTCAATTCTATTCTTGTTAAAGATGAGGATGACCGGCTGGTTTTCACGGGCTCTTCGTTGGGTGCCTTCTCCATCAAGGATTTTGATCGTGTGACGAGGAGCATTGGGACTGAAGATCCATGGGGGGATTCCTTGTGGTGCAAAGATATCCCTTCAAAATTTAACTTTCTGGTGTGGCATGTGCGGAACAAGGCCCTACCTACAGATGATAATTTGTTGTGAATGGGTGTGAACATGGCCTCCAGGTGTTGGTGCTGCCGGGCTTTCAACCGAGAATCAGTAGGGCATCTTTTCTATGATAGTGAATGGGCCAGAGGGATTTGGCAGACTTATGGGGCCTTCTTCGTTTGGAATGGGTATGGCGGCTCTCCTGAAAATTTCTTGCAGGCGTGGTTTAGCGGAGATGGAAACCGAGGGGCAGAGATAAAGGCCAGATCGATCATCCTATGTGCTGGGTGTTGGACAATCTGGAAGGCCCAGAATGATGGTAGGAATAAAAACACATCGGGATCCTTGACATGAATTCTACTCAAAATGAAAAACAATGTTAGGGATCTGCTTCGGGTATCTCCTGACTATCACTCGGCGCATTCAGAATGTGCTCTGGTACTGCCTCTATCTACAGAACATCAATCGAGTGGTGTAGGGCAGGGTTGATGGATTCGGTGGAGCCCTCCGAATGAAGGGCTAAAGTTAAACTCAGATGGGCCGCTGCGCGGGGGGTGGGGGAGATGCATGGGGGCAGTGTTGTGAGAGATAAATCTGGGTCAGTGTGGGCAGCTTTCACTGCTTCGTTCGGGGAGGGCGACTGACTTCAGGCGGAGGCCCTGGCTTTGGCCAAGGGTCTGGACATGTGCTCTAGTAGGAAGCTTTGTGTTTCGTCAGTGGAGATTGATTCCCTTCTTCTGTATCAAGCACTGATGGACATGGGAAGAATTCCTTGGAGTATTTTTTATGCTGTCAGGAGATGCAAAGCGCTAATGGGGTCTCACACGGTGATATCGCATACATGTCAGGAGGGAAACACAATAGCAGATTTTCTGGCGTCAATGGATACATCTAATAGTGGTACGATTTCCTTTTTTAATTTGGGATCATTTTCTTTGTGAGGGGATGAAGATTGTTGTCAATGATTCGTTGGGGTTGCATTACTTCAGACCTCCGTGATGCTTTTCCATTTCTGTGTATGGCGATCTCCCAAAAGAAATAAAAATGTTAACTTTCAGTCAGTCAGTCAAACGGTAAAAATAATGTGATAAATAATATACATTAACCGTAGACCATTTGGTTGGAAATTTCCTTAAAAAATTCACATATATAAATCTCTTTACATGTTTAGGGTCATTGGTTTGATCAGAAACCACTGTATCACTTCATTCAGTGTAATCCATAAGAGGTTTTTTGAAAAAGAGGTATAGTTCTCAATCAAGAAATGTCATGTTATTTAATTTTCTTCCTTCAAAATGTTATTTAAATTTTTATAAAATAATATAAAATCTATCCTATATATTCTTAGATTTATTATGTTAATGTATAAACATATACCTATATCCTCTACTTTCAAACTGGAAATGAATCTATCATTCGTGTGTACTGTGGACTACCACCTCATGAACCGATGAAATTCATTTTCCATAACCTACACTTATGTATATTTCTAATGATTTTTAATGTATAATTATAATATTAATGAATTATTTATAATTAAAAAATAAAAATATTTCATTTAATTACTTTCATTTTAATTCCATGAAATCTTATTACATTAGTCATGCATACTTGTGGACTACCACTTTCATAAAGCAATGTGATTCATTTTTCATAACCACATGACATGGTGGGACTGTATTATTCTCTTTATATAATAATATGTAATTAAAAATATAATTATAATTCTGTAATGAAAAAAATAAAACTTTCCTTCAATCTGTAATGTTTATTGAAAAATAGAAATGTTACACATGTGTGTGTTTGACATACCATCTACATGATTGTAAAGCGGTATATTATTCAAAAATACCATATATGATTTGCTATAATAGTATATATTATTTTAAAAATAATAATTATTTCTTTATTATTATTCTGGATATGATTGAATAAGTAAAACAATGATCACAATCAAATGACCAAATTCATTTCGTACATATGAGTTGAATAACATCAAAATATACGATGTTCACATAATTGATTATGTAATTGTATACAAAATGGTATAAAATAGTGTAATAAAAATAATGGAATTAAAAAAGATCTAAATCAATAAGACAATCATCATATTTTATTCGGAATATAGTGATAATTTTGGATTATTTGGACTCAAGGTATGATTCGTTCTTTTAAGAATCCCATTTTAATGTTTCCTTTTTCCCATTTTCTTTCAGGTATATATATTTATGAAATTAGTTTTATTATATTTATATTGAAATAATTAGAAAGATATTTTATTTATCCTTATGTGTCCTTTAATATGTTTTGAAATGGAATCTTTTTATTCATTTTATGCAGTACATTATGGCGAAAATATAAAATAAATATTCTATTTCAACATGTATGACATATATTGATTATCCCACCGCAGAAAAAAAAAATTATTTTCAGATTACATTACAAGATATCATTTTTTATTCAATTTAAAATCCACATTCCCTTTTTCAGTGTATGATTATCTTAATTGTTTTTAAGTATAATTTTAATTTGATATCGTAAAATGCATTGCATTTGTATTTAAATGATTTTTTTGATTTGTTTATGGGGGAAATGAGGAAGACTAAATATTTTATGATATGATATCGTACATGGAAATGATATATCTTATGTGTGTAAAAAAGATAAAACATATAAAAAGGGTTGACCATGATTATATATACTGATATTTTGGTCAGCTTTATATAGCCTATATAAATGGTGAGCCCCATTATAGTTGTACAATTCAGTGGGTATTGTTCCATGTCTAAAAGGAAATTAAGGGGGAAATACCACATGGTTTTTCCAAAATCCTTAACTGGTATCTAGTTATTTCTAACAGATTTTATGATTGTGAAGAGTTATTTTTCTTGAAAGTGTTTTTATTTTATTTCAATGTTTTTATGGGAAAATTTGAGAAAAATTTCTGTGTGCTTTTCATGTGGATTTTATTTAGATTATTCTCTTAATGAAAATTATGATAAATGATAACCAGACACGGGTTTCCATTTTTTCAACATACTAAGGGATTTACTATTTTTATGTCCCTTATTGATCGTTTAGTGGCCATCCTATGTTTTTCAACATTTTTTTATAGTTTTTAAGGGAGGATAAGAGAATATAAGGTTCCAAGTTAAATGTTGTGAATATGTTTAATAAGAAAGAATCATTTTTTTACATTTAATGTATTTTATCGAATAATTGGATACTATGTATATGTTTACACTTTTTAATATATGAGATAGTTATATAAAGGTTATGACCATAAATTATATAACCATGGATCTAAAATATCCTATGGAGTGAAATAAAATTATTTATATTGCAATTAAAAAAGATTATGTAATATTTAAATCACATTCTATATAGTTGGTATCACGTTAGGCTTTAGATAAATTTAAAAATTTGTATATTATGTATACCATCATTGGTTAATATGTCTATGGTTGATCGTATATTTAATCTAATATACATTTTTTATCCATTTATGTTAAGATATTTTATGCTGTAATGAGAATTTACAGTATACATTTTAAACAAATTATGATTATATAACCATTAGTTTTGAAATGAAGGATTATTTAAAAAAAATTCTATTACATTTTCAATGATTTATGATATGAGGTATGAAATAATCATTGATCAAAAATAATTATTTAATATTGACTGTATTTGGATTATTTTCTAGAATTTGAATGTTACTGTATTATATAATTTCAACAGGTATTGTGTTTATAAGTAACATTTTCATTTCATCATCTTTTTTCAAGAGAAAAAGAAAAGGATCTCACAAAACCTTCTTATACCATTCATATGCTTTAATTTTCTCCATCATTGAACAATACTGATCAAATTATTTTGAAATATTTTTAAGCATTAGTATCACATGCAAGATACTATTTGATATATCAAATACATTTTAGTTTCTATTAAACTTATTTGAATAATAGAATTAATTTTAATTTACTAGAAATTATTGGCTCATCGGTTTCTTTTAACAGTATAAATACCACCACTGACATTACAATTTCTTTTTTAGAGATATGAATTTTATGATGGAAGTTTAAGGGGGTATAAAAATATAAAATATGTCCTGGATGTATTTATTAAATTTTGTAATTATTTTCTTATACTCCCAGAATGAAACTACATTGATTTGATATGGAATAATCATATCGAAATAATTAATATCATTTAATTATATGAATAATATATTAAATAATTATATGATAGAGTGTGGTTAAAGTAAAAAATAATGAAGTATATTGTAAGACTTGTTTAAAATTTATATTCTAAAATATTATAAATATCATGAGAATCATGAAAAACATAAGATTATTTTATAGTATATATTATTTTCCAAATTTGGGATATTTTTTTAAATAATCGATGATTATAAATATTGGTTTAAAAAATAGGTAATTTATTTTGGAGATATACAATTATAGAAATTAGATAAATGAATAAATAAAACATAAGGATAAAATGTGATTTATTTAATGGAAATTATAGTCAATTAAAATTACTTAATTTTTTAGAAAAATGACTTATATAGAAAACTTTAGTGGATAAAAATAGATTTTAGGATTAGTGATATTATTTAGTGTGTTCATTGTATTTATCTGAATGTTATTAGAATTATATTGATATGTTTTTCATTAAAAGGCCTCATATCTCATCCTAATAAGTTGTGGGTGTTGAAACAAAAAACGAATGGAAAAAATAGGAAAATTCTTAAAACTGGCATAAATGAGGCCTAATATGTATGAAATAAATTAACTCAATTTAAAGATAATTATTATGTACATGTTATGAATATAAATATTATATAGATAATTGTTGAGCTAAAATGTAATTTGTTGATTAAGTGTTTAATGTTATTTTATAATATGATCACTATATTTTGGGAACATTTATAGTTAAGGTGTATCAACACCAAATATGGAACTATCTTACAAGAAGAAATAATGTTGGATACATGACCTCTAGCATGTTACTCTTTATTTCACATGCTATTGAATATTAATGGCGGTGTAGAGAACATACTATGGAGACTATACCACATATTATAGAGTTGAAATATAGATGAAATTGAAAAATATCAAAGAAATAGAAATAATAGAAATAGTACATCAAAGAATTGGAAGATAATTGATGGACAAGAAAAGCAAATAATAACAAACAATTTAATGGTAACATAAAATGTATATAAATATCAAACAAAATATAATATATAGAAAATATCTTGAAAACACAAATTAACAAAAAAACTCTAATCCCATACCCCAAGTTGTTCCCTTCTCAAAGTTCCAACCAATCCATAAAGAAATAATAAACAATATTGTACTTTTCCATGTCTAAAACTACATCCATGTTATATTATTAGGTACTAAACTATGGACTAATTAATGTGTGTGTAAAAATTATTAGGTCTACACCAGTATTTCTAAACAAAACTAGTCTAATAATATGTTAATTAAATAAAGTGATAATCATGAGTAATAATCAATCAATTAAATTAAAAAAATAATCAACATACTTTGTAATCATACCAATACATCTCTTACTATATAGCACTATCTTACCAACCTTAAACAAATGTCTATGATATAATCACATCCTTGGACCAAGTCCTAGAATCATTACCAAATAACTCAGAAAATGTAATTATATAATAATTTCATTATTCCCTGATAAAGCCAAAAATATAATCAATTCAATATAACAATGTTAATATCTTTATATACATATTTTAGGATAACTAGTAAATTCAATTTATAAAATTATTTGAGCATCTTTGAGAAAATACAATTTCATACATGTTTTTTCATCATTAAGAAAATATAATTACATAATCATTTCAGCATCACCAGGAAAATCACATTATATAAGTTTGTTTGAATCATTAGTTAAATCTCTTATATAATCATTTTTTTCACATGGAAATCTTATTATATAATAATTCCGCCAACAATCACAACACAATTCACAATATCCTAAATAAAATAATGTAACATCAAAATTCACAATGTTATATATATCTAGTTACCATTTTTGTTTCAATTATAAAGTGATTCATTAAATAATAACATAATAAATTTTACTTATAATATAAAAATCAATTTATATCAAATCATCACGAGTCATTCAATAATATCTGAATCCATTTTCAAAATGGAATATATCATTGGAAATAGCATGATATTTTTTTGGTCATGTACAATTAAATTTTATGCCATTAATTAGTTCACTGTTATTGAAGGATAAAATAATCTTAAGAGTTTACCCAAGAAAGATCACAACATCATTAGAACCAAAGGGATAAATAGAGTATTCCTGAAACCAGATTATGATAATCTATTATTTTATTTGTTAACACATATGTTGTGCCATCCCATTCACATAATATTGTGAATACATAAACTAAAAGAAATAGTCTATATGGATTTGTTCAAGGATAGGTACTGTTAAATTATTATTTATGTAATAAACTCAACTAGGAGTCAAAGCAAGGAATGATGGTGTAGGACATAGTAATGAAAAAGCTAGATAATACAAGATAAAACCCCAATTCAGCAGTTCTTAAGAGATTGCACATTGTTAATGGATAAAAAGATGAAGGGAGGGGAAACTGGAGATAAGGAACTCACCAGAGATTAATAACATTATTAAGACATATGAAAGGGAAATAATTAATAAAAAGTATTTTCATTCACCATATTTTTTAGGAGGGAGAGAGATACATGATTGTTGAAATAAAATCAAATGAAAAATGTTGTCTAAATCCACAAATCTAGAGTCATTCATGAAGAAAATTTCTTGATTTAGGTGACATGAATAAAAATTCATCACTAAGGGTTAAAATAAAACTAGTCATTTCATGATGTGAAAAGGTTCACAACCTATAGATATTCCCACTATGAACCCTTTCACATTATCATCATAATGACACGTTCGTTACCTGTATCATGTTCATGATATGAAATTGTCTAGTAGATTAACATCATCCCATATTCTGCCAAAATTTCCTGAATGAAATTTATCCTAGAACACTATTAATTAAAAAACACATACATCCTAAATATTTATGTCATTTTACCCATAAAATTATCTTCAACCCCAAAAATTGACTCAACCATCAATGAATAATGAATATGAAAACCAAAATTAAGAGTGGTTTAACCCAAAACTAAAAGTGGGACAAACCTAGAAATGTTGGGATCTAAAAACCTACCCCACTATATAATATCTCATCCCTAAGGGACTCTATGAATAAATGTGGGGTCTCATAGAACATGTGTTGACACTATGATAACACATCAAATTCCATCTCCCATGTATCCTCTTAATCAGTACCCTATTAACACTTCACGTGAACTATAGATATAGTCCTTCCTTTGAGATTCATCTCACATTGCTTCCCAATATGTATCAGATTCCCCATAACAGATGCATCTTCCCCAAGATGAAGGAATTCAATTTCTACCACATAAGAAAGTCTATGATGATATCTATAAAGCTACAACATACAAAACTCATCATATAGGAAACTATAGTTTTGTGGGAGGGAATATTGGTACACCATCAGATTATCCCTTTTAACAATCTTGAATGACTTGAAAAACATGTGCACTAGATTTTCTATTTTCATGATATATTGTTTCCTTATCCAAGGAGACTCTTGATGGAAGCAATATGACCATCCTCAAACCCTAAATGAAATATTCTCTTTTCATTGTTATATTCATAGTTACTATTTGTGATATTCAATCATTTCCAAATTAAATAAACCTACATTGATATCTCTTACATGAGCCTAAAACGACCAAGCACAATCACACCTACCACAAATTAATAGAGATGAGAATGTACTAACCATTCATAGAAATAATCAAAATGGTTCATTTGGATAATTTCCTATAATTTTTTACTATTTTAGAACTCTATGAGTGCTAAATTATTCTCCCATGTACTACTAAAATAAAAAAATATAATTTCGTTACATATCATTTACAATAAAATGGTTTATTTATATTATCAATTAGTCTATGAATGACACGATGTAATTAGAAAAACATATTTTCTTACATTCATCTGGAGGACCTTTTAGTACCGAGACGTGAAATGGGGATCTATATTAGAAATCAAATTCCTAGAAACATAATGAAATTGAATTGTATCATGCATCTAAATACTAATTTTATCATTAGTGTTAATATTATCCGTACTTGGAATAATTTTTTTTCCATTAGTCGATCTATATCCACCCATAAAAAATCTTTATTATGAGGGGTCCTGGGTAATAATATCACAAAATCTATAGTGTAATATTACCATTTCTATCCCGAAATGGGATGGGGATGAAATAAACCATGGGGCCTTTGATGATCTATCTTCACGTATCGATAGGTGAATCATCTTTCCATGAAAGACACTACCTCCATAATTGTTCTTATCCACCAGTACTTTTAATGTTGATAATGATAACTATTAATCGTCCCTAATTGTAGCACCAATCTAAAAGCATTGAACTCTTTCATTAGCTCCTTGCACAAGCTCGTAAAAACCCATTCTCTACCATAGAAAAGAAGAACATTTCTTCTATAAAGAGACCATCCTAATATCTCCACACCATATAATATATCTCTGAGAGCTAATCCCCCTAGATGATAGAAAATTTCTATAGTTTTCTAGAAAATAAGCACATGAACAATTGATGTCAATGTATGAGATACTCATCCATGGGACTCTTATACATCTACAGGCATGCCTTTATAATGTGAAATCATCTTCCAATTATCTCAAGAAATATTCATTGAATCTATCTACATCATCTAGCTTAAGAAATCTTCAATGAAATTTCACATACCTATTTTATAAGAAAGAAATTATGAATTGAGAGTAGATACCCAATCCTCCTCCTACACTAATGGTTCATGTCCCTATGAGAAAATATAATCTACAGTCCCTTCTGGTCCATATAAAACTCAAACTTGTCACCCAAAATATAGTTTGACTAGATTCTTAGGGTGTATACGACTATAGCTTCATCTAGACCATGTGTTAGATAATTATTCTAATGCAATGTCATCTATCCAGTTCTATAAGAAACCTTTTAGCCCTCCTACTTCGGTACTGTTCTGAGTCCATCTCGAGATGAATCATAGTAGACAGTATATGCCTTACCCGAGATATGTATGGTGAGGATAAATGATAAGTGCACTGTAACACCCCGACCCTAGTTACCCAGAGTCGGTGCATTATTACATAACATTGGCATGATCACAAGAAAGATCAAATCTCGAAAGACCGATTGGTTTAGTAGCCTTGGAAATACTAGATATATTCATAAGTTTTACATTACATCATAAAATGAAAAACTACTACAACAACATAATGTATCCACAGTCCACACTATTATCCCCTCATAATATCCCTGCAGGTCATTCATAACTTACTTCTTCACATCCTGGGAAAAATAAAACATAGAAAAGGGGTGAGCTCAAATTCCCAGTAAGGATAACAATATAGCGGAACATTAAAAAATAAGCATAAACATTTAAGGCAATGCATTACTAAAACAAAAGCCTTTTAAACTTGAACTTCAACATAGTATGGAAAAAGTAAAATGAAATAATTCCATTTACTTATTCACATGGATATTCTACTAATCAAATAATCACATGCAATATCAATAACCACTTTCATAATGTCGGAATGCATAATGATGAACTTTAATTTCTTTGTCAAGGCCTTGTCCTAAGACCTAGGGGCTAACTGTAACCGGAACCCAACCCGGAGTGCCTCTAATAACCGGACACCAACCCGGAGTGCCTCTAATAACCGGACACCAACCCGGAGTTCCTCTAATAACCGGAGACCAAACCAGATTTCCTCTAATAACCGGAGACCAAACCGGAGGGCTTACTTTTACCGGTCCCCAACCCGGAACATACTTGTCTAACACATTCATCTGAATGAAAGGTTGAAATATAACATAAACATCCGGATTACAAATAACTTATAAAATGTCAATACTCTAAACAAAAACCATGAGTGACATAAGAATAACTTATCCACAGTCAAAAATATCACAAAACCTTCAATAAAATATGGATGTTTTGTATCATAATAAATCAACTTCAAATAAGCTTAAAATCCATCAAAGGATGTTGACATAGATGAAATAAAGACTATTTTAGAAAAATATCTCTTTCAATTTTGAAATCATTTAAGAGTCTTATATTTATGAAATAAAACATTTTTTTTGAAAATATTCTTATTATCTTGTAAGGGAAGCTTTGCCGATTTTATAACGGTGGTAAATAGCCGCACCTGCCGTATAAGTTAAAAAAAACATTCTTACCTTAAATTTGTCGAAAAGGTTAAAAGTGCCTTGTTTGGAAAACGACGGAAAGATTCCTTTTGAAACACATAAGGGTATAAATGACTTTAACCCATATTCTTGTAAATAGTAAACATGTTTTGAAATACATTATTAAGAAAACATGGATGTGGATGATAAAGAGATCCCAGTAGATTATTACATATAAACAACCTCGGATAATGAAGAGATTGTGAAATAACCCTTACCAATTTAGTAACTTATGAAACATACAACCCATAAAATAGGTATCATACAATGAATATGTAAATACACATAAATTAGAGTTTATTACACAAAAAATATAATTATGGGCAGTACATACACCACACAAAAGGTGATGGTGGCAATATGGCATGAATCTCACAGGAATAAGGAGTGAGATGAAAACCCCTTACCTTGTACTTTTCCTTGGTTGGGGTAGGTTAACCTACTGTATAATGGTTAAATAATTGTTATTAAATTATACAAGAATCATATATATTAATATGATATCATATATGATCTTTTAACATTTATTTGTTAATAATATCTTTGAATTATCGTCGTTTCGGGTGTTAACTTACTCATTTTCTTTTATATGTTTTGTTACATAAGTCGTGTTTGTTATGGATAGGTTGTATCTTATTCATATCCATAATTATATCGAGTCCTTAAACATAATTTTTAAATCATCAAATTATAATTATACTTTAATGGATACGATGGAGAATGAATCTCATCGCGTTCGTGGAGACGGTAGTCCATACGTACGCACGAGCGACAATATCATTCTTTTGATATTAAAATAATATATAAATGGATGGTATATCATATATACAGAATCATTAACATGTTATATTTATTATTTACATGAGTTACACATCATTATTATACCCATCCAAAAAATAATATATTGAATAACAATTACACCACGACGTGGAGATGGTAAGCCGTACGTACGCACGTATGGTGACATGTTATTCAAAGGGTGGATAGAATACTGAAAATGGTTGTACCATATTTATAATAACATCACAGTATATATATTATAATGGATTTATTATTTTAGAATGGTAACAACAAAGGAAGAAGAAGTGGAAGAAGAAAGGAACTTGGAAAAGGGTGGTGAAATCATTACCTCTTCTTCGGTTTCTTCCTTTTGATTTGATCAAAAGGGATCCTTAGGTTGGCTTTCTGATCAAACTAAGACCTCTAGGTTGTAGTGAGGGAAGTTGGGAGAGTATTTGGGCAGAGATTGGCCGAACCAAAAGGCTTTTAAGGTGTGAAGAAAAGAGAAGGAGGAGTGCCCTTTTATAAGAGGGGTGAGGGGCACCTTTGGAAAAGCTAGAAATATTAGTTTATAATAAATTCATATTCGGTTTATAATGGAACCAAAGTTGATTATTTAAATGTTAAGGTGGGTATGAGTCAAAAACAACTCAACCAATAGAATTTAGACAGGTTTGGGTACTTATATTAACCTTATCTTTAAGTATTAACTCTAAGTTAATTAGTTTCACTTTTACAATGTCTCTTTGTATTTTTATATTATATGGTTAATAAACTTACCATATACATCCAAGAGACCCCCAAGTGGTCCATTAATGATTATCCTATCATTATATAAGTCTCTTGGCCGAACCTTATATTTATAAGAATTTAATATCAATTAATAATATAATATTTGTTTTAAGAACTCTTTTATGTCAATTTTGACACTATTCAATAGTTGATTTTTGTGAAACTTATAACAGATTGATTACTTCAAAAAAAGTCAATTTAATAAATCCTAATATATCATATTATCCTAGAAAATTAGTTTAATTCATTAAAAGTTTCATATTATATTTATTTTGGTATTTATAATATCAATTATTTTGATTTTTCACTATTATAGTAATTACTGCATCATCATTGGGTCATAAATAAATTAAATTATTTAATGTCTAAAAATTATAAATAAAATATAATTATGTAGGAAATATTTTTATATTTCTAATGAATATTTATAATCTAAAATCCAAGATATATAACCCTATGTAAAAATTGTTTTTCTAAAAGATATATGCTTGTGTCATTTTTGTATTTCATTTTAACTTAATTAAAATAAAGTGTCCCTATCACCTAAAAGTGGCACCATGAGGTCCCAAAATCGACCCAAATATGCCTATGTCCGAACATGTATCAACCAATAAGGATAGGACACGCTTTAGGGTAATTTAGTATTATTATAAAAATATTTTTTAACCCTTATTTACCGGATTTACCCTCAACCATGGTAAATAAAATTTTTACCGCAGTAATTATTCAAAATGTCTAAAAATAAAAGTTACCTATTTACACAATTTGAACATCCTGATTCCAAATATGGAATCCATTTTTCTAAATTCAAAACACAGAAGTGGCAGAAATTAATTTAAAATTAATTCCCACTGTCAAAACAAAAAGCGTGTTTTTAAGAGATAATAACTATCAAAAGATTGACATTTGTTTATGTTCGGTTTAATTGTAAAATTATGTCCAATGACCAACATTATATTAAATGGTAAAAATATATTCTAAATATACTTTAAAACCACTCAAATTCATAATTTATCACTATTAATTATTTGATTAAAAAAGTTGTTTTTAATTAAAATTTAGTAATTTTCACTATTCATCAAAATATGAAAGTTATTCGAAAAGTACCAAAATTTCACCTTAGACTAAATTAGATATTCCGAATCCAATAATGAAGTCCATTTTGAAATATAAAATATATATATAATTTCAAAAAGTATGTATTACTATTCATAACGGCTAGTTTGATTGGTTGTGGTGTGTGTTAAAACTCAAAGTTGCGTACAAAACACGCTACTGTATTATTCAAAGAAAGCGTACCGTGGAAGCTTGTGATGTTTCATTTTAAATTTTTGATGTCCCCATTTAGTCAAAAAGTTTAAAATATTTGTATTTAAAAAGGGTTCACTATTAAAAGTTGATAAAAGTGCAATACTGAAAATGAATTTGTTCTTGCATTATTTCTAAGATACTCATAATATGGATTCTAAAATTATAAGGATTATATAAAGTTTAAAATTTAGTTAATACTATTCATAACCTCTTTTGAATGGATTTTTGGTAAGTCATGGTGCAATTGAACTCAGTGTTGCGTGTAGTGCAAGTTATTGAATTATTTTGAAGAAATAACACACTATGAATTCTTGGGGTGTTACATGCACCCTTAAATTTTTCTCTTTAAAATCTCTCTTAAAATCATCTGAAAAATCAAACTATACAGCTTTCTTAGCCAGTCCAAATGATGGTCCATCTACATGGTAGATATACTAGAAAATAAAACAATAATGGCCAGATAAACCACTAAATATTTGAATCTATAAGAAATTTTTGGTCTATCCCATGATATCATGGAAACAAAAATCTCCGTGTCCACTAACACAATTTCATATAAGATTAAATGGTCCATGAAATTCCTTATATCAATATAAAAACAATATTTGGTTAGATTGGTGTGTATTCCATTCTCTCTCAAGAGAAACTAGATAGTGTCAATATGATGGGAATGATCCTCTACTAACTCGGAGTACACTAATATATCATTGAGATAGACCACAAAAAATGGTCTATAAATGGATGAAATATTTTATTAATCAAGTCCATCAATACCACTGGTGTATTAAAAAAAACAAATGACATCGCAGTGAACTCATACAAGCCATACTATCTCCTAAAATATCTATACGGTATGTTTAATGGTATCAATATCAACTGTTGGTATCCTAATCTCAGGTTAATCTTGGAGAAGAGCCAGACACTGCATAGTTGGTAGAATAAATCATTGATTTATGAAAGGGGATAAATGTTCAAGACTGTCATCTAGTTCAATATAGAATAATCAATATATAAACAAAATATCCCATTAGCCTTATTAGGGAAAAGAACTGAATAATCTGATTGAGATGTATAAGGAGATATGAAACCATTGGATACCTGATCATCCATCTAAAAATTTAAGTCACAATTCTATACTGGATCCATCATATAATTTGGAATGGAAAATGGATCTTAACACGACACTAAGCAGATTTTGAACTCAATATCCCATACATATGATAATCTATATATCTCCTATAAAATGATAGCATGAACTGCTCTACCACCAAAGGAAAATAATCCTACTGAATTTATCCATCATATTGGGAAATTCCTCTTATATGATTCATTAGTTAATCAAATCAGCATTGAATTGGTCCTGCATAACAAACCTGATGATCCCACTCACCCTAGTGAAAATAGCTTCCTCCTTCTTGAAATAGAAATGAAACCCTCAAAAGGTAACACTCGATATGGTCTTGGTATAGAAGTATCCAATACATACCAATAATAAAATTTATTTTTTAAAATTATAAAATGGTTCCACCAATGAAATGGTCACCCTCAATTTCGAGAAATCATGACTTCTGACATTTGATGATTTTTGATTGCACTACCAACAATGTATTAATGGCCAAGTAACCATTAATGAATTCCATAACAAAACTTACCCGTTAGAAAAAAAAAATATATAAAGAAATATGATGCCTTTAAATCAATGAAATAATACAAGAAATGGAAGAATATACTAGAATCATTCCATTAAGGGTAGACGATTTTGCATCAAATCAAGTGAGAGTAAACTGCATAACATGTAGATAAATTATTATTTTCCCAAGGATCATGTATAAATCCCCTATTATTGGTACTAAAATTTATGTAATAGGGAAAAACATCACTTTCCTTGACATATAAATCAAATAGAACTCTAGATAGTAGTCTTCTTATGAGTAACAATATCCTTCAAGAATTATGGTACCTCTCCTTGTCCTCTACCACCACTCCACTACTAAATTAACCTATAAAACCTATGCATGTGATATAGCCTACCACATGAATAATTCTAAAAAGAATATTATGAACACTATATCTACTTATCTCTAATAACTCAATACAGATATCACTACAATAACACACAATCCTAAGGCGAATTCCTACTTCCCTTATTTCACTTCTCGTTATTCCCTTGGAGATAACTATAATAGTGGGAATTCTTTCCACCAAAAAAATAGATACTATTTTTCTCTAATGAAATATCCTAATAGATAATTGGGTCCCCGATTGGATTTCATTCATTGATGGGATCAAACTTCATCATGTCAAAAAATACACTAAAGAGAAAAAATTTCACCTCCGACCTGATCTCAATGAGAATCCCATCCATGAAATGCTTCATCCTTGAAATATAATCAGTATATAGAGATGGTGAAAATCACTATAATTCACTGAAATATTTACCTTATTCAACTATTGAAATTATAACATATATCATGTGATAAAAGTAATGAGTCTTCTGATCCCTCAATGTTTCTGGATAGAGATGACTCTAAAACATTTCCACGAAATCATTCAATGAGAAAGTGTCTTTCTATCTAAATTTATCTATTGTGCCCCACCAATGCATGGATATTTAATGAAGAGTTCAGGTAGAATGATTCATTGTCATTTCCAAAGGCGTCCTGAGGTTATTGAATACCATTTTAATGGAATTGATCTAGACTCAATAGCTTTGGGCCCCTCCCCCATGAATGTAAGCATATTCTAGAGTTAAAACTATATTATCAACTGAAGCATTGAAGGCCCAATGTAAATAATCTCCCTTTACTTGGATCGTATAACCCTCATGAAGCTATCATGACACTAAACAACCATATAATCCTTACGATCTATATGAATCTATAGTTCAACTATATTAGGAGTGTGGAAATTGCTAAATTTCTGACACTCACTTCAAATCAGATGAGGTTTCATTTCAATACAAGAAAAACGCACCCCTAAGATTTCAAAATGAAAACGATAGAAAGATCAAAATATGAGTAAAATAACTGATTACTCGTGATATCAAAAAATAATGGTTAAAAATTAAATTTTATTATAAAATATTTTTATTATTTCACTAATTTTATATAACATGTTTCTAATTTCATAGTTCATATGATAAATATATCACATGCAATAAATATATCCATATCATGAAAAATTCATTCCAGTATGTATCCATACATTCCTATCCGGATGTAATCATACGTCTCTCACACCTATCAAGAAACATGTATAAAACAAAAAAAAATCACACCAAATGTGAATCACTAAACATTAAAAAATAATTAGTAACAAATTAACATGTTTCCAAACAATCGGATTTAGAAAAATTCAAATTTTCTACCACATATGGACCAGATAATCCTTTAAAAAACTGCATAACCTATTTTGAACACATTTTAGTCTCATGTATACCTTTTTCCAAATCATAATTCAATATAAAATAACAACCTTCTCATCTGATTTCTTATTGTAACTTCCTCCAATCAGGGACTCTGTCATGTGGAAAATCAGGTTGGTTATTAAAAAATAAGAATAAACCCCAGTATGCAATATGCTTCTAACTAAAATTAAGGGTATGGAGAAAATTTCAGGGTGACTATATTCACTTTCATAGAGATAAAATACAATGGTAAACAATATGAAATTATGTGAAATAGAAGAAACAAAACATCATACAATTGGAAGATAAATATAATCCAACTAATCCAAACGATAAGAAACCAAGTAATTTTATTTAGGAACGTACTTAAATTTTTAAATGAATGTAAGAATTACAAAATTCAATGTTGACCCAAAATATTAAAAATTCCCCAGTCTTAAAACCCATGTCAGTCGCTCATCCAAGAACCAACCCATTTTGTAAGACAGGGTCATCATTCGAAACCATCATAAATTTATAATCCTATATATATGTGTTATTTTGAAATTCCCAATAATATTCTAAATAGAGAGTGATTAATATGTAGTTTATAGACACCACCATATTAATATAAATTTAATTGGATAATATGTTCGTGTAATTAAGTGATAATTAGGTGTATTAATTAATCAATTAACATGATATAACCATTAGAATTCTTTTAAACCATTATTAAACAACTTTAAGAATGTATCCAAACCATTCAAGCCATAACCAATTGTCCAAGTCATAATCACATCACTGGGACAAGCCCTATAAAAAATATAACATAACCAGAAAAATATATTTATATAATCATTTCAGCATAACCAAACTAATTCCTCTATGTAATAATTTCATCACACATTGAATCATCTATTAATATAATAATTTTAGTGTACATTAGACAATCCAATTATATAATCAATTTAATATTATTCGGGAAATACCCTTATATAATAATTTCAGCATTACTAGGAAATTACCACTTTATAATAATATCAACATGAAGAACTATATATAAAAATTCCAAAATCACAGGGGGAATCCAATTATATAATCATATTGGAATCATGAAAAAATCCATTTATATAATAATTCCAACATATTTCACAATAGATGACACAGAGTACCGAATAACATAACATAACATCAAAAGTCACCAAGACAATTTATACAATTACCATTTTTCCTTAAATTATCCACTGCTTCAATAAATTATACCTTAACCTATTATCATTCCATTTTACACAACCATTTATATAAAATCATCCTAAGTCATTGAATAATGAAATAATCTATTTTATAAGGTGATCATATCATAAGAAATCACAAGAGATTTCATGTCATGCTAAATCATTTTTTAGGGTTGTTAAAAATGGAGAGAAGAAAAAATAGAATATAAAAAATATAAATATAAATTCATTATAATAATAGGGTAAAATGATAATAAGAAATTTAACTAATTTATTATGGGTTTTAATAAGTTTTTTAGTGATCATAAAAAGGAATAATATATAATTTAAATGTATAATTTTAAAGGTCATTTCGAAAAAGTTTTTTTTGTTTTCTGTGGGTTTAGTTATCATAAAAAAAATTTTGATTATTGAAAACATTATGTTATTCCAAAATATTTATGTTTTTATGTGTTTTAATGATTCTCAAAATTCCCACCATTACTCTAAAAATTTTCTTTTCATTGGTTCATACTATATTTTTATCCCAAAACAATTATGTTAAAATAAACATAATATTTTATCTCACACCATTTATAATAGTTTATATATATAATACTATTTTATTATATGATAATAAATGTGTTGATAAAATATAATTCATTTACTAAAAAACATAGAACACCATAATGATTGTTTATCTTACTACATATGGTATTATCTTATAAATTAAATGATTGAGATGTCATATACTCAATGTCATATATTTTAGACAAAGTGTCATTACATAATTATTTAGATTATGTAATGTATATCCCAAAAATACTATCTTATGAACACAATAAGATGTTGTAAAATCCAATAATTAAAATTTAGTAACATTTTAATCATATGAATCATATTATTATATACATTTCTGAATTTAAACTACGATGACTCTAAAAAGATTATGATATGAAAAAATGCAATAGATGGATATATTATGATGATTTAGTTATCATCCAAAATTTGATGATAACATTATTAATCTATTGATATGTTGCCACAAGCATTTGAGCACATCATGAAAGGGATTTTCCATTAAGTACTGATTTATTTTTTCAGTGTTTCATTTTCCCATTAATGTAAAGATCCAATTGAGGATATCTCTGATAGTAGTATAGAAAAAACTTATTATATATTTAGATTGAATGTAAGCATGTATCTAATTACATATATTATCAAACTTTCAATGTATTATCAAAAAAACCTTTGTGAAAATATATCTTCTTATGTCAGAAATAAAAGTGAAAATATTAAAGGATGACATTTTTATTCTTTGAAAAAGAAGAAATATAGAACAAAAATATATTATAATACTCAGATAACATTAAAAAATTACTATTGTAGATAGAAAATATCGTACACATCTCTAAAATGTTTGAATTAAAATACATCAATTTATTTAAAATAACATCATCTATAATATATTTAATATTATCTCTTCTCATGAAGTATATTCATCTAAAGTAAATTCCTTCTTATAACCATTTACAATAATAGTTCTTCAAAAGTTTAATCATCTTAATGTTTTCTACACTTTGGGTGTGAGTTTGTTAAGTCCATGGATAGGTCATTTAATTTTAGTGACTTGTTGAATGTTCTTTGCCATTTTTAATATGGTAATAATTCTTGTAATCCCTTGTGTGACCCTGGAAAAAGGGATTTGGTAGTCTAAATACCCAAAATCATGGTGAAGAGTGATAAAGGAGTGGACTAAGGTACTTTTCTTCCCCCTAACTACTATAAAATACATTTTTCTATATATTTACATTATTATTTACATTTACACTCAATTTTGATTTTGTAAAAATGGGTCTACCTCATATACCTTATAGAAGGTAGTTTAATGTCAATAAAAAATATGAACTTGATTCACCATTTTTTTGAGTTTTCAGTTATCCATATTATGGAACAAAAATTATTACCCATTAAGACATTAATTTCAAGTTAGGAATAGTATATCCTTTTTTATTCTTTCTTTTAGAATGGGATGACAACTGCAGATCCCTATTTTTTGATCTTGGGTAACCCCCATGTACCAAATTTTCAAGCACAAGCTAACCACACGGGTACCCTCTAAGCACATAGATAATTTAATATTACTCAATAAATTGGTGGGAGATATATTTCTCAACCATGACACAGTGAAAATAAAAAAAATCACAAGATCATAAAACATTCATCATACCATAACCCATGAAATGAAAAGGTTTTTATAAACATTTCATGTTTTTATGACCAATATAAAAGGGACATGTATCATAATCATTTTACCATTTCATTATATAATATGACATTGAAAAAATAATAATTCTACATTAGAATTTTATTAATTTATAACTCATGGAAGATAAATATGAATTATAAACATCTTTTCATCATAAATATAAACTAGTAATAAAAATAATAAAAATTTATCCTTGCATCATAATCCTTTTAATTTAAAACTGAAATTAAATGATGCAATAATAAAAGGATAATAATTTTAAAAGATCAATAGGTACCATTATTTTAGGATAAAAAACATTTCATTAAAAATAAATTTTAAAAAATAAATCATTTGTTAAATACTTTTCAGTGAAATAGAAAATGAACACTAATAAATGACAATTTAATAATCTTTTAAAGATTATCTTGATAGAAATATTTTTTAAACATTGAAAAAAACAATTTAAAAGATAAAACACTTTAAAAATATTATTCCTTGATAATATAAATTAATATGTATAAGGTAAGAATCAATTAAAATAATGGTGATGATGCAGGAATGTTATGTTTAGGTTTTTCATTGTTAAACAAAGAATCATTTGAAAATTTCAGGAAAATCTAAATTGGGATTGTTTTTTAAAACGACAAGAATATTCCTTTTAAAAACTGTAAAAATTAAAACATGTGTAATACATTCATTGAAAAATTATTTTATTAGTCTTCATTATAGTTTGGAAAATATTTTTAGAAATTAATGTTTTTGAATAAAAAGGGTTTTGAGCCTCAGAGAGAAAAAATTTCAAATTTTGTTCGAAAACATTTTTTTGAACTCTTGAGTACATAAAGATTGTAAAATTTAGGAAAAACACATATTATAATAAAATATATAGATAAAATTAAAATTATATATTTTAGTTAGATTCATATCATAATATTTCATCATTGGAATCATAAACATAAAGAATCTGGATAAATCATAAGATTGTGATGTAATATTATTCATACTTTACTAACATTTAATCACAATACACATGAATGAATAAATATTAAAATAGTAATATTATTTAATTAAAATAATAATATTCATGATATAATATGTCAATTGGACAGTATACTCAGCTCATAGAAGATGATAGATTTATAACAAAACTATTGTCTCAAAGAAGGTAAATTGAGACAAAGTCCCCATACCGATTTGGAATATTTTGAACCATAAACCCCTTCCAATAGCGATCCTAAAAGGAAATTTAAATAACGATAAATTTATTTATAAAAAATAATAAATAAATTCTTGGGTTGTATATACATAACATTACAAAATATGAGTCAAATATGGAATGAGTCTCATAGAAGTACAAAGTGCAACTAAAGTCCCTTATCATATGTCTTCACCTTTTTTGAGCTTATTGGAACATCATGTATAATAAATATATGTTTTTTATAAATATATTCAAAAAAAATTCTTATATATATCATTTGATTTATAATTTAGTTTTTTTCCATTTATTACACATTTATTGACAATTCCATGTTAATGTTGTTTTTTAGGTAATAAGATCATTATTGTTTTTGTACGTATTGACTTTTTATTTTAAGATACATTAAATTGATCATGGTTACAACACCTCCATAATAATAATCTCTAAATAATTATATTATATATGCATAACATATATAGTCATACCAAGAATGAATTATTATTATTTTAAATGAGGTACGTTGTGATGTTGGAGATGGTAGGTCGTATGTACATATGAGTTATGTTTCAATTTTTTAAAAGATCATTTTTTGAAAGGAGAAAAGTAATATGTTATTTATACATAGTGATAATTATATGATAAATTTCATATTATTTCTTCAGATATATGTATATATATCATCCAAGTGGTGTGGTTTTAAAAATGGTGTCACATCAATTCATGAATGCAGTAGTCGACATAAACATGAACGATGTTATTGACATTTAGTGAGTGATAATAAAAGAAATAAAATTAAATTTTATCATTCACAAATGATAAAAATTAAATTAAATTAATATTTATTTCTTGTATATAAAATATATTTATCCTTATAATCTTCAATGTAAATAGTTAGTGAAAACGATATCACATTGCATCATAAGGCAGTTGTCCAGCGAACATACGAGCGAAAATATTTTATTCCAAAATAAAAGGGAATGTAAAATAGTTATATAATATATTAAGACCATAAATGTTATAGATATGTTATATATACATTATTTCAATCATAATACAAGACTATGTGAGATGAGAATTGAATAAAAAATTTCATCAGGTTGTAAGGTAGTAGTGAATTTTAAAAAAGAACTATGATTTCATAAACCATTTGAAGGAAATAGAGATGGTTTTATGTCATTAACATAACCTAAAAACAATATTATATTAAATATAATAATATTTTTATATCATCATCGTCTAATAATAATTTAAGGGTGTGTATTTTGAAATTATAAAAACCACTTGTTAATTAATGACCCATATTCTTCAGGTATCCTTTAGTGGTTTACAAAAAAAAAACCATTCTAGGATTTCATTATATACAAAATAAATCCTCTTAAATGAATGTATGTATTTTTGGATGTGAATTTTTATATATTAGATGATCCAAAATATATTGATGGTGTGAAGCAGAGAGGATAATGGGTGGCATTTTATATGTGAGTTGACTATAACACTTGTAATTATTTGAAAGAAAGAATTATGCCCATGTCCTTTTCACGTCACAGGGAATGAGTCATTTAATATTATAGATCATATAAGTTATATGGTAAAAATATATCTCAATGTAGTTTTTGGAAACATTTTGGGTCCTTTTTTACACTAATATTTTTAGTTTAACCCCTATTGTAAATCCATATTACCTTAACCGTTGTAAATAAATTTTTATATTAATTCTTCTAAAATATTATGATAACCTTATTATATATTAAAAATTATCTAGATTCAGACTATTGAATTAATTTTTTAAAATTACATCAACATAAGTGTGTAATTTAAATTTAAAATTTATCCTGGAGACACTACGAGAATAAGAGATCATAAATAGAAAAATGTTAGAAATATTACTAAGATTTTTTTATCAAAATTCATTAATAAACTGATTAAAATTATATGAATTGTATTAATGGAATAGTAATTTAACTAATTTTTCTTTAAAAACTATTAAAAATATCATTTAAGATTATATATTTATGGAATTAAAATTTCTTTTATAATTAAAATTTTTTACTTTCACAATTCATCAAAAAATAATACTTTTCGAGAAAAATAACAAATACACACCATAATAAAAAGTTTAACTGATGATATAAAAAATTTAAATAATTATTCTAAATAAATTTTACCAAAATTTAAAAAATATAATTTATAAAAAAACATTTATACAAAATTAAATGGTGGGTTACCAAGGAATATATATTTTTTTTTTCAGAAAATAATGATTTTATAATGCATCTATTTCAAATAAAAATCATTGTATGAATTTCAATTAAAAATTATTGGTATTTAACATTTATTTTTAATTAAATATATTCCTTATTAGGTATTATTTTAAATAAATAAAATAGGGTATCATTTTGAACATTAATACATTTCATAGAAAAACCCCATTTTTATACCCAAAAATAAAATTATACTAAAATCAAATATAGATTTGATTCAAAATTATTTATTTTGATAAAATATTACTAATTAATATTATCTTAACATTAAAACATTTATTTAAATTTCTTAATTTATATGATGTAATTGATTGTTTTAAAAAAATTGTCATTTTTATGTGTCATGCACGTTCTCAAATAAACACATTGATGTGTTTTACCAAAACTATAGTTGATACAATGTATAATGATGTTTATAAAAAATACAAAGTAATTTTTCAAAATATATATTTTATAAATTCATTAGATGTTAATTTTCTACCCCCCTTAAAATGAATTCCTCCCTTGAAATTCATCTTGGCCATCAATAATTTGAAATTTGATAATTTCTTCATAGAAACTCACATCATACAAATGAATAGTAAGACTTTCGTTGTGAATAGAAAGTTGGAAACATAATGGATAAATGACATAAATCATAAGTATGATTCCATATTGGAAAAAATATTTGGTAATTGAAGATAATGAAATGGGAGACGAAACTAATAACCAGAAACAGAACGAGATTGATAGAGAACATGGTATGGAAAAAGTTAACGATCACAAGGTCATAAACCAATGAGGCTTGAATAATTCCATTGATATCATCAAAAATTTACTATAGAAAAACAAACTTTTATTTTAAGATATCATTCCTAATGTTATTTAATTAATAATCCATGAATATTTACAATATTTTAAATCATAGTTACTTGATAAATTTTTACATCATAGGCATAATTACATCCATTGGTTAGGACTTGATTAATTACAACATCATCACATAATAAAATAGATGAAATTTTCTTTCATAATTCACTAAATAGAATACATAGATGAATTATAATTCATTAATTATATCTATAATAAAAAAATTATTATCACCAGTTCTACAATATGTGTAAATATTCAGAAAGGGAAGTAATGCGTTAACCATTAAAACATCATACAATGTTTAATAGAATCTATTTTATAAGTGGTTGACCTTATAAAACTTCAACTATTCATAATTAACAAATAATGCAACAAAATTTATCAAAATCAATGTAAAATTAATCCTTCAAATGTCCTAAAGAATCAATTAATGGTAAAATTCCAAATATTTAAATACCCTGGCCATTTATTCTCTTCAATATTGGTAATAACAAAAATAAATAAATAAACTCAAGGAAAACATTCATGTTTTCTCATTATGAGATTAAAATTGTATATTATATAATGTATTCCATAGATTCAATAATGTTTTATGATCCATAAATGATATCATAAACCTCTTTTTCAACAAATAATTCATCACTTCTCTAGTCATAAATACTATCAAATCTAATTATCTGTAATAATAACCTATTTTTCAAAACTAAATACAGTTTTCTAGACCATAAAAAAATATTATGGGTTATCTTCCATTAAAGAAATATTAGATTTCCATCAAATCAAAATTTAACTCCATTTATACCATTTATTTTTTTTACAAATCTATATAAAACATATACTGTAAAATCACAATATATTTCATCATTAATATAAAAAAATCTTTGAATTTCAATTCTTCAGTACATTAATCATTCATCATAAATGATTGGAATTAAATAGTTCATTCCATTTTCGAGAAGGTAATTATTATTTCAAGGAATTAATTTGGATAATAACCATATTCCCCACATATAATAAGATTAACTCAATTAAAAGTTTCCACATTATGACCTTGTTTTCAATGAAAATTACATATTATCACCCCTCTAATACATTCTAGACATATATGAAAATGTATCTTATCTACCCCATGGTCCCCACTAACTGAACTCTTGGAGTACTGTACCCTTCTCTTCTTCATTCGGTATGAATTTTGATTAAGGTTTATGTTCTTAATCATGTTTCATGTAAACTGATTATATTGAATGGCATCATACCTCACTCTAGCCATTATCTCATTTCACTACTTCTTAGAATTTTTTAACATGTTGAATGTTATAGTAGTTCATTCTAGTTAGCCAAATGACTAAAACTAAAAATCATACTTTTTAGAAATATAAAAATTGTGTAAAACCACATTTTCATGATAAATCACTTATTTCATGTTTGAATCATGAAACCCACCGTGCAATTAATGACACCTTGGACATACTATATGTCATTTAGTTTTATTATAGATTTAAAAACATCATGACTCATTATAATGAGTTGGTGAATTTCCAACTAATATCACCAAGGAGTTTCAAACCATGTGAGTAGAAAGGACCATTATCATGCATAATGTGGAAATCTAGTCCAAATCAATGCACCATTTTCAGATTTATTAACACTTGGTAACGTTATTATAGATCCATAATAACATGTAGAATGTAGACTGATAAGTAATTTTTTGAAAATTAATTTATATTTTTTTAAAACAGGTGGTGTCTTAGTCAAGGACCAAGAAACAATTTAGTAAAGAATTAATGAGGGGGTTACATGATTCTGATGTAAGGGACATTTATACAATCCCTTTCATAAAGAGGAAGGAGCTCAATAGGTAGACCCTCCTTCCAAGTAAGACCCTGACTAATACACATGTTATGAAGACTATCATCAATCTTTTTCACCTAAAGAAAGGTGTGTGTGAAAATGTAGTTAATCTACATGAGAGAGGTTAGGCATCTCATCCTAATAGTAGTGACTAGCCAGGCAAGATGCAATTCCCCATTCCATGTAGCTTGAACAATAGTGGATGAGTCGCTCTTAATCCAGATGTTGTTCCACCCCCTTTTTATGATGAATTCCACAGCGTGAATCACACCCATCATTTCTACCTGTAAGGACGAGGTCGTACCATAGTTACCAAAGAAGCATCCATGGCATCTCTCATTAGAATCTCTAAAAATCGCTCCATAACCAGCAGGTCCAGGATTTCCTTTGGAAGCTCCTTCAACATTGACATTAATCTAACATGGAAGTGGGTTTTTCCAGATAACTTCAAAGGTATGCTTTGGTTTCCTATAGATACCATCAACTCTGAGGCGACAAAGGATCTCAAAATCACCAAATGATTTGTCACAATCGGATTTTTGAATAGAAGCTGCATCCTTAATGGCCATTCAAATTCACATATGACCAGTATTAATATTGATTGTGTAGTTATTGTGAATAATGGCATTCCGATCAAACCAGATCACATGTAGGAGGTCCAACACCACTTCTAAGAAGAAGATTTTGATTTTCTGTGAAGAATTTAGCTCCACATAGTACTTTATTTGAGTACTAATTGATTTCAAATGTAACCATCTGAAGCCAAACATGTCAGTAATATAATTCAAAATCACTGAAGCTGTAGAACAAGTCAAAAATATATGGTTAGCATCTTCCCTATGATGATGGAGAAAATGGAACTCTGAACAAAGTTGTATTCCAAAATATTTAAGACAGACCTCCATGGGAACATGATTATGGGCAATACACCTGACAAGATTATGTCTTGAGAGCTTAATCTAGTTCTTATTAAAGTATTTTAACCAAACAAATATGTGAACCTAATTAGTTATGTTATGATTGTAATATTTTTTGAGTCAAGGATCCCATTCAGAGATGGTTCCCATATAAGAAAATCATAATTATCATAGGGATAATTATCAATAATATGAATGATGTTATCAGGGAGGTCGTATCTACCGGAAATCATTATATCTTTAACAATAAAATTCATGTTTACCGGATTATAGTTAGCATGTAACTTAGTGATAATAGGAGAACTAGTCAGGTTATCAGACCAAATATTTATGGAATAATCAACACTAACTATCCACCTAGAGTTGGCTATAATGTGAGAAAAATATTGTTTAATGGAGGGAAAGATAGATGATTTGACATAGTTCAAATTTCCTTTCCTATGTATATCAATAAATCTTTTTTTAAGGAAAGCGATGGAATCCGAGTTTTTATTAATCAATCTCCATGTGAGTCTAGCTTGAGGAGAATTGTTAATGTGCCGATGGTATTTAATACCAATACTACCTTTATCCAATGGATTATAACAAGTAGCCCACGAGATGGTCACAAGTTTCCTTTCAAGAATGATACCAGTCCATATAAAATTCATGATTTGAAAATTAATTTTTTGAGAAGACCAATATGCCTATTATAGATCGTCATAGAATAGACCAACATTGACACAACAATATATTTCAACAAATAGATCCTTCCCACCATATAAAGGGATTTACCGTTGTGGGATGATAGCTTATTGACTAATAGGTAAATAATAGCGGAAAAGAAGATAGTTTTTGGCCTTCCCCAAAAAATAGACACAACAAGGTACTTGAATGGGAGGGATCCTTTCTTTATATTGAGACAATTTACGATGTCATTTTTTCTATTATGGGAAATGTTTTTCACAAAGAAGAAAATTGATTTCCCCCAGCTAATATATTGACAAGAGAGATCGTCATAATGGGTCAAGGAATTATTAATATTTTGAATATTTTTTTATCTCATTTTATGAAAATAATGATGTCATCGTCATAAAAAATATGCCTAGGCACAATTATTTTTTTAGCTGCCTGAATAGGTTTAATTTTTTTTGATTAACCACGTTGGTGAGAAGCCTACTAAGGTAATCTTCGACTATGACAAAAAGGTGTACTGATAAAGAGTTAACTTGACTAACTCTCTTGGTACATTTGAAATAGCCCTTAGGAGAGCCATTCACCAGAATAGAAATAGAGGCCGAATTGAATATGGATTTGAGTATACTAATGAAAATATCACTGAAACCAAAGGCTTCCAAAATATTTAATATAAATCTCTAGTCAATGGTGTGAAAGGTTTTCTGAATATCAAGTTCAATTGCAACATTACCTCCTCTATCATAATTGTTTAGAGTGTTGGTGCATTCCGAGGAAAGACAAATGAAATCTTGTATGTCCCCCCCTTATAAAACTTATTAATATCTCTACGGATATCACTAATTTATTCTCATCCTTTTTGACAAAAGTAAGATAAACGCATCCAATGATACTGAATAAAATGATCTAGGCTTATCATATATAGATATTATATCTTTTTAATGAATATTCATTAAATTACCCAAACACATGATTTTTGTCATTAATAGTTAGGATAATTTTGAATAACGGAACAAAATCATCAAATTTGGTGAACAATATTCAATATCTCCTATAATGATCTTCCCAATATGTATTGTTAATAGACATACTCTATTTATAATTATTCATCATGAAATGGGGAATAGAAATATAAAAATGGTGAAAATAGATCCTCAGTATAGGTAAAAAATGGTGATAGATATGAATAAAATTAATATAAGGGTTTGATAACATTATCCTTACATATGTAAACTATACAATACATATCAAAGAACATAATCACGAGTCATGTGATAAAAATTAAAATTTAAGAACACATTAATCATAAGGATTGCAATGAAAATTCCCCATGAGAGGATAAAATTCATATAATAAATATAATTATGTTATAAACAAAATCTTTTAAAATATTTTTTAATGGTTATCCAGAAAGAAATTCATAACGTGATAGGATTGGTAGAACCACACATCTACCTTCATCGATATTGTTCTAACCACTAGTATACCCTATTTTTTGAGCTTGTGCTTACCAATAGTGTAATATACTTTTCCGTCATGGACTAACAACCCTTGTAACCTGAATATTCATATATAATTTTTTTAACTAATGAATTAGAGGGAGAAATAGATAAAATAATGAAAATCATTCACATTTGTGTCACAATATCATAATGTAGTCATCATATCATAAAAAATGATAGGAAATGGTTTTAATAAACATTTCTTTATAACATTATCTTCTGAAAAGAGAATGGTTTCATAATAATTCCATCAGTTCATTATAGCAGAACCCATGAAAAAGGAAGTGACATTAATAATAATTTCGTAGTATTATAACCCATGGAAGAAAAATGGGTTTCAAAAAAATCATTTCTTAAATGGAATAATCTATTCCGAGAAAGATTAAAACTTATATCCATGGATCATAAGAATATTAAATCACATTCAACATTGGAAGATGTTATATTTTATTAAAAAATTATAATAAAATTCAAATGGAAAATTTCACTTGAGGAAAAATATCATTTCTAAAAAAAAAATTTAAAACAGAAAAAATTTTGAGAATCCTTTTCCTAGAAAATAAAATTGTAAACTTATAAAGGAATCATTAAGAATCACTTAAAACATAGCTTCTAAAAAATATACTTTCCAGATTGAAAAATTTATTTAAAAAATAATTTTTTTTAAAAATCCATTTAATTTATATTAAATGACCTGTATTTTAAATTAATATTCAATGAATATAATGGTAATCATAGTGATACATTTCTTTAACATAGTACACATTAAGACAAATACACTTTTAACATATTTTGTGAAATATAGAAGGGTTTTTTTCGAAAATGACATTAAAATTCCTTCTAAAACATTTTACAAAAAAAAAATTATGTGTAAAATCATATTAAATAAATCATTTTAATAAATTTTTTAAAAATGAAATAATTTTTATAAATGTTTTTTAAAAAGAAAAAAAATCGACTAAAGATATTAATAAGGTCATATTTTCAGAAAAGAAATATATTTGGAAACATGATTACATAAAGAGATTAAAATTAAAGGAAAAATTGTATTCATCTAAAATTATCTAAGGAGAATAAAATTCATGAATTTATTGATATATATTTTATAATATTACATCATTTTATTCTTTACTTTACACAATCCCAACAAAATATTAGATTGTAACCTTAAACTCTTCCCACATACAAAACTTTGAATCCCAATCCCCATGAAATAATTAAATTAAATGAATATTATGATATAATTAATATAAAAATATTCATTATATATTATGTTAAATTAGAAGTATTCACACCTCATTTAAGAATATAGGTTCATAACATTACATATTTATCGATGAAGGAAAATTGAGACAAATATCCCTTATCGATTGGGTAAATTTTGAATCGTAATCCCCATGAAATACAGATTAAAAAGGGATACCTAAATGAATATAATTTTATATAGATTCATCATGAAATTCATTCATGGTAATTATAATCTTTATATAAAAAAATATGTGTTGAATATGGCATGTGTCTCACATAAGTAAAAAAATGAAATAGAAGTCCCCTAACATAATTCTTGATTTACATTATCTTTTTTTGAACATCATGTATAAAAAATGAGACTATTATACATATATTACCTATTAATATATATATATATATACTATATATTATTTACATATTTCCGTTAATTAATTATTTTTTAAAAATTCCATATTAAAGTCATGTTTCGAGTTATAACCACTTTGTTTTTCAAATAGGTATTAGTTTGTTATTATTAATAAACATAAATAAATCGCAATTCTATAACGTAAAGAATAAATATCATGAAAAAATTATCATATTTATAAATAAATTATACATTTAATTCAATTCTTGTAAATGGTACTGGGAAATGAATTACCTTATGATCATAAAGATGGTTGGTTTTATGTTTACATGTGTAAAGTTTCCATTTAAAAAAAATTAATTATGTAAAAGAATAATGTAATGTATTATAATTAATTAATGATAATAAAAATAATAAATAAAATATTATTTATTTAAATATACTTGTCATTCTTTTGGTGTGCTACTGAAAAGAGTGGCACATTGCTTCATGATGGTGGTATTCTGCAAGTACATGAACGACATTATCATATTTTAGTGAGTGAAAATGTAATATATAAGATGATATATTATCTTTTAAAATTGATAAATAAGTCATTAATGTCCTATTTATCTTCCATGTAAATCATTTTTCATAGCGAATCACATTTCTATTCAAGGCGATAGTCATCCATACTCATTAGCAACATTATCATATCTCATATGGAATGGAAAGTTAAATACTTCTATATGATATAATGACGCAAGATGTTTATTTGACTTTTAAAAATAAAATATATGCATTATATAGATAATAATACCAATCTATGAGAGGTGGTAATTTAAAAATAAATCACATAGATTTTATTACCACTTGTTCATTGTGCACATAGACGATGAGTTCGTAACCCATTTGGTGGATGCGGAGATGGTTTTAGGTCGTGACTCTGAAAAACATCTAATAATTTCCCGGTATGATATTATAATGTATCAATTTTTATAGTATAGTTAAAAGTGAATAGGATAAAATAACACCAAAAAAATTGTTAATGAATGTTACCTCTTCTTCGTGTATCCTTTTGATTTCAAAAAACCCCTTATTGGGTTAGATTCATATCCAAAATTATGCTTCTAGGATGATAAGAGGGATGTTTGAAAGTTAAATTTATATTTCATGTTTATAAAATGGTTTCATGGTGTTAATATTATAGGAGAAGGGTTGACCTCGTATAATTGAGGTGAGTGGAAAATTTGTTTTTCTCAATGAAAGAATTACACCCATGTTGTTTTCATGTAAAAAAGATCCAATAATGAACTATAATATTTAATAGAATGTATAAAGTCTAAATTTTCCCTAAATATTTTTTGAATATATTTTGGGTCAATTTTTATCTTTATCATTTGGTTTTAACACCCCCTTGACTCATTCACATAAACTAATTTTTAGGTCAACCACATTAAATAATTATAAATATTTATACTATTACATATGATTACAAATTAATTTAAACATATTAGGTATTTTTTTCTGATTTCAAATACTGAAACTATTTATCATATTCCCACCACATAGGTGGAAATTTAAAATTTCAAATTAATCCCATGAATGTGACAAGAATGTAATTTTTAAAAAGAAAACAATCAGAATTTAAAAACGTTTTTATATCAATATACATTATAAAATTGATTAAAATAAAAACAATTATTCATATATGTATAATTGAACTAATTATACTTTTAATCCCATTTAAATTATAATTTTACTTTAAAAATAAATAAAATGATATGGTAGTTTTCAATTAATGTTTTGTATTTTCATTATTCATCATAAAATGAAACATCACATTAAAATAACAATAATTAGGACTAATATAATTCTAGCAATATGAATAAAATAATTTATGTTTATTTAGCCAAATATATATTCTAAAAGTTGAATAAATTCATCTTAAAACAAAACCAGCAAACGTTGCAAAAAATATTGTTTTTAAAAATAGTAATTTTTTAAGTACCTGATCATATTATATACAATATATGTCTTAAAATGGTCATTTTTTGAATATAAATTGATATATAATTTAATGATTTTAGTTAATATATACTTCATATGGGTTATTTTTAATAATTTAATATGGGGAAACATTTTTCCCATTAATATAATTTTTAGAACACCACAATTTTTTAAACCCAAAAATAATTACTCTAAAATAATATATAAAGTTGATTACAAATTTACTAGGGGGACTAAATGTTAATAAATAAATCTTACCGTAAATAAAATTTAATTCTAAATTCAAATTACTTAATTTATACATTGGAAATTATAGTTTTACAATAATTACAAATTATCAATATTCATTGAAAAATTGACATTTTTCAAAAAGAATCCCAAAATTTTAAAAATCGTCAATCAAGATATGATGGTACAAAATTAATATCCATTTTATGAAATAAAAATCTAAAAATATCTAAAATATTAATATAATATTTCCAAATAAATCATTTTTTTGATGAAAATGTCATTTAAAGAATATATTTACTTTACCAAAAATTGATAGATAATTTAATAAGAGAATATATATATATTTATATTAAGTTATAAATTAGTGTTAATATATCATAATGTAGTTATTATTAATAATACCCACCTATATAAAGTCTTGTTTATGAATGATATATTGAAAAATAATATTATTTCATGGTTCACTGATGATCAGTGTCGGGTGTCTTGTATGATTTTGAAATAATTCATTGTTTCTTTAGGGAAATATAATTTTGGTGTTTATTATACAAAAATAAATCAAAATAATAATAATTTCCAAAAAAAAATATGTCATAATATCTTCATATGTTACAAAATACATCCCTATTCAAATCTATTTAAATTGTTGAAAAAATCACAATGCTTCGTATGTGTGTTTGTCCACATGTATGGAAGAGACACATTATCATTTTTTAATGGATTGGAAGGAAAGTATATATATATAAAATTATCATTATGTAAGAATAAATGTTTCATAAATGTAATATATATTCATTAAACCCATTATAATACTCATATATAAAATATTGGGGTTAAAAATGAATTGTCTCACTACATGGACTTTATAATCCGCACACACGATTGATAATTTTACTTCAAATTTGATGGGAATGATGATGAATAATGGTGTTTTAATTATCATAAAAAATTATTAAATTTAGGATAATTTTTTTTATTTCCTGATGAATAAAATTGATTTAGATGAGGAAAAATATGAATAAAAAATAAAGTGATTATTTTACAAAGTTACCTCATCTTTGAAACAAACATTTTTAATATCATATTAAGGACCCCAATGGTATTATTATGGGAGAACCAAAACCTATATAATGTGAATAAGTGGGTATGGATTATAATTATGAAGCTATTGGTTGATCAACAAGGCTCGAAGTGCTATGAAGAATATAATATAGAGGTTCCTATTTATATCTGAGGGGATGGGAATTCATGGAATTTCATCAAAGATTAAAATATAATAATGGAATTTATACCAAATATTACTCCAAATGGACATATTAAAATTATATTATATTATGGAATATAAATACCATCAAAAAATAAAATTTATAAAGGTTTACTTTGTGTATTAAACTATATTGTCTGGTTTTACATATAAGTATACATATTTTAGCGTTAATAGTGATAACATATTTTTTACACTTAACGGTTTATAAAATGGAATATATGTATTAAAATGCTTCAAAAATCTCCATAGTAAGATAGATTTTACCATCTATTATCTTTATTCCCCACTATCATTATTTGTTTATTTAAAATTATTCTAAAAAAACATTATTTTGATAAAATATAGTTAATAAAAATTTAGACCATTTCATTTAATTCGGTAGAAAATAACTACATGAAGAGATATAATTAGAATACAATCATTTAAAATATATGAGATATCTCATATTTATATTAAAATTTAAGGTTCACTTTTTTTCATGAATAAAATATTATTTATAGAGTTATTAAAAATAAATTACCCAATTTTACTATTCCAAACATAACTACCTCGTTAATGATGCACACACATTTAATTTAATAATTTCTTCAATAAATGTAAAAAATCAATTATTGTCACCAAGTTAAATTAATAAAGTTAATTATAGTTTGGTATTTTCATTAAATATTCATTTTTACTCACCTTTATGTCATGAAAAACTATTCTACGTGTTAGTTTGGCTTTTTCAGTATTACGACAACATTGCATAAGAATTTTAGTATTCCATATTCAATATAAATCCAAAAATAAAATATATCATTTAAAATAATCAATAATAAATAATATATAATAACCAAGTCTATCAATTACTTTTTTACTTCTAAAATAATATTAATAGGACACTAAAGTTGAATTTTTTGGTGTTTGAAAAGAACTATATCGATATTGAAAATGATATTCATATTTTTCAGTAAATAAATTTTAATATATATTTTAGGAATTTATTATTTATTTAATATTTAGTATATTATCTTTAAAATGTTTTTAATTAATTTTAAGGAATTCAATATATCATAAAAATTCCATATTTCATAAAAATAGTACTTTTTACAATTCATGAAAAATAAAAAATCATCAGAAAAATTTCAAAACAATTAATCCTTAGATTAATATTACATAATAAATCAAAAAATTAATATCATTTTTTAAATTCAATTCCTATAGGTGAAAAAATTACATTAAATATAAATGTATAAAACCAAACAAAAAATAGTATTTTGAAAAAAAAAGTAGTTTTTAGTCTCAAAATTTAACTTATTCCAATGTCAATTATATTATTGATTTCTAGGTAATTAATTATATTATATTTATCATATGTATAATTATATTTTTATATGAAAAAAATTAAAGTAATAACTATAAATTTATATTACAATATATGAAATTTTAAAAAAAATGTATAATAAATGTAAATTTACTATTCAAAGAAAAATAGGTCCTTTAAGATAGAGAAAAAAATATTAACCTATTAAAAATTTGGTATAAAGATTTTAAAAAATTAACTAATTTTAAATATTTGATTTTTTAAATTATATAAAAATTATTTATAATATTTTCACACAAAAATAAATAGAAAAGAGTTTTTAATAAAATGATTATTTAATGAAAAAACTGAATATTAAAAATTGAGTTGTTATTTATTTATAATTAATAGGTACATTTTAATTATGTTATAAAATTATGTATATATATATAGTTAATATTATTCATACATTCAGATATCATTTCCATGTTATTTCAATATCATTTGAATAAAAATATTTTTATGTTTTTCATGCTCAAGGTTGCATGTGGTATATGATCTCAAACATAGTGTTCTTTTAAAATCACAATTTGTTAAATTATACCAACTTAAAGTAAATTATCTATAGAAAATACATCACTATGATTAAAAATATTATATATATATATTCCATCACATCTTTATGTCCCAATTTTACTTTTATGAAATTTTTATTCCTCTAGAGAACTATTATCAGATGAGTAGTCTTAGTGTGTTGTACTTTTTCACTATAGTCCAATACTTATAAGAGTTATTCATTATAATAATTATCATCCTACCTTGGTATAATCTCAGAGTATTTTAGATGTGATGGATGTTTTATTCACTTACTTTGGAGATATACATAAACGAAATGGTGAACTTCAAAGAGGATCATTGGAAGAATAAAGAACTAAAAAACGGTTTTCACTCAATCAAGAATATTGAAAAGGAAAATATATGTATGGAATATAATTTCCTTATTTATGAATTTTATAACAATATTCTATGTATAAATTTATAGTATTTCCTTATCAATATATTCAAATTTTTAATTCTACTATCAATTTTTAGGAAAAAACCATTTATGGAATCTGAGATTTATTGATGTGGTGCTAAATGGATCAAAATTTCTCCATATTTTCCTCAGTAATAGTAGGTCCCAATAGATTTATTTTTAAAACATCATACTTTTATTCCATTTTTCATCACTTCCTTCCATATATGAATTCATAAGGATCCATTTTAATAGTCATGTATAACCTATTGTTATAAGTGAATTTGATATTAGGAAGGTGATGATCTCAACCACCATAATAATACATATTAAAAGATATCAACATATCCTCTAAGGATTAAATGGATTTATCAGACATAAAATATATCTGAGTATGATATGGTGTCCTTCATTACATATCTCTGTCAATATTGTTATGAAAACTTCACAAAAACCTGGAAGTACACCTCAGATCATGATTATATATAATACTATGCAGTACTTCATGAAACCTTGCTACTTATTTATTATTCATGAAATATGATCAACAGTTAAATATTCAGTAATATAAATTAATTTTCATTTCTTGATAAGGTTAGAAACTATGTCACATATATTATCTTGTCCTCTAAGTGTTTTCAAGAGTACAAATATGAAATCAGGGATGATTTATTACAATTTCTATTCTTGTATATTTAATAATCATCAAATCCTATTTGGATTATGCATCAGATACATACATTTTTGGAATTAAAAAAACCATTATAAGTTCTTATAAATATCCCACATCATGTTTTTTCACCATAATTATTATTTTTTATCTCTATAAATAATCAAACATCCATGATGAAAAATGAATGATGAACAATGAGCTTCATCCAAAAGCGCCTTCATGAAATCTAGTATAGATGGTATAGATATATAATTCATTGAACATATCAATACATCACACTAAAAGTTTACATCTAGAATAATTTTCACCTTCTTTTGAATATCCATATCATTATTTTATGCATCTATAATATTCGCAGGGCCAGATGGTTAATAAATCATTTGTGTTACTTATTATTTTCCACTTCCATAATATTTATATATATATTCATTGTAAACCTATAAATATTTTATCATTTTTTATTCTCATCATATATAAACATATATGTTCTTGTCGACTCAGATCATCATCCATCGGGATCATATTCCCATGATGGTTTCGTATTGAATAATAATAATCATTAATCAAATAATTCAATCATTTCATGATTATATTTCACTCTTTATATGGGAATATATATTTTAAGCATTTAGGATATTTATTTATGTCTCACAATTATCTTTAAATATAATTACATAAAATATCATTAGGAAACATTGTAAGGACGAAATCCAAATCACGTGTTTGGTATTTTTCACATGAACTATATACTATAATGCTGAAAAGGGTATCATACTATATTATTTCTTAAGGATGAGACCACATTCCATCTTTCATGCATCACTATTGTTCACAAAAAAGTCTCCATTATTGGGTAGTTTATGAATAGTTGAATATTTTAACATTCTCATTAGTTCGATGATTTTTTCCTAAAATTAATATATGCAAAAACATGAATGCCTTTTAAGTTAACATTGTAATTGGACTAGAGATATATGAGAATGTTTCCAAAAACCATTTATAATATCCATAAAAATTAAGATAAATATGTATCATTGAAATATTGGATTGTAATGGGGATGGTTAAATAAATTATTTTATTTATGGATCTAATAATATAATCTCTATTGAGATTCTATGACCCAAAAATGAGAAATTGTATTTCTAAAATTCACATGCGGTAGAGTATTTCTAAAATTTCTTATTATTTAGGGAGTTTATTACAAATTTAAAGTGTTCATAATTATGTTAATTAAAAATAATATATATATATATATAATACTATCATCTATAAAGTCTACAATAAATTGATCAATAAAAACATTAAAGAGGTTACTCATCAAATCTAGGTTGAATATCAAGACATTACTAAGACTAAATAACATCACAGTAAATTCTGTGTCTATTCCTAATATAGAATTATTTCATGGATATAAGCTTATTCATTACCCTTTATCAATGATATCATGAATGATGGTCAATCTAGTAAATAATTTAATCTTGATGCAGTTGATTAACCATGGCCTCAAAACTAGGTAATGTGTATATTATATTTATTGTGATCTTGTGACTTTCACTATAATAAATTCAATGATGAATTATAAACTTTGTATTCATAAAGATAAATATTGTTTCATTTAATGGTAATATTCTATGAAATATGAACCCCTTATCAATATTCATGAATAGTTTCTTCATCCATTACCATAAATAAATTTGGAAAATTCTATAATGTTTTTTTGAAATAATTATAAAACCTAGTATGAGTTCAATTAAAAAATGACCATTGTGATACAGAATATTACAATTTAAATATTTTAGAAAAAATAAAAATCACTTTACTAATGATATATATTGGATGTTGTCTTTCTCCCCCAACCACTGAATATAAACACTAATGTTCCCCTGATGATGCGTGAGATGGTTTTTCGAGAGTTACATAGTTCACTTTTAGCAGTACATCATTTCGTGACAAAGATGTACCGATCCTTGAGGAGTCAGTTTTGGTGGTGTGGGCTGAAGTGTGTGGTTGCAGAGTTCGTGTATCGATGTTCAGTCTACTAGAGGGTGAGGGTCGAACACCATGTTCCTCATGGTCTCCTCCAGCCATTAAAGATTCATCAGTTGAAGTGGGAGGACATATCAATGGACTTTTTTACTTGTTTACCTCTAGATCTTGGAGTACATGATGCTATTTGGGTGGTAGTGGATCATTTAACAAAATTGGCCCACTTCATAGCGATCACGGAGTTGAGCTTAGTGAATTTTTTTATCGAGGAAGTATCTAGAGGAGGTGGTGAGACTTCATGGAGTCCCTAAGATGATTATTTCTGATCGAGATCCTTATTTTACCTCCAGGGTGTGGAGAGGTCTCCAATATGATTTTGGTTCTCAACTATGCCTTTACACTGCTTTTCATCCTCAAATAGATGGTCAGATAGAGCAAACCATCCAGACTCTTGAAGACATGTGACGCTCTTTGATCTTGATTTTGGAGGCTCATGGATAAGGCAGTAACCCTTGGTGGAGTTCTCTTACAATAATATTTTTCACTCCACCATCGGTATGGAACCATTCAAATCCTTTTATGGTCAACCATTCTGTTCTTTATTGTGCTAGACTGGGGTTAGATAGTCATAAATTCTAGGATAGGAACTAGTGAAAAGTACAACAGAGATGGTTCAGGTGATTCATGAGAGGATGAAGATAGCGCAAGATCATTAGAAATCATATGTTGATCAAAGAAGGAGACCCATGGAGTTTAATGTTGGGGATCATGTGTTTCTGAAGGTGACTCCCTGTTGTGGGCAGTGAAAGTTTAGTCATGGATGTAAGCTTTATCCCTGGTTTTTTGGTCCTTTAGAGGTGTTAGCTCATGTTTGAGTTGTGGCGTATCAAGTACCACATCCACCATAGATGATTCAGATAAATGATGTTTTCCATGTATCAGAGCTCCGTCGTTATCTTCATAATGACTCTCAAATTATTTATTTGGGAGAGATCTATGTTGATGATGATGCAACCTTCGAGGAGCGACCTGTGAAGATCAAAGATAGCTATGAGAGGGTGTTTTGTGGGTGATTTATCCCCTTAGTTCGTGTCTTGTTGCGACATGGTGGCATGGATGAGATAACCTTGGAACGTGAGTCACAGATACGTGCTTTGTACCCATACTTGTTTGATGTTTGACTCTTTTCATGTAATGATGTACCCTTTGTTGATAGGCCATTCATGTTTTTAATATGAATTTATTTTTTTTCTTTTTATGGCTTGCTCTATTTTGAGAGGTATCTTGATGGGTGGTTGTTCGGACCCCGTTTAGTTTTACCTTTAGGTGAGTTTTGAATTCTAGAGGACGAGAATGTTTTGAGAGGTATCTGATGTAATGTCCCAGACCTCTGTGGTCCATTCCTTTGTGAAAATGTGGTGTTTAAGGAATTTTGGGAGGTCAAGGTGACTTATCCCCAACACATTGCCAAATTTACAATTCAGTGAACAGTTCTATCGGTGAGGTTCAGTGAACAGTTCTATCCGTGAGGTTCAAGTGAACAGTTTTATCATTGAGGTTCAGTGAACTGTTCTATCAGTGAGGTTCAGTCAACAATTCTATCGGTGAGGTTCAGTGAACAGTTCTATCGGTGAGGTTCAGTGAAATGTTATATCGGTGAGGTTCAGTGAACAGTTCTATCAGTGAGGTTCAACAAACAGTTCTATCAGTGAGGTTTTGTGAACAGTTCTATCGGTGGGGTTTAGTGAACAGTTCTATCGGTGAGGTTCAGTGAACAGTTATATCGGTGAGGTTTTGTGAACAGTCTTATCGGTGAGGTTCAGTGAACAGTTCTATCGGTGAGGTTCTGTGAACAGTTCTATCGGTGAGGTTCAGGGAACAGTTCTATCGGTGAGGTTCAGTAAACAATTCTATCGGTGAGGTTTAGTGAACAGTTCTATCAGTGGTGTTTTGTAAACAGTTCTATCGGTGAGGTTCAGTGAACAGTTCTATCGGTGAGGTTCAGGGAACAATTCTATCAGTGAGGTTTTGATAATAGTTTTATAGGTGAGGTTCAGTGAACAGTTCTATCTGTGAGGTTCAGTGAACAGTGTTCTATTGATGAGGTTTAGTGAACAGTGTTCTATCGGTGAGGTAATGTGAACAGTGTTCCGTCAGCGAGGTTTAGTGAACACAGTTCTATCAGTGAGGTTTAGTGAACACTATTCTATCGGTGTGGTTCAGTGAATAGTGTTCTATTAGTGTGGTTCAGTGAATAGTTTTCTACCGGTGAGGTTCAGTGGACAGTTTTCTATCAGTGAGGTTCGTGAATAGTGTTCTACCATTAAGGATCCTGAATAGAGTTCTATCGGTGAGGTGCATGAAAAGTGTTTTATCGCTGAGGTTCTAATGGTGATGTTCATGAACAGTGCTCTAACAGTGAGGATCATGAACAGTGTTTCCAGATTCCAACAGTTTCACCCCTTTAGCATTTTCATTTGATGTAAAAGGCATTTAAAACCTCTTATAAAGGAATCTAAGGCCGATTCAAAGGCCCTAACTCCTATATTAATTATTCCTATGGCTCATGAGATTTTTACTTGATTAAACTCTATGGTTCAATGTGATTCACTTTTAATGGGGAATTAAGTGTATCATAAATCGTCTCCCCATTAAATATTCAAAAGGGAAAGGGTATCTTCCTCCCTTTTTATTCCGCTTTGTTCTCGGCTATGAGACTCTAGAACCTTTTTATACTTCCTGTAGGAGTTTCAAAATCAAACATTACCCCTATGATTGGTTCCTCTCTATTTTGATGCAACCAAGTTGTATCGATCAATCTTCGATATAAGGTAGGTTTTATCTTCGTTACATTGGGGACCTACTTATCCTATTTCTCCTTTCCATATTACAAAATGAAATCTCCATGCTTCTAATGGGGTTTTTTGGGGTTTGGTTGGTGCGGTCATACCCTAGAATCCCCGGGTGGATGTCGTTGTCATGAGAGGAGGATCGTGACCAATTGTGTGGATAAAGAAAGTGAGAAACTGTTTGAGGTTGGTGTTTCATTGCTTCAATTTATTTTATGTGAAACTGTATATTTATCATGTTTTATCCCGTAGGATGACAATAGAATTGACATAATAAATATTTGAACTGAAAAATAAATTGATATTGATCATATTTTATTTTCTTTTGTTGTTTCTAGATTGTGTGATATTTATGCTTTTTCTTGATGGAAATCTGTAGAGAATGTAAACCGATATTAATTGATAATTGTTTTTCTAAATATAAAGAGGCATGTAAACGAATCTGGTTCTTATTGTAATTTTATGTTTATCAAATTGGTGAAGTAAGCAAGTTCATTTATTTGTTATATCTTACTGTTAGGTTTCTCGAATTTATAACCAATGAATAATAAATCTGTTAATCCAAGATGGATTAAAGAACTATTGATTGTTAAAATATAATTTCATGTAGGGTTCTGAGTTACCCTCTTGTTTGTTTATGGACCAAGAACCCAATTGGTAAGATGGTTTTTTACTTCTTCTTTTGTTTTGATGTGAGCCTGGATGGTTGTGGTAATATGTGGAGACATGGAGGCATTTTTGGTTGTGGCAGCAGATGACGCCTAGAGTGGTGTGATGCATTGGTTTATGCATGTGGGTGTCATGGAGGACACCAGGGATGATGGAATAGAATTTATGTGATTGTTGGATGCTTGCTGTTTCTTTGGTTGATTTTCTGCTATTCATTTCTCCACTGCTCAAGGTAGCTGGTCTTACTTACCCCTCTTCTTAAAGAGACGAAAACATGCGAGGTATGCCATGTGCTTTCTGTGTTTACCTTATTAGGGAAGGATGAGTATATGGTCTTTCTATAAGTGGAAAAGACTCAACCTGTAATACATCTACTAAACGTGTTGAGCCCCATTGTGTTTAGTAGTATAGAATGTTTTTCTAGAATGATTGGGAATGTGGGAAAATATTTTCTGTAATGAATAATTGAATAAATGGTGTTTACCCATGGGGATAGAGTTGTAGGAACATAATGATTTGGTTGTTTTTTTATGAAGGAACAATAGGCATTGGGTGTGATTCTAATGAAATTTAATGTGGGTTTATTGATGTTTAATTTACATTTAAACAATTAATTAAGCTACATTGGAATTGATTAAAAGGGAATAATGTAATCTAATATATATCTTTAAATGGTTGTGTGATTATAGGATACCTAGTCATAGAATTAGTAGCCTAGAGTCTCAGAGACGTTAGCTGAAGTTGTTTCTAAGACTAGGTTATGCCCATATTATGGTTGTGAGTTATAGTATATTATGTACTTTTTGTTTTTCTATATGACAATCCACCCTGTCAGTAAGGGAAACCGACACCCTAGGGATTCTGAGCCCTGGGGGGTGTTTTCCCCAACATTCCAGTGGGAGGATGGATGACTGACTACCCCCTTTGGATCCATTCTATTATCAGGGTAGCTACTATTGTTGGCAGACACATTAGTTAGTTTTCCCCATATATTTGTGTAGAGGGAAATAATGGCTTGTGGTTATTCACCCACATATATTTTGGATATTGTTTTTTACAGACTACTATAGGTGTAACGTGTATAGGATGTGATGGCTTGAGGATCCTTACTTGGTGTATGGGTTTTGATGGCTTGAGGTATAATACCCGACGTATGATACACGTTATGTGGGATGTGGTGGATCCTAGAAACCACATGGTTACATTTCTTATGTAGACATGGTGGTTTGGTTTCACGAGGTGCATGTTATGGTGCTTCGCCGAGGTGTCTGCGGGAAAGCCTTTTTGGAGAGAGATGCTCAGGATGTGCGCCATTGGGGAAAAGCTGGAAACCAGTGGGGAAGTAGTAGTAGGGCACCCTTGATATTATTTTTTATATGATATATTCTTGTATGAGTTACTTTGTGAGAGTTGCCATGGTGAGGCTGGGAACTTAGTATACATATTTAGGTAACGAGTTAGTTTCACTTGTTGTTCACTGTTCTTTAGCATGATTTCTTTACTTTTGCACCAGAGGATTTGTGGAGGAACTTATTGAGTATAATGTTATACTCACACTATGTATATATAATCTGTTTTTTAGGACACTTGGAATAGGTTAGAGATCATGCTGGTTTCTACTAGCATGTCGATGTAGGAGGTGTTTGGGCAGGTGGTTGCTGTTGTTTTTACATTCATTTGGGTACGTGCAGTTTTCCCTTCCAGTTGTAGTATTTTTTCTTGACATTTCATATGTGTACTTGGGTTTTCATTTATATTGAAATTTGAGTTAGAGTTGAGTGGTGTCTATCTTATCTATCTCTTCTGTATGTGTTCTCTTAGAGGGTAATGCCACACATTTGGTGTGTTACTATACCCACGGTGCTAGTCTCCAACTCGGGGCCTTTATGAGGTGGGACTCGGGGGTCATTATCTCCCTTATAAAATTGCTAGCCCAGTAGGGGTATACTTTGTGGGGAGGGGGTCGTGACAATAAAATACAATAAGAAATCCCTATTAACTTCCAAACACATGAAACTTGGAAACTACAATTTTAGAACATTAAAAAAATAATTTATCAAAATTTTAACAAAAAAATAAAACAAAGGGTGGGATAATTAACTAATATTATCATAATAAATACAATTTTTTAAATAATAATTGGAATTAATCAATTAATTATTTCATTCATCCTTCTTTGAATAGTTATCCATATATCTATATCTCTCTCTCAAATGCCTGATGAATTATTGTTTTATAATCACGAGAGATCTATTATCCTCCACCTAATAATCCCAAGGTGATTAATCCAATGGGCCTTCTAACCTTAGAATCAAGAATCATGTTTATTTAAAAATTTCCCCTTGAAATGAAATATGAATAAAATCCACCATGTTATCAACACCATATTAAATATCAATCCATTTTAAATAAAAAAAATTAAAATTTTATATATTTCATAAAAAACTATTTTATAAAACTAAAACTATTATTTTGAAACCATAATTAAAAATTTTCTGAATATATGTTTTCCAAATGCCATTAAATTTACCATATTCCAAATTAATAAATGAAAAATTGTTTCATTTTAAAATCATTGAATATATTCACTATAAAAAAATTAATTACATTCAATAAATCTAATTCTTTATGTAATAGAATATTTAGAGAAGAGATAGAATCGACCTACATCTCAATGAATGAAGAAAATTGAAAATGAAATAAAAAACACAAGACACAACTGAAAATCCCTTATCTTGAAAATATACAAAGCGATCACATCAATATTATCATCATTGGAAAAAATATATATATTGAAAAAATTAAATTTGATTGCATAATGAGAGGTAATATGAATCGATCTAGAGAGATTAAGTATGAAATAGATTATATCATTGATTTTAGAGGTCCATAAAATTGATTAATTAAAATATTCTTCCAGATCAAAATAAATCACCGAGTATTCTTGGTATGAAGTGGATTTTTATTTCTTATAACAAGAGATGAAAATGTGTGTTTTTATGTGAAAATATTTGTTAGATACTCATCTTAGAGCCATAAATGTATGTCACGTGATTAGGATATGATTTTTATCTAGGAGTGTTTAGACCATTAACATAATAGAATAAAAATTCATTATAGATTCAATTTTTTAAATCTTGGATTTAAAAAAAAATTAACCATCTATTTTATACTATTATATATCATCATGTGGTCAAATGAATGTGGAGCATGGTTTTGAAAAACCATGTGAAAAACATGTTCATGACACTAAACAAAATCTAACAACAGGAATGGTTTCTCTTAGCCACACAAAAGGTCTGTCCAACCCATATTCCTATCCAAAATAAATGAATAAATATATTCCAAGGTTTCCTATAGAGACTTCAAGACTTCCCCAAATCTTTTCTCAAATTATGATCATAGAGAAATAAGTCCAAAACCTGAAAAGGTGCTTTGAAACTCTTAATAAATTTCTAATGTATATAAAAAAATAAAAAAAAATTAATAGTGTAAGGAACCTCAAATTTAGTGGGATATATCATACACACCATTGGTTTAACCATCCTTATAATGTTTGAGATTTTTGGTGCTTGTAGGGATGTCTGGATTTGTTTTATATATCTACATCTAATGTTCCCACATATCATCCTATATATAATCACTCTTCTATAAAAATTAAAAAAAACTGACATTTTACTTTGAAATAGAATCTATTTACTATCTAAAATCCATATTGTAAGTTTGATCAACTAATCGTCTCTCATAATGTCATCACAGTTGTACTAAAAAACATTAATAGTATCTGGCTAGTTTTTCTCCAATTGTGATTTGTGAAAACATTATGCAATGAGTTTCACTTTGTCACTAACATGATTTGTAATTTATATCCCCTCACCCATTATGTTTGAATGATAGTGTGGTTTATCTGACCATAAATGACATCCCCATCTCAGAAACAGAATGAAATATATTCAAATGGATTAAGGGAACATTCTAGTATGATTTTCCCTACTAAAAACTTGTAAATAAAAAATTTAAACAACAACACCATCTATATTAATCATTATTATTAATATTAAAAATCATAGTTCAAAACAATAAAAAATAATAATATTAGAGTAACAGTCAAATTGAAATACAATAATAATGAATATTAAAAGATATCATTACACTATGTTTCCAATGTGGAATCATAACAAGTGTCACTGGAATAAGCTCCAATCACCAACTACTCTTATCTCACCAATAGTATCAAGATACTTCACCAAAGAAGTATGATATTTTCAATTTCATGTGTCTAATTTAATAATATCATTTTATGTATGAAAGATCTTAGGTTGGGGGTGATTATAATAGTTAGTAGGTAAACCCTTGATAATTCACAATACATGCCATTAAAAATGAACATCATAATTTTTTTATAAAATATAATTTTATTATATCATGGGGAATATACTAATAGAGGTATGAATACTTAAGATAGTTTATCAACATAAATAAATTAAAAATATTTAACAATAAGAATTTATAATTTCATTCCTTCACCTTGGAATAACCATCCATGTATATAATACACAAACCTAGACCCACATATGCATGTTTAGTTACAGTTCTAAACTCATTATTGGTCTCTTATCTTCCTCCAAGTTTTCATATAATTATTAATCCCATATTTCCATACACCAATGGAAGAAAACACCAAATTTATTTTAACAGAGCCTTATATGATGAAATTTTATCACATGCTACTATGAATTCTAAATCCTATTATATATAAATTCATTTCGTATTAAAAAAATCCGTGTCCTTTAACTTATTTAATTGAACAATATTCTTTCATTAAACCAAATTCTTAATTATTAATAACATAATTTTATATTAAAAGTAAATAGGCCATCTAACATCCCCTAAATTTAAAATATTTAAAATATATAAATCAAAATTCTATTTTATTAGTAGTAATTCAACCATTTTATAGTAAAAAATTAAAAAAAATCATTGAAAATAGTCCTTCATGTTCATGAATAAGTGGACATAAAATAGAATCCACCTACCAATAAATAAATAATAGAAAAAGAAAAGGAAATTAATAACTACAGATATAGCCTCAAACCCCTACCCTTCATAAGATCAAACATGATCACATGATGATATATTTAATAGAACATATATTTATCTATGATTAATTAGATCTATGTTTCAGGGAGGGAGGATGAATATATCTGTATATATCTATAATAAATGGGGACTTACTGCTAATTACATAGATCCAAAAAACATAGATTGATCAAAGCATGATTCTTGGTAAAAAAGTATCACACCATTTTTTTAGGGTAGAATAATGTTTTAAATAATATGATAATAGAAGAAAAATGATAGTGTATGGGTGAAAATTCATGTTAATGAATCATTATAGGTGATTTTAATGCATGATTCATGGTTATACCACACAATTTCTGAAAACATGCTACAACAATTCACATAATTTATGATAATATTGAGATACTAACATAGATGGTTCATATGGTTATTAAAATTATTCACCAACTATGTGTTACTAATATAAATCAACTAGTGAGACACATAGTTATGCCACATAGTTTTGAAAAATATTATTCCAACTATGTGCATAAAATTTTCCAAAATTTCTTAACCAACTCATTATTCTCCTTGAAACACACTTATATTAACAAAACCATGCACCTACCCACTTAATCCAGAAAATATTTCTTAACGGTTTCCTAGAGATAGTTCCCTTGTCCACCAAATAGTTCTCAAATTATATACCTTTATAACCCACTTCAAAATAGTCCAAATAAACATCCAATGTCACTTTAAATCATTAGAAATATGATATAATGAAAAAATATATAAAAAATAATTTATTTATCTAAAATAAGTGTTTTTATAATTTTGTATTGAAACTAATATTGTTCCCAAATATTAGTGAATATAAAAAATTATGGTTGATGATTAATTCCATGAAATCCTTCAAAATCATGTTGATCTCTTCAACTAAACGTTCGAAGTATATCCAGTATTTTTAGTGTCACATGATTAGGTACACATTCATGATCCATTTTCTCTTTAAAATATAATTCTTTTCCACTATCAACATTATAATCTTAATGCTCTTTTTACGTAAAAAATTTATTAAATAGTGTGTGTTGTCTTTTATAGCTAATATTAATCTAATTTTATCACAAGTTATAGTTACTTCCATCGACACCATATCAAATAATAAACAATTATTTAAATATATAATCTATCATAACCCTTTAATTATAATATAAAGGAACATATCCCAATGATCCAATGACATTAAAATGTGAGAGTCTTGTATCCTTTATATACCAACTGTCCTATTATAGAAATTTCCACATTAGAACAGATGGACTCCTATTAATGAGATATATTCATATATATTCTACCTCATCCTGTAATTTCATTTGTAAAAATGTGTGTTACCATAATCTCTTATATTATTAATGATGGGTCCTTATCCGTATTTATGATGCACTATTCTAGTTTGGTATACATAGATTATATTCTCCTACAAAATTAACACAAAATTTCATGAAATTATTTTTGGACATAATCTCCATCATTTTCAAAGAAAATGATTTTTAGTTTGATCTTGACACATTATCCACAATGGTATTTTGATACTAAAATATCATAACCCCATAAAAATTTATTTTTTTAATAAAACCATATATTCCTGGTCGATTCATGAATAAATATCCAATTATTTAGTAACCATCCAAAGGAATTTTCTAGTATATGACCCAAAATAAATTGTGTGTTATTTATGGATAATAGGCCTTTGGTGTTATAAAACTTTTATAAAGGACACCCAATTCCTATTTCTAAATATACATTCAATAATTAAGAAGTATTTTGCTAATATCAACTCTATTAGAATTTTTTTATGGGGCCTTATTCCCCTTATATCATAATTTTCCTAACCTATAGTTCCTTAGTTTTGAATCACTAACAAATATTAATATTTTTTAAATGTTTTTTCTTCATTTTTTAAAATTATATTGAGATAAGTGTTTTACACTATAATTTATTCCCATACCTCACTTCGTAATCATCCATTCTCAACTAGTGAATGTGGTAGTCATTTATTAATCAACAAGTTATAGAATAGAAATATGACTTCTTTTTAGTCAATGTATATATAATAAATTATCCAAAAAAGAAAAATATAACTTTTGGTTCTAATGATTTAATATCCCTTCATTATAGTCAATATATATATATAAATAAAAAGATATACATTGGATAATTTAAAAAAAATTAATCATTCTGGAAAACCCTCACTACTGTGGACTAAAAAGATTACCCTTAGTCTAAAACCCAAGACAAAATGGGGATATACACCATCAAGAGAAATAAATCATTAGTTATGTTATCTATTATTCCTACTATATATTTTTTAGGTTCTTATAATATTTATTTTCACTGTATGGTGTTTTCTTCCATTCCATAGATCAGTTCAATAGGAAACGTGAACTTTTCCATATCACATCTCTTTAAGCTTTATCTTTGTAATTCAATGTAATCATCTAAGTATATATATTTGAATTTTCCATCTACTCTTAGATACGATATTTAGAATCCCCCATATTTCTTTATTTGGATATCATCATTTAGGATTAGGTCTCGATCATTTTTCAAAACTGTGGTTTAATTCATTATAGTAATACATAGGTATGTTATAAAGTCTTCTCAACTATATAGAAATGGAGATAGTAAAACAAATATACATACCTTATTTTCTAGAAAAAAGTCACTGGAGTACAAATTAATTTGTATGATTCTTAACTCAATCACATTGCCAATAATAATATTTCCTTAAATCATAATCAAATTAATTTATCATATCTTCAGGTACATATTATTTGAAAAAGAAGTATTCTAATAAATAATAATGAGATATTTCTTCATCCTAGTCAACATATTATCCTCTCAATTTGATAAACATTTATTTTTATCTAATATAATGAATAGAACCTGAAGAACCTATCAATACAACAGATCCATTTCCATTATCAATATCTCTATTGGGTTTTCACCCAAAATAAAAATGATATTTTTTATATAATGATATTCATAAATATATACACTCTATTACCAAAAATAAATTCATTTGAGTGATTTATATTCACCTTACCTTTATGCACAATAATAATTAAATTTGATAAATCATTCCTTGGCTTTTAACTCATGATCCATTATTAGTTGTTTCAAAAATTCAACTTTATTAATGATTAATGATCCTAAAATTATTTTAATAGGGAAAACATATATAAAAATGAAGAAGAAAAAGAATATGTAACACTGTGATTTATGTTGTTCAGTAAATGAACCACAAGAATATGTGTAGGAATAATTATTTCACAATTTCTGGAAAAGAAATACATTGATATTTTTAATATATCGTCATAAAAACCTCAATTAAAATGAGTTAATAATGAAAAACTTCTGAATGATAACCCATAATACTACAATTCCACCAACCCCAAAATTAATCAATTATGGTATAACAACCATTGGCCAGATTTCATTAAAGCTACAACGACCCATCAATGTCTACAGTAATTTGTTTCATTTATATGATATGAATGTCCACAACAATATAGTGCCTCTATCTATAGGATTAGGTTACACCATTAAAAATAATCAAACTCCTGCCCACTAATTCAAACTCTATTTTAAATGATCATATATAATAGTTTAATTTTTGTCTAAATGTATTGTTATTTTAAATTTTGATTTTCATTTAAAGAAATAGATGATATCAATGTTATTTTTTATTTATAGAAAATATAATGTTAAATATATAGTTTTTGTAGTTATTCTCCCAGTACGGTGTTCATTATCTCTTTTTCACTAATATCATTTTATGGTACCCAATTATTAATTTGATATTACATATTCTAAATAATATAATACGGACCACACATATTATTATATATTCATTTTACAATTATATTTCCTTAATGATCATTATTTTTCATATGATTAATGTCTAATGTAGAATAATAAGTTGATAATTTTTCTCTTATTTAATATTTGAGCTCACTTGTTTCGTTAATTTATATTCCTTGAATTATGATGTTGAGTATAAAATATTATATTCATATAAGATATTATAGTGTGTCTCAATTAGTGTTGAATTTTAACAATTATTGTAAAATGAGTTTTCTAACTATCTAGTTCACAAAATTATTAAATATTTTATTCTATTGATTATGTAATTATTGTGTGATATAATGTTTAATATATATAATATTTTTAAAATAATGATAGGTTAACCGGAATTTTTATCAAACCCATAAATTGAGGAAATGTTTCTGGAATCATATTATGAAATGTAGTCTTTGATTCCTAAAATTCAACGTTGTTCTTAAACATACCAAAATATACTGTTGAAATGTAGTTTTAGAAACAAATAATTATACCTTATCCATTTCACTAATTGTTATGAATTGGACTTACTAATTTTAGAAATGAAATTTTTTCATATTTACAATTTGAATAATTTTTAATCAATTTGATATGAAGAAAAATAAAACAATTTGAAAGAAAAAAATATATGTTTTTATGGAAATCATTTTCCATTGGGGTAATGTTTTTTCATAGTAAATAATATGGTTATTCACTATGGATGACTTATATTAATAGAATAAGATAATAATATATTTAATCATATAATTTAATATTTGTTACTTTATTGAAGTGGTATATAATAATAATAATTTCAGTTTCACACTTACAAAATAATATTCTTGAAAAAATATTTTTCATGGTGTTTTCCACACATTATTGAAAATTATTTTATAGCAATAATTGAAATTGAATATTATAAAAACATACATTTTTCCTCATGATTTCCAAAATTTTTAATGATTCCTCTTACATTTTTGGTAATAATGAATACATACTATGTTAAAAAACCACTACCATGTTTATTGTTAAAAAGGTTTGATAGGGGTGCAATAAAAAAAATGATAAGGTCCCAAATATTCCATAAGCAAGCTTAAATTTTATTTATTGATGATATTTCAATAAGATGATATATTATATTAAATAATGTAGAATTTTTTTTTAAATATTCACAAGATAGTGTTTTTTTATATTGCAATGCTATAGGTATTTTCATGTTTTCTACCCATCTCATTTACAAAAGGAAACATTCTCTATTTATTTAATCTCAAATTTATGTTATCTAGTTATGATTATTCCTTCCCAATTCAGTTTAAAAAAAAACTATACAAATAATATAGGTTAAATTCTTCTAAAAATTCCAACCCATGGGTCCTTAACAAAATATCCAAATGAGGATTCTCAATTAATATTTAGTCATTTTCATCAAATGATTTTATATATTTTTCTTCTTATTCCACTTAAAAATATTATATAACCATATTCACCTAAATTTATCAAATTTTTCAATATAATAAATTATTTTTATGTTATTTTAATAGAAATTTTATACCATATCTCCATCATATGATAAAATTTAATGTTTTTTTGTATACATATGGACTTCCACATCAATGAAGAGATGTTATTCTCTTTTCATCTTCTCCATTCATGGAATATCATACTGATGGGATTAATGAATATATATCTTATTTTTATAATATTCTTTTGATTCTATAAATATTTATTATTTTTATCAATTTTCTATCTATTTATAGAAAAATTATAACATTAATCATACATATGTAAAAATTATCATGACTATAAAGTGCTGGAATTCATTTATCATCACTAGTATAAATGAATTGTTATAAAAGTACATATATTAAAAAATTAAGAAATATAAAAAATTAATATTATTTTTATATATTTATAATAAGTCCATTATTAATGTACTAGAAGCATAAAACCAAACATTCATATAAAACACAATAGTTTTGAACAAAATATTTATTTTAAATTTTTTATTAAATGTGTAAATGAAAATTATAATGGAATGATATATTTTATAAATAATATTATTTTTTTAGAGTTTTAATAAATCTATATTTACTATAAAAGAGATTTATAATATATATATATAGAGTAACCTGGATTGAGGTTATTATTTTTATAAAATATGATTTATTTATATTATTGTATATATTTAATTAAAAATAAGGTTAATTTTAGGATATTTATCCTCTAAAACCCATTAAGGTTATACATTTATTTTTATTTAAGAAATATTCATGTATCAGTACCCTTTTACTCTCCTTGGTATCATAAATGATTAGGAAAATATTTTTTTAAAGTCAAAAATTATTTCATATTTGATTAGTGATCTTTTTATAATATGTCCATGTTCAAAAATCATACTTTTTTCAATTTTAAGTTATATGATAAAATAACTATGTAAATTTTTTTTTATTAAATTTGACCATCTTTTCAATGATTTAATAGTAATCATGTTTTCATTTTTAAAATGATTTACTTTGGGAAATTTACCAAAGGGTTGTATGGAATATTTATTTTAAGTATGAAATTATTTTATCTCTATAATACAACATCATCGATTTGGGTATTTATTTACAACATTATATAGTTATTTTAAAATTAAATTTTTATAAATAATTTATAAAATTGTTTTTTATGAAACTAATGGAAATATATGAACTGATTTCCTTTCAGACAATTGATCACATTATATTTTTGTTTTATTTAAATTTTATTTCAATGTCTAATGATATTTCTTATGCATATCTAGTGATATGTTCTAATGAATCCATCTATATTCATTATTTTTATGGTTAATAATTTTGTGATACTTAGTTGTTTTTTATGGGTTATACAATGTAAACTTATTGATTATTTTCATGAACTTGGAGAAAAAATTTATATGCATTAAATTATATGATTGGTTTCTCAATTAAATCATTCAAAGACGTTGGGTAATGATCAATATCTTTTGAGATAGTTTCAATTTTAATTGATTGTTAACCCAATTCATTATTTTTTTCTTGGCCACTATGGTACTCTAAAAAGTGAACCATGACCAATGACACAATTTTCTATGATTATTCTTCTTCCAATTCTATTATAAGTTTTATTATTATAATTATATTCTACCCAAGATCATGATTAATTAATGATGATTCCTCACTCTTATGAATAATTTATGTTGAATTTATAAATCTCTATGTCATGACACTTGATTTATGACCTTTGACAGATTGTGTGTGAACGTTGAACATTATTATCATTATCTCATATTATTTCTCTTATATTACACATAAAATTGATCATTTATTGAGAATATTAACTAAGTCTTTTTTATCGTTACATTTTCTTAAATTTATAATGAATGGCATTTAATACTAAATCTCTAGGTATTTTACATTGAGAAATTAATATTTTGGTTAATCATAAATAAATTTAAATAAAATTTGTTGATTATTTATCAAGTCATCAATAAACATAATTTATTATGGTCTCCAACATTACTTTATTGTAATATAAAGTTAATACTCACCTTAAATGATTCAATATTTACATACATCATTCTAGGATAATGTAATTTGGTATTAGATGAGTGTTTAGTTAATTATAAATGTTCTAATATAAATAATATAAATATGGATCTCAATAAAATATTTATGAGATGAAAGTGATTTATATAAATTCTAAAAGTTGTATATGTAAATAAGAATGTTTCATTATTTAGGAAATATCTGAATTGATTTTCACGATGATATGATTTATTACTCAAAAATTAATAATTTAATAATCAGTCACGATGACTTATAGTTTTAGTATATCATAAGAATAAGGAGAATACATTTTAATAGTAATGGTTGAAAATTTTATTGATATTTTAAAACATAGGTAAGCATGGTGTTAAATATATTTATATATATGTTACACAAAAACCTAACCAATAACATATATTTTTATTGAAATAGATACTAATAAATATATGGTTGAAATTCAATAAATCAATATAAAGAGTTACAATCACCTAATGAAATATATTTTCATTTTAATAATATATAAAAAATTGTAATTAAGTATCTAACAATTTATGTTATATGTATATATATATATCATATTTATTTTCCATAAATTATGAACCTTGTAATTTATTTCTTCCTAGCACTAAAAATTGAATTCATCATACATGGGTAAGTGAGGACTATGAAATCCATGGAATGATGCATTATGTATTCACTTCCACCTTTATGGAAGTTTTTACATTCTATTTTATTATTATAATATATATATATATATATATATATATTATGAATATTTATCTTTATTTATGACAAAAAAATCAACTATCTCTATACATGAATTTATCTATATCAAAAAGAAAACATAAAATAGTTCAAAGACATTTATATCTTCATGAAAGTTGACTAAAACATCCAAGTTATAGAATTTAAATAATATTGAAAATTATAAAAAAAATATCTTGTACATTTAATGATTTGGGAATGGTGAACTTTTTATGATGAAGGAATATTGACACCAAGTTTTTTAAGATAGTTCAAAAAGATTAGTATTATTAACACCCAATGTTGAAAAGGGATTATAAAAATCTAATACATGTAATTATTTTTTAATAATGAATTGTATAAATGGTAATTATTTTCAATATGGTTCTAAAAAATTAAATTATGATATTAATGTTTATGGAACATAAAGTTAATACACTTCTTTCAAAAATCATTGGTAATAGTAAATGACCTGGTAACTCAAACACTTTTCATTAAGGGATGGAATATCATGTTAAACTCCTTTCCTCGATGAAAATTCATTTTTAATATTTTATATATTTTATTTATTGGGGAAATGTTTTTTTACCCAAATATATTTCCATGAATTCATTTCAATTCATTTAACAAAGTGAAACTATAATGACCTATGATTTTCATACATATATATTATATATTTTCAGATTAATATTCAATAAATTACACAAATAAGTGTCGGAGAACCAAGATGGTTTATTATATCTGGAGACTAGGTACACAGTTTTATAAAATATGAAATGGTTTACAGCATACCATGGAAATATCATCCCTTTTAGTACTCTTCCCAGACAATCCATACTTAGAATCTTTCTACCTACCATAGGTAAGGTAAACGTAAGAAAGTGTGGGAACACATGCTCAGTAAGGGTAAAAGGTGTAGGTATGTTATCATAACATGAATATTAGGGTATGATAATGTGATCATATAAATTTCAACCCAACCTATGTATAATAAGGATAATAATATTGACTCATAGATTAATAATTTTATGTTATATGATATGAATCATAATGTAATTAAATAATAGGAGCCATAAGAGCATAATATTGGAATAATACATATTTTTGTGGAATAAACAATAGTATATAACATTGTGAACATAAATAAGTAGATACATTTTCACTCATCATGTTAAGGACATCAAAGTATCCCCTTTCATAAACATTTTAACATGAAATAAGGTCCATGAATTATATTATAGACTTTTAATATAAGTCCACACATATCACTATGTCTATATAATCAGGTTTATGCATAAAATTGTGATAATCTAATCACATTCAAGAATTAAATTTAGAACATGTAACTAGGATCACATGTAAAATTTTCGATATGTAATTAGGTTCACTCATTATATAGTTACTAATTAGTTATTGATCTCTACCCAATGCATTGGAGTGAGATATATGCCTTACACATATTTGGTTATAACCTAAACATCATCCATGGTTATAACATAACCACCGTCACTAATTGAAAATCATAAATATGAGAGAAAAAATATAATAAAACATCCATCACATCAAAACCCATGAATTAGAATTGGTTTCATAAAAATTTCATCTCATCATAACGTGTTGAAAAGATGAAGGATTCATAATCATTTAATTATTTCACCATAAAATAAACCATGAAAGGTAGCAGGTTTCATAACATTTATATCATGGAATAACCTGTAGAAGAGATAATGGTTTCATAAATGTCACATAATCAGAAACATATACCATTTAAGGAAACTATAATTGTATCATTAGATCATATCGTATGTAAAGCATAACTAACCTCTACAGATGTCATCTTATATTGAGAATGAATTTGAATGAAAAAATAGAATATTTCTTTAGGAAAGTATCCTCTATTTAAAATTAAAGTTTTAGAACAAATTACTATAATATATTTTAGAAAATATTTTATTTAAAATTAAACCTAAATACTAATAATGTTAAATATAAGGATAACTTAAAATTGTTATTATGTACAATATCCATTCCACCATTAAAAATATTTTTTTAAAACAAAAATTTTGAAAATAAATTTCATTGAAAATAAATTTCATTGAAAATAAATTTCATTGAAAAAAATCATGAAGACATGTAATTTAATATTATAAGAAAATATCAGTTATAATGAAATTAATTTCAATTCATGTTGTACACTTTTTATGAATTATACATCTCACATTTTTTATAAAAGAAAAATAGGCATAGTTTGGAAAAAATCATGGATTTACATTAAATACTTTTATAAAAATAAAGAAACATAGATAAAAATTGAATTAATAAATCATTTTAATAGTGTTGAAAAAATAAATACATTTTTTTAGAAAATATTATTTTTTAAGGGAAATGATTTTTCTACCAAAGATAACAATATAGAATTTTTTCTAATAAATAATATTTTTTACACTGGAGTAAATAAAGGTAAATGGATAGAAAAAAATTTATTATATAAAATTTACCATAATAGAATACAATATATGTGTTTATTTAGAGATAAATCATATGATTTCATCTTTGTATGCATATTGAGGAGCAGTCAGGAAAAACAATGTGATTGTAACCTGAAACCCAAATCACTTTGGTAAGATTCAATAGTAATCCCAATGAAAGAATAAAATTAAATGAAATTGAGAATGTAATGAGTGTAAATAAATTTGTGACCTTACATGTCCACAAGGATTTATATAATCCTCATAGAAAATATTGGTTCATATGATGACATATATCATAGAGAATAAAAATTACGACAATAATCCCTTCCGTTTGGGTAACATTTGATCAATAAACATCATTGAAGTTCGATCCAAAAATGGATATGTGTATCCACATAATTTTCAAGATAATATATTTAAATGAAATTAATAAATATTATACACACAAACATTTCAAACTAATATGTGAATATTGAAATATCTCATATATGTTACGTGGGAGATAGAAATTGCATTACACTTTAGTAATCATTTGAATCATAAGACCGAATGAATAGTTACATAAAATGAAAAATATATTATCTAGAAGAGGATGAAATAAATGATAAAAAATTTCAAAGGGGAACCATATACACCACACACAATAAATGGGTGGTGAATTTAAAAATTTCTCTAACAAATTAAAAAGGGAACATAAATCTTTGACCTTAAGTCTCAACATCTTTCATAGATCATCGAACCTCATTATCCTCAAGTAACCTCATTAGTTTTTTTACACAAATCCTTTTGAGTATAGATTTATGTCCCAAATAAATCTTCTTAGGATGAGAGTATGGGATTTGGGATCTGATTTAGTTAGGTCCCGTTTGATCCAACTGGGTTTAAAGATCTGGATACTAGAGGATATGAATGGATATTTTAATTTAGGTGAGTGGAACCTTTGTAAATTTTTAAAATAAATAGGCATATTAACATTTTTAACTAGCCATAAGGGTATAAAATGGAGTATTATGGATACATATACATTATACCGCAGAAATAATGCATGAAAATATATTTTGTACACATGGTAAGTTCATTTTGACTGTTATCATTTATGTTTATCCCCATCCCTAGGTAAACCCATTTTTATCTAAATAGCACAAAATAACTATTAATATTTTTACTACTAATTACTGTGAAAAATAATGTTAATCATATTTTATAATATACTTTTTTTTTCATTCAACTACTTTATACATCATTCCGTATTCTATGCAATTTTTTTGGAACATTTAAATTATTATCAATTCCACTTATGTCGTGAGAAAAATAGTTTCAAAATTAAAAACATTCAAAAGTTTACAAATGTTTTGTATCAAAATTATATATGAAAATGATTACAAAGAATTAAATAGGGTGGAAATTTATATAATTAAAATAATATAAATTCAAAATTTATTTAGAATAAAATTTTTCTTTATAATTAATTTAAATGAAAATGTTGTTTTTAATTTAAATTCTGTATTTTTCACAATTCTTAAAAAATATACAATTTCATAAACATTGAAAAAATTAACGCTGAACTAATTTTGAAATTATTATTTAGTAATAAAATTAATTTAAACAGATAATGTTTCTAGAATTTTCAAATTTGACATTCCTAAAAATGTTTTAAAAAAATAAGAAATAACTACTTTTAGAGAAATATTGTATTGGCATAAAATTTTATTAATTCATAACTCTTATCAATTAAACACATAATATGAATGTTAAATAGTTGATTGAAAATATATAATATATATTGAATTATAGTCATTCACTAAAACTGGCTTATTTAACATTTTTAAATGATATTATTTTTTGAAAATAAATTGTTTCTTTTTAAATCATTAATTCCAATAATCATTATTTTCATTTATAATTAATTGGTTAACAAACAATTCATTATATATACATGGTAAAATAATATATTTTCATTATTTGATAAATCATAATCATACCATCCATTACAATAGATGGGAGATAACTATCAATTGGATAATAATATTGTAATAGTATCCATGGTTTGTTTAAACTCAGTGTTACTTGTAATGTATTCTAAACTCGGTGTTGCTTGTAACGTAAGATAAACTTTGTGTTGAATGTAATGAAATATAAACACAATGTAAGAGGAAGCATAATATAAACTTGGTTTTATTGTTAATGAAATATAAACATTGTGTTTTTGGTAATAGAAACAAAACACATTGTTTTGTTTAACACAAAACACCAAATATATTAAATTTATTTGAAAGAAAATATTTCACAAATTCATTGGGTGTAACATTGTACCCTACATCAAATAAATTTCTCACTAAAAATTCATCTCATTAATATAGGTATTAGTATTTAAATATTATAGTATAATAACCCACATTATTGAATGTTTTAATAAAACATCCTCTTGAGAAGATAATGGTACATGTGAGTGACATGTAGAATAATGCATACAAGGATCTATAATAGGAAACAATAGTGGGATGTAATGATATGCACATAGAATAAAAGAGTAAATAATTATATATATTGATATATATCATTTTTCATATTTAAGTGGGTTATCCATAAAAGTTTTATGACTACAAAACTATACAACAATGTGGAATGAAAAAGGTCTTTGATATAAAAAAAATGATTATACAAGAAGATATATTTATTTATATATCCATATAGTAATATTGGGGAAGTATTTTTTATCTATATTGAGAACATATCGAAATCTCTATAGATTATATCATTTTTTCTTGGGAAATATTTCCTCCTTTTGAAATCCATTTATCAATTTCTACATCATCTATTACATTAATAGTATTAATTTCATGTTTGTAGCAAAAAAAATATAATAAATGAATATGAATTCCATATATCGCTATTAAAAAAATTTAACATTGATTATCATATACAGATAGATCATCGTATTGTTAAGAAATACCTTAACCTCTAAGTCATCATTTAATTTTAAACATCAACCACTCAATTAATGGTTATCTTATAACCCTTTAAAAATTAGAAATTAATATATAATATTACTAAATTTTATAGACTCATCATTAATCCCCAATATATTTATATATATTTTCATCACATCATAGTAATATGTAAAATATTTGAATACATTGGTTATATATTCTCTTGAATCCTGATAATGAAATAAATTTCAAAAAAACCCCAACGAAAACATGCCTACTTTCAGATTCCTTGAAAAAAACATAGATTATTAAATATATTCAAAAAATAAATCAATTTTTTAAAATACATCAATCATAAAATATACAACCACTTCAAAAAATACATTATCAGTTAGATGTTCATCCATACTATCCAATTTTCATTATCCATTTCAGTCATATATGTATCAAAACAATACACCATTTTCATAAACTCATGATCAAATTAGGGTTTATATTTAATTAAGTACGTTTTTTCAAAAAAATACTGTGTTTCCATTAAATCACATATCCAGTTCATTACTATTGTTCATAATATAATTACATATCCTAAAAAATAAAATATAATAGACAATTGATATATATTCTATATTCATATAACCAAAATTTTAAATTCTACAAAAAAATCACTTCAATCAACTAAATTTTGGCTAAAACAATTAACTAGGCCTTGACATATTATTACATAACAATTTTTTGTTTTCATATGTCATTTTATTTCTCTTTATCATCAGTAATATAACCATTACACTAACAACCTTGTTGCTTCTCTTCATGAGAAATACCTTTATGACATTAATTATCATACTGCTTAGACATTCCACATTTAAAACATTCAATAATAAATGATACATTAGGGAGATAATTATTCTCATAAATTTCATTAACAAAGCTATTAATTTTTATTTTGAAATTAATTTATTTTTTTCCTTATTTTCCACTCTAAAAACCACTTCTCATCCTTCTATGAAATTCATTTTAGTTCTACATCCATCACTCCTAATATATAAGAAACTGAATTATCTTTCCTCTATGGTCTCCACTACCTGAACTCTTAGTGAACATTATCCATATCCTCATTGGTTAGTCTATGTTTTGGTTAATGTGTTAATAGTTAACCTTGTTCTATGATAATTGATTATTAATAATCATAATATAATTCACTTGATTCATTATCCCATTTTTATAGTCACCATCAATATTTCCATCACATTTAATGTTATCCTTATTCATTTTGGTACTCTCTATTGACTAAAACAAGACTCATAATGTCAGTAACACTAATCCAAGTGGAAGACCAAAAAATAATGAAAAAATCACACATTGGATGTATACATATGGAATCCATCTTTTATTAATATATGACAACATAGTTTTATAATATTTTATTCATATTCATCGTTAATTTAAATCATTCATGATTGTCTGTAAGTAAATGGAAAATCTAAAAATCATATCCTCAAGAGTATAAAACCATGTGTACATTATGGAATATTTTCACGAAATAAGTGATAATGGATTCAGACTTAATGATCTACCTTAATAGTTTTTTAGACCTTGTTACACCAATGCAAAATCCACATCCACTTGTATTTCCCAAACATTTAATTAACTTCATTGAAATCATATCATAGATACTTTATCAAAATTCCAAGACATTCCCCTTTAAATTAACTCATCCATAGAACTATCCTTAGAGGCTTATATATGAATGTCCTTAGAAATATACCTAGGGATATAACTAAAATTTTCTTATCATAGTTTCTAAAGTATAACTAAAACATCCCTCAGATACAAAATTTTTTGTCCAAGTCTTTTCATATATAGATATTACTTAATTTTAACTGAATACACCGTATATTACATAAAAACATTAATGAGGTTTGTAATATTTTAGTATATTGTTTTGAAAGATACAATTTTTTTTTAAAATGGTGAAGTATTTTTACATCACATTACTACATTCAAATCTTCACCTTATATATATTTTGTTTCCTAATTATATGGGTGTGTCTTGTGACTCCTGAGGATATAGAGGTTTTTCTAGGAAATATCATGTAATTTTATGGGATGTATGATTTTCTAAATTGATTTATTCTGAGTATAATTTTTTAATTAATTAATGGATTTCACTATGAGTTTAGAGAATTTATGATGTTGATAGGTTTGTTTTTACTAAGAACAACATTTTTCACTATAGAATGGGATTTTCATGTCTTGTAATAGTAGTACATGATTTTTATTGTTCACTATGATCACTTCATGATATGATTTCATATTTCAGATTGTATCATAAAATGTGAATGTTTTACATGTTGTGTAACATTTGAAGGTTAGTTTATCTAAAAATATTATTTTTTTAATCATTTTTATGGAATCCTTGGAATACAAATCATCTAAAAAGATTTTACACCATATAATTCTCAGAAGAGTGTATTTTTTGTGTTTTATTTTAGTGATTCATTATTCATTCAATATAGAACATATTTTCTCACAACTATGAGAGAATTATAGTAAATTTTGTGATCCTTTTCTCATTCCTAATAAATTTTTTCATCATGTAATTTTTTGGGTTGGTTTTCTTGTCTCCCTATATAAAATAATCCTTATTCTGTTTTATTTCATTTTATCATGGTAGTGTTTTTTTCATTATTTGATTTTTGATCTCTAATGTTAATTAAATTTTTTTCTTTAAGTTATATTGTGTGATTTTTCTATAGTGGATATACCATTATTTGTCGTGGGGTATATGTTGTGTGTTATTCATGGATTTTCCTGATCTACCCATTCAAACAACCATTTTTTTGTTGAATCAATTTAAATAGATGTCAGTTATAATTATATGTTATATATTATCATTGTTGAGTTTTTTTTGAAGGCGGATCTCATTACAGGAAAGTATGAACCTGATTTAGAGGTAGCTGGATCCATGTCTAGAATATGTCTTATTAATGGCATTCTTCTATTATTATTAAATTTTTTATAAATGAAATAGAAGGAAAAAATGACTTTTTTTCACTAAAATGGATTTCTGATATAATATTTGTTTCCCCTTGTTTTGGTAAAAAAATTATTTTCTAAGAATTTTGAAATGGGATTAAGAAATGTTTTAAATATTGGTTTTTGATGAAATTGTTTTTCAGAATTGGGCTGATTGGATGCTTGGTGTACTTAAGTGGAAGTTTTATTAATATGAATCATATGATGGTACTGCCGATGGGATCACTAATGGGGTGTCCCTCATATACTTATAAATGTTATATTATTGAAATTATAGTCTCTATTGGTAGGGTTCAATTTTTATGGAGTTATTATATTCCATAGATTCAATTATTTATTATATGAGATTATTCACATGATTATTATATATTGGGGGTAAATGTGCCCTAATTATCCAGGACTAGTGTGATCATTAGTACTATATTTCATGTTCTTATCATTTGTATTATCCTATTTTTTATCATACTATCATTAATTGATTTTATAGGTGATACTGGATTTGATTACATAGATTTATATTAGAAATTTATTGTAATGAGTTTACAATGAATCAAAGGAAATGAAGATAAAGGAAAAAAAAATCAATGATTTTGATAAAAAAACTCTTAAACTATTTATAAATAATTTTTTTCTTTAACATTGAGAATGTTTAGATTATTGTAAAGAGGCTTATTAAGAAACACTTGTGTGGGAACTGAATCTGCCTATTAGCTCAAATGCTTCACACCACCTTGAAGTTGGATATACTATTTGATGTATTTTGATCTAGTGAATGGAAATGAAACAATATAAGAAGGTGAGGATTCTATTTTCAATGTATGTGTAGAAGGTGGTGATATGGTGGGAGTTTTCCCGGGCTATCACGTGGAGCAGTCATATTTTTTTCAGGTTATCTATTAAAGTTAGACCTATTATTTGGGATATTCCAGCAAACTCTAGTTGTATCATTTAATATTATCATATATCTATTATGGAATATTTTTATATCTCATATTGATAATCACTATTGTATATAGTTTCATTCCATATATTTGTTCTTGTTAGGAAAAATTGTTCCCACAATTTGTTGATTTTTTGGGGTTTTAAACAGTAGCCTAATTGGATTAGTAAGGTCCTTTGGGTATCTGATAACTTTAGTTAAGTACTAGTTTGAGTGGGTATCTAGGAATGGTTCATATAATTTTATTATCGTAGTGGATTTTTTCCTTAATAATATTTGCCTTTATATGTTTCGTATACTGAAGATATGATTTTAGAGGCATGAGATGTAGGTTGTTTTGTGTACCCATCCATCTATTTCCATTAAGATACTAATATTTTTGTTGCATATTGGGATGTATTTGTCCTATTTTGAGTTCTTGATCTTAATTTCAATAATTTTTCTAAAGGTTTTCTTATTTCAATTAAGATTATTATATTGTATTATGATATATTCTATTTTGGTGTGTATAGGTATTCTATCTAGATATCTTCCATGAGTTCCTCAAGAGGATTTAGTGGAATCTTCTCAAAGAAATATTCCCATCAACAAAAATTTTAGAGAGGCCATCATTTGATGAGATAGTGTTGTTGATCAGAAGGAACCCTAATTACAGAACATATTTGTTGAGATACATCTAGGATCCCATAGATAAAGGGATCGATCAAATGTGTTATTCTGTGAGAATCCAATATTTATTAAATTTAAAAATGAACATCAATTTGTTGAGGACTGTATATAAAATATTAATCAGATATTTTTATTTTTTATACACATTATATAATCAAGGATTATTTTGAGGTATTCAAATTTAAGGGTCCTAAAAAGTGATGGTGGGATTCCATGTTATAGGAAATATGAATGTGGGAATAAACTAGAAGACTTTTAAGACACTCCATTTTAAAAAGTTTTCTATAGAGTTACTGATTATAGAGTGTCCTCTGTTGTTTCATTATTTGTAGAAGATAGAGCGTATGGTGTTGGTTTACAATAATAAGTTTACTATGATGGTTATTCTCCCTCCATAGGTAGTTACAAATGACAAGTTGTAGGCTCGGATATAACTATGAGTATTTAGACTAGATATCCAACCATAAGTGTTTATACTGAACTATTTAACCCATGCATAGAGGGAATGACATGGTGATGATGGTATAAATTAATATGAAAGCAATGATTTGTTATTCTTCCACTTCCATTCCTCCCAAGAAATGCTTCATTGGTTTACATGGAATAGACAGGAAGTGGAAATATCATCAAATAATTTGTGGAGTTGGTTCTAAGTGGAATACCACCTCATCACCTTCACTGACAACTTGTACCATGCCTATAAATTTATATTAGTGTATAAAGGTCATGTACACCAGAAATTCTGGTCTTTTAACATCAAATAAGTGTATGAGTTGTGTAAATTTTGGTTCATCTAGGTAATTTCATTGGAGATATATTTAGTCCTCAATATAGTTATGGTCCATCATCTCCAAAGGCTATAACAACACATTTAGATACATTGATGGATATTGGTCTCCAACCAAATGCTTCAGGAGTAAATAACCTCCATGTAGTTTATTGGTTTCAGTTATAGGTCAATATTGATCTAGTGAATGATAGTGTTACCAAATTTTATTTTATCATCAGCATCAATTTCATTATTTGATACTAATTATTCCCACTCATTTTTATATATAAATTTTGTTCATATTATTAAAAATCAGGTGTATATCATCTACATTGTATTGTAGGTAGTGATACCTCTTGGGAAGGGGAATGATAAAGTGTTTCATTGTCCTTTTCTCCGATATCAATATCTGATTCATATATTTTATTAGATATTGTCATTATCAATATGGATTTTATTGACATCATTATTGATATGCATTGGAATATTTCTTAATTTATTGAGGCTTATTGTTATCATTGGAATTTATCATTCCTAAAATTTAATGGGAGGTCATGAGTGTTTCAGAGAGAGTGGGATTCAAGGCCCAGTAATACCAAACCTTCAATCATAGATCTTAGAGGGTTTTTTTCTATTGTAGGAGTTATTCCTGATGGTGTTTATTCTGTTGTTTATCTCTACATTGTTGAATGGGATTATCCTGACATTTATCAAGATATATTTCATGGTCTTACTTCAGAGAGGGGTGGAGTTTAAAATTAATTTATTTCTTGGTACATTACCAATTTTTATAAATTCTTATCAAATGGAACTATAGGAGAAAAATAATATCATGATTCTTCAAGATAATCTTATAGTGAATGGTTTATTTCACCCTATTGTTTCATCATGGGCATCCCTAGTGCTTCTTTCCCCTAAGGAAGAATATTAAATTGTATATTTCAGGTATTATTATAAATTTAACTGGTTAATGGTTATGAGAAGTATTCATTTTCCCCATGTGGATGATATGTTTGGACAGTTAAAGGGGGATGGTTGGTTTTGCTGATCGATCATCAACATTGTTATCATCATATTGTGGTTTGAGATACTAATGAATCGAATACAAATTTCATGATATTGTATATCCATCATGAATATATTTTTATTCACATGTGTATGAATAATTATCATGAAGTTTTTATTCCATTGATGAATCTGATATTACATTAGTATAATTTCGATTTTTATTATTTTTCAGGGAGGAATTTTTATATTTATTATCTAATATTGATAATGAGAACGATTTGTGATTGGATTTAGAGATCTTAAGGTGTTAATGTTTATTAGTAAGGCATTAAAAAAGTCATATCATGATAAAAATCTGATGTTCTTGGGAAATTTGATTTATGATCATAGTTTATCAGTAGATCCAGATAAGGTAAAGGTTGTTTTGTCTTTTGAAGAACCACATAAAATCTTTGAGACTACAGTCATCCATGGTATTTATAGATATTATTTAAGGTTCATCAAGAATTTATATAATTTGGAATCACCTTTGAATATTATAAATATTAAGGTATTGAAATTAAAATGGGATGAAAAGTGATCTCTTATTTGGAAAATCTAAAATGACTTCTAATATAGACTCTTATTCGAATCTTACTGGATCCTAGTAATGGGTATGTGGTTTTTAATATTCCTTTTTGCACTAGTTTGGGTTTTAATCTTATTAATGATGATCATTTGGTGGATTATGTCTCTCATAGGCATCTAATACACAAAAATAATCACTCATTCATGATTTACATCCTTTAATGGTTATTCATGCAATCAAGAGTTGGTTGAACTGCCTTTTTAGGGATTGATTCTGTGTCTTTTCTAACCATAAGAGTTCAAGATACATATTTTCTCATAAGGACATGACTATAAAATAGATTTGATGTTTTTAAAACATTTAAATGTTTTAAATTAACACCACACAAATCCTGAGGATGGGGGATATCATTTTAAATCCCCATATCATCGAAGTACCTTCCCATGCTGTTTTGGAATCAAAGGACGAGTGGAACCTTATATGACGTTTCACTCAGTTGCACCAAGATTTTCACAAGTTTGTTTCAGGTATGGTTATTAATAGTGTTCATTTAACATCATGTATCCATCTATTTATTCACTAGATTCAGTTTAAAATAACGAGTTCAGGGGATTTCGAGTAACCCTTTATAGTGGGGATATCGTTTGAAGTTGATGTCTCTCTTTAAATGGTATTCCTGGATCTGTGGATCAGTTTTCCATCCTAGTATCAATTAGGCAATTAGTTTGTTTTGGATATTTAGTGTTATTGATAGTGTATTCGTATTTTAAATATGAATATGAATTATGAAAGGAGATGGTGATTTAGCTGGTTGGGTATTAATCATTACATTTCATAATATGTGTCCCACTACTACACATGTAAATAGATAAAGGAGGAGCATATGAAACCTTCTGGTTTTTTCCATTCTCATTCAATGCTAGTTTAGAAATGGTATTACGTTTACATAGATATTTTTTTTGGATAACCATTAACTGCAAGAGGGTGTAATTATATTTTTTTTTGTTATTGATCAGTTTTCAATGTCATCACAATTTATTTCAATATGGGACAACACTATTTTTGATGATCTTGTATAGATAATTGTAAAATAAATCGTGAAATTTCATTGGGTTCCTTATGAAATTGGCTCAGATAGGGATCCTGGGTTTTCCTTATGGTTATACAGTAGTCTCCAAAAGGTTATTTGGACTTGGGTTAGGATGATTACAACATATCATCCATAGAAATATGGTCATATGGAGCATTATATTCAGATCCTAGAGGATATTCTCTTAGTATCATCGATTTCAATCATAGAGAAACCCATGATAGGGAAATGGGTTTGATAAAACTAATGTGATCATTAACATAATCCATTCCTAGAATGAATATGAATTTTATCCTTGTAATATATTCATAGTAAATCATAAGTAACATAAAGTGTTGAAATAGTTGATAGAGAATAATTTTGAAATAAAAATCATAATGAAAATTTATTAATTAAAGGAACCTTTTTTGAAAATAATATTTTGAAACTATTCATTTAAAATATATTTTAAATTCATTTCATTGAAAATAAACATGAAAACATATAAAGAAATATTTCAAAATCATTTATAACATTTCTTCTATAAAAATTCGTTCCATTATAGAAAATAGTTTTTAACATATTGAACATTTTGAATTTAATTTTATATCAAAATAACATTAAAATCATAATATGTATTCTTTAATGAAAATATTATTCATAATAGTGTGAATTTTCATTCATGCCATTCACATTAGAAAAAATAATCCTTTCACATTTTTTGTAATATCCAAATGGAATTATTTGTATTAGGACAATGATAATCCATTAAAAAAAATTAATTTTTTTTTTAAAAAAATTCAATAAATCATATTAATAGTGATACCAAAATAAAAATATATATTAAATACGTGTATTTTAAAAAAAATTGTTTTCTACTAAAGAAATAATGAAGAAAGAATTTTATGAAAAAAACATTACTCTAAACACTTTAGTACATTCATAGTGAAAAATTAATGTGAAACATGTATTCTAAAATTATAATAAGATTATAATAAATTTAATGTGTTTATTTATTTTTAGATCAAAAAATTTCATCATCTGATACATTATCATGATCAATTCTGATAAAAGATTTTATTTTAACATATCAAAAAAAATCTTTACATTGAATTGTAAGCGCCGTGAATGAATAAAGATAAATGTAACATATAATCCCATGAGAATATATATTTTAATGAAAATAAAATCCATAGTTGATTTCTAAACTCCTCAAAAATAATATAGGATCATTAAATAACATGTGTCCTAAAGAAGAATATTTATAAAAAATATCCCTTATTTCCTAGGTATCATTTAATATATAAACTTCATGAATAAGATATCCCAAGATGGTTATAAAAACACAAATAATTTTCATAAGAAGAAATATAAATGAATTTAATTGATTTCATATAACCAAAATATATGAAAAAATATGTTAATATGGAATGTATCTGACCAAAAAAATTGAGATGAAGATCCCTTACCGCATCAGTAAACATTTGAATCATTATCCCCAAAATAGAATGACGTCAAATGAAAAATTAAAAATCATGAATAGGAGGAGATTCAAGTCATAACGTAAAAAATGTAATTATATTTAAAAAATATGTTTTAAATTTTCATATGTACCCCAATAATAAAATTGTGAATATAAATCCCTTTCCATATTTCTTGACGACATTCGTTCATGTTCGAACCACCTCTTCCTTGGGTAACTTCTCTAGTCTTGCAAAAAAATCCATCAAAGGAAAAAATTATAACAAAAATAAGGCATCAAGGATGAGACTATGAATGTTGGGTAGTTATTTGGGGATGGAATGGTAGAATCAAAAGTTTTTGATGGTATGAGTAGGAGCACAGAGGGGGTGTTCTTTTATAAGTGACATGAGTGGCACATTTTTAGTTATTTAAAATAAAAATATGTAACAACATATTTCACATGCCAAAAGTGTCAAAAATATGATTATTATCTATAATTATACTATATAGTGCCCAAATATGGCTATAAAATATATTACATACAATTTTTTAGTTCAAGTTAACACATATCTTTATTATTAAACCCCATGTAAACCCATTATTACCTTAACTATGGAAACTTATTTATCTTATTATTATTATTATTATTATTAATTATAGAAAATATCAAGTTTACCTTATTAGGTAATAAAAATTATACTCATTCAAAATACGTAAGAAATTTTTATAAATTCAATTAAATGTTGTGGAATGATTTTATTAAAATTTAGTCTTGTAGAAGTGATAAGAAAATATGTTTTCAAATTGAAAACGTTCAAAAGTTTCCAATGATTTTACATAATACATCAATGTTAAAACTATTCAAATGACCTAAATTAGGTTCATATATATTATTTATAAAATTTTAAATTAAAAAAATATTAAAATAAAATGTAACATTTTTTATAATTAAAATGAAAATGTTGTTTTCAATTAGAATTTAATAATTCCCATTATTCACCAAATATTATTATCCCATTCATAATAATCTAAAAAATTAATACAAATATAATTTCTTCCTGAAAAATTTTAAATTTTAATTTATTTATTAAGTTAAATTTACAAATAATTAAAATATTATTTTTAAAAAAAATTGTAGCAAATGGAAAAAACACTAATTTTAATAAAAATATAGTTTATAAATTTAAAATTTTAATTTTTTTTAATGTGGATCCATGTTCACAAGAACAAGGAACATTTATTGAAAAAAAACTGTTACAAAATTCTAAAAGAACGGATTATTTTACAATCTTCTTCATGGAGGGGATTCAAATCCATATAGAGGTCATCTAACCATATGATGTCATAGTTTGACCCCTTATTGGAATGTCCATCTACAACCATGTTTTCTTCAAAAAACATATTCATAATAATATGACTGATCTCTATGAGGGAGTGAATGAAATACATCCATCTAGTTGTGAGCTGCCAATCGAGATGCACCATTCCTTTCTATAAATCATTCATGATTGAATACAAATAGTAATAATATTAAATAAATAAATTAAATATAATATATAATTATTATTAAAATAATTCATCAAAAATCATTTTTTAATTTATTGAGGTTAAACATGTTTGTTTTCATAAAAATTGTTTTCTTCCAAAAAAAATTCATTCACATTCAGATATTTTTTATTTTAATATACATTTAATTAGTTACAAAATTTGTAAAGCCAAATACAATAGTAAAGCATGTATTCTAATAATTTAGATTATCATATTTTTACTTTACATTCGAATAGAGGTGATATATTTATTAAATTAAATAATAATATTTTAAAAGTATGTCAAGTATGGTTTATACTAAGTTTTTCTTGTAATAAATGAAAAAATTAGTGTTGTATGTAACAAAAGTTAAGGTACGTATTGTTTTTATTGATATATAAATTTAGTGCTGTCGACAAAACAATCTATGATCAGTGTTTCATGTAACTCAATATAAAGTAGGCTTTTGGGTGAGAAAATCTAAATTCAGTTTCACATGTAATAGAAAATATCAACAAGAGTAAATTATTTTTAAAAAAATATATTTTATAAAAAATTTCAGTGTTACAGATGCATTCTAAAAAAAGAATTATAACTATGAATTTTAAATGATGAATAAAATTCTATTTAATAGAAAAAATTATTCATTTATTAAATATCATAAAATGATATATATATATATATAATGGATTTATTTTCATGTTTCACCATATATTATTCATATATTATATAAATTTTCTGGACAATCATGTTTTTATTATCAATTTGTTTTATATATTAGGTTATTTTATATGACTTGAATGTTTTATGAAACCGAATTTTAAATCCCATGTTTTATTATGAATAACAAATGATTTTAATTTTGATGTTTTATTAAATCCATTTAATATCCTTGGGATATTTATTATTTAAATATTTAATGATTTTTTTCCATATGTATTTATAGATAAAATATGTCTAGGGTCTTTTATCACCAACCACAACATTTGATAAGAGTGTATATCTCATTATATATGTATTCATGTGTAAATATTAATTTTATATAAGGGAAAATAATTATGTAGATCATGAATGAAATGTTTCCCTGTATTTATATTTATAACATAGTCAATGGTTATTATTTATTATGATATTATGGTCACATTACTCAAAAGTTATATAATAATCATAATTTCTATTTGTTAACTATTATTCAATGAGGTTGATCTTTTTTGGCATTACGTTTGTATTCTAAGTACTTTGTAGATCACATTAATCTTGTAATTATTTTGTAGGATGTTTTGAAATTTCACTTAAGCTTATATTTTTTACGTAGGATCCTCAACTAATCCTTGATGAACTGATTCTAGTTCCCCTACTAATAATTTTAGGTCACCCATTTTTTATATTTCCATTTGTCATGATTTGAATATATGTCTTAAAAATAGGATATGAAAAATATTTTCCATTATGGTCCCATTAATGTGAAATGGTCATGTTTTTTTGAAAAATCATCCTTTTATTTTTCTTGTCTCTAAAGACATGAAACTAATAAATTCATGGGTTATTTTATAACGACCCATACTTTACATACATTGTTATTACTTCATAATTTAAGAACAGTTATTAAAACATATAACAAAACCACAAAAGGACCGTATAGGTATAGTGTCTTTAGAAACTGGGAAACATATAGAACTGGTTTATAAATCATCTATGTTGTCTCCCATTTATTTCATCATATCTAGAGTCCATTTGGAATATTCTACTTAGTACCCTTCTTCCTGGCCTGGGGAAAGAAAACATACAAAAGGGTGATCTCAAATGCTCAGTAAGGGTAAACAAAAGAAATATCAATCACATCATATTTATAAGAACATAACATTTTGGAAAACATAACCTGCAAAAGAGATCATAATATCATAACATGGGATAAATCATAGTGGTGAAATGTAATCCCAAATAATCATAACATAAAACATGAAACTATGTGGTGTACACACATAATCATAGATAATTATTTCTCATTAGTCAAGACTCATTTCCAAGACTATCTATGCAGACAAAGTCCATTTCTGAACCGAGTTCACTCTTCGTTTTAGTCCTGTATCACTGAACTGGTCTAACCTGACATTCCAACCATGCCTATCTCATGAGATATAAATCTTTACCCAATGCATTTGAGGGAGATACAGTTCCCACCCATCTCATAATGATACCATTCTTATGTGTTCCACAAAATCATAAATCATATATCATAACATAACCCATGTCATAAAAATGGTATTATTAAACATCATGCCATCATAACACAATCTATATAAGATAGAAGGACATCACAAAAATAATTCCATCATAACATAATCAAAAAAAATGTAAAAATAGGGATAGAAAAAAACCCTATATTATCTTAGATTGAAAATAATTTTGATAAAACACTTGAACTCCATTCTTGAGGAAAATATCCTTTCTACTTCAAAATCATTTTCCTTTCTTAACATGTCATATAATTTTAAACTACAATAAGTTGATTAAAAATAAACTTGAAAACTTTTGAAGGAGGCTTCATGGAAATAATGTTTTAAAAATCCATTCATGCTGTATAAGTTAAAAAAACATTTTTCTTGTACTTTGGCGGGAAAAGTCAAATAGTACCTCGTACGAAAAATGAGAAAAGATTCCTTTCATTTATTTAACTAAAAACTCAGAGAAGGGTAAAATTGGATTTAAAAAATTGTATGAGGATAATATTACATATTGAGGAAACATGGATGTGGATGATAAATATTCCCCAACAAATTCTGAAGTATAAACAATATCAGATAAAAATTGAGATTTGTGAGATTTTCCCTTACCTTAGGTCTAATTTGCTTCATACGTGTCCGAACCTCCTGTATAATGAGTTAAATAATTTCATTTACTTATTCAAGAATCATTCTCATTGTTATCATATCATATATGGTCATATTCGTATCTTCTTATTAGTAATATTTCATTGCTACTTGTTATTTGGGTGTTTATTACTTTTTGTTCTTATGCCCGTTTTGTCGAATAAATTCTTATTCTTCTTATTAGGTTATAGATTCCCCATTTTCAGAATGTTATTAGTGTAATATATATCTTATTTATTCATTAATTTCATTTATATAATCATTATGAAATGAAGATCATGTAGAATGAGTCGCATTACATCGTTGAGACGGTTGGCCGTACGTACGCAAGAGCAATGATATTGTTCCCATGATCGTGGAATTGTATTGAAGTGTATGTATAATATTTATGAATCAATATAACTTTAAAATAATCATTTATACTTATTCTTTACACCATTATACCCATCCAATTAATGTGGTGGTGGAAAACAGATTACACCACGGCGTGGAGACGGTATTCTGTACGTATGCACGAGCGGTGATTTCATTTTCCATAGGATGGATAGAAGGTGAAATAGTGTTGTTTCATATTGATAATAACATATTAGTATATGAGTGATACAGATGTTATTACTTCATAATGAAACAACTAATGAAGAAGAAGTTTAAGAAGAAAGAAATTGGAAAGAATCGGTAATGGATATTTCCTCTTCTTTGACGTGTCTCTTCTTAACATCCTCTTAGAGAACTAGGGATGGACATTTAAGAATACCAGGACCTCTAGGATGTTTCTTGGGAAGTGTAGAAGATAATTTTTCAGGGTTTGGCCGAGCATGATGGTTCATAGTGGTGTTAGGAGGAGAGGGAGGGGTTCCCTTTTATAAGGGAGGAGAGGGGCACCTTTGGAAAAACTAAAAATATTATTTTATTATAAAGTCATATTCGGTTTTTAATAGCTCCAAATTGATTTATTTCGAAGCTAATGTTGGGATGGGTCGAAACCCTCTCATCCAATAGAATTTTGACAATTGTAGGTTACTATTTTAACCTTATCATTTAGATTTAACTTTAAGTTCAATAATATTACTTTTACTGTGTCTTCTTGTTTTCTTACACTCTAAGGTTAATAAACATACTATAACAAGCCAAAAAAACCCCATGTTGTTTATTATTAATATATATAACCTTATCTATGTCATTTGGTTGAACCATGGATTTTTAGGAATAAAATAACAATTAATAATATAATATTGGTTTTAAAAACAATTTTATGTCAGTTTTGACACTATTTGGTAATTGATTTTTGTTAAAGTCAAAACAACATTATTATTTCTAAAAAAGTTAATTAAATCCTTAATAACATGTCATATTAACCTATAAAATTAGTTTAATTTACAAGAAGTCTCAAATTACATTTATTTGGGTTTTTTATAATATCAATTATGTTAATATTTCCTTAATAAGGTAATTACTGCATCATCATTGTGTCATAAATAAATTAAATTATTTGATGTATAAAAATTATAAATAAAGTACCATTATGTAGGAAAGATTTTTATATTTCTAATTAATATTTATAGTATAATTTATCTTATGTATAACCCTATATTAAAAATGTTTTAGTTATTAATTTTTGATTTTAACTATTTTAACTATTCTTTAAATAAAATAATAATAAATGTCCTAATCTAATCCAAGTGGACCTAAATGGTCATATTTTATTCCTAAGGTTGTTTTTCGTCGAATTACATTTATCCAATAGAATTAGGACATGTGTTAGGGTAATAATAGTATCATTTTTACCCTTAATTACCCTATTTACTATTAACCGTGGTAAATAAAAGTAAAAGGTTACTATTCACAAAAAATTATTTTCATCTCATTGAACCACATATTACTTACTGACATCAACCGTGCCTCCATAATTTTTTAAATTCCATTCACAAAAGCGGTAAAATTAAATTTTATGTAAATTTGCAAATTCTCATAGGAGGTGGGTAAAAGACGGTCAAAAGTTCAATAAAATTTTTATATATCTAAAATTTTTATAGAATGAATCCAATGAATTACATTCAACATACATATGGATTTATGTATCAATTTTGACCTAAAATAAATTTAAATAAAAAAATAATTATTTAAATAAAAAGTCGGTTTTTAAATAGTAACCCAGTGTTTTCACTATTCATCAAAAATTGAATGTTTTCAGAAAAATACCAAAATTTCATCCTAGGATAATTTCGATATTACGAATCCAAAAATGAAGTCCATTTTGAAAAATAAAATTTATAAAATTTCAAAAGGTGTTTATTACTATTCATAACAGCTAGTTTTAATAATAATTTAATAGTATATCGTTGTTTAGTGAAAATCGATATTGGGTACAACACAAGTTATCGAGGAATGTCGTGATTTCATGTAAAGCAAGCCAAGATAGTGTTGTGTGTAGTGATAGATTCCATTGATGATGTATAAAAAAAATATTTCTCATAAAAATCTCTGGTGTTACATTATACCCCCCTTAAATTGAATTTTTCCCTGAAATTCATCACTTGGTAACAAACAGATGAGGATTCATCTCCTTCATCATATCCTCAAACTCCCATGTAGCTTCTTCTAATTAGTGGTTCCTCTATAAAACATTCAACAAGTGAGTGGTCTTGTTCCGTAGGACTTTTTCGCTACGATCCAAAATCTCTATCGACTGTTCTTCATAAGAAATATCTAGCTCTAGTGGTACAACTTCTGAGCTGAGTACATGTGAAGGATCAGGTATGTACTTTCTCAGGAGCAATACATGGAATACATCATGAACTTGATATAGATTCGGTGGAAGCGCCAATCGGTAAGCTACCTTCCCAACACGATCCAGTATTTCGAATGGACCGATATACCTAGGGCTCAGCTTTCCATTCTTTCCAAATCTCATTACTCTCTTCCAAGGAGATATTCATAAGAACACATTATCACCCACTTAAAACTCTAGGTTGTTTCTTCGGTTATCGGCATCACATTTTTTGTCGACTCTGAGCTGCTCTTATGTGTTGTTGAATAGATCGGACCTTTTCTGCCATCTCATAAACAAGATCAGGTCCTAATAGCTTTCTTTCCCCAACTTCATCCCAACAAGTTGGAGTTCAGAATTTCTTTCCACAGAGAGCATCATAAGGAGCCATCTGAATATTGGAGTGAAAGATATTATTATAAGAAAATTCCACCAAAGGTATGTGTTGATCCCAACCACCTTTGATGTCCATAGAGCAATCTCTTAACATGTCTTTTAGAGTTTGAATTGTTCTCTTAGACTGACTGTCTGTCTGAGGATGATAAGCAGTGCTGAAGCTCAACTCTGTATCCAGATTATGCTGAAGACTTCTCCAAAACATTGAGTTAAACCTCGGATCCCAAACATATATAATGGAAAGTGGTACTCCATGCAATCTTACCACTTCCTTTATATATATCCTGGCAAGCTGATCAAGAGAAAATCCTCTCTAATAGCAATGAAGTGTGCCGAATTCGTAAGACGATCAATTATAACCTAGATAGCATTATTGTCTTTGGATGTTTTAGGAAGTCTAGTGACAAAGTCCATAGTGATGTTTTCCAATTTCCAATCGGCTATGAGTAATGGTTGTAACATCCCCTTAGACTTCTTTCTCACAGCTTTAACTTGCTGACAAACCAAGCATCGAGAGACATATTCAACAACACCTCTTTTCATGCCATCCCACCAGAAGTACTATTTCAGGTCCCTATACATCTTCATTCTTCCAGGATGAATAGATAATAAAGAACTATGAGCCTCATCCAGAAGCTCCTTTTTAATTCTGGGATGGGAGGAACACAAACCCATTTCCTAAACCTTATTATCCCATCACAATCAAGGTTGAATTCAAGAACATTTCTCACCTTCTTTTGTAACTCTATATCTTCTTTCTGTGCCTCTTTAATATTCACATGTATAGAAGGCTGAACAATCATTTGAGAAAGATAAAAATTTTCCCCTTTCATTATAATTCCAAGATTCATCCTTTGTAAATCCATAAATATTGGATCTTTTGTGATCCACATCATGGATAAGATGGCATGGTCTTGTTGACTTAATGCGTCTGCCACCTTGTTTGCTTTCCCAGGGTGGTAATTAATTGAGCAGTCATAATCCTTAATCAGCTCTAACCATCTTCTTTGACTCATATTCTTCTCCTTCTCTGTGAAAATATATTTTAATCATTTATTATCAGTAAAAATATCACACCTTTCACCATAAAGATAATGCCTCCAAATATTTAATGCAATGATTACAGCAACTAACTCCAAATCATGTGTTGGCTAATTTTTCTCATGGATTTTCAACTGTCATGAGGCATAAGCTATCACCATATCATTTTTCATGAGAACACACCCCAATCCCTTCTTGGATGCATCACTATAGATCAGAAAACTTTCTCCACTACATGGTAGTGTGAGCACAGGTGCACTGGATAACCTGCTTTTCAACTCCTTGAAATTCTCTTCACATTCCTCCATCCACATGAACATAACTCTTTTTCGAGTCAACCTATTGAGTGGATTAGATAATCGTGAAAAATCTTTCACAAAACGTTGATAATATCCAGCGAAACCAAGAAAACTTTAGATCTCAGTTACTGTTGTTGGTCTTGACCATCTTTCAATAACCTCGGTTTTGGGGATCCACAGATATCCCCTATTTTGAGATTATGTGACCCAAAAATGAAACTTTTTGAAGCCAAAATTCACACTTGGTAAATTTGGAATAATGCTTCTCCTTTCTCAGGGTTTTCAATACAATTCTCAAGTGATCTTCATGTTCTTCCTTTCTATTTGAATAGAAAAGAATATCGTCTATATAGACTACCACAAACTGATCAAGATAGTCTCTAAATACTCTATTCATCAGATCCATGAAGATAATAGGGGAATTAGTAAGACCAAATGGCATCACTATAAATTCATAATGTCCATACCTTGTATGGAAAGCCGTATTGGGTATATCATCCCTTTTGACCCTTAATTGATGATACCCTGAACAAATATCAATCTTAGAAAAGTATTGAGCTCCGCGTAGTTGGTCAAATAAGTCATCAATGCATGGGAGAGGATATTTGTTCTTGATAGTGATCTTGTTAAGTTCTCGATAATCAATGCAGAGTCTCATTGATCCATCTTTCTTTTTAACAAACAGAACAGGTGCTCCCCAAGGTGATACACTAGGGCGTATGAATCCCTTATCAAGATTCTCTTGGAGTTGCTTCTTTAATTCCTACAACTCAATTGGGGCCATTCTATAAGGTCTCTTTGAAATAGGTAAAGCACCCGGTATGTGTTCTATTGAAAACTCAACTTCATTATTCGGTGGAAGACCTAGAAATTCCTCCGGAAAGACATCATCAACTCCCGTTCAATGGTCATAATCTTAATCGTGAGTTTCTCTCCAACCATTTGAGATAAATAACCTTCATTTAGTGGAATCAAGACACATAAGATGGGATAAATTTCCACTGGAAGGTTATGTTCATCCTTGCACCGATAAACGATCATAGATTGATCTGGAATATGAAATGTGACTTCCTTCTTTGGTAAATGATATGAGCTCTATATAAATAAAGCCAATCCATGCCATGAATCACATCCAATTCCACAATAAGAAGGATCACAAGATTTGCAGGAAACACTTTCCCACAAACTTCAATTGGAGAAGAATTATAAACTTTTGATGCGACTGTTGTGTCATTAGGGGTTGTCATAGCTAACTCAACATATAATTGTTGAGGTAATACGATGATACCCTTAGAAATTTCTTCAGAAATAAAATAGTGGGTGGATCCAGAATCAAATAAAACATTTTCTACATTAGAGTGGATGTTATGTGTACCTTTCACCACTTCGTTATCGTACTCCACATGGCTGATAGAAATTGCATGTGACTTTCCTTTGTCATTAGCCTTAAGAGTTTGTTGATGTTGATCATCATCAACAACCCTTGGATTAGGGCATTGATTAGCATAATTCCCCATTTCCTTGCACTTTTAACATTTTATTTGTAGGAGGTGCACTCTGTATAGCCTTTTCTTTGTTCGCATCACTAGACATCTTCTTCCCATCATTGCGGAATTCATATTCCCGATGACCTTATTTTCCACATTTGAAACATTTAGTTTTCCCTTTAAGACAACTCCCTCCATGTTTCCTTCCACACTTTGAGCATGAGGGAAAACTCATCTTCTTTTTAGTGTGGTCTTTATATTTTCCTTTGAATTCCATTTTCCTTCTATTATCAAACGAATATGACTGATGGGTTACTCCAATCTCCATCTCAACCATGAGAGCACATCGAACGATTTCCTCATAGCTATTGAAGTCCCTTATGGCTAATGCCATTAGAAGAATTTGTTTTAAGCCACTAAAGAATCGATCGATCATACTCTAAGGTTCGATAACAATCCCGGATGCGTACCTTGAAAGTCTCGTAAAATTTGCTTCGTAGGTACCAACAGATTCATTATCCTTTTGCTTCAGTTCAGGAAACTCCTTGTCTGTCTTTTTTCGAAGAATACGAGGGAAGTACTTATTGAAAAATAAGTTCTTGAACTCGTCCCATTCCATGGATTCCATTTCATCCCTTTACCTTGTATTATTGATAAGATTCCACCATTTCTCAACTTCACCTTCTAAACAATATACTGCTAAGATGACTTTATCATGCTCAGAACATTGATGAACTGAAAATATATTTTCAGTAGTACTGATCCATTATTCCGCAACTAATTGATCAGTAGACCCACTGAAAGAAGGTGGATGCTACCTCATGAAGGATTAAACAGAATGTTACTCCTTCCTTTGCTCGTTTGGAAGTCATGCATGATTAATATCTTGAGAATGTTGTGTGAGAATGGCTACAAGATTTTTTATTTCAGCTCCCATAACGTTTGGTTGCTCAGGGGGACAATCATTGCATTGCCCGTCACATTCCGCATTAACGCAGTTCCTTCAGGTTCCAGCCATTGACTAAAACCAAGAATAATAGTGTGAGAAACAATTATTATAATAAGAAAACCACACAATCAAGAAGAAAATTTTACACTTAAGGTCTTATCTCAGGTTATTCATGGCCATTTCTAAAACACTAATATTGTGTTCTATGCTTATACATATCCTTAGGGTTCTTACTAAGGCTTTCACAACCTAGTTTCCAAAGGTTTACTATACCTTTCCTCTGATACCAACTATAACAACCCATACTTTACATACATTTTTATTACTTCATAATTGAAGCACACTTATTACAACATATAAAAAAACCAAGAAAGGACCGTATAGGTATATTGTCTTTAGAAACTGGGAAACATAAACAGCTAGTTCATACATCATCTACATTGTCTCCCATTTATTTCATCATATCTAGAGTCCCTTTTGGCATATTCTACTTAGTACCCTTCTTCCTGACTCGGGGAAAGAAAACATACAAAGGGTGAGCTCAAAATCTCAGTAAGGGTAAACAAAAGAAAAATCAATCACATCATATTCAAAAGAACATAACATTTTGGAAAACATAACCTGCAAAAGAGATCATAATATCATAACATGGGATAAATCATAGTGGTGAAATGTAATCCCAAATAATCATAACATAAAACATGATACTTTTTTGCGTACACACACAATCATAGAGAATAATTTCTCATTAGTCAAGACTCATTTCCAAGACTATCTTAGTAGACAAAGTCCATTTTTGAACCGAGTTCACTCCTTGTTTCAGTCCTGTATCACTGAACCGGTCTAACCTGCCATTCCAGCCATGTCTATCTCATGAGATATAAATCTTTACCCAATGCATTGGAGGGAGATATAGGTCCCACCCATCTCATAATGATACCATTCTTATGTGTGCCACAAGATCATAAATCATACGTCATAACATAACCCATATAATAAAAATGGAATTTTCAAACATCATGACATCATAAAAAAATCCATATAAGATAGAAGGAAATCATAAATATAATTCCATCATAACATAATAAAAAAAATGTAAAAATAGGGATAGAAACAGAAACCTATATTATCTTATATAGAAAATTATTTTGATAAAACACTTGAACTCCATTCTTGTGAAAAATATCCTTTCTACTTCAAAAACATTTTCCTTTCTTAACATGTCATATAATATTAAACTAAAATAATTTGATTAAAAAAATGAAAACTTGTGAAAGAAGCTTCATGTAAATAATGTTCTAAAAATCCATTCATGCCATATAAGTTAAAAAAACATTCTTCTCGTACTGTGGCTGGAAAAGTCAAAAAGTACCTCGTACGAAAAACGACAAAAGATTCTTTTCATATCTTTTACTAAAAACTCACCGAAGGGTAAAATTGGTTTTAAAAAATTGTAGGAGGATAATATTACATATTTAGGAAATGTGGATGTGGATGATAAATATTCCCCCGTAAATTCTGAAGTATAAACAATCTCGGATAAAAATTGAGATTTGCTAGATTTTCCCTTACCATAGGTCTGATTTATTTCATACATTTCCAAACCTTCTGTATAATGATTTAAATAATGTCATTGACTTATTCCAGAATCATACACATTGTTATTATATCATATATGGTCATATTATTCTCTTCTTATTAGTAATATTTCATTGCTACTTGTTATTCGGGTGTTTATTACTTTTTGTTCTTATGCGTGTTTTGTCGAATAAATTCTTATTCTTTTTTTAGGCTATAGATACCTCATTTAAAAAAATTTAATAATTTAATATATATCATATTTATTCATTAAATTCATTTATATAATCATTATTAAATGAATATCATGTAGAATTAGTCGCATCACATCATTGAGACGATAGGCTGTACGTACGCACGAGCGATGATATCATTCCCATGATCGTGGATTTATATTGAAGTGTATGTATACTATTTAAAAATCAATATCACTTTAAAATAATCATGTATACTTATTCTTAACACCATTATACCCATCCAAGTACGGTGGTGGTGGAAAACAAGTTACACCACGGCATGGAGATGGTATTCCATACGTACGCACGCGCGGTGATTTCATTTTCCGTAGGATGGATAGAAGGTGAAATAGTGTTGTTTGATATTTATAATAACATATCAGTATATGAGTGATACTGATGTTATTACTTCATAATGAAACAACTTTGGAGGAAGAAGTTGAGGAAGAAATAAATTGGAAAGGATCGGTAATGGATATTACCTCTTCTTTGACGCGCCTCTACTTAATCTCCTCTTATGGCACTAGGGATGGTCTTTTAAGAAGAACAAGACCTATAGGATGTTTATAGAAAAGTCTAGAAGGGAATTTTTCAGGGTTTTTATGAGCTTGATGGCTAAAGGTGGTGTGAGGAGGAGAGGGAGGATGTGCCCTTTTATAAGGGAGGAGAGGGGCACCTTTGGAAAAACTAAAAATATTATTTTATTATAAAGTAATATTCGGTTTTTAATAGCTCCAAATTTATTTATTTAGAAGCTAAGGTAAGGATGGGTCGAAATCCTCTCATCCAATATAATTTGGACAAGGTTAGGTTACTATTTTAAACTTATCATTTAGATTTAACATTAAGTTCAATAATTTTAATTTTACGGTGTCTTCTTGTTTTCTTACACTATAAGGTTAATAAAATTACTATAACAAGAAAAACGAACCCCAAGTTGTTTATTATTAATATATATAACCTTATCTAAGCATTTAGCCAAAACTTATATTTTTAGGAACAAAATAACAATTAATAATAAAATATTTGTTTTAAAAACTATTTTATGTCAATTTTGAAAGTATTTGGTAATTGATTTTTGTGAAAATCAAAAACAGCATTATTAGTTCAAAAAAGTTAATTAAATCCATTCTAAAATGTCATATTAACCTATAAAATTAGTTTAATTCATAAAAAGTCACAAATTACATTTATTTTGGTATTTATAATATCAATTATGTTAATATTTCTTTAATAAGGTAATTACTTCATCTTCATTGTGTCATAAATAAATTAAATTATTTAATGTCTAAAAATTATAAATAAAATACAATTATGTAGGAAATATATTTATATTTATAATTAATATCCATAGTCTAATTTATATTATGTATAACCCTATATTAAAAATTATTTAGTTATTAAACATTAATTTTAACTATTTTAACTATTCTATAAATAAAATAATAATAAATGTCCTAATCTAATCCAAGTGGACCTAAATGGTCATATTTTATTCCTAAGGTTGTTTTTAGTCGAGTTACACTTATCCAATAGAATTAGGACATGTGTTATGGTAATAATAATATCATTTTTACCCTTAATTACCCAATTTACTTTTAACCGTGGTAAATAAAAGTAAAAAGTTGCTATTCACCAAAAATTATTTTCATCTCATTGAACCAAATTTTATTTACTGAAATCAACCGTGTCTCTTGGATTTTTGAAATTCCATTCACAAAAGAGGTAAAATTATGTTTTATGTAAATTTGCAAATTCTCTTAGGAGGTGGGTAAAAGACGGTCAAAAGTTCAATATAATTTTTATATATCTAAAATTATTATAGAATGACTCCAATGAATTACATTGAACTTACATAGGTATTATGTATCAATATTGAACTAAAATTAATATAAATAAAAAAATAATTATTTAAATAAAAAGTCGGTTTTTAAATAGTAACCCAGTGTTTTCACTATTCATCAAAAATTGAATGTTTTCATAAAAATACCAAAATATCACCCTATGCTAATTTCGATATTCCAAAACCAAAAATGATGTCCATTTTGAAAAATAAAATCTATAAAAGTTAAAAAAGTGGGTTTTACTATTCATAACGGCTAATTTTAATAATATTTTAATATCATATCGTTGTTTAGTGAAACTCCGTATTGCGTACAATGCAAGCTATTGAGGAAGGCCACGATTGCGTGTAAAACAAGCCAAGCTAGTGTTGTGTGTAGTGAAAGATTACTTTGATGATCTATAATAAAAAAATATTTCTCATAAAAATCATGGGTGTTACATATTTGAATTCTTATAATTTAATATTTAAATCATGTAAAAGATGTAAAAAATGTATGTTTAGCTTCGACTTCCTCACTTGGTTTCGTTGAATTATTATATATATACTTTAAAATTATATATGATATTTTTGAAAATTCTGTTCAGAAAACCCTATCCGAACAATAAATTTGAGTCAAACTTGAGGATTATACCATGAATATTTTTAAAGAATTATGTATGAATTTTTTCATGAAATTAAGTATAAATATATATACACTAATTTATTATGTCCCAAATAATGATTTACTTATGGGTTCTATCCATTAAAAGGTAGATTTTGGCCTTAAATCAATCATCACATAGTGGATGATAAATTTTCCTAATTAGAAACCTAGTTTGGGATACCTCATTGATATTATATAGATGATCACATTATCAATAAAAAAATTATAATGTATTGATTCCATGGAAACACTGAGATATTAGGATATAATATATGAGAAATTAAATCCTATTGTTTATCAAATAATGAAATAGGTTAAACTAATATAATTATAGATTAACATGTTTGTACAAATGATTAACTGGTTTCAATTTTGAATTCCTTTTATTTTATTATTATTTTATGAGGAAAATTTTGTTTTACCCAAGTTAGATCATTTTTCTATAATTTATGAAACTAGAAGGAACTAATTTTAAAATGGGTGTGGGGGAAAATGTGATGATTTCCCCAAAAAAACTAGAAGAATGGGGTGTTGAGTACAATATATCAATACAATTATAAGTCAACTACCACTAACTTTGAATAATATCATAAAAAAGTCATCTATTGGAAAAAATGAAGGGAATATTTTTATATTGAGGATTTCAAGTTGAAACATTTATCATCATTCTATGACTATTTAAGTCCTCCTTTCACTGAACAATGTGTTAATATTATGGGAAAACGTTTACAATTCAGAAGTTCACTAAACATAAAAATATTCTACTTGGTTTTTACCATTTGGATAGTGAGTTTAACCAATGTTGGATTACCATTATGAATTTAATTAGGAATGAGATAATGAAATTAGATGATAATTCATAGGGTTGAAACAAATTGGGAATGAATCCATTTTATCTTATGATGAAAATATCATTAATCATAAATGACATTCTTCTGGATTAATCTTTCATTCAAAAAATTTATCATTTCATTAGTGGATTAAAAAAGTTTTTATTTAATTATCCATAATATAATTAACACACAATGATAAAAAATATGATGAACACTAAAAAGGGGTAGGGCCTCTTAATACTCCATATAGTGGAAAGAGTAGTTAAAATAATAGGGTAACTGTTTTTGGATCCACACGGGGTGGGGGGATATTCAACCCCCAACATGCCAATATTTTGTAAGGAATAACCCTTGGAAATTATTTTAAGGATTTGAGACTTTTATTATATGTTACAAGGCAGACACCAAGAATAAAACTATAAATTTAAGGAAAAGAACCTGAATAAAAAAGTTGAGGGGAATAATGTCACAACTAGTGATCTAACTGAACTATAATTCACCATTTTCATGGTTCATGAACACAATGTGATTCAATCTCCAAAACCAAGGGTCAATGAAGAAAATAGGCCCTAGTAACCTCTCAATTTAATGGAAAATGGATGTCCACTTGTGGACACTTCTATGTTGTAGTTCATGATAACAATGTGATTTCAAGTACACATAATCTCCCTTCATGTTCATCAAGTACCTTTTTGGGTTCATCACATTCCCTCATATCAAAAAATATTTCTATGAAATTTAATTACTATATTCATATATGGATATCAAAATATCAATGAAATCACCATGTGGGACAACGATCATGTCGATGATTAGTAAATATTCTCTAATTGAGATTTTTGGGAAGATATTACATATGAATATAAATTTTCTTCTTTTATATTAATGTAAAATAATTATGGGACAATATTGAATTTTCCAACATAATCTATGTATCAATTGCAGGGGAATGGATATCTTGATTCAAATACTGAATCTCACTATTATTAAATATTGGTATATCAATAATAATGCACAACCGTTGGAAGAGAATTCTATAATATTCATTTTAAAATTGAAAATTCAGGGGTTTATAGATCAAATGATTTGATAGAATGTCATCAATGACTACATAGAGATTTTACAAAAATATATTGAAGTATTTCTGAAGTAACATCGTGGTATTCCATTATACTATGAAGTAGAGCGACAAGTTGAACTCAAAACTATATATATTCCATTAAAAAGGAATATATATATAAAGGCTCGTGTTCAGTTATAGGAGTTAAGTAATAAAATAAATAAAAATTTGGACAATAGTTTTATCAGCACCTATTCTTCACCATGGTGTTCACTAGTTCATCTTTCATAAAAATGGATTGATTAATATTATGTTTCCTTGAATATCATGATCTTATCAAGATAATTACTAATAATAATAATTTAAGTTCATATATCAATGAATTATTCAATCATCTCCACGAATAACTATACATTTCAAATATTGGAATGTGTTCTAGATATCATTAATTATGAGATAATAAGGAGGAAATTTCAATGATATCATTCTAAACATGGTATTAAAACAATGATATTATAACAATTCCATTAATATTGGCTATTTTTTCCTCCATCATTATAGATCTAATGAATATAATATTTAGATACAACCTGGATATATTTTGGGTTGACGTAATTGATGATATTATAATTTATTCAAGGAGATGGAAAGAACATGAATAACATTTTTGGATTGTGTTTATGACATTAATAGAGGAGAAATGATATTCTAAACGTTTGAAATGTGAATTGATGATAAAAATGGTGTCATTATTTGGTAACATCATCACATAAATAGAATATTTTTAGATCCATCAAATATATTAATTTGTAATGAATATCTTTATATATAATTACCAACTAAGATCTATAAATGTATCAAGATACTAAAATACTATTGTTGTTTTGTGGCAACAATACTTTATCCTTCCGTCATGACCCGTCCCTCGGGGCTTGTGCCGTGACTACCCCAATCCCGCCTTCCATAGGCCAGGGGCTGACGACTAGCACCAAAGGCTTAAATCCCTAAAATAGGGAAGGCATTGCCTTTTTAACTGTAACACACAAAACAGATAACAAGCTGGAAGCAAAAAACTAAGTAAAAATGTAAACAAAGAGTGCTGAAAGGTAAAGGGGGCCGGAAAAACAAGCCCAGCTATAATGTACAAGAACAACTAAAAAGAGAAAAAATAGCTGAAAGGTGAAGAGCAGCTCTTGGATCATTCACCAAGGATCGTACCTAAAGGGTAGGTCCAGATCGCATATACAACACTCCACATCCGTCTATCTCCTCTGGGTACCGACTCGTCATATGGTCCACCTCCGGGTATCATCTAGTCCTGCTACACTGATCCTCAGTCAACGTTGTTCATCATCTGAAACCAACAAAATGAGGTGCGGGCATATCCCGTGCATGGGTGAGTATAACGATACTCAGTAGGGACTCCAAGACCACCAAGGTCTTTTAATATCCACCAAGGATAAACCACGGAGTATGAAATAAATGGATAGCCATTACTTAGGTATATGCACATATATATACCTAAGTTATCAAGTAACCCAATATAATCATGAGGAAAACACAGGAATCATTGACTCAACTCACAAAAGTATACAACTTATGTAGAGAGATAGGGATGATCAGATATAGCCACTGAGTCATCTAACCTGTCGTACCCACACCAAATCCAGGACCAGCTATTCTGTCGAACCAACACATGATCCGGGAATAGAAGTCAGAACTATCAGACCAACACATAAATCAGGAACAGTCATCAGAGCTATCAGACCAACACATGATTCAGGACCAGCTATTCTATCAGACCAACAAATGATCCAGGAACAGAATCCAGAACTGTCATACCAACACTTGATCCAGAAAAAGTCTTCAGAGCTGTCAGACAAATACATGATCTCGGAATAGTAGTCAGAGTAAATCCAGCCACAATGTTTCCACAATGCATGATTGATTACGGGAGGGTCCTCTCCTCAAACCAAGAGTCGGTACATCAACTTCTATATTGTCCCAAGTTGATGTATCCCGAAGTTTCATCTCCTCAGAAGGATCTCAACACGACACATGACATGTCAATCGGACCCCTGGTCTAAGAGTTATTGGCATTTCTGTTCCATGGGCCCGGTTGGATTTTATGTTCAATCCAACCCAACCGTACCACATTTGTGTCCAAACCAAAAGTGGGTTATTCCAAAAGAACTGTCTCACTCCAATCTTTCTGTCACCACAGATAGTTCGCCAATCAGACACCATAACCCAAGTTATGGGTCAAAAGGTGAATTTAGGTCGAATGGGTCTGGGTCCTGTCCAGCCTAGTCAGACCGACCCGGCACATGCTGGGATTCGCTCGACGACCAGCGTTGGATTCAGCCCGGTGTACCATGATGGGTTATCCCTAGCCACATCGAGGGGGGAGGTCATTCCCCATAGATATGTTACGATTTAGCCGTTTATGTGGGAATAAAAACAGGCGCCACATGGCACCGGTCCGCATCATGCAGGTCCCTTTGGGTATCATTCCTCTCAGCAGGCCGAGTGGCAAGCCAACTCCCTACACGGCACCGCTGGGCTGCGCCCTCTTCCGGATCCAGCATCTCAGGCTGTCATTCTTCATCGCATCCGTGCTCGAGCTGGCAGTTGTTGCACCTCCACGGCCAAGGGTCGCGTCCCTATTTTTTATCAACCACGTGGTGCGATTGCATCATGCCATCTTTGGTAATCCAGCAGCTCAGGCTGTCAGCATTCTTTGTGATGGACTTGCACCGGCCGCCGCTGCACTGCCACAATGAGTCGGCTACAGCCTTCTCCTCTGGCGGCATGATTGCTCCACCACTTTCTATGAGGCCGATCATCAGTTCCATCCATATTTTATCTTTTCTTGGGTCACCGGATGGGTTCCGGTGGCCCGCTTTTTGTTCTGGAAGTGGTCGGAAACTTCTCGGGATGTCGCCTTAGTTCCACACATTTTTTTGATGTGTAACGAACATTCCAGACTCACGCCTTGTTTATTGTCAAATTCCACAAAAAGTAAGAGGGTACGGATCATGTTTTTTTGGCCCGCACCCACCACGTTATGGTGATGACATACGACTTGAATTATAATACACGATGGAAAGACGAAGAATATACAACAACTATCCAAGAACGAACCCTACCTCTGATTCGTTAATCATTGACTAATTTGCGGAAAGTGAATATCGATTCTATGTTTTTGGGAAAGAAGAAGATGAGGATGGCGTCGTCAACATTCTTTAAGGACAATGCTTCCTTCCTTGTTGTGGATGAAGATCAAAATATGAGGATGTTTATCGTTGGCGGATGTAGTGTACTTCGTTGGGAGAATAAGTTTCTCCAAGCTCTTCCAACCTCTATCCCATCTCCAGAATAGCCAATTTAAATAAAATAATGTTTTATCATTTTAATTTGAATTTCACCATTAAATGAAGAAGTGTTGGTATAAATTAATTTAAGGGGAGTTGAAGAGTTTCTCCACCTTAAATGTGGAGTTCCAAGAGGTTGTAAGCCCGAGTGGTCCCTACCACATTTAATAAGAATAGGAGTTTAGACCTCGTGTGGGTCCCACCTCTATAAAATTTTAAGGGAGGTTAATATGTGGTGGTCCCCACTCCCATCTCCCAACTTCCAAGAGGTGAGTTTAACACCAAATAAAAATAATTTTACACAACCTTATTTTTATTTAATTCAATTAAAACCCAAAAACTAACTTTTATTCTCGACCCACTGCCATTGAAGTGAAAGTATCCATAAGCGATTACCGGCACTGAAGTTCAACAGTGACCACATATTTCAATTCTGAGCACCGGTTGAAAAGTTATAAAAAACATGCTCGTACGTTTAATGAACATACCTGAACAAAACTTCAGAAATTGATTCCAAGCACATCGGGCCTTGAAATCAGGAACCGTCAGTTTTCACAGACCCATAAAATTACAATGTATTAAAAAACAATTCCATAGGAATTCCGGGTCTTTAAATTCTCCCCATATTTGGGGTTTACGTCCTAATAATCTAAAACTAGAACTAGGGGAACAAATGGTGGTACTGAGAATGCATCTGAGCCTCCCGCACCCATGTTCTCTCCTAGAGGTTCCCGTGCTACTAGAGAACGCGCACCAGAGGTATCGACCGTCCATATAGGACCCGCTCCTATCGATACTCAATCTCCAATAGAAGATCTGTAAAAGTCACCCCATCATCAATGTCCAACACTCCATGGTCGATGATGTGCGATGGTTCATGCACATATCTCCTCAGTTGGGATACGTGGAAGACATCGTGCACCCGGTGCAACTGAGGTGGAAGATCCAGGTGGTAATCCACCTCACCTACTCTACTGAGGACCTATAAATGTCTGATGAATCTCAGTGATAACTTACCTCCTTGGCCAAATATTAGTAGACCTCGTAGAGATGAGACCCGTAGAAAGGTGTGGTCACCATCCTGGAACTCCAGAGGCCTCTGTCTCTTATCATCATACTATTTATGCCTTCTCTATGTAGTATTCATCCGCTATTGGATGATATGAACCTTCTATGTGGTAGCTCGTACTATCTCTTGTACCACTAGTGCTAACTCCCCTGGGTCTCTCCAACACAGTGACAATCTGCAAGGTTGACTATATAAGGCCTAAAATGGTTCCATCCCTGATGGTGGAGTGATAGATGTTGTTTTACGCAAACTCCACCAAAGGCAAGTGATCCTCCCAACTACGACCGAAGTCAAGGACACAAGCACACATCATGGCCTCGAGGGTATGAACGATCCTCTCAGTTTGGCCATCCATATGAGGATGGAATGTATTTCTCATTAGTAGTTACATCTCGAAAGCCTCTTGTAACCCCTTCCATAGATGGGATGTAAAACATGTGTCAAAGTCGGAGACAATAGAAGAAGGTAATCCATGTGGCCGCACAATCTCCCGCACATAGAGGCGTCCCAAGATCTCTACTGAACCCTGCCCTCTGATTGGTAGGAAGTGCGCCGACTTGGTGAGTAGGTCAACGATCACCCAAATCGAGTCATGACCCCTAGATGTACGCGGAAGTCCTATCACGAAGTCCATTGATATCCCATCCCAATTCCACTATGGGACCTCTAATGGTTGATCTAAGACTGCTGGTACCTAGTTCTCCGTCTTCACTTGCTGAAAAGTGAGGCATCGAGAGACAAACTCTACTACCACTTTCTTCAATCCTGTCCACCAGTGCTGTCATCAAAAGTCCTTGTACATCATCGCCACTCCAGGATGTACCGCTAGAGGGGATGTGTGGAACTCTCTCAACACTTCCTCCTAATGTGACATTGGCAGCAAAGTGTGTCCTCTGAAGAGAATGATGTGCTCCCCACCTTTGGAAAATCTATCAGGTGCATGCCCTATGGATATCTGTGCACGTCGTGTCTTACAGTCCACTTCCCCATGTGGTTCCTCCTGACATGGTGAAGAAGTGGGGGAGTGACTGTAAGAGACTGTAGAATGGATCTTCCATCTCTACCCACAAAGGATATCTCTAAAGCAGCTAGCTACTCTATCGCCTCACCTAGAAGTTGTATACCAGATCTCCGGTAAGGTGAATATTCTACAACTTTCCCCTTCCCATGAGCATATACTATCTCGATGTCATAATCTTGGAGGAACTCAATCCATCACCAATGTCTCGGATTTAGGTCCTTCTGAGGGAAGATATACCTGAGACTCTTGTGATCAGAGTACATGGTAAAACGTTCGCCCATCATATAGTGTCACTATGCCTTCATAGCAAAGACCACTGTTGCTAACTCCAGGTCATGGGTAGTGTAGTTTTGGTCATGTTGTGTCAGCTGCCGATAACCATACACAATCACTACTCGGTCCTATATCTTGACGCACCCGAGTCCGGTCCCTGATGCGTCGCAGTAAACTACGTACCCAATGCCTTCCTCTAGAAGCCTCAATATGGGGGAACTAGTTTTCCTCTGCCTCATCTCCTGGAAGCTATGCTGGAATCTCTCTGACCACACTATGTGTTGGAACTTCTTCGTCAAAGCTGATAGTGGTGGTGAAACTCTTTAGAATTCTGGTACGAACCCTCGGTAATACCCAACCAAACCTAGGAATGTTCATACCTTTATCACACTCATGGGTGGCTCCAAATCAAGTACCACCTCAATCTTAACGGGATCCACTATAACTCCAGCCTTTGAGATGACATGTCCCAGAAAGTGACCCTCTCGAATCCAAAACTGGCACTTCGAGAGCTTACTATAAATTTGGTGCTCTCAGAGTGTGTCCAGTACTACCCGCAAATGGTAGGCATGCCCCCCCTCGGTAGTCGAGTGGATCAGTATCTCGTAGAGGAAGACTATGACAAAGTGATAAAGGTAAGGCTGAAAGATCCCATTCATGAGTCCCATGAACATTACTAGAATGTTGGTTACACAGAAAGGCATAAACAAGAACTCATAGTGGTCGTACTTACATCTGACTGTCGTCTTCAACATATCCTCATCTCAAACTCTGAGCTGATGATAGCTTGATCTGAGGTTTATCTTTGAGAACCACCATGTTCCCTTCACCTGATCAAAGAGGTCGTAGATCCTCGAGAGTGGAGACATGTTCTTCCAGATCACCGGATTCATATGAAGATAGTCAACACAGAGCCTTAATGTCCCATCCTCCATCATGGAGAATAAAATTGGGGCTGCGCAGGGAGAAACACTGGGCTGGATGAATCCCTTCACCAACAAGTCCTCCAGCTACACCCTCAGCTCACATAGCTCAGCAGGAGCCATCTGATATGATGGAGTAGATATCAATGTTGTCCTAGGGAAAAGGTAAATGTAGAAGTCCACCTCTCTGTGAGGAGGTAGACATGGGACATCATTAGGCAAAAAATATGTGTACTGTTCCACCACTATAGGATAGCTCAGACTCTCCACATCTACTGCTCTGAGGGTAAGGCATGCCAACTGATGAGTGATCAGCTGCACCCTCCTCCGAGTAAGTCTGTCCTGTGATAGAAAGGATCCCTTCTCACCGGTGATGGTTAACCTAGTACCATCTGTGCGAACACACCTAACTTTATGCGTAATACAATCGATATTAGAATGGACTATAGAAAACCATCCCATAACCAGGATTACGTTGTAAGGCCTTGACGCCGCTATGAGTAGATCTCAGCCGAATCTCTCACCTCTTATAGTATGCTCACATAGCCAGAAGCAGTGCATTATTGTTGAGTCTGCTTCTCTAGGATTCTCTAGCTTTATGGATCGAGACAACGGTTCTGTTGGAATCTTCGAGCTCTAAATGAGGGTAGTGGAAATGAATGAGTGACTAGAACCTGTGTCTATAAGAACTGCAGCAAAGGTGGAGTAGATACAGATAGTACCTTGAATCATCTCCAGAGCACCATGGTCATATGCCTCAACTACCTAGAGCTGAGCTCTCCTCTATCCACCTTCTCCCTCCAGTCAGGTTGGGCCTCCTAGTGGTGGTGGTGGTAACTCCTCGAATCGTCATCCACCACCTGCTACCGGGCCAACTCATCTACCACGTCCACTTGATCTCTGCGGTCTGCCTCAATCAAACCTCTTCCTCTTCCTAGGAGGCCTCTCAACTTTCTGTTGATCATTAGTACAGAGGGTTGTACAGTAATGAGCCATGTGACCCTTCTCGCCACAAGGGTAGCATTTCCTGCTCCTGGCATGACTGGATCTATCTCTTGTGCCCCGCACAAATGAACCTGTGTCCTGAGGTCGTCCACTAGATAGCCTAGTCTACATTGACCTCTGTGACATCTGTGTACTACCAGCTATAGAAGACTCCACTGAATGTCGACTAGGGATGGGTCTTTCTGCTAGTGACTGCTCAGCAAGAAAACTGTCCACGAGGAGGGCTCTCTCAAACACCACCACCTGCATCGGGATGTTGAGGGAGATCATCAAAGCTTTGATATCTCAACTTAGGCCATTCTCGAAGGTATGAGACCTAGATAATGGGTCCCACACCATATCTATGGAGTAACGTGATGGGTCGATGAACCACACTATGTATTGTGCCACCATCATGCTACCCTGCTATAGATGCAGTAGCTCCGGTATATGCACCACACGTAGGGTGGTTGGGACAAACTCTGCTCGAAAAATACTATCGAAGTCCACCCAGAGTAGTGTAGACTCGTCATGCAGCGGAGGTGGCGCAACCCGCGGAGTTTGTTTAGCCCATGAGGGCAGCCCGACCCATGCTGGGTTCGGCCCGACGGCCCGCGCATGGTCCGCCCTAGCCGTGTCAAGGGGGGAGGCCTTGCCCCTAGATCCCGAAAAGCTTAGTCTTTTGGGTGGGAAAGAAAACCGGTGCCACGGGGTTCCGGTACGCATCACACGGGACTTGTTGGGTCCCGCTCTTCCCGGCTGACCGAGTGGCCAGCCCACTCCCTACACAGCACCGTTGCACCGCGCCTCCTCTCGCGACCCATTGTCTTGGGCTGCTGGTCTTCATTGGGTAGGGCTCGAGCATACCACTGTAGCACCAACGCGACCCTCTTCTTCTCCACCACGCGGTGTGGTTACTCTACGCCTTCTCTGGTGACACAGCGGCTCAGGACAGTGGATTTCTTCATGAAATGACCTAGTCCACGGATCCGACCCGATCCGCGGAGGTGGCCCCGCCCGCGGTGGTGGCCCCGCCCGCGGTGGTGGCCCCACCCGCAATGGGATTGGCCTAGCGTCCCATGATGGGTCCACCCTATCTATGTCATGGGGGGTGGCCATGCCCCCTGGATCCAAAACAGCTTAGTCATTCTGGTGGGAAAGCAAACAGGCGCCATGTGGTGTCGGTCCTCATCACGCAGGTCCCGTTGGGTCCCGCTCCTCCTGGCTAGCCGAGCGGCCAGCCGACTCCCCACGCGGCGTCATTGCGCCGCGCCTCCTCAAGTGACCCGGTGGCTTAGGCCTCTAGTCTTCATCATGGCCATGCTCAATTCGGCCACTGTTGCACCGCCACGACCCTCTTCTTCTCCACCGTGTGGCGTGGTTGCGACGTGCCTTCTCTGGAAAATTTGAAGCTAAGGCCACTGGCATTCATTGTGGATGGACTTGCCCCGGCCACTGCTGAACCACCACTGATAGATGGTTGTGACCATCTCCTCTAGCATAATGACTGTGCCGCTGCTGTCTATACGGCTGATCATCAGTTCCATCTGTCAGTGATCTTTTCGCAGGTCACCGGACGGGTTTCGGTGGCCTGATTCTCGTTCCGGAAGTTTTCATAAACTCCTCAAGACGTCGCCTATGTTTCACACCCTTTTTTGATCTGTAATGCTCATTCTGGAATCATGACATATTTATCATCAAATTCCACAAAAAAGAAAAGGGGACAGGTCGTGTTTTTTCAGCCCACACCCTCCACGTTAGGGTGATAACATGCAGATTGAATTATAATCCACGATGGAAAAAAAGGAATCATGCAACAACTATCCAAGAATGAACCCCTACCTCTAATTCGTTGATCATTGACAAAATCTTGTAATGAGAATGTCGATTCGATGTTGTCAAGAAAGATGAAGCTGAAGATGGCATCACCGACGTTCATCAAGGACGGCGTTTCCTCCCTTGTTCCGGTAGAATATCAAAAGATGAGGATGTTCATTGTTGGAAGATTTAGTGTTCTTCATTGGGTGAATAAGTTTCTCCAAGCTCTACCAACTCCTCTCCAAACTATGGAATAGCCAATTTTAATTAAATAATGTTTCAACATTTTAATTTGAATTGCACCATTAAATGAAGAAGTGTTGGCATAAATTAATTAAAGGGGAGTTGAAGAGTTTCTCCACCTTAAATGGGGAGTTCCGTGGGGTTGTAAGCCCAGGTGGTCCCCACCACATTTAACAAGAAGTGGAGTTTAGACCTCGGGCGGGTCCCACCCTTATATCCTCTCAAGGGAGGTTAAAGTGTGGTGGTTCCCACCCCCATCTCTCAACTTCGAAGAGGTGGTTTTAACAACCATATAAAAATAAGTTTACACAACCTTATTTTTTATTTTATTCAATTAAAACACAATATCTATCTTTTATTCTCGACCCACTGCCATTGAAGTGAAAGTCTCCATAAGAGATTATCGGCGCTTCAAGTTCAGTGGTGCCCTCAAATTTCAGTTACGAGAACCTGTTCAAAATTTATAAAAACTCATTCATATTTTTACAGAACGTACCTGAAAAAAACTTCAAAAATTGATTTCGGGCACATCGGGCCTCAAAATCACGCGCAGTCAGTTTTCACAGACTCATAAAATTCCCATGTATTAAAAAACATTCCATGGGAATTCAAGGTCTTTACACCATCAAATCCACTAACCATGATAACATGGAAGGGGTAAATGTTACATTCAATAATGTATTGTGACTATTGTTTTTTTGAAATTATGAAGTTATTGGATTACAATCCATTAATTAAATTACTATATGGAGTGGAAGGGTGATGCATGCTTGTAATAGGAAGTGGCAAACACAATTTATTTTCCTAATGCATCACAGAGGCTGACGAGGGTCATCTCACTTGAGGAGAATTCTCAGTTGTTCACCTAAATAATCTATATCACCTAAACTAATTCATTTTGTTTATTAAATTAATCTATCAATGAACTGAAATTTAAAAGTCCAATTAAATGTTAAAAATTATACAAACATGCAATTATGGAATGTAATTAGTGAAGAAAGAACTTTGTCCTACGGTTGGATAATATTAATTAATTCATCATTTATTTATTATTTAAATTAATTTTTATAATTCATTTTTTAACCCTCATTAATGAATTACTTTCCCTTTATTTATTTAGTGTTGTCACTTTAGCTTGTGTCCGGAACACCAAACCACACCTCCTCTAATAATGACATTGGGTAACACCTCAACAAAGAATGCTATCTAAAAATGACTCGGCTCCACCATATTCTATTTAATCCCTTATGGTAATTCCAGATCCACCTTTTTAAGGTTTTACCTACAGGATAGAAGGAAAAATGAATCAATAAATGAAAATAATTGTATTTGGAAAAAGAGTCGTTTTGGATGAACGCCGCACCCATGTAATAATCCCACCTCCACCACAATTTGAATAAAAATACATTGAATTTGAAGTGAAAAAATGAAGAACATCATGAAGCATCCCCTAGGGCCAAGCCTAGGGTTAGTCAATTTCTATTACAATGTTATTAGAGATCATGATGGAGAGAAAGAAGAGATAGAAAGATATAATTAGTGCTTGAAAAAAAATAATGATGGAAGAAGGAATGGGAAACACTTTAATAAAAAAGTAAATTTGTTTCATGTAAAAGAAAACTAAAATAAAAACAAAATAAATGAAAGTTCATAAATCAGCACAATGTTCTTAGGGATCCTCTAAAATGTTGGTGTTAAACTCCGTCTTTATCATGGGATAACTCATACTTATATAGCTTATGGGATTCCATCCTTGGGTCTTCAAATTTAATATCTTCAAAATCTCTATTTAATATTTTTTGTAGATTCTGTCAGTGGAAATTTTTATCGTGGAAGGATTATTTAATGGATGAACTTTGGAATAGTGTGTTGTTTAAAGATAATCCCAAATATCTTATACTTTTCATTACAAAATATCATATTTATCTTCCTTGTTTAGTATGAGATATGGCTAATTAATTTTGATATTTTATTCTAGATAATGTTTCCTTTTTCTTAGCCATCTTTTGAGCATCCATTGTCGACTTAATGATAAAATATCTCCATGATATTACATAAAAAACCTCCCCATTTAATTTTCATTCCATTACAATTAGAATCAACCCAATTTTATGTGTTTTAATTGATATATGATAAATATATTGAGGTGGGGTCAACACAGTCATCCAAAATAATTGTCCAACTTCAGTGATTTTTTCTGACCATTGGATGGCCGAATTAAATCTTATTCCAAAAAAAATATGACTAAAATAAATAAATAAATCTAATAAAAAAGAATAAAAAATTTGATTTATAATGTAATAGATATTCTTGAGTTACAAAAATGATTAAAATCTGTCAATATTTCCAAATTATGTAGTTTTCACATTTAATCTCAAAACACCCTATAAATCCAAAATTGAGGTAAATAACTCAACATTGACAACTTTTTAGTGACTAAATAACTGAATTAAAAATAAAAACGTTCTGACTATTATCACTATCAATTTACCCACAATAAAACCATGCTTTTTCTCAAGTATAAAATCTCAACATTGAATTTAGAGGGCTCCATTGTTTCCAATATTTAAATTTAAATGCAATAAAATCTAAAAGATTTCAATATAGAATCAAATTTTCTTATTCCACATAATATATCAACTTAATTTCCCATTTTTCAAACATATAATCGATTAATGCATTTTACTTTTCCCCTTTGAAATTTTTTGGAGCTTCTCATTTCATTCATTTATGTTTCTCAATTTATTATTATTAAACATGATAAATTATGATATACATTTCTTTTGAATATTTTCTCTCATCCCTCATTATATAATTAAATTTGTGTTATAATCAAATCATTATAAAATTTTCCATATCTATAGGATTTAAAAATAACTAATATTTCCACTTTGTAAATACAAAAGGCACATAAAACCACGAGGACTTGAAATTAAGGTTTAAATGACTCTTTGGCTTAGGGTTGGTGGGTAAATTATTTAAATAATTTAAGTACAAACATAAGAGGCTTGACTCTTAAGTTAAATTTATGATTAATCAAGTTCAAAAAAAGGATTAACCTCACTCAAATCCCCTTGAATATGTGAAACACAACACCACCCCCTTTCTATGACATGGGACATGTGTTAAAAAATGATTACAAAAATGATATCATCCAAATTCTCCCCATTTTAAAATAAATATCCATAAAATAAAAACTTAATTTATTTCTTATTTTCAATTTTTTTTGTAATTCTCCAGAAAGGCACAACATTATTTTTAATTATTTTCCTTTTTAAGGAGAACTAGACGAAATGAAATAAGTGTAACGAATTGATTACTCATGGACAATTTTCTTAATAACACATTTCCCAAAATGATGAAGAACACCTCCCATCACCATATAATGATAAAAATCCCAGTGAACACATACTAAAGTTTCTTCCCCCAAACATAAACATGAAATATCAATGCAAAAATACTAAAAGAGTGGGTAGGTAAGGAAAAATAGGCTTGTAATGAGGCTTAACCATATAAATAAATTCATGGAATAAATGGGTTAATGAAGGATAAATGAAAGGGTGGGTCTCAAGTTAATATATTGTTATCCAAAGTAGTGCCTTAATCATTTTAAATGTTTTTTTTCACAATGATAGCTTTGATAAGTTTCAATACACGTTCTGGCAGGTGGTCTGTCCCAAGAGCACTCAAGAAATATGATCAAGATAAAATATAAAATATTTGGTCCATAAATCCTCTTATGAATGGGAATATGATATTGGACAATCACTCATGGCATGATTAATAATAAAAATTAATTCACTTGAATATCATAAATTCAAAACAAGAAAAATAATATGGAAATTCTATTTGAATGAATCAATAAATTCCCTCAAATCACGAGTCCTAATTTCAATATACATGATTTAATTTAATCATCCTATTATCTATTTAACTCATTCAATATCATTAAAATTGATATATAAAACATGTAATAAATGGAATCCTAAGAAACTCATGTCTCATATATAAGTAAATTAAATCAATAATTCAAGAGTAAGAATGATATTATTATTATTAAAGATCAATACATGTTTTGGATCAAAAGATTTAAGCAGTTTAAAAGTTTAAACAATAAAAATGAAATCCATTTTGAAATGAAGAATTTTCCTTATCCACCAAGGTTTGAGATTTCTTCTTCATTTATAAACCTACAAAATATAATACATTGTTAAGCACAAAGATAATGTCTCTTAATCATTAAAAGATAGAGGGAGGGGTTTTCATGCTGAATTATTTTCTATGAAATGAAATTGAAATCTAAATTCCTAGAAAGAATGTAAAGATAAAGCTTGGTATGGTCCCCGATGTGGGCCTTGGATTCTTTTACATCCTCTAGAGGTAAGTACCAACTTCTATCCATAATGTTATTGGGGGTTGATATTCTTTAACATGAACCACCACATATTAATTTTCAGAGTTTGTAGTTATTAGTTAATATTGAAGAGGACTCCATAGATAAAGTACACCAGATCCTCCCCCTTTGCATTGTGGTATAGCTTGCATGGTGAGGGTAAGATGAAGTTTAGAACCTCCTCTTCTGTAGTTTCCACTTGAGAAATGTCTTCTTTAAAATCCATTTGTGGTTCTACATGTTCAACATGAAAAGAATAATCCATGGGAGAATAAAATTTTAAATTTATGTATTAATTTAAAAATCATCCCTTTTATGGTTGGTAGTATAAAGATTTGTTTATTCAGGAATATCCCCTTGTATCACATCATGGGCTTCCTCATGTAAATGATAAATGTCTTTAGGGAGAAACATGTGTTCCTCAATAGGTTCAATTTAATCGTCATCATCATCTTCTAGGGTGATGCAAGGATTGACCGAATCAGTTTATTCAAAATAATGAGTGACATTCAAATCAGATTGAATGAAATAATAAAATATAGACTTCACTAAAGGACTATGTTCCCGAGCTACATCTATTTCAATCACTTCTATAGTGATAAGTTCCCCTTGGAGTTGATCTTCACTTGATAGAGATAGGTAATCAGGCTCCTCCATTATTTCTTGGAATTCTACCACATGGGTCTTTTATTCATCTTACAAGGATAGAGAGTGGAATAAAGGAAGTTTCTCTTCTAATTTTTATAGAATTAGAAGATCATGTTTCATTTCAATTTCTTCTCATTCGCTCCAAATTTTATCCAAAATCACAAGATGACCATCCTGTAAATCAGTTGAAAATGGTCTTTCATGTATCTCCTCTAGTATTGTATTAGATAGGTGAAATTGATCCTCTAGAACATCCTCTTTTACCCCCTCGGGTTCTTCAACATTAAAAACCAGTTGGGAAATTTCTTCCACTACATTCTCAGGATCTTAACTCGGTTCAGGATCAGGTTTCTCAATATGTGTTCGAATATAGTCAAATTCTCTTTTAATTTTTCTCCCCTAGTCATCCATAGTATGGCTAACCATATCCACTCCGTCATTTACAATTCTATAATCCAATTATATTTCATGATATTTAACCAACGATTAATCATCCCATGCATAATAATTTGAATTTGAATACATCAGAGAAAAGGTTTTTTAAATGTTTTTTTATAATGAAATAATTCTAAAACATGAAAATACAAAAATTCAAGTAAACAACAGATTATCTCCCCCATAATGAAACGAGTTTTGATGCATGCCTGTTGTAGGTCATGGAAAACAAAATTTATTTTCCTAATACAGTGCAGAGGATGACCAGGGTTTTCATACTTGAGAAGCTTTATCATCAGTTCACCTACTTAATCTATATCACCTAAACTAATTCGTATTTCTTTTTTAAATTAATATAAGAATGAAATGAAATTTCAAATTCAAATTAAATTTTAAAACATATATTTACATGTAATTACAGAATGTAATTTTTGAATAAATAACCTGGTACTAGGGTGGGATAACATGAATTTATTCATTATTTATTTATTGTTTTAGATCAGTTTAATAATTCATTTATTGAAAACTCATTAATGAATTAAATTTCCTTGATATATTTAGTGTGTGATTTTATTATGTATTTGGAACACCAAATCCAACCACCTCTAATAGTCAAATAGTGAAACACCTTAACCGAGAATGTTATCCCAAAAAGACACAGCTCCACCCTCTATTGTTTCATCCCTTATGTCAACCCCAATTCCATCATATGAACGGTTTTCCTAAGAGATGGGATGGAAAATGAAATAATCAAGGAAATGAAATGTATTTGGAAATACTGTCGTGGTGGATGACTTCCACATCCATGAAATATTTCCACATCCACAAAAGTTAGATTTAAAACATCATGAATTTGATATGAAACATTGAAGAATATCACGAATCCTCCCCTAGGTCCATACATCGGCTTAGTTACATTCCATTGAAAAGGGATTAAAGATTAATATATAGTGATAGAAGAGAGATAATTAGATAATTAGAGATTGAAAAAACAAATAACGATGGAAGAAGGAATACGAAACACTTTAATAAAAACAGAATGTGCAACATGTAAACGAAAACAATAATAAAAAAAGAAAAGAAAAAGACTAATTATGAATCATGTCTAAAGGCCTCCTCAAAAATTTTTATGTTGAACTCCCTCTTCATCATGGGTGGAATCTAAATTATAAAGGCCAAGGGATTACATCCTTGGGTCTTCAAATTTCAGATATTCAAAATCAATTTTTATGATTTCATGTAGATTCTGTCCACTGAAAGATTGATCCTGGTATGCCAATTGAATGGCCGAATTGTGGAATTATGTCTTCTTGAAAAATATTTCCAAATATATTTTACATTTAATCCCAAAATATCATATTTATCCTTTTTCTGTAGTATGAGATTGTACAATTAATTTTATTATTTTATTTTGGTGAATGTTTCTGTTTTCTTCCCCAACATTTGAGCATCCATGGACTGCATTAACAAAGGAATATCACTATGATCCACAACAGAAGAGATCCTCATTGAAATTTTGTTCCATTACTATTATAATCACCCCAATTGGATGTTTTTGGACTAATTTATCATCAGTTACTTGAGGTTGGGTCCACACAATCGTCCAGTATAATTGTCAAACTTTAGTTAATTCATCAGACACTTGGATGGCTAAATTAAATCATGGCCTATAAAATAAACATGAAGATAAAAATAATAAAAATCCAGTAAAAGATAAATCAAATAAATTGGATCTATATTGTAAAGTACATGAGATAATTACCAAATTTATTAAAATATATCAATATTTACAAATTAAGCAGTTTTAATATTTATGCTCAGAACACCCTATAAATCCAAAATTGAGGTAAATAACTCAACATTGATAATTTTTTTGATATTAAATCATTTAATTTCATAGAAAAAATGATAAAATATTATCTCTATTAAATTTATTGTAATATATAGTGACTCTCTGAATAAAAACATAGTATGTGTCCTCAAAAATACTAGAAAGAAAATTTTTATTCCTCATGAGAACATTAAAATTATAGAAAAAGTTATAGGACTGTAGATTTGGTTCTATAAATGGTTATATTTTTAATATTTTTTTTTAGAATATCTCAATAGTTAGAAGTATAATATTTAAAAAACCACAAGGGTTTGAAATATATGTTCAGATAGACTTATTTGAACATTCAATAAAGTATACAGTTAGAACTAATCTATATGTATAAATTATTATAAAATTTCATCCCTTGTGAAGGAGAAAAAGGTGGACGAATCATTGAAAAAAAAATCAGAATATGTTACATATAATGAGGGCTTAAAAAGACCCATTATCAATGGTAATCGTTTATTTTTAATAATTTTATGTGAAATATATATATATATATATATATATGTGATTATGAATGATAGGTGGGGACCTATATCACCATCCAATACATTGGATATGAAGATATACGTCATGATATCAATATTCATGAGTAAATTTCAAATTCTCAGAATACTGGGTACCAATTATGTAACTCATGAATGTAATTTTACTATATGTTAATCTGTGTGACAGAGATGAAGTATATTATTCATTATTATCTAATCATTTCATGATTCAATAATCATGAAAAATAATTCTATGAAATGTTATAGATATAGTTGGGGACCTATATCACTATCCAATACATTGGATAAGAAGATATACTTCATGATATCAATATTCATGAGTAAATTTCAGTTTCTCATAATACTGGGTACCAATTATGTAACTCAAGAATGTAATTTTACAATATGTTAATGTGTGTGCCACAGATGATATACATTAATCATTATTATCTAATCATCTCATGATTCAAGAATCATGAAAAATAATTCTATGAAATATATATGTGATTATGAATGATAGTTGGGTACCTATATCCCCATCCAATATATTGGATAAGAAGATATACGTCATGATATCGATATTCATGGGTAAATATCAGTTTCTTAGAATACTGGGTACCAATTATGTAACTCATGAATGTAATTTTACCATATGTTAATGTGTGTTCCATAGATGAAGTACATTATTCTTTATGATTTTTAGTGGAATGGAAAAAAAATCCATTTGTATATTTTTACTTATAATATTATTAATCATATTAGGATATATTCTTATCACATAGACTTTACAAAAAATATTTCTCAAGTACATGATGTTTTCCTTATTTAACTGTTAATGAAGTATATTATTGATCTTTCAATTAGGGTTAAATAAAAGGTCTTTACAACATTGTTTGATATCATTTATTAATATTATTCAATATATATTTTGTATCAAAGAGAGAAATTTATAAGAGCCATTATCACACCCTTGGTAAATTTTTTTTGAGAAACAATAAATTTTGAGAAGCTACATGAAATCCAGATGATGCGATGAGGTAGAAGTATGTATACTTGTTTTTAGGAAGTGACTAAAATTTTAAAGATAATATTTTATAATGATGATGATTATAATATCCTATTGTTTTTGTTATATTTCTCTTTAATTAATTTTTTGGTCTTGTATACCTCTCCTTATATGAATCACATTGATGAAACAAACATGATATATTATTAAAATATTATTTTTATTTCGGATAGTTATCACCCAGCCTTTGGCTTGGAGATTTGGATATGAAAAATTAACATATGAAACATTTAATGTTTAATAATGTTTATGATGAAATAATTCATTAATAATTGTATATAAATTAAAATACCATTATTTTTATATTAAAAAACAATGTTCTTTTCAAAACTAAATTAATCCTGATTTTTTTTACCTTCATCAATATAATTTGAATGTATTGATAATTAATTATATTGAAATTATAATATAATAAAATTGATAAAATTGTTAAATATTTATGTAATGTTTTTTAACTTTATAAGTAATAAAATTAAATTCAGTATTATGCTTAAAATGTGTTTTTCTAAAAAAACATGGTTTTGTTTCATTTTATTCCCCTTTTAGAAAGTGAATAAAATTATAATAAATTAAAATAAATATGATAAATTTATTTCTATATTTGGAATAATATTTTTCAATTTCCTTAATGATGATTTTTTTTATTTTTCATAATAAATATCATATATTTTATTATTTTATTGCCTTAGATACGGTACAATAGGGTTAATATGGACGAGGATTAAAAAAATATAAATATTTAAATATCTCATAATCAGTTATTAATATGATTTATTTAATAAGTATAGAATTTATTTTTAATTATATTCATTCCATTTTAAATTTGGTGTGACATTCACTTGATTATGACCTTATTATATTTTAATTATTTCTGTATTTACAAATTTTACACCCAAAACACATATAATATTAAAACACATCTCTTCAGTTTTTCAGACATTTTGGGTTTTATAGTTTTTTCATTTACACCCAAATATCTTCTCAACAACTCAAAAAACATTATATTGATACTATTAGTCTTAAAATACCCTCTAAAAGCCCCTTATGGTGTGATCTACCTATGGTTTCCCAAATTAGGGGAAATCATCTTCACTAAATCATTTTATAATTATTCCGTATTATTCCTCCTTGATATATTTAATAACCATAAAAACCAACAAAATAATTATATAAAGTTTTCTATGATGTTTTTATGTTAACTTTTTTATCCATTTTCATCCTCATTTCCATCGTATGACAAATAATAACATCGTTTGTACATACGTTTGGACTACCACCTCCAAGATGTGATATAATTTTTTTTTAATTTCATCCATTTATATGGTCTTATGTATTTAAATAATTCATATATATGATGTATATTATATAATTATCATTTTTAAAATATTTAATACTATATGTCATTGTTTCTCTCCATTCATTGATAATTAAAAACATTTATCACGTATTTGTACTTACTTTCGTATCTGTGAACTAATGTAATTTACTCATCATCATCGACTAATATGAGTACTATTAAAAGTTTTATCAAATAAATTAATATTATTCATATAATGTGCTTATGATTCTATAGAGGATGAAACCCTTACCATGGTTTAAGGATCTTAACCATCGAACCAAATCATTCATGGGAAACTGACTATTTTTCACATGAATGACTATTTTCATGAAAAATTTGTAATAAATGGGAGATAAATATTTATTCACTAATGTTATATTACATGTAAAATTTTTATATGTTTTTTATATTTATATTTAATTTAAATTTTTTATATATGATGTCAAGATCATGGGAAGTGATTGATAATACACGAGGTAATAGTTAGTGATCAAAACTCATTTCTTGTTAGGATTCTAATTGTTAAGATTTTATTAATGGATATTATTTGAAAATTATAAATTAAAAACCATATATTTACTTATCCCATGTATATTTCATTACTTTTTAATTACTACCAACAATTCACTAGTTTTGGTATAATAAATTTTTGTGATTGTTTTGGAAAAATATCAACATTTTTCCAAACTGGGTGATGAATGATTTTTTTCACATCCATATTCTTTAAAATATTTTGAAAAATATTATCTTCACTAATAATTTTTTTATGTCCCATTAAACTATATTTTTCCTTAATTTAATGTTTTTAATAATTATATTCTTCTTATATTCCAATAAAGTACATTTTTTTATTTCAACCAAATGTACGAAATTATTTTTGGCATTAATTTTTTCCTTTATAAATTGAATTTACAACCATTAAGACTATTATTTACATTGAAAATTGCTTCAAATTTTTTTATGGTTATATAAAATTAAATTCCATTTAAAAATACTTTGGATATTTTTTATGAAATGATCTTAATGGAAAATGATATATTACCACAACATAAAAAAATTTAAAATTACATTTTAAAATATTTATAACATATATTTAAACAACTATTTTTTATGATTAATAGGGGATATAATATTTTGATTATATTATTTTTTTCTATTTATGACTTTTTAATTTGAAATTATGAAATTATTATGAGAACTATTTCTATTCCCTGAGTTATTATATAATGAAATGATGAAACATTTTATGATATTTTTCAACATAGTTGAATTGTTTTTAATATGTGAATGGTGGATCCATTATATGCCTATAATAAAGTTCATAATTATTGATTCAACCTGATTTAATATGTAATTTAAATTGTAGTGATTTTTTTTCATATGGGACTACTTTGATTGTTATATGTTTTGATATAAAGTGTGACCAATCTAATAATTTTCAATAGTTAGGATTGTGAATCAAATCATATAACATGTTCCTAAGATGATGATATGATCTAATGGATCAAAATTTATTATTTATTATGAATAACTATTAAGAATGATTTATTCTTAAATAAAATTGTTTCATTTCATGGATATCCATCCAAGTTTACTTTTTTATTTTCTAACACTTTCAAGGGGATAGTGAGAACCCTCACAGAAAAACAGATCAAACATCAATAGAAACTACTGACTTATTAAACACAAGTTTAAGGTGATTGGAATATCCTTACCTAAATAGTTTCAATGGAATGGAACTTACTAGGAATTTTGGATCATTCTCTATGTTGTCTTCATAGTGCCTTGCCAGATAATCCCATTCTTTCAGATGTTCTGATTTTTTGATCTTCTCCATATTGAAACCACTAATCAATATACCATCTTTCCTGTCAATCCATTCAACTTGCTACCTATAAACCTCAACTTGGATCAATCTTCCAATCATTGGATCAACGTCTTCCCTCGCTACCTTGATCCCCAGGATATATTCCTTCATTTTTTCACCATAATGCATGAGAAGATCCATCTGAACATCCAGATCCTCATCCTTCGGGCACTGAAATTCATTGGAAGATCCTTCCTCAAATTTTTGTCTAGGAGGATTAGTATCTTCCATCACCAGCAAAATCTCTGCGGATAGCAGATTCATCTCTTCTTGTTGTCCATCTCCCATTGAGTATCCTTTCACTTGGAATTGAGGCTATGTGGCACCCACTTTCTGAGCCTCCTCTCTAGCTTCTGGATGGATCTTATGCTCCTTTAATTTATCCTACTTCTTGGCCGACCGAGTGTCTATCAGTTTAATAAGATATGATTAATAATTCTATCCCTTAGGTATCTTCTTCTTAGATACAATAAAACTCCATGTGTCCTTGTTTTCCTTATTCAATTTCTTCCTTCTTTGGTTGTGCAGAACATTAATAACCCCTCACCAGAAATTTTCATATGAGGGATGTCCATCTCCATCAGACTCGTCATCTGAGTGACAATTGGAGTTTCTTTCAAGCTATCGCTGATAACATAAACTCTCAAATTAGTTTTTTAATTTAAGGTAGGACAACATCCTCTAAGAGTTATTTTATGGCTAGTAATCAGAGGCCTGCCTACAACATGTGCATGACTCTCCCACTCAAGTCCTACCTTGGTCATACCCTTTAATATAAAATGTATCTCACTATCAAATTTGTTTCTATCACCAACAAGAAAATCATCGGCATAGGATAGAAAAAGGCTTTCCACTTTTTTGGTATTTGGACTAGCCGCTCAAGTAGAGTACAATAAGTCTTGAGACTGAGAATAGTTCCTATCCAAAGATTCCTCAACCACCACATTGGCCTGAGCATACTGAGAAAACAATTTGCTGCATGGAGGACTCTCAAAATCTCTCAAAACCTTATAATGCGAACTATAAGAGAAAACATTATTTATTATATTAATGATCTTTTAGGAAATAAGTTGATTATTTTACCCATTGGATTTAAGTTGGGATGGTTGAAGATACTTCAATCGACCTGAAAACATATCAGTATATAGAAGATACATAGGTTTTCAATCTTTATCACAACATAATAAATTAAGGAGGTGGAGTAATACATAATAATAAAATTCTTGTTGATGAACAATACCTTTTATTATTTATCCTCTGTATGTTTTCACCAAAAGAAGAACTAGTTGGATTTAGACACAAAATATGGATTATATTATTAAGGGAAATTTGGAATGTTTTTGGAAAGGTAATGAATGGACCAAAATTGTTCCAATGTTTGAATAAGAGAGGAGAGTTAGTGTCATTTTATATTTGTGGGAGAGTACATGAATCATATTTTTGTAAAAAAATGTTCTACCTTGTTTTTCACATGTCATATGGGTCAAAATTTGGTCCTTCTAGAAAAATATATGTTTGAAGGTATAAATATGTTCATCCAATATATTTTGGATAATTTTATTACTCAGTTGAACACTTAAATTTTTAATGTAACCATGTTTTATAAATGTTTTCACATTAACCACACTAAATAATTTTTACTAATAATTTTGGTGTAAAATTATGTTGACCATATTAAATGAAATGAATTATTTTTATTACAAATATGGAATCCATTTCTCAAAATTAAATTCAAATAATTGGGAAATTGTAATTAAAAATTAATATCAGAGGGCCATTGAGAATGTAGGTATTTAAATTGAAAATTCTCATAAGTTTATAATTGTTTTATATTGTAATTCAATAAAAAATTAATTTCAGTAACATAAATTGAATTAATGGAAGTATATTGTGTCCAAAATTTATTGAATAAAATCTAAAATATAATATATCATTATTAATAATTTTGGTAAAAAATGATTTTTTTAATTATTATTCAGTGTTTTTACGATTGATTAAGAAATGAACCTTTTCGTAAAGATACCAAAAATTCAACCTAATGTAATGTTAACATAGTGACTAAAATTTACTAATATTATATAATATTCATTCTCTAAGTATTTAAAATAATAAATTTCTTAATTTTCACCAATATTAATAATGGAAATGTTTTTTAGGAAGTAGTATTATAATAAAATATAAAGAGTTTATTGAGAAATATAAATTGTTTAAATATGTTTTGATATTAATTTATAATAATTAATATTTAAAAATAAATTTTTATTATTCAAATTTATTTTCTTAATGGTTAGGTAATAATTTTTTAAAAATTAATTATATTAAAAATATATCATGGTCTTGGAAAAACTCAATGTTATGTGAAATAGAAGCTATTATCAGTGTTTCATGTAATGCACGAAATCAATGAAATTTAATTTAATTTATATATAATTTTATAAAAACTAGTGTGGTATCATTATACCCATTTAAAATTTATTTCTCTCTCAAAATTCCTCACCCCAACAAGAGTAGATGAGGATACTTCTACCATGGAATATCAATAATTTCCCACATAGCTTCTTCAGATGGCTAGTTTTTCCAAAAAAAATATGACTTGGGGAGTGGTCTTATATTATATAATATTCTCTTTGTGTTCATGAATATCTAAATGTAGTTCCTTATAATAAATAATATTATACTACTATATTACATCTTAGATCATTACATGTAAAGGATCCATTATGTACTCCGTTAGGAGAGATATATGTAACACATCGTAGACATAAAATGAATTTGGTGGAACCACCAAATGATAATTTAGGGTGATGATATGATAAATAATTTAAAAGAGTATGATACACATATGGTTTAGTTTTCCATTATTACCAAATATAAAAACCATCATCTATTAAGAAATTCTTATAAACGCAGGGCTTCTAACATTAAATTTTTGATCACGCCGACAATTATCATGATGTCATTTTTAGTGAATGAATCCCTAAAATCATGAAGATTGTGTATAATACCATTGTATTATAATAATATATAAGTTATCACATCCAGAATGATAAAATAATTTTTTATTCTTGGTAATATAGATACATACATGAGTCTTGTATTACAAATGAATATACATATTACAATGTAATTATTTTTTCATAATAAATTTATCCCATATAACATATCCATTCATATCTCTCTTAGAACTCATCATAGAATCCTAAGGAAAGGAAACAAATAAGGGTGATCTCAAATAACTGGTAATGGTAAGGTACAACAGAAGCAATACAAAATCAATAATCATAATCAACATTAATAGGTAGATAACTGAACACACGTTTCACATAAATATCATGATAATACATATTTTAAATTGAATGGTAAATAATTGAAATATATTCCATTTAATCATTATACTGAGAATGAATTTTAGCCACTGAAAAGGTCAAAGAAAACATATCATATATTACAATTAGAACATGTTTTTCAGTGTATGAAATTATTAATTATTGGATATCATGTATCATGGAAATATAAACATCCACTATTAAAATCAACCCACTAAACAAGTTTAAACTACATTTAGAAACAAATTTAATTTTACCAACTAAATTGTATCATTGGACATGTCGATGCATCAAGGATATTTATAATACCTGGTCCCTACCCATCACTATTGGTCTAAAGTATTCCTTATATATCAGATAATCAATTTAATTCATAAACAATGTGCCTTATTAAAAATTTATACTGATTAATAAATATAGAATTTTCAATATTACTTTATATAAATAAATCACTATTCAATAAATCCCAACTTGTGAAAATGTAATATTTTTAGGCCATAATCATATCCACGATAAATAATGTGGATATATTTTAAATTTAATGTTCAATGATCACTAGAAATTTAATAACTCGCGGGGAAGTTAATTACTATGAAAATTATTCAAGGAAGTGAACTTCAATTCCATTATTGGTCAAAATAATCATAACTCATTTAGAGGAAGAATAATGAGAGTATCATTAAAAGTTGTACTCATAAGAGTAACAATAAGGGTTGATATCATTGATGAATAGAATTACAATAAAATTATTTTTAATCATTATTGAGGAAAAAACCCATTCCTTTTTCAAAAATAAATTTTGAAATAATTTTTATTGAAAATAACTTTTTTGAGAAATTTTTTTCAAGAAATCTATTAATTTCCAATGGAAGAATTAATTTAATTATGGTAGGTATTTTTGTACATGGTAAAAAGAACATTCCTTTTACATTGTAAATATGATAGAGAAGTTTCATGTTTATAAAGAGATAATAGGATTCCATTGAAATGAATTTTTAGTAATAAAAAAAATAATATTGAAAATGTTATATAAAACATTATGAAATCATTTTTTAAAAACATCTTTCTATAAGAATATTTTTTTCCGACCGATGAGAGAAATTATTTTAAATATTAATAAAATATTTTCTCAATTATTATTAATACAAAGGAGTCTAAAATGATTCAATAATTATAAAAAATATTATAAATTACCATAGGAGAATAAAATTAATGTTTATCTATAAACTATTATCATATAATTTACAGTAATGTATATTCACAAATAATCATTCTTGATTAGAATTAAATTGTCAAATAAACCCTCAAAATGATCATGATGGAGAAGTTATAATTATTTAATGATTAAATAAAGTGTAAAAACTATAAAAAATCTAAAAAAACATGAAATAAAACATAATATAATCAGAAACCATTATATAAATAATAATTGAATATTAATTACAATGATTATGTAATATAACCAAATAAATATAAATTTAATTATGCCTTTTCTAACCACTTGGTAACTTTTAATTCAAATACCCCTAGAAACAATAATTCAAATTGAAACGTAAAATTCTATAAATAATGATTTATTCATTATATTACATATCCAGGGGTAGTATTTATATCATATAAATTTAATTATGTGTATGTCTATCACTTGGTGGATTGAGATTCCTCTTAAGAACCCTAGGTGAGCCACATTCTCACGGTGAAGACGTTAGTGGCTTGGATGATCCCTTCCCCATCAGTGGGGGAGGGATCCTCGAATTTCCAACCCTCCTTGAACCCCGACCTTCAACCTACTATCCCAAAGGCAGCTCTATGACCTAATATTCCAGTTCTCATAGATGGTTTCCCACACATCAAGATCTCGATAGTAAAAATTATGGAAACATCCATTATTCTAAATCTCACCTTGGTGGTGCGGTTTACGAAGCGAAGTCCTTTAGTTGACTCCTTCGACTAATTAGTCATCCACACATGGAATCAAAAAGATAGGGAGATAGTGGGATTTCTTTATAGTCACCATATTATTATTCGATTTGCATCAATGGATGATCTCATCAATGTATATTTGAGGGCCCCTAGTACTACAAAGGTCTTCAGTTCTTTCTATTCAGATGGTTGTTGAAGATCCACATGAAACATGGCTCACCTTCCACTGCAATTTGGGTTAGCATCCTTAATCTTATGTTACCATTCCAAAACCCTTTTGTTATCAAAATACTTGGTAATATTATTGGTAGGTATTTATATTTGGATAACTATACAATGTCGGTTTTGAAACCTATGAATCCATGAGTCTGTGTCAAGGTGGATGTGTCTATTGTCCCCTTTGATTTTTTTGGATCACAATTGTCAAGGATTACATGTGAAAGAAGCATGTTTTTTATGAGAATTAGATTGAATTTTGTTTTTTATGTAGATGGTTTGGGAATTATTTAGTGGTCTGTCATCGGGGACTACATTGATGGTGGACATGGGATTAAGTAACCAGTTGGAGGTTGGTTATTAGGGAGTCCCGAGATTGACAAAGATGGTGGAAAATAGTCATGGAAAGACTACTGATACTGGTGAGGAGGTTTGGTCAGAACAAATTGAAACTGGTGGAGAATATAGAGGCTGGAAACCTCTATCATTGTGAGCCGGTGCGGAGAAAAATCTCTGTAATGAGGTAGTGGACTAAATTGTTGAGGATGATATGGGTTCTGGTGCGGGAAACAAATCCCTGGAACATCATCTCAATATGAAGGTGTTTGAAGTGGCTAATAGACCGAGGGAGGATCTCGTGAGTCCATCTAACCTGCAAAAGGGTGAGGTAATGGCTCAACATGGCCATTCCCAAGGTGAAATTCATATGAACAGGAGTAATATGGTCTTGGAACGGACAACAGGTGGTGAGATGGGGGATTTTTATGGATCTATTGCAGAGGAATCAGGACCAGGAAGTGTGGATGTGTGCAAAAGGAATTCAGGACCAGCTACATATGTGGTTGTTCCAGATAGAAGCAGGGTATTTTTTTAGGTGGTTCAGTGTTTTTGAATCAGACTCCTACTCATCTGAGCAATAGGTTCGAAGGGCTATTTGAGGTTCAGTTGGGTTCAGATCCCACTTTTCTAGGGGGTAAAGTTAGAAATGGGTCTTCCAAGACGGAATCCAATGAGAGTGATCTTGGTAATTTGGTGGACAAAGCATTATGCCCAAGGAGACGTAGAATCTTTAGGAGGAGGAGGGGTGACCAAATTAATCCTTGTCATCTCCACCCCTAGTGACTCACTCTTCAAAAACGATAAACAACAAGAAAATATCCATTGAGACTTAGAACCACATGAGGCAAGGTAACCATGATGAAAATTCCATCGATCTTTTATTGAGTTCAGATGAGGAATTGGCTGAGTAAGCATTGTTTCTAAATGAAACCAAAAAGTAGAAAGCCAATAATATGTGGAGAAACATTAGAGTGTCTCTCAATGAGGATAAATATGCATGGATTGATAAATAGGATAAGAATCTTGTAGGGGTATTCTATAAATGAATGGTATGATTTGGAGGAGTACATACAATCATGGGACAAGATCACTTCTGAGGTCGAAAGAATGATGATGGAAGAATCCAACAGTCGGGTTTCAGATTTATCCTGGATGTTGTTTATGGAAGTAGATTATGGTAACCTAAATTTCAACTTTTATGATTTTGATTAATTTTGAAGTTACATGGTTGGGTTGACCAGATTGATGTTAATGAAGTGTTTGGGTCAATTTAAACTCTTTGTTTGGTTTCATTGAGAAGTCTAGTGTTTCTTCCTCTGTCCGCTACATGGATCTACACCAAATTGGGATAAGATTTTGGTTTTGGATTCTGAGAGGGTATGTCTCTTCCATCAATTCCATTCCCATTCATTTCTTTATGGGACTACTCGCCGAATAGTTATTCACGGATGAAGCTTGTTGTCAACTATAATTGTTGGAGAGGAGCTGATCCTATAGTTTGTTATGGGTTTTGGTTTTGTTATACTGTATCTATTTTTGGAAATTATGGTTTCTCACCTTTACCCAAAAGTGATTTAGAAAAAAAATTAATTTACAGTTAGTAATTAAGTGCTTATCTTTACAACATGTCTTGATGAAATAAAATTTATATTAAATATCTTACCTAACACTTCATTTTAGTTAAAATTGATTTAACCTCCATTATATTGATTTTAAATATGTTATTAGATTCTTACTAATTTTTTTTAATTTATGATATCTTATATTGTCATTTTATTATATCTTGTCATTTGACTATAAATAGTCTTTCATTATTTTCATTTCTTCATGTGTCAGTTTCCATGTTTTTTTAGTAGGTTTTGACTTGTAATTTTATTCCTCTTAATTAAATCATGATTTCATAATATACATAATATAACCCATGAGTTAAATATCTTATAATTTAAATATATATTTATTTATACTAGTTAAATAAAATTGGTGATATAGAATAAAATACACCATTCATAGAGAGAGTACGTATTAAGTAAACATGTTTGTGGTTTCAGTTTTCATGTCGTCTGGAATGAAAGAAAAGTAAATTACATATATATATATTATAATTTTTATCTCATATATTTCACATATGTTTATTAAAATAATCCTTAATACATTTAATGTAATGAATAAACAATTCACATTTCTTGGTGAGGGGATAGTCCTCTATACACACGGAAAAAATTATCATGTTCCCATAAACTCTGAAGTATGAAGGTATTTGTTGCATAATAATTGAAATAGAACAGAAAAATCAAAAATATCAAAAATATCACAAATATAATACATAAACTATTTTTCAATGGTTATTACAATTATTTTAGGGTGGTAATGGAAAAACGGAGGACATCGGTTCTCACGATGGTAGTCGACCACACAGACAAATGACCATTGATTAAACCATTTGATGGATGTGTGTGTGGTTGTAGGTCATAACCTTAAAATAAAAACATATGTATATATTTAATATAATTATTTTACTAAATAATCATGATATATGAATAATTAAAGGAGTTGTGGAAGGAAATAAAATAAAAAAACTTTTAGAATAACATTACCTCTTCTTTGGGTATCCTCCATATGTTTTCACTAAAACCATTAGAGTCATAATTTCATCCAAAAATAAGTCGTATTAAATTAGGTGAGGTATTTTGGTGATTGATTTAGTTAGGTCATAGAATATTATATGTTTTCTGATAGTGTTATGTGGAGAGAAGGGGGGAAGCATTTTATTAGTGGGAGAGAGGACACACATTGTATTTTGAACAGAAAGCTAGATGAACTACGTTTTTACCAAACATAACACTTAAATAATGCAAACAATTAGGTACATAAAAGTTTAAGGTCAAAATAATTCCATATAATTTGATTTTAACATGTTTTGGGTCTTTATTTCACCTTATATTTTATTTTTATCAACTAGTTATAATCACATTTACTAAAACAACTACAATTAATATTATTTATTTTCACGAACCCCATTACAAAATATAACCTTAACTTATTATATATTATAAATATATATGATTACAAATATGGAATCAATTTTTTCAAATTCAATTAACATAAGTAGCATAAATTAATTTAAAATTTATCCCAAAATTGGGATGAGAAATTGAGGTTTTAAACTAAATATGTTCAAAGGATTAATGTGTTTTTATATCTAAGTTCATTATAAAAATTATTCAAATGATATAAATTGGATTACTATTTCTAAAAAATATTTAATATTAATTTTAATCCAAAATAAAATATAACATAACATCAAAACATATTTAGATAAAAAGATAGGTTTAAATTAAAATTAAGTATTTTTCCAAGTCATCAAAAAATGTAAATTTTCATAAAACCAAAAATTAATCCTAAGATAATTTATATGTTACTCTATCATATATAATGTATATATAATCTAAAATATTTAATAAAAGTTTCCAAATTTAGTTCTCATAAATTGTTTCTTTTAAAAATAGGCAATGATGCCTTTAGAAAATTACAACTTTGTATTCATAAAATTGGATTTGTTCTTATCTTATTCCCAAAAAATATCTTAGATGAATTTAATAAAAATTTACAAATATATAATATTTAAATTTCATTAATATAATAAAAAATAAGAAATATATTTATTTATTTATGAAAAATCACCATTTTTGCGAAAAATAATTATTTATAAACATATTTCATTTATATTAATAGGTTATTTATATTCATATACAATTAATTAATGACCATTAGATTGATCCATATATTATAAAAAGTTAAAAAATATTATTTATTTCGACAAATTTATCATCTTGGAGAAATTATTCATATTAAATAATAATAATAATATTATATTGTGGTTTAGTAAAACTTGATACTTTATATAATGCCAACTTTCGAGGGAACCCATTTTTTTATTTAATAAAAACCTAACAAGGTGTTTTTCAGAGAAAAATATTCATTTTTTACTATTAGTTCTAGACAAGCTTATTTTTTCTTATAATATATTCTATTGGAAGGATAGAATTTATCTGAATATAAATATATCATTATGTATTGGAATTATATTTTCCTTTCTATGCTTGGTGTTGTCTGTCACATTCAATATTGAATAAAATGTTATTTTTTTAATTCTATGTGTGTTACATTCTCAACATCTTAAATAAATTATGCCGTTAGAATTTAATATTGATCACTATAATCCATGTTTTGATATTTTGAAATTATATTTTTGAATAAACCACATTGTAAAAGGGTTAAAAAATATCCACACACTAAGGGAGAAAGGGATATACCATGTTCATATAGAATAATCAAATAACTATATTTTCATGCATGAGAAAAATGGTTGGAAATGAATAAATGGGCATGGAAGAGAAAACAAACACCTAGATACTGATGGAGAGTAGTAGATAACATGGCGATGAGGAAGTAAATGACCATAAGACGATGAACTAGAGGCATTAAAAAGGTCATTAATATCAACAAATATGATGATAGTAGGATAATATTTTTGATACATGGACCTTTTCCCACAGTTGATGAATTCATACCATCTCTATGAATATGGTAAAATAAAATTACCTAATATATTTTAGTTTCATTAGAAAAATTTTATATATTGGATGTTCTTTAACCAATTTTCAATACATCACTCACTCTAATAATAATGAATATCACAAAAAAAAACTTTTATACCTAAAGTACAAAAATTCACGTTTAAGGGATTATAAGGTCTAAAAAGGAATAATTTTTTTCCATCTATCTTAATCTATTTTCAAAAACGATTTTGGAAAATTCATTAATATTTAAACCACAAAAGTAAAACTACTGATTCACCAATAATTTTTATCTATCAAATTGTTTAACAAAAAATGATGAAATATTTACAAGGGCATCACATTGGCAAGTGGTTGGCACGAAACCCTTTTCATCCATCCATTATGGGTTCAATCACGACCACCTCACTGGATGCAATGGGTGGTCACACTGTATGTTGGTTGCCAATTTTCAATAATACAATAATTTAATTAATATAACATTTCCAAAATTTGTGATGGTCATTATTGCACCCCTAGTTTGAGTTATATAACCATTATTTTGGCATTTTGATGTAAATAAAAAGGATTTGTAACAATTGGGAGAGTATTGATGGTTTTTTGGATGGTTTGGGAAATTTTCAATGGGTGCACAGTTTTGAAAACTATTTGTGAAAAATGTTTAACCCTTGTAAAAAATTGTTCATGTTATGGTTGAGGCAAGGGTGATGGAACACTGTTAAGGGGTATGGTTTCCAAACCATTTTTCCTCCCCATTCTAATTGTGCTTTATGGGACACCATTCTTTGGCATAGTTGGCACACGATTTATCTATCAATGGGAACCAACTGTGCGAGGCACCCTCTTCAGGTAGTAACATGCGCATGGTTAGTGGACAATTTGTCTAACCGTGCAAGATAACCATGTATAATATAAAAAAATTAACACCCTCATTTGTTTTAAAACCTCAACGCCCCATTTATCCCCTAAACTGAACTAAACATAGGACTCCTTATTTGTAGAGGTTAGGTAACCTCTCTCACTCATTTTGGAATCCATTTTAACGGTTTTTGTGGTGGTTTGAAGATGGATCATCCTTTTAAGTATTTATTTTGTATTTTTTCATTATTTTCCATAAATATATTCATCTATCACTCCCGGTTTCTATGATATACTTTCATTAGTGAAAAATGGTTAGATTTTGTTTCAAATAATTTTGATATTTTGATTGATTATTGTTATGGGAATAAATTTCATGTCGTTCTTATGAGTTTTCACCTCGATTTGGAGAGAATTTTTTCCATTGATTATGTTATCAAAAACCATAAAGGTATGTGGATTCACTCTCATCTAATCGTGAATGATCTTAAAGGCTTTGGTTTTAAAAAAAATTCCTTGAAATTGATGCGTGAAATACCATTGCTGTTGATTTATGGGGTTTGGATTAAAAATGATATTTTTGTGCAATATGATTGGTTATTGGATTTTAAAAAGGGGATTTCTAAAATTTTTTATTTGGTTTGATTTTTTGGAAAGGGTTCTGAAAATGGTTTTCAACATAAATTTTGTTTTATTAAAATGTTGTTTTGAATTATGGTTGTTGCATTTTTGTTTGGGTTTAATGGTTATAAATGATTTAAATGGTATGGTTATCAGTCGTTATGTACCATAATTAAATATTTGGTATGTGGTCATGAAGGGAAACAATGATAACGGGATATGGTTGGGCATGAAGATCCACCGTCAATGTTAACACCGATCTTGGATGGTTTTGTAGTCTAGGACATGAGATGTATATATTAGGTTTAGTGATTTGAAGTGGTTGAAGCCAATATAGAATGGTAAATTACATGATTGGTTTCATCCATTCTAAATGATATGATTAGGGAGAAAATGTTTTAGTATGGTCATGTTTGTCTTGTTGAAAAATATAAAACAGTATTTTTGGTTTTATATAAAATAATCTATATAGATATTCCATTATGTTATATCCTAGTGGAGTGATTGGGGATGTGCTTTGTGGAAATTCTATTTTTTTATTACTCACCACATCCTTTATCACTTTGGTTATTTTTTGTATATCATATTCTGTGACACTAATAAAAGAAAAAAAAATCTACAGTTGGAAATTGTTGTCCTTGTACATTTGTGGAGTTGAGTATGGGGCATGGAATGGGGTTTTGGTTTTTGGTCTTGTTTCCTTGAGTGGGATTACTTTATTCTTCCACTTAGTACTCTAATTTTGAATTTTATTTTTTTATTATTGTTGGCAGAGAGTTGTTTATTATAGAATTTATTTGGCATGCATCATGTAGTTCTTTAGGTAATGGGGTTTTGGTTGTTCTTTCTCTCCTAAAAATGAAAATTCATCCCCCACAATTCTTAAAGCCCTAGGAATGTATTTACAACCTTTGTTTCATTTGGGATGTCTCTTAAGGCCATGTATAATGTAACGACCAACTAATTTTTTAATGAAAATCCTTATTGATCTAATTAAATGTCATATTATGTAAAATGGTTTTATAAAATTTTCACTTACTTGGTTTTATGTATTGAGATTTAAAAATAACATTATGAATTTTTACCCTTTCTAATATAGATGTAGAATAGTGATCACATGATTAGTAGAAATATAGGGCCTTAACAAATCCAATTTACTCAGTTAAAGGCAGCGATGGCCTCATCCTAGTGAATTTCTCCATACGAAGTCCATTTTTCAGGGCTCACAAAGGAGGGGGTGTCACTAGGTTTCGCTCGTCACAAAACCTAATCTAAGCTTCAAAACATTAAGCATGAAGAGAGCAGATAACTGGAGAAGTGGAAGTTTATAGAGATTACCACCCGAGAAATGTTATCTGAGACTCTTCAAGAGTCTGTCTCCATCACACACATTACCATTAGGTATTATGCAGGTGTTATAAGGGATTATATAACAATACCATAACACTATGATTATGTGCATCATTTTTTTATAGAATAAATAATATAAATTCATTTTGTTATTGTCACTTTGTAAATAGTTTTTAAAATAGAAATAGTATTATTTAGTAAATATACACTTAATAAATATATTTTGATGAATTTGTGGACTTTTGAATTAAATAATATTTCACTAAAATATTACTACTTAATTACATTTTATTTAATAAAAATTATTTTATTATTTTTATGAATACAATTTTAATTTTTATTAATGTTTGAAAGCCGTTATTTTTAAAACCCATGAATTTTTGATAAATGTATGTTTTTTTAAAACTAAAAATGCACATATTTTTAACATTATTTAGATAAATGCAATATTATTTTTGGAATCAGGACCTCGAAATCATCCAATGGGCAATTTTTCATAATTTTCTGAGATAGTCGAATTTTTGGGTGAAAACTAAATATCGCTTAAAAATATACTATGTTTTATGACATCATAATGACCCAATAGTGATATATCAAAATAATATAAAAGGATTGTTTGGCCTATTTATGTTTTACATTTAAAAATTTTGATTTTATAATTGTTTGATTAATATTATGGTTTCTTAGTGGACCCTCTAAGACTTATAATACATTTTAACTTTTTAAAACGATTTACTTGAGAGTGTGACTAAACTCCACATAATCAAGAGTAATATTTTAATAATTTCAATCATTGTCCTTATAAAATAATGTTTTAAAATATCTTTTGGTAGAAACCATGGGAAAAAATAGGGGTTGCTTTTTTTATTAGTTTAATGTGTAGTGTCTAAAACCAAAATAATAAAGAATTCCCACTCTTTTCCTATATAAATCTAACAAAGATACTATAACGACCCATACTTTACATACATTTTTATTACATAAGAATTGAAGAATAATTATAATAACATATAACCAAACCATGAAAGTACCATATTGGTATAGTGTCTTTAGAAACTGGGAAACATAAACAACTGGTTCATAAATCATCTACGTTGTCTCCCATTTATTTCGTCATATCTAGAGTCCCTTTTGGAATATTCTACTTAATACAATTCTTCCAGACCTGAGGAAAAGAAAACATACAAAAGGGTGAGCTCAAATGCTCAGAAAGTGTAAACAAAATAAATATCAATCATATCATATTCTTAAGAACATAACATTTTGAAAATATTATCCTCCAAAAGGGATCATAATATCATGACATGGGATCAATCATAATAGTAAAATTTAATCTAAATAATCATAAATTAGAACATGAAACATTGTGGCATACACACATAATCATTGAGAATAATTTCTTATTAGTCAAGACTCATTTCCAAGACTATCTTAGCAGACAAAGTCCATTTCTGAACCGAGTTCACTCCTCGTTTCAATCCTGTTTCACTGAACTGGGTTTACCTGCCGTTCCAGCCATGTCTATCTCATGAGATATAAATCTTTACCCAATGCAGTGGATGGAGATATAGTTCCCACCCATATCATAATTAAATCATTCTTATGTGAGCCACAAAATCATAAATCATATATCATAGCATAACCCATGAAATAAAAATGGGAATCATAAACTTCATGCCATCATAACATAATCCATATAAGATAAAAGGACATCATAAAAAAATAATTGCATCATAAAATAATCAAATCAATGTAAAAATAGTAATAGAAACAGAACCTTATATTATCATAGATGGAAAATATTTTTGATAAAACACTTGAACTCCATTCTTGAGGAAAATATCATTTCTACTTCAAAAACATTTTTCCTTTCTCAATATGTCATACAATTTTAAACTAAAAGAAGTTGATTAAAAATAAACTTAAAAACATTTAAATGAAGCTTCTTGGAAATAATGTTCTAAAAATCCATTCATGTCACATAAGTTAAAGAAAAACATTATTCTCGTACTTTTTCTGGAAATGTCAAAAAAGTACATCATACTAAAAACAACAAAAGAGTCCTTTCATATATTTTACTAAAAACTCAAAAATGGGTAAAATTGGATTTAAACAATTTTAGGTTGATGTAAATAATATTAAATATTGAGGAAACATGGATGTGTATGATAAATATTCCCCAGTATATTCGGAAGTATAGACAATCTCGGATAAAAATGAGATTGTTAAATTTTCCCTTACCTTAGGTCTGATTTTCATCATACCTGTCCGAACCTCTTGTATAATGATTTAAATAATGGAATTGACTTATTCCAGAATCATACACAATGTTATGATATCAAATATGGTCATATTCTTACCTTCTTATTAGTAATATTTCATTGCTACTTGTTATTAGGGTGTTTATTTCGTTTTGTTTATGTTTGTTTTGTAGAATAAATTTTTATTCTTATTTTTAGGCAATAGATACCTCATTTTTAGAATGTTATTAGTGTAATATATATCATATTTATTCATTCAATTAATTTATATAGTCATTATGAAATGAAGATCATGTAGAATGAGTCGCATCACATCGTGGGGACGGTATTCCATACGTACGCACGAGCGATGATATCATTTACATGATCGTGGAATTGTATTGGAGTGTATGTATACAATTTCAAAATCAATATAACCTTAAAATAATCAAATATAGTTATTATTTACACTATTATACCCATCCATGTAAGTTGGTGGTGGAAAATAGATTACACCACGGCGTGGAGACGGTATTCCGTACGTACGCACGTGCGGTGATTTAATTTTTTATAGGATAGATAGAAGGTGAAATAGAGTTGTTTCATATTTATAATAACATATCAGTATATGAGTGATACTGATGTTATTACTTCATAATGAAACAACTAAATAATAAGAAGTAGAAGAAGAAATAAATTTGAAAGAATCGGTAACAGATATTACCTCTTCTTCAACACGCCTCATTGAAACCTCCTCTTTGGGCACTAAAATTGGTCTATAAAGAAGACCAGGACCTATAGAATATTACTAGGGAAGTTTAGAAGAGAAATTGGTAGGGGTTGGCCGATCTTGAAGGCTCAAAGTTGTGTGAGGAAGAGAGGGATGAGGTGCTCTTTTATAAGGGAGGAGAGGGGCACCTTAGGAAAAACATAAAATATTATTTTATTATAAAGTCATATTCAGTCTTTAATAGGGCCAAATTGATTTATTTCTAAGATAAGGTGGGTATGGGTCTAAATACTCTCAACAAATATATTTTAGACAAGTTTACGTCACTATTTTAACTTTATCATTTATATTTAACTCTAAGTTAAATAATTTAACTTTTACCGCGTCTTCTTATTTTCTTTCATTACATGGTGAATAAACTTACTATAACAAGCCAAACGAACCCCAATTTGTTAATTATTAATATATATACCTTTATCTAAGTCATTTGGCCGATCATTAAACTTTCAAGAATAAAATAACAATTAATAATATAATATTTGTTTTAAAAACTATTTTATGTCAATTATGACATTATTTGGTAATTGATTTTTGTGAAACTCATTAGAGCATGGTTAGTTAGAGAAAAGTTAATTAAATAAATACTAATATGTCATATTAACCTATAAAATTATTTTAATTCATAAAAAGTCTAATATTACATTTATTTGGGTATTTATAACATCAATTATGTTAATATTTCATTAATAAGGTAATTACTGCATCATCATTGTGTCAAAAATAAATTAACTTATTTAATGTCTAAAAATAACACATAAAATACAATTATGTATAAAATCTTTTTAGATTTCTAATTAATATTTATAGTCGAAATTATCTTATTTATATCCCTATATTAAAAATGATTTAGTTATTAATCTTTGATTTTAACTATTTTAACTCTTCTTTAAATAAAATAATATTAAAGGTCCTAATCTAATCCAATTAGACCTAAATGGTCATATTTTATTTCTAAGGTTGTTTTTGGTCGAATTAAACTTATCCAATAGAATTAGGACATGTGTTAGGGTAATAATAATATCATTTTTACCCTTAATTTCCCTATATACTTTTAACCGTGGTAAAAAAAGTAAAAAGTTAATATTCACCAAAAATTATTTTTATCTTATTGAACCACATTTTACTCATTGATATTAACCGTGTCTCTCGAATTTTTGAAATTCCACTCACAGAAGTAGAAAAATTATGTTTTATGTAAATTTGCAAATTCTCCTAGGAGGTGGGTAAAAGACGATAAAAAGTTCAATAAAATTTTTATATATCTAAAATTATTATAAAATGACTCCAATGAATTAAATTGAACTTATATAGGTATTATGTATCAATTTTGACCTAAATTAAATTGAAATAAAATAAATAAATATTTAAATAAAAAGTCGGTTTCTAAATAGTAACCCAGTGTTTTCAATATTCATCAAAAATTGAAACTTTTTAGAAAAATACCAAAATTTCACCCTAGGCTAATTTCGATATTCAGAATTCAAAAATGAAGTCCATATTGAAAGATAAAATTTATAAAATTTCAAAAAGTGGGTATTACTATTCATAATGACTAGTTTTAATAATATTTTAATAGCATATCATTGTTTAGTGAAACTCTGTATTGTGACAACGCAAGTTATCGAGGAAGGTAGTGATTCCGTGTAAGGAAAGCCAAGCTAGTGTTGTGTGTAGATAAAGATTCATTTGATGATGTATATTATATAAAAACAAAATATTTCTTATAAAAATCTCTGGTGTTACATTCTACCCCCGTTAAAATAAATTTCGCCCTCGAAATTCGTCACTTTGTAACAAACAGATGAGGATACCTCTCCTTCATCATATCCTCAAGATCCCATGTAGCTTCTTCTAATTGGTGGTTCCTCCATATAACATTCACCAAGTGAGTGGTCTTTATAACGATTCATACTTTACATACATTGTTAGTACTTTAAAATTGAAGTACACTTATTAAAACATATAACAAAACCATGAAAGAACCGTATAGGTATAGTGTCTTTAGAAACTGGGAAACATAAACAACTGGTTCATAAATCATCTATGTTGTCTCTGATTTATTTCATCATATCTAGAGTTCCTTTTTGGCATATCCTGCTTAATAACCTTCTTCCGGACCTGGGGAAAGAAAACATACAAAAGGGTGTGCTCAAATGCTCAGTAAGGGTAAACAAAATAAATATCAATCACATCGTATTCATAAGAACATAACATTTTGGAAATCTTAACCTGAAAAAGAGATCATAATTTCATAACATGGGAAAAATCATATTAGTGAAATGTAATCCCAATAATCATAACTTAAAACATGAAACTTTCTTCCATACAAACATAATCATAGAGAATCAATTCTTAGTAGTCAAGACTCATAGCCATAACTATCTTAGCGTACAAAGTCCATTTCTGAACCGAGTTCACTCCTCATTTCAGTCCTGATTCACTGAACCGGTTTAACCTGCCGTTCCAGCCATGTCTATCTCATGATATATAAATCTTTAGCCAATGCATTAGAGGGAGATATAGGTCCCACCCATCTCATAATGATACCATTATTATTTGTGCCAAAAAATAAAAAAAAAATCATACATCATTGCATAACCCATGTAATAAAATTGGGATTCTTAAACATCATGACATCATAAAATAATCCATAAATGAATATCGTAAAAATAATTCCATCATAAAATAATCAAATCAATGAAAAAATAGGGATATAAACAGAACCCTATATTATCTTAGATGGAAAATAATTTTGATAAAACACTTGAACTCCATTCTTGAGGAAAATATCCTTTCTACTTCAATTTTTTTTCCTTTCTTAAAATGTCATATGATTTTGAACTAAAAGAAGTAGATTAAAAATAAACATGAAAACTTGTTAAGGAATCTTCATGTAAATAATGTTCTAAAAATCCATTCATGCTGTATAAGTTAAAAAAAACATTTTTCTCGTACTTTGGCCGGAAAAGTCAAAAAGTACCTCGTACGAAAAACGACAAAAGATTCCTTTCATATCTTTTACTAAAAAATATCCGAAGGGTAAAATTGGATTTAATAAATTGTAGGTGGATGGATATAATATTACATATTTTGGAAACATGTATGTGGATGATAAATATTCCCATGTAAATTCTGAAGTATAAACAATCTCGGATAAAAATTGAGATTGTGAGATTTTCCCTTACTATATGTCCGATTTGCTTCGTAACTGTCCGAAACTCCTGTATAATGATTTAAATAATGTCAGTTACTTATTCCAGAATCATAATTATTTTTATGATATCATATATGGTCATATTCATAGCTTCTTATTAGTAATATTTCATTGCTACTTGTTATTTGGGTGTTTATTGCTTTATGTTCGTATGTGTGTTTTGTCGAATAAATTCTTATTCCTCTTTTTAGGTTATAGAAACCTCTTTTACAGAATGTTATTAGTGTAATATGTATCATATTTATTCATTCAATTCATTTATATAATCATTATGTAATAAAGATCATGTAAAACTAGTCTCATCACATCGTGGAGATGGTATTCCGTACGTATGCACAAGCGATGATATCATTCCCATGATTGTGGAATTGTATTGGAGTGTATGTATACTATATAAAGATCAATATATATTTACAATAATCATATATATTTATTATTTACACCATTATACTCATCCAAGTAAGGTGGTGGTGGAAAATAGATTACACCACGGCGTGGAGACGGTATTCCGTACGTACGCACGCGCGGTGATTTCGTTTTCCGTATGATGGATAGATGGTGAAATAGGGTTGTTTCATACTTATAATAAAATATCAGTATATGAGTGATACTAATGTTATTACTTCATTATTAAACAACTAAAGAAGAAGAAGTTGAAGAAGAAATAAATTTGAAAGAATCGGTAACGGACATTACCTCTTTTTTGAAGCGCCTCTTTGAGACCTCCTTTTAGGGCACTAAAATTAGTCTTTGAAGAAGACCAGGACCTATAGGATGTTTATAGGGAAGTGGATAAGAGAATTTGGCAGGGTTTGTCCTAGATTGAATGCTCAATGTGGTGTGAGGAAGAGAGGGAGGAGGTGCCGTTTTATAAGGGAGGAGAGGGGAACCTTTGGAAAAACAAAAAATATTATTTTATTATAAAGTCATATTTGGTTTTTAATAGCTCCAAATTGATTTATTTCTATGCTAAGTTGGGGATGGGTCGAAATCATCTCATGAAATATAATTTAAACAAGTTTAGGTATCTATTTTATCCTTATCATTTATATTTAACTTTAAGTTAGATAATTTAACTTTTACCGTGTCTTGATGTTTTTTACACTATAAGGTTAATAAACATACTATAACAAGCCAAAAGAACCCAAAGTTGTTTATTATTAATATATATAACCTTATATAAGTCCTTTTTCCGAACCTTAGATTTTTAGGAATAAAATAACAATTAATAATATAATATTTTTTTAAAAACTATTTTATGTCAATTTTGACACTATTTGGTAATTGATTTTTGTGAAAATAATAACAGAAATATTAGTTCAAAAAAAGTTACTTAAATCAATAATAACATGTCATATTAACCTATAAAATTCATTTAATTCATAAAAAGTCTCAAATTACATTTATTTGGGTATTTATAACATCAATTATGTCAATGTTTCATTAATAATATAATTAATGCATCATCATTGTGTCATAAATACATTAAATTATTTAATGTCTAAAAATTAAAAATAAAATACCATTATGTAGGAAATATTTTTAGCGTTCTAATGAATATTTATAGTAGAATTTATCTTATGTATAACCCTATATTAAAAATGATTTACTTATTAAACTTTGACTTTATCTATTTTAACCCTTCTTTAAATAAATTAATATTAAATGTCCTAATCTAATCCAAGTGGGCCTAAATGGTCATATTTAATTCCTAAGGTTTTTTTTGGTCTAATTACACTTATCAAATAGAATCAGGACATTTTTAGGGTAATAATAATATCATTTTTACCCTTATTCACCCTATTTACTTTTAACCGTGGCAAAAAAAGTAAAAAGTTACTATTCACCAAAAATTATTTTCATCTCATTGAACCGCATTTTAAAAACTGACATCAACTGTGTCTCTTGGATTTTTGAAATTTCACTCATAGAAGCGGTAAAATTATGTTTTATTTGAATTTAGAAATTTTCTTAGGAGGTGGGTAAAAGACGGTGAAAAGTTCAATAAAATTTTTATATATCTAAAATTATTATAAAATGACTCCAATGAATTACATTGAACTTATATAGGTATTATGTATCAATTTTGACCTAAAATAAATTTAAATAAAATAAATAATTATTTAAATAAAAAGTCAGTTTTTAAATAGTAACCTAGTGTTTTCACTATTCATAAAAAATTGAATGTTTTCAGAAATATACCAAAATTTCACCCAAGGCTAATTTCGATATTATGAATCCAAAAATGAAGTCCATTTTGAAATTTGAAATTTACAATATTTCAAAAAGTGCTTATTACTATTCATAACGGCTAGTTTTAATAATATTTTAATAGCATATCGCTGTTTAGTGAAACTCAGTATTGCGTACGACGCAAGCTATCGAGGAAAGTCGTGATTGCGTGTAAAGCAAGCCAAGCTAGTGTTGTGTATAGTGAAAGATCCCTTTGATGATTTATATAACAGAAAAACAAAATATTTCTCATAAAAGTCTCGGGTGTTACATTCTACCCCCCTTAAAATGAATTTTTCCCTCAAAATTCATCACTTCATTACAAACAGATGGGGATACCTCTCCCTCATCATATCCTCAAGTTCCCATGTAGCCTCTTCCAATTGGTGGTTCCTCCATAAAACTTTCTCCAAGCGAGTGGTCTTGTTCCGTAGGACTTTTTTGCTACGATCCAGAATCTCTATCGATTGTTCTTCATAAGAAAGATCTTGCTCTAGCGGTACAACTTCTGAGCTGAGTACATGTGAAGGATCGGGTATTTAATTTCTCAGGAGATATACATGGAACACATCGTGAACTTGAGATAGTTTCGGTGGAAGCTCCAATCAGTAAGCTACCTTCCCAACACGATCCAGAATTTCAAAAGGACCGATATATCTAGGGCTCAACTTTCCCTTCTTTCCAAATCTCATGACCCTCTTCCAGGTAGATATTTATAAGAACACATTATAACCCACTTCAAACTCTAGGTCTTTTCTTCGGTCTTCGACATCATATTTTTGTCGACTCTAATCTACTCTTATGTGTTGTTGAATAGATCTGACCGTTTCTGTCATCTAATCAACAAGATTAGGTCCTAATAGCTTTCTTTCCCCAACTTCATCCCATCAAGTTGGGGTTATGCAATTATTTCCATAGAGAGCTTTATAAGGAGCCATCTGAATACTGGAGGGAAAGCTATTATTATATGAAAATTCAACCAAAGATAGGTGTTGATCCCAACCACCTTTGAGATCCATAGAGCAAGCTCAAAACATGTCTTATAGAGTTTTAATTGTCCTCCCAGACTGACTGTCTGTCTGAGAATGGTAAGCAGTGCTGAAACTCAACTCTGTATCTAGAGCATGCTGAAGACTTCGCCAGAATTTCAAGGTAAACCTCGGATCCCGATCAGATATAATGGAAACTGGTACTCCATGCAATCTTTCCACTTCCATTACATATATCCTGGCAAGCTGATCAAGAGAAGAATCTTCTCTAATAGCAATGAAGTGTGCCGACTTCGTAAGACGATCAACTATAACCTATATAGAATTATTGGATTTGGATGTTTTAGGAAGTCCAGTGACAAAGTCCATAGTGATGTTTTCCCATTTCCATTCAGGTATGGCTAATGGTTGTAACATCCCCTTAGACTTTTGTCTCTCAGCTTTAACTTGCTGACAAACCAAGCATCAAGAGACATATTCTGCAACATCTCTTTTCATGCCATCCCATAAGAAGTACTCATTCAGGTCCCTATAAATCTTTGTACTTCCAGGATGAATAGAAAATGAAGAACTATGAGCCTCATCCAGTAGCTTCTTATTTAATTCTGGGATGGGAGGAACACAAACCCGATTCCTGAACTTTATTATCCAATCATAATCAAGGTTGAATTCAGGAACATTTCTCACCTTCGTTTGTAACTCAACATCTTCTTTCTGTTACTCTTTAATATTCATGTGTATATATGGTTGAACATTCATTTGATAAAGATAAGATTTCCCCCCTTCCATTATAATTCCAAGATCCATCTTTTGTAAATCCATAAATATTGGAACTTTTGTGATCCTCATCATGGATAAGCTAGCATGGTCTTGTCAACTTAATGCGTCTTCTACCTTGTTTGCTTTCCCAGAGTGGTAATGAATTGAGCAGTCGTAATCCTTAATCAGCTAGAACCATCTTCTTTTGACGCATATTCAGCTCCTTTTGTGTGAAAATATACTTTAAACTTTTATGATCAGTATAAATATCACACCTTTCACCATAAAGGTAATGCCTTCAAATCTTTAATGAAAAGATTACCGCAGCTAACTCCAAATCATGAGTTGGGTAATTTTGCTCATGGATTTCCATCTGTCGTGAGGCATAAGCTATCACCATATCGTTTTTCATGAGAACACACCCCAATCCCTTCTTCGATGCATCACTGTAGATCACAAACCATTCTCCACTACAAGGTAGTGTGAGCACAGGTGCACTAGCTAACCTTCTTTTTAGCTCTTTGAAATTCTCTTCACATTCCTCCATCCAAGAAAACTTAACTCCTTTCTGAGTAAACTTGAATGATGAAATTTACAAAGTTTTAAAAAGTGGTTATTTCTATTCATAACATCTATTTCTAATAATAATTTAATAGCATATCATTGTTCAGTGAAACTTGGTATTGCGTACGAGGCAAGATATCGAGGAAGGTCTCGATTGCGTGTAAAGCAAGCCAAGCTAGTGTTGTGTGTAGTGAAATATCCCTTTGATGATTTATATAACATAAAAACAAAATATTTCTCATAAATGTCTCGGGTGTTAAAGTCTTGTTCCGTATAACTTTTTCTCTACGATACAGAATCTCTATCGGCTGTTCTTGATAAGAAATATCTTCCTCTAGCGGTACAACTTCTGAGATGAGTACATGTGAAGGATCGGGTATGTACTTTCTTAGGAGAGATACATGGAACAAATCGCGAACTTGAGAGAGATTCGGTGGAAGCGCCAATCGGTAAACTACCTTCCCAACACGATCCAGTATTTTGAGAGGCCCGATATACCTAGGGCTCATCTTTCCCTTCTTTCCAAATCTCATTACTCTCTTCCAAGGAGATATTCGTAAGAACACTTTATCAACCACTTCAAACTCTAGGTCTTTTCATCAATTGTCGGCATAACTATTTTGTCAACTTTGAGCTGATTTTATGTGTTGTTGAATAGATCGGACCTTTTCTACCATCTCATCAACAAGATCAGGTCCTAATAGCTTTCTTTCCCCATCTTCATCCCAGCAAGTTGGAGTTCGGCATTTCTTTCCATACAGAGCTTCATAAGGAGCCATCTAAATACAAGAGTGAAAGCTATTATTATAAGAAAATTCCACCTAAGGTTGGTGTTGATCCCAACCTCCTTTGAAATCCTTACAGTAAGCTCTCAACATATCTTCTAGAGTTTGAATTGTCCTCTCAGACTGCCTGTCTATCTGAGGATGATCAGCATTGTTGAAATTCAACTCTGTTTCTAGAGTATGATGAAGACTTCCCCAAAAAATTATGGTAAACCTCAGATCCCGATTGGATATAATGGAAAGTGGTACTCCATGAAATCTTACCACTTCCTTTACATATATCCTGGAAAGCTGATCCAGAGATAAATCTTCTCTAATAGCAATGAAGTGTGCTTACTTTATAAGACAATCAACTATGACCCAGATAGCATTATTGCCTTTGGATGTTTTAGGAAGTCCGGTGAAAAATTCCATAGTGATGTTTTCCCATTTCCATTTGGGTATGGGTAATGGTTGTAACATCCCCTTAGACTTCTGTCTCTCAGCATTAACTTGCTGACAAACCAAGCATCGAGAGACATATTCATGAACATATCTTTTCATGCCATCTCACCAAAAGTACTCTTTCAGGTCCCTATACATCTTCATGCTTTGGGGATGAATAAAGAGTGAAGAACTATGAGCCTCATCCAGCAGCTCCTTCTTTAATTCTGGGATGGGAGGAACACAAACCCGATTCCTGAAAATTATTATCCCATCAAAATCACGGTTGAATTCAGGAACATTTCTCACCTTCTTTTTTAACTCTACATCTTCTTTTTGTGCCTCTTTAATCGTCACATGTATAGATGGTTGAACATTCATTTGAGAAAGATAAGATTTTTCCCATTCCATTATAATTCCAAGATCCATTCTTTGTAAATCTATAAATATTGGATCTTTTGAAATCCTCATCATGAATAAGCTAGGAGGGTCTTGTCGACTTAATGCGTCTTCCACCTTGTTTACCTTCCTAGGGTGGTAATTAATTGAGCATCTGTAATCCTTAATCTGCTCCAACCATCTTCTTTGATGAATATTCAGCTCATTTTGTGTGAAAATATACTTTAAACATTTATGATCAGTATAAATATCACACCTTTCACCATAAAGATAATGCCTCCAAATCTTTAATGCAAATATTACCATAGCTAACTCCAAATCATGAGTTGGGTAATTTTGATCATGGATTTTCAAATGTCGTGAGGTATAAGCTATCAACATATCATTTTTCATGAGAGCACACCCCAATCCCTTCTTGGATGCATCACTTTAGATCACAAACCATTCTCCACTACAAGGCAGTGTGACCATAGGTGCACTGGATAACCTTCTTTTCAACTCCTTGAAATTCTCTTCACATTCCTCCGTCCACACGAACTTAACTCATTTTCGAGTCAACCTGGTGAGTTGATTAGATAATCGTGAAAAATCATTCACAAAACGTCGATAATATCCATCCAAACCAAGAAAACTTCGATCACGGTTACTATTTTTGGTCTCGACCATCTTTTGATAACCTCTGTGTTTGCTGGATCCACATATATCCCCTCTTTTGAGATTATGTGACCCAAAAATGCAACTTTTTGATGCCAAAATTCACACTTTTTAAATTTAGAATAAAGTTTCTCCTTTATCAGGGTCTTCATTACAATTCTCAAGTGATCTTCCTGTTCTTCCTTGCTCTTTGAATAGACAAGAATATCGTATATAAATACTAACACAAACTGATCAAGATAGTCTCTAAAGACTCTATTCATTAGATCCATGAAGATAGCAGGGGCATTAGTAAGACCAAATGGCATCACTATAAATTCATAGTGTCCATACCTTGTACAGAAATCGGTCTTTGGTATATCCTCCCTTTTGACCATTAATTGATGATATCCTAAATAAAGATCAATCTTGGAAAAGTATTGAGCTCCGCGTAGTTGGTCAAATAAGTCATCAATGCATGGGAGATGATATTTTTTCATGATAGTGATCTTGTTACGTTCTCGATAATCAATGCAGAGTGTCATTGATCCATCTTTCTTCTTAAAAAACTGAACAGGTGCTCCCCAAGGTGTCACACTAGGGAGTATGAATACCTTATCAATATTATCTTGGATTTGCTTCTTCAAATTTCTGCAACTCAATTGGGTACATTCTATAAGGTGTCTTTGAAATGGGCATAGCACCTGGTATGAGTTCAATTGAAAACTCAACTTCACAATTTGGTGGAAGACCTGGAAATTCCTCTAGAAAGACATCATCAAACTCCCGTATAATAGGCATATTCTTAATCATGAGTTTCTCACCAACCCTTTGAGATAAATAACCTTCATTTAGTGGAATCAAGACCCATAATTTGGAAGAAATTTCCACTGGAAGGTTATGTTCATCCTTGCATCGATAGGCGATCATAGGTTGATCTGGAATATGAAATGTGACTTCCCTTATTTAGAAATTGATATGATCTCCATATAAAGAATGCCAATCCATGCCAAGATTCACATCAAATTCCACTATAGGAAGGATCACAAGATTTCCAGGAAGCACTTTCCCACAAACATTAATATGAGAAGAATTATAAACTTTTGATGTGACAGTTGTGCCATTAGGGGTTGTCACAGCTAACTAAACATCTAATGGTTGAGTTAATATGGCGATACCCTTAGAAACTTCATCAGAAATAAAAGAGTGGGTGGATCTAGAATCAAATAAAACATTTTCTACTTTAGAGTGGATGGTAAGTGTACCTTTCACCACTTCATTATCATACTCCACATCGCTGATAAAAATTACATGTGACTTTCCTTTGTATTTAGCCTTAAGAGTTTGTTGACATCGATCATCATCAACAACCCTTGGATTAGGGCATTGATTAGAATAATGTCCCATTTCCGTGAACATGTAACATTGAAGTGTTGGAGGTGCACTCTGTGTAGCCTTTTCTTTTTTCGCATCACTAGACATCTTCTTCCCATCATTGCGGCATTCAAAATCCCAATGACCTTCCTTTCCACATTTGAAACATTTACTTGTCCCTTTAAGACAACTCCCTCCATGTTTCTTTCCACACTTTGAGCATAAGGGAAAACTCATCTTCTTTTTAGTGTGCTCTTTATATTTTCATTTGAATTTCATTTTCCTATTCTTATCAAATCCATATGACTGATGGATTACTCCAATCTCCATCTCAACCTTGAGAGCACATCAAACGATTTCCTCGTAGCTATTGAAGTTATTTATGGCTAACTCCCTTCGAAGACTTGGTTTTAAGCCACTAAATAATCGACTGATCTTACTCGCATGTTGGATAATAATACCAGAAGCATACCTTGCAAGTCTTGTAAAATTTGCTTCGTAGGTACCAACAGATTCATCATCCTTTTTCTTTAGTTCAAGAAACACCTTGTTCATATTTGTTTGAAGAATACGAGGGAAGTACTTATTGAAAAATAATTTCTTTAACTCGTCGCATTCCATGGACCCAATTTCATCTCTTTGCATAATATTCTTGATAACATTCCACCATTGATCAGCATCAAGTTCCAAACAATACACTGGAAAGATGACTTTTTCATGTTCAGAACATTAAAGAACTGAAAATATCTTTTCAGTATTACTGATCCATTATTCAGCAACAAATGGATCAGTAGACCTGCTGAATGAGGGTAGACGTTGCCTCATGAAGGATTCAACAGAATGTTTCTCCTTTGCTCGTTTGGAAGTCATGCATGATTCATATCTTGATAAATATGTTTGAGCATGGATACAAGATTTTGCATTCCAGCTCCCATAAATTTTGGTTGCTCAGGGAGACAATCATTGCATTGCCCGTCACATTCCGTATTAACATGGTTCCTTCTTGTTCCATCCATTGAATAAAACCAAGAACAATAGTGTGAGAAATAATAATAATAATAGGAAAACAACATAATCAAGAATAAAATTTTTCAATTAAAGTCTTATCGTAGGTTATTCATGGCCATTTCTAAAACACTAAGATTGTTTTATATGCATAGATATATCCTTAGGGTTCTTACTAAGGTTTTCACATCCTAGTTTCAAAAGGTTGACTATACCTTACCTTTGATACCAACTATAACGACCCATAATTTACATAAATTGTTATTACTTAAGAATTTAAGCATACTTATTACAACATTTAACAAAACCATGAAAGGACCGTACAGGTATAGTGTCTTCAGAAACTGGGAAACATAAACAACTGGTTCATAAATCATCTAAGTTATCTCCCATTTATTTCATCATATCTAGAGTCCCTTTTGTCATATTCTACTTAATACCCTTCTTCCAAACCTGGGGAAAAGAAAACATACAAAAGGGTGAGATAAAATGCTCAGTAAGGGTAAATAAAAGAAATATCAATCATATCACATTCTTAAGAACATAACATTTTGAAAATCTTATCCTGCAAAAGAGATCATAATATCATGACATGGGATCAATAATAATAGTAAAATTTAATCAAAATAATCATAACTTAAAACATAAAACTTTGTGGTATCCACACATAATCATAGATAATCATTTCATATTAGTCAACACCCAATGCCAAGACTATCTTAGCGGACAAAGTTAATTTCTGAACCGAGTTCACTTCTCATTTCAGTCCTGTTTCACTGAACCAAATTAACCTATTGTTCCATCCATGTCTATCTCATGAGATATAAATCTTTACCCAATGCATTGGAGGGAGATATATGTCCCACCCATATCATAATTAAACCACTCTTATGTGTGCCAAAAAATCATAAATCATACATCTTAGCATAACCCTTGTAATAAAAATGGGAATCTTAAACATCATGCCATCATAACATAATCCATATAAGATAAAAGGACATCATAAAAAAATAATTCCATCATAACATAATCAAATAAATGTAAAAATATGGATATAAACAAAACCCTATATTATCTTAGATGGAAAATAATTTTGATGAAACACTTGAACTCCATTCTTGAGGAAAATATCCTTTATACTTCAAAATCATTTTTCCTTTCTTAACATGTCATAAAATTTTAAACTAAAAGAAATTGATTAAAAATAAACTTGAAATATTTTAAATGAATCTTCTTGGAAATAATTTTCTAAAAATCCATTCTGGTCACATAAGTTAAAGAAAACCATTCTTCTCGTACTTTTCCCAGAAAAGTTAAAAAAGTACCTCGTACTAAAAATGAAAAAAGATTCCTTTCATATATTTTACTAAAAACTCACCAATGGGTAAAATTGGATTTAAAAAATTCTATGTGGAGGAAAATAATATTAAATATTGAGGAATCATGGATTTGGATGATAAATATGCCCTAGTATATTCGGAAGTATAAACAATCTCAGATAAAAATGAAATTGTGAAATTTTCCCTTACCTTAGGTACGATTTTCTTCGTACGTGTCCAATAATATGGAATAATGATTTAAATAATGTCATTGACTAATTCTAGAATCATAACCATTATTATGATATTATATATGGTCATATTCTTAGCTTCTTATTAGTAATATTTCATTGCTACTTGTTATTCGGGTGTTTATTGCTTTTTGTTCTTATGCGTGTTTTGTAGAATAAATTCTTATTCTTATTTTTAGGTTATAGATACATAATTTACAGAATGGTATTATTGTAATATATATCATATTTATTCATTAAATTAATTTATATAATCGTTATACAATGAAGATCATGTAGAACAAGTCACATCACATCGTGGAGATGGTATTCCGTACATATGCACGAGCGATGATATCGTTACCATGATCGTGGAATAGTATTTGAGTGTATTTATACTATTTCAGAATAATTATCAGTTTACAATAATCATATATAGTTATTCTTTACACCATTATACCCATCCAAGTAAGGTGGTGGTGGAAAACAGATTACACCACAGCGTGGAGACGATATTCCGTACGTACGCACGAGCGGTGATTTCATTTTCCGTAGGATGGATAGAAGGTGAAATAGTGTTGTTTCATATTTATAATAACATATAAGTTTATGAGTGATACTGATTTTATTACTTCATAATGAAACAACCAAAGAAGAATAAGTAGAAGAAAAAATAAATTTGACAGAATCGGTAACAGATATTACCTCTTCTTTGACACGCCTCTTTGAAACCTCCTCTTGGGGAACAAAAATTGGTATTTGAAGATGACCAGGACCTATAGAATATTACTAGGGAAGTTTATAAGTTAAATTGGCCTGGGTTGACCGAGCGTGAAAGCTTAAAGTGGTGTGAGGAGGAGGGGTAGGAGGTGCTCTTTTATAAGAGAGGAGAGGGGCACCTTAGGAAAAACATAAAATATTATTTTATTATAAAGTCATATTCTGTTTTTAATAGCTCCAAATTTGATTTATTTCTAAGATAAGGTGGATATGGGTCGAAATCCTCTCAACCAATATATTTTAGACAAGTTTAGGTTACTCTTTTAACCTTATCATTTAGATTTAACTCTAAATTAAATAATTTAACTTTTACCATGTCTTCTTGTTTTCTTACATTATATGGTTAATAAACATACTATAACAAGACAAAAGAACCCCAAGTTGTTAATTATTAATATATATTACCTTATCTATGTCATTTGTCTAATTCTATGATTTTTAGGAATAAAATAAAACTTAATAATATAATAGTATTTTTAAAAACTATTTTATGTCAATTTTGACACTATTTGGTAATTGATTTTTTTGAAAATTATAACAGCATGATTAGTTAGAAAAAAGTTAATTAAATAAATACTAATATGTCATAATAACCTATAAAATTACTTTAATTCATAAAAAGTCTCAAATTACATTTATTTGGGTATTTATAACATCAATTATGTTAATATTTCATTAATAAGGTAATTACTTCATCACCAATGTGTCAAAAATAAATTAACTTATTTAATTTATAAAAATTACAAATAAAATAAAATTATGTAGGAAATAGTTTTAGATTTATAACGAATTTTTATAGTCTAAATTATCTTATTTATAACCCTATATAAAAAATGTTTTATTTATTAAACTTTGATTTTAAATATTTTAATTCTTCTTTAAATAAAATAATATTAAATGTCCTAATCTAATCCAAGTGGACAAAAAAGTTCATATTTTATTCTTAGGGTTCTATTTTGTCTAATTAAACTTATCCAATAGAATTAGGACATGTTTTAGGGTAATAATAATATCATTTTTACCCTTAATTACCCTATTTAATTTTAACTATGGTAAAAAAAAGTAAATCGTTACTATTCACCAAAAATTATTTTTATCTTATTGAACCACATTTTAATCCTTGATATTAACCATGTCTCTTGGATTTTCGAAATTCCACTCATAGAAGTGGTAACTTTAATTTTTATGTAAATTTTCAAATTCTCATAGGAGGTGGGTAAAAGATGGTGAAAAGTTCAATAAAATTTTTATATATCTAAAATTATTATAAAATGACTCCAATGAATAAAATTGAACTTATATAGGTATTATGTATCAATTTTGACCTAAAATAATTTTATATAAATAAAATAATTATTTAAATAAAAAGTCGGTTTCTAAATAGTAACCCATTGTTTTCACTATTCATCAAAAATTGAACGTTTTTAGAAAAATAGCAAAATTTCACCGTAGAATAATTTCGATATTCCGAATCCAAAAATGAAGTCCATTTTGAAAGTTAGAATTTATAAAATATCAAAACTTGGGTATTACTATTCATAACAACTAATTTTAATTATATTTTAATAGAATATCATTGTTTAGTGAAACTCTGTATTGCGTACAATGCAAGCTAGCGAGGAAGGTCGTGATTGCGTGTAATGAAAGGCAAGATAGTGTTATGTTTAATGAAAGATTCCTTTGATGATGTATATAATATAAAAACAAAATATTTCTCATAAAAATCTCGGGTGTTACAAATACCACTAACTTTCACTAAAAACATATGTATCAAATCTCTAACCTTACCTCCTCTATCTAAAATCCTCCCCAAGAACCCCCAGATCTTAAGAGGCCTCTCTCAAGCACCTCCCAAGCCTTTGGGATCATACTTTGAAATAAGGGGATTTCTTCTTTTCTCATTTTGGTCCAAAATTCATTATGATTTTATAGCCTTTTGTATTCCATTTAAAATGTTGGGGTATGATTTCTCACCTCTCCCATACATCCCTTCTTATGTTTGAATGATGAGAGACCACTTTCTCTCTCATTAACTCCTCCCATGTACACTCTTTACCATGTTTAAATTCTATAATGAATTTTACCCTTCTCATTTACGTGCATGAAATTATTTTATGTTATGCATCTAAATTCCATTAAATATACTGATAAATTTATCTATATGAAACTATTTTCGGTCCATTTATTTTACATATGATTATATACCCATTTCTCTATCATAAAACATTTTTATGAATTATTATGTCATGTCGTTTTCTTCTTGAAATTGCACTGCGATTTTCCAAGACAATGTCTTTGAGTAGTGATTACCATTCCTATTTCTCTATCAAGGATATTCAGGTTAACAAACATTTACTAATTGAATATATAGATTAATGAATTTATTCAACATTCTATTAACATAGAATAAATGATGATGTTGAATGATTCCATGTTGTATGATCCATGTGGCACACTTATTCACGAAATGAAATGAATAAGAAGGGTGCACCCTAATAGTGCTCCAATGGATTGAATAAAGACTAGTTTCATTATAGTTCAAGTGCAATGAAGGTTTACCCTTGCTAATTCAAGTGAAATGGGGGTTTTAACATGATCCATGTGATATGTTCCTTGGATCATGCTAATATCATGTTAAATAATGTTGTCAGATTTCCCTGTTATGATAATCATGCTATATCATGACATTATGTTCATGTTTATATTAAGATCCATTGACATTCTTACATCCTAACATGTACTTTATCATTCATATTATACCTTTTTTTACTCCTTTATTGGGATTTATATCTCACACCTTTTTATGTATATCCTTAGGTTATCCCATGCATTGCTAATTACAAAATAATTTGTGGGGTCTTGTAAAATTGTTTTCAAAAATGATATATATTTCATAATTTATGTTGTTATGTAATGTTACTAATCCCAAATACACTAGACCTCATGTGATGTTTTTTTGTAATAAATTATGTTTAGGTATGAAATAAATAATAGGGTTGTTAGAGTTGGAATCAAAGGGAGGTTTAGTTATTTTTTGGATTAGGATTAGAAACCCCTAGTGAATGTCTTATGGATATGACTAAGAATAAAAAAACATTAATAAATTTTGGTGATTATTTATTAAGTGTTTTATCATGTAAACAAATCACTTAATAGATATATGATGGTTGAGGTGGCTCTGGAATAGATGTATTTAAGGGTAAACCTGAAAACTCCTCTTTGAGCTACAATTGAATGGGAATTGATTCACAATAATTGGTCTTGCTACACTCATGGTTATTACAGTCTTGGGCGATATACTTTGGTAGATTCACAAGCATAGTATGAAACATTATTAAGGGAATGATGAAAATACCCTATGAAATTATGTTTGGAAGTAGATCATCGATAACATCGAATAAATCTAATAAATTCATATGTTAATGAAATAAATGTAATTTATAAGTGATCCATTTTTTCATGGGATTTCCCCTTATGTGTTACCCATAACATTCATTTTTTTTCTATTCCAATAACTGATAATAGGAGGACTCGATCTATCAACTGATGTGACGTTAACCGTTACAAGTGTTATAATGAGATTCCCAATCCGATGGGAGCGAGAATAACAAACTTTGTCATGATACTCTCTCAGTTTACACAAGTTTTGAATTGAAACATGGGTCAAGAGGAATGGTCACCCCCCCAGAATGAACATGTCACAATCAAGAGCTTCATGAGACAAAGGAAATCTACTTTTAATAGATTATCAAATCCCTTAACTATCAAAAAACGTATCTACTCCATTGAAAATATATTATCTATCCTTAAATGTTTCGAACAAAGGAATGTTTTTCTGGCTGCTTGTCATAAGGAGGGTGAAGCTAATCATTGGATTACATTGATAAAAAATATGAAGCCTAAAGATGAGATTGAGGATTTGGAATGGAAGGATTTCTCAAAAATGATTTTTGATACATATTTTTCTCGCACCCTCTATCTTAAGATGTAAAGGGACTTCCTTTCCCTAAAAAAACAAGGCAATAAATCCATCAAAATCTACGAGGAAAAAATCAAAAGTCTTGCAAGTTATGCCTTTGGTTATGTTGTTACCCACAAATTCAAGGTTGACTACTTGTTTGGTAGGAAAAACCAAGACTATTGAAATCCATTGCAATCCGTGACATTGAGAGCAATGAGGAAATAATCTGATATGCCCTCAAAGTCAAAATGGAGGTCAGCGAATCTCAGAGGTATCATAAGGATATGATTCATAAAGTGGAATTTAATTCTAGAGTTCTGATGGATAAATCCAATGGTGCTAAGATAATCCATCACCCCACATTACAAAGGTGAAGAAAGATCACCCCAGAAATTTCCTGATGGGAATGTGGATTTGCTTTAAGTTTGGAAGAGAAGGGAACCTGGTCATTAACTACTGATAAGAAAAACCTGGGGCTGCGACAGGGGATTGGACCTCTCTGTTCGACCCTCAAAACATTTTTCATTTATTCAAAATCTAATACCTAGGTCAATTTGCATACCAGTGCCTTAAGCCATGCGTTTTGTAGGCAACCAACAACCTCCAATGCAGCAAGGGAGATATTTTTCCATCACTACCACCAAAGTGAACCCCCAAAAAAGTACTGACTGGTATGATAGTTATTCATTCATGAATAGTGTATATAATTTTTGATTCTGGTTCTACACATTTTTTTTATATCCTGAATGTTTAGTAGAATTATCCCAACACCACCACAAATCATTGAAGTATAGATGTCAGTGAGAATGGAAAATGGGGAAATCATTACATACCATTAATATAACTCCTCCCTTATCATAATTTTTGGATTGAACTTCCTGTTGTACCTTTTTATTCTCCCTCAAGTGTAATATGATTCAATTATTATCATGGATTTATATTCCTTATATAGACCTAACATAAATTACGGTGAGAGGGAAATCACTCAACATAAAGAGAATCAAGCCCCGATTTGGTACAAGTGCAAGAAGAAGAATGAATATTATTTAGCACTATCATCTCTAGAGTGGATATTTATAACCTATGGGATTGCATATCTTGCTTAGATGATTGATTACAAGGAAGATATCATCCTTGAAGACATGGCTATTGAGAGGAAATTCACTGAAGTTCTTTCCAAGGAATTGTATAGTCTTCCTCCTAGAAGAGATTTTGAATTCTCCATTGATCTTATACATGGGGCGCTGTCAATATCTAATACTTCTTATAAAATGTATATTGTGGAGCTTGAGGGGATGAACAAACACTAACTTGATAATCAGGATAAATGGTTTATACACCCATGTGATTCGTCATGGGGCGCACCAGTCCTCTTCGTCAAGAGGAAGGATGAGGCAATGTGCCTTCACATCGATTATCATGATCTCAAAAAAATCACGATAAAGAACAAGTATCAACATACATGAATTGATGACTTGTTTGATCTTATATGAGGAGCACAACAATTCTCCATAGTGGATCAGCGGTCGGGATATTATCATGTAAGGGTGAATAAGGAGAATATCCCCAAGGCAGTTTTCATACAAGATATTGGCACTATGAATTCATAGTAATTCCTTTCAGAATCACTAATGCTAAACCAATTTTCATGGACTTGATGAATAGAGTCTTTAGAGATTACATAAAAAAATTTGTGGTAGTATTTATTGAATATATTCTAAAATACCCCCAAACCAAGGAGGAGCATGAAGATAATCTAAGAATTGTACTAGAGACCTCGAGAAAGGAGAAGATCTTGGCAAAGTACAAAAAGTGTGAGTTTGGGTTGAAGGAGGTATCATTCATGGGTCTTATCGCAACATGAAATGGGATATCTATTGATCTGTCCTAGATAACTGTAATTGAGGGATGGATGAGGTAAACATCGGTGATGAGTATCTATAGCTTCTAGGGGTTAGCTAGATATTATTGCCGATTTGTGTGAAATTTCCTACAATTGTCAACCCCTCTTATGAAGTTTACTCAGAATGGAATCATGTTTTCGTGGAGTGATGAATGCGAAGAGAGCTTCATGGAGTTGAAAATAAGTCTTGTCACTGTACTCATGCTCACACTACCCACAAGTGGAGAACTTTTTGTGGTATTTAGTGATTCATAAAAGAAGGGAATGGGCAATGTGTTAATGAAAAATGAAAAATTCATTGTTTATGCTTCAAGGAAATTGAATGTTCATGAGAAAAACTATTCAACACATGATCTGGAGTTGGTTGTAGTAATCATTGATTTGAAAATTTGGTGACATTATGTATTTGGGGTGAAGTGTGAAATATATATAGATCCCAAATTCTTCATGTATATATTCACACAGAAAGATATGAATATGCACCAATGAAGATGGTTGGAGATGATCAAAGACTATGACTACTCAATCCATTACCACCCTAGGAAAGAGAACATGGTGGTGAATGATATAAGTAGAATGAACCCAAAAAATGTATCATTTTTATGTATTGAAAACATCCAATATACATTGATTTGATGAATTTGGAATGTGAATCATAAATACGGGAACATCATCAATCCTTTAAGAATGATTACTCAACCTTTTCTTTTTCAAAAGATAAAGGATGCTCAAAAAGATGATGTGGGAATTCAGAAGAAAGTTGAAACTATTAGATAATTGGAATCCCTAGAGGTAAATGTTAATGATGATAGAATTGTGAAATTTGGGTCAAGACTATATGTTCCATAAAATCCAAAGTTAAAGAATGAAAATTTGGATGATGCACATAATTGTGATTTCTCCATTCACCTAGGAAACAGAAACATGTATCCAGATCTCCGAGAGATTTGTTGGTGGGATAACATGAAGATGAAGATAGTTGAGTATACATCAATGTTATTGGTATGTCATATAGTCAAGGCCAGGGGGCACAAGTCTAAGGAGATGATGCAACTATTACCCATACCAATATGGAAATGGGAGAACATCACCATGGAATTTTTCACTGGATATCCAAAGACATCCAAAGGGAACAATGCTATTTGATTTGTTGTGTATCATCTTACAAAGAGTACAATATACATTGAAATTCGAGTGGATTTATCATTGGATCAATTGGAAATGATATATAACAGAGAAGTGGTAAGGCTGCATGAAGTACCACTATCTATTTAATATGATCGCTATACAAGATTCACCTCCATGTTACGGAAGAGACTTCGAAATGCTCAGAATACTGATCTGAACATTAGTACGGCACATCATCCTCAAACTTATGTCCAATAAAATTGGGATATCCCAACACTTCAGGAAATGTGGAGAGAATTCCCAATGGACTTTAATGAAGGATGGGATCAACATATTCCTCTCGTTGAGTTCACTTACAATAACAGTTTCCAATCAAGCATTCCAATGTATCCCTATGAAGCCTTGAATGGGAAGAGGTACAGTACACATGCATGTTTTTATGAAGTTAGGGAGAAAAAAATACAAGGTAATAAATGGTTAAAGAAATGGTGTATAAGGTTAGGAACATCCAAAAATGCATTAAATATTCTCAGAGTTGAAAAAATAGCTATGATGATAATCCGTTATGAGACATAGAGTTTGATTTTTAATACATGGTATTCTTATGTATATTTACTTGGAAGTGAATTATGATATTTTTGAATAAGGGGAAACTTAGTTCAAGGCACATCAGCCCTTTTGAGATCCTTTATCACATTGGAGTAGTGGAATATCGACCACCACCCCCACCAAACCTATATCAAGTACATGATGTATTCCATGTATCACTCTTGAGGAATTATATACCCAACCCATCATATGTACTCAATCCAGTTGTGGTACCATTAAAGAATGACCTCTCTTATAAAGATAAGCAAGTGATGACATTAGGTTATAGGGAAAAATCTCTACAAAATAATATAATTCCCATTGTCACCATGTTTTTCTGAAACCCCATGATTGAAGAAGTGACATGGGCATTAGAGGAAGTGATGAAGTAGAGTTACATGCATCCATCTTAGTGTGGGAAAAGGAAATTTCAGGGGTGAAATTTATTAAGGGGGAATGATTGTAACAACCCAATCATTTATTAATGAAAATATCTCTTGGTCTAATTAATTGTCTTATTATGGAGAATAGTTATATAAAATATAATCTTTCTTGGTTTTATGTTTTTGGATTTCAAAATACAGTTAACAATTGTTACCCTTTCTAATATATCTGTTGAAGAGTGATCACAAAATTAATATAAATATAATACTTTGATAAATACAATTTACTAGGACAAAGGAAGTGGTGGTCTCATCCAGTAGATCTTAAACATACAAAGACCATTTGTCAAATATTGGAAAGTAGGTGGCATCAATGGGCTTCGATCTTTATGAAGTCCAAGCCGAGCTTCTACATGTTATTCTTGATTGAAACCACCTATGGGAGAAGTGGAAGTATATAGAGATTACCACCTAAGCGATGTTATCTGAGATTCCCCAAGAGTCTCTCACCACACACACCTTGCACATAGAACTTTTTCATGTTTTATAAGGCATTATGTAACAAGACCATAACACTATTATTATGTGCATTGTTCTGTGTATAGAATAAATAATATACATTCATTTTCTTATTCTTACATTGTATATGGTATTTAAAGAAGATGTAGTATTTTTTAGTTAATATTAAATTATGAAATCTCTTTTAATGATTTAATGTATTTATAAATTAAATAACATTTTAATAAAATATTATTACCAAATTATTTTTTTTATATATAAGTGATTGTATAATTTTTATGTATATAATTTTAATTTTTATTAAGGTTTGAATATATTTTTAGTCAAAACTCATTAATTATAAATAAATTTTATTTTTCATATTAAATGTAAAAATTCACATATATTGAATTTTTTTAGGTAAAATGAATATTATTTTTGGAATCAGGATGTCGAAATTATCCAATGGTCTATTTTTTATAATTTTTTTAGAAAGTCCAATTTTTTGGTAATCATTAAATACCATTATAAAATATAATGTGTTTTATGGAATCATAATGACCCAATAGTGATATAATACAATAATATAAAATTTATGTTCAGCCAATATATGTTTTAACTTTAAAAATATGATTTTATAATTGTTGGATTCATTTTCTGGTGCCTTAGTGGATTCTCCAAGACTTATAAAACATTTTATCTTTTTATAATGATTTCCTTGAATGTGTGACTCACCTATACATAATAATGAGTAATATTTTAATACGTTCGGACATTGGACATATAAAAAAATGATTTGAACTCCCCTTTGAAAAAAATAATTGGCAATAACCATGGATTTGTTTTTCGTTTTGATTGGTTTTATGTGTAGTTTCAAGAACCTAAATAATAAATAATTCCCTCTTTTTTCTTATATAAACCCATCCATGCTCCCACACCTCTTCACTAAAACACCCTTAGATAATGTCCCCACCCTTCCCTCCTCTCTCTAAAATCCTCCTAAGGTGCCCCAAGCTCACATGAATCCTCTATCAATCCATTCCTAAGCCATTGTGATCACACTTCCATGTAAGGGATTTCATCTTTTCTCATTTTATCCAAATTTCGTCATGTTATTATACCTTTTAATTCAATTAAAAATGTTGGGGTATGATTTCTCACCTACTCCATACAGCCATAATTATACTTGATTGACGATATACCTCTTTCTCTCTCATTAATTCATCCCTTGAACACCTATTACCATGCCAAAATTCAAAAAGGAATTTTTCTATTCTCATTTACATTCAAGAAATTATTTTATTTTATTCTTATAAATTCCATTAAATGTGTTGGGGCCTGTATATATATGATCCCCTTAATATCCATTTCATGTAATTATGATAATATACCCCTTTATCTCCCATAAACCAATTTTTATTTATTATTATTCCATACCGTTATGAAGCTGAAATTGCACCACAATTTTCCAAGCCAAAGTCACATTGTAGTGAATATCATGCCCATTTCAATATCAAGGGTAATAAACTTTATGCATTTTTACATATTGACTATATAGTTTCATTTATATATTCCATATTACTTTATCTTGGAAGAAATGATGATATATAATGATTCCATGTTGTATGATCAATGTGGAACACTAATGCATGAAATGAAATGATTAAGAAGGGTGTACCCTAATAGCGCTCCAATGCATTGGGTAAAGACTAGTATCATGATACATCATGTTCAACGAGGGTTTAAACATTCTAATTCATGTTAAATGAGGGTTTAATCATTCTCCTAGTGCAACGATCTTTGGATCATGCTAATATCATATTAAATGATGTTTACACATTTCCATGATATGAGAATCTTGTTATATCACGCCTTTATGTTCATTTTTATCTTATGGACCATTGATATTATTATTTCCAAACACGTACTATATTCTTCATGTAATGACTTCTTTACTCCCTTAATGGTATTTATAGATCACACATTTTTATGCATGTCTTCAGGTTGTCAGATGAATTGAAAAATACAAAGGAATGTTTGTGGCCATGTAAAAGAAGTTTTCAATATAGATGTTTATTTCACGATTTAAGTTGTAATGAAATGTCCCTAATCCCAAAATAATGTATACATATCAATATTATATGTTGGGTCAAGTGAATATTTTCTGTAATAAATTTTTTTATGTATGAAATAAAGTGAAGGGTTGTTATATGGAACCTACGCACGACTCTAGCCAGTGTGGAGGGGACATGATCTTTCAAGTGGTATCAGTTTTTTCGATCCTTTCATCATCAGTTGTATATATTGGAGTAGACATTTATTATTAATTTATTACTTGATTTATTATGGGATAATAGATTAGAATTTCTGAAATACAATATTTATAGAATTAAAATATTAATCTATCCTTTTTATTGCGAACTTCTATTTACTCGAGAGCTAGGAACATAAGTGTATGGAGACACTTCTAAGAGAATCACGTAATTTTCATGGGTTCAAACATTGAGAAAAAAATTGAATTTATTATAGAAATGACTTCCTAGTGTTATTTCATATCTCATTTCATGAATGATTTATGTTGGGTTTCGAATGTGCCGATTTTTAAAAAATCAAGAAATTGTTTTCAAATATTTGATTTTGAATGGGAATAGTTCTGGTATTTTGAAATTGGGTTAATTTTTTAAAACATGGTAAATTTATCAATGTTGATTGAACATGGGAAATTTTGAAATTTTAAATCATGGTTATGATTGTTTCAATTAGAATTTATTTAAAATTGTAAGCCATTAGTTATTAGAGAGAGAATCATATGGTGGTTCTTATATTGATTGAAATGGAATTAGCAAGGCATCGTATATGTGAACCATAGGAGGATACAGAAAATGATGTTGCAGCTAAATACCATGTGATCTGGTAGCTAGTTCATATCATAGTGAAGTATTTTTAGGAAGTGGATAAAGGGAACCCAAAGGATTAACCAAATCACATTGATCATTATCTTCAGTTTCAAAAACAGAATCCACCCAATTTTGGGGAGATTTGGAACTAGAATGGGTGATGTTGTTTCTCAATAGGATAAATATAATCGTATCTTTCTTAGGATCATTAGTGGAGATTAATGTAAAATTATAATCATACATGTTTTATGATCATGTCTATATGTGGTCGAATTTTGTCATGTAAGCTAAATCAGACCAATGTATGGCATGTGAGGATTCAAGGGAATTTTTTAAGAAACAATTCTATCCTCACACGTTCAAAATTTAGGGAAATTTTTTTCTTTAGATTGAAACAATAGAACCTTTTAGGGATGGAATAAGTAGTTGTGTTCATTAAATTAGTCTGGTTTTCACCTGAGGTGGCAGCTATTGTGTGGTTAAAGGTGTTTTTTTTTTGGAAAAGGAGTGGAAGCATGAAATATATTGGAATATTTTAGTTGTCATAAAAAATAGATTAAATAGAGTTGGTAAATAGAACTAAATTGTATGAAATTAATATATTGGGAGAAGTGGAGGGGGAGTTACATTGATACCCATAGGAAATAGTTGGAAATCTAATGTGGGGAATAAGCATAAAGGGACATGTATCTCCTTTGTAGGAGTATGGCCTGTAATTAGTTAGTAGGATATGTAAATCTTCCCTTGATTCCTACAGGAAATCCAGAATGTTTTCATTATGGTTCTTTAAGGCATATGAAGAAATAAGGTCGTCAAAAACTCAATCATGCCATAACTGTAATCAGATTGGGAATCTTCAATGTTACCATTGGAATACATTGATGTAAGCTATTCATAATATTTCTTTAGAGTTGTAGTCATCTTATGCTTATATAGGATGAGTGAAAAAAACATAACATATTCAATAAATAGACTTAGGCATAGTGACTCTAAGAAAATCATTACTCCATAATAGGGACAGTTCAAGTAGGATAATAAATACCAAATTCTGGTAAGTAAGTTGGTTTTTGGAACGGATTAGGTTATGGTAGTTGATCAGTCGGGACCATCAATTTTGAGATGTATGGTTCTTTTGAATTCTACCATTATGATAGAGTTGTTTGATACATGGGAAACTCATTATTTAATTTATTCTCATATTGTTTAAAAATGGGGATTAAATGTTGAAATGATGGATTCATATTTACAACAACATACTCATATAGGTCAAAGATAGTGTTTATCCTTTCTTTGTATAGCATGTTGTATAACTATCAATGGGGTTGAGTTGATATGGTAATTCTTAATTCCTGTAATGGATGCATATGATGTAATCATTGGAATTGATTGGTTTGTGATGGGTAACTCCCATATCCACTTATATAAGTTAACAGTTAGTATCATGATTTAATATTGTGTCGAGCATCACATTAGAGGATATATTAACATTAAAGTGTGGGAAATTTTTTTTATTACTAGAAATTGGGATAGCCCCATATCAATTGGAAAAAATTTCATTGGGATCGATGGAAGAGACTGAGAGAACTAGTTTTCTTGTAATTTTCATCATTTTCTAGATGAATTTCCGAAGGAATCCTCAAGGTTTCCAACCATATTAAAAGTAGTGTTTATAATAGATATTAATTCAGGGACCGGTCCTATATAATTTAAATCTTACGAAATGTAACTAGAATAATTGAGGGTACTAGTACTATACCATTTTTTGGTGCTTTCCTCAGGCCAATGGGTCTGCTACAGTGGACCATTCTATGAACTATTTTCATCATTAGTCTTCTTGTGTCATTGTCTTCCCTGATATGTCCTCAGTAGCAGCTTGCCTTCAATTTAGAGTGGAATCCATGAAGAACAAAAAAGAATAAAAAAAGGAATAGGGGCTTGAGCCACATTCATGTTAGCCCGCTCCTAGAAAAATGCGGATGATTAATTTCTTTATCAAACTTCTATCCCGAGGAAAATCACCCTCCAACAAGATCAAGTGACCCACAGATCAACATATATGTGGGTTGATCCACATTTTTTAGAAATAATAATGGGGAAATCAAAAATAAAAATTATACCCAACATGGAGAAGCTTCGACTGGATGGATGGCTAATTGTTGATGGTGATCTGTCTGTGGGAGTTCACGATCTGTTCGAAGTCGTTGGCATTCGTCATTCGTCGACCCCAGATCCATTCTCCATGGTGTCATAATCACTTTTCCCAATTCAGAAACATTCTTAATTGATGATAATTCTCTAATTTTTCATCTTAATAATTATAGTTCAAAATCCATTTCTCCATCCTCGTAAACTCATTAAAAGAGAAACATGTCACATCGTTTCTGTTACACTTAGTCGTTATGTCATTATTCTATTTTATTTATGAAATAGTGTATCTGTTATGCTTTAGTTAAAGATTCATTACTCTATTTCATTCATGTAATGAAATCATTGGATCATCACTATGTTACAGTAAAACATGTTTTGAAAAAATTAAACATTTTAAGTTTATTTAATTTTTCTTAAAATGTCCCAAAATTAACATTTTCCCTGGACATGCGTCAGTCATGATTAGTTCTATTCATAGGTATGTTGTCATTCTGGACACAATAGTGCCCTCTTATTTTCCATTAGGGAAACTGTTTAGAAGATACCAAAACCACGCACACGGGCCATATTAATTTTCTTAAAAAATACTCAAAAAATATCTTTCACCATCAAACTGTGCTTGTTGAGGTAAAGTCATTCATAAAGAGAACATCTCATTAAAAACTCAATAGTGGTCTCGGGATTTCAAAACGAGTTACCTTTTGTGAGTTATGAGGATTCAAAAATGAAAAAACTTTTATTTAAATTATTTTATTTACGGTCACGTCCCAAAATCCAACTTTGACAATTGGCCCACTCCAGCCAATATTAGGCTCCTCCAAAGAGACACATATCCTCACGAAGTGAATAGTACTCTCAGATTTTCATTTCACTTTACCTTTTATTAGTTATAATGATTTTAAAATAAAATAAATTTACTATATTATTTTATATACTGCCCAAAACTATATTCCACTATTTACTCGTGCCAGCCAATGTTACGCTCTACCTAAGGAAATAATACCCTCATAATCTCAACAATGGTATCAAAATTTCAATATACGTCAACATTCATCAGTTATATGAATTAGAAAAATAAAATAATTTTATTGAATTATCTTATATACAGTTATTCCATTTTAAAGTTGTCTAACTAGAGGCATGTGCCGACGAAACTTAAGTCGCTCCTAAGGTAATCAATCCATCCTGAAGGAAACTATGCCCTTTGATTTCCAATTCAGGAACCAAATTATGTGGTAGTAAACTTTTTCAGTAAAACCACTCATACACGCTATTTAAATGGTAACATTTTTTAACAGATCATTCCAGGCACTCCATGCGTCATAATCATACTTCATCTCACCTCCATGTCTCAAAATAATCACATTTAATTTAAAAAAAATCATGGAATTCCAAGGTATGAAATTAAAACCCCTTTTAGTTGAAAGAGAAAATCATATTTAAAAAACCCTTTAAATTGGAATAATCATACAACTGAATTACTTTATTATCATTACCTGATGAATTTACACAATATATGAGTGCACCTATCATTAAATATACAATGGGACAACCAAGTGATATTTGAGACACCCCATAATATAATATTCAATTGGGTCACCTAACACTTTTAGGTCCAAACCATCATATAAGCTATAACAATCTCATCAAGTGCTATTTTGGTGAACCAATTTCTCATGTATGATACTACAGTACCATAATATTAATAAAATATTTTTGGCCTTTCTATTTTGAAAAATCACTTTTGGATATTAAAATGACCATGTATTTCAAAAACCCATTTTCAATACCAAAATACCATTTTTAAGGGAATATCAATACAAAAAATATACAAAAAAAGAAATCATTTTAATATCAAATAAATAGATATGAATGAGTTGGAATAAAAACATTAAAAAGTTATTTTTTAGGAAAAGTCCATTATTTCCTTGGAAATATTTTAATCATAAGCCACATTGAAGAATAAAATTAAAAAAAACATTAAATGGAATGATAATAAATAAAATCAATATAAAAATGTAAAACATGTTATATATATAATGACCCATCCTTAAAATATTACATAATATTTAATTAAATAAATAATTCACATTGAGAATCTTTTCCGGTTTAGTGTTTAAGAGAATTAGGCCCTAACTATTACATTAAATCTAAAAAAACAAATTAGACACTTCTACTTAGTTTCCATTTCTTCATTAAATAAGAACTCTTAAAAAAGTCATTTCTAGTTCCATGTTTTAGACATCATGACTTTTCCATGATCCCATCCTTAACCTTGTTCATCATTAAGAATTGTGAAAAATATTTCAAACGATGGGATGAGCAAAAAAAGCTCATTAAGGGATATAAAATAATGAAAGGAATTATTATCCCATGAATAAACACAAATCAATTAAACCATTCTTTTCATTCATAACATACCTCATGAAATCATTTGATTTATGAATAACCCAGAAAAATCATAAATCCTAAAGGTAACTTGTGGCATCCATATCAAACATACAATTTAGTTTTCAAACCTATGTAGGGAGTAACATTTAAATTACCCATCCCAGTATATTCCATAAATATCTTAGTAAAAACATGCATGTTTAACTCTGTCATGTTACCCAATGCATTGGAGAGCTACCTTGGGCTCACCCTCCCCAGGTTTATCACGAAACCACACGTATTCGTAAACAATGCCAAAGAACCACAACCTTGTGATAACAAAAAAAAACAAGAATAAATGAAATATAACATTTCCAAATTGCTATGAAAATATATAATTTCATGATATTTACACAATCAATTCTTTATCAAACATTTTTAAAAAACAATTTAAAATATATAATAAATAGATTTTTGAATCAATGTTCCTCATACCACATTGAAATATCTAAATGATTAATAATTTAAAAAAATTAATTTCCATATAAATAAATCCTGAAAATAATTTTGAAAACATGGACATCAATGAGAAATATTTATAATACAAAATATTTGAATCATTTAAAACGATATTTTAGTTAAACAGTTTTTAACAAAAGGAGAATCGTTTTAATAAAAAAAATTGACGAATAAAATTTAATCAGAACATTATAATATCACGAGAATAATGGTATTCATGATATAATATTCTATATAATATTATATACACCATATAAGAGTGAATTGGTGCTTAACAACAATGATGTCTCAATGGAATGTAAATAGCGAAGGAATCCCTTATAAAAACTATACACTTAAATTAAGCATAAATCCATTACATAATATTGTGTGACAAATATAAATACACTAAATATTATCGTATATTCAATTTAAAAACTTATGAGAAAATTTACACTTATTTTTGTAAAAATAACACCAATGACATGGATGTTTAACTCAATGAATAGAAATTGAGTTAAAATTACTCTTATCAAGTTCATATCAATGACTTGAAAATTTATCAATGGAGTGATTATGTGTATCAAATGAATATCCACACAAAGGGGAGTGGAAATTACTACATAAATAAATAAATAGTTATTTCACCCCTAATTTGGGAGTAAAATAATATTGGACGTTTGTGTGAAACCCAATGTGTGGAAATCGAAATTAGAAATTCCTTTATCGATTTGGTAACTTATGAAATATACACCCCATGAATGAACGATCATACAATGAAGTTTTAAATAACCATAAATTAAATTATATTACACAAGTAATACAAACATGTTTAGTACATACACCACAAAAAATGAACTAGTGGCAATATAGCATGAATCTCACGGGAATAAGAATTGAGATGAAAACCCCTTACCATGTTGTAATCAATCGAGTCATATGAACAAAAGCTAATAACCACCAAATGTATAACCAAATACCAAGAATATAAATAAATTCTTTATAATATATTTAAAATTTCAATACACAATTCACCACATGCAATAAATAAGTGACGAACAATGAAAATCTCATAGAAATAAAACTGAGATATGAAACCCCTTAGCTCGTGTCCGACTTGACACGATCATTCTTCACTCTCTTGTATAATAAACTAAAGTTACTTTTTTACTTTCTTAAAATCCTTTTTCATGTTTATTATTCCTTTTATTTCACTTTTTACCTTTTTATAAGCATTATGCAGCCATTTATGTTAATAATGGCCATTTTGTTGATATTTGGTACTTGAGTCAAAAATCAACATCTTATAGTTACATGTTCTTCATGTGGTCAAAAGTCCATTATCTACAGAATGATATTCATGATTTAGATATCATATATTTCATATATTTATAGTATATGAATATATTTATAATATTACATAACATTTGGATATAAGAAATTAAATTCACATTTCTTGGAGACGGTAAGTCATACTTACACATAAACGCTACTTACATTTCTACTAAATATTTAATGGAATGAAAACCTAATGATACATAGATATATTATTATTCTAGTATAATATAATATGATATATATGTTACCTAATTTAATTAACTCCATCCTTTATACATTCAATGTATGTCATGAATGAATCATATCCCCTTTAGTATGAGGTAGTCTGCACTTCCTCAAATGAAATTATAGTATATACACATTTTGGAATGAATTAAGGTATGATTGTAAATAAAAATTTCAGAAGCATTGAGAAAACATAAACATAATATATATCTTATAAAAATACTATTCTATCATAATGTCCAACATGAGAGGTGGTAGGAGAAGATTAAACAATCAACATTTCAAGAGGCGTTAGTTTGTCATCAACAGAAATAGTATGTTCATTACCCATTAGATGGAGGGGTGCATTAGTGTAGTTATAAATATTCCCATAATAAAAACCTATTATATTGATGGTACTGTTGTATTTATAAAATAATGAAATAAGAAGAGCATAGGGGGTTGAAAATAAAATAAAACAAATGAACTAAAGAGAAGACGTTAACTATAAATCGGGTAACTCCCTTTGGTTTGAACCAAAAGGTTTTCTTGAAGTGCATTCATTCTAAGTTAAGGCTTTTATGAAGGATAGAACAATATTGCGTGCATATTTTGGCCATTTTTGGATGAGACAAGGGGCTTGAGAGGTGTGATAAATGGGTTAGAAGTGACAACTTTTTATATGGGGGAGGAGGGGCACTTTAGCAAAGTGTGAAAATATTATTTTATTATATAATGATTATTGGTTTATAATGGTCAAAAACTTATTAAAGTTGAACATAAGATGACTCATGGTTGAAATAAAATCATCCAATAATAATTAGAAAAGTTTTGGATCTTATTTTCACTTTAAAATATTATTCATTTAAATAATTTATTAATGAGGTAAACACTGCAACATTATTGTGTCACAAAATAATATTATTTTTTAGAAGTCAAAAAATTATCAAAAAATTATCATTATGTAGAAATTCGTTTTATCATTAAAAATTATATTTATAGTCGAAGAGATATTTTATAAAACTTAGTGTAAAAATTAATTTTTTAAAAGATATTTGTTTATGTCATTTTTGTCTTTACTTTATTTTAATCAAAATAAAGTGCTATTATCACTCTAAACGGGATCTGTAGGGTCTAAAAATAGACCCTAGGATGCCAATGGTAGGTTATGACTCATCCAATAAGGTCAGTACATGTGTTATGGTAATTTTGTATTATCATGACATTCCGTTTACTTTAAATTACCTTATTTACCTTTAACCTTGGTAAATAAAATTCCAAAATTTTTATTCACAAAAAAAAAAATTAATCTTATTAAACCACGTTTTACATACTAATAACCACCATTTATGTTATATTTTCAAAATTTAATTCACTGTAGAAGTAAAATTTTATTTAAATGAAAAAGACATTTTTAACTAATACATAGTGGTTTCACTATTCATCAAAATTGATATTTTTCAAAAAATAAAAATAATTCATCCTAAGATATATTTTATATTCCTAATTCAGAAGTTATGTATATTTTATCAAATTAATAACATATATGATGGATTAATTAATTGAAAAATAATTCTCTTTTTCAAAACCAAAATCATTTTTTAAGAAATATTAACTATCAAATTATTGACATCTGTATATTTCCAATTACAATGTGAAATTGAATACAATGAACAATATTGGTTTAAATGGTTATAAAATAATATAATTAAATATTAAAACAAATTAAAAAGATAATCTATCCATATAAATAAATTATATTCAAAGGTAGTTTTAAATTAAAACACGGTATTTTTCTCTATTAATTAAAAAATGAATTTTATCAGAAAGATATCAACATTATATCCAAAGTAAATTTTGATGTCCTGATTCTAAAAGAGAATTTAATTTTGTTTAATATAACATATTAAAGTGACCAAAACTAGATTTAAAGAGGTTTCTCCATCAAATGGTGGTATATTGACCATTTAATGAATATTAGAGTATTTATGCATTAAATTAGATTCATTCAAATAGTAAGCATCTAACATTTATTCTATAAATTTAAAAACATTTACCTAACCTGTACAATAATATTTTAGTTATATACATTCATTCCCTCGATTACAATTTCTAGGAATTAACTACCATTTTAAAATAACAATATATTATAGTTTTTAGTATAACTAGACGTAGTGTGCAACGTAAGATTTCAAGGAAACCCGTTGTTGTGTATCAGGTATGAAATCGAACATAGCATCCCCATTAATGTAAAATTAATATTTCATTCCAAAATATTAATAAATATGAAAATGTTAAATTATTTATTTACCAGGGATGTTACATTGTTCCCCCCTTTTGGTAATTGTGTCCTCGCAATTTAAAAATTGGTCTTGGAAACATCATTGAATGTCCCACATCAGAAATACAGTCAATAAAAATTTATCATTAAAAGAAATAAAGTTAACAACAAAGGTCACCAGAGATTACCCATACTTGGATTCCATGAAAATATGGATATGGAGGAGAAACTAAGTGTCGTGTTATGAAGCAGAGTGATAGGAAACATGATTAGGAGAAAATTAACAACAAGAAAACCACAAATTTGTGATGGGTTAAATAGTCATTGGTTTCCCAGTAATAAAATTAAACAGACAACATTTTTTTATGTTCCTTTCAATAATTTTGGATAATCTATTTATTATATTCAATAATAAGATAAGGAAACTTAATTACATGACTTGTAGACTTTCATCATTTACAAAATTTCTACCACTAACTCAACTTTTCTCTAAACGATGGGTATTCAAGATGACTTCTTCACATAACCAGTGCAAGAATCAACGTCTAGAGAATAACACGATCCAAAAAATATCAACCATATATTTCCCATATCTATATATGTTAACCAAAACAAAAATTGGTTAGTACAAGATTAGATAATCTTAAAAAGGATAATCCTTTATAAAAAGAAGTACTACTCTTAATCACCAAAATTCAACAAAAATTACCCAAAGATCATGAAATACCATTCAATATACAATTGTCCATAAATTATTCAAAATAATACTAAATAATATTGAAACCCAAAAATTAGAAGGATTTTATCACATAGTATTCTACAGTAAATCTTAACATTTATCTCCAAAAACATCAACTACTCTTAAAGTCTAATTCTGAAGTGTAATTAACCAAATCACATATTCTCTATGATAGGTTAATAATTTCCATAAATAACCCAAATCACTATAAGTCCATAATAAATACATGGATTCTTCCAAAATAAAATTCCACCATTATACATTAAATGAAAATATAATTATTACTTGAATAACATTTTCAAATAACAAACTACAGGGTTACACATACTATAAAAAATTTTCCAATGTAATCCCATCATTAAAAGAGCATTAATAATTTTAATCATTTTATCTTCATAAAATATACTATAACTCTTGAATCCCTTACATGTTGACTTCTTTCTCATTCAACATTATTCATGACCCATTAACCATAATTTACCAACCAATTCTAAAATAATTATTTCCAAAAACAAATACTTAATCATATCCTAATATTCAATAATATCAAAACATATGTTAAGAAATAATCCATACCATTAATTAGCCATGGTCATTTCTTCATCCTAAATCAAAATGGAATTAAGTGCTGGTAAACATATATTTGTACGATCCTGGTGATCCCATTCCTGAATCTTCTTCGTAGGACATCTATTTGTATTATTACCATGCACACAACATTTGAATCATTCAATTGATCCCTAAAAAAAATTATGTCCCTTTCCTAAAGTCAACTAGATGATTCCTTTTTCCATGGCATCTTCTTTCATTATGACCCCCATTACCACATCTACAGTATCTTTCCATCCCTCTGAAGCATTTACCTTTGTGTTTCTTTCCATATCATTGACTTATAGGTATTTGAATATACTAAACTTTATTATTATTACCTAAATTTCATAGGGATTTATTTCTCGCATATAAGATTCATTATAAATATCACCAAAGTTCTGGTTCTCAATCAAGACTCCATATTGTTAGTTGAGAATAACCATAAGAGTTCTCATTGCAGCTCCCATTTCATTCAGTTTCACATTCAAAAAATCGTCACTATTTTCTTCACATAAACTATTACTTTGGTTCCTACTAGATCCATCCATTTACAAAAACAAAAAAGGTTAGTGTGGGTATATTAGTAAAATAATCATATAATAACTTATGAGGAGGGTAAATACTAAGATAAACTTATTCATGTTATCTTAAACTCACTAAGTTTATCTAAAATATCTATTGATCTTTCAAATATTCTAACTATTATGGTGACATCAATTACGTTGAAATAAGACCCTAACCACTAAATTTATCTAATATGACCTCTAATACCAACTATAAGGACCCATCCTTAAAACATTACTTAATCATGAATTAAATGAATAATTCACATTGAGGATATATTTACGTTTAGAGTTTTAGAGAATTAGGCCATAACTATTAAATTACTTCAAAAAAATAATACACTTCTAATTAGTTTCCATTTTTTCAAAAAAAAACTCCTAAAAAAGTCATTTCTAGTTCCATGTTTTAGACAACATGACTTTTCCATGATCCCATCCTTCACCCTATTCATCTTTATGACCTGTGAAAAACATATCAAAACAATGTATGAGCATAAAAACATGACTATGGTTTATAAAATAAGGAATGGGAACATTAACCCATCAATAAATACATATCAATGAAACCATACTTTTCAATCATAACATACCACAAGAAGTCCTAAGATTTATGAATAACACACAGAAATCATAAATCATAAAGGTAACATGTGGAATCTATATTAAATATACATTATAGGTTTCATGGATATGTAGGTAGATACATTTGAAATAACCATCACAGTATATTACCTAAGTATCTTTGTAGAAACATTCACGTTTACCTCCATCATGTTACCCAATGTATTTGAGAGTTATCTCAGGATCACTCACACTAGGTTTATCACAGAACCACCCATATTCATATGCAATGTCGAAGAACCATAATTTAGTCATAACACATAAAACAACCATAAGTAAAGATAACATTTCCACATTTCTATCACAATATATTATTTCATAATACTGACATAATCAATTCTTTATCAAACAATTTTCCAAAACCATTTAAAACATATAATAAAGTGATTTTTGAATCAACGATTCACATACCATTTTAAAACTATAAAATGAATTATCATTTAAAGACATTAATGTTCTTATAAATAAATCCTAAAAATCATTTTGAAATCATGGACATTAATGATAAATATTTATAAGAATAAATCATTAAAACATTTAAAACGATATTTTAGTTAAAGGGTTGTTAACAAATTGATAGTCGCTTGAATAACAATAATTGAGGAATAAAATTTAATCAGAACATTATAATATCATTAGAATAAAGGGATTCGGGATATAATATTCCAAAGGGCTGTATGTACAACATATAAGAGTGTGTTGGATAATAACAACAATGAAGTCTCAGTGGAATTTATCTTGAGACAAAACCCCTTATAAAAATTATATCCTTAGATTAAAGACAAATTAATTACATAATAATGTGTGACTAATATAAATACACTCAATTTGATTAGTTATTCAGTGTAAATCAATCAGAGAATATTCACACATATTTTTTATAAAACTACACCAATTACTTAGATGTTTATCTCAATAAATGGAAATTTAGTTAAAATTACTCATATCAAGTTCATATCAATGACTTGAGAATTTATAAATGGAGTGATTATGTGTATCAGGGGTATATCAACACAAAGGGAGTTTAAATTACTACATAAATAAATAAATAGTTATTTGACACATAATTTGGGAGTAAAATAATCAATGAATTTGGGGTGAAACCCAATGAGTGGAATTCAACATTTGAAATTCCCTTACCGATTTGGTAACATACGAAACATACACCTAATTAAAGAAGGATCATGCAATGAAGTTTTAAAATAACCATAAATTAAATTATATTAAACATGGAATAAAATCATGGGTTGTACATACCCTACACAAAAGGAAATAATGGCAATATAACATGAATCTCAAGGGAATAAGAAGTGAGATAAAACCCCTAACCATGTCGTAATCAATCAAGGTGTATGACCAAAAGTTAATAATAACCAAATGAATCGAAGAATACAATGAATATAAATAAAATAATTATTATATATATATATATATAATGGAAGTAAAAAATACTCCACATGCAATAAATAAGTGATGAACAATGGAAATCTCATGGAATTAAAAGTGAGATAAGAAACCCCTTACCTCGTGTCCAACAAGACCCATTCGTTCTTTAATCTCCTCAATAATAAGATAAAGTAAATTTCTTATTGATTAAGAATTTTTTTTCAAGTTTATTATTCCTTTTATATCACTTATTACCATGTTATAAAAGTTTTGAATTCATTCATGTTAATAATGGCTGTTTTGTTGATATTTGGTACATGAGTCAAAAATGAACTTCTTATAATTACAAGTGGTTCATGTGGTCCAAAGTACATTATCTCCAAAATGATATTCATGATTTAGATATCATATATATATTATATACCCAGTATATGAATGTATTTATAATATTTCATTACATTTGGAAATAAGAAATGAAATGCACTGTTCATGGAGACAGTAAGCCGTACATACACATGAATGCTACCTGCATTTATATTTTATATTTAATTGAATGAGAACATAATGATAAATAGGTATATTATATATCCAATATAATAACATATGATATATATGTGACATAATTTCATTAAACCCATCTTATATATATGTTCTATGTATGTCATGAACGAATCATATCACCTTGAGGGGCGGTTGTCTGCACTTCCTCAAATAAATAATATTCTATACACATATTGGAAATCATAATTTTAAGATTGTAAAAAAAATTACAGAAGAATATAGAAATCATAAACATAATAAATATCATATATAAATACAGTTCTAATATAATGGACACCATAAGAGGTTGTAGGAGAAGATTGTAAAATCATCGCTTCGTGAGGCATTAGTTTGTTTCCTACAGAAACATTATGTTATTTACACATTAGATGGAGGGGTGGTTAGGTGTAGTTTGAATCCTTCTAATAAAACCTAGTTTATTGAGGATATTGGTGTTTTTATAAAATAATGCAATAAAAATATTTTAGGTGTTTGTAGAAGTAAAATAAAACAAAATAACTTATGAGAAGACCATCACTTTAAACCGGGTATCTCACTTTGGTTTGAACGAAAATGGTGTCTTGAAGAGTCTTATACCTAAGGTAAGGCATCTAGGAGGAAGAGAGGGATTTTTAGAGATTATTTGGCAAAGGTTGGATGAGACAAAGGGCTCGAGAGGTGTGATTAATGGGTTAGATATGAGGGCTTTTTATAAGGGGGAGGTGGGGCTCTTTAGGAAAGTGTAAAAATATTATTTTATTATATAATTATTTTCAGTTTCCAAAGGTCCAAAACATATTATAGTAGAATATAAGATAACCCATTCTGTAAATAAAATAATTCAATAAGTGTTGATATAAGGACCTGGCCTTAAACATTACATAATATTGAATTAAATGAATAATTCACATTGATGATCTTACCAGGTTTAGAGTTTTAGAGAATTAAGACATAACTATTACATCTCAAAAGATTACAAGGTAGAAACTTCTACACAATTTCCATTTTTTTAACAAAACATGAACTCTTGAAAAAAGAGTCTTGTCTAGTTCCATTTTTTATACAACATGACTTTTCCTTGATCCCATCATGCACACTATTCATCTTTAAGTCCTGTGAAAAAATTTCAAAACTTGGGATGAGCATAAAAAGCTCAGTAAGGGTTATAAAACAATTAATGAAAACATTTGTTCATAAATTAATACAAAAAATGAAATATTTTACTTACCTCATGAAATCATAAGATTTATGAAAGACACATATAAATCATAAAGCATAACGATAACTTGTGGAATCTATATCATACTTACATTCTAGCTATCATAGCTATATATGGAGTTACTTTGGAATAAACATCACAGTATATTCCCAAAATATCTGAGGAGAAAAATTCACATTTACCTCTGTCACGTTACCCAATGCATTGAAGATCTATTTCGGGCTAACCCGCCCTAGGTTTATCACAGAACCACCCGTATTCATAAATAATTCCCAAGAACCATACATGATCATAACACATAACATAAGCATAAAGGAAAGATTACATTTACACATTGAAATAATAAAATATAATTTTGAGATATTTAAATAATAAATCCATTATCAAAATCATTTTGAATACCAAAATACGTAAAAAGAGTATATGGTATATATTTTTTTCCATTTAAAAAAATATATGCTTCTTAGGGATTCCAAAGATGAAATAATACTTGTGGCGGCGGAAAGGTCGATGTCACCACTTACATAAAAAAACATTCATTTGTTTCATTTATTAAAACGCTTCGTATAAAAAGATTCCCTTTGATTAAAATGAAATGTTAAAGGGGTTTATACACTATATTAAATAAAGTCGTGTATAAAACTAATAATGCCTCAATGAAAGGAGATTGAGACGAAGTCCCTTACCTTGTGTCTGAATTGACTCAATCTTTCTTTAATCTCATGAATAATAAACCAAAGTTAATTTCTACTCAATTAATTACATTTTTCAAGTTTATTATTCCTTTTATATTAGTTATTACCATGTTATAAACCTTATGTAATCAATTAAGTTAATAATGTTCATTTTGTCGATATTTGCTACTTGAGTAAAAAATGAAAACCTTATATTTACAAGTTTTCCATGTTGTCAATAGTCCATTATATCATTAATGAAAATAATTATTTAGATATCATATATATCATATATATCCAGTATATACATGTACTTATAATATTACATAACATTTGGTGGTAATAAATGAAATGCATTGTTCATGGAGATGGTAAGCCGTACGTAAGCATGGACACTACTTTCATTTCTATTTTTTATTTTAATGGAATTAAAACATAATTATACATAGTTATATTATAATTAAAGTATAATATCATATATAATTTCATTAACTCAATCCTTTATCCATCCCATATAAGGCATTAACGAATCACGTCACTTTGATGGGGCGGTAGTACGCACTTCCTCAAATGAGATTATCATATTTACCCACTATGGAAACCATAAAGGTGTGCTATAAATAAAAATTAAAGAAGAATAAGGAAATAATAAACATAATATAAATCATATATAAATACAATTCCATCATAATGGCCACCATTAGAGGCGGTAAGATGTAATTGAACAATCATTGTTTCGTGAGGAGTTAGTTTGCAATCCACAGAAACATTATATTCTTCATCCATTAGATGGAGGTGTGTGTAAGTGTAGTTTGAATCCTTATCATAACAACATACTAGTATATTGAGGATACTGGTGTTGTTACAAAAGAAAGGAATAAAAATATTTTAGGGGTTGGAGAAGTAAAATAAAATAAAACAATTTAAGAGAAACCATTACCTTTAATTTGTGTAACTCCATTTGGTTTGATCCAAAGGACTTCTTGAAGTGCCTTCTGACAATGGTAAGGCATCTAGGAGGAGGAGAGGGATGTAGTGAGCTTAATTGGTCAGAGTTTGGATGAGAAAAATGGCTAGATATGTTTGAGGAATTGGTTAGAAGTGGTCTCCTTTAATAAGGGAGAGGAGGGGCTCTTTAAGAAAGTGTGAAAATATTATTTTATAATATAATGATATTCGGTTTCTAATTTTCCAAAAATCAATATAGTCAAAGATACGATGAGTCATGGTCGAAATAAAATCATCCAATCAGAATTGGATATGTTTTTGATAATATTTTAATCATTATAATCTTATTTATTTAAATCATTTATTAATGAGGTAAATACAACATCAGTATTGTATCATAAATAATTTAATTTATATGATGTCTAAAATTTATAAAAGAAATACCATGATATATGAAATCATTTTATCTTTCCTAAGAATATTTATTGTCGAAAATAAGAATTATATAACACCATATAAAAATTAATTACTAAAAGATTTTTGTAAATTTCAATTTTGACTTCACATTAAATTAATTAATCTAAATTGTCATTATCACTCCCAAGTGGCTCAATGGGGTCCCAAAATCGACCCATAGATTACCATGGTCGTAAATGACTCATCCAATATGGTTTGGACAGGTGTTAAGGTAATTTAGAATTATTATAATATTATTTTAACCTTGAATTACCCTATTTACCTTTAACTGTGGTAAATAAAAGTCAAAAGTTACTATTCACAAAAAATTATTTTCATCTTATTGAAAATAATTTTACTTCTTGATAAAAACCATGTATGTCAGATTTTCAAAATTCGATTCACAGAAGCAGAAAATTTCATTTAAATGAAAAATTCAGTTTTTTTGACTACCACGAAGTGGTATAACTATTCCTCAAAAATTGATGTTTTTCAGAAAAATATCAAAAATTCAGCCTAAGAATTATTTGATATTACGAATTCAAAATTGATATCTACTTTTCCAAATTCAAAACATAGAAGTGGAATTAATTAATTTTAAAATTAATTCCCACTGTTAAAACAAATAGTGAGTTTTTAAAAAACAATAACTATCAAAAGATTGATACTTGTTTATGTCAAATTTCAAAGTGAAATTAATTCCAATGACCAAAATTGTATTAAATGGTAAAAATATATTTTAATTTCACTTTAAAACCAATTAAAAATATAATCTAACCAAATACATAAATTAGATTAAAAGGTATTTTTGAAATAAAATACAATATTTTTCACTATTCATTAAAAAATGAACTTTATCGGAAAAATTCCAAAAAATTTACACAAAGTAAATTTTGATGTCACCATTATAAAGAAAGATTTTATTTGGTCATATAGAATGTATTAAAGGGACCAAAACTATATTTAAAGAGGGTTTTCTATTAAAAGGTGGTAAATCAGCCTTTTAATGTAAATTATGCTTAAAATTAGATTCATTCATATTTTAAGTCTCTATATTTTTATAAGATAAATGTAAATACATTTTACAAACATGTATAATCATATTGTAGTTAGTTTTATTCATTCCTGCCAATACAACAACTAGGAGTTAACTACTGTTTAAAATAATAATATTATATTATTAGTGTGCAACGTAAGATTCCAAAAAACCCATTGTTGCGTATCGGGTACTCTATCGAACATAGAAACCCCTTTAAAGTAAAATTAATATTTAATTCACAAATTAAATTTGAAATATGTTTTATTATTCATTTACCCTGGATGTTACATCCTTCCCACCATTTGGAAATTGCATCCTCGCAATTTTAAATCACTTATCAAAATAAGTGGGGGTATTTATCCCTCATAGCATTTTCAAATTCCCACATTTCCTCTTCAACAATATGGTCTTCCAAAAAACTGTCAGCTGGTGAATTTCCTTATTCCGTAACACCTGCTCTCTATGGTCAAGAATCTGGACTGGTTGTTCTTCAAAAGAGAGATTTTCTTCCAACTGAACTACCTCTAGGCTCAAAACATGAGATGGATCTGGCATATACTTTCTCAACATAGAAACATGAAAAACATTGTGTAACTTGGATAAACATTGAGGTAAAGCCACTATGTACGCAACTAATCAACTTTCTCCAGAATTTCATATCGTCCAACGAACATCATACTCAACTTTCCCTTCTTACCAAAATGCATCACACTTTTCCATGGAGAAACTTTGAAAAAGACATGATCACCTACCTCAAATGAAATATCCTTCCTCTGGTTATCTGCATAACTTTTCTGTCTGCTCTGAGCTATTCTCAAGTGCTTCTGAATCAATTGAACTTTCTATGCCATCTCTTCTACCAATTCTGGTCCCATCAGCCTCGTTTCACCTTCTTCATCCCAAAAGGCTGGAGTTCGAAAATGCTTTCCATATAATGCCTCAAATGGAGCCATCTGTATACTGGAATGAAAACTGTTATTATATAAAAATTCAACTAAAGAACGGTGTTGGTCCCAAATTCCTTGATAATCAATCGTGAAAGCACGTAACATATCATACAAGGTCGGAATTGTTCATTCTAAATTCCCATCTGATTGAGGATGAAAAGATGTACTAAAGTTTAATTCAGTATCCAATGACTTATGAAGGCCTTTCCAAATGTTAGAAGTAAATATTTGATCACGATCAGATACAATAGGGAGGGGAACTCCATGCAACCTGACTATCTCTTAAACATAAAACCGAGCAAGTTGATCTAGAGACATTGTATCTCTAATTGGAAGGAAATGAGCAGATTTAGTCAATCATTCAACTATAACCCAGATTTCATTATTACCACGATATGTCTTTGGTAATCCCACAATAATGTCCATGGATATATTTTCCCATTTCGACTTTGGCACCAGTAAAGGATGAAGTATTCCTTTCGAAAAATGTCGCTCTGCTTTAACCTGCTGACAAGTCAAACACTTCACAGTAAAATCAGCAATATCTCTTTTCATTCCATCCCACTAGTAATACTCCCAATGATCTCTGTACATCTTAGTACTTCCAGGATGAACTAAAAACAGATAACTTTGAGCTTCACATAACAACTCATTCTTCAACTATGAATCACAAGGCACACATAATCTCTTTCCAAATCTCAAAACACAATCATTATCAACGTTAAAATCATGCAACTTACCCTTCTGAACCAACATTACCTTTTTCTACAACTCACTATCTTCCTTTTGATCTTGCTTAATTCTGTCTGAAAGAGATGATTTCACTGACACCTGAAACAAAATAGAAGAATTTCCTACAATAACAACTTCTATGCCAAAGTTCATCAAATCAAAAACCAAAGGATCTCATTCCTAACATAACATGGTTAATGAATGTTGATTCAATAAAGTTTTCCTTTTGAATTTTCCATTCCTTCTTGTTTTGAAAATCACAAACACCTTATCTTTAAGACAATCGCTTCTATAAGAAAAATTGCTTTTATAAGGAAAATCTCTTTTATAAGAAAAATTGCTTTTATAAGGAAAATCACTTTTGTAAGAAAAATTATCCTTATCATATTTTCATCCATATTTTTCTTAAGTATAAAATTCGGATTCATTTCTATTTTCTTGTAATTGTTTGAAACTTTGATATAAAGAATTCTGTTTTAGGATCCGAATTCTGGATAAGAACTGTAATAGAGTTTCACTCCGAAATCCATATGAGAACGGTGATAAAGTTTCATTCTGAACTTCGAATATGAACCCTGATTAAGTTCTACTCCAGATTCAGGATACGAATCCTTATGAAGTTCACATTCCGAATTCTCATTATGAATTCTGATGATGAATTCTCATTACGAATTCTGATGATGAATTCTCATTACGAATTCTGATGATGAATTCTCATTACGAATTCTGATGATGAATTCTCATTACGAATTCTGATGATGAATTCTCATTATGAAACCTGATGATGAATTCTCATTATGAATTCTGATGAAGAATTCGCATTCCGAATTCTCATTTCGAATTCACTTATTAAACAGAATCTGATCATCTTTGTTTTATACACTCCGTATTTATTTAGACTCCGAAAAAATATTTTTTTCACTCCGAACATTCATTCCGAACTTTTGAGTTAGATTTTCAACGGTGTCATGCATTCTGTTACAATTGTTTTGTTATAAAACGATGTCGTCTATTCTGTTATAAAACTAACCGTTGGGTAAGTGACATGTGTACAGGTCCCTCCGATTTTTAATGAAAATATGACTGTTGGGATGGTGGCCGACCTTACCTATAAATAGGATCTCATTTGAAAGAGCTCAATATAGACAATGAAGTTGATCAATATAGAGACCACACGCTGCTAAGGTGATTTCTAGAGAGAGAAAGCTTTTTATGCCTTGTGCGTACTGAACCGCTCGTTCAGTTTTTTCTTCGTGCGACTCCGAATGTTGGTGATTATATTCGAGGACTTTCGGGGATAGGAAGACAGAGGTGCCGACTACCTTGAAGTTTGAGGGCTTCCTTGCTGAGGAAGACAGAGGTTTCCAACTACCTTGAAGTTGAGGGCTTGCAGGGATAGCAAGACAGAGACTCTGATCTTCGTATCGAGGGCTTACCCTGGTGTGGGTAAGACAGACTTGCTTGAAAGTATAAATCAAGGGACCTTTATCCATGGTTGTTGGATACCCCTCTCTTTGGGTTAAAAGACTTATATCTTGTTACTTGTAGTTTTACTACTTGTTTATTTCCACTGTATTTTGTATTATAAGGAATGTATAACTTTCTTATACTTCCTTACTTGTACTCTGTTTCATTTAGATTCTATACGCTTTAAGGTAGAATCTCATATCGTAATATTTTGTTAAGTTTAAATTTACGGAACCATATTTCCGGATCCTACTTTCGGAATCTCTTTCCAGGTTTTCATTTGGTATTAGAGGTGTTGTGAATTTTCTTAGTTTAAACCTAGCTAAACTTAGCCCTTTCCTTTGCTTAAGGAAACCACATTTATTCGTAACCAACTTTAAAGGTTCCAAAGGAATTTTTAAAGTTTACAATTCACCCCCCCTCTTATAAATTGAGCATCTACATCACTATTTCGATCCTACAATTGGTATCAGAGGAGGTCTATGAAATACTTGTACTCACGTATAAGTTTTTTTTCTTGCTCACTTTCCTATTCCGTACTTTCTTATTCCGGACTTTCCCATTCCGAACTTTGTTATTACTAATCTTTTTCTACTAACAATATTGTGTGCTGATGGTTATTTTAAGTATGGCAGGAATTAATGTTGGTTCTATTGATAATCTAAATCCTTCAAGACCACAAATCTTTGATGGTAATGATTATGAGTACTCGATAGATCGAAGGAATACTTTTGTTATCAATACTGGAGTAGACAACTTTGTTATGCTTACTGGAGATTATAAAATTCCTAACAAGGAAGTTAGAACTTTTACTAACCAGGAAAAGTAAGAGTATCAACTCAATTATAAGGTGCGCAATACTCTACTTTGTTCAATGACCAGAAATATATATAGCCAAATTTCTTCTTGTGAAGCAGCTAATTGTATCTGGAAGATGTTAGAGGTTACACACTTTGGAACTTCTAAAGTGATTGAGACTAGGAGAGCTACGCTCAGAGCTGAATATCATGGCTTCAACTTTCCTTATGGTGAACCAATTTGTAAAGTTCAATAGAGATTTATGGCTATCGTAAACAGTCTACAGTCTATGGGAGAGAAAGGCTTAGATGATGAATCTCTTGTGGATAAGATAATTGATATCATTCCCAATGAGTGGGAATCCAAAAGAACTGCTATAGATGAGAACAGAAAGGTCACTCAAATTTCTCTTGATGAGCTATTTGGAACTCTTCTCCAACATGAAACCAGAATGAAGAGAGATGCTGACAACATCAAAAAGAAAAATGGAAATGGTACTGTTGCATTTACAACAACATCAAATCATATGAAAGCTAAGACTCCTGAGAGAGTAACCAGATCCAAGTCTAAGAAGATGGTAGTTCAGCTAGATTCTAGTGAGAGTGAAATCTCTGAAAATGAATTAGCAAATCTTGCTCGAAGGATGAACAAGATAGCTGGCCCGAGAAATTTCCAATCCAAGTATAAGAAAAAGGACAGGAACGATAAGAAAGATGGAGAAGTTACTTGTTATGAAAGCAAGAGAGCTGGACATATTAGACCAGATTGCCCTTTGATTAAAAAGAATGAAAGGAAAGAAAGGCATTCAGACAGGAACAGAAAGAAGTATTATAAAGCCAAAGCTAAGAAAGTTCTGAAAGCTAATGACACATGGAGTGCCAGTGGTGGTGATTTTTCAGATGAATCTTCTGATTATGAATCTTCAGGACAGAATAATATTGGTCTTATAGCCATATTACCTATTGATAATCATTTTTTTATGGCTAAGGTACAAAATACTGAATCTTTGACCAATGTTTCTTTAAATTCTAATGATAGTAAGTATTATAACTCTTCTGATGAATAATCCTCTTCTGATGAAGAAAATACATTACCTACTTATGAATAAGTCTCTAGGTTTGCTGAACTTCTTGAGATTGAGAATTCTAAACTCAATAAGAAACTTGATAAGGCAAACTCTAGAAATTCTATTCTTACAAAAGAGATATCAGATCTTTCTATAGAACCTGATAAGAAAAATGCTGATTTTGAAAGTATTTCAAAAAATCTTGAGGAAGTAAGTTCTGAGAAGAATAAACTTTCTAAAGAATTAGAAAAAGTAATTTCTATGAAAAATGTTTTCGAGCCTAGATCTAGTTATAAAACTAATGATTTTGAGGATAAAAACCTGGTTATAAAACTCAAGTCCAAAATTTTTTCCTTAAAGAAGTGTATATCAAACTTTACCCATGTTATGGAAAATTTTGATAAAATATATGCCCAAATACGACCGTTAAGAAATAAATTCGGATTTGTTTATACCCATGCAAAACCAATTTTCAGTAACAATTATTTCGTTCCTCAAAGTGCCCCATTTTGTACCAAGTGTCAATGTGGTGGTCACTGGGCAAAGAATTGTTCCTTAAACAAAATTCAATCTCTAGGATTTCACAAAGATTATTTTTCTAAGAAGATGTGGGTACCTAAAATTTTATTATCTAGAAATCTCGGATCCAAGCAAGTTTGGATACCGAAAGTCTAATTCTCTTCTTGATTTCAGGAAAATAAAGACAGTACCAGCAGCAATACATGGTACATGGATAGTGGATATTCGCAGCACATGACTGGTAACAAAAGCTATTTTGAAAAAATTATCAAAACAAAAGGAGGAAAGGTAACTTTCGGAGATAATGCTAAGGGAGAGATTGTTGGTATTGGTAATATTGTTCTTTTAGGAAAAACTTTGATTTCAAATGTTCTTTTTGTAAAGGGTCTTAAGCAAAACCTCATTAGAAAAAGTCAGTTATGTGATGAAGGATACCTTGTGAATTTTAGGAACGATATGTTCTTAGTTCACAATTCCAAGGAAGAATTTATTCTCTCAGCCAATAGGCAAGAGAATTTTTACACCTTGAACTTAGAAGACCTTATAATCCAAGATTTACCTTGCCTAAGTGCAATGGAAGATTATTCCTGGTTATGGAATAGAAGACTAGGTCACTGTAACCTTAGGAACCTATGTAAACTCTCTAAGAAGAAACTAGTTAAGGATCTACGGGAGCTTAGATTTGATTCTTCTAAATTTTGTGATCCTTGTCAATATGGCAAGAAACATAAATCTAGTTTTAAATCAATCGGTGAATTCTCAACAACCGATTCATTATAGTTAGTGCACATGGATCTTTTCGGTCCAACACAAACTGGAAGTACTGGAGGTAAATACCATGTGTTTGTTCTAGTTGATGATTACACTAGATTTACTTGGGTTTATTTTCTAGAAAAGAAGTATGAATCTTTTTCTTATTTCAAATGTTTTAGAGCTCAAGTTAAAAATGAGAAAAACCTTCCATTTAAAACTATTCATAGTGATCATAGAGGAGAATTTCAAAATTCTGATTTTGAAACTTTTTGTAGTTGAAAAGGTATTACTCACAATTTTTCAGCACCTAGAACTCCACAACAGAATGGTGTAGTTGAAAGAAGAAATAGAATTCTTCGAGAGATAACTAGAACCATGTTGAGTGAATATTCTATAGCTAGACATTTCTGGGATGAAGCTGTAAGTACTACTTTCTATACTATAAATCGAGTTTTGATTAGACCTTTTCTTAATAAAACCCCTTATGAGTTATGGAATGGTAGAAAACCAAGATTATCCTACTTCAAGGTTTTTGGTTGCAAAGTATTATTTTGAATACTAAAGATAACTTACATAAATTCACACTAAAATCTAATGAAGGAATTTTCTTAGGTTATTCCAAAACATCTAAGGCTTATAGAGTTTTTAATAAAAACACTTGTACTGTTGAAGAAACAGTACATGTAAAATTTGATGAGTCTGATCCTTTTGTTTTTAAACCATCCCAGCCTACATCCTCAGATGTGTTTTCAAAAACTGATTATCAACCTTTGATAGAAGAATCTTCTGATAAGGATAATGTTCAAGAAGATATTCCTGAAACATTTACCCTAGAAGACTTTCTACCCTATGTTGATGAACAGGCATTTCAAAACCCAAATCAGGCGTTTCTTAAGAATCATCCCAGTGATAGTATCATTGGTGATGTAAATCAACCTGTAAGGACTAGAAGTTCCTTTATAAATGAAGTATAACATCAAGCATTTCTTTCCCAATTAGAACCTAAAAGCACTGATGAAGCTTTAGGTGATGATGATTGGATCAAAGCCATGCAAGATGAACTAAATGAATTCGAAAGTAATAAAGTCTGGACCTTGGTTGAAAGACCTAAGGAAACTTCTATTATTGGAGTAAAATGGGTTTTCAGAAATAAATGTGATGAAAATGGAGTCATAGTAAGAAATAAATCTAGACTTGTTGCTAAAGGCTATAATCATCAAGAGGGAATAGACTATGAAGAAACCTATGATCCAGTAGCTAGAATTGAATCTATCTGTATTCTACTTTCCTTTGCAGCATTCTTTAATTTCAAAATTTTCCAAATGGATGTGAAATGTGCCTTTGTTAACGGTTATGTTCAAGAGGAAGTTTTTGTTGAACAACCTCCTGGCGTTAAAGATACAAAACATCCTGATTATGTTTTTAGACTTACCAAAGCCCTGTATAGCCTTAAACAAGCCCCACGATCATGGTATGATAAACTTACTGGATTTTTTCTTCAAAATAACTATGTTAAGGGAAATTCAGATCTAACCCTTTTTATAATTAAAGATAAGAAAAATGTTTTGATTGTTCAAAATTATGTTGATGAAATCATATTTGGTTCAACTCAGCAATCATTGACCGACTCTTTTGCAAGTCTAATGAAATCTAAGTTTGAAATGAGTGTGATGGGTGAGTTAACATTTTTCCTTGGTTTTCAAATTTCTCAAAAACCAAAAGGAACCTACATATCTCAATATAATTATATTAAAGATCTTATTAAAAATATGGTTATGACAACACTAAGAGTATAAGTACTCATATTGGTACCTCAAACTCTTTAGATCTTGATGAAACTGGGAAACCAGTAGATCAAACATCTTTTAGAGGTATGATAGGGAGCCTACTATACATAACAGCTAGTCGACCAGAGCTAATGTTTTTATTATGCTTATGTGCAAGATATCAATCCAATCCTAAGGAATCTCACTTAAAGGAAGTAAAAATAATTTTTCGCTACCTTAAGGGAACCATGGATCTAGGATTATTTTATACTTCTAGAAATGATTTTGTTCTAAAAAGATTTTCTGATGCTGACTTTGGTGGGTGTAGAATGGATAGAAAAATTACATCCGGAACTTGTCATTTCTTAGGAGATTTATTAGTTTCTTGGTCCTGCAAGAAGCAACATTCTGTAGCACTTTCCACTGCTGAATCCGAATATGTAGCAGCTGGAAGTTGTTGTGCTCAAGTGTTGTGGATGCAACACACACTCACAGACTATGGCTTGAGTTTTACTAAAACTCAAATTTTGTGTGATAACACAAGTTCCATTTCCCTTAGTAATAACCCTGCACATCATTACCATGCAAAACACATAGATATTAGGCATCACTTTCTTAGAGATCACACACTTAAAGGAGATATTATTCTTCAATTTATCATAACACAAGATCAACTTACTGATATTTTCACAAAATCTTTTCCTTCTGATAGATTTGAATATATTAAACAAAAGTTAGGAATGATAACTGTAAGGTAATCTTTCTTAATTAACTTTCTTTTGAAAAAGTCTCCTTACAGCAATAAACTCCTTTTCATGGGGGGGGGGGGTACATTTGATTGTTAGATTAACAAAGTTTTTCAAAATTTGTTTTCAAACTTTTCGGAACTAAAATTCCGGAATGGAATTTCTGGAACTAAAACGTTCCAGAATGGATATTTTTGTATAAAATGTTCGTATTGAAAACATTCGGAATGGAAAATTTCGTACTGGTACTATCATATCGGGATTTTCGTACCGAATCTTTCATAATAAGTTTTTCATTTTCAAAATTTGTAATGAAATTTTCGTACTAAGTTTTTCTTGAGTTTTTTTTTCATAGTGAGTTTTCCGAATTTTGTCTTTTCGTAATAAAGATTTTTTCGTAGTTTTTGTAAGAATGTTACCAATTACGAATAATCTTCCTAAGCCAATCTGAAAGGTCTGATTTCCTTACTCAAGTTTTCGTAGTCATACTTTACTTGCTGGCATTTTCTTATATTTTGTTTTCAGATTATAGTTTTCTTAATTCTTTGTTTTAATAAAAACTTCAAAAGATCGGATTCAAGAGAATTGGTTTTCGACTGTCAGATCTGATCTCATCTTATCACAACCGTTCGATCAATCGTGGAAGTTGAACCGTTTTTTTGTTGCCTATATAAAGGGGACCCCAAACAGTTTCCCCACATTGATTTTCAAGCTCCAGTGTCACGAAGCTCTGCCTATCTGTTTTAAGACCATTCCGAACTTCAGCTTTCTCCATTCTGAACTTCTTAGAGGTCTTTAGATCCGAATGTCTGTGGAAGTAGCTTCTCAAGACATGTCTTCTTCGAAGCCGATTTTGAAGTGGTTAGTATATAGAGAGAGGCTGGTTCATCCGGATTTCTTCAACAAGTATGACACTCTTATTTCCAAGAATATTAAGCTTAATGGTTGGGAAGATGTTGCGGTGTCAAAACCTGGGAATCAAGATGAAGTGTATTCAGATTTTCTTATAGAGTTATATGAAACAGTCTCCTTTCTTAAGGAAGATGGAAGGGAGAAGTTGTCTTTTAAATCTTATGGTAAGACTTATAAGCTTTCATATGCCAAGGCAGCCAGCTTGGTAGGTCTGAATAATGAAGGTGAAGCTGAATTCACATCTCATGTGTTGCCAGATTCAAAAGGTAGCTTCGACAAGGAAAAAGATTTAGAAACTCTCGGACTGGTAGATGACAAGGCTCCGAAGATTGCTTCTCTATCTATAAATTTCCGGATTCTAGAGTTATGGGTACAAGGCCTTATCATACCAAGGAAGGGTTACAAAGATAGCTTAAAGAAGAGTGAGATATACATCCTAGATTGTCTGATAAATCTGAGGAAGTTTAATTTGATGAAGCACATTCTTATCACTCTTGAGAATGTGAAGAAAGGAAATCTGAGATCTCAGATTATAATGTATCCAGCAATCCTCTCGAAGTTGATAGTTCGGTGCCTTGAGTCTTTCAAGGAGGCTTGCAAGTCTAAGACAAGAGTTTGCATGATTATGCTGGTGAGTGATGGTACACTTAAAAGAATGGATGTAGCTTTTGACAAGAAGACTGGTCAGTTTGTTGATTCACCTGCTCAAGAAAAAACAGTTCCAAAAGTTGCTGATCTGGAATCCTCTAAGCCGGTAAGGAATAGAAAGTTGAAAGAAGTGCAAGTAGAGGCAGAGAATCCCAAGTCTAAGGAAGTACATTCCTCACCTCCAAAACCAAAGAAGAAGAAAGCTTACCCAGATGAGGTAGTTGCTAAATGGAGGGAGATGAAAGAGAAGATAGTGCAAGGGGAGCCTCAGTTTGGCTTGGACCCTGCGGAGGCTAAGGCCTTGAAGGAAAGAACTACAGATGAGCTAGAAAAACAAGAAAAAGAAAAGAAGCTCAAGAAGAAGATGACTGAATCAGAGGTAGCTCAAGCTTTGTTGAAGTTTAATGAGATGGTTTCAGCAAACATTCCTGTTCTGAGATCTTTTTCATTGGAATCTCTACTTTAGACTCCAGGAAGAGACTTTGTTGCTCCAGAAGAGGCAATAACTAAGCCTGTTGAGGAAATAGAGCAGATTGAGCAAGTAGAAGAAGAAGAAGTTGTTGCTGAAGGAAGTGGTGAAACTGGAGATGTTTTAAAACAAGTAGATGATTATAAGGGGACTCCTTCAGAACATTTGTCACTCCGAACCTCAGAAGCTGAGTCTTCTAAGCTAGTCACTCCGGCAATGGAAGAAGATAAAGGAGAAGAAGAAGTAGCTTATCATGTAGAGGAAGAACAACTTCTACAAGATATTGCTCAAATGGAGAATGTAGAGGTTGGTGCTCAGAACGTTCCTGATGAGGAATACCATATTGTTCAAGTTTATGATAGTGAAAAGAAAACTCCAGAACATGATTCTATTCCGAAAAGAGACAAAGGAAAGCAAATTCTTGCTGATACTCCGAGCTCAGTAGTGGTGAAGAGAAATGAAGTTGGTAGTTCTTCAAAGAGAAAGCTTGACCTTGTTGAAGAAGAAAATTCTCCAACCAGAGTCTCGGATTCGAAGTCATCTTCGTTGGGGCATGACTTTGTTGTTCAATCTTTAAAGAAGCTGGTAGGTTCTATTCCAACCTTCTCAAGCATTGACTCAAGATGTCAGATGCTCCAATATGCTTTGAATCAGAAATCAGACTCTGTATCTATGGTTATGGACAAGTGTGTTGAAATAGAGGCTCGGTTCTAAACGCTCTTTGTCGACTATGAATCCCACAAAAGATCTTGCAAGAGGATGACTAGCTGGTCAAGGAAGACTGTAGAAGAGATGAGGCTATTTGATTAATTTCAAGACAATATTAAAGATTCTTTTGAGACTGAGGACATGAAAATAAATGAGCTGACTTCTTCCTTTGAAGAAAAGCTGACTGATGAAAAGAACTTCCAGATTCAAGAAGTCAGAGATCTAAATGGAAAGATGAATTCCGTTTCTCAAAACTGGAAGTTTGAAAGGGATCATCGGATTGAGTTTGATGAAAAGATGAAGGCTCAGGAAGAAAAGCTTAAAGCCCAGGAAGAAACTCTTAAAGCTCAGGAAGACAAGATTGAAGCTCAATCTGCATGAATAGTGGTCTTAGAGAAGCAAGCTGAAGAAGATCATAAAGACTTTAAGAAGATAAAGACTGTTCTAAAAGGTCTCATGGTGAAGGAGAAAGATCCCAAATAGACAGATCCGATCTTTTGTTCTACCTTAACTCTTTTGTTGTTGAAATTTTCAAACTTAATAGAAATTGTGCTTTTCCATTTTTTTTGTTACTACTAATTTTTCAGGTACTTTGTTATATTTTTCATTCCCTCGAATTCTTTTTTAAAATCACTAAGGGGGAGAAGGAAAAGATCCATAAGAGAAAAGAACTCTAATAAGAGCTTATCTAAGGGGGAGTTTTTCATTAAAGAAGTCTTTCTTATTCGTAATGAAATGTCACTCCGGAAATCTAGAATATGATCCTTAGAGTTTCAAAGCCTAAGAGGGAGTTAGTCATATTCATCAATATCCTTAAAGCAAAGGGAGATAAGCCTTAATGTTTTTCTATCTTCTTAGAATTTTTTTTTCAAGGATTTTTGTGCTTTCCAAAAAGGGGGAGATTTTTGAGTCAATAAGGGTTTTCTTATGAATTTTACATTCCTTCTTGTTTTGAAAATCACAAACACCTTATCTTTAAGAAAATCAATTTTATAAGAAAAATTTCTTTAATAAGGAAAATCGCTTTTATAATAAAAATTGCTTTTATAAGGAAAATCGATTTTGTAAGAAACATTATCTTTATCATATTTTCAACCATATTTTTCTTATGTATAAAATTCGGATTCATTTCTATTTTCTTGGAATTGTTTGAAACATTGATATGAAGAATTCTGTTTTAGGATCCGAATTCTGGATAAGAACTGTAATAGAGTTTCACTCCAAAATCTAGATGAGAACGGTGATAAAGTTTCATTCCGAACTCCGGATATGAACCCTGATTAAGTTATACTCCAGATTCAGGATATGAATCCTTATGAAGTTCACATTCTGAATTCTCATTACGAATTCTGATGATGAATTCTCATTACAAAATCTGATGATGAATTCTCATTACGAATTCTGATGATGAATTCTCATTACGAATTCTGATGATGAATTCTCATTACGAATTCTGATGATGAATTCTCATTATGAAACCTGATGATGAATTCTCATTACGAATTCTGATGACGAATTCGCATTCCGAATTCACCTATTAAATGGAATCTGATCATCTTTGTTTTATACACTTCGTATTTATTTAGACTCTGAAAAAATATTTTTTTCACTCCGAAGATTCATTTCGAACTTTTGAGTTAGATTTTAAACGGTGTCATACATTCTGTTACACTTGTTTTGTTATAAAACGATGTCGTCTATTCTGTTATAAAACTAACTGTTGGCTATGTGACACATGTACAGATCCCTCCGATTTTTAAGGAAAATATGACCGTTGGGATAGAGGCCGACCTTACCTATAAATAGGATCTCATTTGAAAGAGCTCAATATAGACAATTAAGATGATCAATCTAGAGACCACACGCTGCTAAGGTGATTTCTAGAGAGAGAAAGCTTTTTATGCCTTGTGCGTACTGAACCGCTCGTTCAGTTTTTGCTTCGTGCGTCTCTGAATGTTGGTGATTACATTCTAGGACTTCCGGGGATATGAAGACAGAGGTTCCATCTACCTTGAAGTTCGAGGGATTCCTTGCTGAGATAGACAGAGGTTTCCAACTACCTTGGAGTTGAGGGCTTGCGGGGATAGCAAGACAGAGACTCTGATCTTCGTATCGAGGGGTTAACCTGGTGTGGGTAAGACAGACTTGCTTGAAAGTATAAATCAAGGGACCTTTATCCAAGGTTGTTGGATACCCTTCTCTTTGGGTTAAAAGACTTATATCTTGTTACTTGTAGTTTTACTACTTGTTTATTTCCACTGCATTTTGTATTATAAGGAAAGTATAACATTCTTATACTTCCCAACTTGTACTCAGTTTCATTTAGATTCTATACGCTTTAAGGTAGAATCTCATATTGTAATCTTTTGTTAAGTTTAAATTTCTGGAACCATATTTCCAGAACCTACTTTCGGAATCTCATTCCTGGTTTTCATTTGGTATTAGAGGTGTTGTGAATTTGCTTAGTTTAAACCTTGTTAAACTTAGCCCTTTCCTTTTCTTAAGGAAACCATAGTTATTCTTAACCAACTTTAAAGGTTCCAAAGGAATTTTTAAAGTTTACAATTCACCCCCCCTCTTGTAAATTGAGCATCTACATCACTATTTCGATCCTACAATGAAGTATTAGTTTTTCGACTCAAAGCATCAACCACTTTATTTTCTTTCCCCAGATGATAAAGAATTGTGCAATCATAATACTAGATAAATTCCATCCATCTCCTCTGTCTCATGTTCAATTTATTATGAGTGAATATAAACTTTATACTTTTGTGATCATTATATATTTCAAACATCACTCCATACAAATGATGCCTCTAAATTTTTATAGAAAAAACAACAGTAGATAATTCCAAATCGTGTGTAGGGTAATTTAACTCATTTGGTTTCAATTGAAATGAATCATAAGAAATTACATAATCATATTTCATTAGGACACAACCCATTCTTTTCAACGAAGCATCACTGTAATAACAGAATCACCATTTCTAGAAGGTAGTTCCAAAACTAGAGCATTCACCAATCTTCTTTTCAATTCTTGAAAAAAATCATGACATTGTTTTGTCTAGATGAACTTAACACCTTTTCGAGTTAACTTATTCATTGGACTAGATAACCATGAAAATTTTTCAACAAACCTCTGTTAATAACTTGACAAAGCAAGAAAACTACGGATCTCAGTTATATGTGTGGGTCTTGGACAATATTCAACAACTTTCATTTTAGCAGGATCAACAGTTATGGAATTTTTTGAAACAATGTGACCCAGGAAAGAAATTGGTTATAACAAAAACTCACACTTGTTGAATTTCCCAAATAGTTTCTTTTATTTTATGGTTTGCAATATAACCCTTAAATGACATTCATGTTCCTCTTTACTTTTGGAATAAATCAAAATATCATCAATGAACACAACCACAAACTTATCCAAGAAATCATGAAAAAATCTATTCATAAGATCCATGAATACTGCAGGTGCATTGTTTAACCCAAAAGGCATAACTATAGATTCATAATGGCAATATCTAGTATGAAATTCTGTCTTCAGAACGTCTGATTCCTTTAATTTCAACTGATGGTACCCCGACCTCAAGTCAATCTTTGAAAAATTCGGAGCTCCCTTGATCTGATCAATCAAATCATCGATATGAGGAAGAGGATACTTATTCTTAATAATGATGTTATTCAATGTTCTAAAATCAATGAAAAGTCTTAGTGAACCATCATTCTTTTTAACAAACAAGACAGGATCACCCCATGGTGATGTACTTGGTCGAATGAAACCATTATCTAATAACTCATGCAATTTCTTCTTTAAATCTAAATGTTCAATTTGAGCCATTCGATAAGGGGGTTTTGAAATTGGATTAACATGAGAAACTAAGTCAACAGTAAATTCAACTTCCCGATCAAGTATAATACTAGGCAAATCATCATGAAAAACATTAAGGTACTCATTTACCACTGGAACATCATTAATCTGAATAGTTCTATTGTATTCAACAAGGGATTATTTTTTGGCCTTGTATTGAAGTTTATGTAGTGTACTGACGGCGATGGCGGCCGCAGCGAGGGCGATCCGCTAACCCTACGGCGATGGCGGCCGCTGTGGCCCCTTCCCCCATCAGGGAGAGGGGTCTTCGTCTCCAACTCATGCCTCAGGAGTTGCGCGACCGTGAGGTAGGGATTGCTTTGGATCCTCGCCGGACGCGGGTTTCTTCCTCCCCGTAATCGACGTTGCTCCGAAGGTACCTGGGTGCGTTTCAGGTCAACCTATTGTTCCGGTCTCAGTGAAGGAATTCCATGAAGCTTCAGCTTTACTTTCCTCGGCGCTAATCGTGAGGTTTACGAAGCGGCGACCTCTGGTGGAGCACTTCGACAAAGGAATTAATACGGAGTGGGGTTTGAAACACCGTGCGCTTGTAAGAATACTGGGACTGGGTCAAATCCTTATTTTATTTTCAGATGAGGAATATTTGGGAATGGCTTGGTCGCGAAAGAGGATTCCTTTCTGTGGCCTCCAGTTTCACTTACTGCGTTGGTCCTTTGAGGCGCACATGAACCGTGACTCATCTTACACGGAAATTTGGACTCAATTTCCTGGACTTCCTCTGCCATTTCAGAATATTGGGTTACTGAGATCAATAGGCAACTCGATAGGGCATTTTGTATGCAATGATCAAAGAACAGCTTCCATGTCTCATCCCTTTTCGGCTAGAATTTGGGTGGAAATGGACCTTACAAGAGTGCCTCCTGAGCTTTTCAGGATTGTAGTTGAAGAAGAGTATAGGTACGCTCAATCAATAGTCTATGAATCCTGGATCCCATTCTTCTCCTTTTGTCACAAGTAGAGCCATGATGAACATGGTAGTCGAAGGAGGTTCAGGGGTGGTGGAAGTTCTGATGTTCCAGCTGTACCAGCGGGTGTTCTCTCGGAAGGAGAAGTGGTCACCATTGGTGCCGAGAAAGGCAGCGATCAGTCTTCACCTGCAAGTAGGCCTCAAGTTTTTCATGCTCCCTCCAAATCAGTTGGGGACATTGAGCTGATGGTTCAGGGGGTGCTGTCAGGGGAGGTAGATGTTCCATTGGTAGGAGTACAGGTGGAAGTGAATGAATCTAGGAGAAAGGAGACCATATCAGGGGCTGTGGTGTCTACCCCTCCAGAGGTTTCTGGATCAGCCAACCGGGAGAATGGTAATCATAATGAACTGAGCCTTGATGCTGCAATCAATATACAGGGTCGGGACATTGATGGGGTATGCAATCTCCAGTATATGGGCAGGGGACTTGAGCTTCAGTAGGGCTTGGGTGAGCCTGAGATGCCAGACCAGAACACCTCAACAAGTCTGATTAAGGTTGGGGTGGATGAGGATATTCCTTATTCCCAAAACCGTTTTGCTTTACTGGAAAATCCAGATGATGTAGTGGACCATGCTGGGGAAGATGAACCAATACCTTGCCATCAACAGAATGAAGGTGATATACCTAATTGTGGTATTTCCCATGGAATGATGGTTAGACAGTCTGGTGGTGGTGTGGCTGATTCGGAGGGAGTCAACATGGCTGCATCAGATCAGGTGATTGAGGGGGTTCCAACTCAGAAGCATAGTATGAGTTGTAAAAATATGAAGGGGAAAAAGATTACTCCTTGCTTCCCCCTCCATTGGAGACCCGATCTGCAAAGAAACTACTGGTGACAATGTCCAATGTGGTGAAGCAGGCTTTAAGCGAGGGGAACATAGATGAAATGAAAATTTCTACTGGGAAGATAGGGACTAAAAAGGAACCCATCCTTAGTTCCAAGGAGGATATGGTCGAGGAGTTCCTGTATGTTGACATTCCACAGGAAGAGGCTGACATGATGGGAAGGGCAGTAAGAGTGGAATTCGATCACGAACAGGCAAAGTGGATTGACAAGCAAGACTTGATCTTAATGAGAGGCTTCAATGACAAGAAAATCAGAAAAGAGGAATATATCCACACTTTCGACAAAATGGAGAACTATTTGGAAGATGTTATTGGAGAAGATCCTGGGGCTAAGGTATGGATAATACATTGGAATCTCTACAGGGAAGAAAGAAATAATAGGCTAAGGTTGTGTTTTGGTAACATTTCCTTTTCTTATGAGGCTTCGCCCCCGGTTTGACTTGGGAAGTGCAGTCGGGGCTTCCCCATCAGGATAGAGCACCCTACCATTTCCTTGGTCGGTCATTTGGGACATGGCTGATTCGGAGGGATGGCAACATCGGGAGGGAACATGCTTGCATGGGATCGTCGAGTGTCCAGCTTAGGGATGGTGGTGTTGTTGTTGCATGTATGTGGTAGTTCCTGCTCTTTCTGGTGTTTTTTGGGTTTGTTTGGCTGTATTGTTGGACTTTTGGTTTCTCACTTTTTCCACAAAAGTGTTTTCTTAATAAAAAAATAATTTTCAGGTATTCAACAATATGTGCAATGTACCATTCATTTCCATCTTTTACTAGTTTCTCAGCTTCCTGATATGTTATCAACAAAAAGGGTTCATTATTGTATACAAAATAAAAATAATTCAGAAATGAAATCTATTTAGATCTATAGCAAATCTTAGAATGATAAACAAAAATCCAATCCATGCCCAATATAACATCAAACTCTACTAGAGAAAAAAAATAAGGTTTTCATGTAGATTCATTCCACATACAAGGACAAGAATGTTATTATGTTTTATTTTTGTCTCTAAATTTCCTCCAGGTGTTTTTACCGCAAGTTCAATATTCATATCTTGAGATGGAATTCCCAATTTACTAGAAAACTTCTCAGAAATGAAAGAGTGTGTAGACCCTGAATTAAACAACACATTGACATAATATGAACAAACAAATAGTGTACCTGATACAACTTCATTTGATGGCCCAACATCTGCTGAAGTAGTTGCAAAGGATTTCGCCACCCCTTTCTTCTTGTAATCTGGATTATTTCCTTCGGTTGAGTTCATTGTTGGACACTCCTTTGAATAATGACCAATTTCATTGCACTTAAATTATTTTACTTACTGTAAATCAGATTTTGTTCTACCATTACCCTAATCATTTTCAGTGCAATTACGAGCCTTATGTTTCGTTTAACCACATCGGTAGCACTTACCAGAATTCAGAAGACATTCCCCAGCATGCTTTTTACCACAATTTTCACAAACTGTAAACTTATGTTTCTTACCATCAGAATTTTTTGAAGAGTTATTCTCTTTCTCCTACCACCTCGACCACTTATTCTGTTGTTTGTCAAAGAACACATGATCATTAGAAAACTCTATTTCCACCTTCTCCTCACAATGAAAAAGTTTTTCATAACTTTTGAACTCATGAGAAGCTAAATCCCTTTGAAACTTTGGATTTAATCCTGAGTAAAAATGTTTGATTTTACTATCAAGATCTCATATAAAATTTGGAGCATACCTTTCTAGTCGAGTGAATTTTTCTTCATAAGTAACCACTGAGCCATCCTCCTACCTCAATTATAGAATTCTTTTTCTATTCTAAGATGAACAACCTAAGGAAAATATTTCTCAAGAATCATACCTTTGAATTTGTCCAAATCAAGAGCATAAATCCCCTCACTGTCCCTGATATTTTTCACCATCGACCACCACTGATCAACATCACCTTCAAAAAGGTAAAAAGAAAGACTAACCTTTTGATGTTCTGAACAACCCATGACATCAAAAATCTTCTCCAGTGCTATAATCCAACCTTCATCTAGCACAGGGTCAAATGATCCTCTAAATTATGGGGGATGTTGCCTCATGAAATGATCCACTACTGACATGTTCTTTTACGGTTGATCTAGCTGATCTCATGCGTGGATACCACCACCATTTATAGCCGGAGTCAACTATCCCATCACTGCAACAAACTATTCAGTTCTTATTCTAACCCTCTCAGGTTGCTGATTTGGAATGTTGTCTTCCTCCTGATTTCATCCCAACATAGCTTACATGTTTCCTCTATGAAAAACCATTCTGAACATAGAAATATAATAGTCAAAGCAACATGTTAATCTGTAAATTCTATATGATTTCCAATATTAACATAAATTACATTATGGATATTAATTTAACAATACCTTAACTCCTATAGTTATCTATACCGACCTCTAATACCAATTATAAGGACCCAGACTTAAACATTAAATAATATTGAATTAAATGAATAATTCAAATTGAGGATCTTTTCAGGTTTAGAGTTTTAGTGAATTAAGACATAACTATTACATCTCAAAAGATTTCAAGGTAGACACTTCTATACAGTTTCCATTTTTTTACAAAACATTAACTGTTGAAAAAAGGGTCATGTCTAATTCCATGTTTTGGACAACATGACTTTTCCTTGATCCCATCCATGTCCCTATTCATCTTAATGTCCTGTGAAATCATTTTGAAACATGGGATGAGAATAAAAATCTCAGTATGGGTTCTAAAACAATGAATGAAAACATTTGTTCATAAATACATACGTAAAATGAAATATTTTACTTACCTCATGAAATCATAAGATTTATGAAAGACACATAGAAATCATAAATCATAAAGGTAACTTGTGGAATCCATATCATACTTACATTCTAGCTATCACAGCTACATAGGGAGTTACTTAGGAATACACATCACAGTTTATTGCCTAAATCACTTAGGAGAAACATTCATGTTTACCTTCATCACATTAACGAATGCATTGGAGAGATATCTTGGGCTCACCCACCCTTGGTTTATCACGGAACCACTCGTATTCATAAATAATGCCCAAGAGCCATACATGATCATAACACAAAATATAAGCATAAAAGAAACATAACATTTCCTCATTACAATAATAAAATATCATTTCAAGATATTGAAATAATAAATCCATTCTCAAAATCATTTTTAATACCAAAATACATAAAAAGAGTATATGGTATGTATTTTTTTCCTTTTAAAAACATTCTGGCTTGTTAAGGAAGCCAAAGATCAAATAATACTTGAGACGATGGAAAGGTTGCTGCCACCGCTTACGTAAAAAAAATTCATTTTTGTTGTTTAGTAAAATGCTTCATATAAAAAGATCCCCTTTGAATAAAATGAAACATAAAAGGGGTTTATACACTGTATAAAATAAAGCCATGTATAAAACAAAAAATGCCTCAATGAGAGGAGATTGAGACGAAGTCCCTTACCTTGTGTCAGACTAGACTCGATAGTTCTTTAATCTCTTGAATAATAAACTAAAGTTAATTTATAGTTTCTTAAGAACATTTTTTAAGTTTATTATTACTTTTATATCACTTATTACCATGTTATAAACATTATGTAATCATTTAAGTAAAGAATGTTCGTTTTGTCGATATTTGCTACTTCAGTCAAAAATGAACACCTTATATTTACATGTTGTCCATGTGGTCAATAGTCCATTATATCCAAAATAAAAATAATTATTTAGATATCATATATATCATATATATCTAGTATATACATGTATTTATAATAGTACATAACATTTTTAGGTAATAAATGAAATGCATCGTTCATTGAGACGGTAAGTCGTACGTAGGCATGAACGCTACTTTCTTTTCTATTTCCTATTTTAATGGAATTAAAACATAATTATAAATAGGTATATTATAATTACAGTATAATATCATATATAATATCATTAACTCTAACCTTTATACATCCCACATAAGGAATTAACCAATCATATCACTTTGAGGGGGCGGTAGTCCGCACTTCCTCAAATAAGATTATCGTATTTACCCACTATGGAAACCATAAAGGCATGCAATAAATGGGAAGTACAGAAGAATAAGGAAATAATAAACATAATATATATGATATATATATATATGGTTCCATAATAATGGCCACTATGAGAGGCTATGAGATGTAATTGAACAATCATCCTTTTGTGAGGCATTAGTTTTCCATCCACAGAAACATTATCTTCTTCATCCATTAGATGGAGGTGTGTGTAAGTGTAGTTTGAATAATTCTCATAAAAACATCCTAGTATATTGAGGATACTGGTGTTGTTAAAAAATAAAGGAATAAAAATATTTTACTGGTTAGAGAAGTAAAATCAAAGAAAAACAATTTAAGAGAAATTATTGCCTTTAATTTGGGTAACTCCCTTTGGATTAAACCAAAGGATTTCTTGAAGTGCCTTCTGGCTAAGGTAAGGCTTCTAGGAGGAGGAGAGGGATGTATGGAGATTAATTGGGTAGATTTTGGATGAGACAGATTTTTTGAGAGGTGTGAGGAATTGGATAGAAGTGGTCTCTTTTTAAAAGGGAGAGGAGGGGCTCTTTAGGAAAGTAAGAAAATATTATTTTATAATATAAATTATTCGGTTTCTAATGGTCCAAAAATCATTATAGTGGAAATAAAATGAGTCAGGGTCGAAATAAAATCAACCAATTAGAATTTGAAATGTTTTGGATAATATTTTAATCATTACAATCTTATTTATTTACATCATTTATTAATGTGGTAAATACTGAATCATTATTGTGTCATAAATAATTAAATTTATTTGATGTCTAAAAATTATAAAAAAACTACCATGATATAGGAAATATTTTTTAGATTTCCAAATAATTTTTATAGTCAAAAATAGGACCTATATAACACCGTATAAAAATTAATTACTAAAATATTTTTGCTAATGTCAATTTTGTCTTCACATTAAATTAATTAATCTAAATTGTCATTATCACTCCCAAGTGGCTCAATGGGGTCCCAAAATCGACCCAAAGATTCACATGGTCGTAAATGATGCAAACAATAATTTTGGACAAATCTAAAGGAAATTTTGAATAATTATAATAATCTTTTAACCTTGAATTACCCTATTTATCTTTAACCACGGTAAAAAAAAGTCAAAAGTTACTATTTGCCAAAAAATTATTTTTTAATCTTATTGAACCACATTTTACATCATGATAACAACCATATGTGTCAGATTTTCAAAATTCAATTCCCAAAAGCGGTACAATTTTATTTAAATGAAAAATTCAGCTTTTTAACCACCACTAAGTGGTTTGACTATTCATTAAAAATTTAAGTTTTTCAGAAAAATGCCAAAAATTCAGCCTAAGAATTATTTCATATTCCAAATTAAAAATTGATGTATATTTTTAAAATTCAAAACATAGAAGTGGAATTAATTAATTTTAAAATTATTTCCCATTGTTGAAACAAAAAAGCGTGTTTTTAAGAAACAATAACTATCAAAAGATTAATACTTGTTTATGTCCAATTTCAAAGTGAAATTAATTCCAAGGAACAAAATTGGATTAAATGGTAAAAATATATTTTAATTTCACTTTGAACCAATTAAAAATATAATCTAACCATATGAATAAATTATATTAAAAGGCACTTTTGAAATAAAATACAATATTTTCACTATTCATTTAAAAATGAACTTTATCAGAAAAATTCCAAAAATTTACACAAATAAATTTTGATGTCCCCATTCTAAAGAAGGATTTTTTAGTCATATAGAATGTATTAATGTGACCAAAACTATATTTAAAGAGGGTTCTCCATTTAAAGGCGGTAAATCCTCCTTTTAATGAAAATTATGCTTAAAATTATATTCATGCATATTTTAAGCCTCTAAATTTTTATTGGATAAATGTAAATTCATTTAACAAACATGTATAATCATATTGTAGTTAGTTTTTTTTATTACCACCAATAAAATGTCTACGAGTTAACTACCGTTTAAAATAATAATATTATATTATTAGTGTGCAACGTAAGATTCCAAAGAAACTCATTGTTGCGTATCGGGTACGCTATCGAACATAGAAACCCCTTTAAAATACAATTAATATTTAATTCAAAAATTAAATATGAAATATGTATTATTATTCATTTACCTAGGATGTTAGAATTGAACTATTTTTGGATATTATTTTAATATTTATAATCTAATATATTTAAATCATTTATTAATGAGGTAAAACCTGTATCATTATTGTGTCATAAATAGATTTATTTATTTGAAGTCAAAAAATTATAAAAAAATAACATGATGTAGGAAATATTTTTATATTTCAGAATAATATTTATAGTTGAATAGATAACTTATATAACCCTATGAATTTTTTTTACTAAAATACATTTTTTTTGTCATTTTTTCCTTTACTTTAAGTTAATCAAAATAAAGTGTCATTTTCACTCTTACGTGGCTCTATGGTGCTCAAAAAAAGACCCCAGGATACCCAGTGTCGGCCATGACTCATACAACAAGGTTAAAATAAGTGTTAAGGTAATTTGGTATTATCATTATATTCTTTTTATATTGAAATACCCTATTTACCTTTAATAGCGGTGAATAAAAGTCAAAAGTTAGTATTCACCAAAAATTATTTTAGTATTATTGAACCAAATTTTACATACTAATAAGTACTATGTATGTCAAATTTTTTAAATTAAATTCACAAAAGCGGTAAAATTTTATTTAAATGAAAAAATCAGTTTTAAACTACTACTTAGTGGTTTCACTGTTCATCAAAAATTGAGGTTTTTTAGAAAAATACCTAATATTAATCCTAAGCTATATTTGATATTTTAAATTTGAAAATGATATATATATTAACAAATTAAAAATTTATAATTTTGATTAATTAATTTAAAATTAATTCCCATAGTCAAAACTAAATCTGTGCTTTTTAAGAAACATTAACTATCAAAATATTGAAACTTGTTTATTTGCAATTTAAAGTGAAATAGATTCCACTGACCAACCTTGGATTAAATAGTAAAAATATATTCTTATTAAATATTAAAACCAATTAAAAATATATTCTAAAAATATAAATAAATTAGATTAAAATGATGTTTTGAACTAAAATATAGTATTTTTCACTATTCATTAAAAATTGAATTTTATCAGAAAAATACCAAAATTTTTCAAAAATTAAATTTTGATGTCCCGATTCTAAAGAATAATTTTATTTTGTAAAATAGAACATATAAATGTCACCAAAACTAGAATTAAATTGGTGTTCACCATTAAAGGGAGTTCAATCGACCTTTTAATGAATATTAGAGTATTTATGCTTTAAATTTGATTCATTAAAATTTTTTATCCTCTAAAATTTATTGGATAAAGGTAGAAAAATTTATCTAAATTTTATTATCATATTTTATTTAAATTCAATAATTCCCACCATTATAATGGATTTATGTTAACTACAATTTAAAATAATAATATATTATTATTTTCTGTATAACTCAATGTAGTGTGAAATATAAGATTTCAATGTAACTCATTTTTGCGTATCGGGTGAGACATCGAACATAAAATCCTATTTAAAATAAAATTAATATTTAATTAAAAGATATTAATAAATATGAAAATTTTATTTTCTTTATTTTCCTAGGATGTTACAATATACACCTCTAAAAAGAATATAACTTCATAACATAAAAATATGCATCAACCGAAGGAAATTGAGCTGAAGCCCCTTACCTAGAGCATGATTCTTCAATAGTATATTTATATTAATGAAAAATAATAATATTTTAATTATTAACATTCTTGAGAAAGTCATTGATATTTATTGTTTCATTTATTTCCCTTTTTACCATTTAATGTATGATCACTACACAAATTTAGCTTACATTAGATGGTTTGAATATATATAGTTATGTGTCGAAAATGAAATTGGTAGGTTTAATATGGTAAAAGAGGTCATTATTTAAATATCACTAGATTACTATTCATGAAATAATTGTCACATTTATCAATAAATTATACCTTCAACATCAATTATGAAATCTGGTTTTGAGAAATGTATTATGTTATGATCTTGAAGACAGTATGCAATACGTATGCATGAGTAATGATTCCATTTCATGAAAATGATTATAAAAAAAGTATGAAAATTTTTATCATTCAATATTCAAAATAATATAATAGATTCCATACTTTGTTATTAAATATAATTTTTAATATAATCTATTTGGTTTGATGATGAAAATATAGTCACATCTCTACAGGAAAGCTGTAGTCCCCTCATAGATGACAAATTTTATCACATTTCAATGAGTGAAAATTTATGAAATAAACTGATATATTATTTATACATAATGGTAAATGTATCATGAATATAATAATTATTTTATTCATATAACTAAAATTCATTATTTTTTAACTTATTACCTTTAAAATAAGGCATGACTGAAAAATAACTCACATCGTTTCGTGAGGAGGTTGTCCACTATACACACAAAAGTCATTATCATAACCCCTATAGAATGGAATGTAAAAAATTAATGTAAAATAGAATTAATACCTAAGAATAATTATTATATATATATAATAAATATAAATTAGGTTCATCATCATACCCAGCTATGAAATGTGCTGATGAAAAAAATGTCATTGGTTTGAGAGAAGGTTTTGTGTCGTACTCAAAAATGAAAATTTTGAAATTCATTTATTGGATAAGAGAAATTATTTATAAAATTTCATTAAAATAACAAGATATAAGTATATGTAATAAACTGAGGTCATTATATAATAATTTTTTATTTTTAATTTATGTGGTTGGAGAATGAAATAATAGAAAAATTCTCATTGATGAGTGTTACCTCTTCTTCGACAATCCTCCTTAACTTTGCTCCAGAAGCCTTCCTAGGACATATTTATTCTACAAAAGGCCTCAAGGAAGAGGGGCGAGGGGGGGATTTAATGTGATTTTGGATGGTATTTTCTGACCATATATTTTTTATTGCGTGAAAATATAGGAGTGGTGGTGGCATTTTTTTGGTGGGGGAGAGGACACACTTTTTATTTCTAAAATGAATTGATTTCTCCCACTTTTATCATATGGTTTGCAGGTTAAAAATTGATAATTAACTAAAATTATAGGTCAAAGAGTATATATATATTTCCATCATGTAGTTCTTATACATGTGTATTGGTCATTTTTACCATTAATTTCTAGTTTAACACCTGGTAAACCAATTTTTACTGTAACCATGTAAATTAATTTTTAATGTTTCACTATTAATTTCAGTTAAATATTAAGTTAATCCTATTAAAAATTATAAATTATGATTATTATTAATATTTAATCCATTCTTAAAAAATAAATTCAATAAATGGGAAAATTTTAATTTAATATTAATCCCGCAAAATAGTCTGAAAGTGAGATTTAAATATGCATTATTTTTTTGAAAATATGATCGTATATTTACTCAAAGACTAATAAAACTTATTTTATGAAACTAAATAATTATTTAATTATTTATAATATATATAAATAAATTTAAAATTTCCTCATTATTTATTATTTTAATTACTAAAAAATGAGAAACCTTATGAATTTTAATAATGTTTTTAAAAACCCTATTTTTCTACCAAAAAAAAACAAATACTAAAATCTTATATAAAGTTAGTACATAAAAATTGAATTGAATTAAATATATCAAAATAATAATTGGGTTACTTGAACTAATATTAAAAAAAATATAGATATATTTAAGGTACTTAATTTAATAAAAATAAAAGGCTTTTTTTCTAAAATTGGTATTTTTTACTTTTCATTGAAAAATCACAATTTCACAAAAAATAAAAAATTTACACCCAATATAAATTTTCATATCTTAATATTATATAATTTATTAAAATAATAAATTTAAAATAATAATTTTTAGAAATTAAAATTTTATATAAAATGATATAATAAAACAGTTTAGTTAAAACTATTCACTTTTTGATAAAAATTACTTGATTTTTTATAAAGAAATATAAATATCTAATAAATATAATCAAATATAATCATTATTTATTCCATAATTATCTAGGTCATTACATTATTCCCCAATTTTAACATTCCATCCTCAAAATTTTCTCTACATATTATACAAGTGGTGCAAACTTTACCTCCTATCATTTCAATATTCGCGTGTTCCATGTTCCATAATATTGTGTTACTATAAAACATTAACATGTTGTATCACCTTATTAAGAAAACATTTTATCTATTTTCAAGAATCATATTGGGTTATTCCTCATATTAAAGGTTATCTTCTAGTTATTCTTTTTCAATAATCAAAACATGGGATGAATCTTTCATATATTTGCATAACATCGTGACAAGAGAAATTTTGTGCACATAGAACATACTCAGAGGTATGACCAATTTATAGAAAACTGATCCATATATCTTAATGATTTTATATGGTATAATGAATTATGGGTATAACATTTACATTTTAAAAAACTCATAGAACCTTTCATTGGAATAACTTTGAGAATGATATGACATTCTACCTCAACATAATGATATTTACTTAGGTTATCTGAATATATTTTTTATATGCCCTATGTTATCCTCGTATGTTTCTAAATAATCTACACCTTCTTACCTAATTCATTTACCAACTATATTTCCATAAAAATCGTTTCACCAAAATCATTCAAAAAATATAGTGTTTGACACATAATTCCATAATATTCTTCAAATGTTTCCATTTATATAATGGAATACCAAAAATATTTATTGATCGTAACTTCCATGGTAATATATTGAACATGAATAAACCATTTCGACCATGGTTTAATTTTTTTACTTAGACTATACATCATATTAATGATAAAATTGTGCACTAAATTTTAATTATGTTCCCAATGAAATTTAAATCCCTTTCCAAAATATATATATGAAACTATGATCATAGTCAGATATAATGGGGTGAGGAAATCCATGTAACATAATGATCTAATTTAGTTATAGACACAAAATATGATCTAAATAAATTATTTTCGAAATTGTTAGGAAATGAAAAAATTTAGAAAATCAATCATTGAGAATAGTAACTGATTTATTATATTAAAAATTCTATTCTAATAGTACCAAAAATTCCATTATATATTTTTACAATTCCACTATAAGACTGGTAAAAGATGAAGAATACTTATCAGTAATCTAAATTTTGATTTAATCTATATACGAGTTAAAAAATATGTTCTAATATTTTCAATATCCCTTTTGATTAAATCTCAACTGTAATAATCCTGATGGTCTCTGTTTATATATTATTACATCTTAGATGAATGTAAAATGGAGAACTATGAGCTTCCCTAAATGAATCATTCCTCAATATGGAATCACAAGGAATGAATAATCTATTTCTATATGGAAAACACCTTCTTCCTCAATTTTAAAACCATGAAAACCCATATATAATTCATTTTAGATTTTCCTCCAATGATTGATCGACATTATGAAATTTCATAATACATTATAACAAACTCAATTATACCAAAACCTAAAACAAACCAGAGTATTTCAATGAATCCATACCTTCTAGGAAAAACATTTCCAGATCAATATCCAAGGGGTCATCTTCTAAATGTAATATGGTTAACAGAGGATTATTTGTTTGACCCAAATCATTGGACACTTTGTTTTATTTTACATGAATATAATGAATCATTCTATAAAAATCCTTGATCATTCATAGACATAATCTCTTTTTCATGAAAAATTATTTATATGTAATATATACTTTAATATTTTTTTTATCATTATATAAATAAAAAAATACTCTATAATAATGATGCCTCTAAATTATTAAATCAAAAAGAAAATGTAATTAAAAATCATGCTTAGTATAATTTAACTGATGAGGTTTCAAATTTGATAATGAAAAATAAGTTAAAAAATAATTCTGTATTAGGAAACATGAAATACTTTTCATTGAAAAATTACAATTGATGAAAAATTATCCATTTCAGAAAGGCAAGGAAAAAACTACAGAATTCAATGATATTATTTTTTGTTTCTAAAATAATCATCACAATCTTTACTCTAGAAATTTTTTTCTCCTTTTTCATTTAACAAAGCTAATGGGATAGACAACCAGGAAAGGTTTTAAATGAAAAACATGTAGTAACCCATTAATCCTTGAAAATGATTAATCTCTATGATTTTTATGGGTGTTTTCCATTAAATTAAAATCTTGTGTTTTAGTAGGTTCGACATTTATTCTTTGATTGGAAAAAAATTTCCATAGAATTTAATTTCTTTAAGAAAGTCCACAATTGATAAATTTAATATATGTTTTTTTAATATATTTAAAATAACACTTATGTATATTTCATATTAAAACATTCTTCTAGAATATATCAATATTTCATCAATGAACTGAACAAAAATATTGATAGACAACTCATCAAAGAAACAATTCATAATATATAATTTATCAATCATGTGAATTAAAAACCTAAATGGAATAAACACAAAATCATAGTGATCCTATATTGTCTATAAAAAAATCTTTGTAATTTTGGTTTGATTTAATTTTAACTAATTTTACCCTGACCACAATTCAACATTTCAAAAATATTCTTCCACATGAAGTTGATTAATAAATTCATCGATATAATTTTAAGTATAATTTTTCTTAAGAGTGATTTTATATATGTTTTTTAATAAATGTAATGTATCATTGAGAAATATTTGTTTTTAACATCTAAAATAGGAGATCCCCATTCTTAAATGTGAGGTCTAATGAAATGATTATTTAATAACTTCTTCATTTTGTTTTTAAAATCTAAAGGTTCCATTTAATACCTTTTATTAAGGGTATTTGAAATGTAATTTTCACCAGTGTCTAATAAAACTGTAAATATAACCTCTTAATTTAGAGCAAAAATATGAAAATTAATTAGATATACATCCATGTATTCATTTACTACTACAACATCAATAATATGACCAGTTTTATTATTTTCAACAATAGTAGCTAGGTATCTTTCACATCTAACTCAAATTAAATTCTCAGCTTCGTGGTATATTCTCAAAGGCGTGACAATATAAAACAACCCTTCATTATATCTATTAAAATTCATACAATGATAAACTGAAATACAACCCATAAAAAGAACAATATGAACATCTACTATAACTAGTTCAGTAAGATTTTATAAAGCTAATAATGTTTATTGGATGTTTCCTATAAAAATATATTTCTTTAATAATTTCACTATGAGATATCACTAAAATTTATAGATAAATATTATGAGGTGATATTCACAATTTACAATAAAATTTCTAAAAAATGAAAAAATGTGATGATCCAGAGTCAAACATGGTATTACCCTATTTCGAATACAAAGGTATAATACTATTTACAACTTCATTATATAGACCAACATCAATTGTAGGAGAATAAAATTACTTTTCCAAACCCTTTTTATTATGATCAAAAGGATTTCATTTATATGAAACTAATTTCCAACACATGTAAGTATAATGACACAACAAAATAAAACTAAACTACCTCACTGTTGGAAGGCTATTAGTTATACCATTACATGGTTATTCATGAATATTTTCTGAAAAGTCACTAGCCTTTTTACAAATCTAACAATCCAAAAAAACACATCAATTATCCTATTAAACCTTCCATCAAAATTAATTTTACACAATTGTAATTTTTAGGGCATATCTCTTAAATATATAGCTATATTTTTTCATTATACTAATATCTTTACCATTTATTATTATTTCTGTACAAAAGAATTAACATGTCAACAAACTCAATATCATCTTTCTCAATAAAACAAACCACTTTTTCATATCATTTAAATTATCTTGATTCCAATTATATTCATAAACATGGTTTTAACCCCAAGTAAAACTTATTAATTATACTATCAATGTTCTCAATAAAATATAACAAACACATAAATAATGTTGTGATGTTTTATTTACATAATTCTACACATTACTCATCATTATACATCAAATCAACAAATTGATTTTCCATCTAGACCTTAATAATATAAATGAAATATTTATAAAGAAAAATATTTGTAAATTATTCCCATTCAATGGAATCAAGATCATCCTTCTCTTTGGTATTATTAACCAAATACCTCCATCAATCAGGTTCACCATTAAAAATGAAAAATGATGAGAGATTTTATTTTATGTTTCAAACACCGAAGACATCAAATATATTCTTCAGAGAGTTGTCATATCCTTCAGCTACCATATGGTAAGATGATTTATTTAATGATGGGGGATGTTTCCTACTGAAATTATCCAAATAAGATATACTCCATTGTGGTAGATCAAGTTTCTATCCACCATCGATACCCCCAATATTAAAATATTTTACTAACTAATCCCTTATTACAACATACTATTCTATTCCAATTATAACCATCTCAGGATGCTATTTTGGAGGATATTATTCTCTTTGTTCCCTCCCACTACAACATCCATGTTTCCAATGTGGAATACCATTATGAAAAGAATTATTTTAGAATAATATACATTATAATCTTCAAATTATATATCTTTTTAACTTGACAATATTTTAAAATATTTCAATGTCATGGTATTATTATTGTACTAAAATATTTATTTATCTAATCCTTATTATCGTACTAACAATAAGGACCATTCCAAAAAAATTAATTAATATTTAGTTTAATTTTAGGAACTCATTATTTTACATTGAGGAAAAAATTTGGTTTATTGATTTATAGAATTTGGCTATAACTCATTCATTACAAAACCATATAATAAAAAGTGGATACATTAAATTTCTATGAATTGTTTCCAAATTATAAAACACATAAAATGAACCATGATTTCGTTTCATGGAAATCATCATAAATTTAAACATGAATTCATAATTCCAATAACAATACTTAAATACAATGCTTTTTTTTAAATATGGGATAAGCATATAAATTTTAGTAAGGAATATAAAATGATAGAAAAAAATTAGTACTATGAATGCAAGAAAAATCGTATAACATGTACCGTTATCTTCAATGTTCATTGAGTATATGAAATAATATATTTTCACATAAATAATACATAAACCATTTTGATTAAAGAAATCATTAAACACCATAGAGAGAAACTAAAACCCCATTTTAGTTACTTATAGCATCAAATTCATAAAAACATTTCAAAAAACTTTTAATTTGACTAACTATATAATAGAATTTCAATATAATCTTTACCAAATTCGTTTGAGTTCTATATTAAAGAACACATCATTTAATCTATAAAGGTATCATAAGGTTGTAAATAATATTTCCCATTGTATAATCTATAATAGGCTCACCCTGAGATATCCTTTCTATCATGTCATATAAGTTGTAGTGGAATTACTCATTCATATATCAGTGAAACCACATCTCATGTATAATACTCAAGTAACATAACATGAAAAAAGTATTCTTTCAATTTTTAAAATTGATTTTATACTCATAAACATATCACTATAGAGTATAAAAATAAACTTTCCTTCTAAAACCAATTTTAAATTTAAAAATATAATTTTCTTTTGAAAACCCATTTTAAATAGAGTAATACCCAATAAAATGCAGAATTATTTTTCCATTGAATAAATCATGAAATTTTTGAAAAGGAATATAGAAATCAATTAACAATAATTGTGGTGTATGTTTAATTTATTTAATGTATGTTATGAATTGAACATTCCTTTTTTCATATTATAGAATGTTCGGTATAATACATATAAATTATTTTTTTGAAGAACAATGATAATGATTCAAAAAAATAAACTAAAAATATACATAATTAATATTTTATGAAAACAAAATTCATCATGAAATAATTTTAAAATCAAGGTCATAGAAAAAGAAGAGTTGGAAGGAAAACCTTAAAAGATAATTTTCATAACGAAAATTCCCACATTGCATCGCATATATTCGAATCACAACCCCTATGGGAAAATAAATTTATAAAAAACAATAGGAATAATGATAATAGATAAATTAGTAATATAAAAATTCATTGGTAATATATATGTACCTTTTAAAATTATATAGGAGCGTAATATCAAAATATTTCTCAATGAAAGGAAATAGAGATGAAGTCCCAAACCATCAGTCAGATTCATTAAGTGTGCCATTATGTTCGGGAATGATAAAATTTTATTATTGTTTCAACAGATTAATAACATTTCTATAATTTATAATTATATTATAGCACTTAATATCGTGATATATATGATTACTTAATCAAATATGTTTATGTTGTATTTCTCAACGATATTTTGATTATTTGTTAAAAAATAATTTGGTACGTGACTAAAGTCAAATATATCATTAACTAAACGCCTAAAAAACAAAAAAAATACAAAATATTCATATATAATCAATGATTATTCTTGTAATACAAATCGTTATTTTTAGAGAAATGAATTATCTTACAGCCATTGAGATGGAAGGAATTACATATGAATGAGTAACATTTCCATTTTTCAAAAAAAATTATGGAATAGTGGGAAGTAGTATTTTATTTAAAAATATGATAACAATAAAATAGTTAAAATATTATTTATTTAAATATATTTTTATATATCATTATTGTGTGTGGGTGATGAAAATAATGTCACATCCCTTTGATAATGCTACAGTCCACATGTACACGAAGGACATTGTCAATTTTTTCATTGATTAGAGAATTATGAAATAAAATGATATAGTATATAAACATAATGATAAATATTTCAATTATAGCATAATTATTTCTTTTATATAATATTTTATCATTATATTTACACTTATTACCTTCTATGTAACACGTTAGAGAAAAATGAATCACATCACTTCATGAGGTGGTAGTCTACTGTACAGACGAGCGATATTAGAATATCCTAATACAATGAAATATAAAATTGGTAAATATGATATATAACTCTAGAGACTTAATTATTTTATTAATTTCATATATATAATTTATATCCATAATTATACCCGAATGACCAGCTTCAGCTCGCATGGTGGTAGTCCATTGTACCCACAAATCATGATTAGTGACACATTTGATGGAATAGAGAATTGATTTAGGTTATTCCATTAACATAACAATATGTCACTATATAGAATACATTGATATAATAATATGATAATTATTTAAGGATAATTTATTAGTGTTGAGAAAAATATAATTTAATGATGCTCATTGAAGAAATTTCCCTCTTTTTTGGGTATTCTTCTTATATTAACACCAAAATAATTCCCATGTTAGATTTTTGAAAGAAAAATTATTATATGATGATATGAGGGAAGTTGGGAAGTTATTTATATGTAATTTCGTATTCAATATTGTATTATAGTGTTAATAGTTGTGGAGAGGGGTGTAGTAATATTTGTAGAGGTGATGACACACTTTGTATTATTGAAAAGAATTTAGTTCTCCCATATTTATCATATGGCACTAGGGTAAAAAATGTAACATTATAAAAAATTATAATTTTAATTTTCCCTATTTTTATAAAAAATATATTTTAGGCTAGTTTTTTTTGTCAATTTTACCGTTATATTTTATGTTTACCTCTTAGTGTAAACCAATTTTTTTCCTAGATTTGGTAATTACATTATATTGATTACACTATTAATTTTTGTCAAATATTTTGTTGAAAATATTTGAAAATATAAATTACTCTTTTTCCAAATATGTAATATATTTTTTCAAATTCATTTTATAAAATTGGAATGTTTTAATTGAATTTTAATCCCACATACAAGGTGAGAAAGCATGTATCAAGAAGAGTATTTTTTTAGCAAAATATGTTTCTTAATAAACTATATGTATAATAAAACTAACTGTAGGAAAAATAATTAATATTTAAGGAAATTTAATCAATAAATTTTATTTAAAACATTCCCTTTTAGGATAATTATAATTAATTAACATCTAGAAAATTTATGCACTTTAAAAGAATTTTTAGAAAAACATGTTTTTAAACAAAAAAATGAACTTATACTAAAAACCAATATAAAATTGATTAAATATAAATAAAGTGGATTAAATATAATTAAATAATAAATATGTTAATTTAAATCATATTAAAACAATATAGATACATTTAAATTACATAAACTATTAAAAAGCAAATTTTTTTTTACCATGCTCGGTATTTTTCTCTATTCATTGAAAAATCAATATTTTCCAAAAAATCATAAAATTACATACAAGGTAAATCCGAAATTTTAATTTAAAAAATGATGTTAATTTTTTTAAATTATAATTATAGTATTTATATGTGAACCTAATATATGAAACCATATAATACAAGTATTTTTTAAAACTATTTACTTTTTTATTAAAAATATGATACTTTTATATTACTACTATAACTATCTATTTCATATTATTATATATGAAAATGAATTATAAAATCAGTACATGGGTTGTTACATTCACCTCATGATACGCTTCAGAAATTCCCATGTTTAGTTGACCATTATATTTGGGAACTTCTTTCATTGTGTTCCAGAGAATTATTAAAATGAAGTCATCATGTGTCGTCTACATATATTTTGAAATAATGCATTACTGTTTTATTTATTTTCATCAGTTATTTATAATTATTTTTTTAATGTTTTTTATGTAATTGAATATATAAATTTGAGTTAAAAAAATATAAATGAAATTATCATTTTTTAAAAGGGTTGAGGCACAAAATGGGTTCCCAATGTGTATTTTTATTTAAAAACAGAATGAATTGATATTTATGTAATTTTTTATCTATGAGATATTTTTTATTAATATTAAATAGAAAAAATATTTCTAATTTATTTAAATCTATAATTTAATTAAATTCATTTTCCAAGGAATTACAGAATCATTGTGGTGCTTACCTATTGACTGTAGTTTTTCTCACACAGTACATACAAAATTCATTATATGAAACACTCATGGTTTCTTCTTATAAACACCGATTCAGTCATCTTTATATGGGGTTTATGGGTTTTAATATATTGTGGTATTGGAATTTGGAGTAAAACCATGATTTACAAGGTTATGGTATTATTTTATTTTGGGTTTCATTTTATTTTCTCGTGTAAAGGTATTGGCATATGGATTATACCCTATAAAACTATGTTTCCCTTATTTTTTGTGTTCTTATGTTTTTTGATTCATATTAATTAGTTCCTTTCTTGTATATTTTAATTACACTATATAATCTAATTGTATGTCTATTTTTATCAATCTTCTAATTTTATTTTTAGGGGAGAATCATTTTGAATAATTATTCATTGAGTTAGTAACACTACATTCCCACATTATGTGGTCAAGAATGTTCAATAATGTATTCTATTGGATGATTTGGGTTTCATTGAGATGGAATAATGTCATTTATTAATTACATTTTTTTTTATCATATCACGTTATCATTTTATTTATTGTGTATTTGGATATCCCAAAGACTATGTTCAGTATTCGTACTCAAGATATAGGTTTTTCGAAGGGCCTCATGAAATCTTTTTCATCTTAAGACGAAACATTAAATGGGTGTTCTGGGAATTGAGAGTTTTAGTATAATTTTTTATATCATTGATGGATTTTTATTTTTTGATCATTTATTGGTCCATATACTATACATGGATGATTTTATGAACCATTTTTAGTTTCGAAGAAGAATATAGTGATTGAAATATAGGATAAAATCCGACCCACATAGTCTGGTACAACATGTAGTTCCCATATAGTGTGATTCTAAAAAATATATAGAACATGTTGTATTATTAGAGCACATTTTACAAGCATGTGGGAAAAAAATTTAATATTATTTTTCTCCCTTGGATTATTTTTTCTCCATCCATTATATTAAAAAATTATTGTAATGGTGTTTATAATTGGGTTTTATTTGATTAAGAGGGTTATATATAATTTAATGTTATTGATTAATTATTGATTGATGATTTTTTGATTCATTATTTATATTATTAATGGACTCTATTATTTATTTAGATAATAGTTATATGGGAGGGGAAACGAGTTTTATAAAATTTTATTTCTTTGAAATTGATTTTAAATTATTATTATTTTCATGTATTGTTTTTTTAGTAATTATTCATTAATATTTTCATTATTTTTTTGGGTTTCAAATTTTATTTTCCATTAAAAATAGATAGAGGTTTTTTCTAGGTTTTAAGAGTTGTTTTAGTAAAAACAATATTAAAATCATAAATTTTAAAAATTAGCGGTTTTGGAATTATAAAATTATAGTGTGGATGAGGATAAATGATTTAAAATGGAAATACGTTGTTTTGGTGTGGGAGTGATTTTTTATTAAACATTTTGATTCTCTGATGAAAACATTGTAGCATTCTTCATATTTGAAAATATTTATTTTTAAATTTTAATGTTCAGGGAGATATTTTAAAATTGTGGGTTATTTTTTTTAGTAATGCGGTTATAGATAATGTAAATTTTTTAAGAAATTATCATTTTCATGAATGGATGATTTTTTTCTCTTCTTTCAGTTTTGATACTATTGAATTTTATTATACATTATGGTATATTTAGTTCATGTTCCATTATATTTACTAGATTTTCCTCAAAATAGAAATATTGATTGTTTTGATATATTATTTATTACATGGTTCCTTTCTACATATGGATTGATATACTAAGACTCAATGTGTGATGTTAGACAAAATATTATTTTCCCTTAGGAATTATGGATTCGGTTTCCCTCTTCTTTATTGATATAATTTATATTCTGATGAAGATGTGGATTGGTTATTATGGATTGTAGATTCTACATGCTGTGATTGGTTTTTTAAAACCATTTTAATATATCTTGTAGGGTTATTATTGTATAATATTTTGTTTAACTAAATTGGATTCTTTATTGGTATATTTTTTCATATTAAGGATTTATTATTATCTCCCAAATATGGAATATAATGAATTACAGATTGATATGTGATTTTGTGGGATCATATTGATGGGTACTAGGTTTTGGGTTTATTACATGCTTTACACTATTTTTTTTCCCTCCCTTAAAAATTCGATTATTTTCTTTTGTTGTGAATGTTTTGTGGTTGGTTTCATAATGTATTTTGAATGGGGTTTTTTTGGATCAAACAAGGGTTAATTAAGATAGATATATCCTTTGGGAATTGGATTAGTAATTAGTGATAGGTTTGTTGTAATTATAACGGTATGGTGTTCTGAGGTTCACATCTATAATTAAATATTGTTTAGTATGGTACGGGTCTAATGTCTTTGTAGTTTTTCAATAGATAACTATTTTCGGCCATGGATTAGAACATTCCTAAGATTTTATATTTCTAATGTGTGTAGTGATTAGTGTTGGTGTTTGGTTGGGGAATTTGGATTTCTTTTGTGATTATTTCACCATGAATTTTATAAATGTTTCTCTATTTATTGTTTTTGGTTAATCAAATTGAGTGAATCATGTAATTTTTTAGTGATGTATTCTTATGGATTAGTATATTCCATTCTAGTTTTTTCTCCCATTTCCAAATCATATAAAAAAATTCAAAATGTTTGGGAGACCTTTGTTTGGTCTTTCCTTCATCTGGGATATAATAAGGTGATCAAGTGTTATTACTCATCGATTTTTTTTCATTGACGTGATCATTTGGTAAAATTACTATACATTCTTCTTGGTCTTCAGCCCTATACTATTATATTGTCTCAACCACCCAACTCATAACATTCCTTGAAAAGTGTTTGTTTTTTATTTAAAAATTCATACACTCTTTCTAAGGATATTATGGAGGTAAAATTTCTAAGATTAAATAATGACTGAAACCACATATCATTTGAAATGTGAATATTTTATTTTGACATCATAATTGTTTTGTTAAATTTATAATTTAATATGTTTCCATTGTGGATATTTTGGGATATTCTATTTTATGAAATGTTTTGTGGAACATAGTATAGAAGAAATCATGCATGTATCCTTAAATATGGTTATTTTTTTAGATTGTGAATTTATTATTTCACTTGAATGTGTAGTGATTTTTTCAAGAGAATCCTATTAGAAATTTGTTATCCCCACATTTCTATAAGAGCTTCATGTATCATTGCTTGTTCATGGTTAGGCAGAGCATTTGGAATGTCTGTGATATGTATATAATTTTTAACATATCTTTTTTAATTATGTTATAATGATAAGTAATCTATGTGGACAAATAATGTAGATATGTGTTTCCACTATAGTTCCACTTTCACAGTTGTTGTACAATTTTCTAATCCATGTGTGAAACAAAGTAAATTTTCTTGGTTTTAATTTTTTTTTATTTTTCATTTATACTCATGGAACTATTTAAGGTCATTACTCATCCCTTTCATCCACCAATAATCTATATTGGCCTTAAAATCCTCCATGGGAGCTCTTCCTCCCTCCTTTGATGATCTAAGCATCCTCCAACCATATTTCTTGTATTTTCTTATATGATAAATCCATTAATTCCATCTCATATCTTCCCTCTAGCCTTACCATAAAATTTCTCACACTCTTGTTGTCCATAGGCCCATAGGGTTATTAATTTTTGTGTTTATATGGTTTATTAAAGGGTGATTTTATTAGGTATTGTTTTCAACTACAGGAGTCTAATTATAGCTTCTACTGTCACAGGAAATGGCTTCTAACATGATTATAATTGAACCACGATAAGTGATAGTGTTATTTTCATTTAATTTTACATGAATTTGATTTTTTTGTTTCAATATTATTTATTTTTAAGAATTATTACAAAGAAAGATTATTGAGATATATTTGCTAGTGGTTTAATGGTGTTGATGATATTTATGAGGCATTATATATCATTTTATATGTTACCTAAAAACCGTGTATTTTTAAAACATTTAAAGAATTTTTTTCATTAATATTTATGATTTTAAATAATATGAACTACTTAATAATGTGAATGAAATTAGAAATTGGCATTTTGAAATTTTAGGGATATATTGAAAAAATGAAGAATTGTTTCATTATTTAAATTATTAAATCACATCGATGAGTTATTTTTTACATTTTTAAGAAATTATTATCAATGGTTTCATTTTAAATTAATGGTTTTGAAAGAGAGTTTCAGTCCATTGAGAAAATAACTTTTCAATCTAAGGACATTTTTTTGATGTCTCACTTGGAACATTCAAATGATTTTTTAATGGTGTGTGTGTGTGGGTCGGGTCATATTGAGCACTTGTATGATTAAAAAACTGAAGGGGGTATTATTTATTTCATTTAAATGATTTATTACCTATGGGGAAGGATTAAATTTTTATTATAGTATGTATGGTATGTGGGTGGTTATGTTTCCTCCGATGTCTAGGATATGTAATGAAATTTACATATTATGATTTTATGTAGGTTTTTATCAAATACTAATTGTATGTTTACCCTCTTATTTTTTATTTACCTGAATTTTGATCTTAGTATTCTTAGTGAATGATGAGAGACATTTCAATCTACTATCAATGAGACATACTAGATCCCATTAGGTTTTAGTGACCCTACAGGTGTCTGCCACCATGGATTCCAGTTGAGAGAAGTTGGGTGGTTATAGATATATGATCTTCTCGAGATAAATGCATATTTTTGTGAACTTGGTACATAAAGGTTCATCATATGATATGTCTCATAATTTACCATGTTTACCTGACCTTAATCATCAGGAACTTCCATTCTTAATGTTCTACAACCTGGTTGGAATTAGGTCTATTTTTTCATTTACCTGTCTAGCAATATCTCCTCATAGTGATTTATTTATGTTCTTGGGGTTTTCATGATTGTATAAATTCTTTGAATAGTGATTCTAAAAAAGTGTTATTATAACAAGCATTTTTAGAAAAAAATTTTAAATATGAATTTTTATTTAAAAATATTCAATTATTGATCTATGGTTTTCTATGTCATCATTTTCAATTAACAAGGTAATAAAAATATATTTTGGTAATTGTTTAAGGATCTAACATTATATCTTCTTGTTAATTGATTTACTATTTTCAAATCAAAAAAAACATGAAATGAAATTTATTTCATATAGAAATTCAAAAACTCTATAAGGATTATCTACTGATCTAGGTCTCACTCACATGATACACACACCATTCAGGGTATGCAGATCATATGTCATCTTCTTATGAACATTGATTTCATTTCTCTCATGTAAGGTGTTTGGGTAATAAAGGATGGTCAGATTGGGATGTATAGAATCACCTCAGATCAAATGATGATGATTGATATATAATTTAAGTTTTCATTTTTTTCTATTAGGATATACATGTATCGAACAATGTCCTAGTTAACTATTCCATTTTTTTATATATTTATTCATTAGTTTTTTATTTTTTTATTTTTTATTGTCCAATTTGTTCTACGTATCCCATATTTGGGTTGCTTTATATATTGGATGATTATTGGTAATGATGTTCTTATCACATTCCGTGGGTAAAATCATTTCAATTTTTTTATTTTAGACTCTTGAATTATTTTTTGGCCCACGGAAATCATTAAGGATCCTTGGGTATATAATGGTATGATTCTAGTGTTTTTTGGATTGATAAACCAGATTGTTTTGTGATATAAGAATTTAACATAAATATAAGAGAGGATGTGTTAGTTGAATTGATATATAATCTTTTGGAAACCATGTAAGGTAATTTCACCCTGTCATGGTTTGGTTATGACCAATTAATTGGATCAATCTTATAGATGATGATATTGAATTATAGTACATCGGAACATCCCCATTATAATAATACTTGGATTATCCCATAGTGGTTAATGATGTGATATCCTGGTATGATTCTTCTTTTCCATTCGACATATGATATTGATATGCAATGTGACAGATGTAAAGATAAAGTGAAAATAAAATTTTTTATTCGAAATATTGAAAAATATATATATGTGAAAGTGGCTTTGAAGAATTAATTTCTTAATTTGGTGGGCACCCTGAACCCCTATTTGGATGTTCATAATTATTTTGGTAATTAAAAGTGGTATAGTAGATGCAATGTTTCTTTTTCAATCAATTTGTATATTTAATTGTTTTCACACAATGATTCAATAATAAAGCCCCATATTTTAGTGAAATTAAAATATATGTATATCAAAAAAGTATATGTATTCGTTTTTATGGTATTTTAATGATATAAACCTGTAATATATTCAATGAAATGTTTAATTGAGAAAGAAAAATCAATTAGTTCATTATGTTGTGACTTGGACAGTTTTGAAAAAATGTATCTAGGATAAGATATTTAATAATATAGTCCAGTGTGATACTTAATTTTGATATTTTTATATTTTTAGAAACAATATATAGAAAATTAGTGTATTTAGATGAGTATATAGTTCATACATTAAGATATGAATCTAAATCTAGTTTTAATGAGAAACTAGTGAACTTTTTTGTCAAAAACAACTTATTTAAAAAGCCATGATGATAAACAATGGCATAAAAAATTGCAAGATTGAGGAAAAATTGGTGAGGTAGGTGAGGTTGATAACAAAATAAAACATGATTCTAACTTTTTTTAGATTGTTCTTGTAAATAAAAAAATATATATTCTCCCCTATTTATAAAAAATTAATGTCTCCGTGAAATAAGTATAATGAAATTTAGTAATATATTTGGAGGAGGTTTGTACAACAACTACGATGATATCTACGACCTTTAAATTAATGTGAAAAAACAAATTATTTTTAGTAATATGGATTATTCATTCATAAAATATATATATAATGAGAATAAAATATTTAAGCATGTATATGTATCCTTAAATTATATTTTTTTGATAATGGGTGAAAAAAATAAACAGCTAATGTGATTATTTCTAAGAAATTTAATGTGATATTTGTGAATAAATTGTTACAATGAAGGAGATAAAATATAGAAATATTCCTAAAAAAATAAACTGTATGAGAAGATTAAATCTATAATGGAAGCTAATTCACAATCGAATAAGATGGATATCCAATTTAATTTCATGGTTTAAATGATTAATGAGCTAAAATATTGTTTGATAATTGAAAATATAAAAATACATATCATGAGTGACTCTAAATTTATATTAAAAAAATGGTGAAATTTGTATTCTATGTTTAAGAAAATATTTTTTGAGAAAATTGGAATAAATTTTTTGAAAATAAGGTATGAATAATTTTTTACATTTAATGAATCATTGAAAGTACTATGATTGTGACTCAAAAATCCAAAGGGCTCAAAGGTGGAAGTAAATTTATTCCAATAACATAACCACCATGAAATGACTACACATGGTACCATTCCAAAAGATATGTTTTTATGATTTGACTATTGACCTATCATATGAAAATATATGAAGGTGTGATCTTTAAAATTCTTAATGAAATTCTATGTTTCTATAAAAAATGGAATCTATGTTTGGAGTTAAACCAACATTATTATGCTAGAAAATATATTTATCGTATTGGAGGAAAATTATGTTGGGGCATGTTTTGTTGGGTTTCGATGCAGGCATGGGATGATCTATCCCTATTAGTTTGATTAAGGTATTTTTAAGGCATCTCTCAGTCACATGCATTGGGTTTCCCCATGGGTTTTCCTTCCATATAAAATCCCAATGGTTCCCTCATCTATATCTTGGTATAGACTTTCTTCCAAAAGGACTGCTGTCATCTGGGTTTATTGGCCAATTGACTCTTAGGGACTTCCATTGGTGGATAGGAATCCGAGTTCAAGATCAATGCACAGTTTGGGGGGGGGGGGGTTAATTATTTTTGACTATGGTAGTATCTTATATATTTAAAATATATTCATTAATTTCTACATAATCTCAATATGGGACCGGTTACCCTAACAAAATGAAAATAGATTAATTAAATTTCATTTGAATGGAATACAATCTCTTTAGGTAATCCATTTATTTATGTTAGAGTTTATTAACCATATTTCTTTAATGGAGATTTTTTTATATACTTAAGTCGTATAACAGGGTGATTTAGAGCATGCTTCCATGTATGAAGGCTTTTAATATTTTGAGGAGTGGATTGAGCAATTATGAGTTTTCCTACGTATCCTTGTTATTATGGGAATTAAAACCCTCATAGTTCATTCATCCTATTCTATTTAAATTCATGGGGTGAGGAAATATTTACTGGTACTAGGAAACAAGATATTTGAGATTGAACTCTAAGGTACTGTCCTACATGTCCCATGTATATTGTGAATTAGATTTTTCATAGTTATTATAGTAAACTGTTTCATTAAAGAGGATCATAGATTGTATGATATGATTATCAAAAATCCAAAAGATCATATGAGACATTATCGGTCTGAGAGACAAGCAATTGAAAATGACCACTTCATTACTCATGATAAATGTGTCACGACCCGTCCTCGGGGCCCGTGTCGTGACTACCCCAAACCCGACTTCCATAGGCCAGGGGCTGGCGACTATCACCAAGGCGTAAATCCCGATAAACAGGTAAGGCATTGCCTTTGTAAAGTAAACAACCATCACAGAGTAAACAAGAGGAAGAGTAAACACTAAGTAAAAACTGTAACAAGCTGTGCTGAAAGTAAAAGGGGCCGGAAATACAAGCCCAACTATAAAGTACAACTGAAAGGGGAAAACGGAAACTGAAAAGAAAATCCGCAGCGTCGAACCATCCTCTAGAAGTCCCACCTGAAGGGCGAGCACAGATAGCCTCTATAGCTCCTCGGTCCAATCGTCTGCTCTGAGTACGTCCCGCCCAGTGGTCCACCTCCAGGTACCGTCCTACTCCGCAAGCCTCCTCCACGATCAGCGATGTCCGTCGTCTGCAACCAACACAACGAAGTGCGGGCATAACCCTGTGTAGGGGTGAGTATAAGCTACTCAGTAGGGACCCCGAGACCCCTGATGGTCTCCCGAAATCCACAAAGGATAAACCACAAAGAAAATATACAATCACGAAGTAACAACCGACACTACTTAGGTATATGCCCATACATATACCTAAGTCATCAATTCCAATACGCTCCAACCTCCGAGCCCAAGAACAACTCAGTCCACACAGGAAAGTATACGTATTCCACACAGGAAAACAAAACGTAATCCACACAGGATAGCTAAACACAATCCACACATGAAGCAAACAGGATTCAGCTCACACAGGTATACTTCGTCAAAAGGGAAAGGGATGATCAGATATAGATACTGAATCATCTAAGCTGGGACCCACTGAGGATACAAGACCAGCTGTCTTCATTGATTCATCTATGCTGGGACCCACATAGGATACAAGACCAGCATGGCTGGGACCCACATAGGATACAAGACCAGCATTCTTCATTGATTCAGCTATGCTGGGACCCACATAGGATACAAGACTAGCACTGAATCATCTAAGTTGGGACCCACATAGGATACAAGACCAGCACAGCTAGGACCCACATAGGATACAAGACCAGCTGTCTTCATTGATTCATCTATACTGGGACCCACATAGGATACAAGACCAGTACTGAATCATCTAAGATGGGACCCACATAGTATACAAGACCAGCACAGCTTGGACCCACATAGGATACAAGACCAGCTGTCTTCATTGATTCATCTATACTGGGACCCACATAGGATACAAGACCAGTACTGAATCATCTAAGCTGGGAACCACATAGGATACAAGACCAGTACAACTAGGACCCACATAGGATACAAGACCAACTGTCTTCATTGATTCATCTATACTAGGACCCACATAGGATACAAGACCAGTACTGAATCATCTAAGCTGCCTGATCCAAAAAGAATCGATAGGTACTAAATCCCGCAAAGGCCCACATAGGATCAGACCTACACAGGATATGTAGCACTGATCCCCGTAGGATCGCTGAGTGTTGTAGTCGTCTCCGTCGAATCCACTGAGGATCTCTGCACAATCGTCGTCGAAGTCGCAGTCGCAACCAGCACTAGGGTTCCTGCACACAACAAGCTCGTTCGGGAGGGTCCTCTTCACGAGCCGAGAGGCTGATACATCAACTTTCACATAGTCCAAAGTTGATGTATCCAAAAGTTCCGTATCGTCAACAGGAACTCAACGTCGCAGACGGCGCGTCAATCGGACGTCCGGTCTGAGAGTTATTGGCTTTTTCGTCCCAGGGGCCCGGTTGGTTTATAACGCAAAACCAACCCGACCGTACTCCACCTGCATCCAAACCTCAAGCGGAGTATACCAAAATATCCATCTCACTAAGAGATACTCAACCAAGTTGACGGCACGTCAATCAGACGTCCAGAGTTCAAGAAATGAATGTTTCCGCTCCGAGGGCCCGGTTGGTTTCGTGTACGAACCAAACCGGCCAAACTCAAATTATTCCGAAACCTTGAGTAAGATATACCGAAACGACCGTATCGTTTCAAGGATCGCATCGCAACTGACGGTGCGTCTATCGGAGGTCTGTAGCCCATGATATTGGTGTTTGAACCAACTCAGCCTGAAAATAGGGGGTCTGGGCCCGGCCCGGCCCGGCCCAGTACCCACTGGGTAGGCCGAACCGGGTCGACCAGGAACGGGCGGCGACCCGGCCCAACGACCCGGCCCGGCCGGCGGCGCGGCCGGGGCGCCGCATTTTCACCGCGCGTGGGGGGAAAATTCCCCCCAACCTCCTTGGTTTCAAAACTGCGCGGCATTATGCCGCGCCTTGAGGGAAACGCCCCCCCATATGGGGGCCCTCTACTTGGACACTGCACGGGAGGGCAAGCCCCTCCCGATTTTAGTAACCGCGGCCCCTTAATTGGGGCCACTTGAAGTCCAGCCGGGGGAAATAAATTCCCCCCAGCTCCCCTTTGTCCGGCCTGCCCGACCTGGCCGGCCGGTTTCTGCTCAACGGGACCGGCGATGGTCGGTCCCCTTCCAGCTCCATCGCCGGCGGCCCGATACCGGCCACCGGTCTCCCTGCTCTGCCGCGCCCCGGAACCGGCCGCGACCCTTGTCGTCCGGCGCGGTGTGACGGCACCGCGCCCTTCCACCATGGCCCCACTCCGGCCGCGGAGTCTTCGGTTTTCTTCGACGTGGCGCAACGGCGTCGCGTCCTCGTTCAACTCCTCGGCGTGGCGCGACGACGCCATGTAATACTTGCCGTGTGATTCCCGCGTGGTGCGACGGCACCACGCCATTCCATTCCATCCACAAATTATAAAACAAGATTTAAGGAGGAGGGTTTGGCCGTGTTGGTGCGGTCCAGCCCCCTCTCGATAATCGTGATCATTTAGTCGTTTAACCATGAAGAACGAAAAACTAGAATTCAAGAACGGAAAAGAAAATTAAATAAAATAAACCCCTACATCGATCCACATGTATGAACGATCCGCGGATCAACCCAGAATTGGTTGGTCTGCGCTCGTCTTTCTTTTCTCAAAGGTAAGAGAATACAAAAATAAAATCACAACCCGCATCATAATCTTCGCGGATCAAATTAATGTTTATTTTATCTGCGTTCTTTGATTTAGAAGGAAGTAGCATGGGGTTCATTAATATTTCATAAACAATTCCCTACCTCGGTTCAAGAACTGTGCACGTCAATTGAGCCGCGGAAGACGAGCTCCGCGGAGGTCGGGCGTCACGGAAAATGAACGTTGATTCCATTGTCGTCGAGATGCGTTCGAAGAGAAAACGTCGTTGGAAGAAGACGCCGCATTCTTCGGCGGAGGTCTTCTTCGTTGAAGAACGATGTTCTTCGCGTTCTTCGTCGAGGTTGAAGAAGAAGAAGACTCCATGCTTCCCAATCCTCTCAAGGTGGCAAAAACTATAACAATAATAAAATAAGACCAAGTCTTTTTTTATTAACACAACCTAACCATTTGAATTTCAAGAGTTTGAAATTCAATAACCACACACAACTCACCTCATTAAACTTATTACATTAAAGTCATAAGTTATAACTTAAGTTAACAAAATTAAAGTGGGAGTTGAGGGGGTTTTAGAGAATATGAAGGGGTGGGGTTCATGTGGGCCCCACCACCCTCATAACCTCCCAAGGGAGGTTGGGTGGTTACCCAACTTCCATCAAGAACTAAACACTTAGAGTAAAAATAATAAAAATTGTACAGAAATTATAAAATAAACTTCAACAATTTTTATCATCAACACTCATGTAAACGCAACTCCGGAACAGGAGTTCCTAAGAAATTACCGGCACTGCGGTTCCATCGGTGCCCTCAGAATTCGATTCTGGGAACCGGTTCAAAAGTTAGAAAAATCCCGCTCATTCGTTCACTGAACGTACCCGAGCTAAACTTCGGAAATTAATTCCGGGCACACCAGGCCTCAGAATCTGGCGCCGTCAGAAGCTGTGTTCTTGTAAAATTCCAAATAAAATTAAGAAAAAATTTTCCTTGAAATTTCTGGGTCTTTACATTACTCCCACCACAGGGCTTTACGTCCCCGTAATGCTTCAACTCAAACCAGGGTCACAAAAGCAGTACAGAGCACGCATCTTGAGCCTTCCGCTCCTATGTGCTCACCTAGAGGTTTCCATGCTGCCTACGAAAATGAACAAGAGGAAACGACCGTCCTCATAGGACCTACTCCCGTCGATCCTCAATCCCCACTGGAACCTCTGTGAATGATGCCATGTCATCAACGTCCAACTCCCTGAGGTCGATGATGTGTGAAGGATCAAGCATGTATCTCCTCAGTTGAGATATGTGGAAGATGCCGTGCACCTAGTGCAACTGAGGTGGATGGGTCAAGCGGTAAACCACCTCATCTACCCAGCTGAGGACCTAGAAAGGTCCGTTGAACCTTGGAGATAACTTGCTGCCTTGGACACATCTCCGTAAACCTTGTCGAGGTGAGACCTGTATAAGGACGTGATCGTCATCCTCGAACTCCAGAGGTTTCCAATTCCTATTAGAACTGGAACTTAATTGACTGCTGCCACGAGGGTAAGGTTGGCTGACTCAAGAGTGATCGGTCGCACCCTCCCGTGCATGAGTTTAACTTGTGCTGCCCAGGGTTTCCTTTTCGCCGACCAAGGAAAAACCCATCCCGACGCTTGCCAAATACCGTCAATTTGAGTATGAACAGTGATTGCCAAATCCATACTCAAACTAACGTCGTAAGGCCTCGACGCTGTCACCAAGAGGTCCCAACCGAGACTCTCGCCTCAAGGTTTAGATCACACCGTCCGCGTAAGTGTGACTATCGAGTCTCCTCCCAAAGGTATCTCCAGACGTGAGGGTCAAGTCAATGGATTAACCAGAAACTCTAGGTCTGGGACTAGATTCATGGAAGGAAGGGATGATTCGTATCGATGTCTGTGGCTACGACAGCTAGTAGAAGACAAGTCCACACTTCGAATCATCCTTAGAGCCCTTTTTGGTCGTACTCCATGACCGCAAGCAGCTAAACTCTTCCCCTGCTATCCAACTCCCTGAGTCTAGTGGGGACTACAAAGGCGGGTGATGGTAACATGTTGAAAAGTACACCACCACAAGATGCTCTCCTAGCTCTGCCTCTATGTCTGCTGCTCTGTAGATTCATCTTTCCTTAACATTTCCTCTACTTGAAACATTTTAAACGCCCAAGTCTCTGAGACTGGCGTCAGTTTCCTGCTTTCCAAACTTTTAACATTCTCTGGCTGTATTCGATCAGCAAAGAATTCTCAACCACAAAGTTTCCTTCTAGTACCCTAGCCTAAGTAGGAATGCATAGAGAAAAGGAGCTGGCTCAAAAGTCCTTAAACAAACCACGCTCAAAGGTCCGAGCTCTATCGCACTGATCGAAATGCATTCATCGAGTACCCGGTATGTTCGGTACGCCTCGATGAATTCTCAGCTATAAACACGTCGTCCTGCCGAAATTGTATAAGCTCTAGGAAACTCTTGGACACCTCCTCAAGCCTGTCCTCAGCCGCCTATGAGTCAGGTTTGCCTCGGAACTTGAGGGTATCTGAAGTTAGAACACATGTAAGGCAGTAAGCCTACATGTGTCACCTACCAGTACCGCCGGTTGTAACTGTTGACCAACAGGTAGTGATGTATAGCTGACACACTACCCAAAGGCACTATCTCAGGCATCGGTCCACGTACCGAAGCCTCATCACTATTTGGACCGTCCTCATGGTCATTCACTAGAAAACACTAGTGGACAAGTCCACCATCCACTCTACTGATGTCTCAGCTAGGTGGAAAACTCTAACAATCGCCTCCAGCCACTGCTCTGCTGTCTGGGAATCTATCTCACCTCGTAACCTCAGAGGCCTCTACTGCTGGAACTTGTGCAATGTGCTCTGCCAGCATGCACAGTTTGCTATTATAGCTATTGGCATCTGCTGCCCAATAGGTGGTGGTGCTGCTGGTACACCACCCGAGGGTGCCAACATAGTAAAAAGGGACCTACACCAGAGCCTCGTCGCTCGGTGAGCCATCATCGAGTACTCTCTCGGAACTCCAACTGACTATCTGCATGGAGACATCCTGAACAGATGCGACACGGTCAACGTCTTATACCTAGTGAGATGACAAAAGTAATCACAAAGAAAACATGAAACACACATGCAATCAATGTTTTTGTGCATTAAATCGGAAATCAGAAGTCAGGGTCCTGGTGTACGGATACGTCGGCCGCCGCACCAACACTGGACTCCCTGAACTGATAACCACACTCAATACGCTTAACACTATTGCTTCACATAGAAGAAAGATCAGAGTCTGCGGTAGAACCGAACTCCTCTGATACCAATTTGTCACGACCCGTCCTCAGGGCCCGTGTCGTGACTACCCCAAGCCCTCCTTCCATAGGCCAGGGGCTGGCGACTAGCACCAATGCGTAAATCCCGATAAACAGGGAAGACATTTCCTTTTTAAAGTAAACAACCATCACAGAGTAAACTTGCGGAAGAGTAAACACTAAGTAAAAACTGTAACAAGCTGTGCTGAAAGTAAAAGGGTCTGGAAATACAAGCCCAACTATTAAGTACAACTGAAAGGGGAAAACAACAACTGAAAAGAAAAGCCGCAGCGTCAAGCCGTCCTCTGGAAGTCCCACCTGAAGGGTGAGCACAGATAGCCTCCACAGCTCCTCGGTCCAATCGTCTACTCCGAGTACGTCCCGCCCAGTTGTCCACCTCCAGGTACCGTCCTGCTCCGCAAGCCTCCACCACGATCAGCGCTGTCCGTCGTCTGCAACCAACACAACGAAGTGCGGGCATAGCCCGTGTAGGGGTGAGTATAAGCTACTCATTAGGGACCCCGAGACCCCCTAAGGTCTCCCAAAATCAACAAAGGACAAACCACAAAGGAAAGATACAATCACGAAGTAACAACCGACACTGCTTAGGTATATGCCCATACATATACCTAAGTCATCAATTCCAATACGCTCCAACCTCCAAGCCCAAGCACAACTCAGTCCACACAGGAAAGTATACGTATTCCACACAGGAAAAAAAACGTAATCCACACAGGATAGCTCAACACAACCCACACAGGAAAGAAAACAGGATTCAGCTCACACAGGTATACTTCGTCAAAAGGGAAAGGGATGATCAGATATAGATACTGAATCATCTAAGCTGGGACCCACTAAGGATACAAGACCAGCTGTCTTCATTGATTCATCTATTCTGGGACCCACATAGGATACAAGACCCGCATGGCTGGGACCCACATAGGATACAAGACCAGCATTCTTCATTGATTCATCTATGCTGGGACCCACATAGGATACAAGACCAACACTGAATCATCTAAGCTGGGACCCACTTAGGATACAAGACCAGCACAGCTAGAAACCACATAGGATACAAGACCAGTACTGAATCATCCAAGTTGGGACCCACATAGGATACAAGGCCAGCACAGCTAGGACCCACATAGGATACAAGACCAGCTGTCTTCATTGATTCATCTATACTGGGACCCACATAGGATACAAGACCAGTACTGAATCATCTAAGGTGGGACCCACATAGGATACAATACCAGCACAGCTAGGACCCACATAGGATACAAGACCAGCTGTCTTCATTGATTCATCTATACTGGGACCCACATCGGATACAAGACCAGTACTGAATCATCTAAGCTTCCAGATCCACAAAGGATCGATAGGTACTTAATCCCGCAAAGGCCCACACAGGATCAGACCTACACAAGATCTGTAGCACTAATCCCCGCAGGATCACTGAGTGTTGTAGTCGTCGCCGTCGAATCCACTGAGGATCTCTGCACAATCGTCGTCGAAGTCACAGTCGCAGCCAGCACTAGGGTTCCCGCACACAGCAAGCTTGTTCGGGAGGGTCCGCTCCACGAGACGAGAGGCTGATACATCAACTGTCACATAGTCCGAAGTTGATGTATCCAAAAGTTCCGTATCGTCAACAGGAACTCAACGTCGCAGACGGCGCGTCAATCGGACTCCCGGTCTGAGAGTTATTGACTTTTTCGTCCCAGGGGCCCAGTTGGTTTCTAAGGCAAAACCAACTCGACCGTACTCCACCTGCATCCAAACCTCAGGCGGAGTATGCCAAAAGATCCGTATCACTAAGAGAAACTCAACCAAGTCGGCGACACATCAATCGGACGTCCGGAGTTGAAGAAATGAGCGTTTCCGCTCTGAGGGCCCGGTTGGTTTCGTGTACGAACCAACCCGTCCGAACTCAAAGTATCCTGAAACTTTCAGTGCGATATACCGAAACGACCGTCTCGTTTCGAGGATCGCATCGCAACTGACGGTGCGTCGATCGGAGGTCCGTATCCCATGATATGGGTGTTTGAACCAACTTAGCCCGGAAATAGGGGGTCTGGGCCCGGCCCGTCCCGGCCCAGTACCCCCTGGGTCGGCCGAACCAGCTCGACCCGGCCCAGGCGGCGACCCGGCCCGGCGACCCGGCCCGGCTCGGTAGCCCGGCCCGGCCGGCGGCGCGGCGGCGCGGCCTGGGCGCCGCATGTGCGCCACGCGCGGGGGGCAAATTCCCCCCCGCCTTGGTTTCAAAACGGCGTGGCATTATGCCACGCCTTGAGGGAAACGCCCCCCCCCCACATGGTGGCCCACTGCGTGGACGTCGCACGGGGGGGAAAGCCCCTCCTGATTTTAGTAACTGCGGCCCCCTAATTGGGGCCGCTTGAAGTCCAACTGGGGGAAATAAATTCCCCCGGCTCCCCCTTGTCCGGCCGGCCCGACCTGGCTGGCCGGTTTCTGCTCAACGGGACCGGCGATGGCCGGTCCCCTTCCAGCTCCGTCGCCGGCAGCCCGGGTACCGGCCGCTAGTCACCCTGCTCCGCCGCGGCCTGGAACCGCCCGTGACCCCTGTCGTCCGGCGCGGTTTGACAGCACCGCGCCCTTCCACTGCGGCCCCGCTCCGGCCGCGGTGTCTTCGGTTTTCTTCGACGTGGCGCGACGGCGTCGCGTCCTCATTCAACTCCTCGGCGTGGCGCGACGGCGTCGCGTAATACTTGTCGTGTGATTCCCGCGTGGTGTGACGACACCACGCCATTCCGTTCCATCTACAAAGTATCAAACAATATTTAAGGAGGGTTCGGCCGTGTTGGTGCGGTCCGACCCGCTCTCAATAATCGTGATCATTTAGTCGTTTAACCACGAAGAACGACAAACTAGAATTCAAGAACGGAAAAAAATTAAATAAAATAAACCCCTACATCGATCCACATGTACGAACGATCCGCGGATCGACCCGTAATTGGTTGGTCCGCGCTTGTCGTTTTTTTATCAAAGTTAAGAGAATACCAAAATAAAATCTCAACCCGCATCATAATCTTCGCGGATCAAATTAATGTTTATTTGATCCGCGTTCTTTGATTTAGAAGGAAGTAGCATGGGGTTCATTAATATTTCATAAACAATTCTCTACCTCGGTTCAGGAACGGTGCACGTCAATTGAGCCGCAGAAGACGAGCATCGCGGAGGTCAGGCGTCGCGGAAAACGAACGTCGATTCCGTTGTCGTCAAGATGCATTCGAAGAGGAAACGTCGTTGGAAGAAGACATCTCATTATTCAGCGGAGGTGTTCTTTGTTGAAGAACAGTGTTCTTCGCGTTCTTCGTCGAGGTTGAAGAAGAAGAAGACTTCACGCTTCCCAATCCTATCAAAGTGGCAAAAACTCTAAAAATAATAAAAAAAGACCAAGTCTTATTTTATTAACACAACCTAACCATTTGAATTTCAAGAGTTTGAAATTCAATAGCCACACACAACTCACCTCAATAAACTTATTACATTAAAGTCATAACTTATAACTTAAGTTAACAAAATTAAAGTGGGAGTTGAGGGGGTTTTAGATAATATGAAGGAGTGGGGTTCGTGTGGGCCCCACCACCCTCATAACCTCCCAAGGGAGGTTGGGTGGTTACCCAACTTCCATCAAGAACTAAACACTTAGAGTAAAAATAATAAAAATTATAGAGTAATTATAAAATAAACTTCAACAATTTTTATCATCAACACTCGTGTAAACGCAACTCCGGAACAGGAGTTCCTAAGCAATTACCGGCACTGTGGTTCCATCGGTACCCTCAGAATTTGATTCTGGGCACCGGTTCAAAAGTTAGAAAAATCCCGCTCGTTCGTTCACTGAACGTTCTCGAGCTAAACTTCGGAAATTAATTCCAGGCACACCGGGCCTCGGAATTAGGCACCGTCAGAAACTGCGTTCTTGTAAAATTCCAAATAAAATTAAGAAAAAAATTTCCTTGAAATTTCTTGGATATGATGAATGCAAACACCTATTACATGGTTATATATATGGAAACCATATTATGGTGAATATTCATCATCAGAGTGTATTGTGATGTAGGAACTGAATATGAGCACCTCATCAATTGAGGATTTTGTATGGTGGGGAGGGTACTGTGTTGAAAATTTCATAGGGAAGAAATATACAGAGTTAGGCTTTACATTAGAAAAGAATTTGATTCTAGATCTTATGTCTTCTTGATTCTTATGGTCATTCCCATTCATGGGAGCCATATCTCACGTCTCACTTTTAGGTTGTGTAGAAACAACATGTATGGTGAATCTGTGTTTTCATTGATGTTTGAGGTTGATCAACTCTTTTTTGAGTCAGCGAGTTGTTAGACATTTTTTTATTTCATGGATAGAACATTCTTCTAACTATCCCCTTATTCTAGCTGGGAAATGGATATGCAATCCACCTACTCTGGATAATTGTCTAGTGTCACCTATCTAGAGGCGACCATTCTATGAAGAATATCTTCGAAGATGAAGAAATTATGGATATTATGTACTAGACTCCAATAGAAAGGGAAGTATTCATGAAAGTTGGTGAGGTTAAATTCATCAGGCCTCATGGGTTGTGGAATTATGAGTAGGTTATTATCCATGTCTATAATGAAATCACATAGGGATTGTCCATATCAGAAGAATTTCTCTTTTTTCATTCATTCCCCAAATCCCGGGTAACCCATATTTCTCTATACATGTTGTTGTGGGAGATTCTATAGTGGTATCTACTCAACTGGAGTTGTTGGGTAGGTTAGGACATGCCTTGCTACATTTATGGGCACCATTGTAGGCTTAACAATGGTAGCTACTGCTTCTACTCAGCCTGGATTCTTCCCCTCATTCAAATTGTAGATCCTCAGGTAAACGACATTCATTTTTATCAGTGTTCAATTAAACTGATAAATGAACTGATGATGAAGTTTGTCCCATCCTATAACAGATCCCACTGGCATACTACTATATCAAATAACAGTTGGCCCTGTCAGAGTCCATATGAAACACCTTGTCATGGTTTCCTGCATTTTCTCTCGAGGGCCCATCATAGTGCCAATAAAAGATATGATGTCTTTGAGATGTATTTCATGGTTTCATGACCCATCAATGTTTTATAAGGAAGGGTTATCGAATATCAGTGGAGGCGGAGTATCATCCACCCATTGAGGATATAAAATCCTTTCAGTCATTACATGTGCATGTTTCCCTTCCAAGGATTTCATTCGAGTATCCATAGATTCAATGGTGTTACGTAAATATATGGGTACTATTGTTTGAGAAACCTCCCACCCATAGAGAGTGGGTGGTGGCCGATGAGGTTGTCTCATTTTCATATCCCACCGATCCTTGATTTATCATATGACTAAATGATTACTGTGGTGAGGAAGAGACTATCACAATAATTGAGAGATGTCCCAATAATATTTTTATCCCTTTTTAATTTAGATTGAATTTCTAGATATGAGGCCAATATGATTATCATATACCACTCTTCCTATAGGGTCATCAATGGGATGGAGATTTTTCATCTCTAGTTGGAGATGATAACCAGTGGGAATATTCCCCCTGAGTAGCTCCACATGGAGTGTCTAGAAAGATCTTATTTCACTCTCATATTGTGAAAAATGATTCTATATTGATGGAAAATGATATATAGTTGTGCCTTTCCATTTTTATTTCCCCATATTCTATTGAGGATGAGGAAACTCATTACATCTAGGAGCCAAATTTTGAAGTCTTAATTGGTTCCTGGTGCTCGTAGCCTCATTTGGTGTGCCACTATCACCCTCCTACTATGGTACACATTCCATGTTACAACCATCTATGTTTGAATCTTTATCATCATCTATCTTGTTCACAGTAATGAAATTCATAGAGAAATTTTATGAAATAGTGTTTGGGCCATTTTTAAACAATATGTTGAGTTTTCACAGCTTTAGTTGAGGTATTTATTCGAACCCTTGGCCTTGTTGGACCATTTTTTCCTCCAACCCTGTTGGGGTTGTTTTCCTCTACCATATGCTCCACCCATACCAACCTATAAACAATGACTCTTAGATAGTTTTCAGTTTTGATTACCGAGTGAGCCCTAGACAATAATGGTTTCTCTTGTTGTGGGAGGAATAAATGGGATGTAGACCATTGGATTCTTCCTCCCAACATGGAGATTATTGATTCCCTCTATGGTGAATATGATGATTAAAATCCCCCCTGCCATATGGGGTGGGGTCGTTTGGTGCTACCATTAGCACTGATTGGTCCAATTTTTGATGATCCAATGTCTCCATTTGGGGACAAGGTGATTCCCGAGGCGGACATGAAGATATAATTATTCATAGCCTAGTGGGGTTGGGGTGATCTGGAATCATCACTGATGTCTCCAGGGTCCTCTAAGAGCACAATATAACTAATGATGATGATTTAGAAATATTTCCCACTAGACCAAGGGAATGGGGTTCACATATGGCTATCGAGAGTATGTCTTGAATCCTCATGGGTATTATCAACCTAATAAGTGGAGGTGGTGGTAGATATTCTTCTATCCCAAGGGATGAGTCCACTTATGGATGGTTTCTACGGAAGAAGATATTGTAGTCTGGGTGTTGTAGTGTAGTTGCTCTCGCATGGTAGTTGGACGTGATGGTAGCCCATGATGATAATTATTCATTAAGGGATGTTCTCTGGGTAATTGAAACTTTTGTTTCCATGTTTGGAATGTCATACTAATATACTGGTGCCCCCATCTTGTTTTACTTTTATCTATCCTCTCTCCCTATCTATGCTCTATGGAAACTACTCATGTGGGGGAATTCTATTTCAATGTCCATCTTTCTCGAGTATTACTTTTCCACCTAATTTATTTAGAGTTCATAGCATTGCAAGACATTGTATCTAAAGGGATCTTCTATTACAGGTGATTAAAAAAAGTAACAGTACATACTGTTCCCTTTCTCAAATTAGGATGCATGAAGTGGCTTTGCAAATCAGCTGTCAAAGTGTCAAAATGCAATGGGACTAAGCGTGTTCCATATTTTATCTTTTCTTTTTTGATATTGGATATCGAACCACAAATATAGGAACTAGGATGAGTTGAAAAAGGAGTATCATTGTCGATCTCAGACTTGTATCCTATAAAAGAGAAATATCCATCCTTCATTCATTGATGAGTTTTCCACATATTTCAGCAGAGCAAATGAATGAACAACATTTCTATATCATCATAGATCTCTTTGATTGATTTAGCGTGGGGACATAACATAATTGGGAGTTTGTTTCCAGATAACTCTTTCCATATGTCAATGCCGGCCTCCTCTTCATCAAAAATACACACCTCCATCTAGTTAAACTGTAGAAGATGGATGTGATTTCCACCTGTTAATGATAGTGGGGTGTTGCTGGCTATTAATGAAGAACTATATATCATTTCAAAGGTTGTTTTGAGAACCTCCGTGTATGAAGGTGTTGATGTTTGGTTCAACGCTTTAAAGGAATTTCATTGGTTAATGGGAGGATTCCCATTCACATGGGATATATCACCATGTGGTGGTTGACCATGGTGGATGTCCAGAGTAGATTCCATATGATCCCTCTCTACACTACCATGTGGAGGATTGTAGTGGTAATTTGTATATATTTTTCTGCTTTGATAGAAGATTTGACAAAACCTTATGGTGTTGAGAATGTGTATCAAATAACCCCAAGGATGCTAGAATTGAGAATATTTGGAATATTGTCCATTTTATTCATAGTGGTTGGAATATGAAGACTATCCATTTGTGATTTCATAGGGATATGAGTCTACTATGTGAAATTTTTTGGAACCTATATATAACTACAGGGTACTGCGTGAGTATGAACCCACTTTTAATAATTTATTGGAATATGCAAATAAGTTGTCTCACTATTGACTGTGATATGAGACTATCTTGATGAATGTTCCATTCTAAATGGGTGAACCTCATTCAAGAAAATACTATGGGCTTGATCTTATGAATTCGAGATATGCCTCTAGTATTTCTTGGTTGGAGTAAGAGCCTACAACAAGGCATGTGCCTCTTTGAGCTAGTGATCCTCAGTTGGAAGAGGACTATGACCTAGTCAGAATATGACAACCCAATATAAATATGTCAATAGAAATTTAGAATGGTATATGTAATATGAGTAAACGCATATATTTCCTTGGAAAGATGATTTTGCATTAATACATCATTAGAAATAGGGATATACACATTTCCTCTATGATCTACTGAAGTATGATAGTCTGATTCAATGATTGGTATATGTGCATTTCATGAGGATTGTTCCATTATCATATGATTGTCCTTTGACAGAACAGGGATAACTACCCAATCCTTGGATTTCATAGAACGATGATGAACTTTTCAGATCTGAATATAAGCATATCCAAAGGCTTTTCCCCTCTAACATGGTGAAAATTGGCCGAAATGGGTTTATGATCCTAATCCTAGGGCTTTGGAATTTTCTGCCAAACTTTTTGAACATGGGTGTTCCCCTGTCATGAGGCATGTGCCATTATAAACTAGTGAGCCCCAGTTTGAGTGGGAGTATGAGCCCAGTCAGATTCCTCATCCATTTTCCGAATATACTTATAATCCTCTAGGGTCGGGGCAAGAATGCGTTCTTGCTTCGAAACAACCACTTTTTCGTGATGATCAGAGTGTTGTGTTTCTCTGATTGTATGGATTATAATATGAACATATCCCCTTATCTAAAATAGTTTTGGAATATTCTTGTGGAGCTATTCATTTTTTTTGAAATATATTGGCATTTTAGTAAGGTGTTTACATTGATATAATCTTGAACATTATACGTCCCCATTTTTTGGCATATATCATCGATTAAAGTGGGGATAAGAACCCACATTATTCCAATTCATTACATATGAGTATGCTGATGGTATTAATGTGTGGAGGTAAGAGTATGAGACTCCCCATTTTTGTTGTGGGAATATGCCAAAAGACATATTCCTAACTATTAGAGACATGAGCCTTGTTGCTGGTTCCTACCAGAGTATACTGGAAAGCATCATCATCAAGAGTGGGGATATAATCACTCTTTTGGATATACAACACCTCCCTCCTCTGATGAGTCTTCCATGTAACCCATTCATAGATGTCATATGCGTCTGTGTGTTATATTGTACCCTCAATAGGTTACTTATTGCTACTAGTGGAGAGATGTGGTTATAAAGGTTGACATGATCCCTCATTAATGGAACCTTAACCAAATGGATCCATATTCAGCCTCATTGGACACCATCATCAAATATGGAAGGTGTCAGTTTTCAATCACTAGGGATAAGCTCGTGAAGAATCAAGTCATTGTGAAAAGGGAAACTACATTTGGTGTATCCTTTATCTGGTGATGTAGATTTTTTTAGTATCCATGCTTATAGAATCTCATGGTAGCTTTTTATTGTTGGGATTGTACCCAATTGTTTGTATTCCAGGAACATCATATTCACCACCTACCATTGGAGCTATCAATCATGTAATATTTCTTCATGACACATGGTCGTGGGAGTAGTGATAGATGAGTAACTAATGAAAATGATGGATGATGAATACATTCCCTAAGGACGAGAGGCTATATATGAGACATGTATCTCCAATAATGCAGACAACAATGAATAAGGGTATCAATTTGTTCTATATCATAGTTATTAAAATGATCAATCTGATATTCAAGGTTAATAAACTAGTCATATATTCCCCTTCTAGTCATTTTTCTTTCATGGAATTATCTATGCGAGGATAGTCATACAAGAATCTCGGTTCATGTTGGTCTTAATGGATTGGTTTGTATATATGGTTTGAAACAAAATTCATAAGTGACTCACACTGAGCCAATCAGTGTGGTTTGCATGTAGGGAGAAAGAAACAAAACTTTAAGAATTATAATCTAATAATTTTAAACTTCTTATGATTCATGTTGGGGTCACCAATATAATTCTTTCATGTTTCGATATAGATGTGGGATGTGATCCCCTTAATGGGTTGACTAAGGGATATTTTAATGAATTGGTTAATAACATGTATTGTTTTTACCATATATTTCATATTCCATAGAAACTCACAATGGTTCCTTTATTTATAGCTGTGTATAGACCTGCTTTCCAATGGTTGATGGTCATATGTATTTTCAGGCCCATAAACTCTTGAGGAATAACATTATTCCAGAGGATGGGAGGTCATGCTCATTACAAAATTTTTGGGGAAACTATTCCATACTATATGACTCAAATATTTATTTAAGATAGGTTTTTGGATCTCTTCCTAATCCCAATATGTGACTGGTTACCCTAAAAAATTTACCGGAGTTTAATTCTATTTCATATGAAAAAGACTGGGATCTCTTTAGTGAATCTATCTGTATGTACCTGAGTTTTATCATTATTTTCTGGTAATGGAAAGATTCATATATACTGAATCCATATAAATAATTTCTCCATACCATTCTTCCATGTATGTAGAAATTTATATTTACGAGGAGAGGATTGATCTAATATGAGGCTCACAACATATATGATTATTGCACGAAAAAACACATGTGGTTTATTCATCCCATTCAATTTAATTTCAGGTGGTTATAACATATGTTTAGGTACTGAGACACAAAATATTTGACCTAGAACTCTAAGGGGTTTCATACATATCCTGAGTATAGTGATAATAAGACTTGTCATAGTCTTCATGGGGGATCATGCTCTTAAAAGACTCATAGTGCAAATGATATGATTTTTGTGAATCTCTAAGACCATGTAATCCATGATCAGTGTTAGAAACAAAGGATATAAAATGATCAATTATTTATCATGACTTAGAGATTATGCGATGGGACTGCCTTGAGATGATTTATTATGGGTGTCAGTTATTTGAGGGTTATCTTATGTATTGTACTTTTGTGAGGAATTAGAGTCATCCTAGTTTGGTGGGTTTATCAGTTCCATAATGGATGAGATATGGTGATTATCTTTTGGGACTAATTTAGTTCTGTATATTGAGACATTAGAGTCATGGAAGTTATTATACCGAAAGGGGTATTCTATTTGAGCTCCATCGTTAGGATGACGTCTTATGTATCCTAGTTATGGAAGGAATCGGAGACATCTTAGTTTGGTTATCCCAGGTTTTACACACTATGGATGACATATACCATAGTTGGGGTTTTTTTTGCAGTTGATATGATCATTTCCACTCCCTATGCCCATGAGTTCCATGATTATTGTGAGAAACAAGGGATAAAAATTGATCAATGAAATTTCATTAAATAAGGGATATATATTCAAAGATTACCCATGATGATTAATATTGGGGCTAATCCTTAGGGAGAGGTAAACTACATATCCAAGATATGTCAGGAATCATATTCATCATAACACCCTTTATGTTGGGTCTTATAGACTATGGTTGACCTATATTTAGGGTTTACACACTAAGCCTACCATATTTTTGGGGCTTGTATAGTGATAATTCTCTATATCTAGGGCATACACAATTAGTATTCCCTATTATCACGGCTTACACACTAAGGTTGCCATATTTTTTGTGGCCTCACACTGATGATATACAATTTTATCAAGTCTTTGGACACCCAATTAAAACTGGAATCTTGTCTTGAGGGAGTCATGTTACCCATTAATAGGGTCTTGGAATAGACAATGGGTGGTGAGATGGGGGATTTGTATGGTTCATTGCCAGAGGAATCTGAACCAGGTAGTGTGGGTGCATGTAAAAGGAATCAGGAACCCACTACAGATGTAATTGTTCCAGATAGAGGCAGTGTATTTTTTTGTAAGGGGGTTCACATTTTTTGAATCAAACTCATGCTCATCTGAGAAATGGCTTTAAAGACCTCATAGAGGTTGAGTTGGGTTCATATTCCACTGTTCTAGGGGAGAATGTTAGAAATGGGGATTATGGGAAGTAATCCAATGGGAGTGATCTTGGGCATTCGGTGGACGGAGCTACATGCCTGAGGAAAATAAGAAGGTTTAAGCGGAGGAGGGGAGGACATATTACTCCTCTTCACCTCCACCCTGGTGAATCACTCTTCAAAAAACTTAAATAGTATGAAAATATCTATTTAGACTTTGAACCACAAGAGGCCAAGGAACCAGGATGAACATTCCTTTGATTTTCTGTTGATTTCAGATGGGGAAGTGACTAAGAAGGTATTGGTGCTCGATGAAACCGAAAAACAGGAATCCATGAAGATGGGGAGGAACCTCAGTGTGTCTATCAACGAGGATAAATTTTCATGGATTGATAAATTAGATACCATTATTGAAGGGGGATTCAATAAATGGAAGATAATCATGGAGGATTATATACAATCATGGGACTAGCTCACTTCTGAGTTTGAAGGGATGATGATGGAAAATCCATCAATCAGGTTTCAGATTTATCCTAAAAGTTGTTCAAGGAAGAGGATTATGGTAACCTAAACGAACACTTTTAGGACTCGGTTTAATTTTGAAGTTACTCAGTTGGGTTGATTGGATTGATGTTCAAGATGTGTCTGGGTAGATTTTAACTCTTTGTTTGGTTTCATTGAGAACTGTAGTGTTTCAACCTCTTCCCGCTACACGGATCTACACCAAATCAAGTTCAATGCTTCATGTATTCACCATATAATTAATTTTGGTTCTAGATGCTGAGAGGGTATTGAATTTTCATCTGTTCCATTCCCTTTCATTAATGTATGGTACTGCTCTCTGAATGGTTATTCTTGGATGAAGCTTGTCGTCAAGTGTTACTACTGGAGAGGAGTCGATCCAATAGTTTGTCATGGGTTTTAGTTTTGGTTTACGGTGGCTATTTTTTGGACTTCATGGTTTCTCACCTATCCTCAAAAGTTTTTTTGAAAAAAAAATTAATTTTCAGTCAGTAATTAAGTGCATATCCTTAAAACATGTCTTAGATAAATAAAATTTACTTGAAATATGTTACCTAACACATCCTTTTAGATAAAATTGATTTAACCTCTTGTATTGTGATTTAAAAATATGTTATTAAAACCTTACAGAAATTTTTTAAAATTTATGATATCTTATATTGTCATTTTATTATATCTTGTAATCTGTTTGTTAATAATCATTCATTATTTTCTTTGCTTCGGGTGTCAGTTTCCATGTTTTTTGAGTATGTTCTGACTTGTAATTTTATTCCTATTAATTAAATCATGTATTCATAATATTCCTATTATAACCCATGTGTTAAATATCTGATATATTATAGAAATATTTATTTATATTAATTAAATAAAATTGGTTATATATAATTAAATAATTCATTCATAGAGATAGTAAGTCGTAAATAAACATGTTTGTGGTTTCAGTATTCATGTCATTTGGAATGAAATAAAGGTAAATTACTTATATATATATATATATTATAATTTTAATTTCATATATTTCACATATTTTTATTAAAATAATCTTTAATACATTCCATGTAACGAATAAACAATTCACATTTCTTGGTGAGGGGATAGTCTTCTGTACACATGGACGAAATTATCATGTTCCCATAAACTGTGAAGCATGAAGGTATTTGATTCATAATAATTAAAAAAGAGTATAAAATAAAAAATATCACAAATATAATACAAAAACTATATTTCCATGGTTATTACCAATATTTTATGATGGTAATGGAAAAACGGACGACATTGGTTCACAAGGCGGTAGTCGACGTCACACAAAAATGACCATTAATTAACCCATTTGATGGATGTGTGTGTCGTTGTAGGTTATACCCTTAACATGAAAACATATAAATAAATTTAATATACTAATTTTACTAAATAATCATGATATAATAATAATTAAAGGAGGTGTCGATGGAAATAGAATAAAAAAACCATTTGAAAAGCACTACTTCTTCTTTGGGTATCTTGCATATGTTTTCACTCAAACCATCAGTTTATTTATATAATCCAAAAATAGGGGCTATTAAATTAAGGGTGGTATTTTGGGGATTTATATGGTTATGTCATGGACTATAATATGGTTTCTGATAGTGTTATGTGGAGAGAGGAGGTGAGGCATTTTATTAGTGGGTGAGAGGACACACATTGTATTTTGAATAGAAAGTAAGATAAACAATGTTTTTACCAAACATAACACTTACAAAATGCACAAAAATCGATACATAAAAGTGTAAGGTCAAAATATTTCCATCAAATTGGGTATTTACATGTTTTGGGTTTTATTAAACCTTATATTCTATTTTTAACCACTAAGTATACTAACATTTACTATAACCACTGTAATTAATATAATTTATTTTCACTAACCCTGTTATAAAATATAATATTAACTAATTATATATTTTAAATTTCTATGATTAAAAACATGTAATTAATAATTCCAAATTCAATTAACATAAGTTGAATAAAATATTTTAAAAGTTATCCCATAAATGGGATGAGCAAGCGAGGTTTTAAACTTAATATGTTCAAAGGATTATAATGTTTTTATATCTAAGTTCATTATAAAAATTATTCAAATAATCTAAATTGGAGTAGTATTTCTAAAAATATTTAATATTACTTTTAATACAAAATAAAATATAAGTTAACATCAAAATCTATTTAGTTGAAAAGTCAGGTTTAAATTAAAATTCAGTAATTTTCCTATTCATCAAAAAATGTAATTTTTATAAGAAAAAAAAATTAATCCTAAGATAATTTGTTAATTACTCAATCATATATTAAGTAAAATATAATCTAATAGAATTAATAAAAGTGTCCACATTTAGTTTTCATACATTTTTTTAATAATAGGAAAATATGCCTTTAGAAAATTACAACATTTTATTCATAAAATTGGATTTGGTCTTATCTTATTCCTATAAAATATATTATATTAATTTAATAAAATTTACAGAATATATAATATGAAAATTTAATTAATAGAATAAAAAATTAATAGTTTATTTATTTTGTTATGATGAATCACCATTGGTGCATAAAAATATTTTTTTATAAAACATTTAATTTATATTAATAGGTTTTTATATTCATATACGATTAATTAGTGACCATTGAATTCATCCATATATTTTCAAAAGTTAGAATATATTATTTATTACAACCAATTTATCTTCTTGGAGAAAACATTCAAATAAAATAATAATATTAATATTATACTGTGGATTAGTTAAACTTGATACCTTATATAATGCCAGATTTCGAGGGAACCCGTTTTTGTATTTAATGAATACCAAACATGTTGTATTTAGACAAAAATAAACATTGTTTTTAAATTAATTTGATAAAATATTATTTTTCCATATAATATAAGCTATTGGAAATATAGAATTTATCTAAATATAGATATATCATAATGCATTGAATTTATATTTTCTGCTCAACGGTTCATGTTGTGTGTCACAGAATATATTGAATAAAATGTTATTCTATTATAATTCAATGGGTGTTAGATTCTCAGCATCTTAAATAAATTGGGCTGTCAATATTTGATCTTGATCTCTATAATCCATGCTTTGATATTTTGAAATTATTTTTTTGAAACAACCACATTTTAAAATGGTTAAAAATATATCCACATACTAATGGAGAAAAGTATATACCATTTTAATATAGAATAATCACATAAATATGTTTTAAAGTATGAGAACAATTGTGGGAAATGAAAAAATGGGCATGGAAGAGAAAAATAACACCTAGATACTGATGGAGAGTAGTAGAGAACATGGCGAGGAGGAAGTCAATGGCCACAAGATGATGAACTAGAGGTGTTAAAAAGATCATTAATATCATTTAATATGTTGACAGTGGGGTAATATTTTTGTTTCAAATACCTTTTTCAATAGTTGAGGAATTCATCCCCTCTCTATGAATATAGTAAAATAAAATTACCTTATATATTTTAGTTTCATTTGAATATTTTTATATTTTGGATTCTCTTTAAACAAATTTCAATCCATCACTCACTCCAATAATAATGAATATCCCAAAATAGAATTTTATACCTAAAGTACTAAAATTCACTTTTAAGGGATTGTATGGTCTAAAAAAGAATATAATGTCTTTACATCTGTCTTTATCAGTTTTCCAAAAATCATTTTGGAAAATTCATTAATATTTAAACAAGAAATGTAAAACTACCGGTTCATCAAAAATAGTTATCTGTCAAATTTTTCAACTAAAAATGATGAAATATTTACATTGACATCACATTGGCTAGTGGTCGGTACGAAACCCTTTTCATCCATCCTTTATGGGTTCAATCACCACCACCTCACTGGATGTAAGGGGTTGTCACACTCTATTTAGGTTGCCAATTTTCTTTAATACAATAATATAATTATTATAACCTTTCAAAAAAATTGATGGACTTTATTGGACACCCAATTTGATGTTTTAACCATTATTTAGGCCTTTTTATGTATATAAAAAATATTGGTAATAATTTGGAGAGTTCTGATGGGTTTTTAGAAGGTTTTGGAAATTTTCAATGGGTGCACAAGTTTGAGAACTGTTGGTGAAAACTGTTCAAAACTTGATAAAAATTGTTCATGTTATGGTAGAGGCAAGGGTGAGGGAACACTGTTAAGGGGTATTGTTTCCAAATCATGTTTCATTACCACTCTAATTGTGCATCATGGGAGCTTGTTCTTTCGCACAATTGGCACACAATTTGTTTATCTATGGGAACCAACTGTGTGAGGAACCTCCTTCAAGTTGTAACAGGCACATGGTTAGTGGAAAATTTGTCTAACTATGTAAGCTAACCATGGAAAATATTTTTTAAAAAATTAACATCCTCATTTGTATTAAACCCTCAACCCCCATTTCTCCCCTAAACTAAACTACACATAGGCCTCTTTATTCTTAGGGGTTAGGTAACCACTCCCACTCGTTTTGGAAGCCATTTTAAGGGTTTTCATGGTGGTTTGAAGATGGATCAGCATTTTATGTATTTATTCAAGATAGATTCTTGGTTTTCTTTAAATATATTCTTTTATCTCTATTAGTTTCTATGATATACATTCATTATGGAAAAACAGTTGTTTTTTGTTTCAATTAATTGTGAGATTTGGATTATTTATTTTTAGGGGAAGAAATTTATGTGGTTCAGATGAGTTTTCACCTATATTTGGAGAGAATGTGTTCAATTAGTTATGTTATCACAAAACCCAAATGGTTAGTGGATTCACCCTCAGATAATCATGAAAGATCTTGATAGATTTCGTTTTAAATTTTTTCCTTGAAATTGGTTGTGAAATTGATGTGTGACATCCATTTGGTGCTGATTTATGGTTTTTTGGATAAAAATGATATTTGTGTGCAATATGATTCATTATTGGATTTTAAAATGATGATTTCTAAAATTTGTTATTTGGTTAGATTTTTTGGAAAGGGTTCTAAAAATGGTTATCAACATATATGTTGTTTTATGGAAATGTTGTCTGGAATTAGATATTTCTCAATGTCGTTTGGGTTTAATGGTAAAAAATGAATTAAATGGTTTGGTTATTGGTCGTTAAGTTCCAATATTAAATAATTTGTATGTTGTCGTGAAGTGAAACGATGATAAAGGGATATGGTTGGGCATGAAGTTCCACCTTCAATGTTAAAACCAAGCTTTGTTGGTTTTGTTTTCTAGGTTATGAGATGTATATATTGGGTTCAATGATTTGAAATAGTTTATTCCAATATAGAAAACTAAATGAAACGATTATTTTTATTTGTTATAAATGAATTTATTTGGGAGAAAATGTTTTAGTAAGGGACGGATTAGGTTGTTGAAAACTATAAAACCATTTTGAGGTTTTATATAAATTAATATATATAGATATTCCTGCTTATTATATCCTAGTGGAGTGATTTGTGTTGTGCTTTGTGGAAAGTCTACTTTTTTTTATTACTCACCACATCCTTAATCATATTGTTTTTTCTTTAGATTTCATGTTTTGTGACAATAATAAAAGAAAAAAATTCATTTATATAGTTTTACATGGTTTTCCTTGTACATTTTTGGAGTTGAAGTATGGGTCATGGAATGGGTTTTGGTTTTTTGTCTTGGTATCTTGAGTTGGATTATTTTATTCTTCCACTTATTACATTAATTTTTTATTTTTTTTATTATTGTTGTTAGAGAGTTATTTATTGTAGAACGTTGATGTTAGGCATCATGTCGTTCTTCGGGTAATGGTATGTTTGGTTTTTTATTTTTTCATAAAAATGAAAAATCATCCCCCACCTTTCCTGTAGCCCATGGAATTTATTTCAAACCATTGTTTTATTGGGGTTGTCACTTAAGGCCATGTAGAATGTAACAACCCAAACATTTATTAATGAAAATTACTATGGATTTAATTAAATGTCATATTATGTTAAATTGTTATATAAAATATCAACATGCTTGGTTTTATGTATTTGGATTCAAAAATAACGTTATGAATTTTTAGCCTTTCTAATGTAGATGTTGAATAGTGATCACATGAATAGAATAAATATAGGGCTTTAAAAATACAATTTACTCAGATAAAGTAAGTGATGGCCTCATCCAAGTGAATGTCACAATACGAACCCCATTTTTCAGGGCTCAGAAAGGAGGTGTTGTCACTAGGCTTCGCTTGCCACCAAGCATAAGCTAAAATTAAAAACGTTAAGCATGAATGGAACTAAAAACTATTAAAGTGGAAGTTAATAGAGATTACCACCGAAGAGATGTTATCTGAGACTCTCAAAGAGTCATTCACCACCACAAACTTTACCCTCAGGTCTTATGCAAATGTTATAAGGGATTATAAAAGAATACCGTAGCACTATGTTTATGTGCATTATTTTTTTATAGAATGAATAATATACATTCATTTCATTATTTTCACATTGTAAATAGTTTATAAAATATAAATAGTATTATTTTGTTAATATATGATTAATAAATCTATTTTGATGAATTTGTGGAATTTTTAATTAAATAATATTTTAATGACATAAAACTACTAAATTACATTTTATTTATTATAAGTTATCGTATAATTTTTATGATTACAATTGTAATTTTTATTTAGGATTGAAAGCCATTATTTTTTAAACCCATGAATTTTCGATAAATTTATATATTTTTTAAATGTAAAAATTCACATATTTATAACATTATTTAGATAAATTGAATATTATTTTTGGAATCAGAACATTAAAATTATCCAATGGTGAATTTTTGATAATTTTCCTAGATAGTCGAATTTTTTGGTTTAAAATAAATATCATTTAAAAATATAGTATGTTTTATAACATTATAATGACCAAATAGTGATATATTAAAATACAATAAAAGGTATGTTCGGCCAATTTTTGTTTTACATTTAAAAAATGTGATTTTAAAATTATTTGATTAATTTTATGGTTCCATAGTGGACCCTCTAAGACTTAAAATGATTTCCTTGAGAGTGTGACACAAATCCACATAATAAAGTGTAATATTTTAATAATATCAATAATTGACCATATAAAATAATGTTATCAAATCAATTTTGGATGAAACCATGGGAAAAACTATGGGTTGTTTTTTTGTTTTGATGAGTTTGATGTGTATTTTCCAAAACAAAAATAACAAAGAATTCTCTCTCTTTTCCTATATAAACCCACCCAAAATCCCACTACATGTCACTATGTACCCATGGATCACGTCCCTAACCTTTACTCCTCTATCTAAAATCCTCCCCATATGCCACAAGCCCCCAATAAGCCTCTCTCAAGCCCCTCACAAGCCCTCGGGATCACACTTCGAAATAAGGGGATTTCTTCATTTCTTATTTTTGTCCAATTTTTATTAAGTTGTTATACCATTTTGTATTAAATTAAAAATGTTGGGGTATGATTTATAACCTCACCATACTTTCATTATTATGTTTTAATAATGATATTCCTCTTTATCCCTCATTAATTCATTTTATGTACACTCTTTACAATGTTGAAATTCTGTAACAAATTTCACCCTTCTCATTAACATTCAAGAAAGTATTTTGTGTTATGCATCTAAATTCCATTACATATGTTGGTAAATATATCTATATGAACCTATTTACTCTCTATTTCATGTACATAAGATTATATACCACTTTATCTATCATAAAACATTTTTATGAATTATTATGTCATGTCATTATGCCCCTGAAATTGCACCACGATTTTACAAGCCATAGTCATTAAGTAGTAAATGTGTGTAAAGTTTTTTCATTTTGGAGATACATTTTATTGATGAAAATAATTAGAATATTTATTATATTTCTTGAGTGTTCACATGTATTTTTTGGTATATGAGTTTATAGGAAAATAAGGTCAATTGGTGATAAATTAAAAATAAATCATGAAGGAATATGTGATAAGATACTTTTGACTTTAGGGGTTTGAACATGCTAGGGAAAAATTTAACTAATTTTGAGGTTATATTTTTTTAAAATGTTCAATGCTAAAAATTTGGTATTATTGATGAGGATTTCTAGATTAATAGTGTATTTATTAATTTTTTGGTCTAGTATTTTGTGAAATTATATTAACTTCTATTGAAAATTTTTTTTGTGGTTAATGTATAAATATAGTAGGAATTGTATAATTATTATTTATGGGATTATGTGATCTATTCAAAGTTGATATTTGTTCTTAATTTATAAAATTTTCATTTTTATTTCTCATTATTTAAAAGTAAATGTTATATTTTAGTAGAAATTTATTCATATAGTTGAATTATATTTCCTAATATTCATAGTATAGATGAAAAAATAATTCATCAACACTATAAATAGTATATCAAAACAAAAAATATTATCCTATAACATTTAATTCCAATGATTAAGTGGAATTTTACACATAAACTTGTGTGTTGTTTTGTATAATTACCACTTTCATAATCATTTATATTATTTTTATCAATGTTCATTGTCACTCTATATCATTATTTTGAAATTTAATTTTTCACCATGCCCGTATTCTCATTTCCCACTAATGTTCTACTATTTTATGATGTAACACCATGATATTTTAGAAGTTGAGTTTCTTGTATGATAAAATGTATAACATGAAACAACATGCTTAAAAGATCATGTAACACCTCCATACACTATGGTATATTTATTTTAATATAAATTCATTATATTTGATACATCTTTATGAACTCAATATCATGTTTAAAGAGTGAAAACTACTCCTAAAAATATTACAATTTAAAACATGGCCATTAGAAACTAGTAATTAAGTTTGTGGTTATGAATAGTGCTAAATAAATTATGTAAAATATATTATTATTCGATTAAAAAATAAATTGAATATATATTATTTATAAATAAATCAATAACCATTTTAAATAAAATAATTGTTTTCTGAAGATAATTTTTTTTTTCAAAATGGATGTTCAATCGTGCATTTCAGATATAATTAAAAATTAATTTTAAAACATTTATAAAATTTATTTTAAAAAATTTAAATAGTTTTTTAAATATTCATATAAAAATTATATTAGGTTGAATATTTGTGTTTTTTGGAGAAGTTCGATTTTTCATTGGATAGTAGAAAATACTTGTTTGTTTAAACATTTGTCTCATTTAAATTAATAATAATGATAAATAATTTTTAAATTTTTTCTAAAGTAATATTAGTTAAATTATGTTAAAATGTAACTAATTTATCTCATTACAATAATTTAATATTTAATTTGGATATTAAAAAATTCTATACATAAGAGAATTTTCTTTTGGAAACCATATTTTTCCTCATGTAAGTGTGCATAATTTTAAATTATATTCTTCCTATTATATGAAGTTAAATTCAAAAATGCATTACATATTTGGAATAAAAATAAATATTATTATTTTAAAAGTTCTACTAATTATTTTACCACTATGTATAGTAAAATTATTAATAATTAATTGTCACAGTTAAGGTATTAATGATTTCCGGGGTGAGTAAAACAGAAAAGATAATGGTAATAATTTATTATCAAAATGTAAAAAACCCAAGTTCATGATATATGTCAAACATAACACATATAATGTTAAATAATTAACTATTTTGTATTCTTTGGAAGGATAAATATTTTAGTGTAATTGAATATTTAAAAATCTTCCACACGTGTCATCTCCCACACTTATAAAGGCCACACACTCTACTCCAGAATTTAAACATCAGAAGCCATTTGGTTTAACCAATACATGCCCAAATAAAATTATTAATCCCATAGAAACATCTTAGTTCGATTTTTTTATTATAAATCCAATGTATGATGTCTTATGTTGCAAAGCAAAAGAAGTTATCTGAATAAGAGGCAACATTATGAAATGTGAATTTTAATTTTGATTCTTTGTCTAATATAATAAAATAGTATGAATCCATTCTTAAATAAGATCACCAGTATCATTCATATAATTAGATTTTATAATGTTAATTTCTTGACGTAACTCCTCCCCACTTCCATAAACTAGAAAAAATACCTGTCGATTGTGTGTACATAGGATTGTCTCTTCATGAAGTGATCAAATTCGTTTTGTACACGTGATTTATATATAAATATAATAAGGATGAATTTAATGAACATAATTTATATATATGAAATGATATTTATTCTTCAAAAATATTATCTCACTTACATCCTAACTCTTTCCTCGATTATAGAAATGGTAATTTCACTCATATGTACGTACGACATACTGTCTCTATTAAGTGATATGATCCACAATCAATGTTAAAACATAAATAATGATTCTAAATTATTTATAATTAATAAAAACGATATTTATAAAATTAATTTACATCTTGATATGGCCAAAATGGGGTGAGGCTAATACCATGTCGTTTTCCCATATAATTACCACAAATGAAGAGCCTGGAGTTATGGATCTTTGTACATGCAACCTGGATTCCAGATAATTAAAGAATTGGATAAATTTTTTTACCAAAACATGGTAAGTGGAACCCATACATAAGTTTTAATTCTTATTTCAAATTTGAATAGGTTTTACTAGAATCTGTGAATTCTTTGTTCATTGCCTATATGTCGCATACCCTAATTAAGATAGACAATTAAATGGATAAATGAAGATATGTGCCTTATACACTGATACTGGTTGAAGTTGACATTTAATGAACTCTTTATAGAGGAAGTGATTCTAACCACAAGATATGTTAGCATAAATATCATGAATTAGTATGAAAATAATAAATAATTCTTCATGAATTTTATATTTTTCGTTCATCTTTTAATTGAGTTAAATAATGAAAAGGAATTCACTTTCTGTAATATGAAGGGGCATTCCACCTCCAATTACCACAGGAGGAATCTAAAAGATTCCATCCCACCCCATGGCTTGGTCGAATCGCTAATAGATGTTACCTCCAATATGGAAATTATGGAATTAACTTCGAGAATGAAAAATAGGAGCCTACTAGACTGCCCACCCCCAGTGGATTTTCCAAATAAGGTGATTCGAGATGTATAATTTATTCAATCACCAAGAAAGGTGGTAAATTTCCATATTGATTGCTCTCATGATAAATCATGTGGCACTCACATCCCTTGTAATATAGTTAATGAAGCATCACACACCATGATGATCCATGAGGAATAGAGTGTGCAAGACAAGCCTAATGATTTTGTTCCCTAAAACGGATTAGATATTAATGGATTATAGTGTAAAACCTTGGAATCTAGTAACAAATATTTCATACAGAATAATTGTCACTCTAATGGGATCCATATATGACCTATTTCTCTTGAGATTATTGGTTACTCAAATTCCATATAAGGGTTCTCCCAAATAAAGTCCCTATAGACCAAAAAAATGACCCTTTATAGTGCACAATATATATTGTTGATCATGAAGGATCCTCTAATCTACATTTTCATACAGTGTTTCTAATAAGGGAAATGGATGGACATGAAAATTATGGTCAAATTGAGAATCCTCAATCACTAGAGATGTACCTAGTGAAGTTGGTCTATTGTAGTAGTGTACCTTCTACTACTGGGGACAATCATAAATGCTCAATAATGAAATCACATAATAAAGGGTAATATAATACCATTAAAGATCAGAATATTTCTATCAAAATCAACATAAAACCATTCTTAGAGGTGCGTAGTGCCAATATTTCTATAAGACAAACACCCAAAAATAAATCAAATGAAGCTATTTTGTCCTGGAATACATTCACACCACTGGGGGAACATTCTAGGATAATGAGGCCGAGGTTTAGTAACCCCATAAACATGATAAAGGAAATATTTTGGAAGATGAAACCATAGATATACTCGCAACAGAGGAACATTCCCAATATTGGGAAATGAAATGTAGGGTAAAAGGAAAAGGCCATGTCAATATGTCACAAAATGAAGTATATATGACTAGGAACACCACAAGCAGTATTGCTTCCTTATTAAAAATTTCATGGGTTAGTGAATCCCATAACAGTCAAAAACCATAGATATTCCATTATGGAAAATAAACTAATGCTTAATGGGATTTCATAACCACAAATGTGTTTTAAAAAATGGAGAGCCTTCAAGTGGACCTCTATGGGATACCACTTTGTCTCTTAATATATGCAGAATAGTGGCATCGCCATATTGGGGTGCTCAGGCTTGAAAGTACCCAAATTTTCAAATAAACTAGAAAAATCATATTCTATCTATCAAGTTCAACATCATTATTTATACTATTTCGGTATATTTTTTGTATTATTTGACATCCTATATTAGTAGAAGGGATATATGGTGAGATATTATGGAGATATCTATAAATTCAATAAAAAAATGGGTGGTGATGGTTGATTTATAAGATTTTCTTTCACATCAGTAAAATAATAGCTCTATATTCCCTAAGATAGTAATGAGTGAATTATTATACTTTATTGATCAATGAAATATCATTGATGTACAAATTTCTAGATTGGACTTCACTTGGATATGTTTTACCTTGAATGGAGTTCAAGAAATATAACATGAATGATTCATTATATAAATAGATGATATAAGTTTCAATAGTGGTTTCTTAAGACCCAATATTCATATGCATCACTCTGACCATAACCCTCTTATTGTAGTTCTCACTATCATATACAGATCTTCCACTCTACATATCCATTTTAATAATAGTTGGTTTGTTACCCATAGATGCAGATAAACTATCATAGGGGCATGGTATCTTTATGGAAGAAGACAGAAACTGAAAAAACAACAAAAATAATTATAGGGAGAATAAATCCACACCCAGCAACCATACTATCAGGAATAATGGCCAATTTCACACTACTGAAAATGATAGTTCTAAAGTAGTGGTCAACTACTAAAATAGAATTTACTCTGATGATGGTTTATATAACATGTAAAAGATGATTAATAATATTATCCCCTCTATTTATGAGGGGGTATCAACGATATAGATAGTTCTCTAGACACATATGAAATCAAGATGAACCTTTACTATCTCAATATCAAAATTGATGCTTGACCTGACCAATTCCCCTAAAAAAATAATTATGATTTATTGGGATATTTTATAGGAAGTATTTTTTAATGATGTGAGGTATTTTTTAGCATATTTTTATACCATATTCAATTAACTCAAACATTATTTCGTTGATCCCCAAGAATTATAATGTGATGGATATTAAGTAATTCAGACTGGTGCGACTTGGGAATAAAATGCCTAAAATCTGCAATAAAATTATAATGTCAATATTGGTGAGAAAAATTAAGGACTAATCCTTCAAAACCAATATGGGTTCATACCTATAATATGCATTTATAATTTCATATTTATAGTTTTAGAGAGTTTTAAAATTATGAGAAAATAATCGAAGGAGGGGAATTGTAAACACAAAATTTTCACTTCTAAAGCCATTGATACACATAAATATAATATTCAAATCAACTTCCTTTAGAGATATCAGTTTTCAAAAACCATTATGAGATTAATAAGATTCATTTTCTCATTTTCCCTCCTATCCATTTTAATAAATATGATAATGTGTGCCTACTTATCAAGCACCATATACGTTTGGAAAATAGATCAACTCTTAGGGAATATCATTAAGATTATTGATGACAACATGTGAAGATGCATTAATGATTTGGCACAATTTTTCCTCCTTAACAAAATTAAATATAGGAGTGATGTGTTCAGTAACTCCCACATTCATTTTGAAGATTATTTCCTTACCTTTGGGAAGGATTCTAAGAGAACCAATTCTATTATTAAGATTACATTTTTACAACTAGGATGGAGAAACAGGGCAGACAATTAGCTGGGTAATATATTTTTTTTCTCTTTGGGAATTGAATATCTTTGGGAAAACAAAACAAGGAAGTGAATAAGAATGAGGTGAGAAAGGGATACCTTACTTTTAATTACCATCACATCCAAATTTTTTGGGGGAGAGTTAAGAGACAGTTTCATTGAGGAATTTCTAATGGTATTGTCATTCAATTGAAAAAATGGAATGGAAAGGCTATGTCTCATGTCGGGACAGTATGTCTTATTAACATAGTCATTTTTAAATTTTTTTATACTCCTTATCTATTTATAGGTGTCCAAGAGGTCTCAATTAATACTTAAAACTCGTTATCATGAATTTTATATGGACTACATATGTACAAGAAAACAATTCGTTATTATTTCATGTATAGATTACATTACCCCCAATGAAATGGGTGGGATTGGGATTAAGGATCTGAAAATTTTCAATGATGGACTGATTAATAAATTTATATGGAACATTTAAAAAAAATGACCATTCATATGATTTTCTAATTATTAGGTTCATGTATAATTTGATTTATGGTTACTTTTATCATCTTGTATCCTCAATTTGGTGAGATATTAAATGTTATTTCAGTGACATTATTTAGAACATTAAATGGTTTCCTAGTAGAAACAGTCATATTAATTGTTGGAAAACATGTTGGCTTGATCATACCCTTAAGAGATGTTTAAAAATTTCCTCTAATTTGATGAAAATAAATATACTAAACCTCATGACTTAGTATAACATACATTATTTTATTCCATTGATGGTTGACATGGAGATTCAAAACTATACCTTCATATATGTGGACACTATGGTGTGATTTCCTGGATTTAAAAGATAATAAAAATCCAAGGAGAACTATAGAAACAAGACTAGTAGTTCAACTATTATTCTGTCTTGGTTTACATCATTCAAGTTTAGTTTTAAACATCCTCTGAAATTTTTTCTGATATGGAGAATTTGGAAGCATAAGCTACCCATATAAGATAAATTGAGGAAAATGGGATGTTTAATGCCTCAAATTTCCCAATATTATTGAGATATGAGGAAATCATAATGAAAATGTTTACTAAATGCACATATGAAATATAATTGTGGAATTATGTAGTGTGGTCCTTTGACATGGAAGGAAACACAATCACCACCCTTAAAGACCAGCTCACCATTTTATCCAACGCTAGAAAGAGAAAGAAGGTACAGAACATATAGTGGGTGGATACGACTTCCGTCATGGACTCCTTATGGTTAGCCTAAAATATGAATATAGTGTAAGATCATATTCCTTCCACCAATTATGTATCTATTTGTTTTCATTGGGATATCCATGCTGTAATAAACATTCAGATGGCGTCCTTGTACAAAGACATGTGAGATCCAAATATCCTCCACCTCTTTGAAGTTGCAGGTATTCTGGAGAATCTATTGATACTCTTGTTTATGAGATGGAAACCTCCCATTAGACTATGATTCAAGGAAAATGTAGATGGTGTGGCCTTGGGAATTCAATGTTCATCAGATTGTGGATGTATATTTCGAAACAACATTGGCTTTGGGAAAGGTGTGAGGTTGAGCTATGGATAATAATTATGCTATTAAATATTCCATCCATCATAAGTGCCTCACACTATGGATTGAATATTATTAGAAAATGTGATCACGGTGTTGAAAAAAGGACATGGAATATACAATGGAAACACCATCTTTATTAGGATTCTTACATGAATAGTGTAAGTATGGTCAATCTTTTGGATTCACATATATATATAGTAGCTAACCAAGTGGCAGATAATTTTTCAAAGTAGGAATTCTTTGATGTAATCATAATGTGCACCTTTGTTTCTTATAACTACTACACCTCAATCATGAAATATTATATGTGAGGAGTTGTTAAATCTCAAAATTTCAAATTTCATTGTAATGCCTGATATTGTATTGTATCTATACATTTTTATTAATAACATTTTTAGAACTAGGTTCACTAATATCCTAGACTTTCTAGGTAATCTTGAATATACTATGTATTATATTATAATTTTTAAGTGGATTTACATATGATACACATAATTGATACATTTGTTAATTTTCACTCCAATATTATGATCTTTTTAATGGGTTATTACGCATTCTAATTTTAATTAGGATTCATTATGAATAAATTTACTTTGAAGGAAGATATTTGATCATTTTCTAATAAACCCAGTCAATTTTCTTATTATATGGTAAGTCAATATTTTTTCATGTACTGGTACCCTTTTTCCACACTTTGGTCCTCAAAATTATTGAGATTTTTTTTTCAAATATCCATCTTCATTTTTCTCTATAATGGAAAATAATTTTTCTTCCAAGACCATGATTTTAGGAAAAGTTTTTAATGTTTTAATACATTTTACAAATGGTTTATTAGAGAAAATTTTACTCGTTTAATTCTTTAAAAAAATAATGGAAAATCCATGTTGTTTTCCAAAACACAGATTGTTTGGAATTACTAGAAATGTAAAAATAATAACTATTATAATGTATGTGACATGTTTTGAATTACTTTCCTTCATGAACACTCAATGTTTTAAATATTTAATTAAATGTTCGTAATCATATTTTTAACAAATTTTGTGAAATTTTAGATTTAAAAAAACCAATTTGAAAATGATATATGCCAAAAGAATTTTTTTAAAGATATTTTTATGGTATTTCTTTTCATAAATGACCCGATCCATTTATTTTACTTATAATACACTGGATATATATGGAATTGATACCAAAATAATTTATTATATGGATGTTTTATGAAAATTTTGACCAAATAAATTATTTAAATTCACTTACTTGATTCATTTTATTTTTGTAATCAGTTTCCTAAAATAATGACTTACATATAATCATTGAACATTAAATTTTCTCTAAATATCCATATTTTTATCATTAATATGCTCACAACATAAATTGTATATTAACTCTACATATGATGTTATATATTGATAGTTATTTATTTATCTGTGGAAATATTGATAAATTCATATTCATTACACATTATGGTTATTTAATGATAAAGAACATTTTTAATGAATAATATCGATTATTAAATAAAAGAGCAATTCATTGGACACGAATTTATAGGTGGAGCCTTAAATTATATAGCATCTCGATGAGTTGTTAGTCTCATAATTTTTTTTTACTATGCTAGAATTAAATGGTTTTCAATATTTAGTTTTAAATGTTCTTGTGAATGGTCATGGATTTAAAGGTATGAGGAAAACTAAAATCATTACTTCCAATAATCAAACAATTATATCTTTAATAATTCAGTCAATACAACAAATGATATTTTCATATGATAATATATTTGGATTTATTTCATTCTGAGTTATTAATTAAATGAAATTTAATTTTATTAATGAACTTTTCATATTGATTTTTCTTAATCTATTCTTGTATCCAAGGTATTTAAATTAATTGTGCGTTGAATATTTTTATTTTTGATATTGATTATTCCCAATCTAATCACTATAGTCATGTTATTGATTAAATTTAATGTTTTTTCTATTAATTACCTTACTATATTGATTATTTCTTAGCTATTCATGATAGTAGTGTTATTTAAATGACATATGTGTTCATTTATTTACCATTCCATATTATTTATTAAATATCTATTCTTGATAACAATGTAATTTAAATATAATGCATGTGATGATAATAAAAATGAAATATTAATTATTCCATATTTAATCATTATAGTAACATTTTTGTTAAATGGTATGTCAGTTCAGAAAATTAACTTCCCTGATTGATTATTTCATATAGAAATTCTTTATTTACTCATGATTGTATACGCTATATATAACTCAAATAGAGAATCTGAGCTCACCATTATTTTTCCTCATTTCCCCAAAATCCAAGAAATGCACCATTAAAAATATCCTAGGATATTATAGTGTTAGTAAATACATAATAAAAAAATTAATATTATAGTTTTAATATTAAAATATAACACACAAAACATTTATGTTTCAGGTTTACCTAGAAAACTAAACCATTCAATACTTAAATATGTGTTCACATGAATCTTATTCCAATTTCAAAAATAAAGACACCTCCTCCATGATACTGAAATCATGGTATCTATGATTGGTATCAAATGATGTTTAGGAGAATCATTATGAAATATATTTAAGAAGTCATATATTTAGGACCATAACACTATTATAGAATTTTAGTATAATTATAAAATAACATCATAATGTTTTGATATGGATTAAAATATATTTCCCTAATGCTACCTCCATTTCAATATTTTAAAAGTCAATGTTGTTCAATAATAGTGGTTCCTAGGGGTAATGAATCGAAAAAGGACATAGTATTCTTGACCTGATAATCAAATATTTCAAGACAGTAGTCCTTAACACACACTTTTTTTCACCCTCCCTAGGGATATTATTAATATAATTCACATTTTATTGAAAATTAATTATGAATGATTTTAAGATACAATTAAAATCAAGGTCCTATAATAAACCTATGTTTTATCAAATTAATAGGAAAATATTTTTCCTATATAATATAAGGAATAATGTAATGAATTGCCCAAAAAATGAATAGTGTGATAGACAAAAATACTTATCATGGGGATCCATTTAGAGTTCATTTAATTTATTGTGGGGAACTTTTTCAATATCCATGTCTATGTCTTCTTTTGAATGATAAATTATAGACCAAATAGGTAAACTGGATGAAATTAATGTAGTTTATGTATTTATTTGGATTCCATATTCATATTGTAGATGTATTTTTACCAATGTTATTTTTATATGAATCACAAATCAACAAAAGATTTTTGAAATTTTATAATTTAATATATCTTTATAATTTTAAGAGTTAGGAATTCCATCATTGTTTTAGGAGATTATGATTTATCATAATCTCAAACTCTTAAAAAAATTAGGTATTACGTAATGGGGTTATACCAAGATTAATGATATTTATGGAAAAATTTATATCAATACAACTCATAGGTATATTGTATTTTTTTGGAAAGTTTTATTTTCTTAATAATTCTATTAAAATTTGTGATACAAGTTTAAATCTATTAGAATCCTTTATGTTTCATATTATATATAGGGTTGAGATAATTATGGGTTATTAAACATTGGGATTTCAATATGAATTATCTTAATATGGTTTTCGAAAAAGGATAACATGAATACTGAGTGAAAACATGTAGCATCAATAATTTTCATTGGAATTGAATTCAAAATTGAATGATGAAATCGGTTTAGTGTCCACCATTGGCCTATGTGATGTTCTTGTTAACATTTCATTATTTTCGCTAAATAGTATAGAGAATAAATATTAAGGATGAACATTTGTTGTTACATTTAAGGTTTAAATATTAATGTATTATATTTGGTATGTTATTATAACAATATTTTTTTTAAATTATTTAGATTCATAATGAAATACTTTTAACTATTCTATTGAGCTTATGATCCATTAAAAGTGAATTTCAATTTTTAGACATAAGAAAATTCTTGTTTGGATTTTAATTTCTTGGAGTATGAGATAATGTGTAAAATGATGAAATCATGACTAATGAATGATATGATTCTACTTAAATAGAATGATATTAATTATTTTTCCCCATGTTAATATTTAGGAAGATTGTGGAATTCCTCAATATTATGAAAAATCTTCATCAAAATGATTTATTATTACCTCAATATGTGATTAATCCATTGGAATTTTTAATAATAAATTATTTATGGTGTTCTAATCCTTATATTTCTATTTATAATTCACATAATTTAGATAAATGATCTCTACATTTCTATATAATTATATATTCTTTTCATCTATGTCCATATAATCACTTTTAACTAATTTTCTCATAATTGGATCCCTAGTATGTATTCTTCCATGTTAAAATTATATATACAATTATCTCATATTATGTTGATTTTTTATCCAAAAATTTCCATATGTGTTTTTAAAAAAAGGTTATTTCAAATGTTAAAACCATAACTATAGATATCAAATTTAAATGGCGGGGATACAATTTCTGGAAAGGGGGAGAATATAAAAACATGGTATTTTAAAATAGAAACATCATGTTCAATAACATGTATAACATAAAACATCATTCTTATAAGATAATTTAACTCATATGAATATTATTATTTATTTATTTTTAAATAATGTAAACAACATTTATAGCTTTAGATGCACACAACACCCAGTTTAAACAACACACAATACTTTTTTAAAATATTATTGTTTAAAACATGATTATTATAATATAGATATTATGTTTCATTGAATGAATAATACTAACTAAATTATGAATATTATATGGGTAATATATGTAGAAAATAATTTTAATATATACATATTAAATTGATATAATGTAATAATAATCTGAAATAAAAAAACATGTTTTTTTGGAAGATGACATTGTTTTTCAGAATTGAGGTTTATTCATGTTTAGAAAACATAATTTAAAACTAATTTTTTCCAATTGTATAAACTATGTTTAAAAAATAAAATAATTTTTTCAACCATAAAATTAATTTCATATTAGTGTGATTCTTTTGGGATTTTTCCAAACTGTTTCATTTTTTAATGAATAGTGACAATACAAAATTTTCATGACTATTTAAATTTCATTTAAATTATTTACAATGTAAAATTATATTTTCAATTAGTTATAAATTATAATTTGTTAAAATATATTAAAAATTGAACTAATTTAGTTAATAGAATGAATTTTATAGAGAATTTTGATAATAATCTTTCCATATATATGATAATTGTCTCTTAAGAAAATAACATTTCCGTCATGTCTGCTATTATAATTATAAATTGGATTCCTCCAATTTTTTGAATTGAACTTTAGAAAATGGATTAAATATTTTTTATCAACAAAATTTGTATTATCTAATAAGGAAAACATTATTTTTGAAAATTATTACAAGTTAAAAATGTTAAATTTATTATTCATGATTGAAATAAATACTAATTTAGTAGCATTTAAACTAAAAATAATGTGTTTAAATAAACTAGATAATTTTAGAAAACCCATTTTAAAGATATATTTCCAAATTATAAATTATAGGGTTATACAATAATAATAGTTTTTTGGTCTTTTGATATGATAAAAATGTGTTTTTAATTGAATATTTTAAAACATTCCATATGTATCCTATTCGGCACCTATAAAAGGCAACAACTTATCCTCCCAACCTCACAAAAACAAATAAACGTTTTTCACAAAATAATTATCCAAATAACCTACTTAATCACATACCAAAATTATAATGATACTTGTATCATTAATCCAATGTATGATTGCTTTTGGTGCATAGTTAAAGATGTTGTCCGAAGAAGTTGTGATGTTCTAAAATGAGCCTTTATATTTTTTTTCTTTTTTTAAACCTCCTTAAAATAAAATTAAACCATGATTACGTGATAAACATAGTAAATTAAAAAATTAATTATTATTACATTATATTAATGACCTATATCCACATAACCATCAATCAATTGGGAAACGAAATCATCGATCGGGTGTATATCAGACTGCTGCCTTGCGAATCCTTGGGAATCGGTTTTCACTTTTGATTTACATATAATGTAATAAGTATAAACTGAATGAAAATATGTTATTAATAATAAATTATATTAATTCTTTAAAATTAATTTATCACCATAATCCTTACTATTTTACACATTATGGAAATGATATTGCCACTCGTATGTATGTACAACCTACCATCTCCATAAAGCAATGTGATCCATTCGAAATGATCGAACCTAAAAAATCATTAAAAAATTATATCCAATAAAAAATTATATTTATAAAATTAATATTTTATTTATCAGGTGAAAGAACCTTAACATTCATAATAAATCATGCATGTGAAAACAAGGAAGGATACACCCAAACAATGAATGTAATGAAATATTATTAAAAAACAGGTGGTGAAATGTTATAATGGGATCATATATGGTATTATAAATTTTTATATGACTCCATAATAAATATATACAATTTCTAAAACAATTATATTTGAGATTAAATCATGTTGAACCTAAAAGAATCTTGGGGTATGGTACATCATCTCAATTTTAATTTATTTAAGTATATTATAATGCTATAAACCTAATTTATATTGTTTGGTTTATATAGTAACCATTTGAATTGTAATGCCACGATTCATTAATAAATAAGTGAATTTTATGTTTAAATTTTATTTATTTAATCTGATTGTGTTTTACTATAAAATTACAATGTGTTAACGATTTTTACAACACAATTTAATATCATTTGGTTAAATTACATCTTCATTGTCTTTTGTATTATATGACTATTTTTTAATTTATTTTTAACTATATTATTTTCAATATTTAAATTATTTATATAAATTTAATTTTTATACACATTTTTGATTAGTTAGTTAAATATCATTTTATGGTAATGATCATTTCAAGGGGTTTTTCACAATCTCATTATAATTAGGATTTCTTATGCCTGAATTTATATTGAACGATTTTATTTAATCATTATCTAATAATTACATTTCATTTTCATATAATATGGTTATAGAATATTATTTTAAGAAATATTACTCTTCTTATAATATATAGGTACATAAAATTATTGATGAGATTATTTTAATAAAAACTAACCTCATTTATATCTTTAGTTGAAAATACATTTTCATCCAAAACCATTTTATTAAAATTAATTAAAAAATGTTTTTATCAATTTATAAATGATTAATTAAAGACATTAAACCCATTTTTTAATCTGTATAATTTAAATCCCTAGGAATATTCATTTCACTTTCCAAAAATGTTGTATATGGATTTTGCCAAAATTGTTAAAGGATCAATTATTTTAACATGTCTAGAATACACAAAATTTCATTTTTTCAAGACCACTCAATGTTTAAAATATTCCATTATAATCACCAATTGTTATTTTAACATGACAGAATTTTTTATAGATATTTTTCAATTTTAGTTTTTATAAAATAATATTTTCAATTTTTAAAGGTTTTTTCTCAAGATTTATTTGATGTATGTATTTTTGGTATTATAATTTATCAATGAAAATATCCTATTATTTTTCTTATACTCTACTGGGTATATGTGTTATTAATATCATCTTTATTATTTATATAAATTTTTGTGAATATTTTTAAATAATGATGTTATTTTCATTCACATTATTGATACATTTTTTCTTCGAAATTCCATTTAAATATTAATTTTTTTTATAAATAGATATTAAAATTATGATAAATATCCATATTATTATCATTGATTTTTTTTGTTTCTTATACCATATATATTTTTAACATAATGTTACTAAATTTAATTTAATTTTTATAAATAGGGATATATTTTAAAATCTATATTCTTTAATTAATTCATATATTTGATTAAAAGGCACATTTTCCTGAATTGAATCAATTATTAATTATGTAATGATTTTTTTGATATGATGTGATGGGTGAGGAAATAAATTCTACCACCACTCATGTCATAGGTAGTATCATGAGGCAAATCAATAATCTTTCATTAAATGGATCTCATCATGTACTTTTGAATTGCCTTCCGAAATGCCTTTAATGTAAAGGTATCATGAATCATATAATTAGGATGTATAATAAATAATAATCTATTTCATTAGGAATATCATTATTACTATCCATGAGATTTCCATAATGATATTATATTTAGATACATTTTATTCTTAGTTACTGATAAAATTTCTTGTGTCTTCCATTATAAATCAATCTCTATTATCTATTCCTTATCTATTCAGGATATTCAGGATATTTAAATTTAATTAGTGTTTAGATATTTATATTTCCATATTGAATATTCTTTATCTATGTCTTATATTCATTTTATTCATTAAGTGGAAGGTTTTTTTAACTAATTTACAACATGTTTATGATTGTTCCTTATTAATTCAATATATTCAAATTATTTAAATGGAATGCGTGTTCATTTATTTAATTTTTCATATTTATCATTCTTTATCTATTTATGAAAGTCCTATTATTTTAATTTAATGTGTTTTTTTGGATATTTACCATTACATAATTATTATTCCTCATATAATCATGATAGTAAATTTATTGATTAAATATTCTTGAAAAATAATTGATGGAATATATATAATCAAATGAAATGTAAGACTCAATTTGGTATCTAATTTACAAAGACTAAAGAGATACAAAAAATATTTGGGATGTGATCATTTGTATTTTATTACTAGGTAATAATTTAAGAAATTATATATAGGTAACCGGGGATGTAGTCACTACAATTAACCAATTATGAGTCAATCTAAATGCTTTTTTTTACATCCCTAATCTATTTTATCAAAAAGAAATTTTATTAACACATTTTATGATGTGGGATTTCAAAAAAGGTAAATTAAAATGTGTATCCTCTGATAACTAAAAAGTAATGATTTTAAGGGTAAATTTTTTTGAATGGGTGAATGTGGCACTATTATATTATAAAATATGAATATTATGTTGGATAATATACAGGACCTGAAATACCAATCTTGATCAACATGTGGAATATATTATTTAAATATCACCATTATAACCAAACCATTGAATTGAAGTGTAAAAATAAGATTAACTATATTATGAAATATATTAATATATAAGGGTCTGAATAAATTAATATTTAATTAATAATTATTATTTAATAATGATTTTTTAGTAAAACTATTTTGTTACTCAATAATATGGTTTCATCAAAAATTGATTTTATTACTTTCCGTGACAAAATATTTCAAATACATTAATGATATATTATAAAATTTAATTGATAAAAATGATATCCTATATGAATTAAACATATCAAAAATATTATAATATGTATATTTTGGATATTTTAGAAAATAGTTATTTTTTATTGAATAGTGAAAAAAATATATCTTTATATAAAAAACTAAATTTTTCAAAAAAATAATGTAATTTTAAATCCCATAATAACATTAAATATATTTCAACATAAAATTATAATTAATTATTTTTCATTAATCAAATTAATTAAAGTTGAGTAATATCTATACTAGGTTTTGGAATATATTTTTTCAGTTAAAAAAGAATTTAGATAAAAAAAGTATCACATATAGCATATTCATTTTTAATTTAAATTGTTGAACTTTAATCAATAAGATATTGATAATATGATTACATATTTAAAATCAAGAGGTCAAAATTGGGTAAATACATATTTTTTATTTTTATTCATTATGATTACTAACTATATTAAATAATTATCCCCACATTAATGGTGAATCATGTAATTATAGTTAACATTATTACGCTATGTAGTAAAAAATTTACCCTAACACTTCCCTTTATGATATATAATGAGTTTATTTTGGACATCTCAATCCAATCCTCAAATATATTGAAACACTGTGACATATTTCATTGATTCTTACCATTAAAATAATATATTAATGGATTATGAAAAATGTCATCATGATTCATTAAATAACTATAACTATTTATGAAAAGGATAAAAAAATTATTTTTAAATTATAAACTTCCATTTGAATGTTATGTGATTCTTTTTTATCTTTTTATTTTTAAATAATTTAGTAATTAGATATTTACCTTAAATTCGTATGCTTCGTTGACACAATATTTATTATTTAATATAAAAATAAATTGATTGATTTTATATATCTAAAATGTAAATAATGTTGAATGAATTAGTGTGTTAATATAATTGTTTATGTAAATTTAACATGTTAGTAGAGATTTAAATGATTTCATTCTAATTCAATTTTTATCATGCAGTTCTCGAAGACAAATTATTGAATTATTCAAAAAATTACAATAATGGTATTTAAAAAATAAATTCTATTTTATTAAATGAATATAAATTCAAAAAAAAAATTATTTTTTTCCTAGTGATCAGTATATTGTTAAAAATATTGAACATGTCCCATTTATTGTCTAATTTTACTTTTCTAGTAACTATCATTACTATTAATGAGAAAACTAATGTAATCATATTATGTGTGAAAATGGGTTAACACAGGTATAAAAGATAATATCTGGGTAAAAAATCACTGATACTTTTCTGAATATTATTTAATTAGAGGATAAAAACACATACTCATCTTATATTTAAATTATATATTTTCTTTTATTTTTATAGTTTATATTAATTTATATTATATAAATTTGTTTTGAAATTCCCAAAGTTCCCCTCCAATCAATTATAAAAGGGAACCTCCTCTCATCCTTTATTGAAAATTAAGATGCCTTTCGTTACATAAAATCACTACCAAAATACCATCCTTGAATCCATTTATTTTTCTTTCATTACTAGTTATGATTATAATAACATATTAGGATGTATTTTTCTAGTAAAGATAGATAGGTTTTTAGAAAAAGTGGTTTCACAATTAACCCATCGTTGTTTATATACTTATTCTTCTAAATCCTTATAATATTATTTTGTAATTTCAAAATAATACGATATGTATCTAACATTAACAAACATGTTATTATTTTAATTGAATGACCTACAACCATCTCCTATCCATCCAATGGTAAATAAAACCACGATTCATATGTATGATGGACTACCTCCTCATAAACCAATATAATTCGTCATCCATCATCTCATATAACAACTATTTATGATAATTAATTTAATATATATTTATCATACTCTTGATATCTGATTTTTATTTAAATTTAATATATAATATAATTTCGTACCATTATATTCATTGAATTATTATAACATCATCCATCTATTCATGTGGACTACCACCCGTGTGAAGTGGCGACTTTCCCTTTTCATTGCCACATGTAATAGAGTATATATAAAAGTGTATTTAAATAAATAATATTTTCTAATTTCCATTATGGAATTATAAATTGACACATAAATTTTTTTCTATCATTATCGTGGAAATATTAAAACGTTACTCATGAGCATGTACATCCTACACTCTCCATGATTGTAATGTAGTTCAGTTTTCATAACCCGGTTTTATGGTCAGTTTTCATAGTAAAATTGATGTTTAAAAAATTTAATTATATAATATTTATTATTATGTATATTTTGAAACAATGAATTCTTTTACCATATTCAACTATCCAAATTCATTTTTGGATTTTAGGATTACTATAATTAAAGAATCTAATATGGTATAAAATGAATAAGTAATTGAATATAACATGATATTAACTAAAATAAAAGTTATAATAAAATTAAAAAAAAGGCACATAATAATGGTAATCATATTAATATTTTGATTATTTTGGATAATATTAAACATACTTGATGAGTAATAGTGAATGTAATATACATTCCCAAAATAAATATTTTTAATATTCCCTCTAAAGTCTTTCACTTCCATATCCATGTTATTCTAAATGTTTTAAATAAATATTTATCATTTCACAATGTATTCTTAAGATAAATATTTATCATATTTTAATTTATTTTTCAAAAATAATGATGGATATTTTTAGTGTTCTTTTCAAGGGACACATTACATAAATTTTTTATGTTTAATAGATTTAATTATTTATTTAAAACATCACCCTCTTCCATTATAATTTTTATAAAAACACTTTTGTGTACCTATACAGTCATAGATGAATTCTAAATGAAAATTTATGTTTCTTTTCACAATATTTCAAATATTTTAAAAGGAATATTTTTATATATTTCAAAAAAATCCTTTTGAATTTAGTTAGAAAATAAAATCAAAGAATGCTTTATTTTAACCTATATTGTGTTTGAGGCTTTTATTTTCATCTCAGCCATTTTTTATTACTTTTTAGGTTCATTTTTTTATCCAAGAGACCCATATTTGACTTTTTAATATATGTTTTCGAAAAATGTTTTAAATGGAATTGATATTTTTAAATACCAAAATATATTTCGTACTAATGTATGTGATATCTTTAAACCACCCTATTGATTAGTTTAAAACAATTACCTCTCTATATCAAATACTCTCTCCGTATTTATAATGTTATATAATGCTACAAAATTATTTCCATATATCTCTATAATTTATATATATCTTATTATCCCATCCTTTTACATGGTTATACATGCAATGTATTAATTTCATAAATGATTTATTTATTTCATTTTCATTGATTATGGATGGAGGAATGATTTTGAAACCAATTTTTTCTATATATAAATCTTATTTTTATGCCTTATGATTTATTTCCTTTCATGGATCGTATAAAAATTAACATGTTATAATGGTTGTGACCATATTGTGCTCTAATGTAATATAATTATATTTTTATCACCTGAGATGTTATTTATGGGATTAGGGAGTAAACATAATCCACTATTGGACATTATCCACCAAATTATGTTTCCTTAAAATTCATCCTTGACATATTCTCATGTCATGATATTTGATAGTAGAACATATCCTTTGTTTCTAGGATCATGATATACCATGTTCATTATGTCTTTCTCCCACATGATTACTCAAGAGCATATGTTTAATGGAAAGTATATTAAACTTTATATGGTTGAAATTTATAACATGATTTGAAAAATATCTCAGGTGTTTTTCATGATTACAATGGAATAATTTTTTACTTTTATATATTCATTATGATTTCATATGAAATTTTATATGAAAATATTTTTGTCGAAATGTTTTTTTCATAGTTGTTAAAACGTTTATTTTTTCAAAAAGATTAATTTCCAAAAAAGAAAATATTTTACCTAAATTAAACACCTACTTGGATTCAGTTATTTTTTATATGATCATTATAGAGATTTTATTCAGATCCCGTATTTATAAAATCCTTTCATAGGATTTATAGATTGGTAAGAATAAGTAATATTTCAAGTTTTAAGTCATGAATATTATTGATAGAATAAACCACCCAAGAGATCGTATGTTTGATTTGTTGACAATAGTTGTTTTCTTAAAATTGTGTTTTACATTAGAAGAGAGCTTGATATTTATATATATTTGTTTCACATCATGAGGAGATCCATATATAGTGATTGGTTATAAATCTAGATATGGTGGATATTTTTTATAAAAAAGTGTATATATTTTAAACTATTGGTATCATGTATGATGTATAAGATTACATGGATTAATTTAGAGAAAAATATAACCATTTTTGTGATGAAATAAAATCATGGTAAAACACTAATAACAAGGCCATAATAAAATCCCACCGATGATTAAATAAAAGATATTTAAGAATCAATTAGGAACAATTTAAACTATTTTAATAAAGAATATTTAATCATAGAATGTAAGGTGTTGGTAATTAATGATATTATTCTTTCATCACATTAAATTCATAGTAGTATCAAAGTACATTCCATTGAATCAACATACTCCACCATATGGGATCTCAGTTATGAATTACTAAATATGTATACATTCTATATGATATTAAAAAATGTGATTTAATTGTGAATAATGTAATGTGGAGTATAAATTTATAGATAATGAATGTGAAGATCATGTTATAGTATTTTCTAATAGAAAGTAAGATATTGTAATGAAAAAACTATGGGATGAATCCACCACATAGTGAGAAACTATGAAAAATTAATTTGGATAAATAATGATGTGGTTTTCAAGTATCACAAAAATATCGTATGTTCATTCATAAACTATTTGAATGGTGAGAATATTTATTCCACATCATTGTGGTTGGTTCATGAAAGACATGCTTTTGTTAAAATTTAGAAATTATTGATTGATTGGGGAATTATGCATTCAAAATATAAAAAAGGGCATTGTAACATCATGTATTCAATATCAAAGTATATTCATGGAGATTTTAAGGACCATGTTGTGATATTTTGATGATTTTGAAATGTAATATTTTTCATATATTTTTTAATATGATGATTGAAAATGGATCACCCCATAATAGGGAAAGCACAAAAAATGGAAGAGAAATGAAAGTACATCGCTTCATAATAAAATATCATGCAATGGGATATGCTAGTCTCTAGATGCGCCTAAAGATTTAGATTGAACCTAAAAATATAAAGATTCCTCTTGAGATTTATATAAATGAATTTATTTAAATATATAAATTTTACTACATTTAAATATATGGGAAACATGAAAAATCAAGTTGAATCACTTGAAGAAAAATTATCCCAACAATAAATGAAAGGATATGATATTTAAAGACACTATAGATACTATTCATTATATTTCTTGATAAAATGAGTGGGGAAATATTTAATATCAGGTTTTATAATGAAAAAATAAATAGACTTTTATATTTAGTTTTAAATATGTAAAAATTAGAGATACAAAGAATGATGTTCCACTAATCATAACTTATTATATTTATGAAAGAAGGATTTAAAAAGTTGATGATTTATTTATAATGAAATTTTTAGTTGGTTGAAGAGTTTATTGAGAAGTAAAATGAGAATAAAATAATTTTTTAATTTTCAATATCTTAGGGTGTTAGTGGCTATTGGAATTACATTGTGGAAGGAAAAGAATTAAATCACTGATAAAAAATCAATCTCATATTTTTATTGAGGAATAAAACAACTAATAAACTTATTATTAAAGATTTTATCTGGTTAGAATGGTGAAATTGTGTCAAAAATATATTATAATATGATAGAGACATTCATATATATAAACTATTGATTTGTTCCTTATGTTTATAAACTAACATTTCCTTTGTATATGAATTACAAAGATGAGAATTAGTGTGTTTGGTCCCCTTGGTCTATATTGAATTTTTAAAATACAGTGTAAGTGAACTACAACTTAGTATAGTTTTTCCATCATTTAAAATATTGAATCCATCAAACATTGTGTGATAGTGGATTCTGGGACACCATCACAACATTCTGTGTATTTGAAAGGCCAAAACAACCCTCCTATATTTTTCCTATAAATCATAGTTTGCATAGTGGCTTCGATACTAAAGGATTATTCATAGATATAAATATATAATTATTATAATACTTAAATAAATTTCTTCATTACTTTCATATCAATGATCGTTCCATGTTTATGACTTTTTGGAGTTATAACACATCATTAACTAGTAAAGACAATCAATATATAAAAAATATCTATAGTAATTATTCAAAATATACTATAATATTCTTCCACATATGCTGTCATTCTAGTGATATTTTATGTAACACATTCCACTTTTACATTGGGAGTGGAAAATATATGAATGGGAGAGATAAAATTTTATAGAATAAAAATTTTTAACTGAAGTTGTCAAAGAATTAACACGGAATTAATAATATGGAGGTAATAAATAATCATAATAATTACATAATCAAATGAAGCTATGAGATTTATATATCCATGAAATTAAATAGAAAAATAGATAAATAAAATTTCAATCCACATACTAATATAAATCATAATATCCAACATAAAACACATGTTTTCATGTCCATGTATAGTGTAATTATTATTATATAGGGAGTGGTGTACCCAAAAAAACAAGTTTTTTTCTCTCTTGAGAGTCCTCGATGCATTGAAGTGAAATATAATTTTTCCACCATATGTCACCAGATTAATTCAAACAAAATTAACACATTATAAAATGAACAATTCAACATATATACATATAAAGATAACAGGAATATAAAACATGAATACATAATCAATGATGTATATAAATTTTTAATACATAATATAACTACAACACTAGTATAATATAATGAAGAACATAAATATATCCCCAATTAAATAATCATTTTAGGTAATTATCATCTGATACAGATTATTTAAACTATGTTCAGACCATATCGAATAATTTTTATAAGGTTATTTAAATGATATAGTAATTAGACCATAATCAATTCATTAAAAGAAGGTTGGTGGTTGGAAAATAACCTAACCCTATTGTAATAACAAAAACATATTAGGATGTTTGAATAAATTAAAAAAATACATGAAAATTAATGCTTGAATGATACTTTCCAAGAAGGGACTAGGAAATGGTTAGTATGATATAATTAATTATGTCTTCCTAATTATAAATAAATATATAGTATAATATAAATCATTATTTATAACTCACATGACTGGAAATATATTTGAATATATAAAATAATGATGAAGTGAAAACATAACCAAGATTTTATAAAACATTTTAATCATTAAGGTAATATAAAAATATTCATGTCACTTTTATATACAAATTATCAAAAAGCTAATGTCATATCTTTTGAAAAAAATTATTTTAAAAAAACCTTTAATTATGGGTCCTTGAAAATACATATATTTTATCTTGTAGAATTTTGGTGAGGAAGAAAAACCATATGAATGAGAAAGAAAAATACCACTTTTCAAAAGTTCAAAAACAAAATGTACAAAACCCACATAATTAAATGATTTCCATAACATTAATATATATATATAATTATTTTTCCCTATTTATCTTTATAAATGTACATATAATAATATTTTATGGTGGAAAACTCAAACATGGATGAATAATGGTTAGGATGAAACAATATAACTCATATAAATGAGACATTAGTTATCAATATATGAAATGAGTAACATACTTCTTGACATAAAAAACTATTTTAAAAAATAGTTTATCTGTTATAGGATTTTATATGAATAAAAATACATATATATGAAAATAGAATAATTTACCAAGCTTATAGAAAATAAATTTATAATTAATTGTCATGACACAATGATTTAAAATTTAGTTACTAAAAATAATTTAAACTAGGGTAAATAATAAGATAGATTCATCATGATTCATTTGACGAAATTAGGATTGGGATTTCCAATGAAAACAATATATGATTAAGATACATTTTTGGGAATTGAATCAACAAAATAATGTAAAATATAGTTTATAAAATAAATTTGTCTCAAGGAATTAATTATTGAGATAAATATCCCTTATAGATTTTGTAATATATCAATCAAACACCATTGAATTAAAGATAATTTAATATTAATTTAAATACTATTATTGAAATATATTTCATAATATTATATCGATTTTTTATTCATAAACCACATTAATTATATTAGGTTCATACTACCAAAGATATCACAAAAGAGGGAATTTGAGACCAAAACCATTTCTTCGACCAAGATTCATTTTATAAATGCATTGTATTTCCTACATAATTAAATTTATTCCATTATATACATATTAAAGAACCATATTCATATCTATAACTATTTATAATCCCCAATAACAATAATTATAAACATATACATTTGTATTTATTATTTTTAACCAATTTTCAACACCGGTTGTAAGTAACCAATATAACTTCTAAATAGTTTTAAAAAAATGGTGTTTTTTATATTCTATTTCAACATTATGACACAAAAATATTATAAAATTTACTATAATATATTTTCGATAATATTTTATATTTATATGATAAATTTTCATTGAAGTATTTTCAGAATCATTGATGTGGAAATCAGTAGGGAGAATGTTTTGTGGATATTTAATTTATAAATGTTAATTTATTAATTTATAATTTAAATTTTGATATATACATAAAAGAACCGTTTTTTTAATTTTTATATAATATTTTAGTACTAAATATGTATACATAAGAAACAATTATATAAATTCATGGTATTGTTCATGTTAGTTGTTAAACCAACACAAAAAATAAGCAAACATGGCTTATTAGTGAATATGATTGTTTTACTAGAAATTTAATTATAAATGAAATCCAATGATCCAATTTAGTTTTTATTAGTTTGATATTTCATAAATTTATAATATATATAAAGAAAATATAATTTATATAATATAATTACATAGAAACAAGTCATCATTGTTTTCTTTGTTCCATAGTTTTTAGTGATCGAATAAATGATAAAAATTTATTGATACAATAATTAATAGATTCGTAAAATTAACAGATCCAAAATATTAAACTATCAAAAAATCATGTTTATCCTTTAATTTCATCCTTATGTCATGGCATGTATATATGTGATTAAAAAACAGAATATAATGATCCATTGAGGTAGTAGTCTCCCAATATGCATGGATGATGATTTGGTTTACATAGAATGAAAGGATTCTGTATTATAGTTTATAGTTTCAGAATAGAAATATGAGATAAATATAATAATTACTTGTTAGATTCCCCATTTATACATGTTAAGAGATGTATGAAAATGAATCATGTTGCATTATGGAGGTGGTAATCTTCACAACACATGAATGAAGGTTTAGTTATACATAATATAAAAGAGATAGGGTGGTTAATGGCTGTGAATTCATTATAATAACATACCAGTATTCTAATGGTACTTATATTGTCATTTTATGTCAGTGTAATGGAATATTTTAAAGAATATGTGTACATGAATACAGAGAAATAATAATTTATTTGTCAGAAAGATGTTCCTCACTTTTTTGATTATATCATTTTTAAAGTGGATTAAATATTTCAGGATTGTATTTTGATAATAATAGAACCTATTTATGGTGGGTATGAATTTTAAGGAGAGTATAGAGATTTTTTTTTGAAATATGTTGTTTATTCATTGAGTGATCGTGATGATAGTAGAATACCTTTTACAAGTGAAAAAGGATTCATATTTTCTAAATTCCCAATACATTTTAACAATGTGTTGTCATTGTAAATAGAATAGGATCCCAATTAATAAATAAAGGATGTAATAATATATATGGTTGATAAAAACCACATTTAAACAATTATAGACACATTTAATTCATATTTCTAGGCCTTTTACCATTAAATTATAACTTTTTTCACTATAGTTGTTACTATGGTGACTAGTTTTTACTTATTTAAATTTATCATTATTTATAAAAATAATTCTTTTGTATCAAAAAACATGGATGTACTGATTCCAAACATTCAGTTCATTTTACCCTATTCAATATCCAAAATTTATTGAAATTGATTTTCAAATAATAAATACATATTGAGTTGAAATTACTTTTGTAAAAAATATCACATAAGTTCTAAGATGAAAAATATATGCATTATTTAAAATATAATATTTAGAACATATTTTGGACCAATAAAACATATATTTATGAATAAAATATTTCAGATAGATTTTTATGTCATGAATATAAACTAATAGTGTCATTAAATAATTGTATTTGTAAAAATGATATATTTCGATATTGAACTCAAAAGTAATCTATCTAGAAATTTTTTAAATAATTCATTAAAAGAAAATATGTTTATTATACGCCTAGAAAGAAATATCATTCTTCAAATTCAAATTGAATGATATTAAATTAATATTTTTTATAATCATAAAATATAATGAAAAAGTTATTAGAAAATAATAATTTCAAATATTAACTATTATTATTCTTACTTCATATCATTTACCAATGAAATTGATGTTAAAAAATTATTAATATCATATATAATTTATTATAATTAAAAATTTTCTTCATGAAATGTGAATTTAAATCACATTAAAAGGAAATTTTAAGAAAAATATGTTTCAATAAAATGTTCTAATCAGTCATTTTTTTGTAAACTAATTCAATTTCATTCATATTAATTGTATATTTTTTATTATTTATAAATATAAATCATAAATTGTTACTCCTACATAATTTATGTGGTAATTTTAAATTTTATATAAATATATATTGCTGTCTTTTTTATTTCAATGTTGTGTGTGGAGAAAGGTATAAATCACATTTGGATCATGTAAAGGATTTCATTTGTTAAAATATTAAGGTATTATATTCTCCCAACAGATATAAACAGTATCATAACAATATTAATTTTCATATAAAATTTATCAAATGGTATCCATATTGTATAAATAGGTTGAGTTTTAAATGTTACTAACATAGGTTTGTCTATGAGTCAAACATATAGGTATATAAATATATTCAGTTTATTTCTAACCATTTGATAAAAATACCTCCCATAGTTGGGTGTGAATAAATGTTGTTTATCCCTATGACTTTATAGTTAAAAAATAAGTGAAATATTTTTTAATGATTTTATGGAATACGATTCCCTATTTCTAAAATTAGTAGTCATATACATGTATATCCATATCAAACACATCCATATCACACCCCACATTCAACTTCAACTTGCCATTGTTGGTGGGAAGTTGAGGTCAAATGATGAAGATGAAAAAGAATGCTCCTCCTTATATGGATTATAGAGAAATATGGTTAGATAACTTATGGCCCTTACTAGAGTAGACACATCCAACACACAATCCTATAACCTCTCCATAAATTTCCCTTTACATTGTTTCCAACCTCAAAAAATAACCACCCACCTCTTTAGTCATGAATTACATAAGTCTATACACCACCCACTCCATAAAGAACACCCAATGGAAGGTTTTGGGGGATGGTTTGCCAACCATGATCATCTAGGGTAGATATTCGTGTTTCTATACAGGGCCTTCTAAGACCGTAACTATTTCCCACACACACTCCATGGACTCATGTGATTTAAGGATTCATAACAGATTCTATAACTACTCCGTACCTCAGGTGGATAGTGTGGCCTCTCCCTTTTCCACCCCATTTTCATGTCATGATGCACTAGAGGTGGTGTTTTAGGATTTTAATCATCTTCCACCATTAGGATATTAATTTAAATTTTTTTATAAATATAGATCCATTAATTTGGTGAAAGTGCATTAATAGATCATGATAAAGGTGATTCTTTATTATATATTATAATTATAAATACATTTACATCTCTCTACCACATTTATTGGATATTTTCAACACCCCTGTCGAGTTTTCAATAAAGAATGTGTTATGGGATATCTAACAATGATACATTGAATTTGGAGTCAATGTTTGAATAGGCAAAACATTATTTGAATCACAAAAATCTAATCTAGTTGAAGAAAAAATGTCAATATTTTCCAAAACTACAACATGAGATATAATAATCATACTATTAGATTTTTTATAATAAAATTGGGTAGCAATTTAATACTCATTGAAAATATCCTAAATAAATTAGGGTGGCTAAAATAATAATCCAATAATTCATATATTACTCTTCAGTATAAGATAGGAGTATTTTTAACACATAATTTTGATGATATGATTTTAATAATAAGTGTTGCATAATAATTCCCTTGTTTTTTTATCAAATATCAGAATGATTTTATTCATATGTTTCATCCATATAGTTTTTATTCAAACTATCACTCTGAAATAAACATATATCAACCATTTCACAACACTAATTATTCTAGGATCAACATAGGTTAAATTGAGTTTGGGTTTTAATATAATTATTGTTAAAATCCCTTGATGTAAATTAGAAATAAATCCATTATAGTGGTTTAAAAAGTCTATATGATCAATTATACCATGTCCCCTTGAAGTGGAAACTACATGTCCAGTCTTTCCACTTTGTCACACACTAGGTGATGATCTAGTTAATACCCAATCCTTCCATTTTAGGGTTATTAATCCCATTAACATCTATTCAAGAGCCTATATCTATTTTTAGTACCCATACATGGAACAAATTTATTAGAGGGATACAAAATCATTATATTAGAAAAACATTAGGATGTCATCCTATACTTAGTATTATTCCACGTATTTTCAAAAAAGTACTTTTATTCTAATACCAAGCTAAAATTTCATTTATTTCCTTAATATTAAATTATTTACTTCAATAATGGGTTATCTATATAAATAAAATTATTATCACCCATAAATTATCAACCCTTAAATTTTCCTTAATAAACATCATGATCTCAAAAGCTATGTACTCCCTACTCTGTTACCAAATGTGATAGCTCAAGACCGTGGCCCTTTTTTGTATACCGAAAAAACATACTCATCATACTATATTTGATAGTAGCTATATATTTTAATATATAATTGTCTAATAATTATGAGACTTTATAAAATTTTTTTGTTATGTATATCACAAAAGTCAATTCACTTTTTACTAATTAAGGAGTTTAGAACATCATTATAAAAAAAATCTTATAATTAGATTAGTAATTAATTACTATATTTTATGTGTTTATAATATCTCAAATAATTCATCGAAACATGATATCCACCAATTCTTATCAGGTTTAAATCCTTTCTATATAACCTGGGGAATGAGAAATATTAGAAGGGATGATCTCAACTACTTATTAATGGAAATTTAAAATTGAATACGTCAAATCATAATAATGGAATTAATATTATGTTGGGAATCATTAATAATGATAATTAAGGGAAAACATAAATCTATGGGAATTTTATGTGAATGATAATAAATGAAAGTGAGGATAATAGTATTTACTAATCACATTTTGATGGACCACATAATGTTGAGCATAAAAAACATCTAATCAAGGCATTATTCAAGTACATATTACTTATATGGGTATAGGAAAAATCCAAAAATCCTATTTTTTTCCTGTGAGACATATAGATGAATAAATGTGCTTTATTCTATCGAGATTCACCCATAAATTCATTAATACTACTACATTCATCATTTGGTAAGATTAATAAATAAGAAATTAAAATAATTATTTGTATTGTTCTAATAAGAATTTTTAATTTCAATATAACCCATACTATAAATACAAAATTTCAAAATGTAATTAAACTAACATACCTATCAACAATCCTCTAAAATTTCAATACATCCCCATCCAATAAATTACCTATCTCTCTATGTGAACACCCCCAATCCAAATTATCTATGCTTTGATATTCAAAATCTAATGAGTAGTTAGTGTATGATTAATTCAATGCAAGATTAAATCAATCATAATCCATCCATAGAATAAAATGGGTTGGATGAAAAATATAATTTCCCCAATGTAATAAATGAGACATAGATGGTTATAGATAGGGATGAAAAAAACATTGTAAAAGAATTCCTGAATGATATCACCCAATAAGAGATGAAAAATTGGATTTATTGGTATCACGAGTTCTATCCATAAAAAGATAACTATATGAATATATATTATATTTTAAATCATTAACCAAAAATCCTAAGAGTAAAATTAATTTTTATTATTAAAATGGATATTATGTGAAATCATATATTCTATTTTTAAAAAAGTTTTTATCATTGAGTAAAAATATAAACATACGTGTCACATCTAAATAAAATATTTAAAAAAGGTGAAGTTTATGTTTTGAAAAACATAAAATTTTAAAAATAATCTCCAATAAAATATCCCTAAAAATTAATAAATTTTATCTTTCATATATGAGGATAAGAATAAAAATATAAATGATTAAGGGAAACCACTTTTTTATTATTTAAAAAAGTCCCTTGTTTGAAAATCAAACTATTACAAGAGTTTAAAAAAATTAATTTATGTGGAAATATATTTTTCCCAAATGTGGATCCAATGTTACAATATAATAAAATATTATTATGGGTGATCCCAATCAATTGATTATGATTTTCTTGATGAAACAATATAAATCATGTAAAGGAGACTTGATTTTTGAATTTACCTAATGAGAAACATAATACATAATGTAAGATATTCTTCAAAAAGTACTTTTGTGGTTTTAAAGAAAATAAATAATTTTCCAAATAATATAATAAAATTTTATAACATTATAAACATATACAAAATATGTATAATATAACTTATCATAACTAAATAAATAAAAATTTAGTTACCAAAAAGCCTTATAACTTCTGTAACCACTAAGTCTAATGAATTTTCATAAAAATCAAATTAATTTTCATAGTATTTCCCATGAATGAAAAATTTAGTGATTAATATGAATCCATGATATCATAATTAACTAGTCATATAAAAATATTCCATAAAATAAACATGATTGAATGAATTAAATTTAGAGAAAAAGAACCCTTGTGGTATGAGGGATGTTTATATCAAAACTCCATGAAATAATGGTCATGTAATTGAACATAAAATTCAATGATTAAAGGATAATTAGTTATATAAATTATCATATATTAGTTTTATATAAAAAATTAATGTGAATTAGTGTATAACACCGAACATTTATCAAAGAGATAAATTTGCGATGAAAACACTTACCTCATCCCTGATTTATTCAGTACTTGCTTGAAATTTCCAGAATAATTAAAATTAATATCATTAAATCAATAACCAAGAATATAATTAATATATATAACCATTAATATTTTTACTTTTTAATAATTCTATACATGCATAATTATACTTATATATATATTAGTTTCCTTTTACCTATTTTTAAAAACTGGGTGTAGGTAACTATTATCACTTTGACATAGTTTCATAAAAAGAGTGTTGATATCTATTAATTTTCAATTTTACATCATTATTAAAAAATATATGGTATAGTAAAATAGAATACAATTTATTTTATAAATATATAACTTCATTTACTAGTTTTTTTGTTACGAATAATAAAGATGATCTCAATGATGACCCTGTTTTAGTGATTAATAATAATAAAACAATGATTCATTAACTAATGACTTGAATATTTTTTAAAAAAATAACAGAACCAAAAATAATATATTATTTTCATATTTATATTATACTATATCTATAAATAATTTCATGTAATCGTAAATGATAATAATGAACAATTTTGTTCTAGTTTGTGGTTAAAAATACACAAGTATGAACTTATAATCGTTATTCGATTTTAAAAGGTAGCTTAGTTGAAATATCACTATAATAATAGTATAAGGATCTTATATAGTTTATATTAATGTGATATATTATAATAATAATGATTTAAAAATATGGTATAATTTATATATACTCAATACATATAAATAATGTATCATTTTCCTCTAATTATGATCATTCTAAAAGATTGAAATAATGGTAATCATTTACTAGTCATATTATTAGTAGATTCTCCAAATTGACATAACATAAATATAATGATATCATAAAATCATATTCAACAATCATACCCATCCTCAAATTTGTCGAAGAAAGGTAGTACTTAAAAAATAGAGTACAAATTTTTATGGTGGTTGTAGTCTCCACGTATACAGATATGATGATATTATTTTCATAGAACAAGAGGGAGGATTTATATGGTACTTTTTTTTAGAATCATAAAAAATATTTTAATATAACAATTAATAATTAAATTTATTTTTAGATATTATATTAGGGTAATTTATGTTAAACAAATATTGTTTCTTTGTAATAGTGGAAGTCTTCACAAAGCCTGAATATTGATATTACTTTTCATTATATAAAAGGGAATGGTGGTCAGTTCATGTAATATCATAAAAATAAAATAATAATATATTATTGGTATATATTTCATAATTTTAATTTTGTTTTTATGTAATTTTAGAAAATATTTTTGAACATAAATAATTAAATTTGAATAGACAAGTTAGAATGTTATACCTCACTTCATTGATTATATCCTTTGCAATGTGGGTTGAGCCTTGGGGGATGGGTCTTTGTGAAGATGAAACCCTATTAAGGGTGAATATAAATATGAATATTATTTTTGGGAATATTTTTGTCCATACTATGTTAATTGGGATGTGATAGGATGGGAGGAGTGTATAATCCCATGTATAAGTGAAAACGGTTGGCATTTACGTAAATTCTAAAAAATGAATAATGTATAGTTAATCTCAAAGAAAATTGCCCAAAAAGTGGGAATATATATTTTATGGATATAAGGTTGATCCAAACCTCATACACTCAATTTTAGACAAGTTTTTATCATCATCCATTTCCATTAACCCTATAATTATTACTTTTACTAATTTAACTTTAACCATAGTAATTAGTTTTTACATAAAATAACATATCAATTTTTTGTAAAAATAAAATGTTCTACAATATAAAATTTATCCCTAATAAATAAAAAATTATAAAACAAAATTTTGGATTCATTTTTCATAATATGTAAAAATTAATTTTAAAATAATTAATTTTAAATATATTAAATAAATTTTAGATAAAAACGTTACTTATGTACATAAATGTAAAATATTTTTTTATAAATTATAAATATTATTTTATATCTATAATGTTTTGTATTTAATATATATAATTTAATGAAAATGATATACCAAGTTTTTATAGAATACATATATTGAAATAACGACATTAAATCATTGTATTTGTATAAAAGATATTTTACACAATCCACCTTAAAATTAATCTTTCCCAAAAATTGCCAGATATTCATTCTAATATTATATTTTTATTCAATTTTCAAAAATTATGTTCAATTTTAAAATTAAAATTTAAAACATTATAAATTCAACTTTTGAATAAAATCAAAAATATAATAAAAATTGTTCCATTGGAAAATTACATTTAAAAAAATTAAAATCTAAAATTATTAAATAATAAAATTTACTAAATAAATTAGATTATATTTATTATTAATATAAAAAATCAATTTTAATCATTCATTTCATAGAACAGAAACTAATTACTTGTTGAAATGAAATTTTATAAAAATAATTTTGAAAAAATTGATTTTGGTCATTTTTTTGTAAAATAATTGAATTTATTTCTTATTAAAAGTTCCCATATTTTTGTAAAAATTTAATTAATAAATATTGTAATCATATTATTATTTAATGTTTATACAGAATAGTTTTATAAAAATATATCATGATTTTATGGTAGTTTGATGTTTTATACGTAAAAAACTATCAATTTTTTGAGCTCATTTAAAGGATGTAATTTACAAAAATATCAACGTTTTATGGTGTATTGTAATTCTTATTAGTTCTTTTTGTTGAACCATTTAAAATCTATAATCGATAGTTAAATTCCAACCTTGATATGTGCATGATATTTAGTGTGATCATAAAGGAGATATAATGAGATTGAATATGTTCATTCCAATAAGGGAATATGATCTATAGAGAAAAATGGACATCAATATAAAATATTGTTGTAGTGTTAATGATAATTAAACCCCCATAGAGTGCTTACATTCAATCTAGTCCTAAAAATATGAATCTAGAATATTTTATTTTTTAGTAAATTGTTTTTCTTTTTTTAATGCATGGGTTGAAAATGTATTTACCCAAATCTTGCATGGGATAGAGAAAAGTTTATATCTCTATATTTTCCCTATGCATACTCTTGTTTTTCTTTCCCACTAGGAATGCATTTTAAATATGAATTTAAAAAAAATTGTAAAATTATAAATCCTAATTAAATAATAAATTTTAATAAAATTAATGACAAATACCATCTAGGTCATTATATGTTTCAAAATTATCCCAAGTATTCTGCTTTCGACACATCGAATATAATCAAACCTATTCATCAGAAAAAGGGTGTGTTATTTTTACCTCATTATAATACCTCATTAAAAATTTTCATGAGATACATTTCCATTATAGAAATGAATGTAAATTATAATAATACATTTATACTCACAACACATTACACAAAAAAATGAAATCATATTTTTCCCCACTAATGTATCATTATAATTGGAATATTTGAATCTCTACTCAAGAATGTGAGATGGTTTAGGTTGATATTTCTTAAACATGGAGTCTTGAAACACATTATAAATGAAATTAATTTTATGTGATAAAACTCTAATGTATTTTACATTCCCGTGATTTTAAATATTCTATAATGGTTTGATGTTACTCATAATTACCATACCATTGTTTCACAATATTCTATCCCTTAGTTTAAGAAATACATTTAGAAACACATCATCACTCATTATAAATTTATATAGTTACAAAAGGTAATCTAAATAAGATTAATATATATTCTATGTAATTTTTAATTTCATATTAATTGGTTGAATATTATTGATTTTATTTGACACAATTCCCAGTTTCACTAATGAGTATTCTCCATCTTTATCCCAACATAAAGGGGATAGTCATAGAACACCATAAAAAGCATCAAAATTAGATATCAAATATGGGAAGTTTTTTTATTTGATAATTTGAATTATAATATTTAGTTCTCCCAAGATCAATTGAAATCTAAAATGTGATAAATAAGAAAATATTAATGAATATTAAAAACTCTTTCAGTATAAACATTTTTCTGGTGCAAATATATCCTGTCAAGAAATAAAAATGATTCCATGGACTCCTAAATACCATTATATAACTATGATGTTTAATACGGGTCTTTATGATTAATAATAAATGATGAAAATATTTTTCATTTTACAATATTATGCTTGTATATTTTCCTGAGATCCTAAAAATTAATATTTACATTGTTATGGATAAATTTATCAAATCTCATTATCTTATACTAAATCACTTATCTTTTAGTATATTGATGAGTTTATAAAAAAAATTAAACAAAAAAACCATTAAAATCTATTCATACATTCATATGTAATTGGGTAATGGTTGAAAAATACTAGTTGGCTTTTAATATAATAGTTTATACTTAAGAAAATTAAGGCCTTGACACTGAAAATTTAAAATTTTAATATTTAATATAGAACACATATATTCATGTATAACATTATAAGAAACCTTTTGTCTACCTATATATACATTCCACTAAGAGAAATGTTATTGCATTTTAACTATGAACATTAATTTAGGAGGGATAATAAAATGTTCGTAATTCTAAAGATATTATATAAAGAAATAGATCATTCATCCAAACCATCCCACCAGTTTAAATTCCACTAATATATTTTTATCCATGATTCAATTAGTTCTATTAAAAAATAATATGTAGGTGAATGGGGTAAATTTTCATATTGAAAAAATAAAAACAAATCCCTCTATGGTTTCTAAATTAAAATCTAAATATTACACATTAACTGTCATTCATTACTATAATCCATAAATATTTATCCTATAAACTGTCTACTATGATCTGAAATGAAAAAATATATCATCCCTAAAGATTATAAATGAGATTTAAATAAAAAATTTATGATATTATGCATATAACCCATATTTTAGATTTAAATAATATCTTGAAAATATTAAACAAATATACATTTAATCAGTAAAAAAACTATCAACAGATAAATTGTATTTCAAATAATTTTTAGAATTACGAAAAAACTATTTTTTCAATATCATGGTTTAGGTTATAATTATCAGGTCGATGTAATTGGAAATAATTATTTTCCATGATTTGATTATTTGCTATATATACATAGCAAAAACATATAATTAAAAAATCAAATTAAAAAATATTACATAATCTATAATTTAAAAAATTAAAATTAGGAGAAACTTGAATCATTTTTTAATATCATATTTTTTGATATCTCTAATTCATTATAAAATTTATCCCTTGTGAGTATGATTTTCTCCTGGTAATTAAAATTTGTATAATTATTTCAAAAATAAATGATAGTATCCTTCCCAACCATGGATGATATATATATCAATGTAAATTTTTCTTATTACCTTAAATAAGAAACATTGATATTTTCTAGAAAACAATTCCTTTTTAGTTTGAAACCACATTCCCGGAAAATATCAATTTTTAGATCTAAACATTTCACAAGGTTTATTTGGAATACAAGTGATGATCACTAAATTTTCTCATCAAAAAGTGATTTTCATGATCAATAAGAAACTTTTATTAAAAAAATGGTCCATAAACACAATGATGAATGTTTTAGGATATTTACATAAGATTTGTTTTTATTAATGTTTTGATGACATCACGAGAATTCATTAAACTAAATGTAATCATCATATAGTCGAAATTCTTAAATGTACATCGACAAATTACCATCATGGTTGTCCAATACCGAAACACTCAATTGATGTTACTTATGAATAATTTCATTTTAAAAAAATTACACCTCTTTCAATTAAAAAATGAAAAAATATTAGTTAGATGCTAATTATTCATAAAGCTCACCAGGTTATGATTCTAATAATCAATGTGAATATGAAAAATCTATCTATTTTCCTCATCAATACCAAATTATATACCCAAGGGGACATAGTCATAGTAATATATGTTTTACCCAAAATATCATCAAGAAAAAAATTAATCCACTTAACATAATTAGATCCATATGATTCAAAGGTAATGATAAAATAGTTTTACATCAAGGAAGATAAATAAATATATATGAAATTGTTTTTATGAAATTCTATATAAGCTATCAAGAAGTTATTCTTAAAAAATAATGATCATAAATGGAAGTTATTTTCCTAAATTCCCTACTCACTTTTCCATATAAAAATATTATATATAATAAGATACATAACCAACCACCAGGAAAATCACACTACCACTTATGGAATGGGAATCCCATTTCCCTTAAAACCTATGAGAATATCTTTTAAAGGAAACAACAACAAAATATTATATAGGGAAAATAGTTATCCATTGATTTGGACTAAATAATATATTCAATGTTCTAAATGAGAATAATGATTTCCATGTCAATGATAATAAAATCCCATGAAAACTCAAAATTAGATATAATTATCATGAAATTGAAGCACCTGATTCCTCATTAAATTTTAACAGTAATAATGATCTCCATAAAATATAGAATAAGTTCAAATGGAGTATTTATTAAATTAAGTGTGACTATTGAAAATAATAATATTTATCAAAACAAGTTTAAAATGAATAAATAACTATACATTAGGAAAAGGAATGATATATTGGGCTATGTTTGGTCTCGATTTACACATAGTGTATGTATAATTTCAAAACTATAATCACCCCAATATTGTCCACATTAGTGATTTCCAACTAAAATGATGTTCATCCAACTTTTATCACTAATAATGTCAAGGTACACTTATTCCCTTGTGTTCTAAATAATGATTGCCCACTATACCTAAATAAATTTATTATAATATAATCCCCATAAAACTATAGTAATAGTTCCTCTATTTAGTTTAATTTTCATTCATTAAAATTCTGAATATGACCCTTATAACTATACAAATGGATCATTTTTTGGACATTCCTAAAAACGAGGTTTGGAATACCCTTATTTTCTATAATGATTTTAAAAATAGAAGTATTTTTTGTTGGATCTAAGGATGTATAAGGTGATGGTAACATAGAAATATAACTATTTATCTATCTTAAATCATCTATCATTCTCTTCATTCATCAAAATACACCTAATATTTATCTAGGTGATGAATAAAAAATGTCAATTAATTATACTCCTACATGGCAAATCGCTAATATAATGGACTTATCCAACACCTTTTTATAACCTGGAAATAAAAATCAGAAAATTTCTTATCAAACATTATGGAGAAATCCCATTTTATATCATTATTCATTCAATGTTTCTTTCTTATAAAGATCATTAATCAATTTCAATTTTTTTCAGAAATCTATACTATACTGTAATGTCCCTAAATTTCATGTATAATGTTTTTAATTATATTGAATTATTTTGAGACTGCGAAATTTGATAGTGCATGATTATGAGGCCTGGAGTGCCCGAAATGATCCTTTGAAGAATGTTTAGCTTTAAATAGCACGTGTGAGGGGTTTTCCTGAAAAAGTGTAATAACTGTTAAACAGGATCCCGGATCAGAAATCTGAGGTCACCATTGTGTTTAAGATGATGGTTTTACCCAAGGTGCGACTTCAGTATAGTCATTTCAGGCCTCCACTGAGTAAACATGAAAATGGAATAACCCTAAATAGAATAACTAAATAAATAATTTTATTTTTCAAATTCTTATAACACATGAACAGAGACACATATCAGAAATATAAAACCACCGCATAACTCATGATTTTATGCATTCCTTTGGTTGATCCTAACATTGATCGATGAGGGCCAACATAGGACATTACTTTTTTTCCATAAGTAAAATAATTTAGTGACAATTATTTTATTTTGAAGAGCTTATATGTCCGAAATGGAAACTCAGGTTGAAAATTCAAGAGTATGGTTGAGTTCATGTGGGCATGTTCTCCTTAGGTGGAGCCAAATCTCGACCGACACAGGTCAAGGGAGACTTTTAATAATTTTTTAACATATTTTAATGTATGTTCAGTAAAAGTATGAGCAATGATTTCTAAATTTTGAACCAGTGTATGGATTAAAAATACCAGGACACCGTTGAATTCCCCATGCTGGAATTCTCTTTGGCGAAGCTTAACATCGACTACCAACGATCGAATGAAAAAGATAATTTCTGGACATTACCAAAGTAATAATAAAATAACTCCAAAGTTATTTAATTATTTCTCTATAAAAATTGAAAAATGGAGGCAGTATCACGATGTAATATAAGGCTTGAATATAATTATTTTATTGACATGACCCTTTGGTTTCATAACGACGACGTTCATTGAATAAATGAAATATTAATTTTTGTTCATTATTTAACCTTATTAATTAAATATAACGTGGGTGGTACCTCTCTTCTATTTAAACAAATAATGGGAATGGGTTTTGGTGACTCACGAGAGGATCCTCGGACAAAGTACCAATGACGTCTTCCATCTACATAGAATGGAACATCGACGTCCATTGGAGGATTCAAACTAGATAATGATGAGTGACGATGAACATGTTCGAGATGGGGTTCATCTCCCTAGTCTATGATGTCTTCCAACGACATTGAGTTTGTGGTTTCATTTTAGGGTTTAATGTTTCATCTTGTTTTTATGATGTTGAAATACAACCCATATAATGATGCTAACTCAAAGGGCAGGGGCCGAACCGAACAAGGCCTGGACCATTCGCTGATATTGATTTAATGCATTCATTGTGGGAGACCGAGAAATATGGCTGCATGAGGAAATGGTGGGGGCATAATGATGGAAGTGTCTCGGGAGGCCCATAGATGTAGACATAACAGAGATCAGACCTCCAAAGCTTCACCGATGCCCCACAAAATCTCCATCTGTGCGGCGGCCAGCTGACTATATCTGAGTTGACAATAGCCGTTGTGATATGGTGGAAGCGTCGGTAGCCAAAGGCATACTGCAGAAGAAGTTTCATGGTGGAGGCAGACCCTGACCACAGGTCCCACCCAAGATTGGTCCAATGGACTGGTCAGCTAGAGGGGGGCGGCGCTGGACCCAGACCCTTCACAGCCTAGTTTCTCTTTTCTGGAATTCTGAGTGACCTTTTGGGGTGTCAGGGTCCCTACTGGGTATTTTTATACTGACCCCTTCATGGGATTCACCCAAACCTTGTTGTGTCTAGTGTATACAATGGGAATCTTTGACCGAGACTTTGGAGCCAGGACAATACTATGTATGAAGGTGACCAGTTTGCGTGGAGAGCCGTAGAGATGAGATGTACCTACCCTGAGGTAGGATCCTTGGCAGACCATGTCAGGTGATATTTTCCCTTTTTGTTTTACCTTATTTCTATTTGGGCATGTATACTGGACCCTTTACCCTCAATACATACTATTACACTCAATGGTGGTTTTTAGTTGTGTCCATACCTTCTTTATTTCACTGTGTTTTACTTGTGCACAATGTTCCCAATCTATATATGTACATGTTTTGAGGCAATACCTTCCCATTTTAGCGATAGGCCTTTCCAGTACTAGTCTCCAACCCTTGGCCTATGGAAGGAGGGCTTGGTGTAGTCACAACATAGGCCCAGGGGATGGGTCTTGACAAAGTGGTATCAAAGGATTCGGTTCTACCAAAGAACTATGACTCTGATTTGGTTTTTAATGGGGGAAATATTTTTCAGTGTCTTGAGTTTGGATTTTAGTCCAGGGATTCATGTGTTGGTGCGGCAGCTGACATATCCATACACCAGGATCCTGAATTCAGTTTTTCAACTCGATACACGAAAAAACTAGTTGAATTTATTTTGTTTTTTTTGTCTCTTGATCTATTTTCAGTCAAATAATAGGGTATAAGTTAATGATCATGGTTCATCTTGATACGCTTTCCAAATTCCTCCATGCTAAATGACAACCATGACTCCAATGTGTTTCCATGAGGATGCTTTATAGAGCGACAAGGCTTCAGTTCTAGGACTATTTCCCAAGATGGTCCTTTTGGGTGGTGTCCTAACAATACCACTTCAATTTGGTCAGCAGTTACTACTGGTGCTACTGTTAGAGGACACATATATTCTCAATGCCATACATGAGTCTCAACGACGGATACCCATTAGGTTTCTAGGTCATATCGACTCATAGAAGCCTAAGTACTGTCTTGAGGTGGTGACCGAGTTTTCATCTAGCCTGGGACCATTAGATCAAATGGAAGTCCTGGCAGATTGTATTTTATATGGATCAATAGGGTGATGGTAGGGTTTAGATACCCCTATCATAGGATGAGGTGACTTTTCTTTGGATAGATCTTGAGAAACTTCCTCAGAGAAGGGGGAATCTTGCCATAAAAATCGAAGGGGGTCATTCTCCCAAAGTCTTGTACAGTTTTGATCGGACGACATGTCAATAACTGAGTATTTTTCAAGGCATACCAACCATTCCCAGTACTTGAGGAATATTATATGAACCATTCTTCAGGGATCATACCTAAGAGAAAGATGTGTTTAGGGACATCTGAGCTAGCACTATTACTATGTAGATTCCAACTTCTGTTAGGGTGATAGAGAGAAACTTTTTGGTTGAAAATTCATGGGTTGAGCAGATACAGACAGTGAATGTTAGCAGTGGGAACATAGAAAACTAATCTCAGTCTTAGAGACATGGATGTGTAAATGTTTCAGGAAGGGGAATTAATAAGAAAGATGAAACTATAGGGAATCAAATATAGAAGAGGAGCTGGGGGAGCTGTAGTAGGAGGTATACATTTCGATATGTTACAACCAGCACCCCAATGTGGTCTTCACTATACTTTGGGAGCTAGAGGATATTAGAAGGGTGTGGTTGTATGTGGTCAAGGAGTGTGACCCGTGCTCTATAAGAAGTACTCAAGGTATGGTCAGTGTCTACTACTAGATTCCATATTAATATAAATTGGTACTAATCATTCCTTCTTGACATATATCTTGTTCAAATCCTAGATATTCCAGTTAAACTATTGACTTGACCTTTAAGTTTGAAGATACCTATTCCTAGAGACGTGATAATCACTCTTATGTCAATGGTATGATCTTAAACTTGAAGTGATAGTTTCAGTTGGACCCTCTTAGGGGAAATTTTGAGTCCCTACGATGTTAGTTCGGGTATGGACTAGTCATCCACACTTCAACATCAAATTGACTATTTTACGAAAAAGGATGTGGTATATCTACAGTGTTGGAGTGCAGTTTTCCTTGGTCAGTGTTAAAGTAAACCCAGTAAGAACACAGTAAACTCATCAAATGGTGTGTGCAACCGATGACTCTTGAGTCGACCACCCATACCCTCGTGGTAGTAAGTGTTTTGAGTTTTCAGTTCCCAAGAATAGTGGCAGTGTTCATGAATATTCATAAAAAAGTTGTTTCTAGGATTACCTCCCCATAGGGAGAGGGACTTATGCATTGGATTGTACCCAGGGACATCAGCGATATCTAGAACTGCATATCATATGGCTTCGACAGAGCTCCGGGAGCAGAGATTATAGTTGGGGGACTTGAAGAGGAAGTTCATAGTAATACCCATTGTTCGAGGTTATTTTTGGATTATAGGAACATTAACCACATGTTTATGGAAATGAGTACCCACTACCAAAGTGTTAATGGGTACATCAATCAGTTAAAAGGGGTATTATTTCACATGGATGGAAAGGTACTTGTATTCCATACAATAGTTGAGATAGTGGTGATGGGTGGACTTCCTCCTTGACCTTGACTATTAGATAGTCTATACTCCTGGGAAGGGGAATGTGGTGGAATACACATTTAGCATGAGGTCTGGTCAACATCCGTTGAGTGAGTCAATAGAGCTACTAGTCGTGATACAAATTCCCTTCATGGATAGTGATGGATTAACCTACCTTTATTCTATTACTGTCACTACTCCACTCGTACAGCATGTTACTGAGGTGTGGCTTGTGGATGTCGATTGTGACTCTAGACGTGCTCATATATCCTTAGTAATTTCTCCTGATGTATTTTTGATAAGTGGGGAGAACGTCATAATTTTCAGGTTATGCAACATGGTACTAGTGACATTATTGGATGAGGTGTTGAGGGAATTCCTTACATCCCTTTTGGCGATACATCCTGGAGTGGAGAAGATGTAAGATGACCTCTGATGATAGTACATGTGGTTAGAGATGAAGGAAGCAGTGGAATGGTTTGCTTCACGATTCCTCACATGTTTGGAAGTTTAAGTTGATCATCACATTCCCTCATGATTGAGCATAGATTTTACCCCCAAATAGATGGTCAAATGGAGCAGACCATACATAACATGAAGGACATGCTTCTTGATTGTGTCCTGGATTTTTATTATAGTTGGGAATACCACCTATCATTGGTGGAGTTTGTGTATAGAAACAACTATGACTCTACTGTTGGTGATGCACCATTTGAGGCCTTGTATGGGGGACATTAATGATCACCCCTATGATTGATAGATAAAGGGGATTCATCACTCATGGGTCCAGAGTTGGTATGAGCTACCATTGAGAAGGTGAAGATCATCCAGGAGTGGATGAGGCCAGTGCAGAGTAGGCAAAAGGCTTATACCGACTCGAGACAGAGACCCTTGGAGTTTGAGGATGGTGATCATGTTTTCCTTCAGGTCTCACTTCGATGTGGTTTACAGAGATTCGGCCGAGGAACCATGCTATCTATGAGGATTAGCATACATTTTCCAATTCTCAGTAGGGTTTGTGAGGTGGTGTACCACCTAGATTTCCGCAATAGATACACCAGGTGAATAATGGTTTCCTTGTGCCATAGCTGAAGAGGTACGAGTATGATCCATCACATGTCATCGACTGTGGAGAGATGGAAAGTTCTAATAAGGTGACTTTTTTGGGGTTCTCGGTAGAGATAGAGGATCAACAAGAGAAGGTCCCTCATGGAAACTCTATTACACTAGTGCGTGTTTAGTGGAATCATGAGAATCCCTAGGAAAGAAGAATGGATCATGAGGCTCATATTCGTTCTCGGTACCCCCACAGGTTTGACTTTCCTTTGTTTTGGATTTTTGGGATATAAATCCCTAAGATGGGGAGAATGCAATGTCCCAAAATTTTGGTAATTTTTTTGAATTATATAGAATTATTTTGAGATTGGAAAATTTACCGTCGCATGATTCCAAGGCCCGAAGTGATCAGAATGATCCGTTAAAGAATGTTATGCTTTAAAAAGTGAGAGTGAGGTGTTTTCCTGAAAAAGTGGAATAACTCTTAAACAGATTCATCGATTAGAAATATGAGGGAATCATTACATTCAGGATGGTGGGTTTACCCTAGGATCAACTTAAGTTTATTCGGTGCAGGCCTCCAGTGAGGGAACTCGAAAATGGCATAATCATAAATAGAATAATTAAATAAAATTATTTTATTTTTAAAATGATTATTAATCACAAATGGATACTCAGATCAGAAATCTAAGATAACCACTGAACTCATGAGGGTATTATTTTCTTAGGTAGATCCTAACATTGCTCGGCATAGGCCGACAGCGGATGTCAGTTTTTTTCCATAAATAAAATAATTAAGTGACACTTTTTTTAATGTCAAAACCTTATCACTCCTAAATGATAACTATGAATGAAAATCAAAGAGCACCATAGAACCCGTGATGGTGTGTTCCCTTTAGTGAGAGCCTTATCTCAAACGGTGCAGGTCTAGGGTGAATGTTAATACTTTTTTAGCTTTTTTATGGTATTTTCAGTAAACGTGTGAGTAGTTATTTCTATATTTTGAACTCATGCTCAGATTAAAAATATGAGGACACTGTTTAATTCGAATTTCCATGATTCTCTTATGCGACGCTTAACTTTGACCGGTCGAGGTCGGATGAAAAAAATAATTTTTGGACTTTACAAAAATAATAATAAAATAACTCCAAATTTATTTTATTCATTCCTTGTAACCATTGTGCGACAGTGGTAGGACAGTGATGTAACGTGAGGATTTAATGGAAGTCATTTAATGACAAGAACCATGGCTTGGGAAAACATGATGTTTGTTGAATGAATGGAACATTAATTGTGATTCATTAATGAATCACATTAATGAAATGAAATGTGGATGGTCCCACTCTACTATTTAAACAATGCATGGGAATTGGTTTTGGTGACTCAAGAGTGAAACCTCTAACGATGTGTCAGAGAAGTCTTCCACCAACGTGGAACAGAGATTCAAAGATTGTTGGAGTATTCAAACTAGAAAACAATGAGAGAAGATGAACACATTCGGGCATGAGTCTATCTCCCACATCTGCATCATCTTCTAATGAGTTCGAGGTAGGGGTTTTGTTTAAGTGTGTAAAGATTCATATCCTTTTTATGATTTTTAAATCCTTTCAGTTTTATAATGAAAATGTAGAGGTCAGAGGATGAACTGTACAAGGACCTAACCCTCCGCTGATCTCGATTTGATGTGTTCATCGTTGGAAACTGAGAAATACGATGGAAAGATGAAATTAGGGGGGCACATAGAAGTGTCTCGAGAGGCCCAAAGGCACAGAAAGAAATGAAAATGGACCTCTGGACCATCACTGGAGGCCCTCACAAACTCCAATGGCACCATGGCGATGACAACCACAGGCTGTAGCTGACGACTCTTGTTGGTCACGAAGAGGTGGCGACGCTTGAAGGCACCTTGGTAGAGAGGGGCTGGCCAACCGACACAATAAATGTTGTTGGAAGATGACACACTGCATTGGATGTAGTGACAACCAATGGGCTTCCGTGGAGGATGTGTCGCAGCTCTAGCCACGACAGAGGTAGATTAGGATCAAGGGTCCCACCCTAGACTAGTCCAGTGGACTGGTCAGCTAGAGGGGGGAGGTGTCAGCCTTGTGCTACTTGTTTGAAGAAACGAACGAACTAAAATCTGTTCGGATGTGGTGCATACCCCCACACCCAGTTGGTTGGCGATACCCTAGCGGGTTGGCCGGACCGATCCCACAGCCTAGCGGGCTAGGTCAAGTCGGACCAGTCCCAGACCCTTCACGACCCAGTTTCCCTTAAAAGGGTTATATCCTCTAAAGAGGACGTCTGTTTGATAAACCATCTACGACACTATAACCCTTAGGACAAGGAAATCCTTTTGAGATTCTCCATTTGGGGTTTGGAGAATGTTAGAGTATTACTAGGTTGGATCAGACTCGAATCCAACTAAGCCCCTAACCCCAAAATGTCTATAACGTATAGACCGGTCATCCAATTGACACGTCACCTATAACATTGTAACCCTAAGGACATTGCAGTTCATTATGTTTCCAAATGGAAGGAATTCGTGTTAGTTAAGGTATGACTAATGGCTTGAGGTGAAAATCCTAACAGAATCGTGTGTGCTTAGTTTCAGAATCTTGTGGCTGGCTAGGACGTGATGAGGGAATAGTGATCCTATGTGGGTTAGCTATTAGTGATACTCTGTGGTTCAGCAGTTTGTGCTCCTCTGTGGGTCAGTAGTTTGAGATCCTTTATTGGTCAGAACCTAGTCATCATCTATGAATATATAGTTAGACATCCTTTGGGGTTATCAACTAGAGATACCCTATGGGTCATCACATAGTGCTCATTCATGGGTCATCAGTTAGTGATCCTCTGTGGGTCAGCACATAGCGATCATCCATGGGATAACACATAGCAATCCTCCATGGGTCAGCACCTAGCAATCCTCTGTGGGTCATCACCCAGTGATCCTCTATGGGTTAACACCAAGAAACATTGTTTTTTCAGCAGCAAAAGGCTCTTGAAAAAATAAGATGATATAGATTTCTGAATAATCATCTTTATTCATGTCCTTTAAGTTATATTCATGGTTTGAGTTGAGTCTTTTACCTTGTGATTTGTGATTGAGATCAGGGCTTTTGGTATTTCATTTTTGGAATTGTGAGAGACCTTCGAGTTGTTATGGGGTCTTTACTGAGTATTGTTATACCCACCTCTACATGGGCTTTGCCTGCAACTTGTTGTGTCTAGTGCATAAGACACACAGCTTTGATCTAGACATGGGAGCTAGGACTAGAAAGTGTGCAAAGGTGTGTAGTTGTCATGTACAGAAGCATATATGAGCTGTACATACCCTCAAGTAGGATCCTTAAAAGATGATCTCGAGAGTTGTTTTATCTTTTTTGTTGTACCTTCTTTTTCGTTGGGCTTGTATATAATACCCTTTACTTTCAATACATACTTTTACACTAAGTGGGCATTTTTAGTTCTGGTTGTACCTTTCTTCATCTATTTAGTTTTACTTCTGTGCAGTGTGCCCTATCTTTGTGTTTATTGGTTTTGAGGAAATGCCTTTCTATTTTGGGGATAATCCTTTTTTGTGATAGTTTCCAACCCCTAGCCTATGGCAAGTGGGAATGGGGTAGTCATTGCACATTATCTAGGGTGAATGTTGTGACATTATTCACTCCCTATTTTATTTTGTGTATATATAGAACTCAATTTTATTATACAACTATTAATATAATATATATGAAACCTTATTTTATTCACCATCATTATGATCATAAGATAAAACTACTACATAAATTGTGTATCAAATACTTTTTGATAATGGTCCTCATATAGATCATATTTCACAATTGATTCTCATTATATATTATAGGTACCCTTTGAATATAAATGTATTGATTTTAACCTTAGATGTTTCTATAAGAAACATGAAGATCCTTTCTAACTTTTCAACACACTAATTTACATATTAAGGATCTTTATCAGCTCAAAAGGTTTTAAGATTATGCTTATAAATTTTTTTAGTACAGTCAGTGTCTTAGAATGGTTTAGGATTAGCTCTTTTTGAAACACGAATAGTTATTTAATAGTAGTTAGACTATGTTCTAACCAATTTGAGTATTTTCCTATAAAAATATATGATTCAACATATCCTAAGGAATCCCTGGAACACTTATCAAAATCTTGAATCTATAAATTTCATTTAAAACCAAACCTAATCCTATTGAAGCACAATAAAAAATAATATTAAATGACATGAATCAAATCAAAGGTAATGAAATAAACACATTACATTATAAAATTCATAATAATTATCCTTAAATTTTTCAAAAATAACCCACAAAGATACATCAAGTCATTAAAAAAAGAAATTAAATAAAAATATATTTATTTACATAATTCACAGTCAAGAATGAATTGACCCTTTTCTATGTGTTATATAATGGAAACCCTTACAAGGTCCTTTGTTTGACATGAAATTTTATAAAATCATGCATATAGATCTTATATCACTATTTTTCTTCAATATTTCAAATAAAATATATATATTTTATTTCATATTCTATAGAATTCAAATACAAATATTAAAAATGTTGACTTAAATAATATGAAAAAATTGGTATGAAATTATTAATCCAAAATATAATACCCCATAATTACATGGTAATAAAAGGGTCATTACTTGAGGTATTAACAAATCATTTCGCTAAAACATATCACTTACATTAATAAATCATATCCCATTTGTGCAATATTTCCCATAATAACCTATATAAAATGGGATCCTTAATACTATTTCTTAATGAACCAACTCATATTATCATATCCTTATAGATGAGATACCCCATTGTAAGATATAAATCATATCACAGGTAACCAATGGATTGAAATGTTCAAATGGAATAAAACTAGTCAGTTTGAGAGGATTTTTCTTGATTTAAAATGAAAAAAAATCATGAATTCAAACTATGAATCTACCATGACTCATCTATACACTTTAATAATCTCAACCATGGATAAAACACATAAATATATAAAACAATGAAAATTAATTAATATCCTAACCGAATGTATGGGAAACTACAAATGAATAAACGAAAATTACATCCATTAGCTCAAATAATTAATAAAGAAACTTTGTTAATCATATTTAGTTTAGGTATAGTTTATATAAAACCCAAAATTAATATTAAATAGGATTAAAGGATTTAGATCTCTGAATAATATATGTATCGATTTTGATTGAAAATAATTACTAAAAAATACCTCTTCTATTTCTGACGTGAGGTGACCCAATCATATCAAATATATATATAACATCAATTTAAGTTATTATACATTAACTTTTTTTGAATAAATCACATCATATGGACCTAATAAATTATTGTGTTTTGGTATTACAAATTAGATGAATTATTTTACCACACAATGAAAATTTCAAATTTATACTCATTAAACATGAATCCATAAATTATAATAATATTTTATATATTTATTCATAATATCTAGATATAAAACTAAAGAAAATGGTGAGATTAGACACTCGAAAAGGAGTTAAAAATATCTCATATTAATTATAACCACATATAGGTCCATATTGAATATCACATGTGATTATAAGATGAACATGTGGGTATAATAATATAATCGGAGAAAATGAATATAAGGTAATAATACCAAATTTATACTGATTCAAAAAACAAGAAAGTGAATCCTAAAATATGGAAATTGTAATACAAAAAAAAATTGGTATAGAAATGTGATGTCATATAGAAATATGGAAAATTAATAGCGATGAATATCAATTATTCTTTTTCAGGATCAGTTAGAATAATATAATCACATATAGAGGATATGTGTGAAATAAAACATAACAAGTTAGGATCGCCATTTATGGCCCACAACAATACTTATAATTAGATGAAAATATTTACTCAATTTATTAGATAGCTTTATAATTATGGTCCCTCCCATAATATAAGTATATACCTTACATTAGTATTCCAAATCCCTTTAAAAACATTTATAAATCTATCATAGAAAAAAACCCATGAAAATGAAATTATTTTCATAATGTGGCATAGAAATAAAAAAAATGGAATAATTTGGATTGTTTAATTAGACAATATCCAGGTCCAAAAAATATGAATGATTATTGGATATTGACATAAATATAAAATACATTAAAAATTAGACAAATAATTTTCAAAATTAGAATAAATTTCTCCAACAAAGTTATATAATTTAAACTAAACTAATTTATAAATTATTATTTTATTAAAAGTGATAATGCAATTAAAAAATAGTTTTATGAATAATGAAAAGGTAAGTAGTATACATTCTAAAAAAATGGAAATTGTGGTGGGTAGCTGAGTGAGAAACATAATGAAAGAGATACAAATGATTCCCTTTACACAAATACAAGTAATTTAATGTCAATAGAATCAATCCTTATTCCACAATATAATTAATGATAATTTCATACATAAAATCATAAAATTGATATGTATATAGGGGAAAAATATTTTCAAATGGAAAAATTGGATCAAGAAAAATCCTATTAAAAACATATTTTCTGGTAATTTATTAGCCAATGAGATGGAAATGGTACGAAGACATCTAAACCTAAAAAATGAGTCCAAAAAACTATGGCTTAAAAAAATTATATAAATATTTTCCAATGGATATTTATATAAATATTACATCTATTGCAAAGATATATTGAAGACAATCCATTAATCATTCAGTAATTATTGAATAATAAGACAATGAAATAGATAAAAAATCCTATGAAAGTTGATTGAGATGAAAATTAATTACCATTACTTATGACTCCCTTAAATGTAAATTAACCCTAGTATAATAACAATATACATGTTAATAATCTATTTATAAACCATATTAATTTTAATTCCTATTATATTTATAATTTATAACAATTTATTTTATATATTTTTGACAATTATACCTTAATTTCATCATTCAATGTTCTTAGTTTAAATTATATAAGGATTATTTTATTATGGTGATGTTGATCCGTATTCATTAATTTGGATTTCATAATTAAGGTATAAAAATATTAGTATTTTTAGGATTTATAAACACCCATTTTCACTGTTGGGTGATACGAGTAAGGATAAAAATAAAAAAATCATAATGCATGAGTCTTCAAAGATTTTATCAAGAGTAATTAGATTTTTATATTAATAATTAATATTATTTTATATTTTGAAAAAAATTATTATTATATAAATTACTCATTAAAAAAATATAATATCATTTTATTTGTTTTTATACCTATTAATGGTAAAAATTGAGATATTGTATTAATGAGTTAATGTAAGTTGTTTATCCATCCAAAACATGAATATTATTTATTAATAAATGAGTAAAAGTATAATGTTATATTATAATAATTTCATTTTCAATGAAGTTAATTGAATTTAATGGATATTAATAAGAGAGGTGGATGGAATTTAAAAATTTTCAAGATGAGGATGAAATTTAAAGATAAAGATAACAACAACATTATTTATTGGATGTAATCGATCTATCTCATAAACAGGTTAAAAATAAGGATAAAAGACTTTTTAGTGAGAACAAAAGCTAATTAACTTGGAAGAGCTTCATAGAGGAGGATAATTGGTTATGTATTAAAGATGAAAATATAATAAAGATATAGTTTTGGATGGATCATTTAAAATCCTGACCCACATCATATACTCAATCCCATCATTCAGTTGTAATAGAATGTTATTGCCCCTTAAAATCATCCCCAGAACACTAACATTTGTATAAAGAATTCAATATCAAACACATATAATGGGGGATAATATAACAATATAACAATACCACCACAAAATCAAAATAAAATAATAAAAATTTTAATATGATGAGTAAATAAACATGTAATACAATATAAAAGTGAAATAAGAAAATAATTAACTCCCCAATAGATGTGAAACTTGGTACAATCAATAGATCTTATTGCTGACAATAAATCCTCCTCCACTTTTCCCAACTAGAAAAATCCAACTACTCTATTATATTCATTGATTCAATGGTCCCAGTAACCTAAAACTGAATAAAAGTATTTTACATATACACCATGTCTCCCATATTATGGATGAGTATAAGATCTAATAAAATTACCAAAAAAATCACCATTTACCTTATCTATGTGAAAACAAGTAAGACATAAAAACATTTTATATGACATACACAAAACTAAAAAGAATTGTAATATCATTTAAAATCCATATAACATTAAATAATATTTTAGTAAATAACCTATATATATAATGTAAGAAAAATTCTCATATCAATAATAAAATATGCTTCTAATAAATAATGGACTATCCTAAAGTACATATTTCAAATGAAACCAATAGAACAATATTAAAAATAGAACCGAAGGTTACCATTAGAAAATAAGTAATAACCATGTATTTTTTCACTAAATCATGAGTCAACTAACAACCCCAAAACCTAACAATGTCAATCTCATTAATTTTCCCATAATAAAGTGGAATTTTCAAACTAAATCACGTCATCATGATTAATATGGTTACCATAACTAGGTGGGGGTTTACATGTTCAGGAATACTCCCTCTACAAAAGAGAACAAGAAAATAAATTACAATGTTAAAATATAATCCAAAACAATATACTAACCACCACAATAACAATATTATACAACTCAATGCATATGCCAAATATCCTCAACTAAACTACCCAAATAGTATCAACCGTGATACTCCATGCATAACCGAAATAGAATAAATTGTGAAAGACAATGAACAACCTAGTTAACATTAACCATTAAATTTAATAAAGAAACAAAAAAAATCAAGAATTATCACAGTTTATTATATAAATCATCAACAATAACCAAGAACATGATAGAGTTCAATGAAAAACTTCTTGTAAATAAAATATTGTAAAATCCATATTTTGTTGAAAACCACAAATGCACTTGAAAATCCATATATTTAATTCAACCAAAACCAATAATGGTTAATCCCCCTTTGAAAACACATGAAAATGACGATGAATATTTTTAATATGACAATAAAATTTATATAAGTAAATTATATTTATGTAAAGGTAATCTAAAACCTAATAATAAGAGTGAAAATCCAATTACCTTATATAAATTCAATTATTCCATTTCCATGCATCCATTGAATTATATATTTCATATGATATCATCCTATAAAAATGAAACAGATTATATAAATTAAAATTCATAAAAAACCCTAAACTGAGACCAAATCAGGGAAACACTTATTTTATGTCATTTAAATATTGATCGATTGTACAACCACATAGAAACTCCTCCTAAAATATTCTACTATAATCCTAAGACAATATATCTAACAATAATATGGGTTTCACCATACATCAATAGACCCACCAAGTCAAAACCATATTTCAAAAGATAATTATTAAAATGATAAAATTGAGGATGGACATAAGATTCATTTGACACAAAAAATATTAAAATTATATTATAGAGCTGGTTTATAAAAAAAGATACAAGAAAAATTACCAAATATCAACGATTTGATCTCGTCTTATGTACTAGGAGAGAAATGGTATATAACACAGTTTATTTGGAATTAAAATCAAAATTTTAGGGTATATTTAAAAGATACATGGTCTTAGGGACCATGAAACAATCATGATACTCCCTATGTCCCAACTACAATATTACAAGGTCTTATCTGCATATACCTTGGTGGATGTGAATTTATCATACAGTCCCCTATGCTTGAGATATGGAGGTCACATGGTCCTAGTTGTAGGATCCAATGTTCTATTAACTAACTATGAATCTCTATATTAGAACAAGAATTCAACACCAATCCTCTCTAAAACCCACAACCAACATAATCACTAGCTCATACTATTACACTCCTCCAAAAATTCAAAAATACATCACCCAAAATATGAAATAATTTTTTTCTCCCAAACCCAATCCCTAAAATTTTATTGGTAAAAAAATATTTTAAATCCATGAAAGAACAGGAAAAACCATCTCCATTTAATCATCTGTAAAAATAATGGAATGTCAATTCTCCCTTACATCAAACTTTTCAACCAATAAAATTTGGTGGAAATGTCAATTAATTGAATCTTTCCCGAGAATGACAACATTTAAAGGCTCCCAATCATAAAAAAATTTACCCATGACCTAGAGATTCCAAATAAAGGATTTTTGTAACAATTTTACTACTAATAAATATAGTAAAATAGAAATATTTTATATCCCACGGTGTTTTCCCAAAAAAAATTTCTAAAAAGAATTCATCTCATAAATAATATTTTTCCACAAAAGGAAAATCACTTAAAACAACCAAAAAAAATTTATATCCATGTATCACCTCCTCTAGAAAACATGTTGGAATAATAACACAACCACAATCAATAATGATCTCATCATCAACAGTGGTCTAACCAGAAGGTGGATCCCCTGACTAAGGAATTTCCATAAATCCAAACATTCTCGACCCCGTCACTTCCTCTCCATGATCCAGCAAAAAATCATGGATTCAACATCCATGAATTCAAAATTCATCATCCCTTTCCCTCCCTTAAACTCTAGATGCATCTCAGTAAATAATTCCATCATATTCCACTTCGAACAAGATTCTCGAACATCCAAATTATGACCCTTTTGACTTAATGAATCTCTAACACTATTACAATTTATTTATGGGGGAAATTAGTCAAATTATAGAATATACATAAACCATATTTACTAATAGAGATTGAAATAAAACTAATAGAAGATAATGTTAAGGAATTTATAATCAGTATACACAATAAATCACTTGACAAACAATTAATTCCACAAAAATTTTAAATCATAAAACACTACGGCCAACAAGAGGTAATGCATATAGTAATTTTTTTTAATGAGACCTCAATTTTTATGATCAAAATTTCATAGCTCGATCATTTTATGCAAACAACTCCCTACTCCCAATGCTAGATGCATCAAAAAAGGTACATTTATTTCAAATCTAAGGTAATATCAGAATCGGTGTGGTTGTCAACCAACAATTTAATTCTTGAAATGAAATATCAAATTCCCCATAACACTCATATATGATTCCCATATTGGTCAGGCCAGAGAGTGGTGATTCTAAATAGTAACATTCCTTAAAACACATGTGTAATATCCTTCCAATTCTAGAAAACTTTAGACATTAGAAAAATTATTAGGCTATAATCAATACACAACTTTTTAGACTTTCTGCATGTCCACTATCAAACCTTCCATAGAGATGATGTGACACTATAAGTTCACCATATGGATCCAAAAATAAAATTGGTGTATCTTGTAGTATACCCTATGATCTCTTAGTGAACATTGGATGGGTTTAAAATTCATGGAATGATTTGTATGAGCCTTAGAGTAAACCAAAATGTCCTAAAAAATAAAACTACAAACTATTCTAGGTGGGGGTGAAATATTCCCTTCCATAGCTCCATAAAAACTATCATTTCATTGGTTAACCAAAATGACATCACAAGAAAATAATATAACACATATATGATCCTAAAGGAAGACTATAGTACATCAGAAGGCATCAGCCTCAGAAAATGATATCTCGACCTCAAATCAATCTTGAAGAACACTGAAGCACATCCCAGTTGGTTACAAAGATCATCAAATATAGGAATAGGGTATCTATTCTTAATTGGCATCCAATTTAGCTTCCTATAATTAACACATATATATAAATATTCGTCCACATTATTGAAAAACAACACTGGAGATCTGCAAGGTGATGTATTAGGATGTATAAACCCTTTTTTCTCCAATTCCCCCAACTATGTTTTCTGTTCGGGGTGCTTTTCTATTTCCATTCTATATGGAAGGATTGAAATGTGTTATGCTCAAGGTAGAAGCACTATTGTGAACTCAAAATCTAACTTATGTGGAAGCCCCAATAAGTCATCAAGATATACATCCTGAAACAGATTCACTGCTATAAGAAATATAATCTTCTCTATAACCTCATAATCAATCATGAGATAACACCAACGGGCTGTGAGTTCACTCTACTATAAAAAAATGTTCCCCATGCATCCTACATGGGAATTCCTTTCACAATTATGGACATATGTGTGTCCCTCTAGTGATTTGAACATTAACCGATGATGGTGACATTCAATATGGGCTTGTTACAAGAATAACCATTCTATAAAAAATCATATCAAAAATAAACATCTCAAGAAGAAAATGTTCTATATGAAGCATTAATTACCAACATCAAGAGAACAACCCATACATTTCTTGATATTTTCTTCTAAAATGCCTAATGGTGTATCAATCGACATTACCTCACACATCTGTTCCATAGATAGACCCAAAAAGTCCACATAAAGAGAAAAAATAAAACATTGTGTGGAACATATTACAAATAATGAACTAGAAAGAAATGAGTCTATAGGGATTGTAACTTGAATGATCAATATTATAGCCTCACTATCCACAGGTGTAGACTAAACATCATAATGTTGACATTCCCCTCAACCCTTTTCCCTAGACTGAGTTCATGGTGTTTCACTACCCTGCTAATATGGATGCTTTTATCCTGTAGTGCATTTTCTAATACCTTGTCTATTATGGAAATATGATCTACAAATCCCTAACTCCCATGGGTTAACCGAACGTCTTCTGAAACTCACCATGAGCCACTATAATTCATATATTTCTAGATTTCAAGGATTCCTACAGAACCTATCATCATTCCATATTCTTCTGCATGCTTGACACTAAACGACTGGTTGGGGGAATTGGCCATGCATGTTCCTCGACCTACCACACTGATAGAAACACACATGGTCACCACAATGAGAATTTGATCCTGTATTTTGACTACTCTACCAAATACCAACCTGTGGAGTATTTTGAAAATCATGCTTCATTCCATTAGAAATAAAATCAATTGTCTTCCAAACTAGAACCACAATCCCACTACCTGATTATTCTTTTAAATTCCATTATGAAATAAGGTCTGGATCCAACATATTCATAAATATCATTAAATGAAATATATTCACATGGTACATGATATCATGTCAAAATCCGTACATTAAACATCTCACAATAGTGGTCTCATCCCCTATAAACACTGGATAAAAGCACTAAATGTTAATGAAATGCCCCCATAATCCACCACTAACATAATTCCCTAGGTCAGCCTCATAAATAATGATCCCACCTACAATCTCAATGTAAATAGATATAAATTCTCCAGAAACTTTTCCACCAGGTCCTTCCATAAAATACCAACATCTAGGTAAGTCTAAACGAAGATATCCCACTAGAAACTCGATTGTTCCTAAAATAGATATGATTCTTACTTGAGAATTTTCCCTACAAGAGTATCTTAGTAATCCAAAATCAATATGATATACTTTATCAAAAGAACTATAGCCTTAGGTCCATCCTCTCTAGATAAAGTCAGAGGGTGTTTTAACTAAAACTCTCTGTTCAGATCATCCAAACTTGGCATGAACCACCCTGGGTCTCTTTACATAATATGGATAAAAAGAATGTATTTCTTATGGAAAAACTCCTTTACCCAATTATCTTATACTATCAAATTTCCTTTCTCTAGTACTAATTTAGTATTCTCAGTGATATACTCTTATCTCCCAACTATCATATGTCATCATGGTGACATTTCACTACAAATAAAACATGATTCTTAGAAGACATAACATGAATCTTATGCAGTTTAAATAAATTATTTCTATCCTCATTCCATAAACAACCCATTTCTCATACACCATCCCAACATACATTGCCATATCTAGAACACTACCTGTGACCATTCATAAAACATTTCATGGCTAACATAGAATAAACCAAAAAAAATTTTCACATGTATTTTATTAGAAAACATTTAAATAATATTTCCACACTAAAAACGTAAATCATTATTATTAATCAAATTTACCATTTTAGAACTTATTACAACCAAAATTTTAACTCATTTAAATAAAATCATTTAACCAAATTCATAAATCATTTTTTAACATTAAATCTAGTTATGTATTTATAGCATATTCATTACACACCATTTGATTCATGTTTTCTTTAAATTAATGTAAATTATAATCTTCTTGTCCAACACACACATCCAGCATTTGCCTATCATGATGCATGAAAAAAATAAATGTAAGTGAATAAAATGATGAATGAATACACAAAATCATGTCATTTATACCACAAGTAAAATATCATAAAATTGTTATATCACACAACAAGTGAATCATACAATAGTGAAATATCAATCTACTATAACAATCAATATCATTAACAACAATTCCGACTATAGGTACTTGGGTTTTCCCTCAAACAATGTTAAGATAATCCCAATCACATTCTCATTTCCGAGATCTGATACATCCTAATGAACCTTCTTCCATCCCAAAATAATTATACCACCAAAAAGAACTACTCTGATACAACATTGTAACTTCCCCTACCCAAAATTCACTAACCGGTCCCCGGAGTCAAGTTGCTTCATGACCTCAAGTGTGCCTCCTTATAGGCCTGAGGTTTTCCACGTAGCAGTGGTAGTCTAAAAATTACATTGAGATATTGTTCCCACTTTACCAGAGTAAGACATATCATATAAGATATTATATAAAGGAAACAATAAACAATACACTAGAAACATGCATTATCATCTATTTCCAAAATATGGTTCAAACCACAACTAAACAATAAACATTCCATGTTATTATAAAAGCTAGAAAATGAAAAAAACCTCAAATTAATGACCAATGGAAGAATCCCTAAAATGGATCCTTACATTGTGTCTATATGCCACACCCACGCACATTCCATTCCCACTCAACCCTCATGTATATGGAATTTTCAATTATCCAAGCCTGCAATACTGAAATCTAATCAGGCATCCTATTGTTGCCTGAGTAGTTAGTGAGTACCACTCCGTAGGCCAACACCATCAATGTATAAAAAATATCCAGTATAAACATGTAATGCATTCATGTACTAAAAATGACGACATTAAAAAACATACAACTTCTGTTCCATTATTTAAGAACAGTTTCTTTTACCATTTTCATTATTTGATAAAGTTCCCTCATTATTTCCATAGGTAGGGAATTTAAATCATTTACCATATGGCCTAATCCGATCAATTGCAATGCATAAGGGAATAATTCAAGTTCTATAACCCTCTAGGTATAAATATATCCTTAACAAATACATCACACTTATCATGGAGCCTTGGTTCACGTAATCTCAAAAAATGTGTATATTAGGGGTATAAACCCTCAGTCCCCTTCCCAAACCCTTACATTATGGGATGGGGTTTAAAGAAACAGTCTAACCAGACCTATGGCAATAGAACCTCAAATACAATACCCCACAACATCCATGCCACGTGTATAAGAATATTTATCCATTTACCACAAATATAATATCACAGACCATACCAAAGTTGTAAACATGAAAAATAAAATTCACATTGGTACAATATATGAATTATCATCATTCCTTAACCCATTAACACATTTACTATTTAATTGGAATATCCTATTTAATCCACTCTCCTTTTTATACTATAACCCATTTAGCATATTCCACAATTTCCATATACTAACCCCTTTATCATAATCATAAATTCCCTTTTGTTAACCCATTTAACACATTTATCAATTTAGAATCATTAAACCCTTTTTTAATTTCGTGTAAAAATTCTTATGTCACTTAGGACGACCAATTCAATGAATCCAACCCATATAATATTAATAAAAAAACCCTTATGCTGATATAATGGTCTTGAAAAAACTATAAATCTTTCATTTTCAACTCAACTAACTTATAAACATTTTCATTTTGGGGTCTAATTTATCAAAAGTCCTTTCTAGGACCAACATTTTAATTTTAAATGTTTATGAATTTTGAACACCCCATGAGTAGACCTAAATTAGTAAACTCATCCTCAATATTTTCCATAGGGATCATGAGGGGTTCATTTAATCATTTATCTAACCATTTGAACAAATATTTGTAATATAAAAAATTCACAAGAAAAGAGAACAATTTACAAAACAACATATTCAAAAATCAACTTCCATAAAATGGGATATAACATATAGATCACCAAAATCAAATCCATAGATGAATGATCTCTTATCATTTTCCTTAGATCTGGTTTCATGGACCCTTGGAATCCCCAACCAATTATTCATGGGAAAAAGGGTTTAGGGCTTTGTAAGAAGAAGAACAAAAACAAAAGCCCTAATCCAGAAAAGAGTAACTATAGGATTGCAAGACTTACTAAGATCTTTGATATATACCCAATGACACTCCAAACTGACTGGAAATGAAGGATATCAACCCTTGGTATGATTTGGGAGCTCTAGTTCATCATTAGTGGTGATGGAGAATAAAGGGGAGAAGAAATAGGGTGGAAAACGTAAAATCCAATGGGGGATAAGGTAAATTCAATGTTTTTAATGGGTTAATGGTTTTGATGCATGGTATTCCAAACCATGGTAAAATCATACAATATCCTATGACCAGGATGATTCCATGTCCCAAAATTACTTGGGGATCCCACATTGTTTGAAAAACATTGTGCCAAAAGTGAAAAAATGCTTATGTCCAAGGTTACATAGTTTGGATTTTATCTTTATGTGGTTTACACTCACACTCTGCCAGCCACAAAACCAACAATGGATGGCCTAATTTCCCATTCTATTTTATATCAAACCCTCTAAACACCCCCAATATTCTATCACACACCTTAAAAACATTTAATTTTTCATATATTAGGGTTTAAAAAATATAAACAATTACATACTTCCATGAATTCTAGGATCTTAATAAGGATTTGAATCTTTGGGAATATTATTTCTAATTATAGGATAACTATTTATCCTAATGAAACTAATGTGGTAAATATTCTTCAAAGTACAATAAATTTCACTCGAATTAAATGTTTTCGTGGATTCTTTGAATTCTTCTAACAGTTTATTGATAATTTTACATGATTTTATATCCCACTTAAAATTTAATAAATGAGGACTAAAATTCATATGGACAATGTAATGAAATTAATTATCCGATTACATGAAAAATAATATTGGTTAATTCTTCTATTATGTCCTTTCTATAATGACTTGGAATAATTTTTATTTAGAGTGATGCTACTTTTAAGGGACTTGGTTATGTCATGATGCAAAATGATTGAGTTATCAGTTCTTTATCTTGTCAATCAAAACAACAAAATTATACCTATTCAATACAATACCTTGATCTGGATGTAGTACATTTTGATTTAAATATATGGATGCATAAAATATGAGTGGATAAATATGAACTATAAAATAACTATAAATATTTAATGTATATATTTACTCAAAATAGTATAAAAAGTGGAAAAAATATAGTTGGAACTGATTAGGGATTTTGATCGGACAATTAATTATTATCCAAGTAAGTGAGAAATTATATTTATCTCCTTGAGTCAGAATAACAATGTGTAATTAACTATATTTTTACTAGAACGTGGTCCTTTAGTTACATATTTAATATATATTACCATATAAAATATATATTTAGAAACTCCTTTCCTTTTTGAATCATATATCAATACATACATCATTGGTAAAATGAATTATGAATACTCAAATGAAAGATCATGGTTTTCATATAATGGTAGAATTGGGAATGGATAATAAATTTATATACTATAATGTTGAAAATGATTATATTATCATGTTTTAATGGACAGAATGTATTCCAATTAATTCTTAGTTAAATAAAGAATTGTAATTTGAAACTCATATAATCATTTTATATTCATTTTTTAAAGCATCAATATGTATAGATACTTTCAAAAATATTATTTTTGGGAATGTAGGAAGAAGAAAATTGCTATTTTTACTTGAAATTTTTGAGTCTTTAATAGGTAACAGCTAAACCAAAACCATCAAATGGGATTCATAATCCTTTATAGAACCATAATGGAAACATTTGAACATGTCTATGCATTTTTGTAGTGGGTATATAAAAGAAATACGAAATTAATAATTTTATTTTTCTTATTATCGATAATGTGAATAATCAATGAATTTTATTCATATTCAAGATAGTATTTCTTTGGATAATCATTTAAAAATTTATCATTATGTGATAGTTAGGTTACATGGAGTTTTCAAATCCATTGTATCTAATAAAGATCCTAGTTTTAATAAAAACAAATTGAAAGGACATCAATAGTAATTCAGTGAAGAATTAAATTTAAGTATATATTTTAATTCTCACTTTGATATAAAAAATTATCATACAATTATTACATTAAAATATATTTTTTAAAGATTTTTTATAGGATTATGAGGTATTATATTTCAGTATTTGACTTTAATGGATGATTTATATAACAATTGTTTTTATTTGGGTATATTGATGAATCCTTTTATAGAGTTATATTGAAAATGGTTCCAAACATCAAAATGATGGGAAACATTTGATGAGATTAATTTTTTGGGACCAGAATTGGTAGAAAATATAGTTTAGAAGTTAAATATGATTTAGTAAAACATGAGGGAAGTATATAGAGAAGAAAAATTATACATATTACCTAAGTAAATATCATTATTTAATGTAGATTAATGTGTATTTCTTAAAACATTGCTTTGGAAGTTTTTAATACTTTTTGTTAGAATAGGAAAGTTCAATCATTAGTTCTTTGATTCGCATGAAATTCTATAAAATGTGGGTTTATTATATTATAGAGTATACATACCTCTATGTTTGTCTCATGTACATGATTTGTTTAATTTCTCTTTCCTATGAAGTGTGTTCTAGATGCATTAAATGTTTTGATATCTAAACTGGTAAATTATTGGATAATCTCTGATTTAATGAAAATATGGATTTGAATTTTTATCAAAGGGATTATGTACTTTGAAATATGGCGATTTTACATGATATGGTGTTATATAAAAATCACATTATTGAATCTCATAAATGGGAATCATAATTTCGTATATCATAAAAATACCATCACTGGTTTAATTAGTTAGAAAAATTTGGATGATATATTTTTTAAATGGGATGACAAATGTTACAACATAAGTATTTTTAATAGAGAATCAATTTTATGCATTATTAATGTTAAAATATATATTTTCTGGATTAATATATAATATGATAATTTTGATTCATTTTTTAGTTGAATATTAAATGGATTTATTCTAGATGAAATGTTTTCCATGAAATATCTCAGTTTAAAGAAATCTATATTTTGGAGATTAAAATTTAAAAAATGATCATTATATTTTAACTTAAAATATCTACAATAAATTATTGTAAAACTTTGGGGCTTTTCTATAGTAAATTATTTCTGGATGAAAAGTGAAAAATATCATTTTTTTAAAGTGACATTTATTTTTATATATTTAAATAAATGAATTCTAGTAATATTTGTTTTACATTCAATGTATTCTCCATGGAATAAAAATTCACAATAATTGTATAATGTTTTTTTAAAAAACAATTATTTTAAAAAAACATTTTTATTCATAAAATTAAATTTTTAAAAAGTATAATTTTCATTCTATTTTAAACAATATAATTAAATTATTTTTAGCAGGCTTTTGTAAATACAGTCTTTAAAAATGTATTTTCTATTTGTAATAACTATGATATACTATTTTATTAAATTTAATTTCATTTTTATTCAGAATTAATAGTTTTCATGGTAATACATTATCACCATGGTATGGGATAAAAGGGTTTCATAAGTTGTCAAACTGGTAGATATTACATCAAATATATCAAAAACATGGATAAATGTGATTCTTTATTGTATTTCGAATAAATTATATATATTATTGTGTTTTTATATTTTATTTGACTTCTTTGATAAATCATTTATTATATTTAAATTTTCAATATATTTATAAAGGTATCACTCCCCACACTTATAAATGAGAACCTCCACTCCTTAGTTCTACAGAACATTAGAGCCACTAAATTTTAAAAATATGTCATCATATCATTTCCAAAATCCCTCTTCATATAGTAATTTTAAATTGTGTCCAAAATGTATAAATCTTTTAAGGATTGTGTTTTATAACAAAGTTAGATATCCATGGACGATGTATAAGTACAAAATGGCATATTTTATGTTTATTTATTTTTTATACCTCCTTAAAATGTATTCTAACCACTATAAAATAATGAAAAATATCATATACATATAAATTAATTATTTTGATGATTGAAAAATTCTTTTTATTCCATATGTATCCTATTGTAAATGAAAATATTGTCTAGCATATGTGTGGACAACCACATCCATGAAGAGTTGTGTTCCATTTTTCTTCATCACCCAACAAAACTACTTATTTATATGTAATTAATCAATATATATTATATTTATAAGTTATTATTAATATATAAATATAATATATGTGATTAATTTGTAATTCTTCTTCCATTTAGAAATTGATAATTCCCCTCATAGGTACCTATGTTATGCCACCATCATTATATGATGTATTTCATTTTTCACGTCCTCGTATAATCGATGGTTCTAAAAAATAACAAATAAACATAATAGATTCTTCATAATTAATATTATATTTAAAATCTAACCATAATTCCTTGGACATTTTTAATCCTATTGGTGTTATTTTTGACATACAAATCATATTTTTTTAAAACATCTAACAAGAACATAATAAATTTATCCACAAAAAATACATTGAAATAAATGAAATAATGGGAATAATGATAATGGAATGAACATTATTAATTTTAATAAATAAATGGTAATATATTATTATTTTATTACTCAATAGTTTAGACATACGAATGATATGAAAATGGTCTCTAAGCAAGGTACTTTCTTCTAAAAATATCTTTTTATGTATTACATGTAAATATTTTTCTCACAAGTAAATATTCATTTAAATAAAATAATAGTTCTCTTAATTTTCCATTCGTTTTTAAGAATTTCATGTTGAATATTTTTATTTTATACAAAGTATTAAAAATGATCCTTTTCATTATTTTCTATATGGGTTATTTTTGAATTATTACGAATGTATAAAGAGAATTTTTTTTATCATATATGGATTGACCTCCCTTTACCACTATCATAATCATTATTTTTTACCATGTTATCATTACATATTTATGTGGTCATACTCAATGAAAATATTTCATCCAATATTTTAGGACATTTTATTTTGGACTATTTTTTCAAATGAAAAAAAATCTTCTCTTTATGAGATATCTTAAAGTATTATTACTTATTTGATTGAATTACAATACAAATTGACTTTATTGTTAAATTTAATGATATATATATTTTTTTAATTAAATTTTAATTGAAATTTTATATGAATTCTAAGTGGACCTGATAGAAATATTATTTTTAGCGATATAAATATAGATATCCAATGCATGGGGTAATATGATAGAGTTTTTCTATTATAGATTACTCCAATTCAGGTGATTCAATTATAATCGTTCATTAGTGGATGAATATAAGGATAAATTACCATGTTAAAAATAATATTATCATAAAATTGATTTTAAAAGAAAATATTTTATTTCAAAATTAATGTAAATGATCATATGTTTTGAATTAATTTTTCTTATTTTTTAAAAAAGTGGGAGGATTGTTTTTTAAGGAAATCTATTCTTGATATTTTCACGTTTTATAAGAGAACCCATAAAATAATCATTTTTTCTTTATGATTCAATAAGATAATTATTATTATTTTTATGGAGAAGATTTCTTAGTTTCATGGAAAAGTAAATAGATAATTAAGATTATATTTTTATATAGAAAAAATAAATCAATCTTATGTATTTATTTGGTTTTAAATTGACCTAAATATTTTATGTTCTCTAATATCACATACTAGGAAATGATTTTATAATCCCATATATTTAATTTTTAATGGTCTTATGTAGTCTTAAAATTTATAATAAATTCATAGTTCCAGTTATATGAGTTTTCTTGAATTCAATAAATATATACTTATAAAGAACATATTTTCTGGTAAAACCTACGTTGTGTGAATGTTTCCAATTTGTTATGTATTTTCGTACCTAATTTTATGATAATATACTATGAAAAAATATTATAAATGTATCAGATTGAAACCCATTTTATTAATACATTATTTAATGGTTTATTAATGTAAATGTTTCTATAATGATTGTGTTATACCTCCCATGTAACCCCTCCATCTACCATAGAGTATTTTAACTATTTAATATTTTTGTGATCCATAGGAAATACATTTTTGATGTGTTTAGTAGAAAATAAAATAAATCATATCTGTAATTCCATGAATTAAACTGCTCTATGCTAGGTTAACACGTCTAAACCCAACATCTAATGAAGTGCCAAACTGTCTTTATCAATAGATAATCCACATGTTATTAACTTCCAACCAATAATAAAAGTATCTCTATCCTAGGATAATCCACTTTCTATCAGAAAAATTATTATAAATATAGAACTTTAAATTATTTACATTACTATATCAAAAACAATAATGAAAATCAATCAGGTCAATAAAATTCATTTAAAACCCTTATTTTATGCCATAATTTCATATTTTTATCAGAAAAAAATTGTAAAAAAAATTTCAAAACTTTTTAAAAAGCGTAAAAACATCACAAATTCCCATCCCAAGAAGCCACATGACCCATTTCTAAAACATTTAAATCCATATTACTATAAGACTACACATAATAAAACATCTTTAATGCTTTAACCTATAATATGATAATTATTTACCAAATAATTAACTTTATATAACTATATTTTATAACAAAAAAACTAATTGAATTAAATTATTGTAAAATAAACTTGTTTTGGAAATCCACTTGAACAAACAAACAGATCATCACATGGGTATTGGAATTTTCACAACAAAGTCTAAATAATCCAAATCACCACATTGGTGTTTCCAATTTTTTTTATAGGAAACCCCCAGTTTTTTGAAATCAAGCCCCAATGAAATTTTTTAAACCACAATGAAAAAAAATTGTGTTTTTCAATATCTACTATTTCATTAAAAATAAAACAAAACACAAAATTTTATTGGAGAAACAAGAAAAAATTTAACAATATTTTGGAATCTAAATAAAACAAATCAATGAGAATTTTATTTTACTTTCATAAATTTGTATAAAGAATATTAAACATTGAAATCATCCTTTTTGATTATGAATAATATATATTATTACTATTTTTCAAACAACTATATTTGAACATATTTTATAAATATCATAATTTTTTATTTTTTGAAAATAAGTTATACCACTTATATGCTTTTGAAATTCCCTTTATACACCAAAAAATTATAATATTTATGAAATTATATTTTAAAATCCATAACACATTCAGTTTCAAGGAAACATTAAAAAAATTCCTAACCATTTTCCACTTTCCTCTTTAAAAGAAAAAAACACAATGAAAATAATTTCCTAAAAAACTAATTATCCTCAATTTTTAATTAAAATATTTTATTTCAGATAATCTATTTTATAAAATCAATAAAAAACCCAATAATTTTGGACAATATTTCAATAACACCATGTATATCAATTCTATAAAATGATCTCCCAACATCAACCTAATTTAGTCAGGGCATAAAAAAACTATTTAGAAAAATATTTATATTATTATGGTTAAATTTATAATTTTAAATTATCATATCACTCTATATGATTATAGTTATAAAATATAATTCTCTATATTGTCTTCCATCATAATTTATAGCTATCCATATACTCATATAATATAATTTTCCTCAATAAAAATCCAATAAACACAACCAACTGACTGTATAGTATGTACATATTCATACACATGTTATTTCAACTATTTTTCAGTTTATAAATTCTTAAATACAAATAAAAAAGTAATATTACATGGAAAATTTGTTACATTCTAAATATTTAAAAACTGGAATAATTACTCATTCCTTCACAAGGTTTCAAATTCATTTTTCTGTAAAACATATTAATAGTTATGTGAATTCAACTATTTTTCGTGAAACCACAATTCGAATACTATTAACTTTATGAAACAAAAATAATATCATTTTCCACTGAATCTATGACACTCAAATATAGAAACCTAAACCCAAATCACTCCTCACAAATTAACTGATGCCTCACATTCCTTAACATCACTTGTAACATAGATTTCACCATAAATATGTTGATTATTGATTTTTAAAAGGTAACAATATAGTTCCAACAAATCCTATATATATACCTATTGAAAAATTAATTAAGTTAATAGATTAAATTTATAATATACAATCCCAACAAGAGAAAACAATATCTTAAATAATCCAAATACAAATGCTATGAATCCATTAGGAATCTCTCGAGTCAGCTAATGGCTTGAATGTAAACATACAAACCCTGAAACATGTCATAATGGATGGTGTAACTAGATAACTATACAGTATAAAATAGTATAAAATGATAAATTATTATGAATACAAACTTAATAATAGTGTTTAACAACCTGAAAATAAACTTCATTATACATTTGAAATCTTGTACCAACAACATGACATGTTTTCAAAAATAAATTTTTTCCCCCAGTCTCCACTTGATGAATCCCACTACTTTATCATGTCTAATAAAGTAATAATACCTGAAATATGATAATAATGATTAATCATAAACATATAAACCAAAATTCCAATATCTAGCATGATAAAAATCTCTTGTAGGACATCAAAAAAATTCCCCATTCATCCCATATATTTGAAAGCCAACAAAAATAAAAAAAACTCTTATAAACATGAAAACATTAAATTATTAAAATGAAAATTAACCATATAAAATACATCTATAAAATAAAAAACACATATAAATTTAAATAATAAATTCTCATCTAAAATATAAGCATTTATCAATTTTTCTTCAAACATTAACAACATCATTCTTCATAAACTAAACCAAAGACATGATTTCATAACTAGAGTTATTTGGAAGCATTTGAACATAAAAATTATTCATTTTTGGGTATGAAAAACCATGAGTGGACATAATACCCCCAATCATCAACTTAACAATCCCAACAATATCCTCTCACCTAGGATGAAGTTTCCACAATATCACCACATCAAAACTGACGACGTCCCAAAAACCAAGTTGGTGTTTAAAAACTCATGTCTAATCCATCAATAAAACAAATTAATTATAATAATAAAAATACCCAAATTTTGGTAAAATAATGAACCACCAAAACATTATACTATTGAAAATTTTTTATCACACCTAATAAAATCATCCAGACAATATAATGAACATCCTATATAAACCCAACCATGTTAGTCAACGAATAACATAAATAAAATCTATCGTTAATCAATATACACAACCCAAATAACATAAAACATGAAATTAGACATAAAAATACTAAAAAAAGTAATCAAAAACACATATATAAAAAAATAAAAAATATACATGACCAAGAACAGGTCTGATCAATGAATTCATTTAAATATCCTAAAAAACCCCATGTTTCTAAAAAAACAACCTAAGAGCCTATGAATACATTAAAATTATTTAAACTAAAAATAGACAACTGAAATAAACCATTTATAAAAAACACCACAAACTCAATTAGATTATTTTATCATTATAATTTAATTAAATTAGGAACAACATTCCACATCATATGATGTGGCACAAAATAACATGGGTGGGAAACCACCAACCACATATATCATATATAATTATATTTCTATAGATCCTATTTATTTTCACCTATATTTTATATCATCCTTTGAAAATTCTCAATTAACATTGAATTAGTTTAATGAAAACCACTATAAAATGTCAAAATAGTAGAACCATGAACTGTGTGATGTAATGATGTTGATTGATGATTCAATGATATAAATGATTATATTTCATGACTCTTATAGAATCCATAAATAAAATATCTATAAATTAGAAGTTTTTCTCCATACGTATGTGAAACCACCAATATAAAATTGTAGTTATATACTGAAATATATGACATAATGAATGAGGATAGACACATCATTTATTAGACACCCCAAAAATTAAAGATTAAATATAGATCCATTTTGAAGGGATATATTATAAGTACCCTACCTTAAACATTACATAATATTGAATTAAATAAATAATTCACATTTAGGATCTTTTCAGGTTTAGAGTTTTAGATAATTAGGACATAACAATTACATCTCAAAAGTTTACAAGGTAGACACTTCTACACGATTTCCATTTTTTTACAATACATGAACACCTGAAAAAAAGTGTCATGTATAGTTTCATGTTTTAGACAACATGAATTTTCCTTGATCACATCCTTGATCCTATTCATATTTAAGTCATATGAAATCATTTGAAAACTTTGGATGAGGATAATAAGCTCAGTAAGGGTTATAAAACAAAGAATGAAAACATTTTTTCACAAATACATACAAAACATGAAATCTTTTACTTACCTCATGAAATCATAAGATTTATAAAAGACACATAGAAGTAATAAATCATAAGGTAACTTGTGGCATCCATATCATACTTACATTGTAGCTATCCCAGCTATATAGGGACATACTTTGTAATACCCATCAAAGTATATTCCCTAAATATCTTAGGATAAACATTCACTTTTACCTCTGTCACATTACTCAATGCATTGGAGATCTATCTCAGGATCACCCGCCCTAGGTTTATCATGGATCCAACCGTATTCATAAATAATACCCAAGAACCATAGATGATCATAACACATAACATAAGCATAAAGGAAATATAACAATTACACATTGAAATAATAAAATATCATTTAGATATATTGAAATAATAAATCCATTCTCAAAATCATTTTCAATACCAAAATATGTAAAAAGAGTATTTGGTATTTATTTTTTTCCTTTTAAAAACAATCTGGCTTGTTAAGGAAGCCAAAGATCAAATAATACTCGCGGCGGCAGAATGGTCGTTGTCTCCGCTTACATAAAAAACATTTCTTTTTGTCATTTAGTAAAACGATTCGTATAAAAATATTCCTTTTGAATATAATGAAAAGTCAAAGGGGTTTATACACCTTATAAAATAAAGTCGTGTATAAAACTAAAAATGTCTCAATGAAAGGAGATTGAGACAAAGTCACTTACCTTGTGTCCGACTTGACTCGATTGTTCTTTAATCCCCGGAATAATAAAATAATGTTAATTTATACTAGACTAATAACCTTTTTCAAGTTTATTATTCCTTTTATATCACTTATTACCATGTTATAAACATTATGTTACCATTTATGTTAATAACATTCTTTTTGTCGATATTTGGTACTTGAGTAACAAATGGACTTCTTATAATTACATGTTGTTCATGTGGACAAATGTTCATTATATCCAGAATGAAAATCATTTTTTAGATATCATATATATAATAAATATCCAGTATATACTTTTATTTATAATAGTACATAACATTTTGAGGTATTAAATGAAATGCAACTTTCATGGAGACAATAAGATGTATGTACACATGAACGTTACTTTCATTTCAATTTCTTATTTTAATGGAATTAAAAATAATTATACATAGTTATATTATAATTAAAGTATAATATCATATATTATATAATTAACTCCATCCTTTATAAAATCCCACATAAGGCATTAACGAATCGCATCACTTTGAGGGGGTGGTAGTCCCCACTTCCTCAAATGAGATTATCGTATTTATCCCCCATGGAAACCATAAATGCATGATATAAATGGGAAGTAAAGAAGCATAAGGAAATCATAAACATAATATATATCATATTTAAATATAGTTCCATCATAATAGCCACCATGAAAGGCGGTAAGATGTAACTGAACAATCATCCTTTCCTGAGGTGTTAGTTTGCCATCCAGAGAAACATTATGTTATTCATCCATTAGTTTGAGGGGTGTGTAAGTGTATTTCAAATAATTCTCATAAAAATAGCCTAGTATATTGAGGAAACCTTTTTTGTTATAAAATAATGGAATAAATATATTTTAGGGGTTGTATATGTAAAATAAAAGAAATCAATTTAAGAGGAACTGTTACCTTTAATTTGTGTAACTCCATTTGGTTTGAACCAAAGGACTTGTTGAAGTGCCTTCTGCCTAAGGTAAGACTCCAAGGAGGAGTAGAGGGATGTTGGGAGATTAATTGGGTAGAGGTATGTCGTGCCAAATGGTTTTAGAGGTTTTAGGAATTGGTTAGAAGTGGTCTCCTTTTATAAGGCGAAGGAGGGGCTCTTTAGGAATGTGTGAAACTATTATTTTATTATATAATTATATTCAATTTATAATGGTCCATAAATCATTAAATATGAAGATAAGATGACTCATGGTCGAAATAAAAATATCCAATCAGAATTTTACCTGTTTTGGATATTATGTTAATCATTATAATCTTATATATTTAAATGATTTATTAATGAGTTAAATACTGCATCATTATTATGTCATAATTAATTTAATTTATTTGTAGTCTAAAAATTATAAAAAAATACCATGATTTAAGAAATCGTTTTATATTTCCAGTTAATATTTATAGTAGAAAATATGACCTATATAACACCATATAAATTTTAACTACTAACAGATTTCGGTTAATGATAATTTTGTCTTCACATTAAATTAATTAATCTAAATTGTCATTTTCACTCCCAAGTGGATCAATGGGGTCCCAAAATCGACCCAAAGAAGACCATGGTCGTCAATGACTCAACCAATAAGTGTTTTACAATTGTTAAGGTAATTTTGAATTATTATAATATTCATTTAACCTTGAATTACCCTATTTAAATTTAACTACGGTAAACAAAAGTCAAAAGGTACTATTCACCAAAAATTATTATCATCTTATTGAACAACATTTTACTTCTTGATAACAACCGTGTATGTAGAATTTTCTATATTCAATTCACAGAAGTTGTAAAATTTCATTTAAATGAAAAATTCAGTTTTTTACTACCACTAAGTGGATTCATTATTCATAAAAAAATAGATGTTTTTCAGAAAAATACAAAAAATTCAGCCTAAGCATTTTTGGATATTCGGAAATTAAAATTGTTTTCTATTTTTCCAAATTCAAAAAATAGAAGTGGAATTAATTAATTTTATAATTAATTCTCGTTGTTAGAACAAATAGCGTGTTTTTATGAAACAATAACTATCAAAAGATTGATACTTGTTTTTGTCTAATATCAATGTGAAATTAATTCCAATGACCAACATTGGATAAAATGGTAAAAATATATTTTAATTTCACTTTAAAACCAATTAAAAAGATTATCTAACCATATAAATAAATTAGATTAAAATGCACTTTTGAAATAAAATACAATATTTTTCACTGTTTATTAAAATTGAACATTATCGGAAAAATTTCAAAAATTTACACAAAAGCAATTTTGATGTCCTCATTCTAAATAAGGATTTTATTTGGTCATATAGAATGTATTAAAGTTACCATAAATATATTTAAAGAGGGTTCTATATTAAAAGGCGGTAAATCGGCCTTTTAATGTAAATTATGCTTAAAATTAGATTCATCCATATTTTAAGTCTCTTACTTTTTAATGGATAAATGTAAATACATTTAACAATCATGTATAATCATATTGTAGTTAGTTTTATTCATTCATACTAATAAAATGGCTAGGAGTTAACTACCGTTTAAAATAAGAATATTATATTATTATTGTGTAACGTAAGATTCCAAATTAAGACGTTGTTGCGTATGGGGTATGCTATCAAAAATAGCAACACCTTTAATGTAAAATTATTTTTTAATTTATAAATTAAATATGGAATATGTATTATTCGTCATTTACCTAGGATGTTACATACTTCCCCCCTTTTGGAAATTGTGTCCTCGCAATTTTTATTCACTTATCAAAATAAGTGGGGGTATTTGTAACTCATAAAATTTTTAGATTCCCACGTTGCCTCTTTAATCATATGGGTTTTCCACAAAACCATTACCTGGTGAATTTACTTATTCCATAACACTTTCTCTCTATGGTCAAGAATCTGGACTGGTTGTTCATCATAAGAGAGATTTTCTTTCAACTGAACTACCTATGGGCTCAAAACATGAGATGGATCTAGCATATACATTCTCAACATCAAAACGTGAAAAAAATTGTGTACCTGGGATAATCTTGGAGGTAAAACCACTAAATATGCAACTGATCCAACATTATCCAAAATTTCATAAGGTCCAATGAACCTCAGACTCAACATTCCCTTCTTACAAAAATGCATCACACTTTTCCATGGAGAAACAATGAGCAAGACATGATCACCTACCTCATAAGAAAGATCCTTCTTCCGGTTATCTACATAACTTCTCTCCCAGCTCTGAGCTGTTCTAATGTGATTTTTAATCAACTGAATTTTCTCTTGCATCTCTTCTACCAATTCTGGTCCCATCAGCATCCTTTCACCTACATTATCCTAAAAAGCTAGAGTTCGACAACACTTTCCATATAAATGCCTCAAATGGAGCCATCTGTATACTAGAATGAAAACTGTTATTATATGAAAATTCAACCAAAGAAAGACATTGGTCCCAAAATCCCTAATAATACATTGAACAAGCACGTAGCATGTCCTCCAAGGTCAGAATTGTTCATTCTGATTTCCCATCTGATTGAGGATGAAAAGCTGTACTAAAATTTAATTTAGTACCCAATGACTTCTGAAGACGTTTCTAAAAGTTAGAAGTAAATCTAGGATCACGATCATATTCAACGGAGAGGGGAACACCATGCAACCTGACTATCTCTTTAACATACATCCAAGAAAGTTTACCTAGAGATAAAGTATCTTGAATAGAAATCAAATGAGCAGATTTAGTCAATCGATCAACAATAACCCAGATTACATTATTACCTCAAGATTTCTTTGGTAATCTCAGAAAAAAGTCCCTGGATATATTTTCCAATTTCCACTCTTACACCGATAGAGGATGAAGAATCCCTTTTGGTAACTACCGCTCTTCTTTAACCTACTTACAAGTCAAACAATTCACAATAAAATCAGCAATGTCTGTTTTCATTCCATCCCACCTGTAATACACCCAAATATCTCTGTACATCATTGAACTACCAGGATGAACTGAAAACGGAGTACTATGAGCTTTACATAACAACTCATTCTTCAACTGTGAACCACAAGTCACACATAATCTCCTTCCAAACATCAAAACACAATCATGATCAATGTTAAATTCGGTCAACTTACCCTTTTGAACCAACTCTACCTTTTTCTATAACTCATTGTCTTCCTTCTGCTCCTCCTTAATTCTGTCTGATAGAGATGATTTCGCTTACACCTGAAACAAAAAAGAAGAATTTCCCTCAACAAAAACTTATATGCCAAAGTCATCAAATCAAAAACCAAAGGACCTCGTTTGAAACATAGCTTAGATAATGAAGTATTACTTTTTCGACTCAAAGCATTATCAACTTTATTTTCTTTCCCCGGATGATAAAGGATCGTGAAATCATAATACTTGATTAATTAATGCCATATCCTCTGTCTCATGTCCAATTATTTCTGAGTGAGTATATACTTCAAAATTTTGTGATCAGTATATATTTCACACTTCACTCCATACAAATGATGCCTCCAAATTTTTAAAACAAAAACAACAGTAGCTAATTCCATATCATGTGTAGGGTTATTTAACTCATGTGGTTCCAACTAACGTGAAGCATAACCAACTACCTGATCATTTTTCATTAGGAAAAACCCCAGTCCTTTCAACGAAGAATCACTGTAGATAACAAACTGACCATTTCTGGAAGGCAGTGCCAAAACTGGATCATTCACCCTTCTTCTTTTCAATTCCTGAAAACATTCATCAAATTATTTTGTATAGATGAACTTAACACCTTTTTGAGTTAACTTAGTCATTATATTAGATAACCATGAAAACATTTCATCAAACCTCCAGTAATAACCTTCCAAACCAAGAAAACTACGAATCTTGGTTATATTTGTGGGTCTTGGCCATTATTCAACAACTTTTGTTTTATAAGATCAAAAGTTATGCCATTTTTTAAAATAATGTGACCAAGGAAAGAAATTTGTTTTAACCAAAACTCACTCTTGCTGAATTTCCCATAAAGTTTCTTTGCTTTTAATGTTTTCAAGTCAATCCTTAAATGAATTTCATGTTCCTATTAACGTTTTGAATAAACGAAAATATCATCAATTAACACAACCACAATCTTATCCAAGAACTCACAGAAAATTCTATTCATAAGATCCATGAATACAGAAGGTGCATTGGTTAAACCAAAAGGCAAAACTACAAATTCATAATGGATATATCTAGTACAAATTGCGGTCTTCGAAATGTCTGCTTCCTTTAATTTTAACTGATGGTACCCCGACCTCATGTCAATCTTCAAAAAATACTGATCTCCCTTGAGATGATCAAATAAATCATTATTATGAGGCAAAGGATACTTATTCTTAACAGTGATGTTATTCAATGTTATATAATTAATGAAAAGTCACATTGAACCATCTTTCCTTTTAACAAACAAGATAGGAGAACCCCACAGTGATGTGCTAGGTTGAGTGAAACCTTTATCTAATAACTACCGCAATTGCTTCTTTAACTCTAAAAGTTCAATTTGAGCCTTTCGATACGGGGGTTTGGAAATTGGATTGGCATCACTGACTTAGTCATCAGTAAATTCAACTTCTCGATCAGGTATAATACCAGAAAACTCATCAGGAGAAACATGAAAGTACTCATTTACCACTGGAACATCATTAATCTGAATAGTTCTTTTGTTTTCAACAATATATGCAAGGTAACATTCATTTCAATCTTTTACTAGTTTCTCAGCTTCTTGATATATTATTAACATCAAGTGTTCATTAATTTATAAAAACTAAAAATCATTCTGAAAGGAAACTCTTTAGCTCTACAGTCAATCTTAGCATGATAAACAGAAATCCAATCCATGACCAATATAACATCAATCTTTACTAGAGGCAAAACAATAAGGTTTTCTGGAAGATTCTTTCCGGACACAAGGACATGAATGTTGTTATGTTTTCTTTTTTGACTCTACATTCCCTCCAGGTGTTTTTACCGTTAGTTAAGTATTCATATCATGAGTTTTAATTCCCATATTTCTAGATAATTTCTCATAAATTAAAGAGTGTGTAGACCCTAAATCAAACAAAACATTGACATAATCTGAACAAACTAACAACATACCAGATACAACATCATATGATGGCCCCAAATCAGATGAATTAGTTGCAAAGGATTTTTCCACCCCTTTCTGCTTGTAGTCTGGCTTCTTTCCTTCAGTTGAGTTCTTTGTTGGACACTCATTTGCATAACGACCCATTTCATTGCACTTAAAACATTTAACTGACTGTAAATCAGATTTTTTACAACCATTACCCTGATCTTTTTCTGTGAAATTATGATCCTTATATCGCATTTTACCACATTGGTAGCACTTACTAGAATTCGAAAGACATTCCCCAGCATGCTTTTTACCACAATTTTCACAAATTGTAAACATAATTTTCTTACATTTAGACTTTTTGGAAGAGTTATTCCCATTCGTCTGCCACCTCAACCTCTTAATATTTTGGTGGTCAAAGTATACCTGATCATCCCATTTCCACCTTCTCTGCACAATGAACAAGTTTTTTCGTAACATTTGAACTCACGAGAAGCTAAAGACCTTAGATACTTTGGCTTTAATCCTGAGAAGAAATGGTTGATTTTACTATCAAGATATCATATGAAATTTGGACCATACCTTGCCAGTCGAGTGAACTTTTCTTCATAAGCAGCCACTGAGTCATCCTCCTGCTTCAATTCTGGGAATTGTTTTTCCATTTTAAGACGAACCACCTTAGGAAAATATTTTTCAAGAAACATACCATTGAACTAATCCTAGTCAAGAGCATAAATCTCCCCACTATTCCTGATATTTTTCACTATCGACAACCACTTATCAGCTTCACCTTAAAAATGATAAACAAAGAGACTAACCTTATGATCTGGCTAATGTTGGGGATGGATACACCCATCATTTACAGTCTGAGTCAACTGTGCAATCACTACAACAAACTGTTCAGTTCCGATTCCAACCATATCAGGTTGCTGATTTGGAAGGTTGTCTTCCTCTTGAGGTCGCCTGAACATAGCTACCATGTTTCCTCTGGAGAAAACCATTATGAACACATAAATATCTAAGTCAAAGCAACATGTTAATCTATAAATGCTATATTATTTCCAATATTGACATAAATTATGTTATGGATATTAATTAAACAATAAACTAACTCCTAAAGTTATCTAAACTGACCTCTAACACCTACTATAAGGACCCGACCTTAAACATAACAAAATATTGAATTTAATGAATAATTAACATTAAGGATATTTTTAGGTTTAGAGTTTCAGATAATTAGGACATAACTGTTAAATCTCAAAAGATTACAAGGTAGACACTTATACATAGTTACCTTTTTTTACAAAACATGAACTCTTCAAAAAAAGAGTCATGTCTACTTCCATGTTTTAGACAACATGACTTTTCCTTGATCACATCATTGAACCTATTCATCTTTAAGTGTTGTGAAAAGATTTCAAAATTTGGGATGAGTATAAAAATCTCATTAAGGTTTATAAAACAAAGAATGAAAAAATTTGTTTATAAATACTTACAAAACATTAAATATTTTACTTACCTCATGAAATCATATGATTTATGAAAGACACATAGAAATCATAAATCATAAAGGTAAATTGTGGAATCTATATCATACTTACAATGTAACTATCACAGCTACATCGAGAGTTACTTTGGAATACCCATCATACTATATTCCCTATATCTCTTAGGAGAAATATTCACGTTTACCTCCAACACATTACCCAATGCATTGGAGAGCTATCTCGGGCTCACCTGCCCTAGGTTTATCATGGAACCACCCGTATTCATAAATAATTCCCAAGAACCATACATGATCATAACCCATAACATAATAATAAAGGAAAGATAACATTTCCACATTGCAATAATAAAATATCATTTAGAGATATTGAAATAGTAAATCCATTATCAAAATCATTTTCAATACCAAAATACAAAAAAGAGTATATGGTATTTATTTTTTCCTTTTAAAAACATTTCGGCTTGTTAAGGAAGCCAAAGATCAAATAATAATCACGGTGACGGAAAGGTTTTTATCACCTCTTACATAAAAAACATTCCTTTTTTTCATTTAGTAAAATGCTTCCTATAAAAATATTCCATTTGAATAAAATAAAAAGTCAAATGGGTTTATACACAGTATAATATAAAGTCGTGTATAAAACTAAAAATGCCTCAATGAAAGGAGATTGAGAAGAAGTCCCTTACCTTGTGTCAGACTTGACTCGATCGTTTTGTAATCTCCTGAATAATAAACTAAAGATAATTTCTACTTGATTAATAACATTTTTCAAGTTTATTATTCCTTTTATATTACTTATTACCATGTTATAAACATTATGTAACCATTTAAGTTAATAACGTTCGTTTTGTCGATATTTGGTACTTGTGTAAAAAATGGACTTCTTATAATTACATGTTGTTCACGTGGTCAATGGTTCATTATATCCAGAATTAAAATCATTATTTAGATATCATATATATCATATATATCCAGTATATAAATTTATTTATAATATTACATAACATTTGGAGGTAAGAAATGAAATGCATCGTTCGTGGAGACGGTAAGTCGTACGTATGCATGAACGCTACTTTCATTTATATTTCTTATTTTAATTGAATTAAAACATAATTATACATAGGTATATTATAATTACAGTATAATATAATATATTATATCATTAACTCCATCCTTTATACATCCCACATAAGGCATTAACGAATCACATCACTTTGGGGGGGCGGTAGTCCGCACTTCCTCAAATGAGATTATCGTATTTACCCACTATGGAAACCATAAAGGTGTGATATAAATGGGAAGTATAGAAGAATAAATTAATCATAAACATAATATATATCATATATAAATACAATTCCATCATAATGGCCACCATGAGAGGCGGTAAGAAATAATTGAACAGTCATCGTTTCGTGAGGCGTTAGTTTTCCATCCATAGAAACATTATTTTCTTCATCCATTAGATGGAGGTGTGTGTAACTGTAGTTTGAATACTTCTCATGAAAACATACTAGTATATTGAGGATACTGGTGTTGTTACAAAGGAATGGAATAAAAAGAGTTTAGGGGTTGGAGAAGTAAAATAAAAGAAAACAATTTAAGAGAAACTGTTACCTTTAATTTGGATAACTCCCTTTGGTTTGAACCAAAGGACTTCTTGAAGTGCCTTATGCCTAAGGTAAGGCTTATACAGGGAGTGGAGGGATGTAGAGAGCATAATTTGGTAGAGGGTGGATGAGCCAAATTGCTTGAGAGGTGTGAGGAATTGGTTATAAGTGGTCTCTTTTTATAAGGGGGGGAGGGGCTCTTTAGGAAAGTGTGAAACAATTATTTTATTATATAATTATAATTGGTTTCTAATGGTCCAAAAATCATTAAAGATGAAGATAAGATGACTCATGGTCAAAATAAAATCATCAAATCCGAATTTTAAATGTCTTGGGTATTATTTTAATCATTATAATCTTATTTATTTAAATGATTTATTAATGGGGTAAATACTGCATCATTATTATGTCATTAATAATTTAATTTACTTGATGTCTAAAAATTATAATAAAATACAATGATGTAGGAATTTTTTTTATTTCCAATGAATATTTATAGTCTAAAATATGACTTATATAAAACCATATAAAAATTAATTGTTAAAAGAGTTTTGTTAATGTCAATTTTGTCTTCACATTAAATTAATTAATCTAAATTGTCATTATCACTCCCAAGTGCCTCAATGGGGTCCCAAAATCGACCCCAAAATTCCTATGGTAATAAAGGACTCAACAAATAAGGTTTGTAAAATTGTTAAGGTAATTTTGAATTATTATAATATTCTTTTAACCTTGAATTACCTTACTTACCTTTAACCGCTGTAAACAAAAGTCAAAAGTTACTATTCACCAAAAAATATTTTCATCTTATTGAAACAAATTTTACATATTGATAAATACCATGTATGTTGGATTTTATAAATTCAATTTATAGAAGTGGTAAAATTTCATTTAAATGAAAAAGTCAGTTTTTTTAACTACCACTAAGTGGTTTCACTATTCATAAAAAATTGAAGTTTTTCAGAAAAATACCAAAAATTCTGTCAATTCATTATTTTATATTTCTAATTCAAAATTGATGACTATTATTCCAAATTCAAAACATAGAAGTGGAATTAATTAATTTTAAAATTAATTCCCGTTGTTAAAACAAATAGCCTATTTTTAAGAAACAATAACTATCAAAAGATTGATACTTGTTTATGTCCAATTTAAAAGTAAAATTAATTCCAATGACCAACATTGGATTAAATTGTAAAAATATATTTTAATTTCACTTTAAAAAAAATAAAAATATAATCTAGCAATATAAATATATTAGATTAAAAGGAACTTGTGAAATAAAAAACAATATTTTTCACTATTCATTAAAAATAATCTTTATCAGAAAAATTCCAAAAATTTACACAAAATAAATTTTGATGTCCCCATTATAAAGAAGGATTTTATTTTTTCATATAGAATGTATTAATGTGACCAAAACTATATTTAATGAGGGTTCTCCATTAAAAGGTGGTAAATCGGCTTTTTAATGTAAATTATGATTAAAATTTGACACATTCATATTTTAAGCCTCTAATGTTTTATAGGGTAAATGTAATTACATTTAACAAACATGTATAATCATATTGTAGTTAATTTTTTTTTTCCCGCCAATACAACATCTAGGAGTTAACTACCATTTAAAATAATAATATTATATTATTAGTGTGCAACATAAGATTTCAAAGAAACACGTTGTTTCGTATCAGGTACACTATCGAACATAGAAACCCCTTTAAAGTAAAATTAATATTTAATTCACAAATAAAATATAAAATATGTCTTATTCATCATTTACCTGGGATGTAACATCTATTCACCAAAGAAGTCAAAAAATCATTCATGGTAGCTACCTCTATGTGTAATGTTGAATAATGGATGAAATGAGGATTTTGAAGTGTTAAAATTAAATATTCAATAAAATTTTCATGTTTCACGATTCAGCTATGCGATTTCTATAGAGACCCCGAAATTTGGTATATAAATATTAAACCTTATTTTATAAATATTTATAAAATATCATTATAGACCATACCAAAACTGTAAATGTTTGGTGTATTTGAAACATTGATATAGAAAAACATATACATAACTGATATACATTGTCTCCCCATATGTACATCATAACTATATTCCTTCTTATACATATCACACTTAAACCATTTCTTTATATCCTATGGAAAAAGTCACATAGGAGAGTGTTATATCATATAATATGAATGTGAAAAAATTGATGTATCGTGATAATTTAAGAATTAAATTAGCATAAGGTTATGATAACATGATAATAAAAATTAAAAAACATACCCATAATTTGATATATTATAATCATGAGTCACTGGAAAAATCATGGATGTTCAAAAGTTATGATTCCTAAATGAATCAAAGAACATAATACATTAGATCATATAATTATCATAAGTTTATATAAAAATCTAGATGTATAGATTGTTTAACATTAAAAATTATATAATTCTCATGTCCAGGAATGAAAATTTGACATTAATCAAATATTAGTCATTCAATTATTTCATGTGTACCTAATTTGGGATTGATATAGCTTCTATTGTACCCTCATTTGGTCTTGGTATAACCTCATTTATACTCTCCTTTTCTCTTAGAAGAACCTTATTTGAACTCTTCGAGGTCAGATAACATTAATGTTTATCTAAATAAATGAATCGATATAATAGAACCTCCATTCAAATAATTATAATCTATTCATATGTATGTTGCAGGATCATGAAAATATTTAACAATTCATTATAATTTACCCTGTGTAAAAGAAAATAGGATTCATAAATATTTATACATAACAACCATAATCCATTCAAAAAATTAATAAGGATGGTATCAAAGAATCAAATCCAATGTGACGAATATTTACCATCAAAAAACATTTTCATAGTTGAAGAATTCCATTTAATGACCATTGTGATATTTCTTAATGAAAGTACCTTTTTTTAAAATCCCATATGTAAATATATATATATATATAATTTTATTTTTAAATAACCATTGAAATGTAAAAATGATTGCGTATACCATTTAGTTGTTGTAATTGTGGGAGATTACATTCACAGAGTTTATGATAAATAATTATTCCATTAACATTTTTTTTGTAAAAAGTCATAATTTCCCCTTTTGGAAAAGAAAAAGAATATTACTTTTCAAAATAATCATAGAAATTAAACCATTGGTAAAAAATAAATTTAAATATTCATAGTATACTACTAAAAAATTATAGAATTAATTTTATTGAGAACAGTGACATGGAATAGATGGTTTATTGAAGGATCAAAAAACAAAGTGGGTTTCATTAAATCCAATATTTTGGTATATTGTTCACATAAAGAGAAATTAAATTTTTAATAAAATGTGAAATAAATAAATTTGAATTGTATTGGAAAAAACATTATATTTTCAGTGATAACTATCAAATAATTTTGTTATCAAGAATTTAGATATAAATAATACTTATAAAAAATATGTTGTAAAGTAAAACCATTACTGCTTAGGTATATTTAGAATAATGTGACACATGAATGTATAAAATAATTGAAAAAATAAATAGAATGAACATATGAATATTTATGATATGTAATTTCAATGTATTAGTATTTACACCTCATTATAGAGATTTGATAATTAGGGAAAACATGTCTTGATGAAAAATATCATGATGAAGAACCACTATAACATTGGTAATATCAAAATAATCACCTCATGAAAAAGAAAACATTATATGAATATGTAAATCTATATAATTTTAATAAAAATAATCATTAAATTCATTTATATGAAATTTGTAAACCACACTATGGAATAACAATTTTAATATGGAATTTGTCTCATAGAAATAAATATGAGATGATATATTATTACTTTAAATTTGGAATTATTTGTAAGGACTACAACCTCAATATTGATAAAATTAAATTTCATATATTTATGTGTCATAACCATATAAAATATTATTACAATGAATTGGACACAAATATTACATAAATCAACTAGAATACACTTATTACATTATGAAATATCTTTTCTTATTTATAGGTTTTGAGAATTAGTTCATAATTCTTACATAAAAAACTATTAGATTAAAAATATAATACTACTAAAACAATGTCAATTTCTCCGATACTATAATAGTTTCTAATAAAACATGAATAATTTTCATGAAAATTATTCAGGACATTAATATTGGATTTTTTTTTTCATTCTAATCATTTTACCTTATGAAAAACATTTTAAAACATGATGTGAGTAAAAAAATAATTGTAACATAAATAAAAAGATAAAAAGAAACTAATATTCCATCAATACTTATAACCATATTAAATAATTTTCACAAAGATATACTTCTTGGCACTAAAGTTTCATATATTAACTATGTGAAAAATTAAAATTTCTGTAAAACCTATAAAAAAATTAAAAAAATTTAACTTGTGGAGTAAATTAATTACCAATTTAACCATTGATGCTACCATATGAATTTTAATCCTCATGACTACCTTATGATATAACCCTCCCAAAAACCTTATTGTGTAACCATCATAGTTACACTTGGAATAAACATTACGAAAAACATTCAACATAAACATACCCAATACATTTTAGGGAGAAATATATATCTCCCTTTATCATAACTAATTCCCAAGAACCAGAAAAAAATCATAAAACAAGAAGACATACATTATAAAAGTATTTAATTAAGTAAAATCACTTAATTCAATGGAATGTTGTACACATGAACTGAAAAATATTCCTCAAAATTTATCATGAAATATTATATATATGACCACAAAAATATTATTCATAATAAATCATGAAAATCCACTCATTCCATATATGTTAAAAATCATTACTTTTGAATATTTTAATTAAAAATAAAATAGGATTTTTAATGAAAAGTCACTTACATGAGCTTTGATATCCTTTAAATATGTACAAAAAATCTATTTAATTGTTTAAAGAGTACAATTAATTTATTAAATTACTATATTCATAAATATAATTCTATTTATGATTATATTATATCATATTTCCAACAATTTGTTGATAATATTTGGTTATTTTTATTATTTCCTGTGTGTATATTTCATGGTTTTCATGGTTGGATCATTATGGATTTTCTAATAGAAAAGAATAAAAACATTATAATGTGAAATAAATTAAATTAATATGATACCTTAATTTTTAATGATTCCATACACCATTTTTTCTTATATTAGGATGATTCATTAGAAAAAACATTAATGAAAATGGTTTAATTTATTTTTGGCGGTTTGTACGACCATCATGATCCTATACCATTTTTTACTATAATTATTATATATTAGTTCCAAAACACTCTATAACATATAATATGTATATTAAAATAAAATTTATCAATAATTTTTTTTAACTATCCTTAAGTAGGTAATGTAAAATGAAAACACATAGTCCATGATGATGGTAAATCGATATATCATAGATAATTTTTTTTTTCATTTTTTATAATTATAGGGGAAGAATAGATGTCTGGTGATCAATATTAAATGAAATCAATAAAAATACAACATATTTAATATTATAGAGAAATTAAGTTACTTTTAATAAGTGAAGTAAGGAGAGAATAAGAAGAGGAAAAAATAAATGAAAATAAAAGAAAATGAATTTATATTTTACCTCTTGACCTTCTTCCCCCTAAGAAGCTCCTTAAGAAACTATTTTTGTACTTTTGGTGAGACCATAAGAAATTATACATGGGAAAGTGGCTTGGAATGGTAATTAGGTAGAAGTTAAATGATCTACAAGGATTTGAGGTGTCATAACAATAGGTGGTGAGGGGTGGTATTTATACTGGAGGAGAGAGATGTTTTAATTAAATTAGTCATTTTTTTATTTTTTATCAAGACTATGATTATTTTCAATAAAAATTAATAAATACAGTAAAGAGATATAAGAGTTGTATTATATGGTCTTACACCATACATGGCTCTATAATTCATTTATTTGAAAAATACCATAATTTATTCTATTTTATTATTCTCTAAAAATTAATCAATTTTAGAATCATCCAAAAAATTCACCCCTACGATTATTATACGTGTAAAAATAATAAATTATCTCAATTTTATTAAAATAATTTTATAAATATGATAAATTTATGTTCAAATATAAATCATCATTTACTTAAAAAATTTATTTTAATATTTTAACTGATGTTGTGGCACATTGATAAAAATTAAGGTCTCATAAAATTACCTTATAACCATTACAAAACAAAATATTATATTATGAATCTATTTTATGAACATAAATTTCCATTTAAATTATTATATTAGATATAGAACTGTAATTCAATATTTGTGTTTTCTGAAAAACCAAACACTTCATTTATCATTTCAAAACATTTATTTTCTTAATACATGATATATATATATATATCATATTTTAACTTACATGATAAATAAATATTATTTATACTCTCATTGATGTGGTTATTATTCTATTTTTATAAATTCCTTTATTCTTATAAATATGACTTATATCTCTATTAAATTATAATAAATTTATCTATTTAATTCATGAATGAAAAAAACTATTTTATATGTTCATAAGTTATTACATTCTCCCACACACCCATTGTGAAAATTAAATACTCACAATTTACATTGCATAATTAAAAAAGTGACGATACCTTTTCCCTTTATAATTTTTAGATTACCATGTTTCTTTTTCAATAATGTGTTTTCTCCACAAAACATTAACCACCTAAATTAACTTATTCAGAAATACATCCTCTCTATGATCAATAATAGGAATAAGTTTCACTTCATAAGAAAGGGTCACTTACATATGATCTAATTCATGTCTCAAAAAATGAGATGAATATTGTATATAAATTCATAACAATGAATCTTGAAAACACTATGTACCTAATTTTAACTCAGTGGAAAGGCTACTTAGTAGAAATCTTATCTAACTATCACCATGATTTCAAAATTTACAACGTATCGTGGAAATAGCTTTCATTTCTTTCCAAAATGCATAACACTTTTCCATGGAGATGTTTTATGTAATCAATAATCTCATGCCTCAAAAGAAAGGTGTATATTAATGTTATATGTATAACAATTTTTCCTATACTAATCTATCCTCAATTTTTGTTGGATCATATTCATTTTTTCAAACCGCATCCTCCACTAATTCTGGTCCCATAATCATCCATTCATATAAATTATATTATATTGATGGATCCTGAAACCAATTTCTATATAATGGCTCAAAATGTGTCATAATTATATTATAATGTAAATATTTATTATAAGAAAACTCGTCAATATAAATATGTTGATCCTATCTTCCCTGACAAATCATTCAGTAATTTCAAAGCATATCAAACCAATCTTAATTTTTTCACTCTAGAAGTCAATCAAAATATGGATTAAAATTAGTGCTCATATTTAATTTATTTCCCAATGACTTCTATATGTTTTTAAAAAATTTAGAAGTGAACATTGTAACATGGTCAGATACAATGGAGATATGAACTCCGTGTAAGATGACTATCACTTTGAGATTTGGTTTAAAAAGTCTCTCAAATGACATAGTGTCTCTAATAGAAAAAAAGTGTGATGATTTATTCATTTGATCAATAATAACATAAATATAATTCTTATGATAATAAATCATAGGTAGTCCCACAACAAAATCCATGTATATTTTGCTCCATATCTACTCTAGTATAGGAAAAGAAAAGTGAATCCCCTTGGGCAGTTGTATTTTCCCATTAACCTATTGAAATGTGAAATATTTCATGGTAAAATGATAAATCATTATTTTCATTCAATCCACTTAGTAATAATCCTGATGTTCTCAATACATCATATTGATTCTTGAAAAAATTTAAAATAGAGAACTATGATCTTTACTTAATATATCTTTCATCAACATGGAATCAAATTTTCATATAATCTCCTCAAAAATATTAAAACAAGATATTTATTACTGTTATATAATATAATATTTGTCTTCTTAACTAATTATACCTCTTATGTATTCATGGTATTTATACTCTTCCAACTCAATTATATATAACAAGGATCATTTTAATGAAACATGAAACAAAAAAAAAGGAATTTATAGCACCAAAAACATCAAAGAAAAAATTCAACAAATCATTAATCAAGGTTTCAAGATCCAAATGTAATGTGGTTAATGTCACAACATGTTTTTGAATCAAGGCATCTGCCACATTGTTTATATTTGTAGTATTGTAATTGATCATGAACTGAAATTCCACTACCATTTCAAGACTTATTTTATGCCTCATGTTCAATTCTTTCTGATTGAATATATACTTTAATCTTTAATGGTTAGTATATATTTTACATTTGTCTCCATATAAATGATGTCTCTATATTTTTAATGAAAAAAAACCATCTAACATCAAATTATGTGTGGTATAATTTAACTCATGAGGATTCATTTGACTTGATTCATAAGAAATTACTTGATCACTATCCTTCAAAAGAGATCTTTTACCTTTAATAAATAATCATTATTGCTAAACAATAACTATTTCAAGAATTAAAGGTCAAATCTGTATAATTCACCATTATTCATTTCAGTTTATAGAAAAAACATCACAATATTCTTTCAAAATAAATTTACACCATTCTCTTTTTAACATTGTTTTAGGGATATATAAACATGAATAGTTCTTAAAAATTATATGTAATATCATGATAATACATGAAAATTAAGAATCTAAAGAGCATATCTATGTCATGGATATTCATCAACAACTTTAATTTAGTTTGATCAACTTTTATTTAATTCTTATAAAAAAATTTCCATTGAAAATAAACTTGTTGTAACCAAAAATCATATTTTCTTAATTTTCCATATAAGTGTTTTTTATTATGTGTTTTCAAAATAACTGATAAATGATTTTCATATTCTTTAAAACATATTTAAAATAGTATAATATAATTAAAAAATTAAAAACTACCCAAGTATTCATAGAAGATTCTATTCATAATATTCATAAATACGACACGGAAATTTTTCAAACGAAATAGAATAAAAAAAATGTCAAAATTCCCATATCTATTTTAGAGTGAAATGTTTGGAATCGCATCATATATCAAATTTAATTAATGGTACCCAGATATGTTTTTATTCATGTAAAATTACTAATCCCCCTAGATATGATCAAAGATATTTTGATATGAGTAAAATTATACCTATACATAATAGTAATGTTACTCCAATCTATATAATCATTGTAAGGACTTATGGACCCATAATTCTTTTTATCAAACAATATATAATCACCCCTTGGTGGTGTTATAGAATAAATAAAACCATTCCCAAGAAACTCCTCTAACACATTTCACAGTTCTAAAACATTCACTTGATGTATTTGATAACGGGGTTTTAGATTTCCCTACCATGAGGAGCTAAGAAAACATTAAATATAACTTCATGACCATGTATAAAAATTTTCATTTGATTAAGAAAAAAATCCATGTAATCATTTACCATTGGAACTTCATTAATTTTAATAATTTCCTATTTCAAAAATATGTGATAGATAACAATCATTTCAATCTTTTAATAGTTTATCATCTTTCTTTATATATTATGAATGATATTGGTTCATTCTAGTATAAAAAATGAAACACCTTATGAAAAAAACTTCTTAATCAATAGAATCAATATTATCCTTATAAAATTAAATCTATTCCATGCCAAGAATAATATCATACTCTACTAAGGAAAAAACAACATTGGTTGTATTTAATTTCTTTCCATAGACAATAATACGAATTTTCTTTTAATTTCATTTATATTTAAATTTCCCTGGTGTTTTAAACACAATATCTTGTTTAATTTATTGAGGTAATTTTTCCACTATCCAATGAAAGTTTCATAGAAATAATGTAATGTGTATTCCCCATACCAATCAAGACATTAGAAAATATATGTGATTAAAAAATACAAAAGATACCAGTTCATTAGATGACCTAACATCTACTGAAGTAGCTGGAATGGATTTAACTAAACCAATCAACTCATAATCTCACTTCCTTCCATCATTCAGATCATCCATTGGGTAACTATTTCCATAATTACAGATCTAATCCCTTTTAAAACACATCATATTTTGTTTATCATAATTTATGACAAGGTCATTTTCAATGAAATGTATTGAAATATTTCTAAAAATACAACATAAAAAACTCTTCCCATATTTGTTAAGTCATTCCACAAGGTTCTTTTATCCAAACTTCTCAGAAATTGGGAAATGGTTTTTCTTACCTTTATATTTCATGGATTTGTTCCTACACATTTCCTGCCATCTGGACCATTTCTTCTTATGATTATCATTATAGAAAAGTTTATCATCAATCTCAATTTATACCCTCTCAACATATCAAACATGTTTCTCATAAAAATGAATTCATGGGAGGCCAATTCCCTTATATATATTGGCTTTATTCCTGAGTAAACATGAATGAATTTACTTTAAATATACTAAATTTGATTTGATGAATACCTATCTAAATGAGTGAATTTTTATATATAAACATCCAATAAAGCTTCCAATTTTATTTTAGTTGAAGGAATTTATTTTTCTCCCTGTATCGAAACAAAATATGAAAATATTTTCCATATACCTAATTATTCTATACATCCCATTATAAGGCATAAATCTCATCATTATGCATGATATTCTTTACCATTTAACCCCAATGGTTACCTTGACCTTAAAAATGGTGAATATAATGAATAAAATATTTCTTAGTTGAACACCCCATGACAACAAATATCTTTTCAGGTGCTTTAATCCAACCTTCATTCCCCACTGGTTCTGATGATCAATATAATGAAAGAGGGTGTTTCCTCATACAATGATTAACTATCATCAACTTTCTTTAACGTAGCCCTGTATGTTTTCTTACATGGATTCCAACACCTTTTATAGCCTACTTCAAATGATTCATTACTATCACAAACTAATTTTCTCCAATTCCCACCATTCTAGGTTACATATTCTTAAGGATGTCTTTTTTCAGTTCCTTCCAACATCATCTTCCCATTTTATTCTATGGAAAAACAATCTTAACAAACATATCTTAGAGAAAGAAAGATGTTAATTGTAAAATTCTCTATTATTTCGAGTAAAAAATTATTTAACATTAATTTATTGTATTCTACTAAAATCATCATAATAATGAATGTTTTCAAAAAAGTGATTTGATACCAACTATAGGGACCCTACATTAAATATTATATAAATCTAAAAAATTCAACAGGAATATACTTATTATATTACTAATGTTATTTTTGACATATAGTTTAATGAATTATATTACACTTCATACATAACAACCCAAAAAAATAAAATGTTTAGACTACTAAAATGATGTCTATTTAATAATAAAATACATTTAAAAAAAACATAAATATATTTTGGGAAAATTATTTACAACATTCATCTTGGATTCAACTTTTCCCTTAGTAATATGTAAATATTATGAAAAAATATTTTAAAACATGGGATGAGAAAAAAATATAATTAAGGGACATACAAATGGAATGAGACCAATAGTATATGGATACACATAAACATATAAAATGATTTTCAAAATGATATAATTCTTACCACTAATGTATCATATACTTACATTCTAAATACGTGATATTTATTAAAAACATAGAATATAAAAATAAAACATGTATGTAACTTGGGGAATTTCTTATTTAAGATTATTATAATAAACTGATTTTCTAAAAATGGAATTCCCTTCATATAGTTATGCTATATTATATAATCACATAAAATCACATTTTGAAACACAATTCCACTTCATTCATAACGGAACTACAAAACTCTATTTTACCTTTAATCAAAATTTTCCTCCTCTATGATTTGAATTTCTAAAATAAAACATACCAAATTGAGATCAATAAGATGAATTTAGTCCGAGAGTGATGAAAAAAATTTGGTGAACAGTGACATACCCGTATGAATAGTAATATTACCCTTATGAATAGTTTTATAACACTTAGGAATAGTAAATCTCCCATGTGAATGGGTACCTCACCAATGATATTATAAATATATTTTACCAATCCTATGAGTGACAATATGTTATTATTATATTATAGTGTTGGTATTTTTGAAAGTTATGTATTTTTAATGATTAATTTAACAATTTAAAAGAAAATGTGTTTTGAAAAAAATGTATTTATAAAAATTTATTTTGATGTATTTTGATTATATGATAATTTAATAACACCTTAGGTAATTTTCAATGTGTGAAAAATTTTGTTTTAATTTAATAATATGCATTATACATGTAAATTGTGATTTTATTTAAAAATTGAATTACTCATAATGATATAATTATTTTCTTAAACTAGAGTTTATTTCTGGAATCTACATGTCAAAAAAGTATTAGCGTGAATTTTTGAAATTTTCCTAAAATACTTTAATTTTTGGTGAATAATGATATTTGATAATTTACAAAATATGGTAAATATAAGAATTTTTTAATCATGCTTGAGTTATGGACGATTTAAATGTCTATTGGGTTGAACTCACATTTTTTATTTACTTTAATTAGTCATGGAATCATAACTATTTATTTACCTTTAGATAAATATAAAATTAATGATAATAATATAGAATAAACCCCTCTCCCCACTACTATAAATACCACCACTCCCAGCCGAATTTCCTCACACCTCTCTACCATTTTTCCTCGTGAAAATTCTTTTTAAATCTCTTCCTAATATCCAACCACTTATATATCATCCCATGGTCTCTTAAAAAGTCCATAACCACTTTCCAAAAGAGGATCTCAAGGAAGATATATTCAAGAATAAATTTCTATCTCTTTTCATTCAATTTCCTTTTATATTTAAATTATTTTCCTATCTTATCCCAATATTATATTATCAAATGTCATGATAACTCTTATATGATTTAGATATTGGGATTATATCTTGTTAATGGAATATTATTCATTAAACTGTTCTCTATCTATCTTTTATTGTTTTTAAAAGAAATCACTTCCCATGATATGTCAATTTACTATCATCATGGTCCATGCACCATAATTTCCCTTTTATAAATTCAAGGACTTAAGTAAAACCATAAAATGATCAGAAACATATTTTAATATTTATTTTATATCCCCTTTGACAAAGGGGAGTGGAAAAAATATTTTATAGGGCCAATGGATGAACTTTTTAAAACATTAGGGTTGCTTATGTGGAGGTGAGTCACACTCTCAAAAATATCAATTTAAAAATGTATAATGTTTTATATGTCTTAAAGGGTCGAATATGTCATTGTAAAATAAATAAAACCAAAATAAAATCACATTATTTTAATGGTAATAGAATATTGTCGGAACATAATGTTTATAGTTTTTTATTACATTACTATTAGGTCATTATGATGTCATAAAACACAATATAGATTTAAACACTATTTAAATTTGACCCAAAAATTTAAATGTCTCAAAAAAATTTGAAAAATACACCGTTGGATAACTTTGACATCTTGATTCCAAAAAATTTATTCATTTTATCTAAATAATTTTCTAAATATGTTAATTTTTCATTTTGAAATAAAAACTGACATTTATCAAAAATTCACGGGTTTTGACAAAAATAGTTTTCAATATTTTATAAAAATCACAATCATATTCATAATAATTATATGGTCATTTATATTAGATGAAATTTAATTTAGGGATAATATTTAATTAAAATTTTATTTCATTCACAAATCCATTAATTCATCAAAATAGATTTCTTAATTAACTGAAATGCATTTTTTTATTAAAAACAATTTATAACATAAAAATAATTAAATGATTGTATATTATGTATACAAAAATAATGTACATTACTAGGGTACCATTACCTAATACCTTATAACACTATCATAAGACCAATGGTTAAGGTGTGAGATGGTGACCAGCTCTTGGGGTGGCTCGGATAACATCACTCGGTTAATAATCTCTATCAACTTGCACTTATCCCATTGGCATTTCCATTCGAGGTATATATATTGATGGTCGGCTTGGGCTTGTTCAAGAGTGAATCCCAGTGAAACTACCTCCATTACATGCTCTAAAAAATGGGCTTTATACGGTTAAATTATTTACGATGAGGCCATCACTGCCTTTGTCTGAGTAAATTGGATTCGTTAAATCCCTCTATTTATACCAATCATGTGATCACTATTCAATGGATATATTAGCAATAGTCCCAATTAATAATGGTATTATAAAATCCAAAAACATAAATCTAAACATGTTAATATGTTATATAACAATTTCATATAATAATAAATTTAATTAGATAAAGAGGAATTCCCATTAGTAAAAGTTGGGGTCGTTACAGGTAGCCATATTTAATTTTCTCTCTATAAATATTCTTTAGTTATTTCTTAAATATTTAATATATTTTTGGGTATTTAGGGACTCTAATTGTGTTGATCATATAACACCCCATGAACTCTGGTACATTATCTTTTTAATGAATGTTGACAGCATTTGTTGGACACAACGCTGAGTTCATATGCACCATGGTAAACCAAACTATCCATTTAAAAGAGGTTATCAATAGAATTAACCCCATTATAAAATTTATATATTTAATTTTTCAAAATTGACATAATTTTTTGGATTAGGAATATCCAAAAAAATTCAAGGTTATTTTTTTCTATTTTCCTAAAATATTTATATTTTTTTAAATAATGAAGATTTCTACATTGTTATTAAAAACAGAAAAATTCATTTAAATAATTATTTCAATTTAAATTGATTCTAATGTAAAAATAGTTAATTAATACTAATGTTAATACAAAATAGTTCATTGGATATTTATTTTAAAATAATTAGGTATAAAAAAATTATTTATCTTTAGAATGTCTCTTTACCCTCCATCTAGCCACATTTGCACAATTAGAATTAAACATAATTTTAACAATTTTGTGAATGGAATTTAAAATAAATGGATATATATGACTGTAATCAGTATGAAAATTGAGGTAAAATAAGATCAATAATTTTTGGTGAATATAAACATTAATAGTTTTATTTACCATGGTCAAATAAAAATAGGGTAATTAAATGCAAGAGTAATTTAATATTAGTATAAATTACCATAACACTTATCTAAATTTAATTGGATGTGTTTTTACCGAAATCATCATTGTGTTGATTTTTTTACCACCCAGAGACACATGGATGACTTTAATATATTTATAATATTATATTTAATGAAAATCCAATTTTTTATGCTTTTGTTTTTAACAAGTAGTATATCTTTATAATATGTGTTAATAATTTTGATATGGTCAAATATAAATATTAATTAGAAATATAAAATATTTATCTATATTATGGTAACTTATTTATAATTTTATAAAATAAAAAATTAAATTAAGTGGTGATAAAAAGATGATGTAGTGATTGATTTATTAAAAAAAGAATAAAATAAACGATATTCATAATGTTAAAATAAATATAATTTGAGTGAGTTAATGCCATTAAATATATTTATTGATTAATTGGTCATGTTACTAATTTTTTAGAAGTATTGGTTTGAATATATTTTGTTGACCTGATTTTTGTATAAGACAAAATAATGAATAGTGTGAAAATTGACATTTATGATATTTTAAAATAAATAATATTTAATTAAATGAAATAAATTTTTTTAAAATATAAATTTTGGAAAATTAAATACAACAATGATAAAGATATCTTAATGATTGATTTTGCATCATTTTTTGAAACATTTCCATTAAAAATATAATTATATATTTTTTTAATTAAAGAATGTTACAAAGTATCACACTCTCACTTTTTATAAGTCCAATACTTTTAATATAGGGATAAAATAGAGATAATTATGATCATGAATAATATATGGTAAAATAATAGAATTATTTACATCATAGTAATTTATATATAATTTTTAGTGACTAAATAATTACCATAAATAATGACACAATAGTGAAGAAATAAGTATTTTGTTAATATAAATAACTAATAAATTATTTTACAATTATTAAAATAAATATAATTTGAGATAATTGAGGGGATCAAAGAATTTATAGGTGACAATGTCATGATTGGAGTGTATTAAATTGTTTTTCCGAAGTTATCTTTCTATTTGGAATTTTTTTAATGTCAATGTCATGAATAGTGTGAAAATTGACACTATTTATATTTTATAAATATAAAATTGTATAAAATCATCTAGAAATCATAAATATATTTAAGAAATACAAAAGATAATTATGTGGTCTAAAATGTTATTGAACTTAAATTTATGGACAATTGACACCATATATGTAATAATTTATAACCTTTTAATATTTTAAATTTTTTTACCACAATTAAAATTAAATATATTAATTAAGGATAAATCAAAATAATAGGGTTTAAAATTAAACTAACACATTTCAAAAAATTATTTCATGAAGAATATTTGATCCATATCTCATTATGATAAATTTTGAGTTGCTTAATTGTTACTTCGCATGAAAATACATTATATATTATTTAAATCAAATATAGATACAAAATATCAACACCATGCATTTTAATATCTTTTATGTGTCCACATAGGGCCAAAATCTATCAATAAACCAATATAAATGAATATTTTTTATATAAAAGAAACTATTTTCATTTTATAAATTTATTAATGAATTTTATAATTTCTATAATTACATTTAAAGTCTCTGCAATTCTAAAACAATATTTATTTATTTTACATAAAAAGAGAATCAATGATTTCAATATTATAGATTTTGATATATTATAGATTAAATAATTAATACAAAAAATTTAATAGAATTATAAGATATATAATATATTTTTTTGAGAATTATATTCAAATTAAAAATTTTCATTTTTTGTATTTTATGTCAAATTAAATGAATTAAATTTGTAAATAATGATATCTTATTGAATTAATTTAATATTAAATTATTTTAAAATAAAAAAATTGTTTACTAATAATAATATATGACACAGTACATCATGTAAAATTGTTTTATTTTATGGTCCATTTTTAATAATTTATATATTGAATAATAGTTTTATATTTTAATATTTTTTGGGTTTCTAAAAGTGACCCTCCACTCTCTCATAAAAGGGATTCTCTCCTTCTCATTAATTAATTACTATAAAACCCTTTTAATTGGCCAAAAACTACCCATTACTTCTCATAACATCCCTCACTTAATCCTAGTGGCCATAATTTGGAAATAATAAAATCATATGATGTCCTTTACTGTAAAGAAAAAGAGATACTCTAAGAAGATGTAATATTTTTACAAATTCAATTCAGTTTCTTCTCTTATTAGATACCCAGTTACTAATTATTTTTCATAATAAATTAATAACTAAAAATATAATATATGATGAGATGTTTTATGATTTTTTTACAACCATATTCATTTATTTACTCATCGGACTAAAAACAATATCACCACGTGTGCATGTGTACGACTTACCATCTTCACGTCGGAGTGTAAACTATTTTTCATCTATAAATTATTTACATGTGTATAAGGATGAATATAATTGATATAAAATAGAAATATAAATTTATAATGAATCTTTATAATTAACATACCATATATTTCCTTACCCCGTTACCATTAAGGAAATAATATTATCGCTCATGCGTACGTACGACTTACCATCTCCACGACAAGATGAGAGACATTCTCCACATTAACCGTTCAAAAATGATTATAAATATATATATATACAATAAATCAGTATTAAATATATGGAATAATAATTTTATTAGAATAATATATATATATACATATTTATTCATCCATTTAATAAGATAAGAAAACAGAAGTAATGTTCAAGCGTACGTACGACCTACCACGCCCATGAATAGTATTTTCCATTTCATATTTATGTTTATTATATATATATTATGATTATATATGAGACATAATTCATGTTTTACTTTTTTTAAATTTTAAAATCATGATCAGAGTAACGCGATCAAGAATAAAGAGTGAAAATACATACGATAAACAAAAACGTTATTACCCATAATGTTGATCTAATTATTAATAAATAGGTAATATCATGTAATAAATGAATCATATATGATGTCATAGATATTATTATGATTCTATTAGAAGATCATAATATGTTTAAATCCATTATAAATGGGTTTTTGACAAGTATGAAGAGTATCATAACTAATGTAAGGGAATTTTGTCTCACGTTTAATTTTAATAAGATATAATCCATGTTAACCACCTAATTATTTTGTGTTATATATATACATCCCATATAATATTTCATATCATGAATAAATTTAACTTCAGGAAATTTAAATATTCATTTGAAAATATAAGGATTATTATTGTAATGTTCAATATAGTATGAGATTCTTAATGATTAAAGAGATAATATTTTCTCCATTTCAATATTCTTGTTACTATCATACAAATTTTTTTCAATGTATATAATGGATTATAAAAAATTAGTTATATTTTTAATTTTATTCAAAAAATTTCAAAAGGGATATTTTTAATTTTTTATCTAATGGATTCGTTAACTAAAGTTGTTTTAAATGTTAAAAAGATTTCTTTATCTAAATATTTTCTCATTAATTTCCATGTTTTAAAAATGGTTTTAAGTATTAATTTAATCATACATGAATGTTTTTATATTTTAATTCCTTTATAAATTATCAATGTGTTATGTGGAACTTTTATTAAAAATGTTTTTAAATATATTATTTCCTAAGTGAGCCATTTTGAATAAATGATTTCAATGAAAAAAAATATGTAATGAACCGAACATTGATGAATAAAATTCCATTTATTTTGTTTTACAAAATGTATTATGGATATAGAAAACAAATGAAAACTTTTAATTTATTTATTGGGTTTAAAAGAATATTATGTATCATTACCATTGATAATATAGACGTTGAATAGTGTTAACATGACTGATAAATATACAAGGTTTTAAAATAAATTCTTTTCGACATAGATAAAGGAAACGATGACCACATCCAGTAACTCAAGCCATATGAAGTTAAATTTTTAGAGCTTTAAAAGGAGGTAGCGTCACTAGGGTTCCATCTTGAACAATCCCAAGATGATCATCAACACGTTATGCTTGAACAGAATCTCAACTGGGAGAAGTGGATGTTAATAGATATTACCACCTAAGAAATGTTATCCAAGCCACCCCAATAGTCTGCACCATCGCACACCTTACCATTATGTCTTTTTCGGGTGTAATAAGGGGTTATGTTATAAGGAATTAGTTACTTTTTTGTGCAATCACTTTAATAAATAAAATCCTTATTACGTTAACTCCTTTATGAGAATATTATTTCCAAAAAATATAATGAAATAGATAAATTCATTTTTCCAGTAAAATGGTACTTTTTTTAAATATATAAATTATTTTATTAAACAATTTTTTTATTAATATTATTATAAAAATATTTTTATAATAACAAACCTTTTAATTATAATTGGTTATAACTACCTTATTGTTTTTTCTCTATAAAGTATTTAGTATTCAGATTGATAAGAATTATATTTTCATAAGAAAAAATAGAAATTACATTTTTAATTAAGGAATTTTTTTAAGGAAATTATTAATTTTTGGAATAAATAATATTTTAGTAAAATAATATTATTTTATTTTTATAAATGATCATATAATTTTTATGAAGTCAAATGTAATTTTTAATATGGTTTGGAAACTTTTTTTGTTAAAACTCATCAATTTTTAATAAATGAAGGATTATTTAAAAGTGAAAAATAACATATTTATAAAATTATTTAGATAAAATGAATATTATTTTTGGAATCAGTAGGTCCATATTATTCAGCGGTATCTTTTTTATAAATTTCTAAGACAATCAAATTTTTAGGGAAAAATTAAATATGGTAGAAATATATAATGTGTTTTTTGACTTCATAATTACCCAATAGTGAAGTAATAAAATACTATAAAAGTTATATTCTCCCAATATATGTTTTACCTTTTATATAATGTTATTTTAGATGTTTTTGACAAATTATATGATGACTTAGTGGACCCTCCCAGAGTTATAAAATATTTAATCATTTTAAAATGATTTCTGTTAGAGTGTGACTAACCTCCACACAACTAAGCCTAATATTTTAATTATTTCGTACATTGGACTTATAAAATAATGTTTTCCACTCCCCTTTGGAAAAAACCATGTGACGGTTTGTATTTTTGATCATTTAATTATATAGATTCCAAAACCTATGTTTGTTGAATATTAAGGAATTTCCCTCTCATTTGTGAGATAAATCCACCCATGTTCCCACTTATCATCACAAAAAATACATGGATCACATAACTAATCTTACATCATCTCTATTGAAACCTCCCAAGGTTCTTCAAGCTCTCGTGAATCCCCTCCTCATTCTCTTGAAGTCACACACTCAAGTAATATATTTCTTCCTTTCTCGTTTTTTTCTAGGTTTCTTTATGATGATATACCATTTCATTTTCAATTAAATATTTCGAGGTATGATTTCACACCTCCCAAAAAATTTACTCCTTATGTTTTAATGATGATATAACTCATTATCTCTCCTTAATCCCTCCCATGTACTTCACTTACCAAGCCGAAATTTTAAACGAGTTATTCCACCTCTCTAATTTTTCATGTTTCTTTAATATGTTACAACTTCTGTATCAAAATTTGATGGTTTGGGATATGTATCTATATGAATCCATTAATCTAAATTTCATTTACATATTATGATATTCCACTCTCACTCTCATGAGCCATTTTTATGAATTTTTTTGTTGCACTATTATGCTGCCGAAATTGAACCATGATTTTCCAAGCCAAAATTATTATGTAATGAATAACATACCCATTTATATATCAAGGGTATTCACCTATATAAATATTTAAATATTAAATGGTACATAAATTTATTTATTAAACATTCCCTAATTTTGGACTAACTTATGATTTTGAATGTTTCCATGTTATATGATTCATGTTTAACATTTATGCATGAAATGAATTGATTATAAATGGTGTGTCCAGATAGTGCTCTTGTAAAGACCTGTAAATTTGAAGGAAATTTTTTTCTTAATTTTCTTTGGAATTTTACAAGAATGTGGTTTCTGACGGCACCTGATTCCAAGGCCCGGTGTGCCCAGAATCATTTTCCGAAGTTTGGCTCCGGTACGTTCAGTGAACGGACGAGCGAGTTTTTCTAACTTTTGAACCGGTGCTCGGAATCGAATTCTGAGGGCACCGATGGAATCGCAGCACCGGTACTTGCTTAGAAAAGCCTCTTCCGGAGTTGCGTTTGCTCGGGTGTGGTTTTTAATTTTCGGGCTTAAAGTTAAGAAATAAAATAATTGTACGACAAACTTTATTTTATTTCACTTAAGCCACTTGGAAGCCACTTGAAGCCACTTAATGTGGCTTAAGCTGAGTTGATCTGGATAAGGTGCTATCCAAAATTATCCTACCCTCTTGGTAGGATATTTGTGGGGTGGGGCCTGCACGAGCCCCACCGTTTCTTTTCCGCTAAGTAACGCACCCGTGAAAACCCTTCATTATGAAAGTCAACTGATGCGTTTTCTTAATTTCTTAACGCACCAATTAATTGGGCAGTTTATTTTGTTGAATTAATTCTATGAATTAATTGTTCGTTACTTATCTCTTTTTCATTTCTTAACCGGTTTGAAATCCGTTGGCGTATTAATAAAATAAGACCAACACAACATCTTGAGGATTACACGTTGGGAGGCTTTTGACATAATTTTTGTGCCTTCACCCTTCTTCGCGAAGAACGCGAAGAACGCGAAGAACGTGAAGAATGCCAGCCTCCGATGAAGAAAGACGAAACTGCGGAAATCGACGACGCGACGCCATGTGCCGCGACGACGACGTTTCTTCTTCTATGACGTTCTTCTGCGACGTTCCTTCGTCCCCAACGAAATCTTCGATCTTCTGTTTAAGGTAAGAGTTTTCGGGTTTCTTTTAAAACTCCTTTGTGGTTTTTAAAAACGCACGGATTTAATTATTAAAATTAAATCTGTTGTTCTTGAACCTCGGAGTTTGTCGACGCGCACCGTATTCCGCGACGACGCGATGCCCTTCCGCGACAACACGACGCCCTTCCGCGATGACACGACGCCCTTCCGCGACGACGTGACGCCTTCCGCGACGCGACGATCGCCTCCTTCATCGGCGATCAAATCTGCGAAGAACACGCGTGCGACGACTTGACGAGGTACGGATTTTATTTGGATTTTTTACGTTCCCGTGTTTGTTTCCGTTCAAAATGAAGAACCCGGTTCATAAAAAAAAATTTAATTCATTAAAATTGTTTTCGGTTATGTATTCATGTGTTGAATAATTCTTCCGTTGTTTTTATCTAACGCGGAGGGTGCGGGCCAAACGAACACGGCCCGACAACCCTCCGTCGTTCTTCGTGGTTGTGCGGATTTGGAGGGCGATGAAAAAACGTGACGCAAGGGCGCTTTTATGATTCCGCAGTGAAGAACGGATACCAGGAGGAATAGCGGCGCTGACGGGAAGGAAAATTGACCACCAGAGCAACTCTGGTGGCCCGCGAAAGCTACCGGCGGCGCCGGCGGCCGGAGGCGGCGACGCCCCGACGCACCGCCGGACAGGGCCGCCGAGGCTGAAGCCGCGGCGGCGGTGTCCAACGGACCCATGGTCGCGCGGGTCCGGCTCGCACGCACGGGACGCGGCGACATGCCGTGTCCGCTGGTCCAGCGCGGCCCCTCGAGGGCCGCGACTTCCTCAACCCGCGGGGGCGGCACCCCGCGGCTGCGGCGCTCGGCCGAGCCGAGCCAGGCCGGTTCGACCGGCCGAGCCGCGCCCTGGCCAGACCGGGTCGGGTTGACCCGGTTCGGCCGACCCAGGGGGGTCGGGCCGGGTCGGCCCTGGCCCAAACCCCCCGTCTTCGGACCGTTTTCGGTCTTTTGGTCGTAACTTGAGCTACGGTCCTTCGAACGACACGCCGTCAGTGGCTATGCGATCCTTGGATCGAGACGGTCGTTTCGGTATATCTCACTCATGGTTTCGGAAAACTTTGTGTTCGGCCGGGTTGGTTCGTACACGAAACCAACCGGGCCGTCGGAGCGGAAACACTCATATCTTGAGCTCCGGACGTCCGATTGACATGCCGTAGACTTTGGTGGATTCCTCTAAGTGAGACGGATATTTTGGGCTTAATCCGCTCGAGGTTTGGACGTAGTTGGATTACGGTCGGGTTGATTTTGACTTAAAAACCAACCGGGCCACCGGGACGAAAAAGCCAATAACTTCCAGACCGGGCGTCCGATTGATGCGCCGTCTATTGCGTTGCGTTCCTATTGATGATACGAAACTTTTTGAATCCTACGCCTGAGTTTTGTATGCGGTTGGGTTATAACCGGATTGGATTGTACCCGAAATCCAACCAGGACCATGGAACGGAAAACGATGATATCTTTCAGACCAGATGTCCGTTTGACGAACCGTTAGCGGTGTTAGTGATCACGTTGAGAAACGGTCCCTATGATCATACCCTATGAGAGTTCGGGGTACATTTGAGATACGACCGGGTTGGTTCGCTTACAAAACCAACCGGGCCCCTAGGACGAAAAGGCTAATAACTCACAGACTGGGCGTCCGATTGACGCGCCATCTGATGTGTTGAGACCCCTGTGACGAGGAGGTCCCTTGAGATACTTCTCCGTGGGACATGTGATGTTTTGGAGTATCAAACAGTAGCTCGTGGAGCACACCCTTTCGAAGACAAGCGTGCGGAGTACGGAGACTGTGTAGCCGGATGAGACCTGATGACTGCTTGTCCGATTCGACTCGGTGTGACTTGCATAGCCCAGTGGGGAGCACTACATTGTGAGGTGGAAGACCCACGGTGGAGGAGCACTACTGTGTGAGGTGGCAGACCCGCGGTACTCGACAGGAAGAGTACCTCTGTACGCTATGAGGGGGAGCACTACTGTGTGAGGTGGCAGACCCATGGCGGGAAGCACTAATGTGTGAGGTGGCAGGCCCGCGGTACTTGATGGGAGGAGTACCTCAGCAGTCTTAGGTTAGTGAGCAGTACCTCGGAGTCGTGACAGGACCACTGTACACTCCAGAGACGGGGCTCTTCAGCAGTTACAGTTTCGATAATTAAAATCCTGGTTTAAGCTGAGTCTATGACCTTTGTGTTTCCTCATGATTGAGATGGGTTACTTGAAAACTTGTGTATATGTATGGGCATATACCTGGGTGGTGGTTATCTGTTGATTTCACAATCCTTGTGTTTCCTCATGATTGAGATGGGTTACTTGATAACTTAGGTATATGTATGGGCATATACCTAAGTAGAGGTTATCTGTTGAGATCTTCTTTGTGGTTATCCTTGTTGGTTTAGTGTGACCTTGAGGGTCTCGGGGGTCCCTACTGAGTATTGTTATACTCACCCCTGCAGGGGCTATGCCCTCACCTCGTTGTGTTGGTTGCAGACGACGGGCAGTGCTGACGGAGGCCGAGTGTTCGAGGACTGGACGGTACCCGGAGGTGGATTACACGACGAGTCAGTACCCAGAGGTGGAATACACGACGAGTCAGTACCCGGAGGTGGACTACACGACGAGACGACACACAGAGGAGGTTGACGGGTGAGAGCGTGGAGGAGGCTATCTATACCTACCCTTCAGGTAGGATCCGTGGTGGACGACCAGGAGCTGCACCATCTGTACCTACCCTTCAGGTAGGATCCGAGGGGGACAACCCAGGAGCCGCTTCCGTCCTTCCAGGTGTTATCTTTTCTGTTGTACTTTCTTTTGGGTTTGTATTCTGGCCCATTTACTTTTCAGCACTTCTCTTGTACTTAGTGTTTATTTTTTTTCTCTTTCTTACTCTGTGGGGATTTTTTTCTTTTATAAAGGCAATGCCTTCCCAGTTATCTAGATTTACTCCTTTGGTGCTAGTCGCCAGCCCCTGGCCCATGGAAGGCGGGCTTGGGGTAGTCATGGCACGGGCCCTTAGGACGGGTCGTGACAAATTGGTATCAAAGGAGTTCGGTTATACCGCAGAACTTATATCTCTGATCTTTCTTTCTGTGAAGCAATAGTGTTAAGATTACTGAGTGTGATTTATAGTTCATGGAGTCCAGTGTTGGTGCGGGCGGCCGACATATCCATACACGAGGACCCTGACAACTGATTTCAGACATTGTGCACGAAAACACCGATTTCATGTGTGTTTCCAGAAGTTTTTAAATGTCATCTCAAACCAGGTCAGCTCACCAAGAATAATCTTTTGACCGTGTCTCGTTGTTTCTTTCAGGATGCCTCCCCGTGGACGACCAGCTAGAGCCCCGAGAGTGGTACGTACTGACAGCCCGCCGAGCGACGAGGCCTCAGTACAGGGCCCTATCCCAGTTGAGGCACCAACAGAGGCACCAGCGGTACTACTACCCGTTGGGCCACCGATGCCACCAGCCCCAGTAGCAGAGGATACACGTCACTTGAGCGCACTTCATGAGTTCCAGCGCCAGAGGCCACCTAGGTTCCAGGGAGGGACGGACCCGCAGGCAGCTGAGGATTGGCTGGAGGCTATGGTGAGAGTCTTCAGGCTAGTGGGGACGCTGAAAGATTTCATGGTGATCCTTGCTGCCAGCCTTCTTCAGGCAGCAGCAGGCAGATAGTGGAGCCTGATGCTTCAGATGCATGATGTGGTGACACTTCTATGGGAAGACTTCGAGAGCCTGTTCCGGGCAGAGTTTGTACCAGCCACCCTTCGAGCGGTGCGTATACATGAGCTACTTCAGCTGCGGCAGGGCAGCATGTCAGTGGCGCAGTACTCAACGATATTCACAGACCTCTCGCGCTACTCCACAGATATGGTACGAGACCGTTTTTTCAGGGCCCGAACCTTCGAGCAGGGGCTCAGGCGAGAGATTAGAGCTTCTTTTATTTCTCACAGCATTCTGATGCAGACATGGGTGTTGGAGAGAGCCCTCTTAGTGGAGAGTTTCCTTGCTGAGCAGTCTGAAGCAGCAGGACCAACCACTAACCGGCATGCGGCAGAGTCTTCTGCAGCAGGCAGTAGACAGATGACGCAGAGGTCCAAGAGGACCAGACCTACCGATGGCCGACTGCACGACTCAGATTCAGTTGTGCAGGGAAACCGGGGTGGAGTCAGAGCCAGACGTGCCGAGAGTGGACAGTGTTAATCCTGCTGCGGAATTGGTCACATGGCACGTGACTGTCCGACCCGCCATGCAGATGACCATCAGTTAAATGAAGAACCTCCGAGGCAGAGGCAGAGGTTCGATCAGGGCGGACCGCAAGGAGTAGGCGGCCATGGCAGAGGAGCTGGCCGTGCAGCTGGAGGTGGACGATGCCACAGGATGTTGCCACCACCACCACCAGGAGGCCCAACCTGACCGCAGGGGACAGGAGGTAATGGGAGAGCTCAGCTTTAGGCAGCTGAGGCCTACGGTCATGGAGCTCCGAAAGCAGATGGACAGGAGCGGGACTAGCTTCTGACCTGGAGGCTATTAATCCTGTTGCTTCTAGTTTTGTTAATGTTTTTCTGTAGTTGCTTTGTGTCTTTGTACTATGAGCTGCAATAATGAAAAGACACTTATCTTTGTAAAGTTTGCTTTCTTGTCCTTTTTGTTTGGTTGATACTGAGTGGTCCCGGTTTAGACTGTTGACTTGACCCTCACTTTCGAGTTTTCTACTGAAGGAGACCTAGTGACCACACACTGATTCCAACAGTGTGACTCGACCCTTGGAGGCGAGAGTGACAGTTGGATCTCTTGGTAGTTACGTCGAGGCCTTACGATGTCATCCATGGCATGAATGCATCATTCATGTCAGGATTGACTGTATTAGGACACGAATGTGGTTCATCCAGGGGATGAGACCTGATTTCTCTTATCAACAAAGAAGAAATCATAGCAGCTCTTGTGAGACTAGAGAAGGCCCAGGTCATCCAAGAGTGGATGAGGACGGCACAGGGCCGACAGAAGCCTTATGCTGACAGGACTTGGAGGCCTCTAGAGTTCGAGGATGACCATCACATCCTTATACAAGTCTCACCTTGACGAGGTTTACGGAGATGTGGCCAGGGAGGCAAGTTATCTACGAGGTTCAACGGACCTTTCTGGGTCCTCAGCTGGGTAGGCGAGGTGGTTTACCGCTTGACCCATCCACTTCAGTTGCACTAGGTGCACGATGTTTTCCACGTATCTCAACTGAGGAGATACGTTCTCGACCCTCCGCATATCATGGACTATGGGGAGCTGGACGTTGATGATGGGGCGACTTTTGCGGAGGTCCCAGTGGAGATCGAGGATCGACAGGAGTGGATCCTAGGAGGACTGTCGATTCCTCTTGTGCACTTTCTTTGGTAGCACGAGAACCTCCAGGTGAGCACATGGGAGCGAAATGCTCAGATGCGTGCTCAGTACCGCCTTTGTATCCCTAAGTTTGTGGTGAAGCTTTACGGGGACATAAAGCCCTGTGGTGGGAGTAATGTAAAGACCCGTAAATTCCAAGGAATTTTTTTTCTTAATTTTCTTTGGAATTTTACAAGAATGTGGTTTCTGACGGCACCTGATTCTGAGGCCCGGTGTGCCCAGAATCATTTTCCGAAGTTTGGCTCGGGTACGTTCAGTGAATGGACGAGTGGGTTTTTCTAACTTTTGAATCGATGCTCGGAATCGAATCATGAGGGCACCGATGGAATCGCAGCGCCGGTACTTGCTTAGAAACGCCTCTTCCAGAGTTATGTTTGCTTAGGTGTGGTTTTTAATTTTTGGGCTTAAAGTTAAGAAATAAAATAATTGTATGACAAACTTTATTTTATTTCACTTAAGCCACTTGGAAGCTACTTAAAGCGGCTTAAGCTGAGTTGATCCGGATATGGTGCTATCCAAAATTATCCTACCCTCTTGGTAGGATATTTTTGGTGTGGGGCCCGCACGAGCCCCGCCGTTTATTTTCCGCTAAGTAACGCACCCGTGAAAACCCATCATTATGAAAGTCAACTGACACGTTTTCTTAATTTCGTAATGCACCAATTAATTAGGCGGTTTATTTCGTTGAATTAATTCAACAAATTAATGGGTCGTTACTTATCTCTTTTTTGTTTCTTAACCGGTTTGAAATCTGTTGGCGTAGTAATAAAATAAGACCAACTCCACATCTTGAGGATTACATGTTGGGAAGATTTTGATAGAATTCTTATGCCTTCACCCTTCTTCGCGAAGAACGCGAAGAAAGTGAAGAACACGAAGAACGCCGGCCTCCAACGAAGAACGCCGAAACTGCAGAAATCGACGATGCGACGCTGTGTGCCACGACGACGACGTTTCCTCTTCCACGACATTCTTATGCGACGTTCCTTTGTCCGCAAAGAAATCTTCGATCTTCTGTTTGAGGTAAGAGTTTTCGGGTTTCTTTTAAAACTCCTTTGTGGTTTTTAACAATGCACAGATTTAATTATTAAAATTAAATCTGTTGTTCTTGAACCTCAGAGTTTGTCGACGCGCACCGTATTCCACGACGACGCGACGCCCTTCCGCGACGACGTGACGCCCTTCTGCGACGACGCGACGCCTTCCGCGACGCGACGATCGCCTCCTTCCGTGGCGATCAAATCCGCGAAGAACCCGCGTGCGACGACTTGACGAGGTAGGGATTTTTTTGGATGTTTTACGTTCCCGTGTTTGTTTCCGTTCAAAATGTAGAACCTGGTTCGTAAAAACAATTTTAATTCATTAAAATTGTTTTCGGTTATGTATTCATGTGTTGAATAATTCTCCCGTTGTTTTCATCTAACGCGGAGGGTGCGGGCCAAACGAACACGGCCCGACAACCCTCCGCCATTCTTCGTGGTTGTGCGGATTTGGAGGGAAATGGAAAAACGTGACGCAAGGGCAATTTGATGATTCCGCAGTGATGAACAGATTCTGGGAGGAACAGCGGCGCAGACGGGAAGGAAAACGGACCACCGGAGCAAATCCGGTGGCCCGCGGAAGCTACCGGCGGCGCCCCGGCGCGCCGCCGGACAGGGCCACTGCGGCTGAAGCTGCGGCGGCGTCGGCCAATGGACCCGCGACCGCGCGGGTCCGGATCGCACGCATGGGACGCGGTGACATGCCGCATCCGCTGGTCCAGCGCGGCCCCTCAAGGGTTGCGACTTCCTCAACCCGCGGGGGCGGCGCCTCGCGGCTACGGCGCTCGGCCGAGCCGAGCCAGGCCGGTCCGACCGGTCGGGCCATGCCCTGGCCGGACCGGACCGTGTCCAGCCGGGTCAGACCGGGTCGGGTCGACCCGGTTCGACCGACCCAGGGGGGTCGGGCCGGGTCGGCCCGGGCCCAGACCCCCCGTCTTCGGACCGTTTTCGGTCTTTTGGCCTTAACTTGAGCTACGGGCCTCTGAACGACACGCCGTTAGCGGCGATGCGATCCTTGGATCGAGACGGTCATTTCGGTATATCGCACTCAAGATTTCAAAAAACTTTGGGTTCGGCCGGGTCGGTTCGTACACAAAACCAACCGGGCCCTCAGAGCGGAAACGCTCATATCTTGAGCTCCGGACGTTCGATTGATGTGCCGTAGACTTTGGTAGATTCTTCTAAATGAGAAGGATCTTTTGGGCTTACTCCGCTTGATGTTTGGATGCAGTTGGAGTACAGAAGGGTCAGTTTTGACTTAAAAACCAACCGGGCCCCCGGGATGAAAAAGCCAATCACTTCCGGACCGGGCGTCCTATTGACGCGCCGTCTGTTGCGTTGCATTCCTGTTGAAGATACGGAACTTTTGGCATCCTCCGCACGAGTTTTGGATGCGGTTGGGTTATAGCCGGGTTGGATTGTACCCGAAATCCAACCAGGCCCATGGAACGGAAAAAGATGATATCTTTCAGACCAGACGTCCGTTTGACGAACCATCAGCGGTGTTGGTGATCACGTTGAGAAACAGTCCCTATGAGAATACCCTATGATAGTTTGGGGTGTAGTTGAGATACGGCCGAGTTGGTTCTCTTACGAAACCAACCGGGCCCCTGGGACAAAAAGGCTAATAACTCACAGACCTGGCGTCCGATTGACGCGCCGTCTGATGTGTTGAGACCCCTGTGACGAGGAGGTTCTTTGAGATACTTCTTCATGGGACATGTGATGTTTTGGAGTATCGACCAGTAGCTCATGGAGCGGACCCTATCGGAGACGAGCGTGCGGAGTACGAAGACCGTGTAGCCGGCTGAGACCTGATGACTGCTTGTCCGATTCGACTCGGTGTGACTTGCATATCCCAGTGGGGAGCACTACTTTGTGAGGTGGCAGACCCACGGCGGAGGATCACTACTGTGTGAGGTGGCAGACCCACGGTACTCGACAGGAGGAGTACCTCTGTAGGCTATGAGGGGGAGCACTACTATGTGAGGTGGCAGACCCATGGCGGGAAGCACTACTGTGTGAGGTGGCAGGCCCGCGGTACTCGACGGGAGGAGTACCTCAGCAGTCTTAGGTTAGTGAGACATAACTCGGAGTCGTGACAGGACCACTGTACACTCCAGAGACGGGGCTCTTCAGCAGTTACGGTTTCGATAATGAAAATCCTGGTTTGAGCTAAGTCTATGACCTTTGTGTTTCCTCACGATTGAGATGGGTTACTTGATAACTTGGGTATATGTATGGGCATATACCTGGGTGGTGGTTATCCGTTGACTTCACAATCCTTGTGTTTCCTCATGATTTAGATGGGTTACTTGATAACTTAGGTATATGTATGGGCATATACCGAAGTAGAGGTTATCTGTTGAGATCTTCTTTGTGGTTATCCTTGTTGGTTTAGTGAGACCTTGAGGGTCTCGGGGTCCCTACTGAGTATCATTATACTCACCCCTGCACGGGCTATGCCCGCACCTCATTGTGTTGGTTGCAGACGACGGGCAGTGCTGATGGAGGCTGAGTGTTCGAGGACTAGACGGTACCCGGAGGTGGACTACACGATGAGTCAGTACCCGGAGGTGGACTACACGACGAAATGACACACAGATGAGGTTGACGGGCGAGAGCGTGGAGGAGGCTATCTGTACCTACCCTTCAGGTAGGATCTGTGGTGGACGACCAGGAGCTGCACCATCTGTAACTACCCTTCAGGTAGGATCCGAGGAGGATGACCCAGGAGCCGCTTCCGTCCTTCCAGCTGTTATCTTTTCTGTTGTACTTTTTCAGTTGTAGTTGTACTTTCTTTTGGGTTTGTATTTTGGCCCATTTACTTTTCAGCACTTCTCTTGTACTTAGTGTTTATTTTTTTCCGCTTGCTTACTCTGTGGTGCTTGTTTTCTTTTATAAAGGCAATGCCTTCCCAGTTATCGGGATTTACGCCTTTGGTGCTAGTCGCCAGCCCCTGGCCTATGGAGGCGGGCTTGGGGTAGTCACGACACGGGCCCCGGGGACGGGTCGTGACAGCTCTGATGCATTGGGTTATGTTTAGTGTAATTATATCTCATGTGAAATTAGTGTTTAATCATGATAATTCCTATGAAATGATGGTTTAAGAATTCTAATTTAATTTCTATGAGGTTTTAATCATGAAAATCATTGTGCAATAAGCCCTGGCTCATGTAAACATCATGTTGTCTGTTGTTTCCACATTTCCATGTTATGATAATAATGCTTTATCATGAAATTATGTTAATGTTTATCTTGTGCTCCATTGATATTCATATTTCCTAAAATGTATTTTATTCATCATGTTGTGCATTTTATACTCCCATACTATGCATTATAAGTCACCAATTTCTTTTGTCTGCCCACCAGTGGTCCCAGGCTATGGTAATTACGATGTGATGTTAGGGAGATGTAAAAGAAGTTATCAATAAAGTATTTATATTTTATGTTTTATGTTATTTTGTAATGTTATTAACTTATATTTTAATTATCCATTTTGAGCCTTGATGTTCCCTAACAGACATGTAAATGTAATAAATCATTTTTAACCGTGTAATTAAGAGAAGGGTTGTTATAGTCGGTACCAAAGGATGTTGTTAAGTTATTTATTGGTTTAGGATTAGAAAACCTAATTAAAATCCATATATATAAAAATACGTATAAGAAAAAATCCCTAAACTTTAGTGATTATATATTAAGTGCTTTATCAATAATATATATCCCTTTCTAGATAAGAATAAGTAGTGGTGACATTGGTATAGATGTATCTAGGGGTAAAATAAAAAAACACTACGTTGAGCTAGACTCGAATAAGAACTGGTGCATGACATCAGGGATTTTAGTACTCCTGGTTTGACACATCTGTAGGATATGATTAGGTAAATTCAAAAGCATATTATGAACCATTTTTAATGAAAAAATTCACCTATGAATATATATTTGTAAGTAGATCATGGATAACATAGATCGAATTGTATAAATTCATAAGTTAAGTAAATAAATGTAATTTATAAGATAACCATTTTTTCATTGGATTCTCCTTTATATGTTACCCTTATCTTACCTCTTATTCAAGCCAGTGGCCAATAATAGGAGGAATCGAGCTAAAAACTGATGATATGATCAATGTGATTACTGCTCTAATGAATTTCCCATTCTAATGAGAGTTGGAATCAAAAACACTATCATGATAATATCTTTGTTAACTCAATTTTTAATGGAAACATGGTTTAAGAGAAACATTAAACCCCCACCCCCACCCCCAAAGAAAGAACAAGCTGAAATTAATAGCATCAGGTGAAAAATGCCTTCTACTATCAATCGATCATGTGATCCCTCAATCGCTGAACAGGGGATCACCTCTAGTGAGAAGATATTCCCCATCCATAAATTTGTCAAACAAGTGATGGTTCTTATTGCTTCTTATTGTATGGAGGGTGAAGCTGATAAATGGTGGAATTTTATCAAAAATATAAATCCTAAGGAAGATATAGGGGAATTGTAATGGAAGGGTTTCTAGAAAATCTTTTTAGATAAATAATTTCCTAACACCCTTTGATGTAAGATGGAAACATACTTTCTTGCCCTCAAACAAAAAGATAATAAATCCATCAGAGCATTTGAGGAACAATTCACTAGTCTTTCATGATATGCCTCCATCTTTCTCATTACCCCTCAAATGTTTGGTTGACTACTTATTTAGTGGGATAAATCCTAGCCTATGGAAATCTCTAACTATCTTTGACTTCGATTATTATGAGGAAATTGTATGATGTTTCCTTAAAGTTGAACTAGAGATCGGCGAATCTCATTAGCATCAGGTGGATAAGAAGTGGAACATATAATTTATTTCTGGCTGTTCGATGGATAAATCCAATGTTGCTAATAAATTCTATCACCCGAATTTCCAAATGTACAAAAAGAAGCACACTATAAATTGCTTAAATGCGATGAGGAAATGATTTTTGGGTGGAAGAGAAGGTCACATGTATATTAATTGCATTTAATAAAAACACACTATTACAACAGAGGAGATGGACACTCTGTTTGACCTTTAACAAATTGTTGATTACATCAACTAAAATGAAATAGGGAACATTTCAAACCAGTTCCCTAAGCCAAGGGTATTCAAAGGCCACCAAAAACCTCCAAGTCATAAATTGTGATCTTTTTCCATCACTTCCATTGAATAAAATCCTGGAAAAGAAGTGTTGAAATGTACCCTAGTTATTCATTAAATAATTGATAATTAACTTTTTGATTCTGGTTCTACGCATTCTTTTATACCTTGAATGTTTAGTAGAACAATCTAGAAACCACCACAAATCAAGGAATTAGAGTTGTTCATGAGAACAACCAATGAGGAAATTATTGCATTCCATAAATATAACTCCTCTTGTGTAATAACTTGTGGATTAATCTTTTCATATAACCTCACCATACTCCTTCTGGACGAATTTTGTGCAATTAATTTCATGGATTGGATTTCTCTATATAGAGCCAACATAAATTTCCAAGAGAGGGAAATCATTATCCATATGGAGAATCGACCTCCCGAATCTATAAAAGTGAATGGAGGAGGATGAATATTCTTTATCACCATCATATCAATAATGGATATTACAATCCTATGAAAATTCATATCTTACCCAGATGATTGAGTCTATGGAAGAAATCATCCATGAAATAATTCCTATTATGAGGGAATTCTATGAAGATTTTAATAACGAATTTACGGGTCTTCCTCCGAGAAGAAATGTTTAAATATCGATTGATCGTATACCTGGTGCATTGCTAATATCCAATACAACATATTGAATAGATTTTGGGAATATTGAGGAACTAAATAAACATCTGCATGAGAATATTGATAAAGTGTCTATATTCCCATGTGCTTCACAATGGGGTGCACCAGTTCACTTCATCAAGAATAAATACGATTCAATGCTCCTTTGTGTTTCTTATCGTGATCTCAACATAATCATGATAACAAACATGTATCCTCTACCATGAATTGATGGCTTTCTCGATCAGCTCTGTTGATCACAATACTTCTACAAGGTGGTTACGCGGTTGGGATATTACCATGAAAAGGTGAGGAAGGAGGATATCACCAAGATTAATTTTTCTACAAGGTATTGGCACTATGAGTTCATATAATGCCCTTATGAATCACTAATGCTCCATAAATCTTAATGGACTTTATGATAGAGTAATTTGAGATTACTTGAAAAATTAGTGATACTCATTATAAATGATATTCTAATATAATCCAACACTATGGAGGGTAATGAGATGAATCTAAACATTGTACTAAATAACTTGTTAAAGGATTATCTCTATGAAAAATAAAAGAACTGTGACTTCTAGTTAAAGGACGTCTCATTCTTAGGTCATATCATCACAAGCAATTGCAAATCTATGTATCACTCAAAGAAAAATGCAATTGAAGGATGGCTGAGGCCAACATCAATGATGAATATCTGTAGCTTCCTTTAGTTAGCTAGATAATATCATCTATTTTTTAGAAATTTCTCATAATTTTCAATCCCTCTTAATAAGAAAACTCAGAAGGGAGTCATGTTTTCAGGGAGTGATTAATGCGAAGAATGCATCATGGAGGGGAAAATGAGGCTTATCATTATTCTTGTGCTCACACAACCCACAAGTGGAGAACTTTTAATGGTATTTAGTTATGCTTCAAAGTTGGTCTTGGGTTGTGTGTCTATGAATGATGACAAAGTCATTACTTATGCTTAAAGGTAAATGAATGTTCATTAAAAAAACTATCCAAAACATGATATATAGTTTGATGTGGAAATATTTGCTCTAAAAAGTTGGCCACATTTCCTCTTTGAGGAGAAGTTTGAGATATATACGAATCAAAAAATCCACAAGAATATATTCATATAGAAAGAGTTTAACATGCACCAATGAAGATGGTTAGAGCTAATAAAAGACTATGAATTCTAAATTTACAACAATAATGGGAAAGAGGATAAATTTGTCGGCACTTTATTTATAATGGAACTAAAAATTCTATAATCGATGAGAATTTAAAAAGACCCAATCTACTTAGATTTGATGAAGATAGACATGGGAACCATAATTAATGGGACATAATCAATCATGTCACAAATGATTTCTTAATCGTCTCTTTTGGAATGTCTATGTGATGATCAAAAGGATGATATGAGAATTCAGAATAAATTAGAATCTTCTAGAAATGGGAAATCCTCAAAGTTCAATTTTTATGATCTAGGAATTGTGAGATTTGGGTCAAGACATTGTGTTACATAAAATCCAGAAAAAAAACAATGAAATTTTGGATGATGTACATAGTTAGAATTTCTTCATTCACCAAGGAAACACAAAGATGTATCAAGATGTCTGAGAGAATTATTGGTTGGATAACAAGAAGAATGAGATCGTTTAGTATACATGATTGAACCTGGTATGTCAGAAAGTGAAGGATGAGAGGCATAAGTATAAGGGGATGATGTAAAAATTAACCATACGAACATAGAAATATGAGAACATCGCCATGGACTTTGTCAGTGGACATCCTAAGACATCCAAAGGAAACAATGTTATCATGGTTTTTTTGGATTGTCTTTAAAGACTACACACTTTATTGCAATTTGAGATTATTTCTCATTGGGTCAATTATCGTGGATATACATTAGAGAAATGGTAATGTTTCATAGAGTACAACTATAAATTATATTTGATCATGATCCAAGATTCACTTCTATGATGTAGAAGTGTCTCCCAGATGCCCTAAATACTAAGCTAAACTTCAGAATTTCCTATCAACCCCAATCATATGGAAAATCTAATCACACCATCGTAAAACATGAGGAAATTTTGAGAGGATACTCAATGGACTTTAATATAGAATGGGATCATCATTTTCCCCTAGTTGAGTTATCTTACAATAACAATTTCCACTCAAGAATCCAAATGGATCCTTATGAAACCCTTTATGTTAAGAGGTGCAAAACAATGACATGTTGGGATGATGTTGGGGAAAGAAAACTCTTAGTTCTAGAAATGATCATGTAAATGGTAGAGAAGGTTAATAACATACATTAGAGCATTAACTATGCTTAGATTTGACAAAAGAGATCTGCTAATAATCATCGACGAGACCTAGAATTTGATGTTGGTGACATGGTATTTCTCTAAATATCACCATAGAAGAGAGTTATGAGATTTAGAATGAATAAAAAGCTTAGTCCAAGGTACATAAACCCTTTTGAGATCCTTGATCTAATTGGAGAAGTGGAATATCGACTACCACTCCCAATGGTCTTGTCTCAGGTACATGATATGTTCCATATATCAATCTTGAGGAAGTACATACATGACCCATATCATTTAATCAATATATATGTGGTACCATTGGATAATGACATCTCCAATGAAGAGAATACAATGAATATCTAATATCATAGTGAAAGAGTTCTACGAAATAAGACAATTCCCCTCGTCAAAGTGTTGTGGATAAACCAAAAGATGGAGAAGGAAATGTGGGAACCAGAGGAAGTGATGAGGTAGAGTTAACCACATCTAATTTAGTATGGTAAAGGGAAATTTCAAGGGTGATATTTCTTAAGGGGGATGGTTTGTAATAACCCAAAAGTTCATGAATAAAATTCCATTTATTTAATTTAATTTAATGTAATATAGATATATAAAATACATGATCTTTTTTTATTTATTTTTGGATTAAATGAGAATTAAGAATCGTTATTGATGATAATATAGCTATTGAACAGTGATCACACGACTGATATAAATTTTAGTTTTTTAAAAAAGAATCTATTCGAAAAAGAAAATGGAGAGGATATCCTCATCCAGTAGACTCAATCCATACAAACCTCACATTTTGAGATTGGAAATGAGGCAGCATAACTTGGCTTCTCACTTGAACATCCCAATCTGAGCTTCAACAAGTTAAGATTTAACGGAATAAACTATGGGGGAATTAGATGTATATATAGATTACCACCTGAGCGATGTTATTCATCCCTCCCAAATAGTTTTTCACCACTACACACCTTACCCATAAGTCTTATTGGGGTGTTTTATGGGGTTATGTAACAATCAATTTGTTACTTTTTTTATGTAATTCCATTTTTAAATAAAATTTGTATTCCATCCATTCCTATATGAGAATAGTTTTTCTTAAAAATATATTCAACTTGATAAATTGATTTTACAGGTAAAATGGTACTTTTTTGGAATATATAAATTATAATATTAAATTTAGATTTTGTTAATATTGTTTTTATAAGTGTTATAAGAAAAATAATTTTAATTATAAGTGGATATTATATTTCATATTATTTTTACTCTATAAATGATTAAGTAATCAGTTTTATAAGAATTATATTTTCATATGATAAAATAAAAATTATATTTATAATTAAATAATATATTTTTAAGAATTAATGAATTTATAAAAAAATTAATATTTTAATAAAATATTGTAATTATATAATTTCTAAAAATGAACATTTTATTTTTATGAAGTCAACTGTTATTTTTATTATGGATTGGAATCTGTTTTATTCAAATCCCAACAAATTTCAATAAATGATAGATTTTATTTTAAAAGTAAAAATTAGCATATTTATAAAATTGTTTCGATAAATTGAATATTATTTTTGGAATTAGGATGTCAAAATTATCTAACAATAATTTTTTCATAATTTTTTGAGACAATCAAAATTTTAGTTAAAATTAAATACCGTTTAAATATATAATGTGTTGTATGACATCATAATGACCCAATAGGGATATAACAAAAAACAATAATAGGGTTATTATGGAAATATATGATTTACCTTTAAAATACTGTGATTTTAGATTTTATTTATTAATTTTCTGATGCCTTAGTGGACCCTCCAAAACTTATAAAATATTTTAACAATTTAAAATGATTTACTTGTGAGTGTGCCTCACCTGCAAATAAATAATCATTATATATTAATATGTTCGTCCATTAACCTTATAAAATATATTTTTACACTACCCTTTGGAATAAACTGTTGGAAAATACCATTGTATGGTTGGTGGTTTTGAAAATTTAATTATATAGATTCCAAAACCTATGTTTTTGAAATATTGAAGAATTCCCCTCTCTTTTATCATATAATAACACCAAAGCCCCCACTTAACTTCACTCAATATCCTTGGATCACTTACAAAATATTCCCTCCTCTCCCTAGAAACATCACATGGTTACCAAATCTCTCAATAAACCCCTCCTCAATCTCTTGATGTCACACACTCAAGTAAGTGACTACTTCCTTTTTCATTTTTGTCCATGTTTCGTTTTGTTGATATACCATTTTGTTTTTAATTAATAATTTTAGGGTATGATTTTGAACCTCCCCCATACTTTCCCTCTATATGTTTTAATGAATACATTAATCTTTCTCTCTCATTAATCCATCATATTGACATAAGTTACCATGCCAAAATTTTATAAGAGTTATTATATTTGTCCTCTTTCTTCATGTCTCTTTATTCTAATTTGCCTTTTATTTCAAAATTCCATGTTTTGGGACATGTATATTTATAAACCTCTTACTTACATTTCGTTTAAATATGATGAGATACCCATTTCTATCCCATCAAACATTTTTATTAATTTTTATGTCACACTGTAATGCAACTGAAATTGCACCGTGATTTTCCAAGCCAAAATCATAATATTGTTAATACCATAACAATTTATCTATCCAGGTTATTCATGTTTAGGCACATATAAATATTGAATGGTACGTAAATTTATGTATTCCACAATCCATAATCATTTAATATCATATGATGTTTAATGATTCCATGTTATATGATCAATATGGAACACTTATGCATTAAATGAAATGTTTATAAATGGTGTTCCCCGATGGAGCCACAATGCATTGGGTAATGTTTAGTATCATGATAAGCCATATGATGTGAGGGTTTACACATGATAATTGAAGTGAATTTATGATTTACTCATGATAATTAATTTGTAATGAGGGTTTACTCATGATAATACATGTGTAATGAGCCTTAGCTCATGCCAACATCATGTTTTATGTCATTGGAACATTTCCATGTTATGATAATCATACTATATCATGACTTTATGTTCATGTTTCCCTTATACTCCATTGATATTCCTATTTATAAAAATGTATTTATTCTTCATGTTATTCTTTGTTTACTCCCTTACTAGGCTTTATATATCACCCTTTTCTTATGTATGTCCTCAAGTTGTGCCATGTAATTATAAGTACGAAGGAAGGTTGTGGTCATGTAAATTAAGTTTTCAGTTAAGATGTTGCATTTTATGTTTTAGGTTGTTATATAATGTTTCAAGTTTAACAAGTCACAAGACCTATCGATACTTAGAGTTTTCTTACATGAAAGTTAATATAATAAATCATGTTTAAGTGTTTAATGATGAGCATGGTTGTTTTAAAAGATATATGTCAAATGATATTTTTAATAATTTTAATAGAGTAATTTCATCTACATCAATATCCTTTGTTGGATATTAGTATTAATTGATGTTTATTTATTATGATACAATCTATCATATTGTATTTAATGGTTTATAATATGCATGAATGTGGATGTTCTATTTTATTATATTTAAGGTTTATAGTTAATGTAATAATATTTCATTTTCAAGTTTTTATATGAATGTTTATGTTATGTTTCACTTCTTTCATATGTGTAATGAATTATACAAGTAACATCCCAGGTAAATAAAGAATAAAACATTTTCATATTTATTAATATTTACGAATTAAATATTAATTTTACTTTAAAGGGGTTTCTATGTTTGATAGCGTACCCGATACGCAATAAAGACTTTATTTGAAATCTTACGTTGCACACTAGTAATAAAATAATATTATTTTAAATGTTAGTTAACACGTAGTCGTTGTATTGGAGGGAATGAATAGAAATAACTAAAATATGATTATATATGTTTGTTAAATGTTTTTACATTTATCCAATAAAGGATAAAGGCTTAAAATACGAAAAAATTCAATTATAGGCATATATACTCTAATATTCACTAAAGGTCCACTAATCACCTTTTAATGGAGAACCGCCATTAAATATATTTTTGGTCACTCTTATACATTATATTGTAACAAATAAAATTATTCTTTAGAATCGGTACATCAAAATTTACTTTGTGATAATTTTTGGTATTTTTCTGATAAAGTTCATTTTTTAATGAATAGTGAAAAATGTTGTATTTTAATTAAAAACCTATTTTTAATATAATTTATTAATATGATTAGATTATTTTTTGAATTGGTTTTAAAGTGAAATTATAATATATTTTTACCATTTAATCCAATAGTGGTCATTGGAATTAATTTCACTTTGAAATTGGACTTAAACTAGTGTCAATCTTTTGATATGTATTGTTTCATTAAAACACGCTATATGTTCTGACAGAGGGAATTAATTATTAAATTAATTAATGTAACATATATTATTTTAATTTTGTAAAATATACATCATTTTTGAATTCGTAATATCAAATATAGATTACAGTGATGTTTTGGTATTGTTTTTGAAAAACTTCAATTTTTGATGAATAGTGAAACCACTAAGTGGTACATAAAAAACTGATTTTTCGTTTAAATGAAATTTTAACACATATGTGTTTTGAAATACAAAAATCCTACATACATGGTTTTCATTAAGAAGTAAAATGTGGTTCAATGGGATTAAAATTATTTTTTGTGAATAGTATGTTTTACGTTTTTAATCGTGATTAGAGGTTATTACTGTAATTTAAGGTAAAAATAATGTTTTAATAATATTAAATGACATTGAAACATTTCCTACCCTTATTTTATGGGTCATGGCCGACCATGAAAATCCAGGGGTCAACTTGGGGACCCCATGAAGCCACTTTGGTAGGAAAATGACATTAATAACTTTTTATTTAAAGTTAAAATTAAAATGTCACAAACATGTGTTGTTTTACTAAACCAATTTTTAAATGGGGTTATAAAAGTAATATTTTTGACATAAAAATTCATTATAAATATAAAACTATCTCCTAAATAATGATATGTTTTTATAATTTTTAGACATTAAATAAATTAAAATATTTATGACACCATGATGATGCATCGATTACCTCATTATTTAACGATTTAAATAAAATGAAAAGATAATGAAAAATCTAAGACCTACACTTGTAAAAACCATATTTTATTAGTGTATTTATAAAAATTATCATTTAATACTAGAAATATATATATTTGGGACCTTTAAAATCTGAAAATCATTTTATAATACAGTAACATTTTATAACTTTCCAAGAGTGCACCTCCTCTCCTCTTATAAAAGGCCCCCACATATACCACCTTAACCACACCTCTCAAGCCTTTGTCTCGGCCAAAACCTACCCATTTTGTCTCTCCACATCCCTCTATTACTCCTTGAATCCTCACTTTGGGCAGAAGTCTTTCCAAGGAAGCCTTTGAGCTCAAATAAAAAAGAGTTACCCGATTTAAAGGTAGTGTCTTCTCTTGTGTTCTTATATTTTATTTTGCTTCTCCAACACCATAAAATATTTTTATTCCTGTATTTTTTAACAACACCAGTATCTTAAATATGCTTGGATATTTTTATGAGACGTATTAGAGCTACACCTACACACACCTTCATCTAATGGATAATGAACATACTGTTTCTGTGGTTGGAGATTTTCTGCCTCACGAAACGATGATTGTTCAATCTTCATTTAACACCTTTCATGGTGGGAATTATGATGTAACTATATTTATATATGATATATATTATGTTTATATATTATTTATGCTTATTTATTTTTCATTTGTGGAATACCTTTATGGTTTCCATTGTGGGTAAACACGATAATTTCATTTTAGGAAGTGCAGACTACCGCCCCTTCAAAGTGATTTGATTCATTAATGCCATATGTGGGATGTATAAAGGATGGATTTAATGTTATTATATATGATATAATACTGGAATTATAATATACCCTTATATCATTATGATTTCACTCCATTAAATACGAAATAGAAATGAAAGTGGCGTTCTTGCGTACGTACGACATACCGTCTCCATGAACGGTGCATTTCATTTCTTACCTCTAATTGTTATGTACTATTATAAATACATGTATATGCTCGATATATATGATATATATGATATCCAAATCATGAATATCATTCTAGATATAATGAACCTTTGACCACATAAACAACATGTAATTGTAAGAAGTCCATTTTTGACTTATGAACCATATATCGACAAAACGAACATTATTAACATAAATGTTTACATAATGTTTATAACATGGAAATAAGTGTTATAAAAGGAATATTAAGATTGAAAAAGGTTCTAAATCATGTATAAATTAACACTATTTTATTATTCTGGAGATTAAAGAGCAATCGAGTCACGTTGGACACGAGGTAAGGGAACTTCTTAAACCAATTTCTGTTCTTTGGGTTAATCTCCAACTTTAACATTATGTCATTATATTATTATGTCATGTATTATATTTTTACTTTCATTATGTGTACTTAAGGTGAATACACATAATAGATCTATTTTATTTTAAAAAAACGATCTTTGTAAGGGACTTCGTCTCAATCTCCTTTCATTGAGGCATATTTTATTCTAATAGAAGGCTTTCTTTTATACGGTGTATAAACCCCACTGACATTTAATTTTATACAAAAGGAATATTTTTCTACAAAGCGTTTTACAAAAAGACAAAAAGGAATCTTTTTTTAACGTACGTGGTGACAACGACCTTTTCCGCCACCGAGTGTATTATTTGGTCTTTGGCTTCCTCAACAAGTAGTGATTTTTTAAATGAAATAAATACCATATACTCTTTTATGTATTTTGGTATTGAAAATGGTTTTTATAATGGATTTGTTATATTAATATATTTAAGTGATATATTGTGTTTGAAATGTGGAAATGTTTTCTTTCCATTATTTTTGTTTTATGTCTTATGATTTTATAATGGTACTTGGACATTTGACGGGTGGTTACGTGATAAACCATATGACGAGTGGTGCCGTGAATACCAGGACGGGTGGTTACGTTATAACCTACAATGCATTGGGTATGGAAGTCGTCTGTATGGCTATTCCATTAAGTGATAGGTGTTGAAGTCGACCGTATGGTTATTCCATTTAAGTATGTTTATGTCCCAAGTTAACATTATATGTTATGTGTTCCTTATATGGGTTTTATGGTAATATTTTGGTTACAAAAGGGTAAGTAATGATCTTTTATTCAGTGAAGAGTATTTACTACTCCATAAAGGTGAAAAGTATTACTTTGATAATGTATTCATGGTTTACTTGTTGTTTTGAAAAACTAACAGTTTTCTTTCTTTTTGTATCCCTTAATGAGCTTTTTTATGCTCACCCCAAGTTTTTTGAAATGTTCTTCATAGGACTTAAAGTGGAGTAGGGTCAAGGTTGGGGTCAAGTAAAATTCATGCTATCTAAAACATGGAACTAGACATGTTTCTCTTTAAGAGTTTTTATTTTATGGAAACTTAGTAGAAGTGTCTACATTTTAATCTTTTGAGATGTAACAGTTATGTCTTAATTCTCTAAAACTCTAAACATGAAAAGATCCTAAATGTGAATTATTCATTTAATTCAATATTAAGTAAGGTATAAGGATGGGGACTTATAGTTGGTATCAGAGGTCGGTTTAGACAACTTTAGGAGTTAGAAAATTGTTAAATTATAAATTAATTTATTGTATGACAGAAATGATAGAGCATTTACAGATTACCATGTTGCTTCACCTAAGGTATTTCAGTGTTAAGAATGGTTTTTCATAGAGGAAATAGAGAAGCTTTTTTTGGGAACGCATGTTGAGGGAAATGAACTTCCAAATCAGCATACTGAGATGGTTAGAATCAGAATTGAACAGTTTGTTGCAGTGATGACTCAGTTGACTGAGGTGATAAATCGTGGTTGGTTTACTGATGATATTTTGGTGTTATAAAAAAGTAAATATGAGCATGAAAGTAATTTAAGGGTTATCTTGAAAACCTTACAAGAAAATAAACTATATAGAAAATTCATTAAGTGTGAGTTTTGGTTACAAAAAATTTCTTTCCTTGGTCACATTGTTTCAAAAAATGGCATAACTGTTGATCCTACTAAAACAAAAGTTGTTGAAGAATTGCCAAGACCCACAAATGCAACCGAGATCTGTAGTTTTATTTATTTTGCAGGTTAATACAGAAGGTTTGTTGAATATTTTTTACGGTTATCTATTCCAATGACTAAGCTAACTCGGAAGGGTGTTAAGTTTATCTGGACAAAAGAATGTAATGATTTTTTTCAGGATTTGAAAAGAAGATTGGCGAATGCTCCAGTTTTGGCACTTCCTTTCAGGAATGGTGAGTTTGTTACATACAGTGATGCTTCATTGAAGGTACTTGGCTGTGTCCTTATGCGGAATGATCAGGTAATTGCATACGCTTCACGTCAGTTGAAAACTCATGAGGTAAAATACCCTACACATGACTTGGAATTAGCTGCTGTTGTTTTTGCTCTAAAAATTTGGAGGCATCATTTGTATGGAGTAAAGTGTAAAATATATACTGATCAAAAAAGTTTAAAGTATATATTCACTTAGAATTAATTGAACATGATATAGAGTAGATGTCCAGAATTAATCAAGGATTATGATTGTACAATTTATTACCATCCGGGAAAAGAAAATAATGTTGTTGATGCTTTGAGTTGAAAAAGTAATGCTTCATTAACCATGCTATGTTTGGAACAATATCCTTTGGTTTTTGATTTTATGATCTTTGGCATAGAAGTTGTTGGTGTAGGAAGTTATTCTGTTTTATTTTAGGTATCAGTGAGATCATCCTTATTAGACAGAATTAAGCAGGCGCAGAAGAAAGACAGTGGGTTGTAGAAAAAGGTAGAGCTGGTTCAGAAGGGTAAGTTGCCTGAATTTAATATTGATAATGATTGTGTTTTGAGGTTTGGGAAGAGATTATGTGTGCCTGGTGAATCACATTTGAAGAATGAGTTGTTATGTAAGGCTCATAGTTCCCCATTTTCATTTCATTCTGGCAGTACTAAGATGTACAGAGATCTGCGGGAGTATTACTGGTGGGATGGAATGAAAAGAGATATTGCTGATTTTACTATGAAATGTTTGACTTGTCAGCAGGTTAAAGAAGAGCGGAATTTACCGAAAGGAATGCTTTATCCTTTACCATTGCCAGATTGGAAATGGGAAAATATATCCATGGACTTTGTTGTGGGATTACCGAAGAAATCTTGAGGTAATAATGCAATCTGGGTTATTGTTGATCACTTGACTAAATCTTCTCATTTTCTTCCTATTCGAGATACTTTCTCTCTAGATCAAATTTCTTGATTGTATCATAAAGATATAGTCATGTTGCATGTAGTTCCTCTATTCATTGTATCTGATCGTGATCCCAGGTTTACTTATAACTTTTGGAAAGGACTTCAGAAGTCGTTGGGTACTGAATTAAATTTTAGTACAGCTTTTCATCCTCAATCAGATGGGCAGTCAAAATGAACAATTCATACATTTGAGGATATGCTACGTGCTTGTTCGATTGATTATCAGTGAAGTTGGGACCACCATTTTTCTTTGGATGAGTTTTCTTATAATAACAGTTTTCATTCCAGTATACAGATGGCTCCATTTGAAGCATTATATGGTAAACGGTGTCGAAGTCCAGCATTTTGGGATGAAGTGGGTGAAAGGAAGCTGATGTGACCAGAATTGGTAGAAGAGATGGAAGAAAAAGTTTAGTTGATTCAGAAACACATGAGAACAGCTCAGAGAAGGAAGAAGAGTTATGCGGATAACCAGAGTAAGGATCTATCTTTCGAGGTAGGTGATCAAGTTTTTATCAAAGTTTCACCATGGAAAAGTGTGATGTGATTTACTAAGAAAGGAAAGTTGAGTCCAAGGTTCATTGAACCATATGAAATTCTGGAGAGAGTTTGATCAGTTACTTACCAAGTGGCTTTACCTCTGAGTTTATCTCAGGTAGACAATGTTTTTTATGTTTCAATGTTGAGAAAGTATATGCTAGATCCATCTCATGTTTTGCGCCCAGAGGTAGTTCAGTTGGAAGAGAATCTCTCTTATGAAGAACTACCAGTCCAGATTCATGACCGAAGAGATAAAGTGTTGTGAAATAAGGTAATTCAATAGGTAAAGGTTTTGTGGAAAAACCATATGGTTGAAGAGGCGACGTGGGAATCTGAAAATGCTATGAGGGATAAATACCCCCACTTATTTTGAAAAGTGAATAAAATTGTGACGACGCAATTCCCAAAAGGGGGGAAGGATGTAACATTACAGGTAAATAAAGAATAAAAAATTCTCATATTTAATAATATTTATGAATTAAATATTAATTTTACTTTAAAGGGGTTTCTATGTTCGATAGAGTACCCGATACGCAACAGAGTTTCTTTGAAATCTTACGTTGTACACTAGTAATAAAATAATATTATTCTAAATGGTAGTTAACACATAACCGTTGTATTAGAGGGAATGAATATAAATAACTAAAATATGATTATAAATGTTTTTTAAATGTTTTTACATTTATCCAATAAAGGATAAAGGGTTAAAATATGAAAAGAATTCAATTTTAGGCATATATACTCTAATATTCACTAAAGGTCCACTTATCACATTTTAATGGAGAACCGTCATTAAATATAGTTTTGGTCACTCTTATACATTCTACTGGACCAAATGAAATTCTTCTTTAGAATCGTGAAATCAAAATTTACTTTGTGTAAATTTTTGGTATTTTTCCGATAAAGTTCATTTTTTTAATGAGTAGTGAAAAATGTTGTATTTTAATTAAAAACCTCTTTTTAATCTAATATATTAATATGATTAGGTTATCTTTTGCATTTGTTTTAAAGTGAAATTAGAATATATTTTTACCATTTAATCCAATAGTGGTCATTGGAATTAGTTTCAATTTGAAATTGGACTTAAACTAGTGTCAATCTTTTGATATATATTGTTTCATAAAAACATGCTATATGTTCTCACAATGGGGATAAATTATTAAATTAATTAATGTAACTTATATTATTTGAATTTTTTTAAATAGACATCATTCTTTAATTCGGAATATCAAATATAGTTTAGGGTGATGTTTTGGTATTTTTCTGAAAAGCTTCAATTTTTGATGAATTGTGAAACAACTATGTGGAACTTAAAAAACTGCTTTTTCGTTTAAATGAAAATTTACCACCTCTGTGTTTTGAATTTCAAAAATCCAACATACATGGTTGTCATTAAGAAGTAAAATGTGGTTCAATGGGATTAAAATAATTTTTGGTGAATAGTAACTTTTAAGTTTTTAATCGCGATTAGAGGTAATTAGTGTAATTTAAGGTAAAAATAATGTTTTAATAATATGAAATGACCTTGACACATGTTTTAACCTTATTTTATGTGTAATGTACGACAAATAAAATTCATAGGTTACCTTGGAGACCCCATGGATCCACTATGGTAGGAAAATGACATTAATAACTATTTATTTAAAGGTAAAATAAAAATGTCACAAACATGTGTTGTTTTACTAAAACAATATTTAAATGAGGTTATACAAGTCATATTTTTGACTATAAATATTCATTAGAAATCTATAAATATTTCCTACATCATGATATTTTTTTTATAATTTTTATACATTAAATAAATTAAATTATTTATGACACCAAGATGATGTAGTGATTACCTCATTATTTAACGATTTAAATAAAATGAAACGATAATGTAAAATCTAAGACCTACACTTGTCAAAAACCTTTTTCATGGGTGGATTTCGAACTCTTATCACCTTATACTCGAAATATATAATTTTGGGACCTTTAAAATCCGAAAAGCATTTTATAATAAAGTAACCTTTTATAACTTTCCAAGAGTGCCCCTCCTCTCCTCTTATAAAAAGGCCCCCTATTCTACCACCTTACCCACACCACTCAAGAATTTTTTTCGGCCAAACCCTGACCATTATGTCTCTCCACATCCATATATTACTCCTAGAATACTCACTTTGGGCATAAGTCTTTCCAAGGAAGCCTTTGAGCTCAAATCAAAAAGAGTTACCCGGTTTAATGGTAGTGTCTTCTCTTGTGTTCTTATGTTTTATTTTGCTTCTCCAACCCCCTAAAATCTTTTTATTCCTTTATATTTTAACAACACCAGTATCTTAAATATAATATGATGTTGTTATGAGAAGTATTAGAGATACACCTACACACACAATTGTCTAATGGTTAAAGAACATACTGTTTCTGTGGTCGGAGATTTTCTGCCTCACGAAACAATGATTGTTCAATCTTCTTTTAACACCTTTCATCGTAGCCATTAAGATGTCACTATATTTATATATGATATATATTATGTTTATGTTTTCCTTATGCTTATATATTTTTCATTTGTGTCATACCTTTATGGTTTCCATTGTGGGTAAACAAGATAATTTCATTTTAGGATGTGTGGACTACCACCCCATCAAGGTTATTTGATTCGTTATTTCCATATGACGGACATATAAAATATGGATTTAATGTAATCATATATGATGTTATACTGTAATTATAATATAACCTTATATAATTTTTATTTCACTTCATTAAATACGAAATAGAAATGAAAGTAGCGTTCAGGCGTACGTACGGCTTACCATCTCCATGACTGGTGCATTTCATTTTGTACCTATAAATGTTATGTACAATTATAAATACATGTATATGCTTGATATATATTATATATATGATATCCAAATCATGAATATCATTCTGTATATAATGAACCTTTGACCACATAAACAACATGTAATTGTAAGAAGACCATTTTTGACTAATGAACCAGATATCGACAAAACGAATGGTATTAACTTAAATGTTTACATAATGTTTATAACATGGAAATAAGCGATATAAAAGGAATAGTAATCATAAAAAAGGTTTTTAAGAAAGTATAAATTAACACTAGTTTATTATTCAGGAGATTAAAGAGCAATCTTGTCACGTCGGACATGAGGTAAGGGAACTTCTTAACCCAATTTCGGTTCTTTGGGTTAATATCCTACTTTCAAATTATGTCATGATATTATTATGTACTATCTTGTATTTTTACTATTTTTATGTGTACTTATAGTAAATACACATAATAGATCTATTTTATTTAAAAAATTGATCTTTGTAAGGGACATCGTCTCAATCTCCCTTCATTGAGGCATATTTTGTTCTAATACAAGGCTTTCTTTTATATGGTGTATAAACCCCTTTGAATTTTAATTTTATACAAAAGGAATGTTTTTCTACGACTCGTTTTACAAAACGACAAAAAGGAATGTTTCTTTTAACGTACGCGGTGGCAACGACCTTTTCCGCCGCAACGAGTATTATTTGGTCTTTGTCTTCCTCAACAAGCTGTGATGTTTTTTTAAATGAAATAAATACCATATACTCTTTTTTGTATTTGTTATTGAAAATTATTTTTATAATGGATTTGTTATGTCAATATATTTATGTGATATATTGTGTTTGAAATGTGGAAATGTTTTCTTTCCATTATTTTTGTGTTATGTCTTATGATTTTATAATGGTACTTGGACATTTGATGGGTGGTTACGTGATAAACCATATGATGGGTGGTGTCGTGAATACCAGGATGGGTGGTGACGTTATAACCTCCAATACATTGGGTATGGAAGTCGGCTGTATGGCTATTCCATTAAGTGATATGTGTGGAAGTTTACTGTATGGTTATTCTATTTAAGTATGTTTATATCCCAAGTCACCTTTATATGTTATGTGTTGTTTATATGGGTTTTATAGTAATCGTTTGGTTACTAAAGGGTAAGTAATGATCTTTTATTCACTGAAGAGTATTTACTATTCCATAAATGTGAAAAGTATTACTTTGATAATGTATTCATGGTTTACTTGTTATGTTGAAAAACTAACAGTTTTCCTTCTTTGTGTATCCCTTACTGAGCTTTTTATGCTCACCCCAGGTTTTTTGAAATGTTTTTCATAGGACTTAATGTGGAGTAGGGTCGAGGTTGGGATCAAGGAAAAGTCATGCTATCTAAAACATGGAACTAGACATGTTTCTTTTTAAGATTTTTTATTTTATGGAAACTTAGTAGAAGTGTCTACTTTGTAATCTTTTGAGATGTAATAGTTATGTCCTAATTCTATAAAACTCTAAACCTGAAAAGATCCTCAACATGAATTATTCATTTAATTCAATATTAAGTAAGGTATAAGGCCTGGGCCTTATAATACATAGTAAAAAATGGGATGGGTAAAGGTAAACGAAAGCCATATGCATGGTGGACCAGTCAATGAAAGCCATTTGGGTTGGGGAACTTTTAATGAAAGCCAATCAATGCATCTATAGTTCCCATGAGGAAATTTTTTTTGGGTTTCTACCCTTTTAGGTGTGGTCTTCGTACAAGCCATTGAAGGTGTTGGAATGATTTAGGTCATTGTAAATGCCCTCATTATGAGATTATTTATTTTTATTACATGTGAATATTCGACTAGTAGAATACCCATGTGAATGTTTAAATGGAATTATTTAATTTATTCTTTCTATATTGTGTTAAATATTAATTTTAAATTGATGGTGTTTCAGTATTATACCTTGTCTTAAAATATCATTATTATTTATGAAAGATTATACTATATTATTTAACCTTACTAAGTATATATTATCACCCTTTTATTATATTTTAATTTCCCCAGATTTTATGAAGCATTTTATGATTGATATATGGGGTTATGTTAAGATAATAATGTAGTTATAAATATTTACCCCTGTTTCATATTATGTTCTGAATTATAATGTTATGTTCAAGTATTAAACATATTTTCCAAGACTACTAAACTGATCTGTCTCTTGGGACATCATTCCTTGTAATCATGCTTAAAAATTAAAATAATACATTGTATCCCTGCTTTTGGTGTCGGGGCATTATAGATCTGTGGGTTTTGGGTGAATTGTAGGGTTTATGGATGTTCAAAGATATTTAAGTTCATGAAGTCTTGATCACTTGGTTTTTTGTTTGATAAACACATGTCATGTGTTATTAATTTTAGGGGAATTTAAAAATTTAAAAGTACATGATGTTTAATCGTAATACATTCCATGTAGTATGACATGGCCATGTACCTAGACTTGTGGCTGCTTACATGGGCTATCAGAGATGGGGTTGTATATAACATGTACCAAAGGTACACCCCATATAGCGGTGATTGGCCATGTAGCCAAGTACATGGTTTGATGGTCATTTTAGATCACACACCATTTAATTTGAGTACACAACGAATTGTATTACATTTCCATGTTCCTATGAACTTTTTAGACACTGCAGGTGAGGTGTAAATGCTAATGTAATAGTATACATCCATATCCCTTATATTCCTTGTTCACGTACCATAAAATTTACATACCCCTTGTATGATCTATCCATATAAAATTATATGTCTAAGGGAAACCATGAGATTAAATTCCATGTACTAAGATGAATTTTATCTGTAATTCTCTATCAAAATGGGTTCAAGTGTATTTTCTACCTGGTAATAAAATTACACTTATGGGTAGTCCATTTTGAGTTATTTTCATCATGGATCATAGTGATTTAATCTTTTTAGTGTATAGAGTTTATATGGATGATGTTTTGGACTACATGAGAATTTTAGGAGGATTTGTTTGATATTTTTTATTCATAGATCTTTATAGGTGTTGGGTTGGGAATTGGGAGACATTGGTGGGAGTGTATTATCACTAATCAACATGGATCAACTATTTCAGGTCAGTTTTCTTGAGGTTTTATATATAGATTCCCAGAGGTAGTATAAACTATCTTCTTGGATGGAATCACTACTTTGATTTCTTGATATTAAGGTCCAATTTCTAGTGGCTGGCACTGTTTCTACCTTTCAGGTTGGATCGATGTCCATGGATTTCTAGTATTGTATGGATTCATTCAGTAATATTTGAAATTTTTATGAGGAAAAAATTCTAACTAATTCCTTTATAGGTGAGGTGTTTCTTTAAGTTTCCCTTTTCGAAGTGAGTTTAGTGGGTTTTGAGTTGGGAGTTTTTTCACAGTTCCTTCATTCTATCATGGATAGAGGGTTTGATTTGCTGGAGTAGACCCTTATAGTGTGTTATTTCTGAGATATGTATTTCACATAGATACCCTTGTGGGGTTTTCTGTTGTTATTATGTTTTGGGAACCATGGTGGCTAACCTTTTTTTGACAACCGAATGGTTATTATTGATTGAGTGTTTTTTTGTAGGGTGATTGTTTTAACTGATGATTGTTTTTAAGTTATGGAATCTTGGATTTGTGTTATTCTTGTTTTGGAATTACCAGATATGCCACCAATTTGATTTTATTTGACAATGTGTTTTCCCATATATTAATTATATTTCTCTCCTATGTTAGTAGGTTTGTTTCTTGAGGCATGGAAATAGTAAAAATGAAACATTTAGATGACTTAAACTGGATTTACCTGGATATCAGGTCTGGGCTATTAGATCATGGAGGCTACAAAACTCCCAGTTCCTTATTTTTTTTTTGTTTTGGGCCTACCTAGGTATATTTGAAGTGTGTTGAAATGATAATTTTACATTAATTTTTTGCAGAAGTTTCTGTATCAACACACTATTAAAATTTTCTATATTGACTTTCTATTTGAAATAAACAATGTAAAACGATTTTATATTTGGTTTAATTTATATATGTACATATAATGATTATCCATGAAATATTATTGGTTCTTATTATTATTACTAACAATAGAACATGATACCATGATAATTATAAAAAAATAATTCTCCTATTAACCCCCCCTTCGGTTGGGGTTTTCCTATGGATGCAACATGTGAGAACATAAATTTGTCAAAAGGGACATTCATTTTCTAGCCCTAGTGAATAAGAAATTTGTAGTATGTAAATAATAACATTATACATTTGAATCATGAAATTATGGGATAGAATAATCATGTTATTTACGATTTCTAAAAAAATATGAATGAGAAGATTTGTGGAAAAACAATTGGGTCTGTATGGCGGTTAAATGGTCTTCTACTAAGGATAAAATAATGCCACTTATTATAAAGCTTGATATATAGAAAAAATTAATAACTAAGTAGGGGATTCCATCTTGGAATTGTTTATAGTAAGTATGACTTTCCATGATAGGTTTATGATGATTAAAACACTAATGTTATGAACTTTTCTCTATGTGAAGGGGGTATTCAAAAAGATAGTGAAACAATACATTAGAAAACTAACCATGGATATTATAGTATGATTTTTTAGGGGTAATGGATGTGGATGATAATCTAAGGATGGGTCTGAAATATATTGTTTAGGATTCATTATATATCCTTTAATATGATGAATCAATCAACACATATTTCTCAAAAGATGTTTCATCACATATCTAGCTCATAAACATTAAAAATATAATGTGTTTATACTAGTGTAGATATATTATTAAATATATTACATGGACTGAAATACTCATATTGTAAGAAATATCACATAGATCATCCTTATATATAAGGTAATTAAGTAATGCATAATAGACATCTCTACATAGTTTTGGGTCTTTTTGGATAGACCACTGACTCATGTAGTTTATGTTAATAAAATAAGGACCATAGATTTATGTACTCTAATGGGATGAGATAAGGGATATAAAACCCTATGGGAATATTTTTATAGGAAAATATAATCTAAAGGATTTCAAATTTCCAAGATGACTACACCGACTCAATGAAATTTGGATGCAATGAAAATAATATTAACTTAAGGAATTTAGGTTTCCCACAGGAGTATCTAGACATATGAAATTTTATTCATCATAAAAGAATTATTTCTAGATATTAAGGTCTTAAAGGATATGATATCAAAATAATAATGTATAAATTGGATTGATGTAAAAAATTCAAATCAAGGGTAAGTTATTCAACTTGAATTGTTGTATTAAACAATGTATAAATTGTGACATTAGAATGTCTGAGACAATGGGAAATGAAGATATGTGGGAAGAAGTTTTATATTAGTAATTGAGAAACTAAATTGGTAATTTTATGACGTCATAAATGGGATTATAAGTTCTTCTCCATAAGTTGAAATCATGCCTTTGGATAACATGTTTTATAAGTGGAAAAAATATCACTAATTTGAAAATTCATCCTTCTATTTGAATTGGATGGGAGAATTACCATATTTTATAAAATCGGGAACTAAGAAGATGTGATCAGGGTTTTTTTGGATACTATGATGAGAATATGAACTTAATACTATGGATAGTGGTTATTCATTAATCAAAATTATGAAGTATTTTTCATACAGTAATGGATATTAATGAATATTTAAACTTCACTAAAGGATACAAAATTCTATATTAAAAAAACACAAGATGAACATATGTGATAGGAGATGAATTCAATGCATGATAATTTTAATATGAGTGTTAACATCGTGGGAATATCTATCCATTTCATGAATGAAATTTTACATATGGAATAGTTTAAACTCATGTTTAGAGGGAAAATAAGATATCCCAAAATTTTTTCACATACCATTATTTATAGTTTCGATAACATATATTTTTCAAATGGCATGTTTTAGTCCCAAAATTAATTGTTCATTAAAAATTTTATGCTCTACCATTTTCTTAATCCATGAAAAGTAATTCATTTTTTAGTAGAGTATTTAGTTTTTTCAAAGGCTTACCTTCATAAGTATTCAACCTGGTTATACTTCTGTGTCTTATTTAGTTTTAGTTAATGAACATTTAATTTTTACTAGCATGTTATGGTGTTTATGTTAATGAAAATTTGTTCATTATTGTATGATGTTTAAGGTCATACATTTTTTACCATATACAATGTAGAAAATCAAGAAATATGGAAGAAAATTAACCAACATGAATGAGGTTCCTAATCAAGGACATAAAATCATGTTTTAGGGGAATATGTGATCTCAAAATGAATGATATACAATATACCATTAAAACAAATCCCCAAATAGATGAATCTTACAATAAGTTTAGAGTCATAAATAATGGAGAGAAATTGAAAAATGATTTAATCCATATATCATTGACTAAAAAGAGGATGAACACCTGGTGGTGGGGTTAAAATAAACCCAACATGAAATTTGACACAATACATTTGGAGGGTGTTTGATAGAGATGTAACGTATGACTAGGTATGTAATAGAAAATCCACTCACAACTATGTATCAAGTAGTAATGGAAATCAAGACATTAAATTTTATTGATAGGGGAACATTTATTATTTTAAAAGGTTGATAGTAGATGAAAGATTCATTGTGAAACCCAAGACCAGATATCTTGGTCTGATTTTATGGTTTTTGGGTGTTTGGTTTTTATAGATCACGAAACATAAAGGAATAATGGTCACACACAGATGTATCATTAATGAAATAGAATTTCATGGGTGTGTTCAAGATAAGTGATCTGAATGAAATTATGTGTCCTTAAATAAAATGAATCAATACATGTTTAGTTATTCTATGTCCTTATATATATCATACATAAAACTTTGGAGAATATATAATGATTTTTTCCTAGTATAAATGTGTAAAAGAGAATTCCCTAAATGAATTAATAAATCCTAAACACTAGTATATAATTAAACGGAATGATGAAATTTTATCCTAGTGTGGGATTATGGAAACAAAGTATATATTAGGGTTCCTAATATAGATTTATATCTCTATTATAGAAATATGGCCATAAAAATGGTCCACAACAGATATTATTAAGGGTTATTCATGGGGGACTATATGTTGTATTCCTTAATTTCATGCAACATGAAATATTGTACCATATACTTTATGGTCATATGATATGGTCGGATTTATATATTATATTATTTACATCTTTCCCATGAACAATATTTTGTGTTCTCGTATTATTTTTGGGATTGTGTAGAAGACCGAATGTGAATTGTTAGGGTCTCAAACTCCTTGTCCAAATGGGATTTTTTAATGTAATTAATGTTATGGAAGATTATGGAAAAGGACATATAGATATCACTATGTATCCTAAAATAATAAGAATCAAGACACATGTATTTCATAATTGAATGATTGTTTTTTCATATATAGATTACATTAAAAGAATCCTAATGTTAATGAAGGATAACCAAAAAAATAGAATGTATTTTAAGATTATATGAGAAGAAAATTTCTTGCATGCCCAATGACAAGTGATCAGGGAATCTCTATGTATCCTATAATAAAGTGAATCATGATATAAATAGTTTGGGGGAGATAATTTTCACACATCCAGATCATTGGTAATGAAAATTGAGGAAGATTTATTTTTGTGTGAGGATTTTGTGAAAAACAAAACATTACTGAGTATGATTTAAGAACTACAGATTAAGGCAAGTGGGATATATGATCAGACATAAATTATGAATAATTGGAATTACTATAAATCATGTGGTAACATTAATAAATCAATATTTAATTATTAAATGAAGCCTCTTTATATATCCAACACATGTGCAAGATTAGTATTACAATGAATTCATGCTAATTCCATGCCATTGAGGAACCCAAAATATATGAGAGTCTTTAAATAGTTGGATGTAGCAGGGGTTGATATTTATATTTTCAACTGGAGCTTGGTTGAGATCTATGGGTGTCATTATGAATCGTAAAATCAGTAAAATAAGGCAACATATATGTTATGTCCATAAGGATATATACCATGAGAGGGGGGTGAATCATGGTATTCTAGATTTAAACAACTACCCCTATTAATCTTGTTCTATTGTTAGACAAAACTCTCTTCACACTTCTTCTTATTATATAGTATGATAAAATATTAAATCAGGAAAATGACACAACAATTTTACTTTGTACACCCTCCCTATGCTACACCCAATGATCATACACCAATGACGTGCCGATCTGCCAAATTAGCTAAAATCTCACTACTGTTTAAATGCTTGGATCCGACTCACTGTCCCACCTGGTTTGCGACCAATCACAATTTGGATGCTCACTCCTCTCTCGACTGAACGTTGCTCATTACTTCTTCTAATGACCCATTCATAGTTTAATGACTTGTATAGCTCTTCATTATCTCAAATGAATAAATTATCCACTATATTTAGATGCTGTATTAATTATAAAATTTCATCCACTACTGTATGCAACTTTACAACAGTATTACTGGGGAAAATCAAATATTTTTCAAAACCATTACCACATCATGCACGCGACTTTATTTCCTTACGTGTAAGATTCCACATTTTTCATTCAACACCCCTTGAGCGTAACTTCAATATTATGTGCAACTACAATATTACACACACATTTCATAGCTAGCATTCAACTCGAAATATTTCTTGAAACTCCCATTGATAAAAATTCTTACGTGGTCTAGAGCTCAGATTATCTCTACATGTTGATCTACATCAAATGAGGGAAGTCACCTGCTATTTTAGAGATCACTGACCCATCCATGTATGATTGAACATGTCATGCAAGATTCTCTTCGAGCATTCATAACCCCATTTGACGTCGCATTGGGAACGCATGATTCTTTAGTGCAACCTCATGTTTCGCACTACTCCAAATCATTCACTCACATCATGACTTTTACATTTCTAGATATTCTAATTATAAAACATTATTTGGATGCATGTTTTATTGACCACATTAAATACCGTGTTCAACTTCCATTTCCAAAAACATGATTCCCCACTTTGAGATTTAGAAGCCAAAAAATTTGGCAGACAATGGAAGATGGCACCACCTTAGATATATTTTTTGTACTGCCCCAATATTGTCCCATACATTGTAATTATTTTTTTCAACATATTTTGTCAACAATTACTTTGTATGTAAACAACTCAACATGTAAACCCTCATTGTCAACTGACAAACCTGCTTTTTCAACAAACACAAACACTAGAAAAAATGATTCAACGTCACCTTGAGGTATTTTTCCAAATAATATAGTTATTAATAGTATCCAATATATAGATTAAGCTAGTTTTAGAGGGAATATAATGGTTTAATTCTTGTTTATGGTAACATGGGAAATCCTAGTGTGAGATTAGGAACAAAAAATCTAGGAATCTCCTATGAATATTTAGATCATATTTAATGGAATCAAGAAAAACTCCCTTATTTCATTAGATCAAATAACTATGAGCATAATAGTAAGGATTTCATATATTTATATACCCATGATATTTTTTTCTAATTTTTTAATATCCTTGATAAATATAATACAAACAATTGTACACTTCCACACTATGTGAATTATATTCATAAAAAAGTTGTGTATGTTTAAACCCATGTTTCATTCTAGATATTTTTCATTATTTTATGGTAATCTGAAAGTGGAATATTTGACATTTATATAGTTATTACTCATCCTATGATAATAAAAAAATATTTAAAATTTCTGTATGATCACTAAAATCTAATTAAATGACATAAAATAATGGAATCTTCTTACTGTAGTGAAAAAAATGGAAACCACTGAAAATATTATCATTTCCAAAATAATATACTGAGAAGAAAATTAAATATTTCCACATATAAAAGTTGAAATTTTATAATAAATCAATTTATTGGCCATTATTATCAATAGGAACACAATGGGGAAATCTTATTGAATTTATGGACTCATAATAACATTTCATTGAAAAAAATATTTCAGGAACCACAAGTTGATGGCTTATGAAAAATAGGGGAAATTTTCATTTTCCCTTGATTGGATTTATAGGAGGAAATAGTAATTTCAATGACAATTATAACCCATATGATATTTATGACCACTCTGCTTGTCCAAAAATATGGTGTGTACCATAGGACAAGAGATTGGTGGAATTTTATACCATTCGAATTTTGGTCAAATATTTAATATTTAGATAATTACATTTTATTTATTCGTTCATGTTTTTTGAGGATATATATTTTTAATATCATTTTTTCTGAATTTTGAAAACAAATTTGAATCCATAATGGTTTGTTTTCCCATCCATCAAATTACTTAATGTCTTGTGTCAGTTTTGAGTCGGGCCCCCTTTTATTTTCTCTCATATTTTAATTTTTGTTTACATTTACTTTATTATATATATTACTTAAATTTTATTATTTTATCCTAATGTGTTCCATGTACACTCCCTCCCCCCTCTTTGATATTACTTCAATCAAAAGATATGATAGGTATTAGAAATTGATAGGAGATGTAGAGAGCAATAAGGTGGTGTCATTGCAATGATCAGGTCGTGTCAGTTCATCATACATGTTTTGCGGAATGCATATCAGATTAAAGCATCGATGGATTCAACCAAAAGATATAACCATTTTATTTTATTATTCATCATCGTATTATGTTGGTTATTTTAAATATTTATTCTTTATTTGGGTTTTTTGGACCCGTACTTGGTCGATCTAGTAGTTTTTTGGTGAATCAGGGTTTTAGGAGGTATGTAAAGATTACTATTTGGGAAATCCTAATCACATCGAAAGTGATTTAATGAATAAATAGTATTTGATATTACTATTTGGTTAAGATGATGTTTTTATAATTATATTATGTTTACATTAAGTACATTCTTTATAATAGGAATTTTCCACATACATGGCCTTGTGGCCTTATACCTAGGCTACCAAAGATGGGGCAGTACATGCCATGTACCTTTGGTAAACCTCGTGTCAAGGTTCATGGACATGTATACAAGTACATTGGTATATTATCATGTTTGATCACACATCAAATACATGTAGTACACTTTGCATGGTAATACATGCCCATATGGTCATGTACTTGGGAAGACTCCTCGTTTGAGTTGTATATGGTTTTGTAGTAGTACAATTTCAAAGACAATGTATTACTTGGACATGTACTAGAACATGGATAAACACAATGTCTTCTCTATCCATGTAAATTTACATTTTGATGATAGTTGTTGAGAGATCACATCATTTATTTAGAAGTACACACCATTTAGTTTTCCATCAAGTGGGATTCATATGTCATTGATCCCTAGAATCAGAACATTCCTTTTCTATAGTCTATTGTATGTGATTCCCCACCAAGATCATATTGGTGGAATCCTATTAGTGTCTGGTATATTTATGGGTGGTTGTTTTACTGTAGTATTTATTTTGGGTGGATTTCATTGTGGGGTTTTTCAAGGATCCTTCAAATTTATGGGTTTTGTATTTTAATGATCTAGTGAGGTTTTGAACTCATTGATACAATTGTATAGAGGATTTGTGTTGGGTTTTATCAATGTTACTTGGATAGGTTTCACAAGGATATATCAGTTGTCTTATTTGAATGAATTGATGGTTCAGTTGATGTGGTTTTTGTCCAATTTCTTAAATTCTGGGCTGGCATGACCCTTCTAGTTTTATCATCACCATGGAATATTATGACTAGGTTGAATCCATTTGTAAAAGTTTGAGGCAGGTCTAAGGGACCCATTCTTTTTAAATCTCTTATAATTTATCTATTTCTTGAGGTTTCCCATTTGGGAGGTTCTTCAGTGGGTTTTTATCTAACAATGAAACCATGGTTCCATTTATTGGTCTTGGCCTTATGATTGTTCATTGTGGAGGATCCATTTGAAGGGTCTCATTCCTTATATGTGGGTTGTTGTCGTATCTACTCTTGGGGTGTCCTTTTGTGTTTAGGTTTTGGGAACCATGGTGGCTGCCACTTATTTTGCTAGCCTCTGAGATAGATGACAATGGTTTTATGGTTTTTATTATAGGGTGTGGGTGTTAGTCAACCTATATTTTTCCGATGTGGATTGGAAGTTTGAGGGTATAATGTTTTATGAATTATGAGATTTTAATACCTTTGGATTTTATTGGATGGTTCATTTTCCCATTGATTTATTTTGTTTCTCTCTTCTTCTTGTTGGTTCGTAGTTATGATTAGGTGCATGGGAGTAAATGAATGATATGAAAGAGTGAAACTAACTTATACCGTCTATATGGGATGGGATTTGTGTGTCGTGTAGGATACAACATTAAAGGGGCTCCATTTATATTTTTTTCCTACTTAGGTATCCCAAAGATGCACTAATAGTTCCATTTTTTCCATCATGTTATATAAGAATTTGGGTAAGGTAGTGTACCCTGAGGTATACAGGGTGATCATACCACTATTTTGGATATTATCTATGAAACCACATACCTATGAAATTATTTTAGTGATGTTTTTCATAGGATGATATTCTAGGTTTATCCGTGTGTCAGTTTCCTTATGTTATACTATGGATCCCCTTCTTCATCAGTCTAATGCACTTGTTGTTGTGTCTATATGATCCATGATTCATCATTTCTAAGATTGGGGCTAGTGTGAGGAATTTTTTACCTACACGTGTCTTACTATAACATGAGTTTCACAATTTTTCCTTTTCATTAGCACATTTTTTTTATTTTTAATCTTTTTTTCTTTTTTTTCTTTTATTCACATTATTTTGTCTAGACATGTTGTGTGTTACATGAACATGTAGTGATAACAGATGTTTTGACCACCATTGGGTGTGGCTCCAATGTTTTTTTATCAGCCCCCATTCATGAACATCAAGGTATGTTCATACGTAACATTTCATTTCTTAATGATCATAGGATTGGGTGGATCAGGTATAGGACTAGTGTTTCTTAATCAAGTTTAGGTTCTCTTGAAGAGTCTAACATTCATATTATAGTTGTGAAGCTATAATGGAGACCAAGTATTCTGTTTAACTAGGAGCTGAAATAGATCCTTATGTATTTATTTTCATTATTTTCATTATGTATGTGGGCATCCCAATGTGATAATAGTGTTTCTATTCATTTTCCATGAGTATATATACAACATTCCATTTGGATCAATTATTTCTATTATTTACATTTTTATATCCACTTTGATGGTAATTGAATGGATCATGATTATCTTATTTTCTATTTTATTTCAAACTAATATGAGGAAATTATCTCATCACTGCATCCTCTTTGTCCCTCTCAACATTTTAGAATAATCTGGTATACATGGAAGAGAGCATTAAGCCTTATTGTGGGCCTAATCAGGTGACAAGTTGGGTTTCCTTATGCCAATTCATGGAAAAATGTTTTCAGATTATTATTTTTATTTTTCTTACTATTTGGGAATTTTAATTAAAGGAGAGCTATGAATATGTTGTAGATTTTGTTGGATATTGACTAGTGTATCATGAACACTTGTTTTGATAGTAAGTCTATGTCACCAATGTTGTGCGATATTAGTTATTGGTTTTTTGTTTTTTTGTTATTTTCACCATTACTGATGAACACGTGTTCATAGATTTTATGGATTATGAGTTTTTGAATCTTTCCATAATGTAATGTTCCATGTGTTTATACATGATGATATAAACATAGGACCTTTATAATATTCTACTTTTTGTTTGTGTTTTTATTAATGATAGATGCTCAATTTCTTATTGTTTCACCAACAACTTATTATTTCATCGCATATAAGTACATGTTGTAATTGTAATGAACAAGACCATGATAGTAATTATTTTTATGGTAGGTCTTGTGGATCATATGTAGAGTTTCTCTATTGTGGTGGAGATTCATTCACATTGTATAGTGCTGTGTGGAAACCATTCTAGGTTAGTGTAGTGTTTGGGATGACCTACTGTTATTAATTGTGGTATGATTGAAGAAGGAAACTAATCCAGATAGTTTTTTGTTTCAAAATCATGTTTCCCTAAATTTGTGGTTTCCCTAGGATGTTTTTCTTTTCGGATGAGGTTACCTTACAAATGATTGGTGGATCACTGAGAGTGGTCATGGTTTCTATTTTCCTTCTCATTCTTTGTTTTGGTGAAAGGTTTGGTTGGTTACCTATCCTTCTTGGTTCGGGTTTCTCCTTGGGTAGCTTAGTGGGAGTAAGGATTGGATTGACACAACTGTTGAGGGTGGCCATGTTGATGAATCTTGGCATGATGAAGAAGAATATTTTATAAATATGAGTGTCAAGGGTGCAATTGATTATTAAATTTACCCTATACAAGGAGCATGTTTAGTGGGATTATGCATGTTATCATATGATATTTGTTATGAATCATTTTCACAAGAGATTATGTAAGAGGTTTCTCAAAAATCGCACTACCTTGGGGAGGGGGAAGATGTTTAGTGTGGCTTCTTGGGAGGAAGTCATGTTGAGTAAAGGTGTGTATGTGCTGGTTTGGAACAATTCTAGTTATCCCACATGAGTTCTCTAACAATTATTATATCTTGATGAATCCATATGGTGGGGAGTTCACTATAGGCCACTATGGGATGTGGAACAAATTTGTAGGGGTTTAATAAGTGCGGCGATATTTTTCATGGTGTTATTGTAATGGGTATTGGTTGGTGTTCTATTTTGGCACTCTGGTGTGGTTGTTTTTGCCACATATTTTTATTTTTTTCTATATTTGAACGAGAATGGACTATAGAGTTTGTTTCTTGGTTAATGGGACAAGACAAGGATATTTATATGGTGGGGATCATCAGATAGGCCATGATTGAATGACCCTCATGTTGGGAGTCATTAGGGCACATGGAAACCAGTTGGTGGATAGTTGTGGTTATGTTATAAGCCTTAGTTTTTTAGCTGAATCTTGGTAACTCATTAAGAAAAAATACATATTGAGAGTGATAAGAGTTTATGGGGTGCATTTTCTCACAAATAATGTTGTGAAGGATTATGAAAATTAGTTGATAATAATTTTTTTTTATGTCAACAATATTTTTTGGTAAAACAGTAATTTCTCACCTTAGGATATCTTTGATTATTTTTATGACCCCACCATTGGTTCCATAACAGTGGATTTACCCTAGTAATGTAAATTGGTAGAATTTTGAGTCTTTTGAATTTTGGATTAATATTAAATATTTATTTAATTAACTATTATTTTCAATCATGTCCATTTGATGTTATTTTATGTTCAATGAATCTTATCTATATTATGAAATTTAGTTTAGCCTATGAAGGGTAATTTTTTATAGGATGAGCATAACCTCTTTTTGGGTGTAATGCCACAACCCTAGTATCCCATATTCGGGGAATTATAACATAACATTGGCATGATATAAGGAATCATGTCACCAGAGACCGATCAGTTTAGTATCCTAGGTAGTACAAGATAAATTCATATGTTTTACATTATATCATGAAATAAAAACATCAACTACAGTTTCCCCCTTTTTAGAAACACTTATATCCTTAGCATATCATTGCGGGTCAACCATAAAAAACTTGTTCACATCTTGGAAAAAATAAAACATAGAAAGGGGTGAGCTCAGATGTTCAGTAAGGATAACAATGTAGAGGAAACATTCATAAATAAGCTTAAAAATTTAAGGAAATGTGTAATACTAAAACAAAATCCTTTTAAAACTAAATTTGAGCATAATATGGAAAAGATAAAATCAAATAATTCCATTTACTTGGTCACATGGATATTCTACTAGTCAAATAATCAAATGCAATATCAATAGCCACTTTTATAATGCTATCATACATAATGGCAGACTTCATATCCACATAGTCAAGGCCTTATGCCATGAATACAAATAATATTTTGTCAAGGGCTAGTTACAAGAAACTAGTTTGTCTAATTAGACCTACCGATGCATCAAGGAGCTATAGTGGGCTCCACCTATCACATAAAAATTCCATTGCATTCCTCATATGAAAATGTTTAAAAATAACATAGACATTCATATTAAAACTAGCATATGAAATGTTAATACATTATCCATAAACAAATAATGGTATAAAAATAAAACATCCACAATGAAATAGATAACCAAACCATCAATACAATATGGAATATTTTTCTCATAAATAAATCAACTTTAAACAGGTTTAAAATCCATCAAAGGATGTTGACATAGATGAAATCAAATATTTTTTTTGAGAAATATCTCTTTAAATTTTGAAATCATTTAAATGTTATATAATTATAAAAGAAAACATTTATTTTGAAAATATTTTTATAAGATTGTATGGAATTCTTTGACGATGATGTAATGGTGTGAAATAGCCACACCCACTGTAGAAGTTACAAAAAGACATTCTTACCTTAATTTTGTCGAAAAGGTCATAAAGTACCTTGTTTGGAAAATGATAGAAAGGTTCCTTTCAAAACATATATTTTAAAATAAGGTTATAAATGACTTTAACCAATAGTATAGTAAATAGTAAAAATGTTTTGAATTATATTTTAATGATATAATGGATGTGGGTGATAAAGAGGTCCCAGTAGATACATACGTAAAAAAAATACCACTTAATAAATATATTGTGAAATTAACTCATTACTTGTAATTTTTGTTAGTATATGGTATGTTATCCTTCTATATAATTGTTAAAACACTATTGGTAAATTATACTAGATCTATATACATAAATATGATATCATATATGATCCTCTAATATATAATTTTTAATAATATTTCAGTAGTATCATCATTTCATGTGTTAAGAGATTATTTTTCCATTATATGGTTGGTTACATAAGCCATGTTTGTCATGTATATGATGTATTTGATTAATATATAGATTTATTTTATGTTTATAAACATTATTTTTAGTTATAAAATGAAAATTATTCTTTAATGATCACGATGTGGAATGAATCTCATCACGTTCGTGGAGATGATAATCCTTACATACGCACGAGTTACAATATCATTATATTGATGGTGATATTGAATTCAATTGGATGGTATATCATAAATAAAAAATCATTGACATGTTATATTTATTATTTAGTTTAATTATACTCAGTATTATACCCATCCAAATAAAGGAGTGTTTGAATAACAAGCTACACCACGACGTAGAGACAGTAAGCCGTATGTACGCACATATAGGGACTTTGTCATTCGTATGATGGATAGAAAAATGAATATGTTTGTGCCATTTTTATAATAACATCACATTATAAATAAGATACATGAGTAATTATTTTAGAGTGGAAAAAACAAAGAAGAGGAAGTGGAAGAAGAAAAGAACTTGAAAGAGGTGATGAAATAGTTACCTCTTCTTCGGGTTCTTCCTATTGATTTGATCAAAAGAACTCATTAGGTTTCCATTATGACCAATGTATGTCCTCTAGGACGAAGTTAGGAAAATTGGGAGGATATTTGGGCAGGGGAGGGCCGAACCGAATGGTTTGGGAGGAGTGAAATTATGAGAAGGTGACGTACCCGTTTATAAGAGAGGTGTGGGTCACTTTAGGAAAATCTGGAAATATTATTTTACAATAAAATCATTTTCGGTTTATAATTGCTCAAAAAGTATTTATTTTGAAGATAAGGTGGGGTGGGTCTAAAACCTCTCAACCAATATCTTTTATATAGGTTTATGTCACCATATTAACCTTATCTTTTAGATTTAACTCTTAGCTAAATAGTTTGACATTTACCATGTCTCTTTGTATTTTTATATTATATGGTTAATAAACATACTAAAAAAGAAAATAGAACCACATGTGGTTAATTATTAATATATATATTACCCTTATCCAAGTCCTTTGGAAGAACCATATATTTTTAGGAATTTTAAATCAATTAATAATATAGTATTTGTTTTAAAAATTCAATTATGTCAATTTTGACACTATTTAGTATTTGGTTTTGTGAAAATCATAACATCATGATTACTTAGAAAAAAAATATTTAGTCAACCCAAACATGTCATATTAACCTATATATTTATTTTAATTCATCCAAAGTCTCAAATTACCATTATTTGGATATTTCCAATATCAATTATTTTAATCTTTCATTAATAATGTGATTACTGCATCATCATTGTGTCTTAAATAAATTATATTATATAATTTCTAAAAATTATAAATAAAATACTATTTTTTATTAAATCTTATTACCTTTATAATGAATATTTATAGTCAAATTTATATTATGTATAACCCTATATTAAAAATGGTTTAGTTATTAAACGTTAAATTAACTCTTTTAAATCTTCTTTAAATAAAATAATAATAAATGTCCTAATCTAAAATAAGTGGATCAAAGTGGGTCATAATTTATTACTAAGGTTTTTTTGGTCAAATTAAACTTATCGAAGATAAATTGGACAAATTTTAGGGTAATTTTAAATTCATTTTTACCCTTAATTACCATATTTACTTTTAACCATGGTAAATAAAATTAAAAAGTTACTATTTACTAAAAATTATTTTCATCTTATTGAACCACATTTTACTTACTGATGTCAACTGTATCTCTTGGATTTTTGAAATTCAACTCCCAGAAGTGGTAAAATTTGGATTTACACAAATTTATAAATTCTCTTAGGAAGTGGGTAAAAGACGGTAAGAAGTTCAATAAAAATATTTATATATCTAAGATTATTATAAAATGAATCAAATGAATTACATAGAAATTATATAGGTATTATTTATCTGTTTTGAACTATAATAAATTTAAACCAAATATATAATCATTTAAATAAAAATTCGATTCTAACCAATAATGCAATGTTTTTCACTATTCATCGAACATGATTAGTTTTCAGAAAAATACCAAAAATTCACCTTAAGCTAATTTTGATATTCCGAATTCAAAAATGATGTATATTTTGAAAAATAAAATTTATAAAAGTTCAAAAAGTGTGTATTACTATTCATAATGTCTAGTTTGATTTGTCTCGGTGTGTTAGAATCTCGAAGTTGCATACAAAGAAAGCTATTGCATTATTCAAAGAGAAACATAACACAGAAGCTTGGGGTGTTACATTCTCCCCTCCTTAAAATAATTTCTTCCTCACAATTTATAGAATATTACTGCATGAACATATTCAGGTGATGCTTCATCATAAGTTCCTCAGTTTCCCAAGTTGCCTCTTCCATCATATAATTTCTGCATAGAATTTTCGCTAGACGAGTCGTCCAATTTCACAACACTTGTCCTTTGGTATCAGGAGTTCTGATAGGATCTTCACAATACCACGGATTGGGTTAAAGTTCTAATTCTTCATAGGTGAGTACATGCATTGGGCTAGATATGTATTATCTCAATAGTAATACGTAGAACACATCATGAATTTTGGAGAGACATGGAGGCATTGTCAAACTGTAATGTACATCCCCAATTTGTTCTAGAATTTTGAAAGGTCTGATGTACATAAGAATTACTTTACCGTTCATACCGAATATTATAACTCCATTCTATAGAGATACCTTCAAAAAAACTTGATCTCCTACATGGAATTCCAAATCCTTCCTTCGGTTATCGGCATAGCTCATATGCCTACTTTGAGCTGCTTTGATGTGGGTTTCGATAACCTTCACCTTTTCCATCATTTCCTCAACAAGTTTTGGGCCTACGAGTTTTCTTTCACCAACATCATCCAAACAAGTTGGTGTGCAACATCTCTTTCCATATAATGCTTCATATGGTGTCATCTGAATATTTGAATGGAAGAAATTGATATCGGAAAATTCCACCAGAGGTAAATATTGATCCCACAAACCTTGAATGTCAAGTAAGCATGATCTCAACATGTCTAATAAGGTATGAATAATACGTTCTGATTGTCAATTGGTTTGACTATGGTAGGAAGTGCTCAAACGAAGTTCAGTATCCAATGCCTTCTGAATACATTCCCAGAATCTTGATGTAAAATGAGGATCATGATCAGAAACAATCGATGGGGGTACTCTATGAAGTCTTATAACTTCACTAATATATAGTCTTGTCATGTGTTCATGTGGTAAATATTATCTTATACCAAGAAAATGTGCTGACTTGGTAAGAAGACCAACAATGACCTGTATTACATCATTCCTTATAGGATTCTTTGGTATCCCCATGACAAATTAAATCGTAATATTATCCCATTTCCACTCAGGTAAGGGAAGAGGTTGCATGACTCTTCTAGGATGTTGCCTTCCAGCTTTCACTTGTTGACAAACCATACATCTTAACACAAAATCAGATATCTCTAAATTTATGTTGTCCCACCAAAAACGTTCTTTCAAATCAGTAAAATTCATAGTTCCACTATGGTGTATAGTGATATTGGATCTATGAGAATCATCCAATAATTTTGTTTTTTGATCAGGTATATTGGGAACACAAAGTCTCTTCCCAAATTTCCAATTTCCATCTTCATATATGAAGTCACTAAATCTCTCATCATTAATAGCTTTAATATTCTTTTGAAACTCATCATCATCTGTCTGAGAACACATTATCCTTTCTAGTAAATAATTTTTAAAACCCATATGAAAAATTATTGACATTTCACCTTCCATTGTAATTCCCATAACCATATTTACTAGATCCATGAAAATAATATCCCTTTTAACTCTCATCTTGTTCAAAACACCATGATCTTTTCTACTCAAAGCACCAGCCACCTTATTTTCCTTCCTCAAGTTATAGTGTATAGTGAAATGATAAAACTTGATTAGTTCAAGCCAATGACATTGGCACATGTTGAATTCTTTTTTGGAGAAAATATATATTAAACTCTTGTGATCTGTATAAATCTCACATTTTTCACCATAGAGAAATTGTATACCTATTTTCAGAGAAAAGATTTTAGCTACTAACTCAAGATCATGAGTTAGATAGTTTTTCTCATGAATTTTTAGTAGTCTTGATACATAGGCAATAATTCTATCATTCTTCATAAGGACGCAACCAATTCCTTTCTTTGAATCATCACTGTAAATAACAAAGTCATCATTCACTGATAGTAGATTCAAGATAAGATCATTGACTAATATTCTATTCGGTTCTTCAAAACATTCTTCACACTCTTTTGTCCTAAAAAAATTTAACCCCTTTAAATGGGATCTTGGTTAATGGGTTAGCCAACCGGGAAACATTCTAGACGAAACATCAATAATAACCTGCTAAACCAATAAAACTGCGTACCTCTATTATACTCATCGGTGCTGGTCATTCATGGATTGCCTTGGTCTTTGAAGGTTCAATAATGATTCCATAATTAGAGAAGATATGGATAAAAAAAGAAGTCTCCTGGGGCCATAGTTCAAACTTTCTAAACATCACATAAAATTTATTTCTTCTAAAAGTCTTTAGAAAAATGCACAAGCGATTTCCATGATATTCATAGATTTTGGAGTTTACCAAGTTATAATCAATAAATACCACTACAAATTCATCAAGATATTCATTGAAAACTATATTGGTTAGATAATGAAGACTTAGGGTGTATTATTCAATCAAAAAGGCATTAATATAAACTTGTAAGGCCCATACGATGTTTGAAATGCTATTTTCAGAATGTCTTCATTATTCACACACAACTGATGATATCCAGATAAAATTTCAATCATTGAAAAATATTGAGCTCCATGATGTTGGCCGAATAAATCATTAATGTGAGTTATGTGATACTTGTTCATTATTGTTATAGAATTTATCTCCTTGTAGTCAATGCACAACATCATAGATCCATCATTCTTTTTAACAAAAAGGACAGGGGCTCACCATGGTGAAACACTAGGTAGAATAATTCCCTTTTTACTCTATTACTTTTGTTGGTTATTTAGTTCCACTAATTCCATAGTGGCCATTCTATAAGGGGTCTTTGATATGGGCCTTGAACAAGGAATTAAATCAATGGAAAATTAAATTTCTTTAATGGAGGATGTCCAGATTGATTCTCTGGAATCATATCAACATATTCCTTCACAATACGTACATCCCCTATTTGAACATTCTTTTCCTAACCCGTAATTATTTCATTCACTTCCACCCTGATAATTTAGTTTAGTAAGCTATAGGGGTGGATCTAGATAAGAATTAGGTGGTGAAATTTCTGATCTAAATATAAGGTACTCCTTTTCATCATCAAAAATTGCAACCTACTTATTCTTACAATAAAATTTCCCCTCAAGGTCTAAAAGAATATCCATTCCAAGGACCATGTAAAATTAAATCATGGGTATGACGATGATATTAATAGAAAAATAACATCAATATGCTTTAATGGGAACTAATTCACAAAACATAGTTGTGATTATACTTCACTTAGGTGTTTTTACTGACAACTCCACTGTTATGTCAAATTGAAAATATCTAATTTTAATAGAAAACTCGGTAGATATGAAACAATGCAATGATCCAGAATCAAATAAAGCATTCTATAAATATGAGTAAACCATTAAATTACCTTCCCCCATAGCTTTCATAGCTTTAACCACATCAATAGTGATCACATAAGCTTGGAAATGCTCCCTCAACATTTTCTATGGTATGTTACCTTGGCGCTTAGGAAATTCATTCGCATAATGACCCTTTTATCTACAATTTTAGCATTAAAAATTGACATCAACTTTCTTCACCTTGCAATCCCGAGCATGGTGGCCTTTTTCACCACACTTGTAATAGACTCTCGTTACCTTCAGGAAAGTACAAAGGTGTTTCTTCACACATTTACCGCAGGATGGATATTCAACTTTTCCCTTCTTCACCGTATTTCCATTTCCAGAGTGTTTAGATGATCTCTTGTTATCTTGCTTTGCTTTAACGTTGTAATACATAGAGAATTAATTTCTTGTCTTGATATCACATGAGGTAATATCTTCATATGATGAGAATGATTTCAAGAATAATTCTCGAAGGAGAAATGGTTTTAACCCCTCAAAGAAACAATGAAACTTACTTCTTGTTTTACGTATACAATATGTATCATGCCTTTCTTACCTCGTAATGTTAGCCTCATACATTGCAACATTTTTATCCAATTTTTTCTATAGACTCAGAAATGGACTTTTCATATCCTCTCGATGGTCACATGGAAAGTATTTTTGAATGAAAATCTTTTTAAACTCCCTCCATTCCATTTGTGATTCTTCTTCTCCTTCTGTTGTGTTTTGGATTAATGACCATCATTGATCTGCATCTCCCGTGAGATGATAAACTTCCATGATAACTTTTCCCTTACGCTACACCCCAAAGCATGGAATATTTTTTTAGAAGGAACCAATCCTTTGGTCAGGTACTAATGGATTTGTACTCCTATTGAATGTTAGTGTTTATTTACTCATGAATCAGTCTAACATTGACCCTCCACGTTGTGGATCAGGGTGATCCATACAGGTATTGTTACTATTCATAACCTACATGAGTTGTACCATTATGGTGATAAGTGTTCAACACCAGTTGAATCACCAACTCTACTATAATTATCTTGAGTAGGAGGGAAATCTCTAATAGATTATGCGGGTTGATACTGTTTCCATTCCTTCTACTAGGCACCATTCTAAAACAATGGCGTACACTAGAATAGTTTATAAACCACAATACATAATTCGAAACATGTAAAACAGTTAACCTAAATTTAATAGTTTATGGATATAATCCATAAACATAAAAAAATTCTTTCAAGAAGTATATACACATAAACACATCATAATGGATTGTAATAAAAATGAGAATTATCCTAAGAATATCCCCTAGGAGTGTCATAACCAATAGTGAATCAAGGCCTGTTGTTGTGCACCAGTTTCTGTTTGAGTCTAGATCAAAGCGAGGTTTTCAGGTTTTACCCCCCGGTAAAAATGTTCCAGAGCTACCTCTACCTACTTTTATTGAGACAGGGATGCATTTCTTGGAAAATTTCCAAAATCTCTATAGTACGAAAATTTTAGGAAGTTCTTCTATACTAATTCTCAAATTATATCTTATGGTAGTGTTCTCTAATCAGAGTTTTTCTAAATCTAGTTTTAGAGGTAAGTACAAAACTTCCTCTGATGACAACTATGATGCCCCAACCCTAGTTTCCCAGATTTGGTGTAGTATTACATAACATTTTCATGATACAAGGAATCGTGTCTCGAAAGACTGATTAGTTTAGTATAATTGGAAGTACTATATACATTCATTTGTTTTACATTATATCATGATATAAAAACATCAACATAATATATTACACTGCTTAAAGAGACATATATCCTTATCGTATACATGCAGGTCAACCATAAAATACTTCATCACATTCTGGGAAAAAATTAATATAAAAAGGGTTGATCTTAGATGCTCATTAAGGATAACAATATAATAGAAACTTTAATAAATAATCATAAACATTTAAGGAAATGTATAATACTAAAATAAAATCCATTTAAGCATAAAGTTAAGAATAATAAGAAAAATATAAAATCAATATATTCCATTTAATTAATAACATTGTTCTTCTAATAGTCAAATAATCACATGCAATATCAATAGGCACTTTCATAATGATGGAATGCATAATGCCAAACTTCATAACCAAATAGTCAAGGCCTTGTGCCAAGACTACATATAAGATTCTTTCAAGGTCTTCTTCCCAGACACTTGTTTGTCTCATGAGACCAACCAACGCATCGAGGAACTATAGTGGGCTCCACCCATCACTTACTATGTACAATGCATTCCACATATGAAAAGTTTTAATCATATCATAAAACATTTTATTAAAACTAGTTTACCAAATGTCAATACATCATCTATAAACCATGAATGGTATAAAAAGAACACATCCATAGTAAAATATATTTAAAAAACATCAATAAAATATTTATTATTTGTATCATAAATAAATCAACTTCAAACATGTTTAAAATCCATCAAAGGATGTAGACGTAGATGAAGTCAAATATTTTTTTGAGAAATATCTCATTATATATTGAAATCATTTAAAAGTAATATATTTTTAATGGAAAAAAGTTATTTTGAAAATATTTTTATAAGCTTTTATGGGATGCTTCAATGATGATATAACGGAGAAATATAACCACAACCATCGTATAAGTTAAAAAATACATTCTTAACTTAATTTTGTGGAAATTGTAAAAAAATACCTTGTTTGGAAAAGTCCGATTGATTTTTTTCAAATCATATATGGTAAAATAAAGTTATAAATGATTTTAACCCATATTATAGTTAATTTTAAAAAAAAATTGAATTACATTTTTAGGAAGACAGAGATGTGGATGATAAAGAGGTCACAGTAGATACATAATTAAAAACAACCGTGGATAATAAAGAGATTGTAAAATTAACCCTTACCTTGTACTTTTACATAGTCTATGGTATGATAACCTACTATAATACAGTTAAAACATTATTTTTAAATTATAAATTAGCTATATACATAAATATAATATCATATACGATCCTATAATATTTCATTGTTATTAATAATTCAGTAGTGTCATCATTTCGGGTGTTAACTTATTAATTTTCCTTTATATGGTTGGTTACGTAAGCCATGTTTGTTATGAATACAATCTATTTGATTCATATATAGAATAAAATTATGTTCATAATCATTATTTTTAATCAAAAAATGTAAATTATTATTGAATGATTATGATGGGAAATGAATCTCATCCTGTTCTTGGAGACGGTAATCTGTACGTACGCTTGAGCGACAATATCATTATATTGATGGTGTAATCATTTGTAACTGGATGTTATATCATATATTCATAATTTTTACATGTCATATTTATTATTTAAATCAATTATACTCATTATCACACCCTTCCAAATATTTAAGTGTTTGAATAATAAACTACACCACGACGTGGAGACGATTAGTCGTACGTACAAACGTATGGTGACTTTTTCATTCATATGATGCATTGAATAATGAATTTGGTTGTACCATTTTTATAATAAAATCAAATAATATAAGTTATAATATATTTATTATTTTAGAATGGAAAAAACATTTAAATAGGAAGTGAATGATGAAAAGAACTTGAAAGAGGTGATGAAATATTTACCTCTTCTTCAGGTCATTCTTTTTTATTTAATCAAAAGGACTCATTAGGTTAGATTATAGACCAAAGGAAGGTCTCCATGATGAAGGAAGGAATGTTGGGAGTTTATATGAGTAGGGTTTGTCTAAGTAAAATGGCTTTCAAGGAGTGAAATAAAGAAAATGGGAAGTAATATTTTATAAGAGAGGTAGGGGTCACTTTAGGAAAAGCTTTAAATATTATTTTATAATAAAATAATTTTCGGTTTATAATGGCCCCAAAAAGAATTATATCTAGTATAAGGTGGGTATGGGTCATAATTCTCACAACCAATAAGTTTTAGATAGGTTTAGGTCACTATATTAACCTTATATTTTTTATTTAACTCTTAGTTAAATAGTTTTACATTTACCATGTCTCTGTATTTTTATATTATATGGTTGATAAACATACTATAACTGGCCATGAGAACCCCATGTGGTTTACTATTAATATATATATCCTAATATAATTCCTCTGTCCGAGCCATAGATTTTGTGGAATATTATATCAATTAATAATATAGTATTAGTTTTAAAACACAATTATGTCAATTTTGACACTATTTAGTATTGGGTTTTGTGAAAATCAAAACAACATGATTACTTCAAAAAAATATTTAATCATCCCTAACATTACATTTTAACAGAAAAAATTCATGTAATTTATCCAATGTATAAAATTACCTTTATTTGGATATTTATTATATCAATTATTTTAATCTTCCATTAATATGGTGATTATCGCATCATCATTGTGTCATAAATAAATTAAATTATTTAATGTCTAAATTTATTCAATAAAATACCATTGTGTATTAAATATTTTAATCATTCTAATTAATATTTTTAGTCAAATGTTTCTTATGTATAACCCTATATTAATAATAGTTTAGTTATCAAACATTGAATTAACTCTTTTAACTCTTCTTTAAATAAAATAGTAATAAATGTTCTAATCTAATACATTTGGACCAAGAAGGGTCTTATTTTATTTATAAGGATGTTTCTGGTCAAATTATACTTATCCAATAGAATTAGGACATGTATTAGGGTTATTATAATATCATTTTACCCTTAATTAACCTATTTACTTTTAATCATGGTAAATAATAGTAAAAAGGTACTATTCACCAAAAATTATTTTCATCTTATTGAACCACATTTTACTTACTAATGTCAACTGTGTCTCCTTGATTTTTGAAATTCAACTCACAGATGTGGTAAATTTAAGGTTTTTTCAAATTTTCAAATGCTACTATGAGTTGGGTAAAAGACGGTAAAAACATTAATCAAAATTTTCTATATCTAAGATTATTATTAAATTAATCCAATTAATTTCATTGAACTTATATAGGTATTTTGTATCAATTTTGATATAAAATAATTTAAAATAAAATAAATAATTATTTAAATAAAAAAGTCTATTTTAACCAATAACGTATGTTTTTACTATTAATCCAAAATTGAAAGATTTAAAAAAATCCAAAAATTCACCCAAAGCTAATTTTGATATTTAAAATATAAAAAAGAAGTCAATTTTGAAAAATAAAATTTATAAAATTTCAAAAAGTTTGTATTAGTTTTCATAATGGCTAGTTTGATTGGTCGTGATGTGTTATAATCTTGAAGTTGCGTACAATGAAAGATATTGCATTATTCAATGGGATGCGTACCATGTAATCTTGGGGGTGTTAAATCGGGGCTAGGGTCTAGGATGGGACCCCTTTTCTTCTATCTCCTCCGGTTCTTTTTCATTTCTTTTTATTTTTTATCTTTTCCTAATTTAATTTCGTACATCCATATATGTGTAACATACCTCCTAAGGATTCATTCATTCGAGGGATATGGTTGGTAGAGGAGTCAGAGAGAGTTAGAATCACGTGCCACCCTAGATATATGGTTGAGTTGGTTCGTCATAAAAGAGTAACATAATGTAAATTAAATCAAATATTTGGATGTTTCCACCCATAGGTATGATATTTTTAATTTTAATCTTCATATATTTAAAATGGTTAGTGTTTGTAATGTTTTAATAATTTATTATTATTATTAGGCACCCTAGAGAGTCAATATGGTGCTTCTCAAGTAAATCAAGGGTATTTATGAGGTATATATATATATCTATTTTAGAAATATCGATCACACAACATGTGGTCTTATGAAAATACATTTTATCTTATTCCTATTTTGGAAAGATATTAATTTTATAAATAAATTTATTGTACTTGAATTATTGACAATGTTTTTTGGAAATAGCAATGTACCTGACCATGTGGTAATGTATAATGGTTGTTGGAGTTGGGGTAGTACACACCATGTACCAATGATATGTAATGTGTCGTTGTTCTTGTCCATTTTTCCATGTATATGCATATATATATATATATATATATATGTGAGATCACAATATGTTTACTTCGATTATATGTTGTGGGGTAGTACATGTCCATTAACCATGTACATGGGAAAACACCCATTGTGAGGGGTACAAGGTCATGTAGTAGTGCACTGAGGGACCCCATATAAGATATATACATGTTCATGTACATGAAAATACCACATGTTTGTTCTAGCCATGTATAATTACATGTCCAATTGATTATTTGATAGTACACACCGTGTACTTTGATGTATATGTCGTGTACTTTTCCAGTAAGTGGATTTTAGGTGTCATTTTTTCCAATGATAATAAAACTTATGAGTAGGCCATTTAGAGTTATTTATCATGTATATTTAAATGGTGGAAACCATTAAACATCTAGGAACAACTTGGATGGTTTCTTGGACTTGTTTAGTTTTTTGGGATTATTCTATTGAGTTTTTTATTCATTGATCCTTTAAGGGGATGTGTATTTTGGGACGTAGGAGATGTTTTGTGCTCATTGAACTCCTTTTATTGAGATTTAACATGAATTTTCTAGATGTTATCTACAATGATTTTGAAATCTTGGATTGATTATATTTTTTTATGGAATTGTAGGTTCAACTGTTTTTGGATTATATTTATTTTCATGATAATTAGGATGATATTATACATCTGGATGGATCAAAATTGTGGGATATTAGTTATAGTTATGATCTATTTAGAAAAATATTTTGAAATGTATAGGGGACCTACTATAATGAATTTCCATATGTATGAGGTGTTTCTTAAAGATTTCCTTTTAGATGGTTGTTCAGTAGGTTTTGAACTAGGAGTCTTGCCACAACTCCTTTGAATGGTCTTGATTTAGGATTGTCTTTTCTAGAGGATACCCTTATAGTATACCCTCTGTGAGGTTTTTTTACTAGATTAAACCCTTGTAGGGTGTCATATTGTTTGGTGTTTCGGGAATCGTTTTAGTTTCCCTAGGTATGTTTGGCCTGTGAGATGGATGGTGTTGTATTTGTGTTTTTTTGTAATAGCGTTTGGGTGTTAGCATACCCTAGTTTTTTTTATTGTATCTTGGAGGGTTTCAGATATTTATTTTCGAGAATAATGTGAGATGGGACCTTTGGGATGTTATTATACTGTACATGTTCAATGAGTTTGATTCTATTTAACTCCTCCCCTAGTTGGTAGGATTCATTGAGGTAGATATATATAGCTAATGTACAATCTAGATTATTGAAACCACCTTACATATACTATTAGGGATATGGTTATGGAATTGTGGAGGCGACAACACTCTCTAGGACTAGTTTATATTTTTGGGGCTTGGTCAAATAGGATTTTGATTCACTGAAAGGTTAATTATCCCATCTTGTTCTTGAACACTTTTGATCATGATAGTGTAACTCGAGGTCTAAATGGGGTTCCTACCATGAGTTTAGAGTATACCATTGTATTCCTAGTTTATCAGTGATTTCAAAACTATTTTGGAACATATTATATGATTCAAGGGTCTATATTGTCTTATGGGCCCTACATTGGACATTGGAACTCCTTCTTGACATAGCAGACACACTTGATGTTATTTTCACACAATCAATAATTCTCAATTTCTCTGAATGAGTATAGGGAGAGGGTATTTCTACCTCTGGGTGTAATAATAAAACAAGGGGACATCTATTTCCCTTTTTATCCCTTTTTTCTTTTATGTAATTTTTATCTTTTATGTTGGTATTGAAGTTCTCATATGCTAGACGTGAAACATTTTGTGTGCACATGTTATGAAAGAATGATTTAGGACCGTTGTTGTGGGTAGCCTACTAATATTTCTTCCCATCCTTTATACATGAACCAATGTGTACATGAAAAATTTAGTTCTACACTAAGTTTGAGAACATGGATTGATGAATCGGTTAATTGCCCAATGTAACATGATCAAGCAGAGATTCTCATGTGGAGTCTAATAGTTTTGGTGGTGTTGTTCAACCATCATGGAGATCAGTTATTTGGTTCATCCCTGAGTAGTATTAAAATCTTTTTACATAATTTATTTATTTTTATTCATTATGTATTCATTCCATCGGATCATAAATTCATATATTCTTTTTTTCCTTTAGTCTGTATGCATATTTAAAAAAGCCATAAATAATTCAATACCTAATTTATTTATGAACACTATGATGTTCATGGATGTGAATACGAATAGTTTATCTACTCAATTAATTAACTCTAACATGAAAGCATAGTCTCCCCATTTTATAACATTAGGTTTTCACTGCTAGTCGGCCACCACTAGTGTATGGGGAGAGTGGAGTGGGGCCTTTTTGATGTCTGGATCAGGTGATGGGTTGGGTTGACCATTTATGGATCATGAAAAAAGGAATGAGATGAATATTTTTATTTTAAGTAATATTTGGGATGTCATTATACATGATATATTGGAATTCATCAGATCTTGTGATGAATATGGGGGTTTTACATCTTGAAAACAAGTACCTATATAAAGTATAAGTTACCAGTTTTATTCGCTTAATGTTCATGGTTTTCATTATTATAGTTTTTTTTATTTTCACCAGGATTGATGTAATATTTCTCAGAGATTTAATGGTTAATGTGTTTTTTTATCTTCTCCAAATATAAAGATTCATGTGTTTGTTCATCATGTTAGGGACGTATGATCCTTAGTTAATTTTCATGTATGTGTGTGATTTTACTGATGATATATGCTCAGTAGTGTAACGTTTTAAAAACTTATTTTATGATTTTTCTCATATAGTTACTTGGGTGTATTCCACCCAAGTAGGCCACAAAATTCATTTTTATGATGGTGATACATGTGGGTACTTTGAGGAGGTATTCTATGGTGGTGGATATTCATTACCTTTATTGAGGGATATGTGGAAACCCATCTTGTTTAATGTGGGATTTTGATTCCATACTGATTTTGGTGGTGGTTGGATCATTGATGGAAATGATATCTAAGAGTTTTTTTTGTTAGGAATTGGATATCCTTAAGGTTTTCTTATCCTACATTAGTTCTTTATTGAGGATGACATTTCCTTGGTCTTGTGAGGTAGAGTGCTATGAGTGTTCATGGGTTCTTGGTTTCAAAGATTTTTTGATTATGGGGGTGGGTTTAGATGTCTTCCTGGACCTTTTGGGTCATTTTTCAATTTCGGTAGAATGGTGGGATCATGGATTGGTCTAATTCCGATTTTGAAGGGTGGTCATGTTGGTGGATCATGGAATGGGGTAGATACCTCTTTTTTGAATAGGATAATCGATGGTTCTATAGTTTGTTAGAGCTGACTTGATTGAGGAATGCAGTCAATTTGTTTAAGAATATTATCCCAGGTTCATTTGGTTGTCTCTTGTTTTATCATGATATTTTGTGAGAGGTATTGAGAGAATCAAACTTCCTTTAGTATGGGTGTGATTTGTAGTGTGGCTTCCTAGAATAAATCTATACTCAGTAAAGGAATGTTTATCCTGTTTAGGTGAAATGTCGACAGGGCTGGGTGAATTCATTAAGAGTTGTTTTGGTATAGAGGAATCAAATGGTGGGGGAGTGACCCATATGGAATCATGGGTTTTTCCCCTTTATTTAAGGTATTCATTATGCATGGGGTTGTCTTTCCATGTTTTCTGGGAATGGGAGATGATTTTTGTTCCATGATGGCACTCCGGTGTGAGTAGACTAGTAGTGTCATTCAATTTTGATTAGTTGTTTATAGGACATGGGCCAAAGATTATAGTTATTTTCTAAGTGATGATGAAAATGATAATCTTTTTGTGGATATTATGAAATAAATAATGGTTGAATGTGCAACATTTTAGGTGGGGTGTTTGTCACATATCGGATCATGACTGTTTAATAAACTCAAGGGAAATTTGAATTTTTATAATCAAGTGTCCTTCATGATAAAATGATAATTTCTTCAATAAATATATCTCAAATAAATATTCAGACAAATTTTTTGGTCTAGGAATAAGATGATTACCCAAAGAAAATAGTTTGGTGAAATTCTAATCCATTCTAATTTTTGAAAAATATTTAATATTTAACTAATTAAGATTTAATTATTTATGCTTATTTGTTTGGGGATATATTTGTTGAGAGAGTCATATAAGAATTCTAACATTTTGGATGATTCTATAAAGCGGTATTTATTGGAATGTATTAACCTCATGTTGGGCATAAGGTTTAGTCCAATTCCCCTTTCCTTCTCTAAAGTCTTTTTCTTTTTTTATTTTCCCTTTTCTTTCTATTTTCATTCTCTATTATTTTATTATTTTCACCTATTTTGTGTCATGTAAAAACCCCCACCCCCTTGGGTATTTCTTCTACTGAGAGAGGGGAGACGTAGATGTGATAGAGAGAAGAGAGAGATAGTGATAATTAGGGCATTCCACAGAGCTTAGGTCATACCAGATCATAACACCAGTGTTGCATAATAAAAATCAGATCAATGCTTTGGTAGTTTCTTCATGTTGGTAGAACCTTTAAATTTTAACTCTATAAATAATCATATGTTTTTTAGGATATTTAATTTTCTTTTGATTTTTATAGACACTTGGAGGGTGGATCTGGAGGTTTTGGGTTAATTTTAGGGTTTATAGTGGTCCAAAGGGATTTATGTAAGGAAAATCCTATTGACATGGCATGTGGTTTGATGAAAACATGTAGTTTGTTATTCCATTTTATTTAATTTTCAAATATTAAAATTACACGAGGTTTAATCATAGTACATTCCATGTATTATGAAATGGCTATGTACCTAGACTTGTGGCCATGTACACTGGATATCAAATTTGGGGTAGTATATGTCGTGTACGTAGTGTACACCATGTGTAGTGCTAACTTGCCCTATTTCCAAGTAAATTGGTTGATGGTTCTGTAAGATGACAAAACTTGTACTTTGAGTACAAATCATATTGTAGTACAAGGCCATGTGTCCATGTACTCAGTCATATACCCCATGCGGTGGAGGGGGGTCATGGTCACGATGAATTACACATCCAGACCCCATGTATTCCCTAGTCATGTACAATTAAATAACCATCCCCCATGTCTGGTCTAGCAATATATAATTCCATGTCTCAAAGAAACATTGAGAGTATATTCTTTTAATTAGATTTATTTTATCTATATGTTTCCAGCAAAGGGGTTTTGGTTGTATTTCCACATCGAGTTAGAATTGGACTTGTCAGAAATCTATTCAACGTAATTTTTCATATAGATCAAAGTGGTGGAATCGTTTCAGTGTTTAGAGGATATATAGATGGTTTTTTGACTACATGAGTTCTCTGGGATGATTTCATTTACATATTTTCTTTTATCACTCTAGGGGTTGGTTTGGGAATTTTTAGGCTTATTTGGAACTATGTGCTCACTGATAACCTTAGATCTAGGATTTCAGGTGACTCTCATTATGGTTTTATATATACATTCTCAATGGTGGTATTAATTATCTTCATGGATGGAATCAATTATTTGATTTCATGACTTGTATATCCAGTTGATTGAGATCAGCACTGTTAGGAACGTACAGGTTGGATCGATGTCAATGGATGTCATGTATTGTTGGGATTTATTCAGCAATGTTTCATGTTTTTCTATGGGACTTACTATGAGAAATTACCTTATGGGTGTGGTGTTTCTTGAGTTTTCCCTTTGGGATGGGTGTTTAGTGGGTTTTGAGTTCGGATTCTTTATATAGTTCCATTGAAAGATATTGGCCAAAGGGTTGTATTTTTTAGAGGATCCCTTTATATGTTGTTCTTTCTCAGTTATGGTTTTATGATACATCCCTTTCTAGGGTTTCATATTGTTTTGATGTTTTGGGAATTGTGGTTGTTACCTTATGTTTTTTAAGCCTACCAGATGGTCTGTGTGGTTTTAGTGGTTTTGGTTGTAGGGTAATTCTTTTAGCTGAAAATGGTTTTTATGTTATGGAATCAATGATTGAGGTTGTTCTTGTTTTGTAAATATAAGAGATGATAACTTTGTATATTATTGGACTAGGTTTTTTCCCAAAGATTGATTTTATTTCTATCATCTTCTATCCATTATGTTTCGGTGATGTAGAGAAATATAACTAATAGAACATCTAGATTATTGAAACCAAATTAACCTAACTATCATGGATATGGTTCATGTATTTTGGATGCCACGACACTCCTAGTTCTATATTTATAGATTTTTTTCCCACTCAAGTGTCTTGGAAGTATTCTGTCATGTTCAATATCCCATAATGTTCTACTCGACATTTGGGCATGGTAGTGTACCTCATGGTTGATAGAGAGTTCCTACTATCATTTCTTATCATATTGTTTGAGTCTTAGTTCTTGGTGGAAGCGCTCGGTGCTTTCATTCCTAGGATGAGATCTGAGGGTCTGTCACATGTTTATGTTCTTGTGTTGGACTTCTAAGCTCCTTATTGATCTGGAATGCACTCATGATGTTGGGGATATGTGTTCCACATTTCAAAATTATAATGGTTTGGGATTGGGAGAGTGTAGTTTTACCTTTGGATATCAGACTAGACCCAACGTTTTATATTTTTATTTTTGATTATATATTTTATTATTCAATATTTTTTGATTATCCTTTATGTAGTTAGTAATTGTCTTCTAGGATGTACAAGATGCATTCACTTGTTAGGACAAAATATATTAGCCCCAACATTGGGCGTGTCCAACTATTATTTATTCTCACCCCATGTATGTACACATAAATTTACGTGTTGAACTTATGTATACTTCTTGGTTGAGCATATGACAAGGTGGATTATGTAGGGACCCAATGATTTATGTTGGAGAAGACCTAATCTTGGGGATTGTTTTTGGTTTATGCTGGAGTTGTTAAACTATCATGGAGAGTGAGTATTTGGTTCGTCTTGGAGTAGTATTAGTTCCATTTGTAGTTATTTTCCTTATTTTTATTATGTATGCGGTTGGCCTAGAGGGTGGCCAGTGTCTGTGTGATTTTTACCAAAGTTTTTATGTCATATTTAATTATTTAAATTTACCTTAGATACTTATTTATTAATAAGAGATCTGATGCTCATGGATATGTATATATTTAGTTTTGATAAATATTTTTTACACTATAATATTATGTAATAGTCTTCCCACATTATCCTTTTACACCCCGTCACTATTTGATATCCTCTAGAGTATGGGAAGAAATTTTGAGGCCTTGTTATTTTTTAGATCAGGTGATGGTTCTGGTTAACCCGGGCTAGTTCATGACTAATCCCATCACCATTAAAATCCTAAATAATTCCCCAACCCCCTCAAATCAAATGAGTTTATTAAAATAAAATCATAAAATATAATACATTTACCAGGAAGTATCATATTCATATCCTATGTTTACTCAAATTTAACACTTGTTGAAAATAACTAAGGACTCAAAAATTCTAATGATGTAACCTAGCTATAAATATCCCTCCTTTTCACCTTTAATTTTGAATCATTTTCAAATTCATTAATATTAGGATCATTCATTTTCATGTGATAAATTTTCCTCATATGTAATCAACTAAAATTATTTAGTACAATATCATGTAAAAATTTATTCATGCTCTCACTTTATCATCCAAAAAACCATGATAAAAACATTTGAAAACATAGGAAAAACAAATTACAATTTCCCATAATCATAAGTTAAAATATTTTCCTTTTCAGAAAAAGTACTCCTACAAATGTACACTTAAAAAATTGTGGAAATAAGATATACTTTTAACTAAGATGTCTAATTTTATACAAATATTTATAACTAATAATGGTTGTGACGACAGGAAAAGGTAATTAACATGTATACATTAAAAAAAATTAACACTTTTATAAAAATTAAAAAATAACCCATAGAGAAAATATGGAATATATTCGTTTTTATAAATTAGTAAATAAGTTAAAATAAAGATAAAAATTACATTTATACACCATTTAATCATAAATGTGAACATTACTATTGTGTTTAATGTAACCATGACATTGAAGAAATTGAGTTGGAAGGAAAACATTAGAAAAATTCTTTTAAAATAATTTCCCATAACTTATGTCTCGCCAGGATTCATACTTTCTCTAACACCTTAATAATTAAATTAAATCATTTATTTAATTTCTTAATAATAAGTATCATGTTCATTATATTATCATTTTCCAATTATTTTAGTTAATACTATTTCTTTTAGTTAGTAAACTGGTTTAGTTTTTATTGGTTTTTTTGGGTCATTCGATTTATCACCTCACAAAAACATTATTTATTGGCCATGGTAAAATGGGTTAGGGTTATATTATTATACAAATACAATGAAATATATATTTAACATACTTATATATTAAATAAACATTTCAAACCAAAAATTTATATTAGTCATGAAAAATGAATCTTATCATTTCATGTAAATGGTAGACTATACAAACCCCTGAATTATGTTTTTATTTGAATAATTATTGGTATAAAATAAATTAAATAATATTTTAATTTCCCAAAATCCCATATATTTTATAATATATATATTTATTCATTAATTATGTCCATATGAATTTCATTTTATGTTGGCAATGAAAAAACAAGATCATATTTCCCGATAGAGGTGGTAGTCCACACATATGCACAAGAGAAACTATCATTTAGAATGGATGGAAATGTGAGAATTTGGGAAGTATATTATCCTGAAAAAATCATAATAATGTCATAAATATAATATATATTTATTTTATCAATCATTTTATCATATAATACCAGAATGTGTTTAAAAAAATTAAACACATTGGTTCATGGAGGCAGTACCGTACATGTACACATGACCAGTTATTTAATTACCCATATGATGGAAAAGGAGACAAAAAAAAGAAAATTTCTTCAACATAATAAAATATCAGAATATATATGTTATTTATGTTATAATATCATCAGGATTAAAGAATATATAAATTATTTATAATAATAAATAAATATAAATCAATGAGTTCATAATTGTACCTCTATATTCACAAGCCTCCCTTAGCATACACCGAAATCCTTCATAGGTTAGACTTTGTGCCTCCCCAGAACCTTTATGATATGGGGATGGATTTTGTGTATTTGTTGGGGATGCTATTAGTCTACATAAATTTCTCAATGTGTGTAATTAAGTGAGGGGACGAGGTTCCTCTGTATATGTGAGGGTAGTAGAACATTTGTAAATACATAAAACATTTAAATATATTATTTTTTTATCCAATTGAATGTGGAATTAAACTAAAATACTTAATATATTGTATGATTATAAGTCTAAATTGACTCATATAATCAAATTTTAATAAAGAATATGACATTTAAGAACTTATATCTAATTTTTTACCCACTCTTTATGTACTTTAATGACTACCATGGTGACAATGTTTTATTAAAGATAATATTCATAATTTCCAAAAATGAAATTGAATTTACAACCTTACATGAACCTCCTAATTTAAGATATGAAATAAATTTTAAATAGTTAATTCCTATATGATGATAAAATAATAAAACTAATACCATAACCATAATGAAAACAATTCTGAGAAAAATTCCCTTTCAAGCCTTAAATTTTTTTTATACAAAAAATATAATTATTATTCATTTATGGGATTATTTTCAGTAATAGGTTAGTAATTTATATTTACAAATAATGAAAAATTAAATATGGGACATATAATTCTTAAAAATAGAATATTGTTTTTTAAAAATTAATTATTTTTCACTCTTTATAAAAAAGTATACCTCTTCAAGAAAACCCCCAAAAAATCACCATAAGAAAAATCCAATATAAAATATATGAAAATAAATTCATTAATATCATATTAAAATTAAATTTTTTTAAAGCTATCATTTAATTAAAATCATGATGTATATGGAAAAATATTTTATTTAAAAACAACTTAATTTTCTCAATTCAAAAGTTACATAAAGTCATTTATTAAATTTTGATTAATAATAGATTATAATTATAATTATTTATAAATAATAATAATTATTTATTGATAGGATTACCTGCTCTATCACATTATTCCACCCATTAATAAATTGTGTCAACAATATTTTTTCATTACTTAAACAAATGAGGGTATTTTTAGTAAATTTCTTTTTCTAATTCCCGTCTCGGTTTCTCAATCATATGACCCTTACATAAAACCTTAACCTAGTTAATAAACATATGTAATACCCCAATATATTTGAAAACGAAACATGTTTTGATAGTGTATTAGACACACAATACTGAGCTTAAATGACAACAAAATATATTCTTATTAAAACCTATCCATTTAATGTGATGGTATTTATATTATTAAGTACTATATATATATGTATAAATATCATACTCAGTATATATAATTTATAATGTTTTATATAATAATATATCACTTTTTGGCAAATAAATTTTATTAATAAAAATTATACCATGATCAAAATTTATTTTTATTGTTATTCATGAAAAAAAAATTTAGTGTTTGAATGTTTTTGAAAATTAAAGTGTTAAAAATCTTAATATATAAAAAATTTATAACAAAATATTTTGTAAATTGTTTTTTCATTTATTGGAAAATATTGATAATTCAGTGATTAGTGAAAAATACAAATTTTTTAAAAAATTTCTATATTTTTAAAAAATTATAAATTAAAAAGACGTATTTCGATTTCAATATTATTTGAAATGATATATTTAATATTTATTTATATTTAATCCAATTAATTATTTTTTAATAATCTAAAAATAGGATTTTAGTAAAACTGAATTTTTTGTATTAAGAAAGGGTTTTTTGAAAACTATTTTATCATGCATAATTTTTCACCTTTCTAGTAAATTAAAATAACGCCTAACTTGGAATTGTTTAAATGACATATGAAGATTTGATGTCAATAAATATTAATTAATATTCATATTATTATTATTATAAGTATATTTAATATAAAATAATACTTTTATTTAAAAATAAATTTCTTGGAATCCTGTTTTTTGTTCGTGTTCATTGCTTCTCACATTTCTTTAAAAGCGATTTTGTGAAATAAATAAAAACATTGTTTTCAAAAACATATTTCTCATCACATCTGCGATTTGGATTTTAAATTATATTTTTCCTTATATAAATTTAATTTGGTAAAATGGATTACATATTCAAATTAATTATAATTTATATTTTCTAATTAGTTAAAAATTATTTTTGACCATGTTGAATAGTGAAAATATTAGAAATTTATTACCGAGTTTAAGGTGAATTAATATTTTATCAAGGGTTGATCCAAAAATACAAGGCCAAAAAAGAACAACAAACATGTATAAAAACTATTCTGTGGACTAATTGTGACCTTATCATGTCTGAGACTCAATAATAAACTATTTTGGATATTTATGTCATGTAAAAATAATTGGTATATATTTTTATTTTCCAAAATTAGAAGTAGATAATTAACCATAAATATAAAAGGCCACCCCTATAATCTTTTGTTCACATAATAAAATTGCTTTATTTCATCCAAGACATAAAAACATTTCTCATTTACTTCCTAACCGACTTCCAAGATCACTTATTTATATTTAAAACCTTCCTAATATGCCTTTTGTTACATACCTGAGTAGGTTCTATGAAAATGGTGAATTTTGGTAAATGGAGAATCATTGATTTATATTTTCTTCCACTTACTTCAAATATTTGTAAATAATACATATATAATAACTCCATTATGTAGAATATAATTAGATTTTATTATGTTAATTTCACAACCTATGTTCTTCTCCTCTTCTATAAAATTGGATATAAAATCATTATTCATGTGTACAGCGGAGTACTGCCTCAAGAACTGAGGTCATTTATTTTCAATAATCGCCTCTTATGGCTTCATAAAATGATGGATTCAATCTATATGTAAGATATTTTTAACATATTTAAACTTCAAGAAATATGATATTAGATATTCCTTTTTTACATTATATTCTGTTTAAGATATAATTAATGTCATGCATGTGTACGGAGAACTACCACCTTACGATGAGATATGATTTAGTTTTCCACAACACAAAATATGGATTATAATAAGGTTAAATACAATGAATATATGTGATATAAATGAAATAACTATTATATGAATTAATATTTATCATTTTGAGAACATAATATATCATTTACTTTCATACATAAAAAATGATAATGTTGTTCCTCAGCATGTGTGAACTTCCACCTCTAGAAAGAAATTTGACTATTTTTTCATCAAAAAAGCCCATTTATGATTTATATAATTATATTTAATGTAATAATATGTTATTTATATAATAGTTATAATAATTTAAATTTAAAACATTTATTATATTCTTTTCATAATGATCATCAAAAATGGAAATGTTATTATGCATATGTACGACTTACCAAGTCCATGATTATAATAAAGTTCAATTCATAAAACCATTTTTCATGATTGGTTTTAACATTTTTATTAATGTATATATATTATAAATACTTCACGATTACTAATTTTGATAGTTTTAAATAAGTACCATTGTTCACATGGTCAACAAATTGAAGAACTTCATAAACAATGAACTGAACACCCTCAAAACACCAGATATGGACTTAAATAATTAAGTATTTTATTATGTAATTAAATTGAAATAATTAAATTGAATTATTCATTATCTATTAAACCTAAAATAATTTATTATGAAATCAAATAATTGATAAATTATTATTATACTGGTGTTAATGGACACACATGGAATGTCTTAACTCAGTGTAAGGATTTTATCTTATAAGTTTTTATTTCTATTAACCACTTGAAATATTCATCAGATTTTCTATATGTGGTGTATATAATACAAATTTTACATTTATTTACTAGAATACATCATAATTCATTTTGATTTATATATCTATTTTAATTATATCATTCTTTGTGAATTGACTTAAATTCATCGAATTGGTATAGAAATTATAAACTCAATTCCATTGCATTGGGTTATGATACTTATTTATTGACATTAACATTTCATTATAATGTATTTAATGACATATTATTATATTATTTTCTACCTATACTTATTTTACATAGTTTTTAATTTTGGAAAAAATAATCTATTCATAGATTACAAATCAAATTCAATAATGTGATACTTATAAAACTTATTCACCTTAAATTCATTTTATTTGAGACATACATTTATAATTTGAAGCTATATTATTTTTGGAGGCGTTCATACTGATCTTTTACAAGTTATATCCAAAAAATACTTATTGTTATGGTATTTAATGTATCATTTTTTATAATTCATTCATAGGAATTATGATTGAAGAGGGACCAAAGTGGTAAAAAAACAATGTTATAATATCGTTATTTTAAAGATTGATTATATTCAAAGAGCCTTAGGGGGAAATAATATGTTCTCATTTTCTTGAACAATATATATTTCATGTCCATTGGTTTTTAAGGTAGATAAAAAATTATATTTCTATTTTTCCCTTATTGATTGAATAAATAATAAGAAATCCATTTGTAATTGACATATATCTTATATTTTCTTTTATATTGGGTGTCTTCCACTTCTGTGTCAATGTTTTCTAAAAAAATTAAAAAATATTCTTTTATAAAAATAAATTGTTTCCTAAAGAAACATTTCATTATCTCTTAAATTATTTACAAAGTATGTAAAATTAAATTCCCTAATGTTTTTATAATTGGTAACTTTTGACTATTGTTTTCAAAATGTTTTTAAAGTATATATTATTTTTAACACATATGACATCAATGAATTTTACTAAATTATTTTCAATTATTTTTATTGACTTTTTTGTCTTATAATTATATGGGTTTTCAATGAAAATTATTTTTGAAATATTTTTTGAATTCGTATATTGTAAAAGTTCTTTTCAAAATGACATTTTTTTACAGAAAAATGTTATTGATGGTCTCTTAATATTTTTTACACTCATAAATAATAATAAAACTTGTTGTTAATAATTATCCAGTGGATATATTTTGTAATGATACCATCCTCATTATTTCTAATGAAGTATTAATAATCGTTGAAGAGTATGTTATGTACCCCATTAATTTTCCATTTTTAATCATTATTCAAAGAGTCTATTATGTAACATGTTTCTTTTCAACATGTCAATCATGTTTCAAATGGGTTCCTATAAATTGGATTCTTTTTTATATGTTAATCACGATTCAATGATATTATTATGGAACCTATTTAGTTTCAATTGTTCAATTGTTTTTCAAATATAATTTCATGTAACCCATTTCATTTCCATTGGTCAATATTTTTATTAAATGAATAATTATTTTTATGATTTTTATTATGTATTGTAAGCACTATGTAAAATATTTGTTGTTCATGGACATTGTATTATGATGGGATTTCCCAGATAGTGTCTAGTGAGACTGATATATCTTATATTATGGGTGTGTCTAGATAGTGATCTAATATATTGGATAATTATTATCTTCTCCAAATAATTATTTTAGATATAGATCATATTGTAATTAAGTTTTGAAGTGTTACATAAGGTTTATAAATGTGTTCTAAAATGATGATTTCCAATGATACGTGCATGTTTTTATTTTTCTTATATGGGATATAAATTTTCCCTATAATATAGATTGGTATCTCATGGTTCATTATTACTAATTATGATGACTATTTTTTTATTAATGCATTAATCCATGATTACATATTTGATACTAAATGTTTTTTTGGGTTTCAGTTCTATTTTTTATACTCATTCATGTTGATTATATCATTATACAATTATGTTTATATTTTTCTCACTGATTACATGCATTTGTTAATGATTATTTTTCCCCTTACTTTGAATTTGACCTCACCCTTATTATGTATAACATTTCACTGCTTAAATAGAATGATATTAAATTAGTTATTTATAAAAGGTTTTCATATGGATGATAATGATGAAATAATATAAAAAATTATAATTTTGGTGTATCTAGAGACTAGTTTCGTCTTTATGAACCAATTGATTATGTATCCATGATGTTTGGAGTTTTTTCTAATTCTATAAAACCTAAAAAATATATGGTCCATGAAAATGAAATTGATGCAATATTTTTTTTCTAATTTTTTATCTTTAGGATGGTGATAATTGGGTAACCTTCATCGACATGAATTCTAAAAATATATTGTTTATTATTTTAGCATCAGATATGGAAGTTTATGTTCAGTGATGTTAATATAAGTATCAATACAATGTTTATATAAATTTCCAGATTATGAGAAATCCATGTGAGTTTATGTTAACAGTTGTGGATACCAACATATGTCTATATGAACAAGTTTAATCAAAAGATAAAATTCATATACAACCATTATGAGGTTATAAGTGATGTGATCATAAAATTATTGATGAATATTTTTGTAATGTTTTATTGTAATGAATTATACATGAATATTTAGTTAAATGTGAAATATTCATTCACATTTTTATGACTTGTGTTTTAAAGAAGTAAAAACCATAAGTTTTTATATGATTTTGGATATTAATGTAATTATGGGAATATATTTTTTATCAAAAATATAACCATGTTGATGTAATACAATTTGGTAACTAATTATTTAATGTAATTTTTGAAGAAGATCTATATATTTTATGGTAAGTAAAATGAAATGAATTTTATTATAATTTATGTTAAAACACGGTATAATGTTGATGTAATTTTCGTTATATGATATATAGGTTCATTTATTTATAGAATTATTTAGTACTAATTTTGTATTATTGTTATGTTTTGTAAATTAATATATTATTTCATCATATAAAGGTTTATTCAATATTAAAATTTTCCTACCATGTGATAACCATATTGGTTTTTTAGATTATAATGTTATGTGTAATTTTATTATTATTCTTATTATAGAAATCTATCCCTTTAAGACGTGATATAAATACTTCATGCCTAAACAAATCATCTTAAATACTCCTCATTTATAGATAAATATAAGATTTTGGAAGAAAATAGTTAAATGATGAATTCTGACTTCTAAGGAACTTTTTTTTCTAAATTATCCTATTATAGATGTAAAATGAATTCATATATATAGGAAATAAATATTTAAAGATATTCTTTTTATATTACAATAATCTCTGATTATATCAACTACCACTTTCAAACCTCTAAGGTTTATTGTTTTTTGGTTGTTATCTTTCTCTAGATCATTCTTATTATTTTTATATATTTTATATATAACAAAATATAATTTTTAGGAGTTAAGAATTCATTCTATGTAAAAATATTTACTTTTTACCTAGGTTCTTATATTTTGAAATCTAATATGAGTTATTCTAGATGCCCTTCATATGTCATTTTCTCTCTTATTAAGTGGATTTTTTATTTTCCCTTTTTGTCATGTTGGATTCCAACAAATGTTTTTTAAAATTATTTAACCTTGATTTTTGAGATAAATTTTAAATTTTATGAATGGAATTTATTAAATGTTCAAGGATTTAATACAATTTTATTTTATAAAAGAAAAATGTGGGCCATAATATATCTGACATGCAACACTTAGCATAAACGACTAGTGAAATATATCAACATTAAAAACTGGACATTAAATTGGTGATAATGAATATTTTAGTTACATTATGATGTATATATATTTAGAAATGACCAATTAAATATAAATTATTGATTAATGTTTAGTAAATGATTAGTCTTTATTTAGTAATGTAATTGTATTATTCAAAAATTCGTTTCCTAAAAACGATTTCTTTTTCATTTCATTAATAGTTATTATAATTTATATTTGGAGATTTTTAAAAAATATTATTTTATTGAAATAACATTGCTTTTTAATTAATTATATTAAAATTATATTTGGGTGAATGTTTTGGATTTTTTTTGGGAAATATTAATTTTTTAATGACTAGTGATTTTAAAAAAAAAGTTCATTTTCATACGATAAATTAAGTAATTATACATGTGAAATTATTTTTTGAAAAATATTTTCAGTTAAAATGGATTATTTTTAATATTCAATCCAATTAAAAACATTTGAATTATATTTAAATTAGATTTTAGTATAATTATATTTTGGGGTTTAGTAAGAGGTCTTTATTATAAGTGTTTTAAAGTGCATAATGTTAAACATTTTAATTAATTAGAACAAAATTAGGGATATATTATTTTAATTATATATATATATTATCAATAAATATTACTTTATATATTTTAAAATGATAATTATTGTACATAAAGACAATACAAAATCATATTCTTCTTAAAAGATACAGTTCTTGAAAAATTGCATTTTCATGTCATGAGCGTGTTTATTTTTAAGTGATTGTTTTACACAAATATGGAATTAATTTGGTAAAATGTTTTAAATATTATTAAAAAATTTAATTTATATTATATAAGAGAGTAAAATTTTATTTTCACTATAATTAATGGTGAAAATATTAAAAATTAATTATCATCATAAAGGTGAAAACAATTTTACGAGGAGTTAAACTAAAAAAGTAAGATTCCAAATGACAAAAAAAAATTTATAAAAAATATTTTAAAAATAGATATCCAACTTATGATCTTTATTTTTAGATAATGGTTCATTTTTAAAACTTTTGTAATATGAAAAACATGGTTAAATGTTTTTCTTTTCAAAAATTATATGTGGGCCACTAACCTCACTTTTAAGAGGCCTCCCCATTTTCTGGCTTATTAAAACCTTATAAGTCGCGTGGATCACCAAATAACTTCCCAAATTTATTTCAAAATTCCATAAACACTTCATATATCCCTTTGTTTATTCATAAATTTATATTTGGATTTATTTTGTTGCTTTATTAAAGATGTTTCTTGAAGAAGATGTAATGTGTTTAACTAGGCATCATTATTTTATTTCTTATTTGACATAGATCAAATATTTTTAAATCAATTTTATATAATAAAATAATTATCTAAAATACACTAAAATTTTATTATTTTAATGTAATTTTCTAAATTCATCTACTATTCCATTAAATGGGATACAAAACCATCACCCCGTTGTATGGTACACTACAACCTCGTGAAGAAATGTCCTTCATTTTCCATCATCACATATCCATGATTGATATAATTATGGATAAAAAGTAAATATTTGAAAATTTTAACATATTTAAAATTATGTAGATATTATATCATATATTCCGTTTTTTACTATCCTTTCTTTGGTATATATAATGGTGTCGATCATCTGTATAGAGGACAATCACCTTGTCATGTGATGCAATTCATTTTTCACCAGCACGTTAAATAGAAGATCATAAGGATAATCTTATTGAATTAATATAATATAAATTTAATAATTATGATATTCATGACCAATTTTTCATTATGGATGTAAAATATTTTCTTTTCAATCATACACTAAAAAATAATAATATTGTTTATGTTCAGCTATAAACTACCGCCTCCACAATGTGATGTGATTCTTCTTTCATCATAATAAAAAATTAAACAAAAATATAAGTACATGTAATAATAAATATTATTTATAATTTGTTTATCATTTTTTAAATAAAAAATATTACATACATTTTTTTCCATAATGATCCTTGAAAAATGGAAACATTACGTGCATGTATGTACGACCTACTATCTCAAGGATTCCAACGTAAATAATTTTTCATTACCATATTTCATGATTAGTTTTAAAAATATATTTTGTGTATAACTATTATAAATACTTTCTTATTATTATTTTGTATTTGTCAAATAATGACCTCATTGACCATGGTCAATACACCGAATCTGTTTCGGAATAGTGAATTAAACATCCTCAAAATATCCAATGTGGATTTAACATAGTAAAAGTATTAATATACCATTAAAATGGATTAATATATTTTAATAATGTAAACAATATTAAAAATGATTTTTTTTCATTATATTTTAAATAATTGATAAAATATTAATATAATTGAGTTAAATAGCTATAATGGAAAGTTAAAACACTAGGGTAATGGTTTTCTCATCTCTCTTTTTATTTATGTGAGGCAATGCCATATTAATAACTTTTTTGACTGTTTGGAGTATATATATCACATTTTATAGGTAATAACACAAATCCTTCAAAGAAAATTATATTATATGTTTCTATTTTGATTTTATCATTCAAGTTGAATTTTCATGAAATTTTGTAATTGTTAAATAATGTATTAAAATAGTTTCATTCAATTGTGTTATAAAAAATTTTCATTAGTATTCAGATGTCATGAATATTTTTTTAATGAATTATTGTTATCTAATGTTTTATTTTCACTTATTTTATTTTTATTTACATTCTATATGAAAAAATGATTCATCTATTTATTCTTTAATTCAATGGAATTATATTTTTAAGAGTTATTCACCTCAAATTCTCTTTCTTTGGGACCTAAATTTATGATATGCACCTATAATCATTTATCACGTGTATATATATACCTTTACATGTTATATCATAGAACATCATATTTTTTTGATATTTAAAATATCATATTGATTTATTAATTCAAGGGTCTTATGATTGAAGGGTAACCAAATTGGTAAAGGATTTTTGTTACAGACTCCTTTATTTAATGATTGTTTATGTTTAAGTCTCGTTTAGAGGAAATAATACGTTCTTATTTTGTGGAACCACATCTATTTCATATCCACTTGTTATTAATAGTGTTAACCTATATTATTTCAACTTCCTCCCTTTTTATTGATTAAATATCATGAAATACTTTTGTATGTGATATTGATCATGTATTTTATTTTATATTAGGTATCTTCCTCAACCACATCATTTTTTCTAATGTGTTTTATAATATGTTTGTTTCTAATACTAAATGATTTCCAAAATCCATTTTACATGATATTTTACAAATAATTTAAATGTTTTAAAATGGAAATTTCACAACATTTTTTAAATGAGTATACTTTGCCTCCCTTTTTAAATATTTTAAAAAACAATTTTTATCTTTAACACTTCTAAAATAAACATATTTTACCACCATAATTTACATTTCTTTACTTGTAGTTTCTTATATTTTATTCCAAGAATTTTTTATAAGAATATTATTTTCAAAATATTTTGTGAATATCTCATTTTAAAATGTTATTTTCAATTTTAAAACATAATTCTCCCCAAAGATGTATTCCTCTATCATTTTATAATTTGTCCATTTATAATCTTAAAAAACCCTTATGTATAATTATATTCCAATTTAAATTTCCTTTAATGATCCCATCCTCAATATATATATGGATGGATTAAGATATTTTCAATAGATAGTTATTGAACCCATTTCTTTTCTACGATTCAATCATGTTTCATTGAGATTGTTATGAACCCCTTTTATTTTCTATGAATTAGTCACACTTCAAAGTGATTATTATAGACCATTATTATTTTAAATGGGTTAATAATATTTCAATGATATTTTTATGGAGCTTGTTTCTTTTCTATAGTTTAAACATTTTTAATGATATTTTCAGTGAACCCATCTAATTACTATGGTTTGACCACGTTATGAAAAGGATACTGATTGTTTCCAGAATATTTATGACAAATTTTGTGCACTATATATTTGAATTATGGTTATGTTAATTTTTATATTATTTTTCCACCAATATAGTGATGTTTGGGGTTTATATATCTTATACATGGGTTCCCTAGATATTGCTTTTCTTCATTGGGTAATTATAGTGTTCTTTAGAAAATTATATTTCAATACGATTTTATGAGTTTATATTTTTAAGGTCTCTATAAGTTAACTATAAGTGTTATATTGCGATGATGTCTCAGAATAGAAAAATGTTTTAAAGATGATTCTATTAGCTATAAATTTTTCCTTTATTCAATATTGAAATAACATTGATGATGAGTACTGATTCTAATGACGCATTCCTTGGTTAAATACTTATTTCATGTTATCATGTTTAGTGATACTCATATTTATGTATATTAATTATATAATTTTATTCTGATTCACTTAAATTATGTCATCATACAATTATGCTAATAATAATATCATGGATGTCATTCAGTTGTTAATGCTTATGTGTACCCCTTAATGATCATTTGATCTCTATCATGTTATGTTTTCTTTTCCCAAGGTAATCATCAATGATTTTAAATGGGAAATATCAATTATGGTTTCATATATATGACAATGATGACCTAATATATAATTTTGAAATATGTGTATATTGTGAGACAATGGTCATCTTTATTAACTAATTAATTATGAATCCATAATGCTATGATATTGTTCTAATTCTCTAAAACTATAATTCTAGAAGGTCCATGACGATATAGGTGATATAATATTTTATTCTGTTGTTATATGGAGTGGATTATGAAAACTTAGTCACCTGTATTTTTATCAATGCAATAAATATAATTTATATAATATTTGTATTGGCTCCAAGAGAGCGGGTTTAGGGTTGTAAAACGTTATTTCATAGTACCTTCTCTCTTCAATCTAGAATCTAAATTGGATTTTCATTCTAAAAATTATTCACTTCAATTTGAACTAAATTTGGTCTAAATACATGAAATATCTCATGAAAAAATAGACTTAACAAAAAATACATAAACATATCAGGTACTTGATAATAACATAGTAGTAATGAATCTCTGTATTCATAGGATTCCATATTTTCTACAATATCAAATGGAATAATATACAATGGTGGTATTTTTTAATTCATTGATAAAAATTAAACACATTTCAAAAAATTACATGAATACAAAAAATATCTCCTACATGAAACAACATATTTTTCTTCCAAATATATGTATATATTTTCTATCAACTCTATATTTTCCTTTTATGGTATAGACTCATATTTACTTTCTTAGAAATTTCTTTTAAAATGGATTTCTATAATAAATTACATTCAACAAATTCATACAAAAATGAATTATTTTGGATAGACATTCTATATAATCCTTAAAAGGATCCATATTTATTCTAGAATTTAATCTATAATTATTTGAAAATTCTTCTAAAAAAATATAAGGATTCCAATTTACCCGATAATATAATGATCAAACTCAAAGAATATATTCCAATTTATGAATCTTTCGATCTAACTGTATATCATATTGATGATAAAGTGTATTACTGAAATTTAATTCACCATCAAATGATATAATAAGTACTTTCAAAAAAATTAATGTTAATCAAGAAAATGATTAGATATATTATAGAGAGAGACACTATATGAATTTACAGTCACTTTGTGATAATTTCTTGTAATTTTATACTAATAAATATTATATTCAATAAGATTAAAATTAACATATTTCATAAAATTATCAATACTAAACCATATTACATTACTAACTTGATATTCATTCAGTTATCTCTCCACAAAATCAGTGGATATATTATCCCATTTCTATTTACTCACTTGAAAAAGCTATAAAATCACCATATATAGTGATAAGTTAGCTTGAACTTGTTTAAAACTTTATCACTTTAGAGAAAATCAATAGTATATTACATTTTCCCCCTTTCCAATAATACTTCTAAAGTTATCTATACATTTTAGTAAACTCAGGATAAATAGAAAATAATGGGTTCTGAGTTCCACTAAAAATTACCTCTAAAACATGGAATCATGTAGCACATAAAACCACATTCAAAATATCATAAAAAATTATTTCATAAGTTTAAAATATTTAAACATACCATTCTAGACCAATTAAAAAATTTCACTCACATCAAGATCATATTTTTGAGATTAATTAATTTTCTCTCACAGTTATTTATGCACCAGAATCGCAACTGAATCAATGGTTGTTCCTATATACACAATTTCAAGGCCAACATTCATAAAATCATTAACTAATAGATAATATTATATATTTAACATGGTCAGTGATAAATTATATTTTCAACTCATTGTTCCACATACTTTGTTTGTTTAATCAAATGATAGCGACTAACGAAATACTTATCATTTATCATATAAAACCATCTCATCTACCTCATTTTCCACAATTTTTGACTGACTATATACTTTTGACATTTTAGTATGTATATATTTCACATTTCACGACATTGAAAATACACCGTAAAATTATGAATGAAATTCACAACACAAAATTCTCATAATCATGTCTCAGTTTATTATTTTTATTGAGTTTGGATTTAACTAAATCATATGACATTAATCGATCATCTTGCATCAAGACACAACCATTTCCCCTCAAAAAAGAATAATTGTAAATAAAAAATTCACCATTCCATTTTTTTGGAAAGTCTAGTACTATAGTTGAATCCATTATTATTTTTATGTAACATAAGAATCCGTAAAATTATGTTTTCTATATTAATTTACACATTTTATATATATCATAGGCAATGGGATAGATAACTGAGTATTTATTCAACAAACACATCATAGTAACCCTCTACACCTTTAAATCAATAAATATCATTAATATTCATAGATATTTTCTAGAAATCTACCAAATTATGATTAGTATGATCAATATTTATTCCATTTCGGAAATAGTAAAAAATTTTAATTAATGATGCTACATCAAAAATTAAAAATTAACCAAACATTATAAATAAATTTCTAACATTTAATGACTAAAATGTAAAACATAACTATTTATCATTCTCCACATAAATTTTAGAATATAATATAATATCATCACTAAAAAACATTATAAATTTTACTAGATACTCATGTATGATTAAATTGGAAATACCCATAAATACATTAGGTACATTCATGAACCTGAAATTGATTACCATAATGTCATAATTCCAAAACCTAGTATAGAAATTAATCCTTGAAAATTAATCCTTGTACACCTCCAGTTGTGATACTCAGACCTAAGATTAATCTTCTAAAAAATATTTATAATCCTAGAGATAATCGAAGAAGTCATTGATATGGAAAAAACACAGTTTTTTAGAACATTGATGTTATTTAATGGTCTATTATTAATGAAAAGTCTAGTAGAAATAACCTTTATTTTAATAGAGAAATTAAGATAACTCCAAGGGGATTTGTAATGGGTAAAACACTTTTAAAGAAACAATCTAACTTCTTTTAAATTCATAGAGTTCTTGTAGAGTTATTCAATAAAGAGTATTTTACATTATATTTCCATCATGCATTAATTAAATAGTAAATTTGATCTCTCGATCAATAATAACGCTAGGATATTCATCTAGAAAAACATCCTGATATTCATTAAATATTTCCACACACCTGTTTGGATAGTTATTTTCTTTTTAATAATATGTTCTTGTTAAATTCTATATACATTTAATGTCCCAAAATATTTGTATAAATTTTTTAATTATATGGAATTATTTCGAGACCGCTAAATATAACGGTGGATGATTCTGAGGCCCGGACTGCCCAAAATGATCTTTAAAGGGTTTTAAAGCATTATTTATCATGGGTAAGTAGTTTTACAAAAGAAATAAATATTAAATGATTTTCCAAATCATAAATCTGAGGGCACCATTGCGTTTTGGAAGGTGTGTGTATCTTAGGTGCGCCATAAGTTTTGTCAGTGCAGGCCTCGAGTGGGAAAACCAAAAAATTGCATAATCAAAAATAAAATAATTAAATAAAAATATTTTATTTTTAAAATGCGTATAACTTGTGAATGGCGACTCAAATTATCAATCTGAGACCACCACTAATCATGTGTGGGTATTCTTGATTTTGAAAAATACTAACATTCACCGATGTGACCAACCGGTGAATGTCAGTTTTTGGACTTAAATAAAATAATTAAGTGACAATTATTTCACTGTAAAATCCATAACTTCTAAATGATATCTCATATTGGATATTTGAGAGTACAGTTGAGTTCATTAGGTTGTGTTCTCTTTAGGTGATGCCTAACTGCGACCGGTGCAGGTCGAGAGAGAACATTATTATTTTATTGAACCATTTTTATGGTACTTTCAGTAAACATTCAAGCGGAACTTTCTAACTTTTGAATTGAATCATGGATTGATAATATGAGGGCACCATTAAATCCATTACATGAGGATTAATTTAAGGGAGAATTTACTTTTAACATAGTAGGTCTGGAGAAAAAGATTATTTTTGTGCATTTTTAAAAGAAATGATATGAAATAATTTTCTTGTGTTATTTTTTTTCTTCTCCACCTAAAGACAAGTGATGTGTGGGTTTAGTGATGTGGCAAACCAATAAATGGATTGACCTACCAATCCTATGTAACAACATCGTTGGGGAATTAGGAAGGTTCTTAATTTATGACACCCCATTAAATCCCCATGTCATTACTTTCCCTCCCCCAATCCTATATATATGGAGGTTTGGAAGAGGTATCGACATAACTTCACACAACAATGAAGTGCTGAACAACCACCACGAGAACAGACACTTATAATACAAAGCCGAACCTAGTGGGAGTTGATGGGTGACGTCGAACCATGAACAATAGGATGACGTACGAGCAACGTTGTTGGATGCCAATTGTTGGAATGAAGGATATTGACCCACCTTCAAGTGTGGGTGTTTCTCAGCTGAATCTAGGTAGTGAGTTTATTCATTTATGCATTTTAAATGATTTTCCATCTTCCATGTTCATGAATTATATGAAGAACATGGACCAACCAACTAACAGTTTCCTCCAAGATTCATTCGTTTTTGTAGGTGGTTGTAGCGCGGTATCATTACAGGGGTATTTTTATGGTTTAATTAAATAATTATTAAACCCTTAATTCCCCCTCATGTTTACAAGCAAATGCAGAGGGAGCGAGCCTAAGGAATATAACCCAGACCCTCCACTATATCACTATCAATGAACCTGCAAGGAATACTTCCTGCACGACAACACCGACTAGCTACATTGGGAATAACACGTCGACGTACGCCCCAAGAGGAGGTTGTGGCACAAAGATGCGGTGGTCATCAGAACCGTTGGCACTGGCCGATTGCAGAGGAGGTGTGGTCCACCATCATTCACCTTTGGTGAGAAAGAGTTTGTATCTCATCAATAGTTGTGAAGGGAGGAGGCATCCAACTCGTCGGCCGTCCGTGAATTGTTAGGTAGCACAACTAGCGTGCCACTGACGGACAAGAAGACATGGCCAAAAGTCACAATAAAGGCTGAACCCATGCCGCTGATGGGTTCTATAGCAACCGAGTGGCAGCCAAGCATCATTGATGCACCACAAAATGAACATCCATTGGGCTGTTTGGTTTTTCTAGAGATTGGGGGGTTACACACCCCACACCAGCTAGTGTGGACCACATATCAGGCCACACTCCCCCTCAAACTGGGCCACCACCCTTCAGGGACGCAACACTACCTAGCCACCGCCTAACCGGGTTGTCTCCCTTGTAGGTGCCCCCTAGCGGGCCACACTTTATGGGTCGGGCCACCCATTGGGTTGCCCCCCTTTCAGGTGGTTCCAGTCCTCAGCTCAGTGGGATGAGTCTGTCACGACCCAGCCCCGACCGGGTCGGCCAAGGTTAGTCTGACCGGGTCTGATAGTATTCGGGCACAACTGGGCCCTGAAACACTTAACGGGCCTTATGTTGGGAACCAAACATCCATTTGATGAACCATATGTGGAATTGGGATCCATATATAGAGACTATCCATTGGACGTGCTCCATGAATGTTTTTGAGAAACTTGGAGTATGTCCATGTTGGGTTGCACTCGAATCCAACCAGGACCTCGGCACTGAAATATCAATAACACATAGACTGAGCATCTGATTGACATTTATTCTATTGCGTTAGAACCCTTATTACATTAAAAATCATAAGTTTACTCCATTTTGAGACATGTTACTACTTTTATTATGATTTATGGCTTGAGGAGTAGTTCACTCAAGCACGCTATGTACGGAACCCTGGGACTGGATGAGACTTGATGAAGTCTGATTTTTCGACTCTATGTAACTCGATGGCCTAGTGGGGTAGCACATATATGTGATGCAGTAGAAACACGATACTCGATAGGAGGAGTACATCAGCATGCCATGGTGGGTAGTGCCTCTGTGTGACACGACAAATCTATGGTACTTGACGAGAGGTGTACCTCAGTAGGCCACACATGGGTGAGTCTTTATGTGACATGGTAGACCCACGATACTCCACAGGAGTAGTACCTCAGTCGTCCATGGTTAGTGGGAAGTGCATCTGCGTGACGCGGCAGACCCACTATACTCGACAGTGGAGGAGTTCCCCAACAACTGAGGTGTTCGACGTTGTGACTAGGGATGTTACATGTTGCTGTCCCGAGAGAATATAATGGTTGGTTATCAATATTCATAGAAATCATATGTAGTTGAGCATCATAATCCTATTTCTCTATGTTGAATACCCAGTATTAGCTAAGTCTTACCTTTGTGGTACATTACCTTCATTGTGTTACCTTTGTGGTGTTATCTTCGTGGTGTTACCTGTGTGGTCATTTTCACATCATGGGGTTACCATTGTGGTATACTTCCCTAATTATGTTATGAGTATATCTTGATATATTAGGTATATTTATAGGAATATACCTAAGTATAGTTGATGCCTTTCTTTGTGGTTGTTTCTTTTGGGGAACATTAAGAGACCTCTAGTGTCTCGGGGTCACTACGGAGTATCGTTATACTCACCCCTGGACGGGCTTCAACCACACCTTATTGTGTCTTATGAAGATGATTTACATCATTGATCGATGTTGAGGGAGCTAGGTCTGGTAGGTTCTCAGGGGTGGACCATTTTCCATGAAGTGATGGAGGGACCACTGATCGTGAGATGTACCTACCCTTCTGGTTGGATCCATGGTAGACGATCCAAGAGATGCTTTTAACCATTTCAGTTGTTTTGAACTTTGCAGTTTTACATGTACTTTTCTAGTTGGGCTTGTATTTCGGGACCTTTACTTTTAGCAGTCTTTTAAGATAGCAGTTTACTTCATAGTTTCTTCTTTTTTGTTCTCAGATCATTTGTTTGTATTGGTTCAATGGAAATGCCTTCCCATTTTAGGGAATGCATTTTAGTGCATGTTTCCAACCCCTAACCTATAGAAGGCGGACATGGGGTAGTCACAACATAGGCCCGGGGGGACAGGTGGTGAGAAAGTTGTATCAGAGGAGTTCAGTTCTACTAAAGAACTAGGAATATGATCTTTTATTTGTGGAAATAGTGTTAATTGTTATGAGTGTGGTTTTCATTTTGGGGAATCCAGTTTTGCTGTAGCGACCAACGTATCCATACACCAGGACACTAAATTATGATTTATGACTTAGTGCACAAAAACACTGATTGCATCTCTCTTCGACATGTTTTTCTAATGATTTCATTGAGTCATATCACCAGTTATAACTAAATGACCACAATGCACCTGTTCCTTATCAGGAAGCCACTACGTAGACAGCTAGCCAGGATTCCAGAGTGAGTACACAATGACAGCCCACTGAGCAATGAGGCTCTAGTGTAGGGCCCTCTTACTATGTTGGCACCTTCAGGCGGTGTACCAGTAGTGCCACCACCCGTTAGGATGCAATTACCACTAGACACACTAAAATATTGTGCATGCTGACTGAGAATGTTTCATGAGTTCCAATGGCAGAGGCATTTGAGGTTTCATGGCGTGATAGATTCCCCATCACCTGAGGACTGGCTAGAGGTTGTGGCATGAGTTTTCAGCCTAGTTGAGACACCAGTAGAGCATATGGTGATCTTAGATGCATGTCTTTTTTTAGTCAGTGACCATGAAGATAGTCCCCATAGCGATGAGTCTTCGGTATGAGGACAATTTCATGATATGGTACCTTCAGATAGTGTGCCAGCTATATCACTGCTCATTGTTCAGTAGTTACAATTGGCGGTACCAGTTGAGGAAAAATGTTCGCTTAGTCGCTTACATGAATTTGAGCAACAGATACACCCCTCGTGTTCTGAAGTGAGCCCGAATCACATGTGGCTAAGGAATGGCTAAAGAGGTGCTCGATTTTCCCCCAAGCCAAGGCACCATTTGATCAGATGGAAGTCCTGGTAGAAACCCTTCAACATGGAACACCATGACGAAGACATGGTTTAGATGACATTGATCTTGTGAAGAGGTGAATTTTATGTGGGAAAACATGAGAAACATCCTCAAAGAAGGGGGTCCCTTTCCACAAAGAGCAATGGGATGAGTGTTTCGTAGACTATCTACAACTTCAGCAGGATGAAATGTTTGTAGGTGAGTATTCATTGAGGCGTACCAACCATCCCAGGTACTTGATGAATACAGTATGGTTAGTGCTTCAGGGATTGGTCCTCCGAGCGAGGTGTGTTTAGGGGCATCTTAGCCAACACTATTCTTTTATGCATTCCTACTTATGTTAGGGTTCTAGTGAGAACCTTTGTGGATGAATGTTCTTCGGCTGAGTGGATACAACTGATGAATGTTAGTATTGGGAATGTAGGAAACAGACCCCAATCTAAAAAACACAAGCGTGTAAAATGTTTCAGGAAGAGGAAGTGATAGGAATAGATGAATTTTTAGGGCCGCATATGTGTAAGTGGATCTAGGAGTGCAGCATTAGGTGGTTTACATTTCAGCATGTTACAACCACCACCCTAATGTGGTCCCCACATGGATCATGGAGCAGAATGATAGGGGATAGGAGTAGCTGCATGTGGTCAAGGAGTGTGACCTAAGGGATCCAGAAATTATTTGAGGTACGTTCTATGTCTACTTATATATGTCGTATTAAAATATATAGGAACTAATCATTCCTTTTTCCATGAATCTTTTGCAAGACATATATTTTCCAGTTAAACCGTTGACATGACCCTTACCTCAAGAGACACATTTGGGTGGATACTCGATAATCACACTTATGTCGACGGTGTGATATGACCCTTGAGATGAGAGTTTCAGTTGAAAACTATTTGTGGCAGTGTCAAGGCTTTATGAAGTTAGTTTGTGTAAGGACTGGCCATCCATAGTTCATTCTCAGATAAACTGTATTAGGAAAAAAGGACGAATTTTATCTACAATGTTGGAATGGAGTTTTCCTTGGTCAGTGAAAAAGAGAACCCAAGCATCACATGATAAACTCATGAAAAGGAGGGTGCATCTGATCACTCTTGATTCGACTATCCATAGCCTTTTTGAAGAGGGTTTTTTGGGTCTTTAGTTCCCAACAAGAGTGGAATAGTGTAAGGATGCCTTTTCAAAAGTTTTTTCCAGGGTTACCTCCCCGAAGGGAGAGGGACTTCTTTTTTGGTTGGGTACTACTGGAGTTTTAAACCAGACTTCACAAAGATAGAGGTATACCTTTAATATTTGATAAAGAAGGTGGATCCTTTCTTGTGGATGGAGAAGTGTCCACAGAGAATTCTAAAGGGGACGTGGTAGCAGACACACTCAACAAGAGGTCTGGTCTACATTTGCTAAGTGAGGCATCAGAGTAGTTAGTCGAGCTGCAGATATCCTTTGTGGACAAAGTTGGTGTAGCTTACCACTAGTATATAACTTTAAATAACCCGATTCATCAGAAAATTGGTGAGCGGGGGGGGGGGGGGGGCACAACTTAAGACATTGAATTTGAGGCCTGACGTGCTCAGATATCCTCATGACAGTCTCCTAAAGGATTTTCTGAAGGTGGGGAGTAGGTAAACCACTTTAGAGGATGCACCATGGTACCAGTGACACTTCAGAAGGAGGTTCTGAAGGAGATCCATACATACCCTTTAAAGAAACATCATGTAGTGGGGAAGATGTATCAGGTCCTTCGGCATCAGTGTGATGTCCAAAGATGAAATAAGCTATGGAAGAGTTTGTATCACGATGCCTCACTTGGAAGTAAGTGAAAAGTGCTCAGAGACGGCAGCAGTCTTATGCTTATAGGATGATAGAGACCATGTCTTCTTATGGGTATCACATCGACGAGGGTTGTGTCGATTTGGTTGGGGCGGCCAGTTATCTTCGAGGTTCATCGGACCTTTCCTGGTTCTCAACAGAGTGGGCGAGGTGGTGTACCATCTATACCAGTCCCCACAGATGCACCATGTGTATAATGCTTTCCACGTGTCGCAAATGAGGTGATGTGTGCATGATCTATCTCACATTATCATCTTGGGAGAGTTTTACTTAGACGATGGGGTGAATTTTAAGGAGTTCATGGTGGATATAGAGAATAGATAAGAGCGAGTCCTTCGTGGATGGTTGATCCCTCTGGTGCGAGTTAGGTGGAATCACGGGGATCTAGAGGAGAGCACATGGGAGTTGGAGGTTTAGATACATGCCCAGTACACTCATTTAATTGATTTGACTTCATTTTGGCTATTGTGGAAGTAAAGCCCTATGGTGGGGCATATTTAATGTCCCAAAATTTCCGTATATTTATTTGAATTACATGAAATTATTTCAAGACCGCAGAAACTGATGGCACTTGATATTGACGCCCAGAGTGCCCAGAATGATCCGTTAATTTTCTGTTAAGCATTAATTAGCGTATGATTTTATTTTTCTTAAAAAAGTGGAATAAATCATATAAGGTTTCCCAAAAAAGAAATATTATGGCACCGTTACATTCAGGATGGCTATTTTACCCTATGTGTGACATATGTTTAATCGGCACATGCCTCTAGTGGGAAAACCCAAAATTGGAATAACCGTAAATAAAATTATTTTATTTTTAAAATGCTTATAACTAACGAAGGGTGACTTGGAATAAAAATATGATACCACCATTGAAATAGTAAGGGTACGCTCTCTTTTGGGAGATACTAACATTGGCCGGTGTTGGAAGCTAGTGAAAGTTAGTTTTTTTCTGTGAATAAAAAAATTAAGTGACAATTATTTTATTGTAAAATCCATAACATCTAAATGATAACTCCGATTGGAAATCCACGAGTACTGTTGAGTTATATGGGGTGTGTTTTCCTTTGGAGGAGCCTAACCATGACATGTGAATGTTGAGGGTTAACAAAATTAATTTTTGAAATTTTTTAAAGTACATTCACCAAGGGGCGAGCATCATTTTTTAACTTTCGAACCGTTTATCAGATTAAAAATATGAGGGCACAGTTGAATCTAAAGTGTTGATATTAGATTAAGGGAGACATTAGTTTGACCACAATAGGTCTGGAGAAAAATTTATGTTTTTTTACTTTTTAAAAGAAATGAAATGAAATAATTTTATTATTTTATTTTCTTTCTTCTACACCAACGAACAACCAGAGTGTGGGACCCACAATGTCTCAAACCAATAAATGGAATGACCTACCACTCCTAAGTAATGATGTTATTGGGGAATTAAGAAGGTTACAAATTTATGAGACCCCATTAAATCCCCATGTCATTACATACCCCCCCCCTCTCTTATATATATGGAGCTTGGGAAGGGCTATTGACCCAGCTTCTCCAAGCAACGAAGTGTTGAAGGGGCACCATGACGCCGTACCCTTTGATGACGGAGCAAATCCCAATGAGAGGTGATAGGTGAAACTAAATTATGAACTAGAGGATGACGAATGAGCGGTGTCATGGGAGTTCTGTTGTGGGAAAAAAGGACACCAACCCAACTTTAAGCACAGGAATTTCTCTGAAGATTCAAGGTAGGGGGTTTATTCATTTATGAATTTTAAAAAATATCCCCTTTTCCACATTATTGAATAAGATGAAGAATCTGGACCAACTAACTAATAGAATGATCCGGGATTCATTCAATTTTGCGGGAGGTTGTTGAGGGGAATCATTGTTGTATTTTTTGTTGTCTAATTAAATTGATTATTAAACCCTCAGTTCCCCCTCATGTTTACGAGCTGACACGGTGGGTGAGTTCCTAACGAACCCGGCCTGAACCCTATGCTATCTTGCTATTGTTGTGCCTCCGTGGAGGTCTTCCAGTGTGGAAACTTCGACAGGCTACATTGGGAATAGCACGTCGCCGCATGACGCAAGAGGAGGCTGTGACACAGAGTCATAGTGGACATCGTAACAATCGGTACTTTCTGGACACATTGGAGGTGTGGCAAGCCATCACACGCCGCCGATGAGAAAGAGTTCATGGATCATAATCCATGGCTAATGGAGGAGGCGGTTGGCTCGTCGGCCAACTACGGATAGGGAGGTGGAACAACCAGCGTGCCACCGGAGGACAAGAAGTCGCGACCTAAGACACGGCGGAGGCTGAACCCACTCCTTCGGCAGGTTCTGTGGCATCCAAGCAGTGCCCATGTGGTGCCATTACACTGTAAATGGAATGTACTCCAGACCGTTTGGGATTTCGGGAGACCCGAGGGTCACACCCCCCGCACTAGCTATGGTGGACCCCACAATGGGCCGCACTCCCTTTCCCACCAGGCTGCCACCCTTACAGGTTTCCCCCTTGTGGGTGGGGCCACCCCTTTATTGGCCACCATATACGGGCAGGCTCGCCCTTTGCGGGCCAACCCTTGCAAGTTGGGCCATACCTCAGCTCATTGGGCTGAGTCTATCATGGACCATCCTAGACCGTGTTGGGCTGGTTCAGTCTGACCAGATCGGACCGGACCCGAGCCCTACTAGGCCTAGAAATAGTTAAAGGGCCTTATCATTAGAACCAGACGTTCCTTTGAAGAACCATCTATGGTGTAGGGATCCGTGGAGAAAGAAAATTAGTTTGACTTACTTCATGAGAGTTTTGAAGAAACATGGTGTACAGGTGGGTTGGATCGTACCTGAATCCAACCAGGCCCTCGACACTGAAATGCCAATAACGCACAGATCGGGCGTCCGATTGCCGTGTCGTCTATTGCATAGGAACCCTTATGACATTTTGAATCATCAGGTTACTCCTTTTTGAGGCTTTTTACCAGTTGTAATACAACTGATGGGTTGAGGAATGTTTATCCCAATCATGCAACTTACGGAACCCTATGATTGTCTTATACTAGACGAGTAATGATTTTTTGACTATGTGTGACTCAATATCCCAGTGGGGACCGCCTCTATGTGATGTTGTAGACCCACAATACTCAATAGAAGGATTACCTCAGCAGACCACGGTGGGGAGCACCTCTGTGTGATGCGGCAGACCCATGGTACTCAATAGGATGAATACCTCAGTAGGCCATGATGGGGAGCACCTCTATGTGATGCGGTTGACCCACGGTACTCGACAGGAGGTGTACCTCTTCAGGCCACAGTGGGGAGAGCCTCTGTGTAATGAGACAGACCCATGGTACTTGATACAAAGTGTACCTTAGAAGACCAATGTTATTATTAAGAACCTATGTGTGACGCGGTAGGCCCACTGTACTCAATAGAGGATGAGTTATCCAACTGCCGAGGTGTTCGATGTTGTGATTAGGGATGTTACTTGTTACAGTCCCTATAGAATATAAGGGATGGATCTCAGCATTCATAGAGATCATGTGTGGGTCAACATCATAATCCTTTTTCTCTTTGTTGTATTGCAGGTTTGAGCTGATTCGCACCTGTGTGGTACATTACCTTCGTGGTATTGCCTTCATGGTGTTACCTACATGGTGTTACTTTTGTGGTACTTCTACCTTCGTGGTGTCACCATTGTGGTATACTTCACTCATATATATGATGAGTATATCTTCATAACATTGGTATATGTATGGGCATATACCTAAGTTGAGTTTACACGTTACTTTTTGGTTTTTCTTTTGAGGAATTTGAAAACACCTAAGGGGTCTCAGGGTCCCTACTGAGTATTGTTGTACTCACCACTGCATAGGCTTCACCTGCACCTTGTTGTGTCTTGTGTGGAGGACGTAAAATAGTGATTGAGGCTGAGGGTGCTAGGACTGTATGGTGCTTAGAGGTGGACCATTTTGGGTGATGTGACGCATGGACTACTGATCGTGAGTTGTACCTACCCTTCTGGTAGGATCCGTGGTGGACGGTCTAGGATCATCTTTTCACATTTTCAGGTATTTTTAACTTTTCATTTTTACATGTTTTTCCCATTTGGGATTTTGTTTCGGCCCCTTGGAATTCAGTGCTCATTCACTATAACATTTTACTTCACAGTTTCTTCTGGTTGTGTTCTTGGACCGTGTGTTTGTACAGGTTTAAAGACAATGCCTTCCCTTTTTAGAGAATATGCCTTTCAGTGCTAGTCGCCAGCCCCTAGCCTATGGAAGGTGGGTGTGGGGTAGTCACTGCACGTGCCCCAAGGGGAAGGTCATGACAATACATATTTTATCATTTTTTTAACATCTTTACATGTTTAAAAAATTATGAATTAATTATTAAGTAAAATCTAATACTCAATTTAAAAATTAGATCTTTATATAAAAAATAATATATATTTTTTTAGAATATAAAAAATAATATTTATTAAGGGAAACTAAAATCTAATCAATACCAAAGATAAAGTCAATCACTATCCTGGTTAATACAATATTTTTTATGGAAAACCATCCCATAATTTAGAATAATAAAATCCATAGAAAATAGTTTTTCATTTATATTACACCAAATAGTTTTTACTAATTATTTTTGGTTTCATTTTTTGAGATGCTATTTCAATTTTACATTCATATTTCATAGATTTAAAATAATTCAAGTATATTAAATAAAATATTTAATTATTTTAATAAAAATAATAATGTATTGTACCTTTAATCACTTCATTAGGGGGTTCTAACAACAACTATAATAGAAGGAAAATACTTTTACATAAATTTTTTCTTCTGATTTTGATGATTCCCACCTTGAGTAAATAACATCAGACATGTGTCACAATAATATATAACTAATCTCAATTAAAACCACATACTATCACCTAATTATAAATTTTCCAATCATATTTCTAGTCAAAACTATTTTTATTTTATTAATTAGGTAAATGATTGATCTTACCACATATTTAACATTTTCCTGGTTATACCAAACATTCCTTAAAATTAATTTTACTAAATTTTAAAAATTTTGTGGGATTACTTCCATATTTATTGGTTGTTTATTTTAAATAACATTACACCTAGACTTCTTTTTACCCTTAATTTCATGAGGTACATAAGTACAAAAATACACCATATTAAACTGTACATCACAATGAAAAGACTCCTCATATATTTTAAACTCATTATAGATCAATTCCCTTTATATTTTTTTAGATATGTGTAGAATCTATAAATTTTAATCACGATATCTACAATAAAATTTGGGGGATACATATAAAATCTAGTAAGCTTGTTTTCATTAGTGGAAAATAAGTCTTATTATTTTTTCTTTTACTCCATATGTTTCATTTATATTCTTAGTGGAATAAATTTAAGAAATATCCTCTAAAAAATATTTAATGAACATACCCTATGTGAAAAAAGGATCATCCTTTTCTATAAATTTCATAATGAGATATCACTATTGGTTAGAATCACCATAAAAATTATAATTATAAATATATAACATCTAATGTTCCAATGGTATAAAAGCTTCAAATATCATCTTAAATTAATTTTTAAAACATGTATCCTTTATTAGGTCTGGAAATCCACCGATAGTTGGATCGAGTTGATTATAAAATCCTCCAATATATATATTTTTTTCCATAGTGAATTTAATTGTTTTATTTATTTGGTGCCATCATAAATAACATACATATATTTAAATTAAACTATAAAAATATTCTTTTTACAAACTATTCAGGTTTATTGATTTAGATGGTTTTATATCATTCTTTCCTTCCAACACTAATGGAAAAATTTCTTCTAAAAAAATTCTCAACATTCATTGATTTTGTGAATCTAAAATGGTCCATCCTTGATCACTACATAATCATTGAGATGGGGTGAATCAAAGATCCAAATTTTTTTATGATTCATTTTTGAAACATACCAAATATTTTGTTTGGGTGATTTTGAATAATGTTCAACAAAAAAAAGAAAAATAATGTTTATATGGATAATCCTCCAAAATAAGTAGTCATATCTATAGCAGGATTTTTATTTCAATAAGACCATGCATCCCACTAGTTACAACATGTAGGTAAAAAGACCAGGGTTTATCATTGAACTTTTATTATAACTATTATCCTGAATATGATAGTGATTTTTTGAAATATTAAAATGGTAGTAAAAATGGTATAATGAAGTTAAAATCATTCTAAACATACTCATAATTTGTCAATGTTGTGATCCTCTTCCCCTAATTCATAACCCCTTGGAAACTACAATATGATAACTTCACTCTATTTTGACCTTCACAACCACCTATTTAAATTCCTTTCTTATTATTTTACATTATGAACTAATTTATTCTAAATTATTTATAATCAAATATAAAAATAGTCCCTTTAAAAAACACACAAGAATTCAATTTTTTTCATATTCAAATCACATTCTTTAATCAAAAACCTCAGACAATATCCCATCTAAATATTGGACACTAAATTTAAATTGGTTATTTAAATAGGTTAACATAACTATGAAATTTTGAATTTAAATCACAGTTAGAATTAAAAAATTATCAATCCACATTATCCATTTAAAATGGATTCTACAAAATGGGAATTGAAATTATGGTATATCGTTGTGGTTTTTAGTGGATTCTATGGAAATTTGACAAAAGAATGTGATGTGAAAAAACTGTCCCATCAAGGAGGTCAAAAAATTTCTATTTAGGCCAAAAACTAGATAAATCAAATATGTGCAGTGGCCTATCCTCTATAGTGAATTCTTATATATATTTATATGACTATGATGTTAGAAAAATACATGTAGATGTTGGGTCCCAAAAATGCAAGAACCAATGAAATTAGACCCAACCTCCTCTGTGAAGTGGTCATTTATTGTGATGTGAGGTTGTTTAGACCATTATATATCCATCATATAATTAAAATATCTTCACATCATAGATATATATTAGGACATAGGTGGACTCAATGTCAGTAGGATTCGTTTTGGACACCAGTTCAAGTGCATGTTTGTTTTTCCACTCCACTTCTATATCTAAATACCATTATTTAGGATGTAGAACCTATTCATATGTTCCATTAATACCATTTGAATTAATAACTCTATTAATTTTATATAAAAAATAATAAAGAGAATAATAAAATTCTATGTTCCTATGAATATGATTGACATATTAACAAAAAATAGAATATTCATTAATATAATCTTTACCAATTCATGAATCTCACCAAACTCAATAACAATCTCAGTGTATATTAGGATAAAATATACCCCTTTGGTTTTATTTTAAAAATGATTATAAATCACAATAATTTTATGATATAATAGAAATTTTCATCATCCAATAATTTTTAAGTTAATGTGAGAGAATTTTGTGTAGGTAACAAAAATTTGGTTAAATAAATATTATGTTGTACACAATATATATATATATATATATATATATGAATCATCAAAAAGAAAAACTTTATAAAAACAATGATAACAATATAATCAGATCCCTGACTTATTAATACTAAAAATATTTGTATCACTACATAAAATTCGCTTTTAGTAATAGTTCAGATAGTCTGAAATAAAATATTACCCCTTTTAATAACTCTCTATTATTATATTATTACATTCAAAAGTTAACCCCAAAAGGATAAAAAAATATAAATAGATAAAACCCTTATATTGTATACTCCCCTTTTAAAAAAATTGAATATAAACATAAATGAATGTTTGATGTTATCAATTTTTCTCATCCATTGACCGTAATATCCACACATAATATAATAAATGGGATAGAAACACAATACCTTATCTCTATAATATATAAAGTTGGAAAAATAATTTAGCACAAAGAGATTTTAAAATAAGAAATTTATATTTGATATCATAATGGGTAAATAACGTTGAATTTATCTTATGATACACACATCAACAAATATTTTCAATATCTTGTGTTACATGCAACGATAGAGTTTTAATGAGAAACAATATACCATTAATATTATTATTTAACAAGATAATTATCACAAAGCCATTGAATATTATTTATGGAAAGGATTATATAATTTATGAAAATATAGTGTGCAAATTTTAATATAATTAAATTATTTAGTGTCCAGTTACATATAAATTAAAATAAAACCCATTGGATATAAAAAGAAATGACATAATACAAAACGATTTCTATAGTCTGAAAATAGTTTTATCCTAATAAACTATAATATTAAATATTATTTAATGAAATAAATGAAACGAATATATTAAAATAATTTTATTTTTCACATTAATCTATTATATGATTTAAAATTATGATTAGAAAATAAATATTTTGATGCTTTAAAAGAAGTATTTTGCTAAAGACAGTTTCACCTAATTTTAATGATGAACTTATCAAAAAAATATATTTTGACACATTTATAAATTCTACAAGAAAAAATAAAATTTATTTTTTTATTTTTACTTATATATTTAGCATACGGTTATTTTTTTCATATTTTTATGTTATGTTTATCTTTTTGATTAATAGTAAAAAATGATGAATTTAAATTAAAAATAGTGTTTTAATTGAATTTCTATTAAAGATAAATTTTATTTAAAATTAGTTTATATTATATTTAGATCAAATATACATATATTAGTTGTATTTTTCCCATATAAATTAATTTCATATTAATATTGTATATTAAAAGTAAGTAAACTATTGAACATTTTCACAATAAAAACTCACTTTCTCATCCCACTAATAGGATTTATTTTAAATTCATTTTAACACTTTTGTGATTTTAATTTGAAAAAGAGATTCCATATTTTTAATAAAAATAATTTTTAATTTCTAATAAAGTTAACATAATTATTTACCATTGTCATTAGGAAAAACAATTAAAATTAATCCCAATGATTATGGTAAAAAATAGAATATCAATTTACTAAACGTTAAACTAAAGTAAAAAAATGACCTAGAAACATTTATATAACCTATTTTATATCCATATTTTAACCATATAACTGTTATTACCTTATTTTTTAAATTATAAAAAGACTTTTTCTAGGTAAAAAATAAAGTTCTCCTAACAATATTTTGCAAAATTCCTACAATTTCTCTCCCCCTTATACAAAGCAATCATATATCCTTCTATATCCACACCAATTAATCCCTTAGTATTGGCCAATACATAAAAAAATAATTTTCCAATTCCATAATATCATCATATATTCATTATTTTGGACATAATTCCACCATATAAAGGGTTCCTATAATAGCAAAAGAAAATACATGAAAAAGATATAATCTTATTCAATAGTAATCATTATTTTATTTCCTTATCTAGATCAATAAATTGTGATTATTAAATTATTATATGACAACACCATTATCATAAAAATAATTAGATGTTTTATGTTAATTTCATGACCTGAAACCAAAGACACTTCCCCTAAATGGGTGATGAAATCATCATTTGTGTGTAAGGTAGACTGACACTTCACGAAATGATATCATTAGTGTTTCCATTAACACATCTCGTGGATGGGAATAACAACCTACATAATGTTTATATGTAATATTTATTATGTTTAAAAAATATTTATATATTTTTATACATTTTATCATATGAACCCTTTTAACATTTCATACCATAGGGTATAAGATAATGTATCTAGGGTTTATGATGGAAAATAGCCTCACAGAGTGATGTGAAGGGTTTTTTTATAAAAAGTTACATGTAATGTAAAAAGGATATCTACAATAAACATAAAATATATTAATGACATATATATGATATTAATGAAATATTTATATTTATATCAATAAAATATATCTTTTTTCTTTTTACTTTTTCAATCACTAGATAAAATGTTTACATTATTCATTGATGTGTGGACCACCACATCCTCGAAGCAATGTGATTCCATTAATTCCACCATAAAAACAAAATAATTATATTTATATAAGTATATATAATTAAATTATATGGTATTATATATAATTATTATTTTTATAAGGTAATATGTTACTTAGATTCTTTTTCATAATGATCATTGAAAAATTGAAATGTTATGCATGACTATGTACACCCTACCCTTTCTATGCTCTTAATATTGGTTCATTTTCGATAAAAATATTCATGAACAATTAAAAACATGTAAAATATTTATAAAAATTATAGTTATTTCATGGATATTATTTGTAATATTTGTAGACAATGAAACCCAAGACCATAATCAACCCACCTAAGTAGTTTTTGACCCAGTAGTTGTATATGGTCAAAATATCCTATATAAATCTATCTGTTGATGTAAATGTATATAAAATGATAATAATCGAATTAAAATTAATAATACACAGTAAAATTTATATAATGAAAATAATTACTATAATTATATTATTTTGGGAAATAAAGTAAAACAATAGGGAATCAAACTCGACGAAAGGGTTTTTTTATCATCTTAATTTTATTTCAATGTGGTACATAGAATATTCACCATTCTTTATTGTTTGGTGTATATAATTCTAATATATTTATTTTATGTTAAATATAAATTAATTTATATTTGTTTAAATAATTATTTGGTGATCTATCATTCAGTGGATTTATGTATGGAATGATTCGAAATCAGAAACAGATTCATGTCTCAATTTTCATTCATTATGACAATTGGTTTGTTGTCAACATATCCTATTTTATGAAACATATATAATTCCCATTTTAAAATTTATTTCATAAATAAAATTATTTTAATGATATTAAAGTTTTAAATTAATTTTATTCATTCATTGGTATTATGATTAATTGATACCAGTGTGGTAAGTGTTTCGTGTTTCAATCTCATAGTTTATCGAGATTGTTTGTGGTTAAGTCTCCAATTATGAATTAATATGATCTTCATCTATAAAATTATTAATATTTTATTTATAATATATATATATATATATTCACAAAAAATACATGTTCTTCCTTCATTTTCATCTCTTTATTTATGCATCTGTTGAAACTATTAATTTTTGGAATATAGTGTTTTCAATCGAAAACTGTTTTTCTTCAAATACAATGTTTCAAAAATTTGTAATAATTTTATTAAAGTGATTTAAACTAAATATAAATATATTAATAAATAAATGTTATAAATAATATTTGAATTCACCCTTTCTAATAATTCAAAGTTATTATGAAAGAAAGTTTTCTCAAGAGGTTTTTTGTTTTAAAAAGTGATCTCAAAATAGAAATTTTATTTTCCTAAAAATGTATATAATTATAATTTAATGATATCTACACTAATCAACAAAAAAAACCTTTATTTCTACATAATCACTATTTGGTATAATTTTTAATGATTCCAACATGATTATTTCATCAAATGGGTAGTGATTGATTCAAAGAGACTGGTATGGATCCCATTTACATTCCACAGGTTAACCATGTATCAAAGTCATTTTCAGGGATCGAGTTAATTTTTGTGAATTATTGATTATTCAAATATATTTTTATAGAATCCATTTATTTTAAATTTGTTAATCATGTCTCAAATTTGTTGTCATGGTACCCATTTATTTTCAACAAGTTAATGATGTTTCAAATTGAATATAAGGGAACCCATCTCATTTCTTAAATTTAATCATGTCTCAAAGAGATATTTATGGAACCCATTTATTTTCCATGTGATTATTATGTTTCAAATATGTATTTGTGAAACCCATTTTTTTTGAAATGTTTAATGATATTTTAAAGTGATTTACAAGATACCCATTTTATTTCAATTGGTTTATCATATTATAAATGAATACTTATTATTTTTTGGAGTAATGTGATGAAAGATATATGAAAATTATTCATGTTGTGGTTTTTGAAAATTACATCATAATCATGGGGTGTCGCAGATAGAATTGGGTAATCCCATTAAATCATTACATGGGGTTGTCCATATAGATCTAGATATTCTTGTTATATAAGAAACATGGGGTGTATTAGATAGTACTAGGTAAGACTATTATATTTCAACATAGGGTATCCCAGATAGCATCAGGTTAGCTCATAATAGTTTAATTTATAGTCATTCCTAGATAGTATTTCAATTCATTGGGTAATTATTTTGATCAAATGAACTATTTTGGAAGTCATTCACATGGTTATTCAAAATTTTAATGTTTCTATAAGGGTTATATGAGATGATATTAAAAGATACCACAAGGTGTTATCTATGATTTCTATGGGTTTATAACACTTTGTATTAGCTGGATTGATGTCACATGGCTCATGATTATTGATTCTCATGACTCTTGCTTTTCAATTGTTTCCATATTTTATGATCTAGGTTTTTATATGCACGAGATATATTTTTATTAACTCTTGCATGATGATTTTTCCATCATACACTTATGCATTCTTATGATCATTTAAGATATTTAATTATTAAATCTTATGGGTTCACATAATAATAATTTGATCTCATCCTTATTATATTTTATTTACCCTACATTATAATGAATGTGGATGATCAATTTTTGATTATAATAGATTTCAAAAAGATGATGTTGATTGCCTAATATGAAATGAGAAATGTTAGTATAATGATAGATGGCGTTCAATATTATGAACCAGTTGTTTACATGTCCAGATTGAAATGACATGGTATTACTATTCTAAAACTATAAACATTAAAGGTATTTGAAGTTATCAGTGATAAATTTTTTTCTTTTTATATTGTATGGTTTAGTAGAAAAAAATATATTTACAATTATCAACTTCAATCCAAAAATTTAAAGTATATGATATCTGCACTAAATACCGGAATGTTTATTCTAGGTTGTTACAATTGGTATTAAATTAATGGTTTAGATATATTTTTTAGGATAGAATATTATTATGTGAAGTTATCATAACTATTATAATAGTTCTATAAAATTATGGTTAATCATAAGTTCAAACCCTTATATATCCATTTGGGGGTTTTTGTGATGAAATCATAAATTAGTCAATGACATTTTAAGAGTATTTTTAATTGATTGAATTATTTTTAAATCTATGGTGTAACATGATGTATAGATTTAAATTATGTTGAAATTATATTAAAGTTGTTTCTAAACTATTTGTTTTATATTTTCTATGATATTGAGTGAACATGTTTTATCATATATATGACCATTTGAATGAAACATTATTTGGTGACTTAGTGAATAATGTTACTTCAATGTTCACTATATTTTTGTATGGAAATCTAAAAGGTATAAGATAAACTTTTATCATAATACACACATTAATTGTGATGGTATAGATGAAATCTATGAAATAAAGTTATTTGATGATTTGGTTTTGTCTTATTGGATTAATTTTTATTTTTTATTAATAATTTACCATAGGAAGATTTATGCATGTTTTGAATTATCATACCTTGTCCTGTCCATTTTGGTTTTGGATAATTTCTAATAATGGCTGGAAAAGATTGAATATCTATTTTATTTTATTTTTGTAGTTAAAAGTATATTTTTCAACAGCATGAATTAAAATTTATCTAGAATACTCAACATTAGGGGAAAACGATGATATTGTCGTGGAATCTAAATGAAGGATGAAATTATACTAATTAAGTAGTTATATATCCATATTTAATTATTCTATATATTTAGAGAATTCCATAACTCTATTAAAATTATAATGAAACAACATTACTATCTATGTTTCTTCAATTTTGATGAACTGAAATCCTTTTTAATAATAACATATTTTTTGTTATTAGGCATTTAACCATCTATAGATCATTTTTTTATCGATGAACTCAATCACTCTATATTTTATTTACACTTTTCCTTCATTCCCACCTATGGTGTGTTTTTTTAAAATGTTATGTTATATTATATATGACCATCATATATAATTTTGTATCATATTAATAGCATGTTTTATTAACCTATATTATGATATGGGTTTATAATAAAAGTATTTTTTATGTCCAACCTTTATTTATTGAGATAATGTTAAAATTTTATGGCTGAAAATTCCAAAAGGATGGGAGGATATAACACCACAATAATTTTAATAGAAAAAAATATATATTTTATATCATAAAGGGTATGAAACACTAATTTGATCTTATAAAACACCCAACCTTGACTTTCATCAATATCATGTGTTACACACTAGACTATGTTTTACTCAAAAATAATATACTATTAACACCATTATTTAATAGGATAGTTATCACCTATCGATTGGAATAGTGGGTTTGGCAAGGATTAACTGAATTATGATAATAATTTTGACACATGAATATATATAATAATATTATTTTGTGACCAGTCAATTATAAATGAAAATAAGATAAATTTGAAAATTAAAAGAAAATTCATATATAAAAAATTATTTTCATACACCCAAATGTGTTTTATTATAATAAATTAAATCAATTGATGTTATTTATTGTTATTAATTAAATTTATATATTAAATAAGATGTTTTTAAATTCATCCAGTATATTCTATATGCATAATATAAGGACAAAGGCAATTTTATGTATAATTAATGATTTTATCTAAAAGTTGTTTTCATCCTTTTAATGGGACATTTTTTAATACTAAAATTTTAAAATATTATAAATTTTATTCGAAAATAATATTATATTGTAAACTCAAAATTATATTTGCGTGTGTTTTCTATTTTTTTGGAGAAGTTTCACTTTTTTATTAATGGTTAAAAATAATGAATTTTAATTCCAAACTACATTTAAGTTTTAATTTTTTATAAAATTAAATTATATTTAAAATTGGTTTTAAATTATAATTTCATCATATATAAATCCATTAATAAAATTATGGTCATTTTAATCAATTTAATAGTGAAATTATATAAAAAATACTAATCTTTTGATCATTTTTAATTTAAATACCCAATTATCAACTCATCACTAGAATTCATATTAAATTAATTTTTTCCAATATTTTGGATTGAATTTTGAAAAAATAATTTCATATATGGAATTATAATAATAAATTATTTATAATAATGAAAACATAGTTTTTGACAATTGTGATTCTTAAAATTAATTGAAATTAATCACATAGGTTAAGGTAAAAATGGGACTACCAAGTGACTAAGCCTAAATGTTAAGGGACTAAATGAAATTTACAATATTCAGAAACACATTTGAAAGAATTATTTCTACCATATTGCATATAATATCATACTTCTAAAATTAATTGATACTTTTGTATGGTGAAAGGTGGTTTTATCTAAATTTTTAAAAATTCAATGTGTATGCTCTCCCCAACTTATAAAAGGTCACCACCTCTTCTCCACTATTTGAACAACTAAATCCCTTATTAAAGGCCCTTAACTACCCTAATAGCATCTAAAATACCATAAAATCCTCACATTTCCTTATTTTATCCACAAATAAAATCTAGTATTGTTTTAACGCAATCGAAAGGATGATACCCCAAAAAGAGGTAATGTTCATCCACATCCATCTTTATTTATCTCCTTCTCCAACTCCTAATATTATTGTTATTAAGATATTATATAATAATATTAGTATCCTCAATATACATATATGTTGTTATGTTATGTGTACAATGATGATACATGCACACATCGATCCAAAGGGTTACAAAATCGGCATTCGTGTGTTTAGTAGACTTCCACCTCGCAAAATAATGTTGTTCTTTTTTCCATTAACACCAATCATAGTAGTTTTTTATTGGTGGACATATTGATTATAAATTATATTTATGATATCTATAATAAAATTATACAAATATATTAACTATATCATATAAAAAAATTCCACATTTCATACCGTAGAGTATTTGATAACGTCACTTTTTCATACGACGAATTACCACATCCCAAAGAGATGCGAAGTGTTTTCCAATAATGTTTTACATGGAAGGTAATGGGGTAACTATAAAGAATACATATGATATAAATGAAAATTTAATTATATTAATGGAATAAATATCATTATTTATATAAATTATTTTTTTTCTTTTTTTCCTCCATACTCACTAAATAAAATGTTAATGTCATTTGTGGACATGTGGACTACCTACTCAAAGTGATGGGATTCTTATTTTCACCATCCACATCACAATAATTATATATATATATATAATAATATATAAATAAATAACATGTTAATAATTATGTTATTGTCATTCTTGTAGGATAAAATATTACTTTCATTCAATCTATAATGGTTATTGAAAAATAGAAATGTTAATCATTCATATGTAAATCCTATAATCATCATGATCATAATGTTGGTTCATTTTTCAATACCATATTTCTTGAATTATTTTTAATATATAATTTATATATAAATATAATTATTATTAAATCATCATTATTCTATATATTTTTATATAATGACATCTTTGACTATAGTCCACCCACATCGGTTGTTTTTGACACACATGCAGAATATGGTCAAAACATCTCACACAAACCAAAATGAATATGTAATTTTATATACCATGATAATAAGTGAAATAAAAGTAATAATAAAATTTTAAAAATTTATAAATTAAAATATTAATAACATTTTATTATTTATAACGATAAATAATAAACATGATGAATCAAACTTAAAGTCAATGTTTTTTCTCATCTCACTTTTATTTTTGTGACTTATATGCCATATTCAACATTAATTTTCATTGTCTAGTTTATATACATAAAATGAATATATTTAATTATTAATATAATTATATTTAAGGCTATTTTAATATCATTTTGATTATCTCTTTTCATGGTTCTTATTCCTTCAATGTTGGCAAAGTGATAATATATTTTTCCCACAATTTTTGTTCTTAGATACATTTGTTATGTTATGAACATATATTATTTAATGGGGTGTATATACTGTATTTTTTACATGTTATATAATTAATCTACATATTTTTTATATATTATAAGTTTAATTTTATTTTATTCAATTATTATTTTTATCTCTCAATGTTACCAATGTAATAAGAGTTTCATGTTACCATCTCATTGTTTATCAGGATTGCTTGTGAATGAATCTCCAATACTGAAATCTTAGGATCTAAATATAAATAATTCTCAAGGATATTATTCTCTAATATATATTTCCTGAGAATACGTGTTTCCTTTCCTTTTTCTCTCTTCATGTACTCAATATTTCAAAATAATTTTTGTAGGGAAAATCTCATTTTCGATTGAAAACACGTTATTATCATAAAAAATTTCCCTATTTTTTATTATAAATATTATTTTAAATAAAAATTTATTTTTCCCTACATAAATGTTTTAAAAGATTTATAAAAGAATAATTTATAATATTTCATGGTTATTTTCAAATAAATATAATTTCAAAATTTTTTATGTATTAAAAAGTAATTTTAAAAATGAAAAGTATATTTACTACAAATTCCATTAAGTCTATTTTAATGAGAATTACACACAAAAAATCAAAACAACTTAATTTTTCTTATAATCCAATGTGAGAATTTTTCAATGATTTATTCCTAATTATTTATTTGGATGGGGTAATATTGATTCCAAAATATTTTTCTAGAACCAATTTATTATCTATAGGTTAACAATGTTTTGAATATATTTTCATGGAACGCATTGCACTTCAATAGGTTTATTGTGTTTCAAATATATTTATATGGAAATCATATATTTTCCATGGGATAATCATGTCTCAATGATATTTATATGCTACCTATTTTTTTCCATGGGATAATATTGTTTCAAAGGTATTTTTATGTAACACGGTTATTTTCCATTGGTTAATCAGATCTCAATGATTTTTTCATGAAACCCAATTATTTTCCACGGGATAAACTTGTTTCATAGAAATTTTTATAGAAGTAATTTATTTTACATAGTTCATTCATGTTTTGATGATATTGATCAGAAACCAATTTCCAGTACATGTGTTAATCTCATTATAATAGAATAATTATTGTTTATATGATTTTTATGATGAAATATCTCTGTAATAAATTATTATTGTGGTTATTGGATATTATAAAATAAACATGGGGTGATCCAGATAGCACTAAGTAATCCCATTACAGCTTAACATGGGGTTTCCTAGATAGTTCCATGTAAGACAATTATAGCTAAATAATTGGTGGTCCATAATTTTCTGGGTAAAACCATTACTTCTTAATATAGGGTGTCTGAGATTTAATCGGATAAGCCCGTAATAGCTTTAAAATGGGTTCACCCAGATAGTGATCCAATACTGTAATTAATTATTATTTTTTCAAATCAAAATTAAGGATATCAATATCCTTTTTGTTATAATTTTTTATGGTTTATTATGTGTTCTACAATGGTTCTATACGATTATTTCCCAAGGTTCTAATTTCTTCTATCAATGACAGTTATGGTTTTATAATGTTTCTTATGATCATGTTTGTTATCACATGGATAACAATTAGTGATTTTGATAAATATTACAATATCCATTTTTTCATATTTGATTATCAATGAATTTTTGTGTATGATTTTTTTTATGAATCACTCATGTACACTGATTATGTTTTTTTCCTTATAGACTATTACACTCATTAATTACATTAAATTGTAAATGATTATTTTTCCCTTATTTAATATTTGATCTCACCCTTTTTATGCTTTAATTTCCCCAATGTTTAATTAATGTGGTTGATTGGTTTATGTCATAAAAAATTTCACAAGTATGATGTTCATGACCTAATGTGAAATATGAAAATTTGGGTATAATGGCAGATGAAATTTATCTTAATCAAACAGTTTTTTGTGAGTAAAATTTGATATTAATTGGTTTGGATTTGCTAAAAAAATTAACATAAATACAACTCAAGTTAGTAAGTGAAAATATTATTACATTTTTTTTAGTTATATGGTTAGATGAAAAATAATTGGGTCCAAATTATCGACATCACACAAGAGATTTAGTGTTTATGATTGCAGTAACAAATTATGGTGTTCGAGTTTTAATATATTTTACCTAACTACAAACTCAGATTTTGATATTATACTTTTAACTATAACTTATATAAAACATATCTAATATTATCCATTTTTTTAAACAATTACATAATTGACTCATCCTTCTCAACAAGATCATTGATGAAGTTATATTATATATTAATTTTATCATATCTTTAATGAAATATTGGATTCTTTGAAAGATTAATATAATTTTTTTATCATATCCTAATAGTAGTGGGAAATTCACTTTAACAATTATTCTTATAATAGATTTTTTATCCAAATGAGTTGGGTTGATGCAGGACTAGAAGGCGCAAACATAGGTTTTGAAGATCTCATATTTAATAAAATGTACTTCCATAAATTCCAACTAACACCTTGATATCCCAGATATAATGATGTACTTGATTTATATTTCAAATTATCAACACCTACATCCCGGTCGAAATCAAAATATGTAAATAGATCAAGCTTCCCTTAATTTTAAAATTTAAATCCATAGTTAAATGTTTCTTTGATTTATTTATGTACAATTTTTATGAGATGGAAATAATAATCTTTTGGGTTACTTTGATTATATAAATAAAGTGTAACAGTTACCTAATATTAATTTCTGAAGTTATGATATATATTAGAATACAAATTATCTTCAATAATTTATTAGAATTAACAAATTTACCTTGTTCATGTCTGGAAAATTTTATTCATACTAAGACTGGTGTAAAAACAAACTTCTAATTCTCCTTACCAAAATTCACCAACATGTCAATTTTATATATATCATGTTATAGAAAAATATAATATTTTCCATGAGATATTTTTAAACCACCAACGTATATCATATTACCAAGAATAAATATTTTGAATATTATCTGAATTTAATTAGATATATCGTTATGAAATCTACCCTTATTTCCAAAAAAAACTAATATCTTCTACATAAATAATAGTAATTATAAATACCTCATTAATAACATTAATGTTGAAATTTTAGTCAAATATTACATTCCTTCATTTAAATTTCTTCATGTAGGTTTCAATATTGGAAGGAAAATATATTGGGGCTTGATTTATCTCATATAAATTTTTATTTAACATACTACTATAATTATTATCTTTAACAAATCAAGTGACAAAATGGATTATTAGTATAAAATTACTCTTTAAATTCAATATTAAGGAATGTTGGGATTAAATCCATTTGAATGATCTCCAATTTCCAATCTGAAACAATGGTACAAAAAATAATGTCTTCTTGTATATCAACCCACACAAATGTATCATCATTGTAAACACATTCAACCCACTAATAGACTTTACTGGCCATTATTTATTTATTTATAAACTATTTAAATTTTCTATTCCTCGTTTTTAAGAATACAAACATTTCCAAATATTATTGTTATATTTGGGACTAGGTACCAAATCAAACATCTCATTATTTTCTATTTGATTGATCAAATCATCTATCAAATCATTCCACTAATGATGTTTTATTTATTCTTAAGCATCACGTCAATCAACTTGAGATATCATGGAGATATGAGGGGATTTCTGAAAAAACTTCTTAGTTAGAATCTCGTATCAATGAATTACAATGATATTTTGAATATAATATTACCTTTTATGCCTTGGACGATGTCATAATTAATTTTTATAAGAATTTGAATTATCTATATCATCATATTAAACATGAAATTATGAAAAAATAACCCTTTCATAAAACATCACATTTTTATTTAATAAAAATAGATTAATCATCTGGATTTATGGAATATAATTCAACCAGAGAGTTCACATTATTTTAGACATCCATAAATTATAAAATAAAATTAAAAGAATTCATTCATTTTTCTTCTTTGTAATATTGGTATCCTATTCTATTTAGAGTATATTCAAATAAGATACCCTCAAAACAATTATTTCATATTTTCCCCATATTTTCACCTATAACATTGATAATGAAATGAATTCCCAAAAATAAAATATAATTCAAACATGGATATTTTATATAACACATATCATGTGATAAAAATTGGAATTTTTCCTATAAAAACAATTATTTTGGACGTGGACTACTACCCCAATGGATTGTCTCCATAGATAATGGGATGTCACAAGCTCTAAAAATATTGGTTGATTCATTTAAATAGGAAATATATTATATTTTCAGAAAATTGATGTGTGTATAATGCACTGTGTTCCTGAAGCATACCATGTTTTTCAAAATATGCTTAAAAATTCCTCTAGTATAAACATGTCCATTATATATTCAAATTTTTTTCAAAGAGTATACATTATCTTTCGCTTCAATTCTCTTGAATTTTTTTGACTATTTCTGATCCTCCGATTGATACTTCCTAATCAAAATATTCATAATGTGATAAATGTCCTCAAAAAGGAAAATTAAATATATTTATCTATATTTTTGTTACTTCTTCATGGGCCTCAAAAGTTTAGACATATTTGACTCCCAAGGAAGAGGTTTTTCAATCATTTGGTGTAATTTATTCAAAATAATTTTATTTTATCCAGTAAAACACATCAAATCTATTTCTATTTCCCACTAAAAACATCCCAATTATTTTGTCCATCAATATTATTATATATATTCATTTAGATAGGCTGAATAAGTCTTTGATACCATTAGATATTTTAATCATTCATACTAAAATAAGAGGAATTCATATCAACATAAATTTGAAAAAAAATCCATTTATTCAATGTCATCTTATTAAGATATATCCAAAATTAAATATCATCATAGAAAAACCACCTTTCAAAAAATTTATTATTTTTCTATCACATAATAAAAAAACACTAGGAAGACTGTATTTAAATCTATAAACTTGATCTTAATCATAAAATTATCATCTAATACATTTGATTTTGAGTGAATCATAATTTATAATGTTCATATAACCATTTTTTTCATAATACTTAAGGATATTAAAATTACATATAGTTATTGAGAAACATCCATTTTCCAAAATGCATGGACATTCCCCTTTGGATTATTTATATGAAACCTCACATGCTAGATATTTTTATTTTCTTGTCTTCTTGTTATTATAATAATTATAACCACTATCACTTGAGCATATTGGTGATAGTGAAATAAAAATACCCCATTTACGAGATGAATTGGTTTCTCACAACATTCACAATCATCTTCCAGTGGTTAATATCCATTTCAAAATTTCAATCCATGTTTTTGATGTTGTGTATAAATTATTCATCATCGATTGACATCCCTCCCCCCTCCAAAATTTATATCATCTGAACCACGTAAACTCATTATTGTATTAGTAATTAAACCAAAATATCATGTACATGTTCATGGAACCTAAATAGTTCCAACAATAACCATAGAAGTCATATTTTCCTTTAAAACAATCATGTTATCTAGAACTATGACCCATTCAGTCAACCTTCCTCCCACAATTACTCCTTTTGATTTTTGAAAACCAGATTTTCAGTGAACTCATAACTCGTTAGTCTATAAATCTAACTTATATTGTTATTTTCTCCTTCATTATTTATAACAATTTTTTCATTAATTTTAATGTACTAAAAATTAAATGAATCTAGAAAATCACATGACTTTTATATAAACTATGTCTTCTTGATTTGATTATACTTATTACACCCAAAACAAGTTCTTTTTCTATTTTTCTATTCATATGAAAATGATATTTTTTGTTTTATATGAGCCTCATAATTACATGATCTTTCTCTAACTTCATAAAATGTATTCTAGAAATTAAGTATAAAAAATTGATGTTCTTTTTCAAACATTATGATTTGTATTGTTAAATTTTGATGTCATTCCCATTATAATTCACTCTTTTTTTTATTATGACACATGTGCTATTCTATTAAATATCTAGCATATTTTATTCATCAACATCTTTTTAAAATATAAATTTTTATTCAATAAGGACAGATTCATGATTTAAAGAAGATTTTATTTATTTATTAATATTTTTTACCTCATTTTCCAACATATAGATATTTTAGATAGACACCTTTAATTTTCTATTTTGTAAAAATTCCATCGAAAATAAGTTATTTTTATTAATTACACCATAACTTGTACTACTTAATTCTCCATAATTAAAAATAAAAATTTGAGTCTTTTATCATAATTAGATGAATTATTCACTTCCTATACTCTATAAATAATTCCCCTGCATCCATGATTAGATAAAAGATTATCCTACAAAAAGTTTGGGAAATTCTTTCTCTTACTTTTATAATAAGCCCCATGTTATTCAAAATATTATGATATTTTTTATATACTTTCATTTATAACACTTAATCATCATAATTGATTCCATATTAATTTTAAATGGGACAATTTTCATCAATATTTCCAAATATTCCACACCGAATTAATTTTAGGGGATGGTTACAGTTAAACATTCCCTTTCCTATTTTTAAATTTTTATATATTAGAGACATAATCGTATCAAAATTCTAAAGCATATAAAAATCAAAATGAAAATAATAAATATATATTTCATCCACCACATTTTTTTGTTTCTCACTCTTTGATGCCTTAAAAATGAATTATTTGTTAGCATTACACTTCTTAAGAAGGCATTCTATCATAATCTAATAAGAAATTGGAATAATATACAAAACATTTAAAAGAAGTATATCTAGATCCATATGTTAAATAGAAGATAATTTATCATCAAATATGTTGATAATATGTTATTTCCTTCTGCAACCATTATAGTATCAACCAATTTATCTCTATAACTTTAGATTTTACTCAAAATATAATTAACTCTTAAAAATAATTCATTTTTATTATCTTATATTAATGTTTACATAAATTATTATTTTAATCTCAAAATATATTTTATATCATTCATTAAATTTTTATTTCCATCATAGATATTTCCATGTTTATCCCAACATCCATTGGCTCTCTTGATACCTGTCACATTGAAAAATACCATTTCATATGATGAAAATAGTAAATAATTTCTACATAACCATAATTCTCAATATTCATTATATCCTTTCATAAAATTTTTCATTATCATCACATGGTGGAAACATATTATTTGTATACCCGAGAACTTCCAAACATACAGATAAATAATATTTCAACATCATATCATTATAAAATAATATATTTTTCTATAACATGTAGGAATAAATTTTTTTTTTCAATGATTTATCATTATCCATGACATAGAACATATATGCAGTGATAACCACTACAAATAATGTCAAACAAATTCTCAAGCTTCTTATAGTGAATCACCATTGGGGAAACCTCCCTTTGATAAAACTTTAAAACATGCCTCCTAGATTAGTAAACAACCACTGAGTGTTGGTGTATTAATGATCAAATTAGTTTTATCTTTCCCCTATTTAACCATTCCTATCACTAGTAAGACTATATTGTAATAACTATTCAACACAAAAAATAGAAAAATAATATTTACAAGGTACACCTCTCAAATTGGGATGGCCTGTCCATATCAAGATCCATATTTCACAGGGAACATGCATCCCACTAACATTAAATTATTGGTTCAATGAGAAGGGTTTATCTGTGTAATAATGTTTCAATAAATCTTCTAATTGTGAAACTACTTTTAGAAATATTATAATGATAAATAACATTATATTTATAAGAATGGATTCTAAGAAACTTATCCTTAATTTGATGATGTATTATTTCTGCTCCTCTAATTCGTAAACCTATTGAAAATAATGTATGATCCATTCAATCGTTTCCAATTTTCACAACATTTAATTATATAAATTATATTACTTATTTTTCAATCTACTCAGTTCTTTTCTAATTATTATTCACACTCAAATTTGAATAGTAGTTCTTTCTTCAAAAAACATGATATTTGATTTTGAATTTAAAAATAAAATCCCATTCTTGAATCATATCTCTTATATCATCTCCCGTTTTAATCATAATCATTATATTCCAATTTATAGGTAAATAATTTTCATTACCACCCGATTTTAAAGATGAATCCATGTTATAATTCTTACTCAACCTACCCAAATTATCCCTATAAATTATATTATATGTTTTGGTCAAGTAAATTATATTGTAGCCTATTGATTTTATGTGTTTTCCACACAAATGAAACCTAATAATATAATGAAGAAAGGGTATTAAATTTATATGGTTAAAAAATATAGATACCAGAAAACCCATTTAAATAAACTATATGTTGTGGTGCATCCTCTCTGACATAGTCCTGCATATATATTCTTGTAACAATGTGGTGGAAACATTCTTATAATGTGGAAGCCCAAAATACTCTAGAACCACTGGAATTTGACCCCAAATTTATGGAATGGTAATTCACAAAAGATTAAGATTATATAGACTATTTTCCATCTTACATTTAATTATAGAATCTTCACAACATTGGAACCTCTTATATGTTGTAACATGACCCAATACAAATAGGATACAACATGGAAACTATTTATGACATAGACATCATTTTTTACTATACTTCTATGATTGAATACCCTAATATAAGACATGTAACCCCATCTTATAATCTTATAATAAATTTTGAACCATAAACTCTATTCATTATTTATAATCACTATGAACTATCTTTTGGAGCATCTGAACATAATGAAATATTATTTTTCTATTCACACAAAAAAATTATGATGAACAATCACATCTGCAATAGAAATAATTTAAAATTATGTAGTATAAACCATATTAGAAACCTCTCTGGATTATCAAAAGAAACTTTGAAATATTCAAAAGTTATATTAGGATTATACAAACAGAAATCTAAATCTCGTGAGTGTTTCATTTAACATTATATTGACCCTTAAATGTCTGTAACTCAGCCACTTATAATAAATATAATGAATTATTAAAGTAACACCAATAAAAAATTATTTTAATAGATTGTATTTAACATTTTTACATTCCCATGATCTTTTTGGATTTGTGTTTTTGAGAGTTATTATAAAATTACATTACAATGCTAAAAATTCAGCATTGTCTTAATTATTCCACAACATGGGGTGATAATTTAACATGCACGTTTCTTTTAAGACATTTTTTATTCTTTCAATATGTGACCAAGGATGAATTTTAGACCTAGTTATAATACATATTAATCCATAAATACCATGAAAAACATTTTATAACATGGTATGAGAAGAAAATAGTAATAGTAGTAAAATAAATGGAATCATGCCAGTCTAGTGAAAATACGAAAACACATGAAAATGATTACCATTTCCAAAAAATAATACGAGAATATAAAAAATGTATTTCCACATTTGATAATCAAACATCTTCAATTAAATCATTTGAGATCCCATTATTAGGAAGATTAAAACCACAATAAAATCATGATCAATGTGGGAACTCATGAAAACATTTCTTTTAACAACAAACTATTCACATTTAAAAGTTAATAATCTTTCGTTACCTCATAAAATCAAATTATTTCCATAGAAAAAAATTTTTAAGAAGAATTTATATATCATAGAAGATCACATTAATAACATATGTTCAATAATTTTTAACTCATTTAAAAAATATGTGTAGCCTCATTAATTTTATCTAAGTATCCTACATGGTTATTTCCCTAATTTCCACCTTAAAATAGTAATCATTACCCAACGCATTGGAGTAATATATTTGGATAACCCATCATCATGAAATATATTAGGATCATCTATCATCATTTTTAATCATCATGTACTATATCATAAAAAATTCTATATTTCACTATTTTATCATAAAACCCTTAAGAAAAATTATTTTCACCCACAAAAACATATTGTATTTTCACATAACCATATATGTAAATTCCTCGACTGTAGGAGCCAAAAGTCATTAGATTATTTTTTCCATTGGAACAAGATACATGAAATCAGTCCCAAAGGACTGAATAGATTAATAGTATTTATAAGACACATATACACAAGAAATTCCCATTTTATTCAAAAAATTTAAATACATATAAAATCGTTACACATCATTATTCCCCTTGTCAAATATCAGAATATCAATCAAAAAAACTTCATGGAATCCTATGGAAAATGAAACATAATAATGGGGTGAAATGTATACTTTTTAATGGTAAGTATACAGAAGAATCTATTAGGAATAAATAATCATTACAAATATAGTAAGTAAAATGCCTAAAAAATATTCAATTTTAATAATAACATGATCATAATATGGAATAATAAAGGATGCTCAATTAATCCATATAAAAATTCCCATTATATTGAATATTATATGTGGATATTGTAAATAATTAAATAATGAAATGGATAACTAATTCCATAATGATGTAATATATAATTTCAATCATCTGAATAATACTGTCAAGGCCTCATATAAGACAACTAAGGACACTCTAATTTTTTTCCCATGAAATCTATACAAATGGTTAAACGATTTGGAAAAAAATGATATTTTACCTCAGGAGACCTACTGATGAATTGAGGGGATATAGTGCTTCAGACATTTAAAATATTTTGTTTATTTTTTTCCTCATATGGATAAATAAAAAACTAAATCAATATTACTTAACAATACATTACTAACCATATTAGAAGAATGATAACCCAAAATTTCCATAATTACCCTAGGTCAAATAATTCCTAAACCATATAATGAAATATTTTTTATGGTATAATGTGATTATATAATCTATCTAATACTATAAAGTTATATTCAATTATTACAATTATTTAAAAATATGACATTAAAATATATTGACCAAATACCCTTTATACATTGAAAATCACTTTTAAAATCATTAAACAACACACATATTAATTAAATCATGTTAACCGAAAAAAATATAAAAATTAAAAAATTATGCATCAATGAATTGTGGTATCATAGTTGTTGTAAATTAGGTTAATGCTATATAGGATAAATAACATTCCTTCAACACTTTTTTAATAAATATAAAGAAGAAACTCTTTTGGAAAACTACTAGAATACTCCATGTAAAAAAATATTAATAAATTAAAAATTGGATTAAAATGTTATTGAGATTTTATTTTACAATAGTAAATAAAAATCATGATTTTTTTTAGAAAATAGGGACAAGTAATAGAAATGTTACATAACTAAGTGACAAAATTTAAAAATCCTCAATAATGATGAGATTTTGAAAAAAAATCCTTACCACATGGGTTCCTTTTGAATAGTAATCCCCATGAAAGAAATAAAATAATGTAAAGTATAAATAAAATGAATAAACTGTTATTTGTGACATAATATAAAAAATATTTCTTATATAAACAAAAAAAATTATATTTTATATGAATATGAAATATATCTCATAGAAGTAAAAGTGAGACGAGAGATTGTTACCTCGGTCCCAGCATCCATCATATGGGGTCAAAACTCCTATGTAATAAATATATATTTAATATAAATACATTCCAGAACCAAATTAAAATATATTATCCAATAAATTATATTATTTTATCCATTTATCACCAATTTACTAATAATTCCATATTAAAATCACTATTTTGGGTGAAACTGGTTCTTTTTTCATGTATTTTATGATTTTCTAGATTTGGTCCAAGTATATTGTTCATGGTTACACAACATATAGAATTTTCATCAAGATATAAATATAATATATATTATTTATATTCATTTTGATTGTTATCTAAAAAATTATATAATGAATAATGGTTTTCAAATTTGATGGGTATAATATGTCGTATGTATGCATGAACTTTTTTTTCACATTTCTATGGACAGAAAAAAATAAAATTTTTAACGACCTTGGTATTTATAGAAATATAAATTTTCCAATTAATTAATATTTTCAAATTTAATATTTGGTTTAGCTTGAAAGAGGCACTATGTATGATAGCGTACCCGACACGCAACAATGGGTTTCTCTAAAATCTTACATTGCACACAATATTGAGTAATACTAAAAAATAAAATAATATTATATTTATAATATTAAATGTTAGATAAAATATACCGATTTTATCTCGAAAAATGAATAGAACTAACAAAAATATTATTTCACAGATTTATAAATTTATTTTTTCATTTATACAATGAATTATAGTGACTTAAAATTATAATTAATTAAATTTTAAGCATAACAAATTATCTAATACTTTTAAAATTTTGTTTTACCACCTTTTTATGAAAAAGCATTTTTAAATTTAGTTTTTTTCACATTTATATGTTTTATTTGACAAAATAAACATCTTATATAGAATTTGGAAATCCATATTAACTTTGGATAATTTTTTGGTAATTGTCCAATAAAGTTCATTTTTAATGAATACTGATAAATACATCATTTTAAGTCAAAACTACCTTTTCATCAAATTTATTTATATATTTAGATTATTTTTTATTTTTTTCACGTGTAATTGTATTATGTTTTTTTAATCCAATAATGGTAATTGTACATAATTTCAAATTTTATATTGGACACAAACACATGTCAATCTTTTAATAGTTTTTACTTTTTAAAAACCTCCTTTCTCATTTTGACAACAAAAATTATTTTTAAAATAATTTCTTAAAATTCTGTAATTCAAAATTGGAATAATGGATTCAATATTTATAATAATATGGTATAAATTTTGTAAATACATACCTTTTATTTTTTGACATTATGAATAGCAACTATAGTAATTATATTTATTTACTATTGTTAAAGGTTAAATCAGGTAAATAAGAGTATGAAATAATATTATATTAATATAAAAATTCCATAACATGCCTTCTAATCAAATTTAATTTGTTATGTATTACCATGATCATACTTGGGACTATTTTAGGACCCCATAGAGAAACATGGGCGTCAAAATGACATTTTATATTATTTAATTTAATGCTTATTAAAATATAACATAAACATGTATCTTCTTATTAAATCAATTTTTATATTGGGATAAATAAGTGATATATTTTAATATAAATAGTAATTATATTGGTAATAATATTTCTGACATCATTATATTTAATTTATAATTTCTAGAGATTAAATAAATAAATTTAATTATGACACAATGTTGATGTAGTGATTGCTTCATTAACAAAGGCTTCAAATAAATAATATTATATATATTAAAGTAAATATTATTCAATATAATTTAAGTCATAAAAGAATTTTATATGGGAATTTGATATCTTAGGTATGATTTAATACTTTTTTGAAGTAATAAATTTGTTATGACATTTTGAAAAAGTCTACAATGAATAGTTTCAAAATTGACATCATTCATAACATAAAATATAAAGTAGTCTATCAAATGTTTTAAAATTAAAAAAATATTATATTTAAAAAAATGGTTATGATAAGACCAAATATTTCAAATGGTGTTCCATTTTACATGTAATGGTAATTAAATTCACACACAATGTGTAAATATTTAAATATCTTGGTAAGATTAAAATGGGTAAAATAAGGGTTAAACTAAAAAGATAAGTATAAAATAAATTCAAAACATGTATAAAAATTATAGGACGATGGTTATTAGAACCAAAATATTAATATCTTATAATTAAATTAGTTTGGGATCATTTTTAATTGAAATTCAATTTATAATGTATTAATATTTCAAGACTTTCTTATTGTGCCTCTCCAACATCTTATAAAAAGCCACCACCTATACCCACTTACTCACATATCTCAATCCCATTATATCATCTAAATTATGATAAAAAAATCTCCCAAAACCCCTCCCTTTGAAATAGAGGCCTTACCTTGGGCATAAGACAATTTAAGAATGCATGCTGCCTCAAATCAATATAATTTACATGATTTATAGGTAATGTCTTCTCTCATGTTCCATTCCTTTATTTTTATTATTCACACCTATGATATTATAATTAATTAATAACATAAAATAACCCATATAATCAAAATAATTGGATATTTATATGAGAATTATTCAAACTAAAAATTCACGCACCTCTATCTAATGGATACGAACATACTATTTCTGTGTACGAAGAACTAATGGTCCATGAAACGGGGATTGTTCAATTTTCTCCTACCATTACAAATGGTGGCTATTATGATGGAACTAAAATTATATATGATATATATTATATTCATATTTCCGATATTCTTCAATAAATTTTATTCACAATATATTATTGTGATTTCCATAATTTGTAAATACGATAATTTTATTAGAGGAAAAGAAGACTACTGCCACCTCAATGTGATATGACTCATTCATGCCATACATGGAATATATGAAGGATATAGATAATAAAATTTTTAAACCTATATAACATATATATAATAATTTAATTATAATATTCCTATTTATTATTTAGTTTTCATTCTTTTAATATGACAACGAGATGAAAGTAGTGTTCATGCGTACGTAAGGCCTATCGTCTACATGAACGATGCATTTCATTTCTTATCTCCAAATGTTATGGGATATTATAAATACATATATATTGGATATATATGTTATTTAAATCATTAATATAATTATAGAGATGATTTAATTTTTACTACAAGGACAATTTACATCAAAACAAGTTCATTTTCAACTCATGTACTGAATGTCAACAAAACGTCTGATATGAACTCAAATAATTAACTTATAGTTGTAACATAAAAATAAATGATATAATAATAATAACAGACATTAAAATGGTTCTAAATAATGTATTAATTATCCTAATATTATTATTCAGAAAATTAAATAATGAACAGGACAAGTTAGATTCAATGTACAGAAATTTCAAAACTCAATTGCATCTCATTGTTTTTTACACAATGTTTGTTGATTTTATTATGTCGTGATTATGTGTAGAATCACTGTTTATTTTTTAATGTTTTGATTTCCACTTACCTTTATGTGGATAATCTATTTCTAAACATAGTTACCCCATTGATAAAATATTATTTCATTTATCTGAACATTATAAGGGAACTTCTTAACCTAATTTCCATACTATTGGTTAATCTTCCACTTCATGATAATGTCATGCTATGATTATTTTAGAAATAACTTTTTTATATCCCATATTTATTTTATACATTATTTATGTGTATTTGTTTTTAATACATATTATCAATTTATTTTATTAAAAAAATGATCTTTGTAAGGGATATCTTATCTCAAACTTCATTCATTGAGTTGAATATCTACATCACTGGTTTTGTTTTCCCATTAATATATGTGAATGACCTATGATTTTATTACAATTAATATAAAAATATATTGGTTGTATTTATATTTTCACATTTAATAATTTCATTTATTTATCCATAATCTAATGATACTATCATTGTAAGGGACTACTTCTCACTCTCCATTCATTGAGGCATATATCGATATTGTGAACCTTTAATATCCTACAAGGTGTATACACAAACCTTTAGACATTTCATAATAGGAATTTATATACTCTCATGATATTAAATGTTTTGGTTTATATTATTCATTAATTATTATTATTCATGTGTTTCTCAAGAGTTACTAAACTCTTTAACTAAAATATAGTTTTAAATGTTTTAATGATTTATTATTCTTAATAATTCCCCTAAATGTACATGTTTCCAAAATGGTTTTTGGGATTTATTTATATGGAAATGTGTATTTTATTGTGTAAATTCCTTTGGAAATTTTCAATTTTGTATGGGAAACATTGATTCAAAACTCTTTTTTTAATGTTTTAAATGAAATAATTATATCAATATCTTGAAATGACACCGTGTGACTAAAAAGTGGGAATGTAATTTTTCCATTATTGATCATTTATATATTACAATCATGTTATAGTTCTTTTCCATTTCATAAGTCTATGGGTGGTTTCGTGATAAACCAATGGTAGGTGAGCCCGTATTTGATCTCTAATTTATTCGGTAACATGACCGAGATAAACAATAATGTTTCTCCTAAGAGATTTAGGGAATTTATTGTGATGGGTATTCCGAACGTACCTATGAATGTTACTCCATATTTAATTGTTAAAGCTAAAATTCAAATATGATATGGATTCAACATGTTACAAATATATTTTATGCTTTATCTGATGGTTTGTAGAAATTATATGATTAAATGATGCAAGATAAGTAGTTTATGTTCTATGGGTGAAAAGTATGATTTTTGGAATATATTCTCATCATATTTAAATATTCATGTAACAATATATTTATTCTATATTTTATATTCCATAGTATGCATTTTATACTCATATCATGTTCTAAATTTTTTTTCACAGGGTATTAGGAGGGGTAAGAGAAAAGATGAAATCAAGAATATTTTGATCAAGAAATGAATTATTTTTTTAATTATGGAGTTTAATTATTGTGAAAAAATATAGTGAATAGAAGTGTCCAATTGTAATATTTATGTAGTTATGTATGAGTTATAACCTAATTCTACAAACCACTAAACTTATAATGATAGTCAATGTAAATTATTGATTTATCACAAGATTATGTAACTTTTAAGGTTCGTGCCTTATAGTTGGTATCAGATGAAAGGTTTAAATATCATTGGAGATTGGGAATTTTTCTCAAGGGTTAGGGATATGATCATTTGTTTATACTTTTAAGGTATATTAAAAGTTCCATGAATTTTAAACCCCTTTTCAGGCTTATGTTATTTCATGGCGATTAAAAGTATTTTTTGATACATTCACTTTTTATTATATTATGGGAAATAAGTTTTTGGGATGAAAAATGAGTGGTGTGAAATAGCCTTTTAAGATAAATATTATTATTGTTATTTTTGAGGATTTTGTATCATTTTTTAGGGTTTGTAAAATTACACAGTTTTTGAAAAAGGGAAACAAACAGACCGTGAGACAACCCATCACCTCAGACAATGCTTTCGGAATCAAAACCATAACCAAAGTGTGATTGGGATTTATCACCTACAACTGGACTACATGAACTCCCTGGTTGTATGACATATTCATTGATGTTAAATGTGTTTTTTAAGAATAACTTGATTTTGGAACATATGTTTTATCAAATGGATATCCTTAGTATTGGAAATTATTTGTTGATTAATTGATAAATGTTATTCTGGAATATGTTCTCTCTTTTTGGAACTCTATATTATTATGTTAAGTAGAATAATATGGGATTTAAAAAAATAGTTATGGTTGAATTATATTTTGGAAAAAATATATGATTTTAAATATGGAATTATTACAGTAACTAATGAGATTATTAACCTATCATTAAGAAAATGTGATTAGGTTAATTAATTTTTGTATGAGACATTAATAGGGGTTGATGTTATTTAGAGATAAATATTAAGATTAATATTGGAAAACTATGTGATCAAATTATTCTATTTGTTGTGCTTCAATATTAGTTTCATTATTTTGAGTAATTTTGAGTACATTTGTTTGTTGAACGGTCTATGTTGAACATGGGTATTGCTGTAGAATTTTTGAGATTAATTGTAGTCATTCACCTTATAAAGAATTATTGTTTTTGGTGGATTATATGATCTTGTACTAAACATTTTGTTTTTGGTTTATGTCTAAAGATGGGTATAATATATAGTTTATCATTTGAGGTTTATTTTATTCTATATATGTTGATTCTAGTGATTCAATTACAACAAAGTCATCTTAAAGACACATTGTTCGGAGAAAGTGTGTTTTTGTAGTAGAAATTTATTTAAGAAAAGCTACATTACAAGTTTGTATGTTTCCTTATTTTCTTAGTCAAGCTCATAAATAAATTCCTCAACATTTTTAAATGTATCTAAAAACTAAAATGTATTCTTTTTACTTTTACAACTGTGAAATCAATGACTATTTAACCCGACACAAGTTTATGGTTTTCTAGTTGTTAACATTCTCTGAATGACATTTTATGTCACTCTCCACCCTAATAAAATGGTTAGTTTCTATTCAATAAACATGTTTTCCAAAATGGAATCCTAGTATGTTTCATCTCAGGTGACCATACTTCACTTTCATTCATTTCAACTGATTCTTTTGTGGAATCCTTTTCTGATCTGGGATTTTCAAAAATGTTTATGAAAACAATTTTAAAATTGAAAGAGACAATTTCCAAAAGGTGGGAATGATGTAATGACCGATGTATTTAGAAAATAAAATATTTTCATATCTATTAAATAATTGAATTTAATATCATGTTTAGTTTAAATGGGACACTATGTTTGATAGCTTACCTGAAACACAACAACGATTTTCTCTGAAATCATACATGGCACATAACATTGAGTTATACCGACCAAAAATATAATACTATTATTATTATTTTTAATATTAGTTAACACCAAGCCATTGAATTGGCAGGAATAAACAGAACTAATAAAAATACAATTACACATGTTTATTAAATGTTTTTACATATATCCAATGAATTTTAGATGCTTATAATTAGAATGAATCCGATTTTAAGCAAAAAATATTTCAGTATGTTTAAAAAGTTATTTTACTACATTTTGATTGAGATCCATTTTTAAATATATTTTTTTCCACATTTATATGTTGTATTGGAAAAAATAAACTTCTTATATATACGAATTAAATCATAAATTACAATGTATAAATTTATTGTAATTTTCAGATAAAGGACACTTTTATGTATATTAAAAAATACAGGTTTTTAATTCAAAAATCCCTTATCATCTAATTTATTTATATAGTTACATTGTATATTTTAATGGTTTAAAAGTGTAATTGTATTATATTTTTTATCATTTAATCCAATAATGGCCATTGTATGTAATTTCTAATTTAAGTTGGTCATAAACACATGTTAATATTTCGATTGTTTTTACTTCATCAAAACCTGCTTTCTGGTTTTGTCTACTGAAATTAATTTTAAAATAATTTCTAAAAATTATTTGTATTGAATTTTGACAAATAGATTCCATATTTATAATAATAATGTCTAAATTTTGTAAATAGGTACCTTTTAATTTTTTACAATATGAATAATAACATCAATAATTATTTTTATTCCTGATGGTTAAAGGGTAAATCTGCTTAATAGGGCACATAATAATATTATAATAATTTAAAACTACCATAACATGTATTTTAGTCCAATTAAATTTGTTATTTCTGACCAGGAACATTTTGGGGTCTATTATAGGACCCCTTGGAGCCACATGGGTGAGGGAATGACATTTTTTAATATTTAATTTAAAGTAAAGAGGAATATAACATAAACAAGTATGTTTTTAATAAATCAGTTATTATATTGGATTATAAATGTTTTATATTAGACTATAAATTTTATTTATAAAGATAAAATGATTTCCTACATCATTATATTTTATTTATAATTTTTATAAATTTAATAAATCAATTTAATTATGACACAATGATGATGAAATTATTACTTCATAAATAATGGATTCAAATTATTGATATTATAAATAATAAAATAAATTATATTTGATATAATTTGTGTCATACATGAATTTTATATGTGAATATGACATTTTCGGGATGAGTTAATTATTTACTCTCCAACAGCCCGATGGTCTATATATTATTTTTTTCAACAGGAACATAAACCCCCTTTTAAGGGAAGACGGGGGGAACCGAAGACATCATCGACTTAAAACATTCATGACCCGAAGGTCTAGCGAGACAAACCAAACTAACACATGAAGCTACCCCTCGCCAGCATATGAACATGGAAAAGGACTTCACCGTTGCAAGGCTTGACATTAAGAAAGTGTCTTGTGTCAAAGCACAGGCCCGATCCAATGACTTTCGTCATACCCTCTCAACAACAAAATCCGAAAAACCCCACAACGATGATGAACCGCTCTAGAAAACCTCATCTAGGGCCTGATCCATCTGTCAAGTCTAGGTTCATCACCATACCAATAGACCTTGCAATAAAAACCATCCGCCCTTCCGAAAATACCATTTCAAGAGACACCATCCAGGGTCATCCTGGACCAACACTGCTTCCCTCCTCTACTACCCCAGCCACCATAGTCACATAAGCCCGGAAGTCAACCCAAGTAGAACGAGATTAGACCATCGTCACCTAGGACTGGGTGGCCCAACCCCGCTCCAAGGGGGCGCCACAAATTCATAACTCAACTTATAAGACAGTTTATTAAATGTTTTAAAATTACTAAAAATATAATATTCATCTGCATGTTTATTAAAATTTGAAATATTACATTAATGTAACACTTTGGGTCATTTGACATGTTATAGTAATTAAATTAACCCACACAGGATAAATAATATTATATCATAGTAATATTAAAATGGGTAAAGTAATTGTTAAACAAAAAATATAACAAAAAATATTAAAAACTTTTAATAAAATAATTTTATAATGGGTACTAGAACTCAAAGAATATTATCATCGAATTAAATGATTTTTGGACCATTTTTATTTTATATTTAATTTATAATAATTTAATATTTTATGACTTTCTTAATGTTCTCCACCTCCCCCTTATAAAAGGAAATGATATATACCAACTTAATCACTCATCTCGAGCCACTTGTCTCATCCATATTATACTCAAATAATCTCCAAACATCTCTCCATTATTCATATAATCATTACATTTGGTATAAATCAATTCATAAAATCTTTTTGGCTTAAATAAAATGAAGTTACCCAATTTAGAGGTAACTTATTGTCTCAAGTTCCTTCCCATTATCTTTTTTCTTCACTACATGTGATCTTATTACTCATTGATTACTAAAAAACACCAGTATCATCAATAATCTAGGTTGTTTTTATTACAGGGATTTGAACTACACTTATACAGACATCAATCTAATGGATACGAAGATACTGTTTCTCTGTACATCGAACTACTGCCTCACAAAACGATGATTGTTCAATTATATCCTACCACCTATCTTATAAGAAATTATGATAGAAATATAATTATATATGACATATATTACATTTATATTGTCCCTATTAATCTGTATTATTTATTTATAACATATTTTTATGATTTCGATAATTTTTAAACACGATAATTTCATTTGACGAAGAGAGGACTACCACCTCTCCAATGTGATATGAATCATTCATTACATACCTAAAACATATAAAGGATTGAATTATTGAACTTATATAACACATATGACATATATATTATATATTTATTATAACATAACTATGTATCATTTATTTTTCATTCATTTAACATGATAAAGAAAGAATGTAGTGTTCAAGCATACATGCGGCCTACCATCTCCATGAACAAGGGGTTTTCATTTCATATCTATAAATGATATGGACCTTTATAAATACATATATACTGGATATTTATTATATTTAAATCATGAATATCATTGTGGAAATGATGTAATTTTTACTACATGGACAATTTATATCAAAATAATTTCATTTTCGACTAAAATACCAAATATCGACAATACGTCAGGTATGAACATAAATAATTTACAAATTAATATAATATAGATATAAGTGATAGAAAATGAATAATAAACAATAAATTTTTTCTAGATAAGGTATAAATTAACCTAATATTTTTATTCATGAAATTAAAGAATGAACAGGACAAGTCGGATTCAAGGTAAGGGAATTTATAAACTCAATTTCCTCCCATTAGGTTTTACAGATACTTTTTTGTCTTTATTATACCCGGATTATGTGTGCATTAATTGTTTATTTTTTAATTTTTTAATTTACACTTCCCTTTTTGAGTATATACTATTTATACACATAATCACCCCATTGATAAATTCTTACGTCATTTATATGAACATTATAAGGGAACTTCTTAACCCAATTTCCATTCTTCAGGTTAATCTTTCACTTCATGATTATGTGGTGCAATGATTATGTGAGAAATAACTTTTGATATCACATCATGTTTTTATACATTGTTTATGTGTATTTATTGTTAATACATATAATCGATCTATTTTATTAACAAAATGATATTCATAAGGAAAATATTATCTCAATCTCCATTCATTGAGTCAAATATCTATGTCATTAGTTTGATTATATCAAGAATATGGGTGAATGACCTATGCTTTTTACACTTAATATCCCCTTATATTAGGTTTAATTATATTTTTCTCTCATAATTATTAAATTTATTTTTCCTTAATCTAATGATTTGATCTTTCTAAGGGAATACATCTCAATCTCCTTTTATTGAGGCATAAGTCGATATTGTGCACCTTTAATATCTTATATGGTGTATATACAACCCATTGGACATTATATATCATTAATTTCTATATTACCATGATATTTAATGTATTTTTGATTTTATTCTTCAATTATATTTGTTATTGTTCTTCTCTAGTGTTATGAGACTCTTTAACTAAAATATTGTTTTAAATGTTTTAACAATTTTTTATTCTAAATATTTATCATTGATTTCCATGTTTTCAAAATTATTTTATGGATTTATTTATATGTACATGAGTGTGAAAAGTGTAAATTCCTTTCAGAACTATCAATGTTTTATTGTACACTTTGATTCAAAAAATTTCTTTTTGATTTTTTAAAATGAATTGATTATATCAATATCTTTGAATGAAACCTTGCGATTGCAATATGGAAATGTTATTTTTACTTTATGATTGGTTTATGTGTTATGATTATTTTATAGTTCTTGGGAATTTATTATGTATATCTATGGTTCCGTTATAAAACAAAGGTGGGTGAGCCCGTGATTGCTCTCCAAAGCTTTGGGTCACGTAACGGAGGTAAACGATAATTTTTCTCTTAAGATATTTTAGGAATATATTGTGATTGGTATTACCAATGTAACCATGAAGTTTACTCCATATCTAGCTATTATAGATACAATTTAAGTATGATATAGATTCCATAAGTTACCTTTATGTTTTATTATTTATATAACGTATTGTAATAATCTTATGATTACATAATGCAAGAAAAGTAGTTTATGTTTTATGGGTGAAAAGTACGATTCTATGAAACATTTTTCATGGGTCTAAAATAATCATAAAATAATTGTTTTATTCGTTAAATTAGATTTTTATTCTCATCCCATGTTTTGAAATATTTATTCACCGGGTATAAGGAAGGGTATGATAAAGAAATAATTCAAGGGGATATTTCTCAAGAAAAGAATTCTTGTTTTTTTAAAACATTTTATTGTACAAAAATTAGATAATAACAAGAAGTGTCTACTTGTAATAATTAAGTTGTTATGTATGTGTTATGACCTAATACTCTATAGCTTTAAACTAGAAAAGTACTTCAATTTATATTTTGTCTTATATCAAAATTATGCAACGTCTAAGGCAAGGGCCTTATAAAAATAAATAATAATTCAACATTAAATAAACAATATCAATTAATAAAAAAAATACATTTTCATAAATTCAATCCTTTTTACAATCTATTTAACATATAAATAAAAATATAATCACATCAATTCATAGAGGTGGTGATCCACACATACACATAAACAACATTATTGTTTCCCAAATGATTTGGAGGTAATTTAGATTAATACGATATTATAAATACATAAAAATAATTAGTTTTTAAATATCGTATAAAAAAATTAACCATATTTTAATTCACATCCATAAAATATGGGGATGAAAAATGTATTACATCACAATTTGGAGTTAGTAAGCTCTATATACGCAAGGGGGAAACATTCACTTACTATATGGTGGGAATGATGGTGGGTAATGGTTATTATATAATCATAATAACATTTAATAATAAGAATGATAAATATTGTTTTTTTAATTTATGATAAATATAATATATTTAAATGAGGTAAAATAAGGTGTCAAAATAATTATCAGTTTTGTTGATTTCCTCTTCTTCACAAGATCTACATTTGATCACCTCTTGTGGATCCAAGGGTCTGTATTTTTCGGAGAAAACAATATTGATTTTTATTAGGGTTATTTGAATGATAAGTGGGTTGTGTATGGATTAGAAATATGTTCCAAAGTGGTTTAAATAATTGATGGAGGAGGTGCCCTTATATAATTGTTGTGAGGGGTACTTTTGAAATTATTGAGAAAATTAAATTATTATAAGAATATTCTAGAACCAAATAATTCCATATGGTCCGGAATTAGAACCTTGGATAGAATATTTTTGTAATATAATAAAATATTAAAAAATTGACATGCCTAAGTAATATATTAAACCATAACATGAGGGTAAATTCCTCAACGAACCAATTTTAGCTTTAATCACGGCTATATCGTTTTTCACCGTAAATGGTTTACAATTTCACATATAAGGTAAATAAGAATAGATAAATGGTAAGGGGATTAAATTTAATACCATATATTTTTTAAATTTTACACTTTAAAAACTATTATATTTTTTTTTAATTTAATGAAATATTATTTTGATAAAATATCATTATTGTCAATTTTGACACTCTTCATTTAATTTGACTTAAAATACATCATATATAAGAAATATTTTGAATATTATTAACTTATAAATATATAATATATCTCATATAAATAGATAATTTATGGGAAACATTATCTCAATCCAATAATAAGTTTTAGTTTTTTTAAAATCATTAATTTTTCTTCTTTTTTTAATTTAATAATATATTACTATTTCACAAGAATTTAAGGTAGTTATATAGTCCATAAAAATTATAAATAAAATTATATAATAAAAAATATTCATTAATCCCAAAATAGACATTTATATTAATTCAATTCATGATTTATTCTCTATGTCGACAATCAAGATATATTTCAATCCAAGAGTGTGACACTTTTACCTTTCATTGATTTAAATAAAATATAAGACTTTTCCCTAGAAAAGTGACCATTAAACAAATTATTTTAGATAATAAGGTGATTTTTTTAAAACATAACTTCATTATGTAATAATTAGGATGTAGAATTATGTCTTTGGAACTTTGTTTTGACATTGATCAACCAGATTTATCCTTTCTAAAGGTAAAAAGTTAATCATCGTTTCTAGTCAAAATGCCTAAAAAAGAAAGGGACCTATTAACTGAATATAATACTACTATTTATAAATATTAAATCCATTTTATCAAAGTAAATCTATTCAAATAAGTAAATATAATTTTATAATAAGTTCCCAGATTTGATGAATATTACATTTTAGAAATATATATTTTTCTTAAAAATGATTTTTTTATATAAAATATTTTTTTATACAAATTTTTTTTTCTCTAATTGATCTAGATGAACAAAATTTTATTATTTGTAATAATCTAGAAAAAAATTTAATTTTAAATCAATTTAAAATAAAATGGAACATTCTTAATAGTTGAAATAGAAATACAATTTCTTATAAAAAATAGTATTTATTACTATTCATTAGAAAATAAATCTTCTTAGAATAATATTAATAATTTATCCTAAGATAATTCTGATATACTATTTTTAAAATTGATATTATTTTTATTAAATATAATTTATATATATTCCAGAAATTAGTTATAATATTTGTTAAAAAATTCATCAAAAAATGTTTTAAAAAAATATTATGAATCATAAAATCAACATTATTGAAAATTGTGTACTTACGAGATAATAGTTAACCATTTAATTTTTAAATATTTTGTCACTTAGATATACATATAAATATATATATCATAATTTGGTTAATACTATTCATACACAACAATTTCATGGCTAGGTTATAATGGTCATATTTAAATAACAATATTGTGGGGTTGGTTTAAGTAAAGTGTTTTTTGTAGTATACACTATTGAAAATTATGTTATCTTAAAATATGGCGGTGTAAAATTCACCCATCCATAAAAAATATCATCATCATAATTTGATCTTGTGATTGGTAATCATGGGTTTTACATTAAATTTTTTTTTTGGAAAACTCACATTGTAAAAACTATTAATATTACATCTTCTTAAATAGTGGGAATGGGAACAAAAAAGGTCAGCATTAAAATATGCTTCTAAATATGAATAAATTATTGAGAAGTGATAATATAGTCATATAAGAGAAAATTGTCACCCAGAAATTTATATACAGTGATAGATAATATGCATATAGAATGATAACCATTATAAAACATTAAATAGTTGATTAGTCAAAAGACCATTAATTTCATAATATGAAAATTAAATATACAACATTTTTATTTCAGGGTCCTTTTCCTATAGTCAATGTATTTTTTGACTATCCATATAAATTACTCTTGAAACAATTATTTCATTAAATTACATAAAAACTGGCATAATTTGGTTGTGCTTTTATCTCCTTTCACTTTAACTCTTACAATTAGTAATAGACATTCATGATGCTTTTTTTTACCTAAACCACTTTTTAATGAAACATATGATCCATAATTCAATCCTTCATCCTGTAAATATTATAAAAAAATAATCAATACTGGATATCTAATATATTATGTAATACATAATTCTCAAGAAATAATATTTAATGATCAAATTAATCCATTATATATGTAGTTAACAATGATACTCCTATAAAACATTACTAACCATCTTGAAAACCCCAAAATTTCATTAATAATTTTTACCTATCAGTTCATAATGTTGCATTCCAAACATTTTGTTACCTTGATCAATTATACTAATAACCAAAGTAACCATTAACATTATCTTTATTTCATATATCCCTTACAACACCAATAACATTATCATTAATGATTTTTTTATACCTCAATGGTTTTCCATACCCTTTATCATTCACATAAAAAAAGCATAATATCATTCTTTCTAAATAATATTATATGGTAAACCTAATGTTTATATATAATTCAACCAAACTAAGTGTCTCCTAGAATGTAATTAATCACTTAAAAATAAAAAATATAAAAAATATGATATGCTATACTCTACTTCCAAAAATATACTTATTATATAAATTTAAAATCATTTATGTATGAAATTGTTTAAACTGATCTTTTCATCACATAGGATAGTGGATGGTGTCATACCCTTTTCTCCATTTGGCTATGGGTTCTAGCAACGTGGCCTTATCAAATTTGTTTAGTTTTCACCTTTCATTCATGTCTTATTTTTTCTAAAACTACAACAATACTAAAAATATATATCAAACATCCTCTAAAAATAACTTTATCTATCAAGTAAAAAAATCACCACTACAGTTTTCTATATGATATATTTTCAAAATATTCTAAATATTTTTTTTAAAAAATCCATAAATATATCATCCCCAATATTGAATTAACCATGATAGATATTAATAAATTAATACTTATATCCACAAAATATATAATTAATATTCCTCAAATAACATTTTTAGAAAAAATATACTAAACAAAATGATTTAATTTCTATAAATCTATTACAAAATATCATGTTAAACTATCATCAAATAAAACATAAAAAGGTGTATAAATTATTTTAAAATTATGATCATCCAAATACTTATCTTCCCAAAACAAATTATGATAATCGAAATATAAAACACATATTGAGAGTAACAATTCCCTCAATTATTTTTTCCCACACAATATTAACTAATCAAAGAATTACTTTTCTTGGTTATCAGAACCATTAAATATAAAAGTCAAAATCCAAATAATAAAAACTAATATAGAGACATCAATTTGATTTTTCATGATTCCATTAACCAGAATAACATCGATAAAAATACTTCTACAACATAAATACTTCAATACATTCACATAAATAGTTTATAGTGAATATGTACTTCATTTCTCTAGGGACTAACCATTATTTAAAGTCAGTTACTAGGATAATTGGCATGTTACTCACCAATAATACATTGATTTACTTCTAAATTTCTTACCTATACTTTTAATTTACACAAAGAAAAAAATGTCTGAACTATTTGATATATATTTTCCTTGCTTTTATTCCAACATTTTTTATAAAAACGTAAATGAAAACTTATACTTACATGTTCATTTCCACTTGAGAATCCTTAAAATTAAATTTCATTCTTCATGGATGACATTGGAATCTCACAAAGATTTAAATTTTTAATCATATATCATGATATTTAATAAGTAATGATCAAAACATATTTCTTATCATCTCATTTGTTTTCTCTTAATCAATGCATTATATATCACATTCAGCATCTGAAACATTCCTCCTTGTTTTGATCATAGACTAATACCAAAATACATAAAACGAGTTACAATATTTATAGTGGGAAACCACATAATATCTACCCTAATAACATTTTGGATGTTATTGTATATGTGAACTTAAAATAAATGTCATTCATAGTATTATTTTAACTAATAGATGTTTTCTAAAATCTGGATCACATGGTCTCTACTAAACTACCTCTAATAAAAACTATGAAGACACCAACCCTAGTAACCCATTGCTGGTAATTATATTTTTACATTAGCACTAGATACATGAAATAGTGTCTTAATGGAATAATTAGTTTAATATCTTTGGTAAAATAGATAACTATATTAAATTCACATTACATTTTTAAAACATGAAATAAACAATATTTACTTTGAGAATTTCATTATTATCCTTAGAATATTCTTTTATATCAATCACATAACACTACTTAGAATGATGGGGAAAATAATAAATAAGAAAATGGTGACATCAAATGCTCTGTAATGTTATTCTTGAAGTGGATGATATCATAAATAAATAAATATATACAATATATAAATGAAACCAATTGAAACACCTTCCATTTAAATAATTACTTGAACATAATTGAAATGAATAATGGATGATCAAATAATCTATATAAACAATAATGTGAACTCAATATTATCCATGGTTATTATTGATAATAAATTAATCCCAAGGAAATCAATAACAGATTTTTTAATGATAAAATTCATAATGTTGAACATCTAAATCATAACATCGAGGCCTCATCCAAAACATATGAAAATACCATCACTATTTTTCCAAATATATTTAAAAATATGGGTACGGCCTCAACCAAATCCAAATATAGTTTTTCTCATAAGATATACTAATGCATATAGGGGAAATAACATACCCAAACCATCACTTATTTTTTCCAATGAATTCCTCATATGAATAAATATTGCATTTTAATAAATATTTCCTAACATGTAAAGACCCATAAATTTCATGGAATTTTTTTTTCATAAAATATTTGGAATTTTACGAGTCCACAGTTACTGAAGACACCTGATTCTGAGGCTCGGTGTCCCGGATTCAATTTCTGATGTTTTTTTCGGGTTATTTCAGTAAACGTACATGCATGATTTTCTATCTTTTAAACAAGTGCTCGAAAATGAAATATGAGGGCATCGATGAACTTGAAGCACCGATATTCACATAAGGGGACCTTTTCTGCAATTGCGTTTGCTCAAGAGAAGAAGTGAATTTTTGGAGATTCTTAAAAAAAATTATGTGGACATAATTTTTTTTGATGGTGTTTAATTCTTCCAAAGAGGACTTGTAGGTGGGGCCCACACCCCACATAACATCCCATGAGAGGATAATGGTCATGGGTCCCACATGAGCCCCTAACCCTTCAAATCCCATCTTTAACTCCCTTTACCCCCTCTCTTAACTCTCCACCTCCCTCCATTAAGTGTTCCAACATTGTCGTTTTAATTAATTGAGCATCCTTAATTAATTGGTTAATTTCTAATTAATTTGAAGTGCTTTGAATTATTATGTTGGGTGTATTTTATTATATTTTCGTTGGATAATAGTTGAGGGAGGAGGTTATGGAGAATTAGAAGAAAGGTGTTCCTCTCCAACGAAGAACATCATTCTTCAAGGAAGAACAACTTCGACAAAGAACGTGAAAGACTTCTCCAACGATGCTTCCCTTCAGATGCACCCTGACATCAAGGAATCTATGTCGTCTTCGGATTCACTCTCCACAACACGACAATGAATCTTCGTCTAATGTTGACGGGATGACACATGTCTTCCACAACGCCCGACTACCGCGACCCTCGTCTTCCGCGGCTCATCAACGTGCGACGTCAATTAACAGGTTGGGAGTTTTTGTATAATTTTAGATATGTGTATTTTACCTTCATACATGGGAATTTTAATGATAAATTATGGTTTGATCCTCTAACGCACTGGGCACGGGCTAACGAACATGTTCGGACCCTCCGCCTTATACTTCTTGATGCGCGGTTAGTTGGGTAACAGATGAACAAAAGGGAAACATTTATTTTAGGTCGTCGCAGTGAAGAGCGGGATCCAAGGAGGTCGTAGGCATAGAAAAGTGATAAAACAGACCACCATAATGACTCTGGTGGGCCACAGATGATCGTGGTGGCCCGGGTCGCCGGTGACCGTAGGTGGCGGCCGACACCATCCGGCTGCCTGGGGGCAGCAACGACCTGGCGCACCGCCGGCGGAAGACTGCCACGACACCGGCCATGGTGGTGGTAGAGCAGAACCCACACAACGTGGGTTACCAGAAGGATGGGTGGTGCAAGCCTAGCGCCGCCGTTATGAAGAACCGAGGGAGCACCCCCCCCCCCCCCCCCCCCCCCGCCCCCCCTCGCTCGACCAGCCTGGCAGAGCCGCTGCCGTCTACTGGGCCAGACCGACTTTGCGTGGGCCAGGCCTCCTGCTGCGCCGGCCATGCCGTAACCACTAGGCCGGACCTAGACCTGGGTCGGGTCGACTGGGATCGGGCCGACCCATGGGGGTTGGTCCGGGTCGGACCGGGTGCAAACCCCCCTCTTCGTACCGTTTTTGGTTAATCACTCGTATCTTGAGCTACAGACCTTCGATCGATGCACCGTCAATTGTATAGGATTCCACATATCGAGACGGTCTTTTCAGTATATTACAATCAAGGTTTTGGTAAAGTTTGTGTATGGCTGGGTTGGTTCAAACCCATAACCAACCTAGCCCTCAGAGCGGAAACACTTATAACATAAGGACATGATGTCTGATTGACGTGACATCAACATCATTGGTTTAATTTTGATGATATGTTTCTTTTGGAATAATCCACATGGGGTTTGGATGCATTTTGAGTATGGTCGTCTTGGTTTTAGCTTAAAATCTAACCAAACCCCAAGAACGGAAAAGCCAGTAACACTCTGACTGAAAGTCCGTTTGATGAACCGTCAGTGGTGTTGGTGCTTTCATTGACAAACAGTGCCTTTGAGTACACCCCATGGGGGATCAGGGTACAATTGAGATATGATCGGGTTGGTTCATACACGAAACCAACCGGGCCCCCAGGACCAAAGGGCTAATAACTAACAGACCGGGTGTCCGATTGACGCACCGTATGTTGCCTTGAGACCCCTATGACGTGGAAAACCATTGAGATACTTCTTTGTGGGACTTCGTGACACTTGTAGTATCAACCAGTAGCTCATGGAGTGGATTCTCCCAGAGACGGGCATACTGAGTTCAGAGACCTAGTAGCTGGCTGAGACCTGATGACTCCTTGTCTGATTTGTTTCGGAGTGACACAAATAGACCAGTGAGGAGAGCTACTGTATGAGGTGGAAGACACATGGCAGAGGAGCACTACTATGTGAGGCGGTAGACCCGTGTTACTCGACTGGAGGACTACCTCTGTATGCTATCAGGGGGATCGCTACTGTGTGAGGTGGCAGACCCATGGCGGGGAGTGCTACTGTGTGAGGCGGAAAACCCGCGGTACTCAATAGGAGGAGTACCTCAGCAGTCTAAGGTTAGTGAGTAGCACCTCAGAGTCACGATAGGAATAATGTATTTGATAGAGGAGGAGTTCTCTAGCAGCCGTGGTTTCGACATCATGAATAAAATCCTGGTTTGAGCTGAGTCAATTACCATTTTGATTTCCTCATGATTGAGATGGGTTACTTGATAAGTTAGGTATATGTATGGGCATATACCTAAGTAATGGTTATCCATTGAAATAATAAATTTTTGTTATCCTAGTTTGTTTTTGTGAGACCTATAGGGTCTCGGGGTCCTTACTGATTATCGACATACTCACCCTTGCACGGGCTATGCTTGCACCTCGTTTTGTTGGATACAGACGACAGACATCACTGATGGAGGCCGAGAGCGCCAGGACTGGACGGTACCTGGAGGAGGACCTTACGATGTGTCGGTACACGGTGGAGTTTGATAGACATGCAGTGCTGAGGAGGCCATATGTACTTACCCTTCAGGTAGGAACCCTGAAGGATGATCCATGAGTAGCTTCAACCTTTCGGTTTTTGTCCCTTTTAGTTGTATTTGTACTTTACAGTTGGGCTTGTATTCTGGCCCCTTTTCATTCAGTACACTTGTTATACAACTTTTACTTAAAGTTTTCTTCCGCTTGTACTCTGGTTGTGTGGTTTACGTTTTATAAAGTCAATTCCTTCTATGTTTTTAGGAAATTAAACTTTTGGTTCTAGTCACCAGACCTTGGCCTATGGAAGGAGGTCTTGGGGTAGTCACGATGTAGGCCCTAGGGGGGCGGGTCGTGAAAAATTGGTATTAGAGGATGTCAGTTCTACCAACGAATTGAGACTCTGATATTTACTTTCTATAATGCAACATTGTTATGGGTACTAAGAGTGGTTTTCAGTTCGAAGAGTCCAGTGTTGGTGCGGGTGGCCGACGTATCCATACACAAGACTGTGAGTTCTGATTTCCGACTCAGTGCATGAAAACACTGATTGAGTATCTGTTTTAAAATGATTTCTTTAAGTCAGCTCAAACCAGGTCAGCTCACTAGGTATAATCATTAACCATGTCACATATGTTTCTTCTAGGATGCCTCCCCGCGAACGACTAGCTAGGGCCCCTAGAGTTGTACATACTAACAGCCTGCTGAGCGATTAGTCCTTGGTACAGGGCCCTCTTCCAGTTGAGGCACCAGCAGAGGCACCAACAGTACTACCACCTATTGGGCCACCAATGCCACCAGCCCGAGCAGCAGGCGATGCAGGCCACTTGAGCGTGCTGCATGAAGTTTCAGCACCATAAGCCACCTTGGTTCCGGGGAGAGATGGACCCACATGATACTGAGGATTGGCTGGAGGTTGTGGTGAGAGTTTTCATGCTAGTAGGGACACCAGCAGACTTCCTGGTGATCCTTGCTGCCAGCCTCCTTCAGGCAGTATCAGGAAGATGGTGGGGCCCGATGCTCCAGATGCATAACGAGGCGACACTTCTATGGGAAGATTTTGAGAGCTTGTTTAGGGTGGAGTTTGTACCAACCACCCTTCGAGAAGTGTGGATACAGGAGCTAATGCATCTACAGAAGGGTAGCAAGACAGTGGTGCAATACTCAATGATGTTCACTGACCTCTCATACTAAACCACTGAAATGGTACGAGACCCATTCTTTAGGGCCCGGACCTTTGAGTAGGGACTCAGGTGAGATATCAAAGAATTAGTTATCTCTCACAACATTCTGACGTAGATAGGGGTGTTGGAGCATGCCCTCCTTGTGGAGAGTTTCCTTGCTGAGTAGTCCCCAACAGCGGGACCCACCACTAGCCGACATGCAGGGGAGTATTCTGCAGCTGGCTGTTGATATATGACACATAGTTCTAAGAGGAAAAGACCTATAGGTGGTCGACCACACAACTCAGGGTCAGTAGTGCGAGGCACCCAGGGTGGAGACAGAGCCAGACCTTCCAGGAAGTGTTACTTAGTCGGCGGACAGGGTCACATGGATCGTGACTGTACGACCCGCTGATCGGACGATCAAAAAATAGATGAACGACCTCATAGGCAGAGGCATTGGATCAATCATTATGAACCTCAAGGATCAGGCGACTGTGGCAGAGGAGTTGGTCATGCAATTGGAGGTGGACGACGCTTCGAGGTGTTTCCACAACCACCACTAGGAGGTCCACCTCGACCGCATGGAATGGGTGGATAGGAGAGAGCACAACTTCAGGCAGCTGAAACATACGACTATGGAGCTCTGGAAGCAGGTGGATAAGAGCGAGAATATTTACAGGCATAGAGTCCTTTGTTCATGATGTTTCTAGATTTGTTAATGTCATTGTTTTTGGTTGCCTTGTGTCTTTGTACCTTGAGCTGTGGTAATAAAAGACACTTTCCCTTGTGACGTTTGATTTCCTTACTTTTGTATGGTTAATACTAAGAGGTTTTGGTTGAACTGTTGACTTGTCCCACAATTTTGAGATTTTTTACTGGAGAGACCCAGTAACCACACAATGATGCTGACAGTGTGACTCAACCCTTGGAGGCGAGAGTTATAGTTGGTTCTCATGGTAGTAGCGTAGAGGCCATACGACATCTTCCATTACATGAATTAGTATCATTCATGTTAGGATTTACTGTATTAGGTAAAGGATGTGGTTCATCTAGGGGAGGAGACCAGATTTCACTTTTAGGCAAAGGAGAAATCTTAACATCTCTTGTAGAACATAGATGAGGAAGGGTGAATTCGAGTTCTTAAAATTGGCCAGTCTCACCCATTGTCCGTTGAGCGAACGGTTTATAGTTCACTCCAATCTCAATAGTCTGAGGTGTGTCTTATTTTAGAAGAATATGAACCTGAGATAGCGAAGATGTCTTGAGTTCCTCTGGGATTATGACTTCGAGATTGTCTATATTCCTGGGAAGGGGAACGTTGTTGTGGATGCGCTCAACAAGAGTACTGGTATTCAGCTGTTAGGAGAGGCGAAAGAGCAGCTTTCTGCCTTATATATATCATTTGTCGATAGAGACGGTTCAGCCTGTCTATAGTCTTTTACAGTCCCTCCTCCACTTCTTTAGCAGATTCGGCGAGGTGTCTTACCGCCTAGCCCTTCACCTCAGTTGCACCAGGTGCATGACGTCTTCCACGTATCTCAGTTGAGGAGATGTGTGCATGATCCGTCCCACAACATGAACCATGGGAAACTGGACATCGATGATGGGGAGACTTGGATGGAGGTTTTAGTGGAGATTGAGCATCAATAGGAGCAGGTCCTACGTGGATGGTCGATTTCTCTGGTGCGCATTCACTGGCAGCATAGAAACAACCAGGAGTGCACATTGGAGAGGGAGGCTCAGATGTGTGCTCAGTAACCTCTTTTGTTTCCTAGTGTTTGTTGTAGCTTTACGGGGATGCAAATCCCTGAGGTGGGGGTAATGTAAAGACCAGAAAATTTCAATGATTTTTTTTTCTTAAATTCATTGGAATTTTAAAAGTCTGCAGTTTCTGATGGTACCTAATTCCGAGGCCCGGTGTGCCCAGATTCAATTTTTGATGTTTTTTTCAGGTACGTTCAGTAAACGCATGTGCAGGATTTTTTTATCATTTAAATCGGTTCTCAAAATTGAAATTTGATGGCACTGATGAACTCATAGTGCCAGTATTCTCTTAAGGGGACCTTTTTTGCAGTTGTGTTTGCTCGAGAGGAGAAGTTAATTTTTGGAGATTCATTAAAAAATAATATAAATTATGTGTATGTAATTTTTTATTTGAAGTTGGTTAATTCCTCCAAAGAGGAGTTGGAGGTGGGGACTACACCCCACATAACCTCCAATGTGAGGATAATGGTGGTGGGGCCCACACGAGCCCCTAACCCATCAACTCCCCTCATTAACTCCCTTTAACCCCCTCTCATAACTCTCCACCTAACTTTATTAAGTATTCAAACATCATCTTTTTAATTAATTGAGCACCCCTAATTAATTGGTTCATTTTGAATTAATTTTAAGTGCTTGGCATTATTAATTATAGTGGATTTTATTATATTTGGGCTAGAAAATATTTGAGGGAGGAGGCTCTGGAGAATTAGAAGAAAGGTGTTCCTCTCCAACAAAGAACATCTTTCTTAAACGATGAACAACTCCGACGTAGAATGCGAAAGAATTCTCCAATGAAGCTTACCTTTGAATTCACCTCGACATAAAGGAATCTACGTCATCTTCATATTCTATTTCCGCGTCAGGACAATGACACTTCCTTCAACGTTGACAGAACGACACCAGTCTTCTACGACACCCAACTACCGCGACGCTCATCGTCTGCGGCTCGTCGACATGCGATGTCAATTACGAGGTAGGGGTTTTTGTATAATTTTATATATGTGTATTTTACCATCGTACTTGTCCGTTTTTATGATGAATTATGGATTGAGCCTCTAACGTAGAGGGCACATGATAACGAACAAGTCCGGACCATCCGCCATATCGTTCTTGATGCGCCATTTGTTGGGTGACGGATTAATGGAAGGGAAATGTTGATTTGAGGTCGTTGTAGTGACGAGAGGGACTTGAGGAGGCCGTAGGCATAGATGGGAGCTAAAACGGACCACCGTAATGACTCAGGTAGCCCATGGAAGAACGTGGAGTCGCGGGTCACCGGTGCGGTGGGGCCGACGACCAGAGGGGGCGGCCAGCACCGGTCGGCCGCCTGGGGCCTGCAGCTCCCTAGCACGCTGCCAGCGGATGATCACCACAACACCGACCACAACGACTGTTGAGTAGAACCTGTGCTGGGTGGGTTTTGGGAATGTAGGGCAGCACCAGCCTGGCGCCGCCATTACGAAGAACTTGGGGAGCCCCCCCTGCTCGGCCAGCCTGGCCGAGCTGCGGCTGGCCACCGTGCCAGACTGCTCGAATGCGGGCCGGGCTGCAAATGTCGGGCCGGACTCAGACTCGGGTCTGGTCACCCCTTTCAGGCCGACCCAGGGTGGGTTAGGCCGGGTCGGATCGGGCCCAGACCCCCCCTCTTTAGACCATTTTCGGTTAATCACCCATAAAATGAGCTGCAAACCTCCGATCGATGCAAAATCAGTTGTGTAGGATTCCTAAGATCAATATGGTTGTTTTGATATATTACATTAATGGTTTTGGAAATGTTTGGGTACAGCTGGGTTGGTTCAAACCCGAAACCAACTGGGCCCTCAGAGCGAAAATGCTTATAACATAAAGACCGGACGTTCAATTGACGTGCCGTCAACTATGTTAGTTTACATTTGATGAGACAATTATTTTTGGCATACTCCACATGAGGGTTGGACGCAGTTGGAGTATTTTCGGTTTGGTATTAGCTTAAAACCAACCAGACCCCTAGAACGGAAAATCCAATAACTCTTAGACCGGACATCCATTTGAGGAACCATCGGTGGAAATGGTAATTTTTTTTGGGAAATGATCCCTTTGAGTATACCCCATGGGAGTTCATGGTACAATTGAAATATGGTCGGGTTATTTCATACATTAAACCAACCGGTCCCCTGGGAAAAAAAGGCTAATAACTCACAGACCGGGCGTCTGATTGAAGGGTCGTCTGTTGCGTTGAGACCCATATGACCTGGCGGACCATTGAGATACTTCTTTATGGGACTTCGTGATACTTGGAGTATCGACTTGTAGCTCGTGGAGCGGATCCTCTCAGAGACGAGCATACAATGTATGGAGACCTTGTAGCTGGCTGAGACCTGATGATTGCTTGTCCGATTCGTTTCAGAGTGACTTGACTAGCCCATGGGGGGGCACTACTATGTGAGGTGGTAGCCCCATGGCGGAGGAGTGCTACTATGTGAGGCGGAAGACCCACGGTACTCGACATGCGGATTACCTATGTAGGCTATCAGAGGGAGCTCTACTGTTGGAGGCAGCAGACCCATAGCGGGGAGCGCTACATTTTTAGGCGGTAGACCCGCAATACTCGACCAGAGGAGTAACTCATTAGTATAAGGTTAGTGAGTAGCACATCGATGTCATGATAGGAATACTGTGCTTGATAGAGGAGGAGTTCTTCAACAACCTTGGTTTTGACATAATGAATAAAATCCAGGTTTGAGCTGAGTCAATGACCTTTGTGTTTTCCTTATGATTGATATTGGTAACTTGACAACATAGGTATATGTATGGGAATATATATATGTAATGGTTAGGCATTGGAATAATACTTTTTGTTTATCGTTGTTGGTTTTTGTGAGACCTAGATCATCTCAGGGTCCTTACTGTATATCGTTATACTCACCCCTGTACGGGATATTCCTGCACCTCATTGTATTTGATTTAGACGAAAAACATCACTGACGGAGGCCGAGAGCGCCAGGACTGGATGGTACTCGGAGGAGGACATTAGGACGTGTAGGTACACGGTGGAGTTTGACAGACGTGGAGTGCTTAAGAGGCCAACTTTACCTACCTTTCTGGTAGGAACCCTATAGGACGATCTAGGATCTGCATCCACCTTTTAGTTTTTTTGTACCTAATAGTTGTATTTGTACATTAAAGTTGGTCTTGTATTCTGGCCCCCTTTACATTCAATACACTTGTTATATAGCTTTTACATAGTATTTTCTTCTGCTTGTAAGCTGGTTGTGTGAGTTACGTTTTATAAAAGTAATGCCTTCCCAGTTTTTAGGGAATTCAGCCTTTGGTGCTAGGTGCCAGCCCCTGGCCTATGGAAGGCGGGCTTGGGGTAGTCATGATGCGGGCCTCGGGGGACGGGTCCTGACATAACTAACAATAACTAACCATATTTGAAGAAGTATGATAAATAATGTCAATACATTCCCAAAGTCAAAATAATAATAAATCATCCAATGTAATATATAGGAAGGTATCATTAGAATATATAACCAATATAATATTATGAAGTGCATTGTGTTGCATTTTTTGTCAATGAGGCATGATGTTGTCAAGGAATGAATGGATGGATGTCAAGGAGTTTCAATATGTGAATGAAAAGGATGTGATGGTGATGGTGATGAATGGAGAATGGCCATGGAACTAAGATGCATGTCACTTAGGAGATTCACTTAGTGACATTGGAGGAAATGGTTGAAACATTCTCATACAGTATCCGACGATTGTAGAACTGATCTTAATGTTTCAATACTTGTATCAAGATGATACTAAGTTACACCACTTGAAGAATTGAGGATGATGGAGCATCATTATATCAGACGATTGATGAGATGATCTTTAAGTTCCAAGAACTTGTATCACCTGGATACAATGTCACCACATTATTAGAAGACCATGCATTATTAAGACAATGCATGAGGAGATGAAGATGATCCATCCACACCTTCTAAGTGGATGATGTGGATTAATGAAGACCATGCACTATCTCTTAGTGCATGATGAATTGAAGATGATCCAACTTGATCTCTGATTGGATCACTAAAGAATGTTGAAGAATTATTTGATTCAGGAGTTTCGGTTGAAGGAAGAACCTTCTACATTTCCCTCCTAAGTGAAGATTATTTGTTGAGAAGGATTGAGGAATTCAAATGAAGAAGAAGATGAGAAGAAATGAAGAGGAAGGATGGCTTAAGTGGAATTTGGCATTTTATATTGGGAGTAATTTGTTTCTTAACAAAGTCTTTATTCATTTCCTTTGCCAAAAAATAGGCCACCAAGGAGGCCAGCCGAGTGTCATCACCCAAGGCTCTTGTGGGACTCAAGGTCACCACGCCCGTGGGGAACCCTCAAGGCCAAGGCAGCAGCCCTGAGGCAGGGGCACACCCGCAGGACGCAGCGTAGGCGCCAGGGGCACGCCCGGAGGAGCGCATGGTGGGCACATAGCGCGCCCGTGTGTGCATAGTGGGCGCCAGTGGCGCGCCCGAGTGGCAAGGGTGGGCACAAGAGCGCACCCGCAGAAGAACTCGGTGCGGGGCGGCACCGAGAGGGGAGGAGATTCAACTGGCCATTCATTGGGAGCGGAACTTTGATAAACCGCATGGAAACCGGCCGCCGATTCGATGTGGGACGCGAGATTTTGCCACGGAGCGGATCCTGGCCGCACGATTGATCGCGCGCTAGATCTCGGCCGCACATTTAATCTTCCGCGGCCCGTTCAGATCCAGACCGTTGAAGATTATTTGATCGCCTGATCCGACGGCTCCCCGTCCGTCTTCAACCTCGAGCTCACCCAAAGGCCACCCGCGACGTCGCCTGAACCAGAGGCCATTCGACCACCTGATTTTGAGTTCCCGGCCACCTCCGATCAAACCGAAGGCTCCATTCGGTTCGTCTGGCCCTACTGAACATATCCATGCATGAAAATGGGCATGCATGCAACGTTTGGAAGATTTCTAAGAATTCCGAGGCAAACGAAGTTTCCGAGGCTTCATGTGTCCGTGTTTTTCATGGTTTGGATTTTAATAAAGCCATGCATGCATTCTAAGTCGCATGCACGTAGAGGAAAAATAAAGGAAGTGAACCCATGGTGAAACAGGAGAGAAAAATCAAGATTTGAAAAATCTTGATGATCCGAAATCTTCGGGAGATCAAAAAATTCTCACGCGGAAGATTTGGCATCCCACTGCCTATATAAAGAGAGGTCGAGCCCTTGAGGAGTCTTGCTGAAAACTTGAAAGAAGTCCCGTGAGAGCACCCTTGTGCCTCGCGAAGAAGAAGCCCCGCACAACCCACTTGTGCGGCTGAAGATCTCGTGGCCACCCGAGGTCCTGAAAGAGTCCCCTGTGCGCTTTACTTGTACATCAGGAAGAGTTCTGTCTGCCCGCATACTTGCGCGACAGGAGTAGCTTGCGCGCTCGAGGTGCTCTTTCACTCTTGAGGCTTGCACGACCCGAGGCCGCATCACTTGCGCACCCCGCGGTTGGTTGAGCCTTGCACGACTACCTTGCACCCGAGGCCTTTCACGGCTCTTGTTCCTTGTGCACCTATGCGATAATGGAGTAGAGGAGAGGCCGCACCAATCACTTGAGCGCCTTCATATTGGCAGTGTGTGTGCAAAGTGAAGGAGGAAGGCCGAGACATTTTTGTGTGTGCATGCTTGAAGAAACAAGTTGGCCCAGGCTTAGTATTTGTGTGTGCAAGAAGAATAAGGCCACAACACACCCCGTGTGTGTGCAAAGTGGGAGAACACCCTACGGGTAGTGGGTGTGAAAAGTGGAGGAAGTCCGGGCCTTAGTGCCTTGTGTGCAAAGTGAAGACCTCACATTGTGTGTGTTTAAGAATTGGAGAAGGCCGTAGCCTTGGGTGTGTGAAAAATGAGGAATCCTTGCACCTTGTGTATGCAATTTGAAGAACACCCTTAAGAAGAGGAGAGAGGCCAAATCAAGTGTGTGCAAAGTGAAGAGGCCGAACCTAGGTGTGTGCAAAGTGTACACATTTAGAAGAAGAAAGAAGTGGACATCCACACTAAAGTATGACACACTTTTAAGTGTGTGAACAAATTGAACAAACTGTGTGAGTGAAGAAGGTGTGTGTGCTTAAGGAGAAATTACACTCTTTGAGTGTTTATCACACCAAGGAAGAGAAGAAGGGGAGTGCATGATTGCATGCATGCACATGCACACGTGAACAAATCCAAACCAGCTTGTGTGCATTTGAGGAGTCCAAGACCAAGAGTTCTTGAAGAGAATTGAGAGGCCATGCAGTCAGTGCATGAGGAAGCAGAGATGCCATGCACTCAGTGCATGAAGTTGTGATGAAGTGAGACTGAAGCCAAGCTGAAGTGAAAGATATTATTTGGCTGAGTTTTCAGTAGTTGAGCAAGACCAACAGACCTTATCAGAGACTGTTGAAGATTCTTGAAGAGAGAAGGCCCCTGTGAGACTGGACCAGACTAAAGTTAAAGATATCAGTTGTCTGAGTATTCAGTAGTTGAAGAGAGAGGTCAGGTCATCCTTAGAAGAAGGTGATAAAGCCCGAGCAAGACGAGAAGACCTGTTCATCACAAGTGAGCAGAGGTAAAGAGCAAGGCAAGCAGCCTTTATCCCAGTCTGCTGAAGAGACTTGAAGAGCTAAAGAGAAGAAGAGCTACTCGTGTGACTCGAGGAGCCAGGAGAAGCCCCTTGTGAGACTCAGGGTGGAAGAAGTCTTCAGTGGGATTCTGGAGCAGGCCAGTGAGACTCTGGTGACACTGTGGGTTGCAGTATAAAGACCCTCCTGTGGGACTCAGGAGAGATATAGTGGGACTCTATATCGACCATTGTAATACTAACAGATTATAATGGAAGAAACCATGTTGGGGTGTTTAACCAACATGGCATGGACGTAGGGCTTTGGAGACGAACCTTGTAAATCCTTATGTCCAGTGCCTTTACATTTACTGCATCATTCGTGGAAAGGTGAGAGATACAAGAAGAGTGGATCGAGGCTTTAACCAGCCATAGAGGTTTAATTGATAAAGAATCAATTAGTAAAAAGTTTAAAGGGATCACTAATTCACCCCCTCCCCCTCTCAGTGATTCACACTGATCCGGGCACTTCAATTGGTATCAGAGGAAGGTTACCTCTAAAAGATCCAAGGGAGTCTTTATGAAGTGCAGATTTAAGGAAATTAGCGACCAACCTCAAATGGAGATATCTTCCAAGACTCTGAAAAACAGGAAGAAGAAACAGGCAAAGAAGATGAAGAAAGCCTGTCCTAGCTCTGATGAAGTTGGAACAATGAATGATCTTCAACATGCACTCAAATATCTTCAGAAGACAGTCCCTAAGGAAGTGGCAATGTGTGTTACTATAGGCATCCTTGATCTTCAAGAAGAAAAATTACAGCTAGAAGAAGAAGCCAATGCAATGGAAGATAAGTTGGCTAAAAGGGTTGGCATAACCAACACTCTCAGAAAGCTAGTGAAGGCTAAAGATGAAACAGTATCGCTTTGAAATGAAAGATATGAAGACACTACTGAAGAATTTCAAAGAAGCCTTTCTAAGAAAGAATTCTTTAAGACCGTGGTCAAAGATGTTTTCCATGCACTGGAAAAGAGGCACAATGTTTCAATGAATGTCAGATATGCTCAACTTGAAGACAAAGTAAACAGGGTGAATGAGCTGGAAAATTCATTGCTAGAAATGAAGAAGGTGCATGAAGACCAGTTAGAACAGCTGAAAGAAACTTGGGAAGGAAGGCTAAGAACTGTTGAGGATGATAAGAACTCCCTTAACATGAAATGCTTAGAACTAGAGGTGATATTGAAAAATATGCAATCACCCAAAGCTGAATCCTCCCAGTCAGCTGAAAGTAGAAATGTTGCTATAAAAGTGTGCTTTGAGAAGGATGATTCTAAAAGAAAGACATCCCCTAATGAAAGGGAAACATCTTCTAAAAAGAAGGTACCATCCATACCATCTTGTACTCATGCTTCTAATTGTGTTTCCACAAATAGAGCAGGATGGAAGAGCAACTCCAAACAAGTATGGATGAAGACAATGAAGAAAGAGAGATCTCCTGAAACAACACAGCATGTCAAGAAAAGTACCCAACAATCAGAAGGACTGAAGAGGTCAAGATTTGTGGGTCAGTGTTGGTGTTGTAATAAGTATGGGCACTGTGCAAAAGATTGCTGTTACAATCCACTGAATGTAAAAGCACAAAGGAAGCCCATGCCAAGGGGGAGAAAGCCAGAGGAAAACAAGCAACATCCACAGGTCCAGAGACATCTGTTTACTTCTAACAGATTTGGATTGCTTGATAACACCTGGGATGTGTGAAAAAGTGGTCAAATAGATACATGTCAATCTTCAACTGTATCCAGAGCTCAAAAGAAGAAAAGATCACAGAACCTGGCTCAGAAAGAATTCTTGGGAAGCAAACAGAAGAAAGGTGACAATGCTCCCAAGAAGATGTTGAAAAAGGAAGAGAAGTCCTTGGATTCTAAGTCCAAGAAGGGTGATGCCTCCAGAAGGACCACCAAGAAAACATGATTCTACTGTGGAAAGAAAGGTCATACCATGGATCTTTGTGAAGAAGCCATGGAACTGAATAGAAGCAGACTGGACTCAAAAATACAATCAATCCAGAAGAAGCAGAAGGGATTGATTGAAAACAAGTTGCCTAATAAAGGTAGCTTGAAAGCATCAAAAGAACCATGTGGAACTTCCAGAACTGAGGCCACACTTCCAAGTGACTTACTTGTCATATGTCCAAATCAGTTGCAACTTGCCAGAGAACTACAAAGAGATGAAGATAAAGTTCTGGCAATTGCTAAGGCAAAAGGGAAGAAGAAGACTTCACATGAAGATCAAGTTCTGTGTGTGAGGTGCAATCAAGCTGGACATACTAGTGATAAATGCATGATATTCATTCCAGCTCAGAAGGGATTCTTCAAAAGAATGAAGATTGCACTAGGAGACTCTAGTGTTCAGAAGGCACCTAGAAATAGAGGAGTCATACACAAATAAGTTAAATAGGTGTTGAGATCCACACCAGCACAAACATCATTGAAGATCAAATGTGCAAGTGTGAAGAATGGTGAAAATGGGACATCTCGGTTGAGAGAATCTTCTCAACCTTTTTGTTTACATTGATGAACCAAGGAGGTTCCATCTTATTCCGTAATCACTTGTACTTACATGTGATAACATTGTAGGGAATTGAAGATGATGATTATTCTCAGCTGGAGGATGGTTTTGGAAAGAATGGAGTGCACCCCTTGAGGGGGATCCAATCTGTAGAAGATGGGATTCTGAGATTTAATACCATCTTTAGAAAGGTGAAGGTATTCAAATCATACTTTCATCCCTTGTTTCTTAATTGTATTCATCATGACAATTAAGGGGGAGTATTGATTGAAGACAAATGGTTGAAAGGGGGAGCTTTTTCTTTGCACTGAACTTTCTAATGAGTTTTTTGAAGTATGTGCAGGGTTTAGCAATTCATTGTTATGTATGAAAAATTTCAAACCCCTTGAAGCATGATCTCACGTGTATAGTGAATGTTGTAAATCATTGATAATCTTGGTTACATCACTCTTGTTTTCTACACCGGGTTAGCCCACGTAGACTTAGAGTTGATCTACTAAAGGTTCTTTGCTAAAGATAACATGTGACATCATCCCTCTCTTAGTGATTTTGAAGAAAATGCTTTTCTAAGGGAGGAAGAGATTTTTGAATGTGAACCACACCACATCTTTGCATTTGATTTCCAATAAGGGGGAGAAAAGATTGGCACACATATTGACCCATTCATATGTGATGAAGAAGTGTATTGACAACAAATACAAAGGGGGAGATTGAAGTGCATTGTGTTGCATTTGTTGTCAATGAGTCATGATGTTGTCAAGGAATGAATGGATGGATGTCAAGGATTTTCAATATGTAAATGACAAAGGATGTGGTGGTGATGGTGATGAATGGAGAATGGCCATGGAACTAAGATGCATGTCACTTAGGAGATTCACTTAGTGACATTGGAGGAAATGGTTGAAACATTCTCATACAGTATCAGACGATTGTAGAACTGATCTTAATGTTTCAATACATGTATCAAGATGATACTAAGTTACACCACTTGAAGAATTGATGATGATGGAGCATCATTATATCAGATGATTGATGAGCTGATCTTTAAGTTCCAAGAACATGTATCACCTGGATACAATGTCACCACATTTTTAGAAGACCATGCATTGTTAAGACAATGCATGAGGAGATGAAGATGATTCATCCACACCTTCTAAGTGGATGATGTGGATTAATGAAGACCATGCACTATCTCTTAGTGCATGATGAATTGAAGATGATCCAACTTGATCTCTGATTGGATCACTAAAGAATGTTGAAGAATTATTTGATTCAGAAGTTTCGGTTGAAGGAAGAACCTTCTACATTTCCCTCCTAAGTGAAGATTATTTGTTGAGAAGGATTGAGGAATTCAAATGAAGAAGAATATGAGAAGAAATGAAGAGGAAGGATGGCTTAAGTGGCATTTGACATTTTATATTGGGAGTACTTTGTTTCTTAACAAAGTCCTTATTCATTTCCTTTTCCAAAAAATAGGCCACCAAGGAGGCTAGCCGAGGGTCATCACCCAAGTCTCTTGTGGGACTCAAGGTCACCACGCCCGTGGGGAACCCTCAAGGACAAGGCAGTAGCCCTGAGGCAGGGGTGCACCCGCAGGACGAAACGTAGGCGCCAGGGGCACGCCCGGGGGAGCGCATGGTGGGCGCATAGCGCGCCCGTGTGTGAATAGTGGGCGCCAGTGGCGCGCCCGAGTGGCAGGGGTGGGCGCAAGAGCGCGCCCGCAGAAGAACTCGGTGCGGGGCGGCACCGAGAGGGGAGGAGATTCAACTGGCCATTCATTGGGAGCAGAACTTTGATAAACCGCGTGGAAACCGGCCGCCAATTCGATGTGGGACGCGGGATTTTTCCGCGGAGCGGATCCTGGACGCACGATTGATCGCGCGCCAAATCTCGACCGCACATCTAATCCGCCGCGGCCCGTTCAGATCCAGGCCATTGAAGATTATTTGATCGCCTGATCCGACGTCTCCCCATCCGTCTTTAACCTCGAGCTCGCCCAAAGGCCACCCGCGACGTCGCCTGAACCAGAGGCCATCCGACCACCTGATTTTGAGTTCCCGTCCACCTCCGATCAAACCGAAGGCTCCATTCAGTCCGTCTGGCCCTACTGAACATATCCATGCACGAAAATGGGCATGCATGCAACGTTTGTAAGATTTCGAAGAATGCCGAGGCAAACGAAGTTGTCGAGGCTTCATGTGTTCGTGTTTTGCATGGTTTGGATTTTAATAAAGCCGTGCATGCGTTCTAAGTCGCATGCACGTAGTGGAAAAATAAAGGAAGTGAACCTGTGGTGAAATAGGAGAGAAAAATCAAGATTTGAAAAATCTTGATGATCCTAAATCTTCGGGAGATCAAAAAATTCTCACACGGAGGATTTGGAATCCCACTACCTATATAAAGAGAGGCCGAGCCCTCAAGGAGGCTTGCTGAAAACTTGAAAGAAGTCTCGTGAGAGCACCCTTGTGCCTCGCGAAGAAGAAGCCCCGCGCAACCCACTTGTGCGGCTGAAGATCTTGGGGCCACCCGAGGTCCCGAAGGAGTCCCCTGTGCGCTTCACTTGCGCATCAGGAAGAGCTCTCTCTGCCCGCATACTTGCGCGACAGGAGTAGCTTGCACGCTCGAGGTGCTCTTGCACTCTTGAGGCTTGCACGACCCGAGGCCGCATCACTTGTGCACCCCGTGGTTAGTTGAGCCTTGCACGACTGCCTTGCACCCGAGGCCTTGCACAGCTCTTGTGCCTTGTGCACCTGTGCGACAATGGAGTAGAGGAGAGGCCGCACCAAGCACTTGCGCGCCTTCATATTGGCAGTGTGTGTGCAAAGTGAAGGAGGAAGGCCAAGACATTTTTGTGTGTGCATGCTTGAAGAAACAAGTTGGCCCAGGCTTAGTATTTGTGTGTGCAAGAAGAAGAAGGCCACAACACACCCCGTGTGTGTGCAAAGTGGGAGAACACCCTACGGGCAGTGGGTGTGCAAAGTGGAGGAAGGCCGAGCCTTAGTGCCTTGTGTGCAAAGTGAAGACCTCACATTGTGTGTGTTTAAGAATTGGAGAAGGCCGTAGCCTTGGGTGTGTGCAAAATGAGGAAGGCTTGCACCTTGTGTATGAAATTTGTAGAACACCCTTAAGAAGAGGAGAGAGGCCAAATCAAGTGTGTGCAAAGAGAAAAAGTTGTGTGTGCAAAGTGAAGAGGCCGAACCTAGGTGTGTGCAATGTGTACACATTTAGAGGAAGAAAGAAGAGGACTTCCACACTAAAGTATAACACACTTTTAAGTGTGTGAAAAAATTGAACAAAGTGTGTGAGTGAAGAAGGTGTGTGTGCTTAAGGAGAAATTACACTCTTTGAGTGTTTATCACACCAAGGAAGAGAAGAAGGGGAGTGCATGATTGCATGCATGCACATGCACACGTGAACAAAGCCAAACCAGCTTGTGTGCATTTGAGGAGTCCAAGACCAAGAGTTCTTGAAGAGAATTCAGAGGCTGTGCAGTCAGTGCATGAGGAAGCAGAGATGCCATGCACTCAGTGCATGAAGTTGTGATGAAGTGAGACTGAAGCCAAGATGAAGTGAAAGATATTATTTGGCTGAGTTTTCAGTAGTTGAGAAAGACCAACAGACCTTATCAGAGACTGTTGAAGATTCTTGAAGAGAGAAGTCCCCTGTGAGACTGGACCAGACTAAAGTTAAAGATATCAGTTGTCTGAGTATTCAGTAGTTGAAGAGAGAGGTCAGGTCATCCTTAGAAGAAGGTGATAAAGCCCGAGCAAGACGAGAAGACCTGTTCATCACAAGTGAGCAGAGGTAAAGAGCAAGGCAAGCAGCCTTTATCCCAGGCTGCTGAAGAGACTTGAAGAGCTAAAGAGAAGAAGAGCTACTCGTGTGACTCGAGGAGCCAGGAGAAGCCCCCTGTGAGACTCAGGGTGGAAGAAGTCTTCAGTGGGATTCTGGAGCAGGCCAGTGAGACTCTGGTAACACTGTGGGTTGCAGTATAAAGACCATCCTGTGGGACTGAGGAGAGATATAGTGGGACTATGTATCGACCATTGTAATACTAACAGATTATAATGGAAGAAACCATGTTGGGGTGTTTAACCAACATGGCATGGACGTAGGCCTTTGGAGCCGAACCTTGTAAATCCTTATGTCCAGTGCCTTTACATTTACTGCATCATTCGTGGAAAGGTGAGAGATACAAGAAGAGTGGATACAGGCTTTAACCAGCCATAGAGGTTTAATTGATAAAGAATCAATTAGTAAATAGTTTAAAGGGATCACTAATTCACCCCCCCCCCCCTCTCAGTGATTCACACTGATCTGGGAACTTCAATTGGTATCAGAGGAAGGTTACCTCTAAAAGATCCAAGGGAGTCTTTATGAAGTGCAGATTTGAGGAAATTAGCGACCATCCTCAAATGGAGATATCTTCCAAGACTCTGAAAAACAGGAAGAAGAAACAGGCAAAGAAGATGAAGAAATCCTGTCCTAGCTTTGATGAAGTTGGAACAATGAATGATCTTCAACATGCACTCAAATATCTTCAGAAGACAGTCCCTAAGGAAGTGGCAATGTGTGTTAATACAGGCATCCTTTATCTTCAAGAAGAAAAATTACAGCAAGAAGAAGAAGCCAATGCAATGGAAGATAAGTTGGCTAAAAGGGTTGGCATAACCAACACTCTCAGAAAGCTGGTGAAGGCTAAAGATGAAACAGTATCGCTTTGAAATGAAAGATATGAAGACACTACTGAAGAATTGCAAAGAATCCTTTCTGAGAAAGAATTCTTTAAGACCGTGGTCAAAGATGTTTTCCATGCACTGGAAAAGAGGCACAATGTTTCAATGAATGTCAGAGATGCTCAACTTGAAGACAAAGTAAACAGGGTGAATGAGCTGGAAAATTCATTGCTAGAAATGAAGAAGGTGCATGAAGACCAGTTAGAACAGCTGAAAGAAACTTGGGAAGGAAGGCTATGAACTGTTGAGGATGATAAGAACTCCCTTAACATGAAATTCTTAGAACTAGAGGTGATATTGAAAAATATGCAATCACCCAAAGCTGAATCCTCCCAGTCAGCTGAAAGTAGAAATGTTGCTATAAAAGTGTGCTTTGAGAAGTATTATTCTAAAAGAAAGACATCCCCTAATGAAAGGGAAACATCTTCTAAAAAGAAGGCACCATCCATACCATCTTGTAATCATGCTTCTAATTGTGTTTCCACAAATAGAGCAGGATGGAAGAGCAACTCCAAACAAGTATGGATGAAGACAATGAAGAAAGAGAGCTCTCCTGAAACAACACAGCAAGTCAAGAAAAGTACCCAACAATCAGAAGGACTGAAGAGGTCAAGATTTGTGGGGCAGTGTTGGTGTTGTAATAAGTATGGGCACTGTGCAAAATATTGCTAGTACAATCCACGGAATGTAAAAGCACAAAGGAAGCCCATGCCAAAGGGGAGCAAGCCAGAGGAAAACAAGCAACATCCACAGGTCCAGAGACATCTGTTTACTTCTAACAGATTTGGATTGCTTGATAACACCTGGGATGTGTGAAAAAGTGGTCAAATAGATACATGTCAATCTCCAACTGTATCCAGAGCTCAAAAGAAGAAAAGATCACAGAACCTGGCTCAGAAAGAATTCATGGGAAGCAAACAGAAGAAAGGTGACAATGCTCCCAAGAAGATGTTGAAAAAGTAAGAGAAGTCCTTGGATTCTAAGTCCAAGAAGGGTGATGCCTCCAGAAGGACCACCAAGAAAACATGATTCTACTGTGGAAAGAAAGGTCATACCATGGATCTTTGTGAACAAGCCATGGAACTGAATAGAAGCAGACTGGACTCAAAAAGACAATCAATCCAGAAGAAGCAGAAGGGATTGATTGAAAACAAGTTGCCTAATAAAGGTAGCTTGAAAGCATCAAAAGAACCATGTGGAACTTCCAGAACTGAGGCCACACTTCCAAGTGACTTACTTGTCATATGGCCAAATCAGTTGCAACTTGCCAGAGAACTAAAAAGAGATGAAGATAAAGTTCTGGCAATTGCTAAGGCAAAAGGGAAGAAGAAGATTTCACATGAAGATCAAGTTCTGTGTGTGAGGTGCAATCAAGCTGGACATACTAGTGATAAATGCATGATATTCATTCCAGCTCAGAAGGGATTCATCAAAAGAATGACGATTGCACTAGGAGACTCTAGTGTTCAGAAGGCACCTAGAAATATAGGATTCATACACAAATAAGTTAAATAGGTGTTGAGATCCACACCAGCACAAACATCATTGAAGATCAAATGTGCAAGTGTGAAGAATGGTGAAAATGGGACACCTCGGTTGAGAGAATATTCTCAACCTTGTTGTTCACATTGATGAACCAAGGAGGTTCCATCTTATTCTCTAATCACTTGTATTTACATGTGATAACATTGTAGGGAATTGAAGATGATGATTATTCTCAGTTGGAGGATGGTTTTGGAAAGAATGGAGTGCACCCCTTGAGGGGGATCCAATCTGTAGAAGATGGGATTCTAAGATTTAATACCATCTTGAGAAAGGTGAAGGTATTCAAATCATACTTTCATCCCTTGTTTCTTATTTGTATTCATCATGACAATTAAGGGGGAGTATTGATTGAAGACAAATGGTTGAAAGGGGGAGCTTTATCTTTGTACTGAACTTTCTAATGAGTTTTGTGAAGTATGTGCAGGGTTTAGCAATTCATTGTTATATATGAAAAATTTCAAACCCCTTGAAGCATGATCTCACGTGTATAGTGAATGTTGGACATCATTGATAATCTTGGTTACATCACTCTTGTTTTCTACATCGGGTTAGCCCACGTAGACTTAGAGTTGATCTACTAAAGGTTCTTTGCTAAAGAGAACATGTGACATCATCCCTCTCTTAGTGATTTTGAAGAAAATGCTTTTCTAAGGGAGGAAGAGATTTTTGAATGTGAACCACACCACATCTTTGCATTTGATTTCCAATAAGGGGGAGAAATGATTGGCACACATATTGACCCATTCATATGTGCTGAAGAAGTGTATTGACAACAAATACAAAGGGGGAGATTGAAGTGCATTGTGTTGCATTTGTTGTCAATGAGGCATGATGTTGTCAAGGAATGAATGGATGGATGTCAAAGAAGTTTCAATATGTAAATGAAAAAGGATGTGATGGTGATGGTGATGAATGGAGAATGGCCATGGAACTAAGATGCATGTCACTTAGGAGATTCACTTAGTGACATTGGAGGAAATGGTTGAAACATTCTCATACAGTATCAGACGATTGTAGAACTGATCTTAATGTTTCAATACATGTATCAAGATGATACTAAGTAACACCACTTGAAGAATTGATGATGATGGAGCATCATTATATCAGACGATTGATGAGCTGATCTTTATGTTCCAAGAACATGTATCACCTGGATACAATGTCACCACATTTTTAGAAGACCATGCATTGTTAGGACAATGCATGAGGAGATAAAGATGATCCATCCGCACCTTCTAAGTGGATGATGTGGATTAATGAAGACCATGCACTATCTCTTAGTGCATGATGAATTGAAGATGATCCAACTTGATCTCTGATTGGATCACTAAAGAATGTTGAAGAATTATTTGATTCAGAAGTTTTGGTTGAAGGAAGAACCTTCTACATTTCCCTCCTAAGTGAAGATTATTTGTTGAGAAGGATTGAGGAATTCAAATGAAGAAGAATATGAGAAGAAATGAAGAGGAAGGATGGCTTAAGTGGCATTTGGCATTTTATATTGGGAGTACTTTGTTTCTTAACAAAGTCCTTATTCATTTCCTTTTCCAAAAAATAGGCCACCAAGGAGGCCAGGTGAGGGTCATCACCCAAGGCTCTTGTGGGACTCAAGGTCACCACGCCCGTGGGGAACCCTCAAGGACAAGGCAGTAGCCCTGAGGCAGGGGTGCACCCGCAGGACGAAGCGTAGGCGCTAGGGGCACGCCCGGAGGAGCGCATGGTGGGCGCATAGCGCGCCCGTGTGTGCATAGTGGGCGCCAGTGGCGCGCCCGAGTGGCAGGGGTGGGCGCAAGAGCGCGCCCGCAGAAGAACTCGGTGCGGGGCGGCACCGAGAGGGGAGGAGATTCAACTGGCCATTCATTGGGAGCGGAACTTTGATAAACCGTGTGGAAACCGGCCGCCAATTCGATGTGGGACACGGTATTTTTCCGCGGAGCGGATCCTGGACGCACGATTGATCGCGCGCCAAATCTCGACCTCACATCTAATCCGCCGCGGCCCGTTCAGATCTAGGCCATTGAAGATTATTTGATCGCCTGATCCGACGACTCCCCATCCGTCTTTAACCTCGAGCTCGCCCAAAGGCCACCCGCGACGTCGCCTGAACCAGAGGCCATCCGACCACCTGATTTTGAGTTCCCGTCCACCTCTGATCAAACCGAAGGCTCCATTCAGTTCGTCTGGCCCTACTGAACATATCCATGCACAAAAATGGGCATGCTTGCAACGTTTGGAAGATTTCGAAGAATTCTGAGGCAAACGAAGTTGTCGAGGCTTCATGTGTTCGTGTTTTGCATGGTTTGGATTTTAATAAAGCCGTGCATGCGTTCTAAGTCGCATGCATGTAGAGGAAAAATAAAAGAAGTGAACCTGTGGTGAAACAGGAGAGAAAAATCAAGATTTGAAAAATCTTGATGATCCGAAATCTTCGGGAGAACAAAAAATTCTCACACGGAAGATTTGGAATCCCACTGCCTATATAAAGAGAGGCCGAGCCCTCGAGGAGGCTTGCTGAAAACTTGAAAGAAGTCCCGTGAGAGCACCCTTGTGCCTCGCGAAGAAGAATCCCCGCGCAACCCACTTGTGCGGCTGAAGATCTCGGGGCCACCCGAGGTCCCGAAGGAGTCCCCTGTGCGCTTCACTTGCGCATCAGGAAGAGCTCTCTCTGCCCGCATACTTGCGCGACAGGAGTAGCTTGCACGCCCGAGGTGCTCTTGCACTCTTGAGGCTTGCACGACCCGAGGCCGCATCACTTGCGCACCCCGCGGTTAGTTGAGCCTTGCACGGCTGCCTTGCACCTGAGGCCTTGCACAGCTCTTGTGCCTTCTGCACCTGTGCGACAATGGAGTAGAGGAGAGGCCGCACCAAGCACTTGCGCGCCTTCATATTGGCAGTGTGTGTGCAAAGTGAAGGAGGAAGGCCAAGACATTTTTGTGTGTGCATGCTTGAAGAAACAAGTTGGCCCAGGCTTAGTATTTGTGTGTGAAAGAAGAAGAAGGCCACAACACACCCCGTGTGTGTGCAAAGTGGGAGAAAACCCTACGGGCAGTGGGTGTGCAAAGTGGAGGAAGGCCGAGCCTTAGTGCCTTGTGTGCAAAGTGAAGACCTCACATTGTGTGTGTTTAAGAATTGGAGAAGGCCGTAGCCTTGGGTGTATGAAAAATGAGGAAGGCTTGCACCTTGTGTATGAAATTTGTAGAACACCCTTAAGAAGAGGAGAGAGGCCAAATCAAGTGTGTGCAAAGAGAAAAAGTTGTGTGTGCAAAGTGAAGAGGCCGAACCTAGGTGTGTGCAAAGTGTACACATTTAGAAGAAGAAAGAAGAGGACATCCACACTAAAGTATAACACACTTTTAAGTGTGTGAAAAAATTGAACAAAGTGTGTGAGTGAAGAAGGTGTGTGTGCTTAAGGAGAAATTACACTCTTTGAGTGTTTATCACACCAAGTAAGAGAAGAAGGGGAGTGCATGCTTGCATGCATGCACATGTACACGTGAACAAAGCCAAACCAGCTTGTGTGAATTTGAGGAGTCCAAGACCAGGAGTTCTTGAAGAGAATTAAGAGGCCATGCAGTCAGTGCATGAGGAAGTAAAGATGCCATGCACTCAGTGCATGAAGTTGTGATGAAGTGAGACTGAAGCCAAGATGAAGTGAAATATATTATTTGGCTGAGTTTTCAGTAGTTGAGGAAGACCAACAGACCTTATCAGAGACTGTTAAAGATTATTGAAGAGAGAAGGCCCCTGTGAGACTGGACTAGACTGAAGTTAAAGATATCAGTTGTCTGAGTATTCAGTAGTTGAAGAGAGAGGCCAAGTCATCCTTAAAAGAAGGTGATAAAGCCCGAGCAAGACGAGAAGACCTATTAATCACAAGTGAGCAAAGGTAAAGAGCAAGGCCAGCAGCCATTATCCTAGGCTGCTGAAGATACTTGAAGAGGTAAAGAGAAGAAGAGCTACTCATGTGACTCGAGGAGCCAGGAGAATCCCCCTGTGAGACTCAGGGTGGAAGAAGTCTTCAGTGGGATTCTGGAGCAGGGCAGTGAGACTCTGGTAACACTATGGGATGCAGTATAAAGACCCTCCTGTGGGACTCAGGAGAGATACAGTGGGACTCTGTATCAACCATTGTAATACTAACAGATTATAATGAAAGAAACCATGTTGGGGTGTTTTACCAACATGGCAAGGATGTAGGCCTTTGGAGCCGAACCTTGTAAATCCTTGTGTCTAGTGCCTTTACATTTACTGCATCATTCGTGGAAAGGTGAGAGATACAAGAAGAGTGGATCGAGGCTTTAACCAGCCATAGAGGTTTAATTGATAAAGAATCAATTAGTAAATAGTTTAAAGGGATCACTGATTCACCCCTCCCCCTCTCAGTGATTCACACTGATCTGGGCACTTCATATTAAAAAAAGGATGTATTCATAGATGAAAATAAATTTTAAAGTTCACATGAAATTTTCTTTAAGAAAATACATTTTCAATGTTGAATGTCACTTTTTCAAATATAAAAATAGTTCATGTAACAAATAAATCATTATATCTAAAAGGATCCATGAAAACTTGTAGATGATTCTTTAAATCATTGAGTCTTCACTACAGTATGAAATTGTAGTCATTATGTATAATATAGTAACATTAATTTCACCCATTTATACGAAATTTAAATAAGTACCTTGTTCATAAAATGGGTATAAGATTCGTCAAAAATAATTTTTATAAGGTAAAAAATAAGTAAAATGTAATTAAAATTAATTCAAGAATATTAAAAAAATTGAAAACTTTTTTTTGAAAACATTGACATGGAAGTGAAATATTCCATAGTGTAGACTTACAAGTATAGAATCTCTAATAATGATGACATTAAGAAATAAACCCCTACCACTAGGGTTTATTTTGAATAGTGAACCCCAATAAAGAAATAACATAAAATGAGACATTAAAATCCCTGAAGTTAAATAGACTCATGATATAATGTATCAATGTAAAATTATATATATCAAATAATTAGTGAATATAGCATATAGTACATAGAAGTAAAAGTGAGAGGAGAAACCCTTACATTAGAATGGAAATCTTTCATATTTTTTTAGACATATTTTTTAATAAATATATATTTTTTATAATTACATTCCAGATCCATACATATATATATCATGCACATTATGATTTAATTATAACCATATATCAAAAATTTATTAATAATAAAATATTAAAATCACTATTTCTGGTGATAACTGCTCTATTTCAGATGTATATTTTGATTCGGTCATTTTTTCCATTTACATTGATCATTGTTAAAAACTCTATAGAATATTATTCAGTATATAAATATCATATCTATTAAAGAACTTATTGATAAAATTTTAATCATTAGATCTCTTCTAAAAAACCTAAGGCTAACCCTTTGAATATACCAGCGCATCATCTATAATGTGGTTATGGGTGATTATAAGATAAATCATAGGCTTTTGGTTATGAAATATGGCTCAAAATGCTGTAAAGAAATAAAGCATGAGGTTCTATTTTTATAATATGGGTGAGGGGCACTATTAGAATTTCATAAAAAATTAAAATATAATATGAATATTATATAGAAAAATGCTTCCAAATATTCATTAATTTGAACAATGAGTATTTTATTTTTAAAATATCAACATGAAGTAAAACATTGATTTGTTTATGTGTTATTTTAAACATTATATTTCAGTTACAACACTTAATTAACCTATTTTAACCTGAACTTTCGTAAAATATTTTCACACTTAATGAGTAATAATATTACACATATGGTAAATATGGACTGATAAATGGAATTGTAATGGAATTATAGACCTTATGTTATCCCAATTATACACTATAAATATTTTTATATATTTTAAATAATTTGATAACGTATTATTTTTATATGAAATCATTATTTTCAATTTTGACACTTTTAATTGAATTTGAATTAAAATACATCAAGAGAGAGTAGGATTTTGAATCTAATTCGTTTATGTACAATTAATATAAAACATAGATATATAAAATTCATGGAAAATAATATATCAATCAAATTATATTTTTTTTAATATTTTTAAAATCAATGATTTTATTATTATACTTATTAAATCAATATAATATTTGTGTTTTAGAAACATTTTCTATAATTCAATTCTTTACAAAAACTATAAATAAATTTATATCATGAAAATATATTCATAATTATCAAAAATCCACATTTATATTTGTTCATATCAGTATTTCTTCTTTATTTGGATAGAAAGGTGTTCTGAGAAATAAAGATAGTGTCATATTTTAACATTCAATATTTGAAATAATATATAAGTAAATTTCATGGAAATGTATTTATTAGACACCTCAATTTAAAGAATTACGTGTTAATGGTTTTATTAATATTATAAAATAATAATTGGTGAGAATAATTATGGCCTTATCACCTATGTTAAAACTAGATAATCGTTATTTATCCTTTATTGAGGTGATAAGATTTCTCATGGTCCTCTATTCATAATGGGTGAGAATTGAGGCTACATATTTACTAATTTTGAGCCACATGATTCTATGTAGAGAATATATTTATTAAAATAAATATCTATAAATTTATGAAGTTAATTTCTAAATTAGTGCATTAAAGGTGAAGACACTCATTTTTTATAAAAATATATTTTTCATAAAATTGCATTTTTTTGTATGAAAAATGATATCATAATAAATTAAACTATAAATTTGTTTAAAAGGACTAATTAAGTTAATTTTAATATAATAAAACTAATTTTATTTTGAAATATATTTAAAATAAAATGGTACTTTTGAAATAGTGGAAAAAATAAGTCTTTCAATAAAAATAAATATTCTATTTGTTAAATGGAAAATAAATCATTTCAAATAAATCAGAAAATTTATTTTAAAGATTATTATTTTTCAATAATTTGTAAATAGAATTAATTTTTGAAAATATTATTTATATATCCTACAATAATTAATTATAATACTTTATAAAAAAACAAAAATACTCATTTTTGAATAAAATCTATTTTACAAGCACAAAATAAAATTATTAAAAATTATGAACAATTATAAAAAGATTTATCCAATAAATTTTTATTTATTTGGTAATACATGTAATTATATCATTATTTTTTAAAAAATATCCATACCAAAGATTTAACATCTAGGTTGTGACGATCATATTTAAATAATAATATTTTTGGGTTTGTATAAGATCATTGTTGCATGTAGAATATGATATCAAACACGATGTTCTTTTGAAATCATGGTCTTTTAGAATATAGAGAAATATCCATTTTCTTTAAATATCCCTTTAAAATAAATAATTCACAAAAGGGCGTTAATAGTATTTAATTTCTAATAACATGATATATATTAACTTAATCTTGATAAAAAATAATTGATATGATAACAGGATAACTCGTTCAATCCATATACATTAAGAATATTATTATTAAACTTCTGAAAAATTATAAAAATTGTGTCAATAATTGAAAGGATTTATTTTTAAACATGTTAAAATAAAGTAAAATATATCCAAAAAATCATATTAGAAAAGTATTAATAACAGAAAGATCATTCTTGGAACAATTAAAGGAATATAAAGTGGAATTATAAATCAGCATAAAGGAGTAAATTAATGAAATACTTTTTAAATAATTTCCCTTACCTTAAGCCTTTTTTAGGTTCATGCATTATCTAAAAATGCAATAAAAAAATTGTATTATTCATTTACACGATTTATAACATCTTTAATGCTCATTTTATTATCCTTATTCCTTGGTTTCATTTTTTACCATGTTTTATTTTTTTAATAAAACTTTTTTGTTCACATTATATGTCTTGGGGTTTTTAGTTTATAACCTCAAAAAATATTATTTGACTGGCCTTTGAAAAAGGGGTTCTAGTTCCACCACCTCCAACAAAACATCCCAAAAATTGAAAAATAAAGACATATTATTTAATGTCTTATATTAATTGCAACAAAAAGTATTGATGGGAATATAAAAAGTTGATACCTTATGATATATTTATTTTTAAATAAATTCAATCTAATTATTAGCTTTTTTTATTTTCAACAATGTGTCAATTTGAAAGCTTTTTTTACATGAAAAACTATGTTTTTCTGAACAATAATGCACTATTAATATTCTAATATAATTTAATAATACTTTACATAGACTATGGAATATATGGGTTTGAATATTAATAGTTAAATTATGAAAATATATCACATACATGTGTTTATTATATATCTATTTATAAGTAATAAAATGAAAATCTTTTAAAAGAAAAATAAATTATTTCAATAAAACTATATTTTTTTAAAAAGTTTATTTGTCTTTCATTACTAAAATAAGATAAATTTAATTATTAATTATTTTTTAAAAAATTATTTCAAAAAAATAAACTCTTTTTTGGATATATAGTTAACCGAATTATCTTAAGGGGGTTTTTTGGACATTTTTGAAAAGCTTCATTATTTTATTAATAGTGAAAGATAAAAAGGTATAATTGAAAATTAATTTCCCTTTAAAAAATTTATAAGGATAATTATATTTTAAATTATCATAAATGTTATATTAGTTAAAAAATTTACCAATTATTTTAATTTAAGTAATTGGAATCATTTTCATAATTAATAAAGATATAAAAACAATATAAAATTTTGGACATTTCTTATTCAAAAAGCCAATTTCTTGTCGTGTCTATGGGGTTATTTTTAAATAAAAATTTTAAACTTATGAGAGATGAATTTGGAAAAGTGAATTACATATTTCAAATAATAATAATTAATTATGTATATTATTTTCAACTTAATTTTTGATCAAAAGTGATAGTGAATACATTAAAAATTAATTACTATTGTTAAGGTAAAAAATATTTAATTTGGGGTTAAGCTAAGAAGATAAGGGTTTAAATAACCTAAAAAATATTCAAACACCCCATTCATAGAAATATATATTAATTTATTACCTAAAGATCTAATTTTTTAATTTTTTGGGACTCATTCCCATGAAATTGAACAATATAATTTGTTCTGTTAAGAAAAAAAGAAAAAATGTGCACTTGTTTCAATTAATTTCTCTAAAGAGTTATGACAGAAAAAAACAACGTCTGTTACGTTAACTATTTCATTTTGAAACATAAATAATCTTTATTTATAATGATATTTTAATTTATTTTTCTAGAAATGGAATCATTACATTATGTGACTATGAAATTCCACTGAAGGAATTATTTTTTTACTAATTAAATATAATAAAAGATATTAAAGACATTAAAAGTGAATTAAATTTAATAAATTATTGTGTTGCATTAATTTTTATGAATATATAATAATTAATATGTGTGATCATAAAATACTATATTTCCTTCATTTTATTGATATTTTTAAATTATTTTTAGATGAATAATGTTATAATTGACATTATTATTATTTTATGATAAATCATATTTTCTTAAATTATTTAAAAAAAATAACTCTATGATTCCAAGTTATTTTTAAATAAAATTAAATATAATAAATTTTATATTAATGGATGAACTTTTATTTTATAATTACTATATTTTCGCCTAAATATTGAACTTTTTGTTATTTTTTTTAGGGTTATAGAACTATTTTTTCCTTTTATATGTGCTCACCATAAAATTTATTTTCTACACATAAATATTTTTTAGTTTTTATTTTTATTAAATATTTCTATTCCATTTTTTCAAATTATCTATTATGTATGATTTTTTTTCTTAAAGGATAAATTACTTTGGGTATAAAACTAGTTTCCACATTAAAAATCCAAAATAAAAAATTAAGGAAACATAGAAGATAGTGGAAAAATGTTTAAAACATGTATTTTGTGGTTTTTTGTAGGTGTGGATGGAATTTATCATCCTTAAAACTGATTAATTATCTATTTTAGAGTCTCTTCTTGTATGATTGACCCCGTAATACCGAATACTTTTGAGTATTTATAAGAATGCCACTCCTCAACTATACTGGGAACTCAATCTTCATTCTTCTCCACACCTCCCAAAAAAATTATCATTTCCATGAACAGATGAAATAACTTCTAAAATTACATCCTCTCATCCTCAAATATTTATTTTGGGCATAATTTCAACATATGAAGGCTTTAGTGTTAATATAAAGAGGATACCTAAAGAAGAGGTAATGTTCTTCAACAAGTGTCTTTACTTTATTTTATTCTCCAACTCTATAAATTCATATTATAAAATTATTATTTTATAAATATAGTGTATTCAATATAATTATAATATTTTATATTATGTTAATGTCCTAAAACCTCACATATATCCATCAAATGGGTTACAAAATCATCGTTCGTGTGTTTGGATGAAAACAACCTTGTGATCTGATGCTATTCATTCATCCATTACCAGCTTTCATAGTTGGGTAAAATGGTGAATTTAATTTTTATGTATGTTATTTATAATATATTTATTCATTATATTTCATTATACCATATATATATATATATATTAAAATTCCATTCTATAAGGGATGTGATGACGTCACTCCTGTGTACGGCGGACTTCCGCCTCATCAAGTGATGTGATTCGCATTTTACAAACGCATTAATTATAATGTATGAAGGATCGAGTTAAAAAATATATGTGATATATTTGAATTAATCAAGATTATTATTTTTTATATGATAGTAATATATAATATGTGAAACAACCTAAACATTAATGCCAAAGAACTAATGGGAGAATAATGAAATTACCACATGAAATGATGAAAAGAATGAAATATTATTAACGATTGATTGATAAGACATTATAATAATATAATATATTTTATGATAAATATAAATATTGTTCATAAATAATTTAATAACATATTTAAATGAATTTTAGTATATTTTAAAGAATGTTCAACCAAAAATAAGCGTGTGGTAATGGATTTAATCTCAATTTACATCCCATTAAGTCTAATTTTTTATTATCCTCCAATTCAATTTTTTGTGTCATATATAATACACCTTTGACATTTAATATTATTATTAATTCATTATTCATAAAACTTAATATTTCAAATTTATTTATTTAATACAAGGGTATTGGAAGTGAAATCTACCAGGTGGTAAAATTTATTGAACAATCTCAATTTCTTTTTTGATTGTTAACATTCTCATGAAATAATTAATGTATTGTAACCATTTTTATCTGGAAGGTAAATATATCATAAAAAATTATATTATTATTTATTGGATATGATTATTTACGGAACAGTATATCCATTTTACATAATTTTTTCTTTTTAATGTTATTTGATTAACTGGGGAAATGTTTGTAAACTTGTATCCTTGACTTAATACAGATACATGATTATAAGAAAAATTTTCTATAAATTAAATTTTTTATTTCATATAATAAAAATACTTTGTAAATGCATTGCATGGTTTGGGGACCAGTTATATAATTACTCTCGATGCATCAGTAGTTTCATGAGAAGAATTAGTTTCCTATATTATATGATTTTTTACCTATAATGTTTTATATTTTCATTTCAATGTTCTTGATGGTAAATGTGTTATGTTCCTATAAAACATAAAGTCCAATAATTTAAAATTTATTACACTAGGGATTGAGTTATTATTATCACCCTTGTGATTTATTCCATGATATTGTCTACAGATTCATTTAATTTTCATTCTATTTTTAAATGGATTGTGTTTCTAGTTATTTACCATACCATATTAATCGTTCCTTCTCTAACCATGATAGTAAATTTATTTAAATTGTATTTATCTTCCGTTATATAACACTCCATGTTTATTATTCTTATTGTTTCATGATATATTCCCCTATAATTACCCCTTAGTGAGCATTTGATCTCACCTGTATTTTGTTTCTTTTCTTTTGATATGAAAATGAATTATTGTAATTAGTTTCAAGATTCCATTTTTCCAACATTTTTTATACATTATTTGTTTTCATATTTATAATCAGTATTATTTATTTATCTTGTTCTCAATGGTATTTTAACTTATTATCCATTTGGTATTAACCTCATTCTATCCATTCCAATGTAATAAAGTAAAACCCCAGTTCTAGGTTACTAGAGTTGTGATAAATAATATGGGTATCACAGGCCGGTTTAGTAGATTCCTTGGGAACTATATTTAAGAAACATGTATTAGGGGACATAACCTTATTATATATATTTAAAATAATTATATAACAAAAATATAATGTTTTAGTATGAAGATATTATGTTGTTTTTCATAGAAATATGTACTTGTCTTGATACATAGAGTTAACATGGTTCAAGAAAAAATATTATATTCAGTAATAACTATATAAATGGTGCATTGGACTACACGTAATTTTTCTTTGTTGCGCGATAAAGGTTCTTACATATCACATTGTCTGACAATCATAAGGGGATATGATTACAATAAAACACATTTTCTTTATAATCCTTTATGAAGAATTAGATATTGATATATCCCAAAATAATTCATGTTAATGATTATGAGATTATCCATGAATAAATTATTTCACTATTTTTTAAATTAAAATTTATTTTTCATAATAATATCAACTAGTAAAGTATATTCCATCATTTATAAATGGTCCATATAGATGTAATGGGAACTAAATTTATGAATATAATCCAGAGATTAAAATTTATCATTTATTTATTGGTTTTAAGATAAAATTTTTAAGGGAATTAGTCTCCCAAACAGTCTCATTATATGAGGACATAATATGAGTTACTAAAAATATAGAGAAATAAATATATATGTATTATGTATTTAGAAGGAATAATGAGAAAAATAGGATATATAGAAAAAAATATAGATAATGGAAATTATATAATGAAGAATTTTCCTAAATGTGATAATTGTTGAATGGTACACCATTGTACTTGCTTAAATGGAATTGGTGTTTTTTATAGGTGTGTATAGAAAATAAACTATGCTTGTAATTTTAAGGGAAATAATTTTTTTAAACATTTATTGCTTTAACTTTAAGGATATTTGGCACTCCACATATCAAGGTCTCAAGCATCAAAAGAGTATACCTCAAGAAAATCTAATGGATCATGGTAATGCTTTTGATATTTCCATAAATGGAGAGGAATGATTATGTTATTGGGTTTGGATTCTATAATTATGTTATTATCCTATTTTATAAATGATATCCTAGTTATATGATTTTTTAAATATATAAGGATTTTATTTCAATAGTTTGTCATTTAGGATTTGATTGTGTGAGTGTAACAATATAAATGAACAAGAAAAATGATTTAGTGGAAAGTTGAACTTTTTGGAAAATACTAGAATGTGGACACTAAATATGTTCCTAATATTTATATAATGATATTTTAATAATGTTATAATTGATAAGGATAAATTATATTTGATAGTATTAACTTCCTTGGGACTCATTAATAATTTTTTTGTCAACACGTTTTATACTATCATTTATATAGTTTACAAAATCATTTTATTTAATGAATCTATGAGATAATCTATGTTTTTCTAATTTAATACAGGGGATTCCATGTTTTTGAAAAAGTTTTATTGTAATTTATGTTATTACAATGTTTTATCAGAATAGACGATGAAGGTATTCACATATTTGTTATGCGATGATTAAAAGAAACTTTATGTTAAATTTTGGTTTAATGATAAGTTCATTTTGAATATTCAATGAGGTTCTTTCTAAATTTATAGAAATTATTCTTGTTAATGGTCTATATGGATTCATTTATATATAATGATCTATGATGAACATAAAAAGTGATTTTAATGATTAATGTATTACATAGTTGTATATAAATTAATTTAAATTTTATAACAAATTCAAACCATGTTGGTTCTGTAAAAAAGTTAAATGTAGACCAAAAACATTCAAATATTTTATGGATTATATGATATGTTATAGGTGAATTTTATGGATTGGGTAATTGAGCCTTAGCCTGGTTGGTAAGGAATCTGTATGTTCATATAATCAACACAAGATAAAATCCAGACAGAGGCATCACTTTCGAGTACTGTAGAAGTACTATAACAGCACTGTAGCGAGAATTGTGCATCATTGTAGTATGAACTGTAGCAGGTACTGTTTGTCACTGTTGTAGCTGGAAATATTCCCCCATTTGGGCCTTAAGGACCCCAATTTGTTCTCCTGGTCCTTTAAGTCCATCGGGCCACCCAGGCCTTCAGGCCAATAAGGCATTCGGGCCACCTCAAAGACTTCAGGCCACCATTATGTGCAGATAAGAAACAGACAACCTACGTTGAACAAGCTCTACAAGGAGGATAAGGAATGAGATTTCACCATAGCTGAAGCTAAATGGATTGGAATAATGATTCGTAATGGCACCTCCCATCGGGAAAATCCTTTTCATGCACTAGAATACCTAGCGGAATAGTCATGCGTAGGTGGAGAGCTGATTTTACAATGAAGATATTGGGGAGGAGTAGTCCCAAGTAGTTACTCTGGGTTATATGAAATGATTTAACCCTACGGGCAATGAATTCCTCTGAGGCCTATGGGCCATGTAATACATACGCCTATTGGCCTTGTAAGGGTTCCACCTCACCCCTTGATAGGTGAATTATGAAAAATAAATAAAAAATGAGGGCCATTGAGCCATTGGATGGAAGGATTTGGGCATAAAAATTTCATTTACAGTTATTCATTTTTTAGAGTTTGTGATAAATTTCAAATTTATTTAAGCATAATCGAATGATAGAATTGTTATTATGAAATAGATTAATATCAATTAAATATATGTCCTTATATTCGTAATTGAAAAATAAATCATCAATATAAGGAAAATAATCTTAAAAAATGTAATACTATTACATTCATATCAAATGAAACAAATTGTGTTTTAAATCATCACGAATTTTGTGTTTGAGGACTATAACATTTCATTGATCATTTTCTTTCTTGGGATCTATACACTCAATGAATCTATTAATTTTTTACACTTTTATTCCATTTCTATTACAATATTTTCTGCAATTGTTCAACTATATAGAACCCTAGTTATGTGTTATACCATAATATACTTTTACAACACTTTAAATTTTATTAAGGTTGAGTTTTATTCACTATTTTTATGAATTTCGTTCTCATGAAAATTATTTTCAAATGTCAACACTTGATTACATAAATCACGTTATGCTGGTGAGAATATAACACCAAAAAATTATAAAATAAATACATGGTATTTAATAGAATGTATAACCTGGAACACAAAGAATATACAGTCATACAACACCCTAAGACCTCATAAAATATTTATTTTAAAATTCATTCAATATCTTAAATAACTATTGGTACAATAAACAACATGTGTTTCCAAAAACATTTGCTACCTGGTAGAGATAGTTTTACATAATGACAATGTACTATTAATATAATTATTTAATATAATAGTTTTTAGATAGAATATAGAATGATGGGTATAAATTGGATTAAATATCTCAGGAAAATTAAATTTTTTCACATTTTTATTTGTTATATAATTTTCTATAACAAAATGTGAACAATTTGTAATAAATGAAATGTTTTCATTGAAATTGTATTCTTCCAAAAGGTGGATTAGTCATTCCCTATACACAAAATCTAGGCTTAAATTTTAACAAATATAAATAATTTATATGAAAATATAAAAAAATTGAATCAGAATATCAAAGTTAACAAATAGTGATTTTTAATACCTTTTTAAAATGTTTTATTTTTTTGATGAATAGTGAAACTACTGATTTATAATTTAAAAACGCATTCTCATTTAAATAATTAATAATTAAAAATTACATTTTATTATTTTTTCAAATGTAACATTAGTACAATTTTTTTGTTAATTAATCCTATTTTTCAAATTGGAATAATTTTATTAATTTATACGTAAAAAAATTATAAATGTTTGACATTGTCACTTTAAAACCAGAATTTTGTACCCCATCTACTGGGTTAATTTTATACTATCTTTTTCCACTTCTATGAATTGCATATGAAATAATAAATTTCATTTTTTAAAAAGAATAATATATAAATGTTTATAATTTAAACTTATTTTATGAAAAAATTATATAGGAAAAATATTTAAAATTAATTATCGGAGTAAATGTATTATTGGATTTTCTTTCGGGTTTAGCTACGAAGATCATGGTTAAATTATCCAAAATACATTTCCAACACCCATTTTGTAAAATATTTTGATACTTTGGATCTTCATGTTTATTTTTATGATTTTTGGGACACATTCCCTTTCAATTGACCCACATAAAATTTTATGTAATGTAAAATTGAAAAATGTAACTTTCTTCATTTTAATTTCAATAAAAAAATTAGATATCAACAACTACACCATATTTTAGGTAATTTATATCCATATGATAGATAAATGAGTTTTATTTATCATGATAATTTATATTACTTTCTTATAAATTAAATAATTATTTTATGTTAATAAGAAATGCCAACGCTTAAATTATTTAGTATATAAATAAATAAATTAAAAGATACTAAAAACCTTAAAATTGAAGTAAATTTAATGAATTATAGATTTCCATTATTTTTTTAGATAAATATATAATGAATCATAGTCATGAAAAATATATATTTGATTGAAATTATTGTATTTATATTTTTAATATCAATTCAAAAGAATAAAGTCAGAATTAAAATTAATGTTATTTTATAATAAATATTATTTTATTAAAATGTATAAAATAATTTGAGATCATATATTATTCAATGTAATATTTTAATGATAAAAAAATATCAATTATGTTACATTCATAGACTATTTTTATTTTCTAATTAATATATTGACCCCTAAATATTAAATACTCAATTAGTGTGGTTGTGCTCAAAGTAGAGTTTTTGCTGGTTATATGCAATATTATTAGAATTGATTTTCAACACACGTAGAATTTATATTATAGAAATCAGATTTAATATTTATAATAATTTGGTGAAATATATATAGTATGTATCATTTTATTTTATTATTTATGGATAACTAAATTAGGGTAGAAAACTTGTTACCCTTATGAAAAAACAACTGGTAAAATAAAAATTGTTAGGAGTTAGGGAACATATTTTTTAAAACATGTGTTCCACTATGTTTTGGAGGTTTTTATATTCTATATAGTCACTAAAATATATTAATTATTATTTTTTGATTCAATTTAGGTAATACTTACCTACAAATAGAGAATACATTTTATTATTTACACGAATGTCACTACTCCTTAACTATGAAAGGGAACTCAATATTCTCACTTCCTCACTTATAAAAACCACTTTAGGGATAAATGTACTACCCAAATCACATAACTATTTCCCTCTTATAATCCTAAATTATTTATTTTTTTCTTATTAATTGAGCATATGAAATATTTTGTGAAAACATAAGGAGGATACCTGAAGAAGAGTTAATGATGTTCAACAGAAATCACTATTTTATTTCATTATCCACCTAGTTCAATTAAAATTCTATCTTGATTTTATAATATCCTCATTATTTTCCATATTAATTTATTAATTTATATTAATTTTTTTTTACCAAAAACGTCTCACACATCTATCATATGGGTTAGGAAATAATCGTTCGTGTGTACGAAAGATTATCGCCTTAGAAAATGATGTCATTTCTTCTCCCATTACCAACATCCTTGATTTGGAATCATGAGGTATCTAAAGATTATATATTTTATTTATATAATATTTATAAAAATTTATAAATTAAATAATATATATATTTACTTTCTATTTTTCAAGGTATGAGATAACATCATGCATGTGTATAGCGGACTACCGCATCCTGAATCAATGTGATTAATATTTCACCAACGCTTTATATGGAATGTAATAATTTTTAGGATACTCAATATATTTAATATGGTTGAAATAATCATGATAATTATTATATATATTATATAAATATATTATATTCACATGAACTATAACTTTCTTGACAAAGAACATATGAAAAAAAAGAAAATTAACACCTGCCACGATTAATATAATGGATGATTATTAAAAAAATATTGATAAGATATTACGAGGGGATCATATATGATATTATAAACATAAATATGTTCATTGGATAATTTAATAATATTCATAAAACCATTATATATTAGGTTTAATAATGTTCAACTAAAAGGAAATGTAGGGTAAGGGTTTTCAACTCAATTTAAATCCCATTGAGACTTAATTTTTATTATGCAGTAATTAAATTTTATGAGGGGAATATACTGGACCATTGAAATATAATATCATGAATATTTAATTTTCCATATAATTTTATGTTTAACATTGATGTATTCTATCTAATTGGTTTTAAATTGAAAATTAAAAATTGGTAACTCTTATCGAACAACCTCACTTTTTGTTTGGATTGTTAACTTTATTTTCAAACAATCACATTATTATAAAAAAATATTAACTAAAAAATAAATATATAATAAATATAAATCTTCTTTAATGATGGATATTATTATTTCTTAAACTCTGTACAAATTTTCTATATGGACATTATGTTGAAATTTATTTGATTAACAACATATGTATGGCAAAATCTATTACCTTTACTTAATACAGATACTTGATTATTGGGAACATTATTTTTTAATTAAATCAACTACTAAATATTTGAAGAATAATTTGGACATGCATGAAACATGATGGGGACCATTTATAGAAATACCAAGGATAAATCAATAGTCTCATTAGTTGAATTGGTTTTCCATATCAAATACGTTTAATTCTATTATGTTTTAAACCATCTTATCAATGGTAATTATCATAAAGGTACCATGTACCTAGGAAACACGATCTTCAATAATTAATAATTTCCTACATTTGGAAGTCATGTATTCTTATTATCCATTAGATATTCACTCTGATATTTTCTAGGGATGGATTTCATTATATTTTTATTGATTAAATGTCTTTTTTTTTTCAATTATTTACCTTACCATATTCATTATCCTTTAACTCACCATGATAGTAAAGTTATTTTAATATAATTTTTGTTCAGTTATTTACCTTTCCAGGTTAATTGTGGTAATGATTCATGATTTCTTCAACTGTGCGCAACCCTTATAAAAAATTACAGCTGACCCTTATTTTTATTCCTTCTCTATAATATGAATATGACTTCCAGGAATGTATTTTAAGGATAACGAATTTTTAATTTGTTATGATATATTTTTTCCCAAATTTGTAATGGGTATCACTTATGTATCAGGTTCTCTATAACAATAAAACTGATCAGTACTTTTGGATTCATCCCTTTGTATCTAGGACAATTTGTTAAAGTAAAACACCAGCTTTGTATTACTGGAGTACGGGATGTAACATCCAAAATAATAAAAAAGTTATAGTTTTCATATATGTTATTTAAATATTATTTAAAAAACTCATTTAAGACATTCAAAAAAATGAATGACATCGTTTCTTTTAGATGGTAGTCTACATAAATTCATGAATGACATTTTTTCTACTATGTGGAAGTGATTTAAATTATATAAAATTTCAGTTTCATATAAATATAAATATTATATAAATTATATATTAATTTATTAGTTCCACCCTAAGACCATAATTTTGAGGTTGAAATGACGAATAAATCTCATCATTTTTTGTAGGTGGTAATCCACACATATACAATAGAAATGTTATCAATATGTAATAGAATAATGGGTTAACAGTTAATAATTATCGTATCATTATAGAATAAACAAATCAAATAAATTTAATATATATTTATTTGATCTGTCCTTTATAATATGTATATTATTTTGTGTTGGAAAATCGAACACATCTCTTTTAAATGTTGTTTTCCTCACTTAAAAATGATTTATGTTTTCATTTCTCATATGATAAAAAACTGGTTGTTTCATAAGAATAGTAAAATTTCAGTAGATAAAAGATATTAATGTCATTATATCAGCCAATTTCTAATTAATATATATATTTATAGGAATATATAAGCCTGACACAATCGGTTTAAAAATATACCATTTTTGGAAAACCAATCTTGGCGTAAACCTAAAGCATTCTTTAGATGGACATTTGTTGACTAAAAACCTCTAGGAAATGGTGAGGGATGTTGAGAATGTATTTTTTCAGGTATCATTCTAGCTAAATGGATGAACGTGTGTGAATACGTTTGGAGAGGATATTCTATTTTTTATGTTAGTGGAGTGGCACAATTATAAATATTTAAAAAAATTAAATACATTCTATGTCTTTCTCTAAGGAATGTGGGACCAAATTGAAATATTTTTACTTTAAGATGTGAATCAATACATATATATTCATAAAATAAAAATTAATCAAATTTTTTTGATATTTTAAAACATAAATCTTCATACTAACCCCATTATTGACTCTTATAATTACTGTAATGGTGATAATATTTTACCAAAGTTACAATTCATAATGACTAAAAATGAAATTGATTTTATTACCCATTTTAAACATTATTATTTTAAAAAAAATTATTTCAATTAATTTTTAAATTGTGGTATAAATTAATTTTAATATACACAAACTACAAATAAAATAGTTATAAAAAATTACCAAGCATATGAATAGAAATTATATTATACCAAAAGAAAGTATAATTTTCATTAATATGTATTTTTGTTAATTTAATCATAATATGAGTAATATTTCACAACAAAATCAATACAAAGATACGAATATTTTTATACTTGAAAATAAATTAAAATTTTAGTAAAAAAATATATATTTCATACCATTCAGAAAAAATTAAATAATTTTAAAATAATACAAAAACATTATAAGATTAAAAAATAATTTTTCTAAATCCAAAAATAAAATTCATTTAAAAAAAATAAAATTCAAAATTTTGATTTTTTTTTTCAAAGAAACCATAAAGCATGCAGAAAAAACAATATAGCTAAATAAAACCATTACTTTTTCAATATAAAATTTGTTTAATGTCATTTTAAAAACTATAATGAAAATGAATCCTTAAAATGAATAAATTTAAATAATTATATTTATTTATTTATAGTATTATATGGTTTTTACATCAATTAATATAAATTTGGCCACTCTTAAAATATTAATGTCATGCAGGATGAACTATATGTCGTACGATTTATCATAATGTGATAAGGATTTACATGTCTTGAAGTTTAAGGTCATGATACTAAGTCTAGTTTCAATAAGATTAATATAATTTAGTATAGTATGTTTATTATTATTGTTATTGTGTCTTCCTCACTATAAGGCCTTCATAATATTAATTTTATCATATAGTTAAGTAGATATGGGTCTATAGGTTTAAGGCTAATAATAAAGACTATATTATATTCCTCACCTCATCCCATGACATAATCTGTTGAGAGAATTTTGTTTATCATTTGTAACTTTTTTTCGGTGGAATTTAACCCATTAATATATATATATATAAGACCTATCAAAATAATTATGTTTTAATACATTGGTGAACTATATACATTAATTGATAACAGGTAAGATTAATTGTTTTATAAGTTTCATTCAATATTTAGATTGAATTTATATCAATATATTTATTAATTCCATAGTACAATTTTTCAATGGGATTTTTATAGAAGATATAACCTTTTTAAATTCATTTTGATCATAACATAATTAGATACTCCAATGAGGGTAATTTTTAAGGATATATGATGGTAAACAAAATAGGTATAAAATCGATCATGAGAGTATATCAACCATAAAAATATGATCAACTATGTGATCATTCCCACAAGCCATAGGTGTAATATTATCCAAAGGATGAATATACTAAAATATTTGATGAGATTTAATACATATCCTCAATCAAACACATGATGGTCTCCAAACAAATTTTGAAACAGATTGACCAGAAGATGAAAATTGAATCAACTTCAAGTTCACCTTAATTGAATGTGCTATCTCTCATTTGGTTGTGCCTCTCCTAATTTTTTTTCACATTATATTGTGAGACCCATAAAAACAAACATTAAATAAAATATAACTGAATATATGATCAACTACATGATTGAATAAATTACAATGTCAATCCAACACAAGACATAATTTCATGCCATGATAATAAAAAACTTCAAATTATAAAAATATGGCCTAAAATAGAAAAAAAAATATTACTACGACTTTTCAAATTTTAGATGAATCTCTCACGAATCCATGTGTAGTTCATATGTCCTAAATTAGAAGTTAGTGTTAATAGGAGAGTATTTAGGAATTTCTAGATTATTCGAGTTGTCTAGGTTCATTAATCACAAATCTCATTCTATATACATGGAGGATATTAGAAAAATAAATTGGAACAAAATATTAATAATGATTTAGATATACTAAATTTTCTAAAGGAGGAATAGATACTCATTATACACACATTATCTTTGGATACATTGAATATTAAGTTTATAAAACTAATGCATCTTTAAAAATAAGACTATCAAAGGATGGGGGATACTATTTATCAAGTTAAGGAACTATATTTTGTTCATTATTTTATATTTTTCTATAATTCCCTTGAGATTTCACAATAATTCATTAGTGAGTCATTTAATGAGATTACCATTACCCCAATTAATTAATTATATTTAAATAAATATATTCAATTACTTATTGTGAAATTATTTTATTATTGTTAACATTAAATTATTTCCATTGTTCCATTCATTTTTAATTATCTATCTCTTATTCACTATTGTCTACACACAATCTACATAGATATTATTCATGATCAGTTAACATAATAAGTTTTTTGAATCAATGTTGATTGGAAATTTTTTATTAGTAATCTAGGTGATAGAAGTTAGTACAATTATGGTCACTTACCTCTACATAAGCTTATATTATGAGGGAATCATGGATTATTGAAATTTTATTTCTTATAAGATAAAAGCAGATATTAATTTGAATAATAATATAAAAGATAATTATGTGAGGTTATATTCAATGTTTTGTTACATAAATTAAATATAATTTTTAACCCCATCTCATAATAGTTAAAAACCATCCCAATGAACACACATTCTGTATAATAATACACTATAATCAACCTCCCCTCTCGAGAAACCCCGAGTCATATTATTTCTATAATTTAATTTGGATCACAAGTTTTTCTTAATGAGGGGCCTGATATTGGATTATCATCAGCATAAATTTTTTTCATGGGGGAAAACCCCATGTTTCTATTTTCATTTATTTGTATAATTTTATTCTAAAATGATCATGTCAAGATCATCACCCCATAGTTGTTTTAATCATATGTTTTAAAAGGATGTTATGTTATGAACATCTAATTAAAATAATTTTTGGTAGTGGAGATAGATATTTTATCATATTTTCATTGAAAAACTCTACCACCTCATATTCGTATTTCACAACAGTCACATTATGGTGCAAAAACACCGATGAAAACAAAGATTAATTGACTAGGACTTTGAGAAAATTATATGTACCTTATTTTATAGATTATAATCAGATTCAATGACCTAATAAGAAATTTTATTTTAATCATATAATGAAAATGGTCCCACTAATACAAAGGCTTCATATCATATCTTGTGAGGACCATAATATAAACATTAGAGAATTAAAAAAAGAGATATTTCAAATCTAAATGAGTCCTCAATTATCAAATAAGCTGTAAGATTTTCCCTTTATCCCTTGGATGATCAAGATAGAGTGGAATTACAACCTATGACTAAAAGAGGACACTAACTAGGGTGTAGTTCATAAGTATTCCCAATAAACATTTTTTGTACCATGATAATAACCTATAGGGTTAATTGATATATGGGATAAAATGAGAATGTAGAAAAAAAATCTATAAGTTATTGTAGAGAATCATGTGGATAAAAATATCCTTATAATATCAACCATTATTAGAACATCATTTCAAAGTATTATTGTACCATGGATTGATGGAAAACATATAAACCCTATTTAATTCCTACACTAGAATAGAATATATAGATAAGTCCACAACTATATTTATAGAATTGATTAAAAGAATCAAAAAAATTTAAAACAGTTTTGTATTGAAACTAGTACAAGAGGAGATCATGAGGAAAAATGTTTTACCCAATCCATAAATAAAAATATGATGCACTAATCACTCTTATATGGTATTCATCTGTGAATAAGGGTTCAGAGACCACATGTTCTATACCCCCACATATCTTAATTTTTTCTATTCTTTAAAGTAATACATTGATGTATGTTCTCAAGTAAAATAGTGTTTTGATTTCTTGTACCAAACATATTCCCACCTAAAGATATAATGAAATCAAATATTCAAATAGTATTATATTATATAGTTTATACACTGAATATTATATTATAAACAACCACATTTATTGTAATATAATCAAAAAAAATTCCCACCACCACCCTTGAAAATGAAAACATATCATGATTCTAGAAGATTACACAAGAGAAACCTCATGATACCATTATTAATGTCATACAGAAAATACATACAAAGTCAAATTAAATTTAAAAAATATTTCCCATTACTAATTGTTCAAAATTAAAACATAATAATTGTTACATTTACTAGATCATATAATCCCTTAATAATTTGGAAAACTAAAGTTCATGTAAAATCCATTCCTATTAAATTCTTATTTTCTAGGGTAAACTATTTTTATATTTCATTAAAGATCAACATATAGATATGAAACATTGAAGAAACACTATCTCGAAATGAATCTGTAAATGGAAAACCCAATTAACATAAAAACATTACCCTGAAAATTGGACCTAAAGACATGTTCCTTGATGAAATAAAACTAGTGAGTAAATTTACGGCATTGTATATATTGGAAGACTTACATATACCACAACTTATATTTCCAAAAATAATTATAGCATCCAAGAAAAAAATTAATAATACTTAAAGAAATAGATAATTGAGGAATTGAAAAGAGTTTATATCACAATCCATTTAATAGATCACACCCACAAATCCAAATTTATGAAAAAATTCTTAAGGAAATTTAAACCACAAATAGAAAAGTTCTGGGAAATAAATTATTTTTTTATCAAAAAAATCATTCTCATATAGCCACACAATTACAAAAAAAAAAATTGCCCATGTTCACTCATTATACCTTTATCTATATTACTACTCACTTTTCCAAATGTATTATGTAATTTGGGATAAAAAATTAATATAATTCAGTACTAATATTCTTCTTTCAAATATATAAGAGAGATCAAACCCACATAATTGGGTATGAAAATTTATAATTGAACCATTTCGTACCAAGTAAATGTTTTCAGGGATGCACTTGTAAGGGTGAAGTGATGGGTTTTTCTTGTTTACTTCTATATTATGAACATGTAAGAAACATAGGTGAATCTCATTCTTATATCACTATAGAAAATCGATTTTATGTTTGAAACCCCATATTTATGGTTTTCAAGGAACACATTCTATGGGTTTTGGGATTGAAATATAAATTTATTCATTATTAATTCAATAACATATTATTTTGAAGAACACTAATTTTTTATAAAAAAATATTATAAAATTTCTTGTTGTCATACATATTAAATTAAAAAGAATTATAACATAATTCCACTAGAAAAATACTTTGATTCACCTGATTTATATTATGGTTTTTTGAAACTAAACATGATATGGAGTTTTTTGTTTGTTGAAGAATTTCAGTATTTTATTAAAAAATATTTTTTTTTGATTTAATGAAAATAATAACAATAACATTTTCCAAACATGTGATTATTTCATGAATAGGGAATGTTTTGTCAAAACAGTCATTAGAAAACCAACTTGAACTGCACGTAAATTTTATAAGAATCAATTTTGAATATGATTTCCCAAAATAAAATGATAAAATGAATGTAAAAATATCAAACCAAGATTAATATAATTAGAATAATTAACTTCTTAAAATTTTGAAATATTGGGAAATAGGTTACTCATTAGGAGAAATCTTAGGGATTCTCAATACAACTTGTTCCCCATACACACTAAGAATCTTAATATTAAATAGTAAGGATTCCATAATGATGGTTTAGCATTACCCTCATGGATGTGGTAAAACAATTTTGACTTAATTCATAGATTTAGAATCATATTCCTTATTTTGGAATAAAATAGATGAGTCCATTTGATAATGTACGAAAAATAATTAGATTCACCATGGTGATGATTAGCATAATGAGTTAGTTCCCAATAAGATTAAAAATATTTGGAGGGTTCTTATTGACTATATAATATTAAATAATTTGACAAGAAATTACTATAAAAACCCAGGTATTAATATAATAAATTAGTTTCATGTTATTATATAATATAAAAATATTGCGTAACTTTTTAAATCAAAAATGAAATAGTACCAACTAAAGTCTTTTATTATATTGATTTATTTAAAATACCAATTTCTAAATTTTATAATTTTAATTAAAAAATTATTATTAGATATGAAATTATAATTTAATGTTTATATAGTTTGATATTTTCAGATTCATTAGAAAATATTTATTTTTTAGTGAATAATGAAAAATCCCATTTTGGTTAAAAATGTCATTTATTTTAAAAAAAATAAATAATTTTAAATTCCTTATGTGGATTAAATATTATTCTAAGTTACATTTTTATTAATTATTTATCATTAATCTAATTAATTAATTGTTAATCAACTTTCTATTAGATTTTATAAATGTTTTTTGATGTTTACAAATGGGGTTTTTAATAACTATTTTATAATGCATAATGTTTATCCATATTAATTAATTAATGTAATTAATAATGTGGATTTTTTTTAAAAAAAATAATTATTATATAAAAATTAGTATAAATTTGTACTCACAAAAAAATTATGACTCCTAGAGTTATTATAAAATCATTTATTGCTTAAAAAATACACGTTGTGAAAACCATCTTTTCATCATGATTGTAGATTTTTTTAATTTAAATTTTCCACTAATGTAATTTTATAAAGGTAAAATGAATCTAATATTTATAATAATAATAATTTATATTTTTTACTGATTTATTATATATGTTTCACAAAAATTAACAATGTAAATGGAAAAAATTTATTACGATGATTAAAGTTATAATCCTTTTATCAAGTGTTATACTAAATATACAGGGGTTAAAATTAGCATAAAACTTGTATAAAATATATTATATGAATATATATAGACATTATATTGTCTAATACTAAATACTAATTCGTTTTGGACAGTTTTGGAAAGCGAAAAAAATTGGTACACCTTTTTCTTTTCAAACATTACTAGTGTGCAACTCACCTCACTTAGAAAAGGAAACCCACAATACTATTTTATTCGCACCTTCAATCCCATTTTCTTCATCAAAGAATAATCAAAATATATATCCCACATCCAACCCCTAATACTATTATCCTTAGTTTGGTCAGAAATTAATTCTAGGAATATTATATATATCATCTAAATGAGGTGGTCTGAGAAGAGGTAAATTTCAAAACAAGGTGTTTTTTATGTTTTCGTACACCTTAATCAAATATTATTCATTTATTATTATATAATTACACAAGTATCTATTACACCATGACCATAATTTAACTTCTATTATATTATTTTCTTCACATGGGATTGTTTTTTTAGATTTTTGTAGAGTTCTCGGTGATTAGTGTTTTGGAATTTCCATTTGGCTTTTGGCCTATGAACTGTTTGGGTACATGGGCTGGGGATTAACCATTTGGTAGGTGATGTTTTATGGAATTTATAGTAGTTATTATTTGTGAAATGTTTTCATAGAATTATTTTTCACAGTCTGGGCCAAACCATTCGAGGCTAAGGAGAAACTATGCGTCTCCTTTTTGATTTCATGGATAGGGTGCACAGACTACGAATGGTTAGGGGGTACCATGACGAATGTGTAAATATAAGATCTATAATTTAACAAAGTCATTTTACTTGGTTGGAACACAATTTCCAAATCATGTTTCAAAACCATGTCAGTTGTCCCTTTCAATAGTATGGTGCGTACGGTTGGTGCACAGTTTGGAAAATAGGGCAGTCAAAATATGAAAGTTATAAAGTTCATTAAAATGATAGATATTTCTCTTTTCCCCTTCATAAATTTAACCCATATCTGGTTTCTTCTCCCAAGGATGATTTATTCCCATAAATGAGACTCCCAAACCACTGTCTCTTATCTCCTATTCCTCCATTAAATGTCCCTCAAGATTTCTAGGTGTTTTTACTTAGGATTTTTGGGTGTTTTTATCCTATTCTTATTCATTAATATTGTTCAATTTTTTCCTTGGGTAGGTCATTTTTTTGGATGAATCCTCAAATATAAGATGTTGTGTGGATTTTTCTTGTTTCATACTAGTGTGTGTAGATATTATCTAGAGGTGTTTTCTTCCTTCTTCTAGATTTTCATTGCATTTTCACATTTTAGATGTTGTGGTTTCCATCCATTTCATTTTTGGAACATTCCATTCCTCTTTTATCTTTTATTAAATGCAATTAAAAACTCTATGATCATTCTTGTGATGTGTCTCCTTCGTGAGTGGTGGTGTTTTAATTTTATGTGTTTTTTATAATTGCTTTTCAAAGATTTTTCCATATTTTTCATGTATTTATAAATAATAAAGGAGTTCAATATAATGAAAATAGCCTATTTAAACATTATTTTGGTGATTTTTATAAAATTTATTCCCTTAGTTTGGATTTTATAAATTATGACTTGTGGTAAATGATTATGGTGTGTGGATTTTATAATCTTTCCTTAATTTTTTGTTCTGGGTGGATTTGTGGTGTCATATGGAAATGACAATAGGGAAACATTAAATTAGATACTAGGTATTTTTATGGTTGGACCATTTTTTGTTTCATTGGATGTGGTAATATACATGTGATATCAGGGTGAACATTTGTATATTACCATAAATGAGGGTGTTTCTTCTAAGAAAAATACTCTCTTGAATACGATTTTCAAAATGATTCACTTTCTATCATTCCCATCACATTATAATGGTTCATTTAAACCCATTTATTTAAAATATGTTCCTTTACCTTAAAATGGATACCTAGTTTTCAAATTAATTGTATTCTATATTAAAAACGTTTTCTAGGGCCTAGAAAATTTTCTACTTTTAATAGTGTCTTAGTAAATAAATGATGTAAATGCCTTTTTATACATTTTGAGTAAGTTTTATGTTATAAAGTAGGGTTTATAAATGGTTTGGAAATGAATTGTATATTTGAAAAGGAAATTTCTTGGTTGGTATATTAGGAAATACGGATAACGGTTTCAAGTGACATGTTTTGTATGACTATTCGGTGCTTTTGATGATTTGCTGAGCGATGGGAACCTTTTCAGTGGGCCCTCCAATGAAAGGGCCATCAAAGAGGTGGTGTTAGTGTTTGGGCATGGAACAAATGGTGGAATATGGGTTATTGGTCTATTACTTTTATATGGGGACCTCCTTATTCAAAATTTACTATTATCATGGGATTCTCGGCATCATCTAGAGGTTTGAATGATAGTTTCTTTCCGAACTATATTAGATGGGTTGGTACCCCTAGATTTTCCTAGAGGCAACGTGGGGTGTGCAACTGGCGAGGTTAGTTCAAATTTATCTGTTTTTTGTGGAAAATAAAGCTACACAATATGCCGACATGAAATTATGATTAATTATTACCACGAATTACTTATAGGTTTGTTTAAGAAATTTCAATATATACTGCATTTATGTTAATTCTTATTTTTTTAGCACATTGGTTAATTGTTTTGTATATAGTCACCTACAATGTTCACTTTTTTAGTATAGCTCTTGATCACCATGTTTATGGTTCATATTTGGAATTGCATTATTATATTGGTATTTGAACTATAAATGTGGTTTAAAAAGATAAATAATTGTGTGTTTTTTCTTAAGTATTTTTTCTTATAAAGGTGTGATTAGTTCTTCAAAATGATAAAACCCTAATTTTTTATATGTATTTCAAACTAGTGTATTTGGACTATTTCATGAATGAAAATTCATGGACAATGTGGTTGTTACCTACTGATTAATTTAAGTAAAAACCCAAATTCCACTTATTTTTGGTATACCCGGTTTGTTTTGATTGTTATGGTTTTGATTAGGTTGTATATGGATCAAGAAGGTTTATAGTTGGTGGAGTTAAATAGTTCACATGTATATCAAGTACATCCCAACTTGGATTCAATTTTACCATATATTATTCTATTTATTTCAACTATTTTTGTATCTGAATCAGCTTAATATTTATTTATATTCAGTTATTTATGTTTTTTGATCACTTGTGGTATTTATAACAGTTTTTTATTAGACTAATTGGATCTCTTTATTATATATTTGATGCCCATACCTAGTGGGCCCCCATGTTAAATAAGAAATTCCACTTAGCCCTTGTAAGGGACCAAGAAGGACGTTTGTTCGAATGGAATCCTCAAATGGTTCATGAAAAAATGGTATTATAAAAGCTCTATTTTATTTTGGGAATTAGGTTTTTAGAGATTGGTACTATTAGGACTCAAGGGGAAGGTACGATAAGGACATCCTGGCCCCTTTCATGACTTGATCCCCAAGTTTCTAGGGGTATTCAAAGATTTGAATCATTCTCTTTGGCGTGGTGTGGATAGGGAATGTCAATGGATGTGATGGGGTGGAACATGGATAGATTATATTCAATGTTGACAACATTGGGGGTGGATTCACTACTTAAGGTTTTCCTAATTATTTATTATTTATTGGGCCATGGTCTACCAAACCATGTGGTGGATTTTTTAATCATTTTATGTTCCCTTTTCAAGGTATCCACCTATTGTTTTTTTGTATTTGGACATTGTACATGGATTACAAAATAATAAAAATTGGGATGAATATTTCAAAAGGAAGATATAATTAGGGGTTTTATTGTTTTAAAATTTAGTTTTGATATTTTGAATGGTGTGCCTGGAATTTATTGTTTCGAAGTTGGAATGAAATTGGTAGTTTTATAGAAAGAAAATTTTGGGTATGATTTGTGATTTTTTGTCTGTTATTGGGTGTTTTCTATTGGGGTATACCTTTTTGGATGAATTTTTGTTTGATTATGGATGTGTTTTTTAAATTTTTATATATTATATCTTTTATAAAGGTCCCACAGTTTTCCAATATCTTTTATTTAGTCATCACACCTACCTAAACTCTCATTGTCGTTATGGTATCTAGTTATTCTTGGTTGTAATCTATAAATCATTATGATTGACATCTAATAGAAGAAGCGGAGATTCTTGATGAAGTCGAAGCTGTTTTTAGTCATTGGAAACTCCAAAATTGGTAATGGTTCGAGCTATTATGAGTTCCTTTGAAGGTTTAACATTAGATCAATAGAATGTGGCCATCCCATCATCATTGGAAGTATGGATTTCATTGGATTTGTTTAATAGCACATAAATATAATTATTGATACCTATAGAGGATATGTTGTGGGAATTGGTAGAGATATTGGGTATTCATCATGGTAAATAAGTGGTAATGGGATATATTGATCATTTTGAAGGGCTAGTATCCTTTTCTCTAGATAAAATAAAAATATTAGCTGAAATGTCCTCTTTTTATATGGGAAATTCATTCATTGATAATAGAGTGAGTTATCTCATCCGGGGTAGCTCAATTTGAGAATTTGGTCAAAGAGGCATATCCATATAATTTGGTTCCTAGAAGTAAATTGGTGTTCATTAGTAATTCAATATCTATTCCCACTTTTAAAGGTTATCCATAAGGTGAGTGGTCTGTTCCATAAGAATATGTTTTAGAGAAATGTATTTTATCAGTTCTAGCTACTCATTTACTAGAATTTCCATTTATGTTCTTTAAGTGTGATCATAGCTTTCATAAGAACATGTATTTTTTGTCCTATAAAGTCTTGTTAATGATTTGGTTGTATAGGTCACCTGGAGAAGTTCTGCAAGATTAGTATCTAGAATAGGAATCATACTTCAAATTTTTTCATCTCCTAACTACAGGAAAGAAGATAAATCAAGTCAATAAGGTTTTATTCAAATGCAATGGAGTGAAGCTTTCATATAGTTATGAAAATTTGGGTTGTGGTTTGATGGAATATCAATTTTTTCTAGTGTTGATAAGGTAATGGTTTATTTTTCCTTGGTTAATCAATTTTTATTATGAATGTTTCCTTTTATTGTAATTTCCTTCAGGTTGAAAATAGTTTGATGGTCTCATTCTCCTATACTAATAGGTGGGATTTTATTTATGTAAATATGGAATGTTTTTCAATCATATGTTTTGGCTTTTGTTTTGGTTTTCCTCAGTTTCAAGTAGTTGATGTTATAAAGAGATAATGAATTGTGGTTTGGTCATCTATTTGTTTCAGTTTATTCAGTGAGCTTTACCATATGTCAGGATTTCATGGTTCATGGTGGGAGTTCTTGTGTTAGTGATAGCTACTCTATTTATGTGGGTAGAACCATATTTTCATTCTCCCCATGGATTTCCTCCTTAATTTTCCCATATAATGTCAAGGTCTGACTTTTGGATTAAAAGGTTACACCATTGTTTTTTGGTTCACATGGCCTTTTTCAATATTGAGTTGGAGTTTGGTTCCCCAAATTGCTGGGGTACTTTCTGGGGAAGAGTTTTTTTGGTGTGGGGATAATTAACACACTCCAACCATGTTTTCTCTTTTGTTTCATTATTTTATTTGTGATGGATCATTTTGTTGTGGTTTAGGTTTAGTTCTTAGTGGGAATTTCTTTGTTTTGGAGTTTTTGGGTGGCTCTTTGGCATGTTAATGGTTTTGGGGTTAATCATGCATCAATTCAAGACTAAGGGGATTTCTATTTGTTTATTTATAAATCATGGTGTTCTTGGAATAGGTTAAACGTAGTCTAGTTCAAAATATTATATTCCAATGAGAAATCAGGTGGATCCTTTTTTGTGTTAGGGATAAGGGGCATGACTTATTGATGGTTTTTGGAAACCATGAGGAAAACATGAATGGAGGATTTTCATTTAGATAGATCAATTTTTCAAATTTGGAAAATGATTTTTGAAACTTTTTAGGGGTTCCCCTCTTATATAGTAGGGTGTGAATGGATGGTACTTGATTTGGAAAACAATTCCACTAAACCATGTGACTTTACTATTTCATTACAAAGATAGATATTCCTCTTTTTCCCAAGTTACTTTTATCCCATTTTAGATTTTATCCCCCTTTGTCAGTTTTTTTGTGAAAATAAGTGCCCCAAAACCCCTTTTCCTTGGAACATATTCCTCTATTAAAGATCCCTTGAGCATTCTAGGGTAGGATCTATTGGATTTTTTATTGATCTTATATTATTTTTCTCGATCCCTATTTTTCAATTGGTTTTACTTAGGGTTTTTTCTCTTTTCTATCGACCCTAGAATCTCAGAGTTATTTGGGGATTGTTTTCTTTTGATTCTAGGGAATTTTTATGTCCTCTTAAGATGTGTTCTTTCTTATATTGGGGTTTATTCTCATTATCACATCATGAAAGTAGGTTTTTATAACCATTCCCATTATGGAACATGTCGTTGAAACATGTTATTTCCTTAAAAGATTTTAAAAATTATATGATCATGCCTCATAGGTGTCTCCATAATTAATAGTGGCGTTCTCATGTTAGGAGTTTTATGATAGTGGGTTTCCAATGGGTCTTCTAAACTTTGCCTATATATTTATGCATGCAAAGTGTTTGTTAAAACTCCTATGAGCTACATCAAGTGTATTTAATTATTTTTGAAACTATTATTGTTCTTGGATGGGTTTTTATAAAATATAGAACGTGGTAATTGAGCTTGGTGTGTGGGGTTTTGTTGCATTTTCATAGTTTGGTGCTTGAGTAAGGAATTTTTATCTTTTGAGGATAATTTAATGTCAGATCGTTAAATTGGTTTATGGGTGAAATATGGATTGATCGTTACTATACCAGTGTATGTGGGAATATACAGTTATGAAAGGGGTGTACCTAAGTATATTCTGATAAATGATGATGGATTCTCTTTAAAAATTTCATTCTTCAACCTGATTCTAAAAATTATTCTCTTCATCTCTTTATCTTGCCTCTCAAACTGTTAATTCATACACCTAGTGTTTTTTTAATTTGTTATTAAATCTATAAATGCTAAACTACATTTAAAATAAAATAAATTTTGTTTTATAATTTTTCTTCAAGGCTTGAATCATTTGGTACATTGAGAATTGCTTTGGTGACTAATGGTTATAAAGGTTCATTTAGAAGTTTTTGATTATGTTTTATACTTCCACCATGGTTTTGTAAATGGTTTGGAAATTGATTAGGAATAAAAATGGTATAGGCTCAGTTGGTATATTGTGATTATTGGAAAATGGTTTAATGTGACATGATATAGAGGATCTGATAGAAATTTCAATGTTTTCATGGCTCATACAGAACCTCTATGGTGGACCCTCCGAAGAGAGGTTCATCGTATAGGTAGTGTCGGTGTTTGGGAGATGAAAGAACATTTTCATTATAGTTTTTTTATATTCCACACTTGTGATTACCACCTCATTCACCATGTACTTTTATCCTGGTATTGTAGGGTTTCATACACTGGTTCAAGTGATGGTTTCTTATCAACCTCAATTAAATAGTTTGGGCCCCCATGATTTTTCAAGAGTCCAGGTGGGATGTGCCACTAGTGAGTATAGTTTTGAGGAGCTAGTTGGTTATTGACGATTGAAGTGAAACATACACCTACATGTGACTCTAAGTCAAGTATGTCTAGGAATTACTTCTTGAGATGTTTTGAAAATTACCATAATTATTACATCTATGTTCCTTCTTATTTATGTTGTATTTTGGTATTTTTTTTACTTTTACATGCACTGTTCACATTTATTTCATCCATATATCTTGATCGCATAGTTATTGAATTCTTATTTTGCATTGAGTTTTTAAACTACTCTTTCAAATAGAAATATGTTTTTAAAGGGAAATTCAGTGTGTGTTTTTTCTACATGTAATTTCTCTTGAAAATGATTTATTTGTTGATTAATATGATAAAACCCCTATTTTATTCACATACTTTATACTAGTTCTTATGGAATGTTTCTTGAAATGAAGTACGTGGACTTTTTGGTGGTTACCCACTGAGTTGCATGTCCCCAAAAACTACCTGTGATTCTTAACACTATTAGACATTAGTTATTATCATGTTCTATTTTATTTGGGTCCATTTTGTAGTAATAAGGTTTTATGGTTTGTGGAGACCATGAGATCACATAATGATCGTTTTGGTCTTGGATTGGTTTAAATATCACCTTGTAGTTTTTTTCAGCTTTTATAGTATCTATATCAATTTCTTATTTATTTTTATTCATTGATTTATGTGTCACTCTTTATTCCCTTTTTTACCATTTTTTATTGGTCTATATCATTCCCATTATGATAACATTGATTTCATGTGGTAGTCTTCGGCCCGAGATAATTTGGAATGCCTCTCAGGCCTTATGGAAGACCGTGATGGGTTTCTGGTTAGATGGAGCCCGACGTAGTTCATGACATTAACTCTCATATAATAAGATATTAATATTTTTGTTTTTATCTCTTTTATCCATATATTCATTCATAAATTAGGAAAGGATAACATCCCTCGTGTGTATGACAAACTACGCCTCATGAACTGATTTGAAACATTTTCCATCAACACCTCTCACATTTTGGAAGGATGATGGATCTAAAGTTTATATATGATATTCATTACATAATTAAACTTTTCGTGACATTATATAATATATAAATTTTTAAATTTCCATTCTATAGGGGAGGTGATATCATCACTCGTGTGTTCGACATACTACCTTCTTATGATGTGATATGATTTTTTTTTTCACTAACAATTTATATAAAGGGTAATAGGGATAAATTTAATGAATATATGTCATATACATGAAATAATTATGATAATGATGGATTATTTAACATTCTGAAAATTTATTATATTATTTTCTTTCTTCCCCTTTCACTCATTGAAAAATGGTAGGGTGTTGAGGTACCTGTAGACTACCACCTACAAAAAACAATGTGATTAAATTATCATCACTGGACCACATGGATTATATATATATAAATATATTTAATGAAATAAAATGGTATATATGATATTATTATCAATCTATAAAGATAAACTATTACATACCTCCTTTAAAAATGATCATTGAAAAAGAAAAATGTTACCCATGCATACGTTTGGCCAATAATCTCCTTGATCATAACATATTTCGTTTATCTAAATAATCCTTAATAATTGGTTATAAAAATTAATTTATGTTAAAATATGATAATAATTTCTAGATTATTTTTCTGGATATGTTTAAATTAAGTGATCTTTGACCAAAGTCGTCCAAAAAATGTCATTTTTGACATATATGCAAAATATGGTCAAAACATAAATATAAAAATAATTTATTAAGTAATCATATATAACATGGAAATAAGTGAAATAAAATCAACAATAACCTATAATAAGGAACTTAAGAAAGTATGTAGTTAATAAAATATTATTTTATAGGATGATAAAGATCGTACATGACGAGTTGGATTCATGGTATGGATTTTTTCTCAGTTTCTTTTTATTTAAGTATATTACAATTTGATGCACCTATTCGGTTTTATATCGGGTATATACATCCCAGTTTTCCTGTAAAATAATAAATAATTCATATAAAATTCAATTTTATGTTTAAATTGGAATAATTTCATCTAATAGAAATTGACATGAAAATTACGATGTGGTAAATTACGTTATCTCAATTCCCTTTCATTGAGGAAAATTTTGATGTTATGAACAAATATTATTTTACAATATGTATATAAATCCCCATTGAAGTTTTATATCGCTAATTTATCTGTTCTAATAGTATTTAATTTTTTTATTCTATCATGGGGATTATGATTCAAAAGTTTCCAAAGTGAAAAGTGGGTTTTCTTTTAAGAATGACTATTTCAAAGTTTTCTTCAAACTCACTTTTCATCAATGTTCATGTTCTTAAAATAATTTAATTATAAAAATTAGATTCTTATAAACAGATTTTTTTAATTTATAAATTTATTTAAAAAAGGGAATTATTATATGGAATGTGTGGATTTCTATACAAAACGTAAAGGAAACATTCTATTTCAATATATATGGAATCAAAATACTTTATAGCCACTATAAATATTTTATGAAGTTTGGTTTCCATTACAATAATTAATATTTTATTCATATATAAAACCTAATTAAAATGTTTATATATTTTGTGTTAAAATTGGGTTTTTAAAAAGGGATGGATATTTTATTATCTAAAAATTATATCTTATTGATGAAGGTAATATTTTATTCCTATTTATGAAAACTAAAATCTTCTACTTGTTATGATTATAATATGGTTCTGGGAAAAAATTTATATTGATGGTTGGTTACATTATAAAAGATTGGTGGAGGGTTCTATTATCAACTACAGATAAGTGGGTCCATGATATCCCACCAACGTGTTGGGATTGGAAGCCGAACATATGGTTGTTCCAATTATAAGTGTGATGTGGATAGTGATTTCCCAAAATACCTATTAGATTTATCTATGATTTCTTGTGTAATTAATGAGATAATTTGATTAAAAACTATTTGGGTTTTCATGTAAAATTGAATTATTTCATTCACACATAAAAAATTTCAGGGATTTTCATGTTTTCATTGGACTAACAATTTTCATTTTTTTATATCACTTACTAATATATTTTTATCATTACACTTTTTAAAATTAATTCCATGTTATTTTAGGATTGGTATGAAAAATGTTGAATTCATGTTGAATTTAATGAAGATTTTTTTGTGGAATGAAATAATGTTTTATCCTTAAAGTATTTAATTGTTAGAAAATGTATACTAATTTGAGTCTCAATATTGTAATATTTTTTTATGTTATATCATATTTATGGTGTAATTATCTAAAATCATAAACCAAAAAATACCCTCAAATATAAAAAAATGGATTCCTCCCATCAAACTCAAGATTAAATAATTTTTATGTCTGGTTCCTTGTTGGTGGTATTATGGTACTGTTTAAGTAAAATTAGATATTATTAATATAAAAATAACATATCCATGAAATATTTAACGTTATTGGTATATTGAAATTATATAAAATTTATTCATTTCCATGTAATATTATTTAAAATATGCCGGTTTATAATGGTTTTCCAAAGACGAAACAAGGAAAATTTAGTGGGAAGGCAGAAATAGAAATATATACATCTATATTAGAATCTATAAATAGTTAGAATTGGAACATAATATTTTTTGGGATTTGGGATAAGTTGAAACAATATATTTAGGGTGGTGTTATCCCTGCTACAATTTTACCTGATTTAACATAAAGGAATATGTCTATTCGGGATCATTTCATGAGGAAACATACCCACTAATTTGTTGGATCAACTGACCTAATGATAATTGAATGTTTTATTAAAAAAATTGAAAATATATTTAATGTCATGGGTTGTTTGGGAAATAAAAAAGTAAATCTTATTATATACCTTTTGGAAGGTGAAATCGACTAGTGGTGGCCATTGATTAAGAATATCCGATAAATTGAAGAGATTTATGCCATGGAATTGGATGAATTTAATAATAGTTTCTTTGATAAATATTTTCTTCATAATGTAATACAATGGATGGAAAAAATATTCCCAGAGTTGATATAAATGGATGAATATATTGGTGTTTTATAGGAAGAAAAAATCACCAGATATGAAATGTATATCCAAACATTTATTTGGGGTCTTGATAGTATTATTAATTAGTTTCTCTTGAGAATAAACCTTGTATATCAATGAATATTAAATTCTAATGAATTAAATATATATGAGAAGATTGTCCAATGTGATGAGAATATAGAAATGGATTTTTTTTAATGATAATTTATTCAATGAAAACATGCAAAATAAGTGGTCAAGTGGGTTGGAAATGTGGAAGAATTCATCTGAGGAGTCTGGAGGTAAGAAATACAATATCCCAACATTTGATTTTTTTTTAAAAAAACCATCATGGTTAATGTCTAATAATGTCTAGAAAGATAATTCGATATGGTATGACTGGTCATATGAATAATGAAAATAAGAATAATGTTAATACATAAAGTGATATACTGACAAGAAGTTGTTTTGATAGTTATGAATTGTGTAATTATCCCAACATGTATCCAATGTTAGTTACTCATGGTTGAAATCATCATGATTAAAAGGAAAATTATGTTGAAAATATTTTTCTTTTACTCGGTTGGTTTCTTTCTACCAAATGAACCAATGATACATATTTCAGTGGTTTATTTGAATTATTATAATACCCAATTTGACTCTGGATCTTCACATTATTTTATTTGTGAGAAATTTCAAGTGAAATAGAAATATCAAAACATGGAGAGAATATTTTTTTTTGAAAACTACGAGTTGAAATATTAATGTAAGAAGAATTTATAGGATTATTTTCATTATTATTAGTGGGATGATCTTTGTGTAAATATTTTTGAACTAGCCATAGTAGAGTTTGATATCATTCATGGTATGTTTTGGCATTCAATTTATCATACTAAGATAGATTTTAAATCAAATAAAGTTATGTTCAATGATTTCATGACTTTTATAACATACCAATTTGTTTAGAAATTGAATAGAGGTTGTAGTGGAAGTAATATAGCTCATATTATTGAAAATAAAAAAATATATTCAATGTACTGATGTTATTGTAGGGAATGAATACATGGATATTTTTATTAATGATTTATGTTATTTTCCTCTTAATTAAAAGTTCAGTGTACTATTTAATGATTTTTTTTATTTTAATCATATTTATATTCCCCCTTATTGACTAGATAATGTGGAACTGTCAGAAAAGAAAAATTAATTTCATTAGTTTTTAGATAAACAATTACTCATATATAGATCTTCTTTATGGGGCACTCGTATTTTTATTACAAAACAAATGTTGGATTAATGAGACAACATTCATTATAGTGACCTCAATAACATCACAATTAAGAACAAGTTTTATTTTCCTCATATCAATGATTTATTAAATCAACATTACAGAGCACTATATTTTTAGATGGTTGATTTATAGTCCAAGTATATTCCATTGAAGGTGAATGAATTTGAAAACATGAATTCTTCATTTTAGAATAGATATGCACATTATGATTTTATTGTTATTACATTCGGTTTTAATAATGAAAATTATTTATTAAAGACTATTTGACTATATTTTTTCAATATTTCATTGAAAATTATTTGGTACATTTATTGTTTACATATTGTTATATTCAATAATTTGAGAAGAATATGAAATTTGCATAAAGATTTTAATTTTTTCAAATCCTTATAGGAAAATAATTTATATTTGAAATTAATTAGGTTTGAATTTTGGTATCCAAAAAATTATTTCCTTTCACACATTATTTTAAATATGGAATAACAATTGAACATATTTAAAAAATGTTGTTGAAGAATTGAAATGACCAAAAAAATAACATATAGTTTCATAGTTTTATTGTATTATTGGGTTATATATTTTGTTTTCGTGGAAAATTTATTATCTGGTATATCCCACTGCTCATGTTATATCCAAATGTTTATAAATTCACCAATAAAATGAATATAATAATTGTTTTAAGGGAAAAAATATGATTATTGAATCCTCTAGTTTTGGATCTTTTTAGAAATGGTGATTTTTTCATTAACAATTAATATTATTTTAAAGAACAAGGTAATATCTTAATACAAACTATCATGTAAATTCTTATGCTTCACTTTACATGGAACCTAAATTATTAGATTACCTTATACATTATTTGAAATTAATTGTTGTTATTTTTATTTTAAATTTTGGATGCATCATTTATATGGATTAAAATGTGAAAACTATATGGATAAATAAAAAATTAGTAAAAACTAACTCATAATGAATTGAAGAAGATATAAATAATATGGATGGAACTCATAATAGAATATTATTTCCTGATTCATTACCATCAGGGAAAATAAAACAAAGTTGTTGATTCTTTGAGATTAAAAGGTGATACATTACACATGTTAAATTAAAAACATGCCCCTTTAGTTAATTAATTGATAAATTTTATCCTAGAAACTATCGATACATGGAAATACTCTATTTTTCGGTTTTATTGAAGGTGAGATTTTTAGAAATAATTATCCATGCTCAAAAGAAGGATTAATATTTTCAAGAAATAATGGAATCTCTTAATAAGGGTAAGTTTCTAGATTATAATAATGATGAATACTATGATATTATAGTTTTAAAAGAGTATGTTTTCTATTTGATTCCATTTATACGAGAGATCAGGTTAGTGAAGATAATATTTCATTTTTTCAATTCATTCGGGAAGCACTATGATGTATAGAAACCTTTATGAGTATTCTTGGTGTCATAGAATAAAAAGATATATTTCTGACATTATTAATAACTTTTTTCCATTTCAGTTGGTTAATTTATAAAGAATATTACCAAATGGATTGTATCAAATATTATTATTTATATAGTGTAAATGAAAAGAAATTTTCGATTTTATGTTGGGATTTCCAAATACTTATCGAGGTAATAATGTAATTTTGGTTATTGTTGATCGATTAAAAAAATATTTACATTTCTTTAAAAGTTGAGATTCAACAACTTTAAATATGATTTCTAGACAATATCTAAAGGATATTTTTAGGTTACATTGAGTTTCTATCTACATTATTTCATTCCTTGATCATAGGATCACATTTAATTTTTGGAATGGACATCAGAAAGCAATGGGTACTAAATTAAATTATAGAACATATATTCTTCCCCAATTCTATTGGTAGTGGATGAAAATTATCCATACTATGGATGATATGAATCATTATTTTTTTATAGATTACTTGGTGTTTTGGGGTAAATTTCATTATTTAGGTTAGTTTTCTTATGACAATAGTTTTCCATCTAGTATATAGATGGAACAGTTTTTTGGAATTATATGAAAAGTGGTTCCTAATTCCATCTTATTAAGTTGAGTAAGGAGAAGAGAATTTTTTGGGACCATATTTGGTATAGGAATTTAATGGGAGGTTTTAGTTGATTCTAGAGAAAATGTGAATGGGTCAGAGTAGGAAGAAAAGTTATAAAGATAGTATTAGGAAAGAGCATTCATTTGAGGTAGGTGAACATTTGTTTATAAATATTTCTCTATGTAAAAGTGGAATGATTTTTTGTAAGAGGGTTAAAATAAGTCCATAGTTCCTTCAACCATGTAAATTTTAGTACAAACATGGACTAGTTGCATACCAGGTATAATTTCCATAGAGTTTATCTCAGGTATACAATATATTTCTGGTTTCAATTTTAAACAAATATTTTACATATCCATCTAGTATTTTGATCCCTTGAGTAGTCATGTTGGAAAAGAATCATTATTATAAACAATAGGTAGTATATATTCATGATAATAGAGATATTGATTTTCCGAATAAGTTAATTCATGAGTTAATAGTATTGTAGAAAGTCGGAAGTTTGAAGAGGTGAAATGGGAATAAGAAAATTATAGAAGAGAATGATATCAAAACTTTTTTTAACATGTGAAGGATATTTTGAGGTTGAAATATATAAAATAAAGATGAATTTATCCTCCTTGTAAATGATATAATATGTCACCTTCATGTTTTAATTTATTATTCAAATAGATTGTAATTTTTTAAATCTATAATTAAATTGATTTAACTAAACTCTTATATAATAACATTTTATTTAAAAGTTTAATTTATAATTTTTTAAATTTTTAGTTATAAAATCAATAATAATTTTTAAATTTCCATAAAAATTTAATTTATGTGACATTTTATAATTTTTTAGGGAAATATTTATTTTTCATTGAATTGTGAAACATATATAATTTTTTTTAATATATCATTTATATTCAATAAATAATGTAATTTAAAAATATATTTACTTTTTAAATATTATTTAAATAATCATAAGTATTATATAATTTGATTTAGTCTACTTAATTACATTTTAATCAACATAATATATGATTTTTGGATAAGTTTGTTTCGCTGTTTAAAAATGAGTTTTTCAAAAATATATTTTAAAATGCATAATGATTATAAATTTAAATTAATTTAATAATACCTAATGAATATTGTTTTATGTTAAATTTATATATTATATAAAAATAAATATTAATTTTGTTTCAGTAAATTGTTAATATTGATTGTATTATTAATATAAAATCATATTTTTCTTGGAAAATACACTTCTTAAAAACCCAATTATTCAGCATGTCTTTGGGTTTTGTTTCATACAATATTATTTCAATTATAAGAGTTGAATATGTTAAATTGAATTAAATATTTGGAATTATAATCATTTATATGAAATAATTATTTCAACATTATTTTTTACCCAATTAATATGGATAACATTAACAATTAATTACCATGGTTAATACTAAAATGGGTTTATCATCAGTTAAACTAAAGAGATTAGGGTTAAAATGACCATAGAACATGTTGAAAATTTATTTTCAAGATTTGTTTCTTCATTATAAAGAATAAGGATCTATAATACTCTATTTTTGGAACATTTTGTAATTTAAAAAACGTGGGTACACATTTTTCTTAAAATGATAAAAGTGTGTCACCCACCACACTTATAAAAGGACACCCACTCTTGTATCTAATTTATAACATCAAACCATTTTGGTTTATCCAATACCTACCCAAATTAATTTTCCACATCCACCACCTCATCCTATAATAATTTTTAACTAAATTCATAATAGGAATATATTTGGTATAATCCTAAAAACGTTATCCAATTACAGGTAAAGTTACTGACTAAGTGTTTTTTTATTATTTCATATTCCACAAATGAAAAATGTTATTAATTTTTTCTTGTATAAAATAAGTAGCATCTCCCATATACAAATATTTTTTTATTCTATTTTTATGACCTATATTTATATCTCATTCCCTTTAATAGGAAATTGAAAATTCACTAGTGCTTATGGAAGGCTACCACCTTTTACACGGATGGGACACATTTTCCATCAACACCACTCATAGTAGAGATTGATGATGGATATAAAATAAATATATTATATTTATAAAATATTCACACCACTTTATTAACTATATCATATATATCTTTTTTTTAATTCCATTGTATAACATATATCATAATCTTATTCGTCTGTGTGACGGACTACCGCCCCGTGAAGCGATGTGATTCGTTTTTCACTAACTCATTAAATATATGTTAATAAATAAATTATGTAAAATTAATGAAATAATCATTATATCCATGAAATATTTTTCATTATGAAAATATGATACATTATACTCTTTCTTGCATTTTCACTCAATGGAAAAAAATAATGTCATTTGTGTACATGTGGACTAGTACCTTCCTAAAGTGATGTGACACTCTTTTCATCACCAAACCATATTGATAATATATATAAGTATATTTAAATAAAAAATATGTTATATGATATATTAGGATCATTCTCGATATATAAAACATTAGTTACCTCTTTTCCATAATTAATTATGAACAATTGAAACGTTATTTATCCATAATTATGAGATATTGTCTACAGGATCATACCATACTTCATTTAACAATTCCATATTTAATTATTGGACATAAAAGTGTAATTTATCAAATAATATTATAATTATGTTATTAATATTATAATTTATTTTCTAAAATGAAACAATATTTGATAGTCTACCTACAAAAGTCATTTTCAATTGATAAGTCGAATATGGTAATAACATCCAACATATGCCTAATTGAATAAGTAATCATATATAAAATTATTTTAAATTAAATAAAAGGAATAATAAAATTTAAAATTTTATTAAATGTTTAAATAATTTACATATATTTATTATTCATGAATATAATGATCTTACATGATGAGTAATACTCAAGGTAAGGGATTATTTCTCAATTTTCTTTCATGGATACATATTTTATTGTAATGAAAAGAATTTATATTATATGGGGTATATAATTCCCATATTACATGTAATTTCATTAATCCTTAATACATAATTGTATTTTATATTTAATTTTTTATTATTTCATCTATGGTGAATTAAATTGAATCTTAACACGTTGTAAGGGGATTCATCTCAATTTCATTTAGTTGTGGATTATTTTTATGTTATACATTATTATTATTTTAAGAGGTGTATATATATGATTTTGAAATTTTATATTAGTAGTTTATCAATTATCTTTTTATTTAGAGATTTTTGGTATTATTATTTCATTTTTCTTATGATTGAAATGTTTCCAATGTAATAAGTGAATTCTCATTATAAAGAATTATATTTGAATAATTTCTATATAAATATAATTTTATATCCTTGTCATTGTTTTGAAAATAATTTAATTAGGGATATTAGTTTTTTAAGGAAATTGTTTCTTTCTTACAATTTCATCCAGAAAGAGGGAATATTTTTATGCAATTTCTGACATTCATTAAAAATTAAAAAAAGGAACGTTGTATTCTATCATATATGATGATAATGAATTTTCTATCTTTATAACCACTATTTTAATTTTTTTTTAACATTAAATGTTTTCATCTCTTATTCCAATAAAACTACTTATTCCCCTTTTTGGTATTTTGTTATTTAAAAATGGGGTTCTAAAAAGGGAGATATTTTTTAATATTAGAAATTCATTTCTTATGGGTAAAGATAATATTTTATGATTGTAATGATAAAAATTAAGGATTCAACATGTTCTGATTATGTTATGCTTCATGGAAATTATTCATATTTACTGGAGTTTATTTTATAGACCAAAAATGGGTGTTTATGTTATAAACCATGGATGTGTGGTTATGTTATAAACCCTAGACTATTTGTACTATGATACAACTCCAATATATTCATAATGAATGTACATGGAATAGTAATTACATTAGAAATAGAGATATTGATATTAATTTCCCCAAATACCAATATTATTAATTTATGCTTTCCCTTTGATTTAATGATTTCATTGAGTAAAAATGATGATTTTTCTAATGTGAAAATGATTTATTACATTATCTTAAGGATCATTGATATAAAGAAAAATCTTTCATGCGTTTTCATGTCTTCATTAAACTAACATTTTTTTTATTTTTTATCCCTTACTGAGCATTTTCCTACCATCCAATGTTTTAAAATAATTTAAGGGTTTATGGATGGTTAAAATAATAGAAAAAGTTAATTTGATGTTCATAATGATTTTTATTGAAAGTAAATCATGTTTTATCTTAAAATATTCATACTATGAAAAAAATGAACACTGATCAGAAGTGTACACGTTTTATTATATGGTAATTTCGTGAATGAATTATGGATTAATTCTCTAAAACTCTAATCCTGAAAAGATATTTAAATGTAATAGAGTATAGTCTTGACATAAAACTCCATATTATGAAATATTTAAGGTATTGTACTTATAAATACCACATCCCATTGTTGTTACAATCAAAATATCGTAATGGCTAACAAATAAGGGTAACATCTATTTCGTTTATGGATTTTTTTGGTGTTTTTAGGATCCAACAGCCATGGAAACCATGATAATACCAAATTCATGTGTCGAGTTAGTGTTTTATACTAAAGGATTAAATTTACATTTTGAAATGACCCATATATACATCAATTATATATTATAATAATATTTTCAAATCTGATCTAGAACTTCTTGTCAGTATTTCATGATGATTTTACAATTTATGGAATATCGTTTTAGATTGTTCTTTGATATATAAAAAACATTAAAATAAATCGTTGTAAAAAAATTGTTTTTGAAAATTAAAAAATTCCATTTCATCAAGACGAAAGAAATTTTTTTCCACGTTACATATAGATATTGAATTAAATTGATAATTCCAATGATGAAATTATTTCTACACTATCTTATCCCCCCAATATGACACATATTAGATCATTGATTTCACGTACTATATTTTTAAAAAATATATTTAGGGGATTTATCAAGACTTATTTTCCCCTAAATAACCTACCTGTGAAAAAGTATAATATTTTATTGGGGGATTAATATCTGGATTATTTAGAAATGAAAAAAAACTAAATTTCTAATTGTGTCCCATACCATTTTCCCAACATACAAGAACATCCCCTTTTAGATACATTATGATTCCTCAAAAAAATGTTGATCCGAGTGTTACATTTAGTTTTAATGATGAATAAGTATCTATTTAGTGAGTTTAAATAAACTTCTGGTTCGTGTAAAATTATTATTAATTCACTTAATTGAATTAGATGTCATTCTTGAGTAATTTTACTTGTTAAATGTGATTATTTAGTGCATTAATATTAGTGTTGAAGGATTGTTTCTATAAGGACACATGGTTTAATATAATGTTTGTGGAAGAAGAATTAGTAGTATTAAAGGAAAATTTTCCATAAAATTCATATATGAGATTTTGGAGATGGACGACTTTAACATAATATGCATTTCACTAGATTACATAAAAACTATAGCAATAATGTGATCCACATAGTGAAAATAAACACTAAAAATATGGGAGGTAGACCTTGGCTATTTTGGGTAATTGGTCCATGCAACCAATATAGAGGCATAGGTGTGGGAATTCCAATGTAGTGGTCATATTAGAGTGTGCACCCTATGGTTTTGGTGGGCCTATGTATAATCCCTACACAGTGTTTGTGGGCCTATTTATGTATGTTGTAGACTATATGGTGTGCTGTGAAAGGTGGGACAAGTGCAGATCCCCCATAGTTAGCTGAAAAATCAAGAATACACTAATTCACATACAAAGTAATGAATCAATTCTTTGATATATTGATATGGGACATAGGATGGTTCACACTGTTCACCCTTCTATTTAAAAGAAATAAATACAGAGAGAAATATGATCGGATTAATCATTGGTGTTGATTGGATCTCACACAAAACAAATTCAAATCATCCTATCATCTACTATACTGAGATTTTTTTTCAATTCTAGATTTTGAAAAGTAGTCTCCATTTTTTGAAGATAATACATCAGGAAAAGATTAATCTCACTATGTATATGAATAATATAATTTTCTATCATTCATTCCGTTATTTGATGAAGGAATCAACAGAGGATAAGTAATTTTCTAACATGAATGACAATTTTTTATAATAATTACTGTCTTCGCATGATCATATGATAATAAACATGTAATGATCTGTGGATCCTGCTATAATACGGAGATAAAAAAATATGGAAAAATAATGTTTCGTGATAGAATATAGAAAATCCTTGCAACCATCACATAATTTAAAATGATTCTTATATCACATGATCCCTCCATATATATATATATGTATTTTCGCATGATTTATTATGGATTATCATTTTATTTTTAATTTATTGTCCTATAATAAGTCACCACATGAAAACTGGATATCGAAATAGGTGTTGTATGATCAATTTTTTCATCATGAGAAGTATTCATGAAGATCGCATGAACCCCTCATCAGTGCATTACAATTCTTAGGTTTTTATCATTTTTAAATAAATGGGATCCTGAGATAGTCATGAACATTTAATGGGTCCTCTAAATAGAATAGAATTTAGAAGAGAGGCCTATTTTATCCTCTATAAAAACCAAGTATTAGACATGAGTTAATATTACTACCATTCAATATTTTTTTAGAACTCGCAAAATAGTGGACTCATGTGAACCGTTCACACAAAATACTAGTATAGATAGCATGAAATGATTATGCATTGAAGTTTCCATTAACCTCTTTGTTTACATTAAAGATGCCATAGACAACAATTTCCCAAAGAGGAGAACCTCGTGATCCAACCAGGTCCTTTAATGGTGTTTGATATATAACATTGGAAAAACTATATCTTGTATTATTCAATATGTAGACACATATCCTATAATGTGAATGACTTCCTATTTTGTATATCTTGATTACAAAAAAATGATAATAACCCCATGATAACTTTCATCTACATGTGATGGAACCTAAAACAGTTTTTAGGATCTTCTTGATTACTAATCTTATCTGAATACATATGTGGAAAAACATGTGATCTCATGAATAGGTTAAATTCTACACATAACATTGGATATGTCATGTGATTCTCATAACCATGGATATGCCATATTCTTTTCAGAAAAATAGTGGTGTTTCTTACAAGATGATGTGACTAATTTTTTTTGAAGAGTACAGGTTTGACATGCATTGAATATTTATGATTCAGTTGTATTCAAATTCCATAGTTGTGGAACATGTTCTTCCATAGATGTAAATATATCCTACACATTAGGTAGACTAAGTTCAAAGTGTTTATTAATTACTTATGAAGAACTGTTGGCACCAATATAAATAACACCACTGAAAATTGGAGGTACTTATATATAGAACACCACTGACATAGGAAGAATAATTATTCCCCTACAGAAAAGTATAAGTAAATTATTTTAATGTTCAATCACATGAAAATTATGTTGATAATATAATATGTTAAAAAACATTGGTTTATCACATTAAGGAGTAATATTTTTTCTTAACGATGTAAAAATATATATGTGTTTTCATTTCATGATTTTTTTATCATACATAAGAATTAAAACATCATATAATGTGATATTAAGTATTTTATTAGCTATATCGGATAAATTAATAAATATAATTCAAAAAACGTTACCACTGATTCACCCCCAGTGGATCCGTCTGGGGGCTCTATTAGTGCTATCATATACAACAATGTTCCATTGATTTTTTCTCTCTTGATTTAAACTATAGAGATTAATAATTTTAAAAAATTTTGATGAGTTCTTTATTTTTATGTAAATAATATCTATTGATGGAAGATTCAATTTATACCACATCTTCTATCACAAGTGAATGAAGTATGTAATGATGTCGCTATTAGCTACCCTACAATTTCAAGATATGGTTCCATGAATTTTTATGATAAGAGGAATATTTAGGTTGATGGATATAAATAATATCTATACTATTTTATTTATCAAACCAAGTTTACATCAAGGTGATGGGACTTTATACAGTGAAGGATGTGTTGGAAAAATAAAAAAAATGTATAAAGGAAAAATCAAAATAAAAGAATAAAAATTATATATCTGGAGGGACATATTTGAAGATATAATAATGAATGAGGATAAAAAGGTTAGAAAATATTTAATAATGTGAAATGATATTAAATGATATATTATATTAATTGGTGATAAAATAGATTATTTATTTGTGGTTAAAAAGAATTAGAAAATTCCTAATAGTTAGTTACGACCAAATTATTTCCTCCATTGAAGGAATCCTATATATCTCACTTAATTATTTTCACAATAATTTCCTAAATTATAGGATTATAACGTAACTAGTGTCTATGATAAAGTTAAAAAGGATATATATTTCAAATATATTAAATAGATAAATATCAAGGTGGAAGAAATGATTAAAATCCAAAGTTAATTAAAAGAATATTATTATAGTGAAGAGAATCATAATATATTATTATGTATCATATCTAAAATTTAAAAAATGAGAAAAGGTAAAAACCATGGAAATAGCCCAGTTAAATATTAGAGTGGTGGTAGAATTGGAATTAAATCTATATAGTTTCTATATATGATGATATAGATTAAATTATATGAGGAAAAATATGAAAAAATCACATTCGATGTCAAAAGGAAGATATGGTAAAATATGGAAAAAAATATAATGAATTTAAAAAAGAAACCTTTTAAAAATAATTTAATCATGTTAGGAGAAGTGGATAGAGGCCATTCATGTAGCAGTGATGATTCATAAGATGAATGTGAGAGAATATAAACTAACATTATATAACATATTTACATCAAAACTAAAAAGACCAACACTGAAGAAGAATAGGTTAATGAGGTTTATATGGTTCTCATGCTAAAAACAAGACTGGAAGACTATGTTGAATTAACAAATTCACTGATGAAATAAGTTAAAAACTATAGTAAATAATTTTACCTACGGAATATGGTTTAAGAGGAGTTTCACAACTTGTAATATGAGTAGAATGAGAATGTTAAAATTCTCTAGGTAAAAGTGTTTGATAAACAAAAAATTATAAGAGAGTCAAAAAATAATTTGGATACTCTAGAGAGAGATCATAAGAATTCAGATTAATGAATTCTTAAGGTTGACAAAAATCCTATGAAGGTGAATATTAATCATGTCACTATTTTTTAAGTAATGTTTGAATCTTTTCATAATTCATAAAAACATTTGCATAATTATCAGATAAAATATCAACTAGTTATATTTTAAAATAATAAATTTATATAGTCTAATAGTTCATATTTAATAATCATTTCTATGAAAATAGTTCTTTAGAAAGAATCTTATTTGATCTTTCCCTAGTTGTGGTTATGGAGATTTACTTAAAGAAGAATTTTTCCTTAAAACCAATGTTAAAAAATACAGGCCCTTTTTTCAAAATCACCAGCTTAGTTTCAACTATAGACTCACCAGTTTTTTGGAAAAAAAAATTTCATGGGTGCTACTGGTATTGTTGAAATTATAGTAAAAATTATCTTAAATTATGGTAAAACATGTCTCTCTGTGTGAATGAAAGGTGTCCATGAATTATGTGTAATTTCTTATATAGACGGAGAATCTAACATATTATAATATAAATAAATAATTAAAATCTTGTGTCATTTCTGACCAAAATATGGTTGAAGGATGTAATGAATTGTGAGAAATATGTGACCATCATGGTCAATGTGTTGAAACGTTTCCAACTATTCTTCTTGATATATTCCAACAAATTTCTAAATATGAGAATATTGAATATAGATGAAATACTAGAAAATAATAGTTGCAGAAGATCCATTAAAAGATATCAAAAATATGAGGCCCTAGATTTTGGATAGTTTTTGTTATTCATATGTTATAGGTGGCAAAAATATTCAGAAAAATTGTCAAGAACATTATATAATTGTACTGAAATTTGTAAATGAGAGCATGTTAAAAATTGATGGAGTTATTTCTGTTGAAATTGAACTATCTAAATTGTTTTCATAGGAGGTTTTATTTGTTGATGTGATCAATCATAACATATTGATTTTTAGTAAAATATCACATGAAGGAAATGTTCTCATATTCAATAATAATAGTTGTCTTATCAATAGAATTTTTATGGAAAATGTTTTTTTATGTGGATAAAGAACCAGGAGAAACATATTTCTGATTGGAGATCGTAGTAATTCTTATTATATCAATGAAAAAAGAAGCAAATATGTGTCCTATAAGGGTTTTACGTATCAATCAAATGAAATTGTGTATGATATCTAATGAAAATATGGCTACTAAATTTCCTCAGCTAATCTGATGTAATGATCAGTTTTAAACAACTTTTCATAAAGGGAATATTGTTCGAGGTAAACACAAGAGAGTTGAAACTGAATCCACAAGACCCACAGAGTTAGTTTATTCAGATTTCTATGGACCTATGAGATATTGATATATAAATGGTGAATTTTATTTTATCACATTCAGTAGTTATTTCATATTAATGATATTAATGATATCATTAATGTACAGGTAAAAAGTATTTTTTATATTCCTCATGTATAGGGGAGAAGTTTAAAGAGAACAGAATATTCACATCAATACATTAAGATCATAAAATGGGAAGGAATAAACTAAAATTTATTTTTAATCTAATATTGAAAAATATGAATAAAAACCATATTGCTTACCTTATACACCCATAAAGAACGGTGTTACATAAATAATGAACTATATCTTTTTGAATTTTTTTGAACTATTCTTATTGCATTTGGGATATCAATATTCTATTTACGGGAAGTAGTATGTACAAAAATACCAATTTAAAACCAATTTTTTATTGGAATAATTTCAAATCATACTACATTTTAATTTTTTTATAAGAAAAATACTATTTTTAGACACATTGGATTGTTTGGGAGTCCATGAATTTTCCAAATCGAAGACACAAATATGGGTAAATTTAATGAGAAACATATGGATGGTGTATTTATCGTGTATCTATCTAACATGAAAGTATATAGATTCACGATTAAGCAACAATGCTTATTTTGACTATTTTGATGTAAAAATATATTAAAACCAATCCTTACAAAATTACTTTGAAGTATAAATCCTTTGAATGAGATGAGGTTAATAGTAGGAAGGTTTCTAAACAGGTTACTAAAAAAACCCCATGTTGAACCCTATGCTAGAAGGGTTAATTTCTATTCAAAAAAGATGTAGATAATAATACTAAAACAAAAAAAATAGAAGTACCAGTTAATTAAGAAACATGTGTAATGATAAAACACCATTGCATAACATTCTTCACCACATCAAAATATAAGAAAGAGAAAACAAAATGATCCCATATAATATCCAACTAAAATAATATTGATTTTAGAAATTCAAAAATAACATTTCAATAAAATTTATCCTAAATCTATAATACAGAACTATGAACATATTTAAAAGTGTATTTTCATAAAAAATACATAAATAATATTGAAAAGTATTCAATATGGGAACTTATTCTATGACCTAGTGAATAAAATATTCTTAAAATGAAGTGGTCCTATAGTAACAGGTAGAATATTCTAGGATTGGTTTTCATTGATAATGCTTGACTTGTATAAAAGGGTTACTCAAAGGAAGAAGGTTTTTATTTTAAATAAATCATATATCTAGTTGTATGGTTGTAATTTATTATAATTTTTATGTTTGTTTCATCCTATATAAAATATTGCATTTATCAAATGGATGTCAAACCATATTTTTAAAATGGTTAACATTATGGATTGGTGGATGTTGAGAAACATTATGGGTATTTCATTGAAAATGGTGACATGTTCATATGAATTTTTTATAAGGCTCTTTATGGATTGAACCAAAAACATATGGGCCAGGTATTTTAATTGAGACAACTATTTGAAAGAGTTGAATTTTTTTAAATGAAATGTGGATATATACTTATGTATCACTGAAATGAATATATATACACTTATTGTAATTATATAAGATTATGATATCATTTTTCTAGTGATCATTAAAATTCATGAAATATATTTCATTCCACATGAAATATCAATATATGATGTTCATGCTTGGTGAGTTGAGATACATCTTAGGATTAGAAATACTTCAAAAATAATGTTTTACTTTCTTATACAATGAATCTTATTCTAGAAAATCATGATAAAAATTTTATATTGAAGAATCAAAACCAATGCCTACATACAATTAGGTGGGTTTGAAGTTTACTAAAGATGAAAATAGAGATAGGGTTAGTTAATCATAATTTAGAAGACATATGAGGAGTTTACATAATCTCACAGATTCTAGAAAGGATATTGTATATGAATTCTGTCTCTTTTCTAGAAGACAGTGTGATCAAAAGGATTCAAATATTTTGGATTCCAATATAATTCTCATATATATCCAAGGGAGTATAAATTATGTTCAATTTTGTAAGAAATGATTCATCGTAAATCCATATGGGTTTGCCTATATTGATTGGATGCGTGAATGTGATAATATAAGGTCCTCTACATAAAGAATTTACTTATTGGGAGATAGTTGGGAATGTTGTATGTGTAAGACATAGAACTCAGTAACACTGATTACTAAAGAGGATGAATATTATTCTTAGACTAGTTTATGCACAAAAAAGACTTGGATGAATGAATAATGTGATGATTTAAGAGATAAAATCTATAAAGATCTAATAATTCACATTAACAATCACAGTTCAATATATACTTATATGAATTATGTGAAACATTCAAGATCCTAGAATACTGATATCTGATTTCATTTCATCAAGGTGAAGATTGATAGTGGAGAGATTGTGATGGAATTTATCCTAACTGGATATCCATTATGCGATATCATCACCAAGGATGTCCCTAATGATAGATTAGAGACACTAAGTTTGAACATGGATTTTCATCCCAATATGAATTCTTCAAATTCAATGGATGATACCCCACAAAACTTTGGAATATATTTTTAAAAGGGGGTTAAACTAGATGTCACATTAGGGGTGTTTGGTGATCCCTTAAATGTGGTTTGTAATTTTTTCATGGATTCACATTATTTTTTTATAGAGAGAATATATATATCCATGGTTATATATATATATATATATTACATTTTTTTCCTATGTTCTCATACGGTTTATTAAATTAAGGATCATTGTTAAGAAGATCATGTTATATCATTCCATTAATAGAAGTAAACCTATAATTTATTATATAAAGTTGAATAACACGTTTGAAGAAGAAAATTTAAAGGATAATACACACACATACCCTTTACATTGGATTTCTAATAAGGGTGATGAATTCTGAGCACACATATTGACTTTTAAATGTGGGAATATATATTGACAAAAAATAAAAAGTTGGTGATTTTTGGGCCCAATGTTTCAATTGTTCTCAAAGATGATTCAATCTGTGTTTGGTGAGTGTAGATGAAGCTTTGATACATATAAAATTGTTATGAAATCACGTTATGGAATTTTATGTCATGATCTAGTAATTTTATATGTTAAATGTGATAAATGATTTTACTTGTCTTATTGTCAAAGACATTTTTCAATAAGAACACATTGTTTACTTAAGTATTTAGAGAAGATGAATTGGATGTATTCCACAAAACGTTTTATTATAATTATTATGTTACATATTGTCTATAGAGGTGTTTAGTGGAATATTTTTTGGAGGCCTAACATATAATATATGAAACCCATGCAGGAATCATGGTTCAAATCAACCCCAAATATGTGGGAGGATGACCTCAACCACAAAGGGGAATCAGTCCATGCATCCCATGTTAAGGTATAGGTGTTGATATGCCAATGAATAATTCTCCAAGGAGTTTCCTCCTAAATATGTAGGTGGGACTATGTGTAAGTCTTACATGGTTCTGTTTTCCCATACACAGTTGAGGTTCAACCCGTGAGGTAAGATATGATTTGTGTGACGGGTCTGTATCTCCCATATCCATCTAAAATAGTGAGATAACAATAATTTTTTTTATAAATAAGAGATTTACCATTCCATAATTTCAATGTGAGATATGGGAAGATTCACACTATTCACTCATCTGTTAAAGAGATGCAAATAATAAGGTAAATATAAAAAGATTAATCTATGTTAAATACTGGATCATATGAAACAGAAATTTGAAAATAACCTATCATTATCTACCTCTTGATGAGGATTTTTTCAGTGTAATCTTGATATAACTATATAGAACATGTTTTCAAGACAATGCATTGATACAAATTATAACATTCAAAGTACATTCATGCAATATATTTTTTTTCTGCATTCCATGATTTGAAGAATGAATAAATAGAGGACAATTATTATTGTCGTATGAAGGAAAAGATATTGCAATAACCGAGGTCACATGATGATTTATAGATCCAAAATTTATTGGCAAAAATCTACCGATGATATGCGACATCGTATGATTTTAAGGATACAAACACTAAAGATATCACATAAAAAATAGGTGGGCCACATGATTAATGAAGTTATCAGGAAAAATATTCACATGGATCACATGATAACATTCAAAATGATTACAATAGATGAGGTTTTTCGTATTTTGAAATAAATTGGATCTCGATATCCTTGGGAGAATTTAATTGTTCCTTTACATGGAATATAAACTAGAGGATAATTTTGTCTTCTCATCTATACTAACTGAGGATTTTTTGGGAGTTAAAGTTTCTTCCCTAAATATATTTTATAATAAATCGAGAAATAAAGGACTCAAATGAACCATTCACCTGAATAAAAAAAACAATATTATGTGAACTTATTTCGATAATAATATCACTCAAACCTCTTTCCTTATGAAAAAGATACCACAGATAACCATTGTCCTGTGAAAGAGAAACCAGTGAGACTATAATTCTCTTAAACGTTTTTAATATAGACACGTAGAAAACTTGTGTCTTTATTAATAAAACATACAGACACATATAATTACATGTGATTTATTTCATGCATCATATCTCTTACTTTCACGGTTGTTTTTTGGGAAAAACTCAAGGGAAAACATCTTCATCATGTAAAGGTCCCAGAGGTAGTTAATTAAGATCTTATGAATCATCAACATTATAAAAATAAATTTTATGAGACACAAAATATTTAAGAAACAACACATGTTCTTTTCATAACCATATACATGTCATTCTCTTCAAATAACACAAGAAATGTCATGCACTTCACGTGTAATAGTGATGTTTTGTAGTATAAGTAGTGACCCCTTTTTATTTAAGTGTATAGGACCAGAAAACATTGAATATTATCAAATCAATACCAGTAAAATACCTTTATTGATGAAAAAGTTTTTTAGTTGATTCAAATTCATCCTTTTTATAATAGAAATATTTTTCATCATGTTTGTCGATTACGATTGAAGAGAGGGTAGTTCCATAATAAATAACTCCATCATAGATTGGTGGGGCCAGTATAAAGAACACAACTTACTTAAGAAGATTAATTATATCCTTCTATAAAATTGTACTCGAATTGAAGGAATTTTTTTTAAAAAATTGATAATAAAATTCAAGCAACAAACACAAGTTGATCTGGGAAAGGATTCAGCATTCTATGAACCTTCTATAAATCATTTTTTTGATTTATTAAAATTTTTCATAAGGGGTAAGTGAATACATAGAGAATGAGATATCAAGTAACTAACCACCTATAGTGGATTAAATAAAAAATAGATTTCATAAAAAATTAAAAATTAAAATTAACCCCCTTTATATTGGACCCAGCCTACAGTTCTAAAAAAATCTGTTGATGTTTTATTTTCTATCAAATGATACCCACATGTGATATAACACACTTCTTAAACACTAAAAGAATCCCAAACCAGTTTCAAAACAATGTGAATGTTGTTTTTGGCTATTTTTGCATTATTAACATTTCACCCATATCATTTAGGAATAAAAATAACATTTTTTGATGAATATGAAACACATAGTAATTTAATCAATAAACCAAAATTTAATTCGATGTTATTGAGGTGAATGTTATGCGTATAATAAATTTTCATGGACATCACATAAAAGTAGGTCAATGAAGATCTATTTGATGACAAGATGAGAAGGTCCCCTGACACTGCTAAGGTAAAACCACTAATAGATAGAAAACATTGATAAATCCTTCATAGGTGAGTAGAAATATAGAGATACCCATGTTCAAAATGATGTTATTTGTCTTAGTTTTATGGATAAAACAATGCATTACCCCTTTTTACTAAATATTAAGAACTGAAAATAATATCTCAATAAATATATGTTGCCTAGGTGGATCCTTAAATATGGGAAATTTTAAATGATCAAGTGATTATAACGTGTTTTTTGACGACCTATAAATTTGTAATCACAACTATATTTAATTTACAATTTATATTCATAAATAAATTTTATTATATCATATTTATTGTGTAAATTTAAACTAAATTTCATATGAAAAAAAGAGTAATTTTGACTATGTTTTGGTAAATGTATTATATTTCTTAAATTTTATTATTAGATTTATAAATTTTTAATTTTTAAATTGATAAGATCAACATCAATTTTTAAATAATCATGTGAAAATATTATTTAGATAATTATTTGGTATTTCTATAAAATATATTATTTTTGAGTGATTAATGAAAAAAACTGATTCTATAAACACAAAATATTTTGAAAATTATCTTGATCTAATAAAAACATGAATTTATATGAATCCCTTTTTCTGAAATAATATTATATTTAAAAATTAAAATAAGTAAAAAAAACAATATAATTTTTATCCTATAAATCTATGTTTTACATTTTCTAAATCTTAGTTTCGTTTTAATTGAAATAAAAATACATTTAGTTTCCATTTAATCATATTTTCAAACGGATGATTTCTATTTTAAGTTGATTTTAAAGTAAAATAAGTCCCCATTTATTTACAACAATCTAATTAATTCTATGTTAAAGAATATTATAATTTATTTTGTTGTAAAATCAAAATATTGATCTAAAAAGTCATTTTTATTAAAATTATCTTCATTGTGAATTGAAAACATATATTGAAATTGAATTTATGCACCTCTAGAATATAAATCATCAAAAAATAGTTTAATATTTTGAATCATTATTAAAAAATTAGTTGAATTTATTTTTTAGTAATAATTAATTATTTCCATGGAAAAAAGTATTTATCATGATGAGTGTAAAAAGTGTTGCTGATGGGGGTTAAGCTATGATTTAAAGTATAAATATCTATAAAAATGTATAAAAATGATTGCATGAGGTTATTTTAATATTAATTTATAATATATTATATAGTTTACAAAATTGTATCCAATTTCAATGATAATGACATTATATTGTTTTAATGTTATGAACATTTACGAGGGAGACATTCCTCCAGATTTTTAAAGCGTCTCTCATCATCTTTATTAATTAAGATCATTTATAACCCTATAATAATCATAATATAAAAAATAAATATCCAGATTTATTGATCATATATTAGATTCATTGTTATAAAAATTAACAGTCTTAGATTGCTCATGGTGTGTGCCAAAGTAATATATCCAAGGAGGAGGTACAAATCGTACCAAAAATCTTTCTAGTTTAATTACCCAAATACATAAATTAAATAAACTCCCACCCTAATAATATAAATACATAGATAAATTAAATATATTTATATGTTATTATTATAATTTAATATACATTACTTACATTAATTAAATCTAATGGAAACTGAAAACATCATTCAAGTGCACATACGAACTGTCATCTCCACAAGGCAATGTGTTTCATTTTACTTCTCCACCACACATGAATGGTTATGAAAATGGATAAATATATATTATATTTATTACATAATTATGAATCTATAAAATTTATATTATCAACCATATTAAAATTACATCTCCTAAAAAATAGAAACATCTCTTATATGTCCAATAAAAATACATACTTAATAAAGAGATGTCATTAATTTTTCGTTAGCACCTCACATGTATTCTATTAAATTTGAGTTTATAAAAATTTCTGATATATATTATATGATTATTATTCTGTAATGTTAATCCATTATCTATTATATTGTATTTTAATCCATTTGAATAAAAAAATTCACTAATGTGTATGTGTGGAGTACAACCACCCTGAATGATGTATCTCATTTTTTATAAATAAATTAAGTGGATGTTTTTAAAATTCCAGGTAATGTATAAATATGATAATTATTTTTATTTTTATTTTTCAAAATATGTAACTATAACTTTTTTCTTCATGGTCAAAACATCAATGCATCTTTAGACCAAACGACCTCAAAACATCTATCACAAATATAGAAAAAATAGTAACAAAATAGAACACGATACTATTTGAAATAAAACGAGGAATAAAAATATAACGAGTAAGGGAATGGTTTTTAATTATTAATATAATTAATATATGTTTTATTTATTGGATATTAAAATTCATGTGTGGTGATTTGGGATTCGATGTTTGAAATTTTCCACTAAAATCGTCATTCAATTAATTTAAAATCGTTATCTTCCATGTATATATTCTAATAAATCATTCAATCATATCATTATTTATAATTTAAATATATTAAATATAAATTTTAAATAATTTTTTCCTTTTAATATTCTCTATTCATTAGTTTTTTATATCCTTACAAAAGTGAAAAAAATATATTATTTTAACATTTACATCATGACTACATTTTTTCTTTCCTATAATAATAGTTATTATAGATTATCAATATTATGATAAAATATTCAATGTTTTTTATGCATATCTCTTTCCAAATTTTTGGGAACTTTTTCTTGTTAAATTATATTTCTTCGCATTTTATGATATAATAGAAATTTGTTTTGTTATGCGTTAAAATAAAAATTTTATGATTTTTTGATCAAAATGAAAAGAAAATCATTGGGTAATGAAATGGTACATTGAAATGTTATATTATTACAAGTGGGTCTGAAATATCCCTCCAATTTATTGATTAGTGGTATGGTATTGATATGAGACATGTTAGAATAACTATTAACATAATTCTATTATAAGGATGATTATAAGGGTCATTGTTAGGATAATTCCTCAAGATGCCTATATGGGTTTTCAATGATTTCAATGTTTCAGAATAGAAATATTTTGATTTAATAAGGTGTTTAAAAGATTTTATGAATACTTTTAAACTTCTTAATATGAATGGTTTGTTTCTCAATAAAAAATGTGTTTCAAGAGTTCATAGGTTTTCTCAAGAAACACATATGATTTTGATTTATCCATTATACATGTTAAAACATAAATGAAAACCATTGGGAAATAACATCGATTTAATGAGTATTAAACTGGTAATTATATATCAATGTTTCATTTTAAAAATTTAAAAATTCATTTTCAGTTTTCATATTTTTTATATGAACAAATTCTTTTCCATTATTCTTATATCTACTAATAATATTTTTTTGAACATACCAAAATATTCAAATTTTTTTCATATATTAAGGATTTATAGTAATATTTTATAGGACAATGTTTCAAATTAATTAATATAGACAATTTTTTGAGAATTAAATATTAGTGTTAACCTAAGAACCTATTTTTTGTGGAAAATTGTAAAATAAGTGGAAATATCCACTTTCATGTAATATTGTTCATAATTATCTAAAAAAATATCCCTAAAAGGTCCTATAAATATAAAAAATGAAAACCTCTTATAATAAATCATCTAAATATTGGTTTGTTATGTTATATGGTGTTATAGCTAGTATCATAGTAATGGTCTTGATAACATTACATGTAACTACGACTTTGAAAAAAGAAATTCTAATTTATAGTCATATTATCATGGGATAGATTTTGATGCTTTATTGTCACATCATCTAATCAATTTTAATTGATATTTATCTTTCACAGATGAAAATATGGAGGCTGAAAGAGGATTTAGTAATAAGGATATTATCATTTATTACAAGAAATCTAAAGTTATAATAGATGGAGTGAAGTATTTTGTGGTTGTAATAACTCAGTTTACATTATCTATTAATAGTTTTACCCATGAAATGGAGTGAAAATTTTATATATAGATGAAAATTTATAAATAGGTTCAAATAATGATATTATACCCACCAACATTTAGTGGATCTTTTGACCTAGTTGTATTAGAAGATTGGATCAATTCAATATATGAGAAATTAAATGTTTCCGGATGTTCAAATAATTTAAATATTATACTTTCTATATTAATTTTGAATTAAAATTCAGTCAATGGTGGTATCTAATAATTAATATGAATGACAAGGATGATATTAACAACACATAATTTTTGAAATTTAATGATATTTTACTAGGGAGTAATTTTTTGAAATTTTTAGACTTAGAAATGATAGGTTATATATTATAAATGATTGAAATTGAGGATGATTCAATTACTATTTTAATGGAAATTTTCAATATTTTCTAGGCATGAACCAAATTTTATTATGTACCGTGAATTTGAAATTGGTAGACATTATACACTATTTAAGCTATGTTAATGAAAATATTAGGATACTCCAGAGTGTGGATGTAATGAGGAAATTGTTTGTCATGTTGATAAGGATAAGAGAGAGTGAGTTGAATTTTATAACAACAATTAGATGAAGTGGTATAGGTGGCATGAAAGGGGGAAACATTCCACAAAGAAATATAAATATTATCATATAGAATTAAACTACATTAATAAGCAAGTTATGAATAATTCTGTTAAATGATTTATGAGATCTTGAATGTGTTACTATTGTTGTAATTTGGGATATCTATATCATTATTATAAATATAATATATTTGCAATTGATCCTACTAATGATGAAAAGTTTTCACTAAATAGTTTTTATAGTAATTATATAGGTCATTATACATATCTGTTTCAGAAGAAAAGTAAAAGGATGGATATCATAAAAACAATAAGTATAATGGGTTTGAAAATATAATTTGAAAATACCTAATTGACTTTTAGACAATAAATTGAAGTTTTTATAGGGATAATAATCATTTAGTCAGATTATCACATTGTGTTTTTTGATTCATGGTAAACGTATTCTTCTATTTCTAGTATGTTTTCTTGTAAATTGGAAATATCACCTAAATAAATGAGGATATAAATTATGGTAATAACACTATTTGATGAATTAAAGTAAAAATATATTTATAATAACTTTCCATTTATCATCTATCTAATGGGGTTTTATTAAAATATTGTTGTATTTCTCTTAGATTAGTTAATTTCTATTTTGGTTATAGATAGTATTTCAATTTTTCAGGAAAAGATAGATTTCAGAGCTGATAATTTAATATTCTATTCATAGAGTGAGATAAAAATTTCTATCAGAATGAGTTTATTCATATGATACCTTATCAAGAAGCTGAGGAATTGAATAAATATGTTGGCGAATTTATCATTCAATTGTCATTGAAAAATAGAATTATTCATCTTAATGATGTACATTTGGAAAAAATTGTAGATGTATTTTCTAATGATTATCATGGTATTATTTCTGATTTGATGGTAGAATTCACTATTTACCTAGTTTTTGAAGCTAGGATATTTTTAAAACCTTTTTTTGAATGCATTTAGAGTAGATTTTGGAAATTTAAAAACAATTAAAACAATTACTTGTTAATGGCCCTTCCAACCTCTTTGGAACATGAATATTGGGTTCTTAAATTTATTTATCAAGAACATTTATGTTTTTATGAGGATTTATATTGATTTTATGGAATTAAATATAAATATTGTAATGAAAAGTTATCTACTAACTTGTATCAATGAATGGTTTTATATACCACAATGTACATGGTATTTTTCAAAGATTGACCATATATCTAGATATCATCTGGTAAATGTGAATGAAGAGGACATTCTATGGAAATGTTATTTGTAATAGGTATTTTCTTTTTGACATTATATTTATTACTTTTGGGATAAAAACATTCACTAGGTATACATATGGTTATATAGAATTAAATTATCCATTAGTATTAGTAAATACTTTTGTGGTATTCATTGAGTATAGTACTGAATATTATATGAGTAATGATGATGATGAAAAACATTTAAGGATTTTTTTTAAACATTAAAAGAATATTAATTTAATATAAAATTTATCAAATTGATTTTTGATTATAATGACTTATTTACATGGGAACATTAATTTCACAGATGAAAAACCTTTTGCTCCATCTAACTCTATAGTGTTGGTAGTATGGATGAAACCTTAAAAATTCAATGGTATTTTATGTTTTCATTGATTAGTGGGCCACTACTAATGGTTTATTGAAAAAAAATAGTTATTTATAATACTATAAATGTTAAATCTAATTGGAGTTAAATTCATTAGGACAAATGAATAAAATGAGTTTTTTCAATAATTTAAATGTTGATTGGTTAATGCTTCATTTTTAGACTTACCCTTATGAAATGGTGTTTTGTATAGTGATTATTCATTTAATGGTGTCTTGATGTAATATGGTCACTTAATTTCATATACTATATGAAAAATGAAAATCAATGAGTCTAATTATCGAACAGACACCTTGAGTAGGTTGTAATATTATTTAGATAATAAATATCGATACATATTCTATATGGGGATAACTGTGAAATATATATAGGTCATAAATGTTTGAAGTATATAGTCATCCATCAAGAGTTAGACACTTGGAAGATAATATGGTTATAACAGATAATGGATTATGATTTCAAAATTAAATATAATACAAGTAACGAATACCATTTATCTAATGTTTTTGGTTGCAATGACGATGAATCATTAACTAAGATATATTTTCAAAATGATCAAATTGATAATGATTTAATTAATGTGGGATTGGAAGTTGTGTATCTAAAATATATTTTTATTTTTTCATACATATTATAAAAAATCCTTGTTAGCAATAATTAAAACAAATTAGAATAAATAATGGGATTTCATAGAAAATATATAATTTATTATTATTGGGGAGGTTATTTATATTAATATTCAAAAGTATTATTCTATAATATTTTTAAAGAAGTTGTGTAGGTTGATTTATTCCTTGTTGAAAAATTTATTGATGAGTTAGGGTCATAACTCATCATTTTATTTTCATCCTAGTATAAAAAATATATACAACTACCTATATAAATATAATTGTTGAGATGGAATAAAAAATATATTTCTAATTTTACAATGAAATGTTTGAATTTTCAGTAGTTAAAGTATGAAATATATCTTACATGGAAAGAGGTTCAGTGCTTTCAGTTTTTTAAAGGGAATTATGGCAATATGTCTTGGTATTATCAAATACATATCGATGTAATAATTTTATTTCGGTTGTTATTGATATATTGACAATATCAATTCACTTTATTCTTATTTGATAAATTATGAGTTTTTTTCAACATTCAATGAACTATATTATAGATATAGTAAGTTAATATGGAGGAACTCCCTCGATTATATCAGGTCGTGGTCCTAGATTATTATCCAAATTTTGGAAAGGAATTATAATGTTGATTGGTAAAAAAATATATTTTTTTAAATATTTCCATCCTTAATCTAATGAAAATTTAGAGAATACATTTCAGACATTGGGACACATGCTTCAAGTATTCACATTATACTTTCCATGAGTTTGGGATAAGTATATTTCATTACTAGAATTTTTTTATAATATTTCATTTCGTTCTAGTATAAGAATGGATGAATTTGAGTCATTATAAGTAATATAGTGTAATCCTCTAATATTTTGGGATAAAGTTAGAAGATAAATTTTTCTAAACCACAATTTGTTAATGATATAGATAAGAAGGTAAATATGATTTAGCACCATATAATGGGTTTTCAAAGAAGGATATATTGTTTTATAGATAACTGTAAGATATATCTTTCTTTTATGCTAGGGGAACATGTTTTTATTAATATATCAAATTGTAAAGGTGTTGTGTATTTTTTAGGAATATGAAAATATATTCCAAGGTATTTCATTCTGTATAAAATTATAGATAAAGTGATAACATTTTCTTATTGGGTATATTTATTTCCATGATTTTCCTAGGAATATGATGTGCCTCATGATTTATTATTAACTATATAAGTACTTGATGTGTCTCATGTTTTGGTCAGTGAAGTAGATTAGTTAGAAAAGAATATTTCATATACATAAAATCTAGTTCATTTTTTAATTCCAATATAGTAGGTATTTCATAGTATGTTAACTCACTTATTTAAGGTTTTGTGGAGGAACAATATGACAGAAGAATTAAAATGGGAATAAAAAAGTTATATGATGGAAAATATCATCACTTGTTTAAGTAATCAATAATATTATAGGGATATAGTTTCTTTTAATGGAGTGGAATATGAAAAACATGGTAATGTTAGTAATACATAAATTTCATGTCTTCATAATAGTCATGAATATATTTTATGGAGTAATATTAACTATGGAAATTTTAAATAAATTTTTAATCAAAATGAAATTGTTTTTTTATAACTAAGTTGTTTTCCATGTATTATATAGATTTATTTAAAATAAAATTTTCATAATTTTATAAATTAAAATCAATAAAATAGAAATCATTTCATAACATATTGACAAATTAATCTGATGATAATTTAAGGTATTTTCCATAAATAGTTATTTTTTTGTTAAAAAGTGAAATATATTAATTTTACAAATACTGTAATTTTCAAGATATTATCATCTTATAATATTTAAATGAATGTTTTAAAAATATTAAACACTATTTATAATATTAATAAAAAATTTAATTCTTCTTGAAATATAATTTTGTCTTTTAAATTGATGTTTGACATATTGGAAGTCTAAGTAATATTTCTGGTCCAACAAAAACTAATTTTGGTTCATCTCCTTTAATGAAGTTCTAAATGGATCATTTTAGTTTTAAATTATATTTAAATTAATATATGTATCAATTTATTTAAATAAATATAAATAATTCAATGAGAATCATCATTATATATGATTTTTTTATAAAATTATTATTTTTGGATTGAAATGAATTTTTTTTAAAAAATAGTTTTTCGTTTCATTTTGTGAACCTCCATTAAATGTGTTCTCTCATAATCAATTAATTGAACTATTTTATATTGATTCCACTTTTTAGACATCATGTTTACATTTTTTAAAAATTTAAATTTTTTTAATCATAATGAATAATTAACAAGGAAAAATATGTTCATTATTGTAGGGGTTGAAAAGGATAAATATTGGGTAAAACTAGGAGATAAGTCTATAAATTTCAATAAAAATATATTAATATTATCTGATGAGGATGTTTAGAATTTTATTTATCCTATATTTAAATTTTACCTTACTTTAACAAACATTCACTATAATATACATTGATTATATATCTAATATTCATAATATTTTCAAGGGTTTCAATCCTCTAATTTTAAAAGGGAACCTAATATCCTCACATAAACATACAATATGATAAACTTAACTAGAATAATATCTATAATAAAACTCTTCAAAACCACCCTCCTCACTTCCATGAAATCTTAGTTTCACCCAAACATATGTCCTATAAGTCTTACTGTGTAGGTCAGATGAAAATATCGAAGGAGGATGCATAGGTATTAACCGAATTCTTTGATGTTTATTTATTCTTCAAAATACATTAAATATATTCTAACCATAAGAATTTAATGTAAAATGTATATTTATTAAAAAAAATTACATTGTTGGGAAATGTATTTTATTCATCTTTTCTAGTCAATGGTAAATGTAGAAGCCACTCAGGTGTATGCACGAACTATCAATTCTATAAAGCGATGTGTTTCATTTTTATTCTACAACAAAAAAGATGGTTATAATGATATATTTAATTAATATGTAAGATATTTATGAAAAAATTATAAATCTATTACGATTATATATTTTATACTTTCTTATTCTTCATTTTTTTGGAAAATAAGAGCAATTTTTATGTGTACAAATGGAATTACACCTCCCCAAAGAGAGGGAATTAGTTTCTTATCACTGCTTCTCATGGATGGTCATAAGGATTAATTTAATAAATAAATATTATATTTATTATATTATTATTATTCGGTAATTTTAAACCTTCATCTTACTTATTTCATTTCCATCATTTAGAAAAATTATAATGTAACCCATCTGTACATGCAGAAAACCACCTCAATTAATAATTTATCTAAATTTTCATCAACCCTTTCAATTAATGGTTTTAAACAAATATTAAATAAATATAACAGATTATTATACCATATTTTTTATTTTAATGATGATCAAACCCTAAACCATTTGACCATGGTCAACATCGTGATGCTTTTCGGGATGAAATGACCTCAAACATCAAACTAATACATAACCTATGTAGTAATTAAATTTAATGGGGAAAAATGAAATGAAATAAATAATTATAATTATTTTAAAAACAAATATATTATTTTTAATTAAATAATTACTATAGTTTTAAAATTTGGTAAATTTAAATATATACATGGACATTCAGGAATCAGGGTAAGTGATTTCTCTATAAAACATTGATTGAAAGTTTTTAGATTCTTTCTCTTCTATGTAAATGTTATTTTAACTTCTTATAGAATGTTTTTATTCAGACATAAAATAGTATTAAATTTATTTTTGAAAAAAATAGATTACTTTAAAATCATTTTACTAATAAATCCTTTCAAGTGATTTCTATACTATTATTTCTTATTTTCAATATAAAATTAAACATATAGTGTAATTTTCATGTATACAAAATGACAACCATTACCGTATTTCATAAAAATTATTAATTATAAATATTAAACTACATGTTATTATGGTTTAAAGAGATATAATTTTCCCAGTTTTCTAGTTATTAAATTATCTTTCATAATATTTTAATAAATAAAAAAGAGAGACTTTTCTTATGGAATGAAATGAATATGTTATGAGTTTTTAATTGGAAATGGTTGATTATTTTATCATAAAATTGTTATTTTACATTTTATATAAACATGTCTGTGTGAAAAATTTCTTTAATGTATTAGATTACAATATGTTCCAATGAAGTGACATGACGTAGTTAACTGTCTTGGTTATTCCACTATAAGGGTGATTATAAGAATAATGTTATAGGAACCCTATGTAGTTTCCATTAAATTATATGATTTTTAATAGAAATATTTTGAATTCTTATGGTGTGTAATTTATTTTATGAATATTTTTTACATCATAAATCTGAAAATTGTGTTTCTTAGTGAAAAATAAATTTTTATGAGTTCTTATGTTTTCTCAATAAACAATCATTGTTATTATTTTTCTATTATTCATATCACAAAATAAATTTTTGAAGAAATAGTAAAATAAGGCTGGTTTTGTAAATAATTAAATTATTTTTTATAAAAAATATTATTTTATAAAAAAATTAGCATCCTTAGGGATTCATTTTTTTCAAAGGGAGTGAAATTTTTCCTTTCCTATTATGTGACCTTAGATTATTTTTTCCATCCTATTTTTCCAAATGTACTTCACAGAGCATAATTATGTTTTGTAGTTAGAGAAATTTCATTTTTTATATGTCATTAATGAAGAAAAATTTTCATGAATGAAAAAGGGGGAAACATTATAACCCATTTTGTGGAATACATTACATTATATAAAAATGAGCACTTATCACATAATCGTTTCCCTAATTATATAAAACTCTAATATTAAATTATCCTTGAAATTTATTAATGTTAAATAATTGTATAAATCAAATAATTATTGGTTGATTATTCTATTGGGTATTAAATGAAGCCCAAACAAAGAAGATAAGTAGAAACTTTAATTTTATCACACACTTGAATATGGAGGCCATTAATAATCGTAATGAGAAACTGGGAAGCTTCTAGAATCCATTTAATTTTTGTCCACATAATTTTATATCTAAAATATAGTCCATAATGTTTTTTTTTTCAAATTACTAATTGAATTTATAAATGATGGGAAAATAAACCAATAACCTATGATTTATAATAAAATATTTGTTGTCTATTGATTAAATTCATTGTGTCATTTTCCTAGAACATTTGGTTTTTACTATATTCTATTAGAATTTTACTATAATTCTAAATTTGTTGAATAAAGTACATCTTATACTAATTATTTGAATGTTGTGAATGTGTTTTTTATTTCAAAAAACCTTGTAGTAATATAATGTATGAAGATATAATTTGGGATGACGAGATAAATTTTTTAAATATGATCATAGAAGACCTTATGATGAAGTATACATTGAAACATGAGAACAATTATACCAGCCTCCTAGAAATAAATGGGGTTTTTTAATGTCTACAATACAGAGATTAAGTGTATTGAATTAAATATAGTGAAACCCTCCCATAAACAATTGAGTAATTTATTTGAATATGTATTAAGGTATATAATTTTTTTCATAAAACCCCCTAGTTATGTCTCATTAATGATTAGTTTAGGGAATCAAATTTCACCTTCCAATTGAGTTATTGCACAAATATTACTGGGTCCTGAAAATATTAAACCTTGAATATATAAAAGATGGAGAAACAAGGATGTCTAAAAGGATTCAAAAAATATAACTAAAAAGTGATTTAATTAGAACTATCTCCAATATAAATATTAATATTAATCTTTCCACACTAAATATCAAACTGGAACGAAATGTTGAGATTTCAGATAAAATAATAATTTTCTCTTCAATGATGCAGATTATGCCTAGTAGGAATCAATAAAAATGCACTGCAATATTTTATGTAACTACTAACATTCCATATTTTATAAATAAATGAAATAAAGATAAATCATCACACCCCATCTAGAATAATAGAAAATAGATGAGCCATTTTCATGAGTACATTTATAATAATTTAATAGAATATTTGAAACTCCTTCATGCTACTACTGAATAATGAAAACATGTTTTATCATTCCTTTATGCTAATCCAGATTCTATTTTAATATAAATTTATATTTTTGTACAAATACATAATGTAATTGATTATAATTATATCTATGATTATTATCGGTCTAGGAAAAGTAGTTATGGATGTAATTTTTTTTTCTTTTTTCTATTTCGAGGACTTTTTCGATTTAAATTATTAAATTTTCTATTATAAAAAAACATGTTTTCAAAATCTATTCATAATTTCTACATGATTTTTGTTTGAACATTTTTTTAGAGTATATAGATAATAATAGTCTTGTTTTAATGTTGTCATTCCATGAATAATTATCTTTCATTATTGGAGGGTTTTTAACGATCCATAATCTTTTGATTAAATGATTTTATAGTGAATATTACAACTTATTTTAGGGAAGCTATTCAAAAAGGATGTGGGAATGGGTTTTAAATAACAAATAATATAATGAAACCAAAATCATTACATGATGAACCTAGATATATAAAACCACACCTACATAACCTGACATTATTTATTAATTAGAACAACATGTTAAATCCAAGATATACATTTAAAAATATTAAATTAATTAGATTATAGACATGTGGTAGGAATAAATATTGAGACCATTCTAGGATTACATAAGCACATTTGTTTATGTGTTTTATATAAATTAAGAGTTATTGTGATATAATGGTTAAATACCAAATAATTAAAATTATGAAATGGCTATTAAAATTTATTCTTGAAGATAAATAATTTGATGGTAATGTTTACTTCCATGTTCAACGGTAGTAATCCAATAAGTGTTCTGTACAAACATCGGTGAAAAAAATTATTTTCTGTTAATTGATAACTCCAGTTGAAATATTTACGTATTTCTAAACATGATTAAATAAGGGGTTTGTTGTATATATATGTTTATGTTTTTAATTTTCAAGGAAGTTTGAAAAAGAAATTTGGTATAATTATCCTATACCTGTTAAAATATTGGCTTAACTGTAATATAATTTCCCCAAAAACCATTAATCATAACTTTTTAATGAATTTAATTAAAAAAAGTGGCTTCTATAAAAAGAATATGATTGATATCTTTACTTATATTTCATTTGGTTTTAAGTACCTATGTCTACTCATGGAATGAATTTAATATATGGAAATTATTTTTTTAGTACAATTCTATATGTCTGAGGGATTGACAATAGCCAATAATTCAATAATTTTATAAGAAAATTAATTTTTAATTAATCCAATAATATAGAGAAAACCTTGTAAAATATTTCTTTTTATACAATAGTGAAATATAGATTATATTTAGAATCTTTCTGAAATCATAGTTTGTAATTGTTTTACTCTTTATTTGGACATTAATGGAATGTAAAACCTTAATTGTATTTTGAAATTTCTTTCTAAAAAGTGATTTGATATCCAATTATAATATTTTAACTTATTTAATCTTAAAGTAAACTTAATATACATTGGGTGTTATATTCATGGTTACATACTCAAGAATGAAAATGAAATCCATATACCATGAGACACAATTGACCGTTAGAATCCATTGACAATAAATTCTAGATCGAGTACAAATTCTTTAACTCTTGTTAGAGAGAAAATTTATATGTATGGTTGATGATATCATAAGAACTAAATAAATAGATAGTTTATCCTTAGTAGACAACATTGAATGTTTTTCAAAGGATTGAAGTGTTTATAAAAACATATACTAACCACTTTGGGACCGAATCAACCACAATATAAATCATTAGTCTATTGTACAATTATTTAAATAGACTTATCATTCTCATGATCAAAAGTACATCCCTTGAAAATACTATATGTCTTAATATACCATGATACTCAATCAACTGCATGATCAATCACATGATTTAATATTGTGTATAATTGATCGACGACATAATAATATTTTAGACTATGGTATTTAGAATAGAAATTTATATAAAGAAAAAATAATACTAATAATAAAATAAAAACATATTCCCACTACTCTTATGATTAGGAAGGAATACCAAAAGAATGCATGATGAAATTTTCAGCACCGATGTAGACGATGGAGATCATGGGACTATATCAATTACAGTCTAGAATACTAAAGATTTATATATCAATTAATCACCAACCACAATCTATAAACATACAATAAATTAGTGAAAAATTATTTTGGAACTAAATTTGAATAATTTTTTTGATGTAGAGAAATTATTAAGGGGGAAGAGAATCTTTTCCCAAAAACATAAATTGTTGAGATACTAAAGTGTATGAGAATAACACTTAATCATCTATCAGAAAATACTATTTGTTAATGGGGATGCCACTAATTGAGTTGATCTAGTGAATTTCTTTCTTTTAATGGTTTTTCAAATAATTCACTAGTCATTCCAGAGTATTTCATTAGTAACTAGTCTAATAAAATTCTACATACACCTTATTTATGATTTTGACTTGTAATTGATGAATACAATTGGGTCATATATTGAGAATAATGTGATTATTTAGACATTAGGATATTTTTTTATTCTATCCATTTCAAATTATTCATCCTGTTTTCTTTACTTTAAACACACAAAAGTCATGGAGATTATTCATTGGAAATGATATTGATTAATGTGTGGATTCATTAATAATTGGATATTTAGGATCATTTGTATATGGTAAGGAAATTGGTGGAGTGATGGTTACATCCCTCTTCTTAAGATGATATTACTAGGGAAGGGGGGTCATTGAGATTTTATTTTTTCTAAGAATGAGTATAAGAGTAATTAGAATGTTGATTTAGTAGGAAATAAATGGGAAATTTACTGATGTGATACTTTATATAAATCATATTATGAATTCTGCAACACCCCCTCCTACCTCATTGTCTTGAGGAGGCGGTGAGGTTCACTTGGCCTTAAGTGATGTTTCCATGGCGCCAAAGGCTGGCAATAAATGCTGAGGGCTTCGAGAACAAATTGGGGAAAGATTTTCCCTTAAGAAAAAACCAACCAAACCATCCACTATCAATCACTATATGATGCATGTCAACCAAAACATTCCAGCATGTATTCCCAAAAGGACATCCATATTTTTCCACAAAATAACCCAAATCCAATACATCCAATACCATATCATTGCACAATGTGGAAGACTCAACATGTAACAACCCGAGATTTTATGACATATATTATTTTTAATTTCTTTGATGTATTCTATTATACACTACACAAAGACTATCTTGAACTATATGGAAGAACGTATTAGCTTGCAGTATAAAGAACACTATTCATGGCTCGTGTTACACACATTTTCATGTTCGTTTTCAAGAAATTATTCTATGAAACATTAAGTATAGATTTTATTTAATGTATATATGAAATAAGTTTTGATTATGTTATATGAAACACCAAACAGAGCTTTCACTACATGAAGCCCCGAATTGGCTTGCATTACATGCAACATATACCTTCTTTAATAGCGTGTGTAGTACGCAATACTGAGTTTCACTAAACGATATATTATTATAATATTATTATGAACTAGCCGTTATGAATAGTAATACCCACTTTTTAAAATTTTCTAAATTTTATCTTTCAAAATGGACTTCATTTTTGGTTTCAAAATATCGAAATTAGCGTAGGGTGAATTTTTGGTATTTTTCTAAAAACTTTCAAATTTTGATGAATAGTGAAAACACATGGTTACTATTTAAAACCCGTCTTTTTATTTAAATAATTATTTATTTTATTCAAATTTATTTTAGGTAAAAATTGATAAATAATACCAATATAAGTTAAAATTATTCATTGGAGTCATTTTATAATAATTTTAGATATATAAAAATTTTATTGAACTTTTCACCGTATTTTACCCACCTCCTAGGAGAATTTGAAAATTTACATAAAACTTAATTTTACCGCTTCTGTGAGTGGAATTTCTAAAATCCGAGAGACCAAAATAATATCCAAGAGTGAAATGTGGTTGAATAAGATAAAAATAATTTTTGTTGAATAGTATCTTTTTAATTTTATTACCACGGTAAAAAGTAAATAGGGTAATTAAGTTAAAAATGATATTATTATTACCCTAAAAGATGTCCTAAATCTATTGGAAAAGTATAATTCGACCAGAAACAACCTTAGGAATATAATATTATCATTTAGGTCCACTTGGATTAGATTAGGACATTTATTATTATTTTATATAAAAAGGTGTTAAAATAGTTAAAATCAATGTTTTATAAGTATAACATTTGTAATATAGGGTTATACATAATAGAAATTCAACTATAAATATTAATTGGAAAGATAAAAAGATTTCATACCTAATGGTATTTTATTTATAATTTTTAGACATTAAATAATTTAATTTATTGATGACACAATGATGATGCATTAATTACCTAATTAAAGATATATTAACATAATTGATGTTATAAATACCCAAATAAATGTAATTTTAGACTTTTTATGAATTAAAATAATTTTATAGGTTAATATGACATGTTATTATTGATTTAATTAACATTTTTTGAACTAATAATTCTGTTATGATTTTCACAAAAATCAATTACCAAATAGTGTCAAAATTGACATAAAATAGTTTTTTAAAACAAATATTATATTATTAATTGTTATTATATTACTAAAAATCTAGGTTTTGTCCAAATGTCTTATATAAGGTTATATATATTATTAATGAACCACTTTGGGTTCTTTTTTATGGTTATAATATGTTGATTAACCATATATTGTAAGAAAACAAGAAGACACGGTAAAAGTTAAATTATCTAACTTAGAGTTAAATCTAAAAGATAAGGTTAAAATAGTAACATAAACTTTTATAAAACCTGTTAGTTGAGAGGATTTAGACCCATCCGCACATTAGCTTTCAAATAAATCAATTTGGAGATATTATAAACCGAATATGACTTTATTATAATATAATATTTTATGTTTTTCCAAAGGTGCCCCTCTCCTCCCATATAAAAAGGGCACCCCTTCCCTTTTCTCTTCACACTATTTTGAGCATTTAAGCTCGGCCAAACCCTGACCATTTCTCTTCTACACTTCCCTAGAAACATTATGGAGGTTCTGGTCTTCTCAAAAGACCAACTCTACTTCCTTAAGAGGAAGCTTAAAGGAGGTGCGTCGAAGAAGAGGTAATCTCTTCTTCTGATTCTCTCATGTTTCTTTTATCTTATACTACTTCTTCTTTAGTTGTATCATTATAAAGTAATAACATCAGTATTACTTATATAATGATATGTTATTATAAATATGAAACAACCCTATTTCACCTTCTATCTATCCTACGGAAAAAGAAATCATTGCGCGTGCGTACGTATGGAATACCGTCTCTACGCCGTGGTGTATTCTCTTTTCCACCATCACCTTACTAGGATGTGTATAATGGTATAACTAAATAACCATATATGATAATTTTAAAGTGATATTTATTCTGAAATATTATACATACACTTCAATACAATTCCACGATCATGGGAATGATATCATCGCTCGTGCGTACGTATGGACTACCGTCTCCATGACGCAATGAGATTCATTCTCCATGTTAACCATTCAAGAATGATTATAAAGTATATATAATGAATAATAATGAAATATATGACATAATTAATCTACTATATTTATGTATATATATATATATATATCATTTACTTAAGTGAATAAATAAATGAAAACAACGTTCATGCGTACGTACGGCCTACCGTCTCCATGAACGGTGTGTTTCATTTCATTTATCTACCTATTATATATATATATATATATACTGAATATATATGACATATAAATCATTTTTTACATTCTAGAAGTATGTATATCATGATATAAGTAATAATAATTTCAAGAACAACAATTCCAAACACGTACGATAAATGAAACAATTTTACCCAAAATGCTACTTTAATAGGGAATTGAAAAATGAACGGGTAATATAAATAACTAAGTGAACCATATATGATATAATAACAAGAAATATGATTCTGTAATAAGTCAATGACATTATTTAAATCGTTATACCAGAGTTTCGGATACATACGATGCATATCAGACATAAGGTAAGGGATAACTTTTTGAATCTCATTTTTATCCGAGATTGTTTATTCGTAAGTATTTACTGGGGTTATATTTTTCATCCATGTCCCTGTTTTCTAAAAATGTTTTCATGTATTTTTAAATTACTTATTACCCATTTTTTACTTTTACTTCATGGTGTGTAATTAATCTTTCTTTTTTTCACAATTTGAGGTACTTTTGAACTTTTCTGACAAAAGTACGAGAAGAATGTTTTTTTAACTTATATGGCATGAACGGATTTTTACGATTTTATAACATCTTATTTTCATGAAGTTTACTCGACAAGATTTCATGGTTATTTTGAATAAAATCCTTTTATTTTTAAATTTCATGGAATTTTGTAAAAAGAAAATGATTTTGAAGAAGAAAGGATATTTTCCTCAAGAATTCTTTTTCAAGTGTTTTATCAAAACCGTTTTCCTTCGAAGAATACAATATTTAATTTCTGTATGTTTCAAGTATAATATCTCTATGATTTACGTGGTTTCACTTTTCTTATGATGAAATGATATCCATTTATTCATATGGATTATGTTATGATGGGATGATGTTTATAATACCCATTTTTATTCTTTGGGTTATGGTGACTGATTTAGGTTTATGTTGTGGAAAAAGTAAGAATAATTTAATTATGAGATGGGTGGGACCTATATCTCCCTCCAATACATTGGGAAAATATTTATATCTCATGAGATAGACATGGCTGGAATGGTATGTTAATCTGGTTCAGTGTTACAGGACTGGAACGAGGAGTGAACTCGATTCAGAAAGGGACCTTATCCACTAAGATGGTCTTGGCAGCAATGCATTTGCTACTATGGAAATCATATCATGTGATTTATGTTTTTACACAATTACAAGTTTTATTTCCAAGCTATTTTATCATTATTGATGCTCTGTTATGATCTATTCCTTACGTACGACAATGTTTTATGTCATTGCTCAAGATTTCGATGTTTAAACATTATGTTAATGTTTTTAAGTTCAAATGTATATGATTTGTTTTATTTTATCCATGATAACCCTTACTGAGCATTTCAGCTCACCCTTTATATTTTTTCTTTTCCTGAGGATTTAAATAAAGGTTTTAGGTAAGAAAACAAAATGGGGAAGATCATTATGGGAGATGTTGAAGATCTTTCACCACGAGTAGAAGATTATGTACCGAGTTTCCAAAGACACTAAACTATTACGGTCCTTTGGTGTCTGGTTATGTTATGTATTATATATTCCGAAAAAGTAATGCAATGTCCATGTACGTAAAGCATTGGGTCTCTATAGTTGCTATCAGAGGCGAAGGAGGTAGGAATGAATCAGATCCTTGGGAACTCTAATGTGTAAGCATTAGACGATGCATGGCTCTCCGCCCAAGGGATTCATGAGGAAATGGCTTCCACTAGGGATGGTGGTGTGTCCTACCTAGGGGGTGTAGCTACCCATGGAGTTCCCAGATAGGTATCAATAATAGTCCAATGGAAGTAATTCAAGCCGTTACAGTTGGTATTAGAGGAAAGGTTTAGTTAACCTTTGGAAACTAGGATGTGAAAACTTTAGTGAGATCCATATAGATATTTCTAAGGTATGTCTAGGGATGTCCCTAAGGATAAGTATACGTATAGGTTATAGTCCTAGAATTATGGTAACAATCATAGAATATAACCTAAGATGTCAGATATTGACGGTACTCCCCCTTTTTTATGTTTTTTTACCTTGCATGATTTTTTCCTCTCACACTATTCTTTTTGGGTTTTAGAAAATGGCAGGAAACAGGAAGATTCACGATAATGGACAATATGATGGACAATGGGATGTTATTATTCATGAGAAACCAAATGAAATGGGATTTGGAAGTCCAAAATTCATTATTTTTCCTAATCAGGAATCTCATAATATGATCAATAAACTCAACTTTGGTAAGTTTTATGACTTAGCTAATAAGAGAAAGGTAGAGTTTCATGATGATCATAGAGGAATGAAAGTTCAGTTTCCCCCATGTAAATCATGTGGGAAGAGGAATCAAGGAGAATGTCTGAAAGGAACTGGAAGATGCTTTGGGTGTGGAAATGAAGGACACAAAGCCAGTAAGTGAAAAGGAAAAGGTTCAGTTAACACAATGGACAAGGATAATGGTATTGCTAGGACATCAACATGGGTTAAATGTTTTAAATGTAGAATGTACGGTCATTATGCAAACCAATTCCCTAAGGGAAAGTCTCATGAAGAGAATCATCATGGTCGTATAGATAGTATTTATGTTGATGATGATGAAGAGACTACAAATGATATGTGAGATGAATGAATTGTTCAAGCTTGGTTAATGGTTTAAGAAGGTAGTGGAATGATTTGTGTTTATCTAGAGTTATGTTGTATAAGTAATGGTACTATGGGATAAAGACACATCTATGGATTGTTACACTATTGTTTTTGCTAAATTATTTGAAAGTATATGTTTAATGGTACCGGTAACCATGAAAGGTTATTAAGATATTTTTCGAAAGAAGATGATATGTGCATAATGAATGGATATGGAGAAAATAATATGTTTTATAGTATTAATGAGATCATGATTGTTATAAAGACTAAGTGATATCATGGTTTGAGTATATAGAATTTTTTTTTGGATTTAGGTATGTGGAACATGTTAACTTTTAACTGCATTCATGTTTTCACTAAGGTTCAATGGGTATTCATTTTTATAGAGAATACCTGATTAAGGACTTTGAATGTTTGGAATGTGACCAACAAGACAATTCATATGATATATGGGGATCAATGATGGTATTAACATGCTTGTTATATGAACTATCTAGTAATCGTTTTCACTATAAAATGAGTTTGGAAAGTAGTATTTTGGATAAGCCTAAAGATTGGAATGGATTATGTTGGACAAAATTTATTATTGTTTAAGGGTTGAAATTTATCGATATTGTTGATGGAAAGTTAAAATAAAGTATTTTTAGAAAAAGGACAACCTTCAGGATGAGAGACAACTCGTCACGTCAGACATGGTTGTGGGAATCGAACCTACAACCGAAGTGCGACATGCCTTTATCATCTACCACTGGCCTACAGGAAGTCCCTGGTTAGTAGAAGCTCGTTTTATTATATTAAGCAGTATGATATATGAATTATAAGTCCATTTTAGGAACCAAATATGATTAATCTCATTATAGATGGACTTACGTATATTTGATAACTTTTTCTAACCTTTTGTTTGAGACAGATGGAATGACCAATAATTCAATCACCTGATTTACTAACACTTCACAAATGAAAAATTCAACTTCATTTCTTTAAGAGATGAAGTGGAGATTGTCTAAGGAATGACCAACGGTGAGATTGTACCAAAATTAAGTAAGTATTTCTTCTAATTCAAAATTTTCAACTATAGGAAAATGATATTGAAAACCAAAAATGTTTTCCCAGTGCCCTTATATCCGATGAATCAGATGGTACCTTAGATCATCACAAATTTTTGGCTTTGTGATTGTTGGCTTTTTTATAGCCATGTTCTCTACCACTCTCCATCAGAACATGATGGTTATATTTTTCTTCCATACCCATATTTTCACTTATGTTGTCCTCTGTGGAAACCCAGTGATTTTGTTAATTTGGGTAACCATTATGTTTCATAATTTAGTTTTTAAAGATAAGTTTTGTTATTGCTTTTTACAATGTGGGTTTAATTGAAAGAAAAACTCTCTTGTAATAAACCATTTATAACCCCGACGAATTTCGAGGGCGAAATTCATTTTAATTGGGGTAGAATGTAACAACCCGAGATTTTATGAGAAATATTATTTTTAATTTCTTAGTTGTGTTCTATTATACACTACACCAAGATTATCTTGTACTATACGCAACACTGTATTAGCTTTCAGTATACAGAACACTATTCTTCGCTCATGTTACACACATTTTCAAGTTCGTTTCTTGGAAATTATTCTATGTAACATTTTGTATAGATTTTATTCAATGTATAAATGAAATAAGTTTTGATTATGTTATACACAACACCAAACGGAGGTTTCACTACATGCATCCCTGACATGGCTTGAATTACACGCAATCGAGTCCTTCCTCGATAGCGTGTGTAGTACGTAATACCGAGTTTCAGTAAACGATATATTATTATAATATTATTATGAACTAGACATTATGAATAGTAATACCCACTTTTTGAAATTTTATAAATATTAACATTCAAAATGGACTTCATTTTTGTATTCGAAATATCGAAATTAGCCCAGGGTGAAGTTTTTGTATTTTTCTGAAAAAATTTTAAATTTTGATGAATAGTGAAAACACAAGGTTACAATTTAAAAACGGTCTTTTTATTTTAATAATTATTTATTTTATTTCTATTTATTTTAGGCAAAAATTGATACATAATACCTATATAAGTTAAATGTAATTAATTAGAGTCATTTAATAATAATTATATATATATATATAATTTATTGAACTTTTCACCATCTTTTACCCACCTCCTAGGAGAATTTGCAAATTTACATAAAACATAATTTTACCGCTTCTGTGAGTGGAATTTAGAAAATCCAAGAGACACGGTAAATATCAAGGAGTAAAATTTGGTTCAATAAGATAAAAATAATTTTTGGTGAATAGTAACTTTTTACTTTTATTTACCACGGTAAAAAGTTAATAGGGCAATTAAGGGTAAAAATGATATTATTATTAGCCTAACACATGTCCTAATTCTATTGGATATGTATAATTCGACAAAAAACAAATTTATTAATATAATATTATCATTTAGGTTCACTTGGATTAGATTAGGACATTTATTATTATTTTATTTAAAAAGGAGTTAAAATAGTTAAAATCAAGGTTTAATAAGTAAAACATTTTTAATATAGGGTTATACATAAGATAAATTAAACTATAAATATTCATTGGAATGATAAAAATATATCCTACCTAATTGTAGTTTATTTATGATTTTTAGACATTAAATAATTTAATTTATTTATGACACAATGATGATGCAGTAATTACCAAATTAATGAAATATTAACATAATTGATTGTTATAAATACCCAAATAAATGTAATTTTAGACATTTTATGAATTACACTAATTTTCTAGGTTAATATGACATGTCAGTATTGATTTAGACTACATTGTTCTAACTAATAATTCTGTTATGATTTTCACAAAAATCAATTACCAAATAGTGTCAAAATTGACATAAAATAGTTTTTTAAAACAAATATTATATAATTAATAGTTATTATATTCGTAAAAATATATGGTTTAGCCAAATGACTTATATAAGGTTATATATATTAATAATGAACCATTTGGGGTTCTTTTGGTTGGTTATAGTAAGTTTATTAACAATATAGTGTATGAAAACAAGAAGACACAATATAAGTTAAATTATTTAACTTAGAGTTAAATTATTTAACGTAGAGTTAAATATAAAAGATAAGGTTAAAATAGTAACATAAACATGTCTAAAACCTATTGTTTGAGAGGATTTCGACCCATCCCCAGATTATCTTCGAAATAAATCAATTTGGATCTATTATAAACCAAATATGACTTTATTATAAAATAATATTTTCTGTTTTTCCAAAGGTGCCCCTCTCCTCCCTTATAAAAGGGGCACCCCTTCTCTCTTTTATTCACACCATATTGAGCCTTGAAGCTCAGCCAAACCCTGCCCATTTCTCTTCTCCCCTTCCCTATAATCATTCTGGAGGTTCTTGTCTCCTCAAAATACCAACTCTACTTCCATAAGAGGATGCTTAAAGGAGGTGCGTCGAAGAAGAGGTAATCTCTTCTCCCGATTCTCTAAAGTTTCATTCTTATTCTACTTCTTCTTCTTTATTTGTCTCGTTATAAAGTAATACCATCATTATTACTTATATACTGATATTTTATTATAAATATGAACCAACCCTATTTCACCGTCTATCCATGAAACGGAAAACAAAATCACCGCGCGTGCGTACGTACAGAATACCATCTCCACGCCGTGGGGTAATCTGTTTTCAACCACCACCCTACTTGGATGGGTATAATGCTTTAAATAAATAACCATATATGATTATTATAAAGTGATATTTATTCTTAAATATTATACATACACTTCAATACAATTCCACGATCACGGGAATGATATCATCGATTGTGCGTAGGTACGGACTACCGTCTCCACGACGCGATTAGATTCATTCTCCTTGTTAACCATTCAATAATGACTATAAAGTATATATAATGAATAATAATGAAATATATGACATAATGAATGGATTTATTCATATATATATATATATGTCATCTACTTAAGTCAATAAATAAAGGAAAACATCATTTATGCGTACGTACGGCCTACCGTCGCCATGAACGGTGTGTTTCATTTCATTTATCTATCTATTATATATATACTAAATATATATGATATATAAATCATGTTTTACATTATTTAATTAAGTAAATCATGATATAATTAATAATAATATCAAGAACAACAAGTCCAAACACGTACGATAAATGATACAATTTTACCCAAAACGTTTCTTTAACATGGAATTGACAAATGAACGGGTAATATAAATTCCTAAGTGAACCATATATGATATAATAACAAGTAATATGATTCTATAATAATTAAATGACTTTATTTAAATAATTATATAGTAGGTTCAGATACATACGATGCATATCCAACATAAGGTAAGGGATAACTTTTCCAATCTCATTATTATCCGAGATTGTATATTCGTAATTATTTACTGGAGTTATATTTTTCATCCATGTCCCTGTTTTATAAAATTTTTTTCTTGTATGTTTAAAGTTCTTTTTACCCATTATTGACTATTACTACATGGTGTGTAAGGAATCTTTATTTTTTTCACCATACGAGGTACTTTTTGATTTTTCCGTTAAAAGTATGAGAAGAATGTTTTTTAACTTATACGACATGAATGATTTTTACAGTTTTATAACGTCTTATTTTCATGATGTTTACTCTACTATATTTCATGGTTATTTTCAATAAAATCCTTTTCTTTTAAAATTATGTGGCATTTTGTGAAAAGAAAATGATTTTGAAGAAGAAAGGATATTTTCCTCAAGAATTGTTTTCAAGTGTTTTATCAAAACCATTTTCCATCTAATATGACATTATTTAATATGTTTATGTTTCAAGAATAATATCTCTATGATTTACATGGTTTCAATTTTCTTATGATTAAATGATATTCATTTTTTATATGGATTATGTTATGATGGGATGATGTTTATGAAACCCATTTGTATTCTTTGGGTTATGATGAATGATTTATGTTTATGTTGTGGAACAAGTAAGAATGATTTCATTATGAAATAGGTGGGACCTATATCCCCCTCCAATGCATGGGGTAAAGATATATATTTCATGAAATAGACATGACTGGAATGGTAAGTTAATCCGGTTCAGTGTTACAGTACTAGAACGAGGAGTGAACTCGATTTAGAAAGGGACCTTGTCCACTACGATGGTCTTGGTAGCAATGCCTTGGCTACTATGGAAATCATACCATGTGCTTAATTTTTTTCTACAATTTCAAGTTCTATTTCCAAGCTATTTTATCATGATTGATTCTCTATTATGATCTATGCCTTACGTACTTCCATGTTTTATGTCATTGCTCAAGATTTTGATTTATAAACATTATGTTCATGTTTTTAAGTTCAAATGAATATGATTTTTTTATTTTATCCATGCTTAACCTTACTGAGTATTTGAGCTCACCCTTTATATGTTTTCTTTTCCCCAGGATTTAAATAAAGGTTTTAGGTAAGAAAACAAAAAGGTGCATATCTTTATGGGAGATTTTGAAGATATTTCACCACGATTAGAAGATTATGTTCTGAGTTTCCAAAGACACTAAACTATTATGGTCCTTTGGTGTCTGGTTTTGTTATGTATTAATTATTCTGAAAATGTAAGGTAATGTCCATGTACGTCAAGTTTTGGGTCTCTACAATTGGTATTGGAGGCAAAGGAGGTAGGAATGAATCCGATCCTTGGGAACTCTCACATGTGAGCATTGGACGAATCATGGCTCTCTGCCCAATGGCTTCATGAGGAAATGGAAGCCACTGGGGATGGTGGTGTGTCCCGCCCAGGGGGTGTAGCCGCCCATGGAGTGCCCTGATAGGTATCAATTATAGTCCAATTGAAGTAATTCTAGACCGTTACACATCAATAGACCCAAAATAAGACAAGGAAAATTCCATGGCTCCGCACCAAGCTCCATGCTCCGAGCTCCACCCAGACATCACGATGCACCACTAAAGGGTGGTGATGTCTTACCTTTTCCTACTTCACAATACACAACATCTGCAAAGACACCAACATGCCAATGTATGGGGTGAGTACAGCTACTCAGTAGGATTTCCCCAAATGACTTCCCTAAACATGCCATTAGGATAAAACTATTAGTACATTTATATAAAACAGCTTATATAAAGTAATCATAAGTGAAACCATTACCATAAGCCAAACACACCCTTAACAAGCCATCTCACCCAAACCAAGCATCCAATGGAAATCCACACAAACATTCCACAAGCCAATTCATCATTTACATATTATCACCACAATTTCCATCTTACAAATCAAAGCACAACAAATAACCAAAATAACCAAACGATGGAGATTCTTTCCAACCCGTTCACCCATTCACGCCTAGTGGTACTTCTCGTCAACTTATTCATTGTTGGTGGCCCTTCCGTCCACTATCCATCCCATTTTTATAGTGGTACTTATTACCACTTCCACATAAAATTCCAATCAATCACAACCAAGCATATAACCTACCAATATCACAACAACATGAAATCAACCAATTCCATCACATACCAATCCACTCCAATAAATCGACCATTTATTGAAAACCATTTTCCATGCAAAACAACATTTCAATAAATAAAAATCTTTATTGAAAATTGTTTTTCATCAACCATTTTCACAAATCAATCTCAACAACCCATTTTAAAATCTCTATTTCAAAATCCACAACAAGCGACTTTCACCATAAAACCCCCTTTTCCCAAAAATCCCCAAAACATCGACCAAGGGATTTCTAACCAATTTGTCACAACAAATCACAATTAAATTTTCAGCACAAAAAATTAATTGTAAAAAAGAACCAGTATTTCAATCCATGTGGAGTCGAGAGAGAATCCACCTACCTTTAGGGTTCCAGTGAAGTCAACCTACAAGAAAATACTCTTTAAACCCAGAAAACGCACCACCAAAACCTCTCTAGATCCCCTTCCCTTACATACAAAAGACTAAAAATTATCATCCAAGGAAACCAAAAATCTTGATCTACACACAACAAGTGTAGATCTTGAAAAACAAGAATGAGAGAAGAGTTGATCTAGAAGAAAACATAAAGAACCCAAGAGGATACACTTACCTGGGAGAAACTGCCTTCAAACCACCTCGAAACCCCTTCAAAACGTTTCCAAAATGTGTGGGAGAGCACATCCATCCCTTGAAAACTGATGAAACTGAGTGAGGCTCTAGTGGGAGAGAATTTATAGAGAAATGAGGCAACCCCAAGGGAGATAAAATTTAAAAAACACAACTATTAAGTGGTTGTGTGGTTATCCCGCACGTTTTGGCAAACTCTGTGCTAACCATGTGCACACTACTACCTCAACAGTTAGGGTTCACACTGTTGTCTCGCAAGGTTTGGAGAACCGTGTGCAGGCCGTGTGAAGCCTATTGTCTCCCCCTTCACGGTTTCCAGGAGCATCTGCATGGTTTCCCCTTACCGTGCTCAGACCATGATGCCCTAGAAAAGACTCCAATGTTATCCAAAACCATTCCAAACTCTCCCAACCACTTCCCAACTAATCCATTGTGCTTTAAACACATAAAATATGCATTAAAAAAGGCCACGCTCATCAAAATGGGGGTACTACATTCTCCTGACCATTGGAATTTCCGTCCTCGGAAAGTAGTGAACCCGCCCTTTGCCGAAAGAGCTTGGGCCATAGCTCGACCATTTCATTCTCCCACTCCCATGTCTCCTATTGAATCTCACCATGCTACCACAAAACATTAACTAAACTGTTGATTTAACCTTGCAAGACTTTTCAATGCCTATCCATAACCCACACTGGCATGAGCACCAAAGGAGCATCCATCTCTAGCCCAACATGATCCCATCAAATCACATGGTCACGATCCGGATGATACTCTTTCAACTATGATGCATGAAACATATTGTGCACTACACTGAATCTATGTGGGTAATTCAAATGATATTCCACCTCAAAACCCCTCTAAATAATCATAAAAGGTCCAATATACCTTGGATATTACTTTACCTACTTCCCAAACTGATGATTTCCCAACCAAGGAGAGATCCTCCTGAAAAGGTGATCACTCACCTCGAACGACAACGACCATCGATGATGATCTGCATATGATTTCTGAAGACTCTGAGCCATATTCATTCTCTTCCTGATTAACATGATCTTCTCTGTAATCTTATGGAAAAGGCTCGATCCAACCATCGAGGACTCTCCCGTTTCCACCCAGCATAGTGGAGAACGTTATAGTCCCCCATACAACGCTTGAAATTGAGCCATATGTATGGATACCTCATAATTATTATTGTAAGAGAACTCAACCAATGATATGTTCTCCTCCAATGAGCCACCAAAATCTATGACACAAGACCGTAACATATCCTCCTAGTTTGTATTGTCCTCTCGGATTGACCATCCATCTGAGGGTGATAGGTCGTGCTCAACGTCAATTGTGTCCCAAGTTCTTGCTGCATGGATTTCCAAAAACAAGATGTAAACCTCAAATTTCTATCTGATACAATCAAAACTGGAATGCCATGACTTTTTACCAGTTCTGGGATATAGATTTTAGACAGATCCTCCACCGTATGAGATTCATGAATTGGGATAAAATGGGCCAACTTCATTATCCGATCCACTATCACCAAAATGGGATCTTGATTTCTGACCGTTCTTGGGATACCTGTGACCAAATCCATCACTATATTATCCCACGTTGAAACAGGTATTGGTAAAGACTGCAAAATTTCTACTGGCCTCTAATGCTCTGCCTTGACTTGTTGACAAGTCAAGCATCTCTAAACAAACTCAGCCACTCTGATTTTCATACCAGCCCACCAAAACTGGTCATCCAATGCTTTATACATTTTCTAAATTCCAAGATGAACTGCCCTCCTGGAATGATGGTACGCCCAGAGAAGATCCCCCTAACAAGAAACTAGTACAACCATATGATTCCAAAAACACAAAACTGAATCTCCATTCAGTTGCCAACCCTCAATGGTCTCCCCACCATTGAGTTTTGACATCCTGGTCACACACTCAGAATCAGATATGTGTGCCTCTTTAACTAGGCCATCCAATTTAGGAATCAACAAGACCGTAAAGAAGACCACTCTATCACCCTTTTCCTTACATTCCAACTGCATGTCAGCTATAACCGACATCAACTTCCACTGGTCTGATGCCTGTTTCACCACCTGAGAATATTATTTTCAACTTAATGCAACAACCACCAAATTTACCTTACCTGTTGTGTACATCAATTCAAAATCAAACATATGGAGATATTCCATCCATCTATTTTTCGTCAAGATCAAATCCCTTTGTGGGAAAATGTTCTTTAAGCTCTTTTGATCTGTATATACCATGAATTTCTCACCGACGAGATAATGACGCCACACTTTCAAAGCATGCACCACTGCTTCCAACTCCAAATCCTGAGTTGTGTAGTTATTCTCATGCACCCTCAACTTTTGTGATCCATATGCAACCACATGATTCCCTTGCTTGAGAATTCACCCCATCCCAGATCCCAATGTATCGCAATTCACCACGTACCCTTTTCTAGGTTCTAAAAAAACCAAGATTGGTGCTGATGTAAGGAGACCCTTTAGCTCTTTGAAACACTATTGACACTATTCATTCCAATAGAATGGAACAATCATTCTTTTCAAAGTTTTCATCGGTGTAGCCAAACATGAAAAATCACGAACAAAATGTTGATAACACATAGCTAGACTGAGGAAGCTCTATACCTTAGACACATTCGTTGGAGGTTTCCATGAGATAACATCCTCTATCTTTTCTAAATCCACTGAAATGCCCCTTTTAGAAATCACATGGCCAAGAAAACAAACTTCCTCTATCCAAAAGTCACACGTTGAAAATTTGGCATACAACTGCTGATCCCTCAAGATCTCAAGCACTTTCGCCACATGTTGTTCATTCTCCACCCGTGTCTTTGAATACACTAGAATATCATCTACAAAACCACTAAAAATGAATCCAGATATCTCTAAAATATCTGATTCATCAATGAAATTAATACTACGGGAAAATTCATTAGACCGAAGGGCATCACCACATATTCATAATGACCATATCTACTTCTGAAAGCTGTTTTAGGAATATAGGACTTCCTCACCCACAATTGATGATATCCTAACCTAAGATAGATCTTGGAAAACCAATGGCCTCCCTTCAACTGGTCGAAGAAATAATCAATTTGTGGAAGTGGATATCTGTTCTTTATCGTAGCGTGATTAAGTCGAAGATAATCAGAACATATCCTCACAGTTTCATTCACAATTTTCACAAAAAACAATGGTGCTACCCACATCGATGTGCTAGACTGGATAACCCATTTTTTAATAAATCTTCCAATTGGAATTTAAATTCCCGCAATTTAGTAGGTTCCATCCTATAAGATGGAAGTGAGATAGGATTGGTACTCTAAAAGAGATCAATTGTAAAATCAACTTCTCATACAGGAGGTAACCCATATAATTCATTGAGAAAAAATCCATTAACTGATCCCCCACTACCGGAAGAACAATCTGCTCAAAACACTCAACTGATTCCAATGAAATCATCGCCAACTGATACGACAATGTTCCCACTACTGGTGCCAAAAAACTCGTTGCACCCTGCCTTTAATGCGTCTCTCATCTAAAGATATGTCTAACGCCATCGTGTGTCGTAAAAGCCACATTCCACACATTATAGTCAAAGTGGGCCTTGAACGCCACCAGCCAATCCATTCCCAGGATTACACCATACCCATCCATCTCAGGCACTGAGAAATTCTACATTAGCTCAACCTCTCCCATAATGATACAAGATGATCTTCAAAGGAATTCTAGACACTCTCTTTGACCCAGAGGAGTTTTATGTTTCAAAACTAAAGGCATCATTTCTACCCTTAAACCCAACAACTCAACCACACCTATAACATTGAAAGAGTCTGATGCACCCGTATCAAACAGCACTTGAATCACGGTAGAATTTAAAAATATATTACATCTCACCATGGATGGTCCTGACTGATCATCCACCATAAGCTGCTCAAATCCTAATAATTCCTTTGTTTCAACACTCTGCTCTTTATAGATTTGGTGAGGTATCATGGTATTCTGAGAATAACCATGATCCACTTTACTCTACTGTTGAGGAGTAGGATGATATCCTCGTCCCATCGAAGAATATGACGTATGCGATCCCTGAGGAGTGTCACACACACTCAACCATGGATCATTAAAATAACAACACAGCAGATGCCCCAACTTCTTAAAATTATGGCATTCTCGAGGTTGTGTCATACAATCCTGCTTTATGTGGCACATATAACCACACTGAAAACATCTTGTCTTTCTCTGGGGATTTGGAGGAAGATTTACCGATCTTGTCGTCAGATTATGTGCCATACTCCCCCTGGGAATAAGTTTCCCTCCTCTACTTGAATCCAGGGTTAGAGTTCCCACTATTCCCCATGGGTACCACCCGGCTTCCTCCTCCTAGATCTCCCAACAGATCCCAATCAGCCACCGAGGCTCTAATCACCATCTCTATTTAATCATTTATACACAACACTGCTATCTTGGAATGAATCTCTCACTTCAAACCATATTTAAAGATAAAATATTTCAATGATGTACTACCCACCACATCATGTGTAGATATCACTATGTTCATAAACATAACAGCAGACTCCGTTATCGAATGGCTTTCCTATTTCAAATGGAATAAATATGTTGTGCGCTGAATTTTGAACGTATATGGATAACATTGTTTATTAAAAAATTATTCAATGCCTTCCCACATCATACCCTGGTCTGTTCCAGCTTAGACTACCAACTCCCTCCTCTTAAGGGAATGATCTTCCAACATATACGTGGCCAACTTCACTTTCAACTCTACCGATGTACCCAAGAATTCGAAGATCCTGTTCATTATATTCAACCATGCTTATGCATCCTCTGGCTCTGAATCACCACTGATGATATGTGGAGTTTGGTTTTTAAACTAAACTACATGATCCCCATGTCTTGGTTTATCCACATTATTTACACTTTCCATAGCTTGGAAAGCTTTCACTATACTTTTCACTAACTGCTGGTTCACCTGAGGCTCAGGTGAAACCTCATTCTCATCATCTGCTTCTGGTTGGTCTCTACGATGCCTACCAGGTGCCATTTCATTAAACAGAAAACAAAAAAAACATGAGTCCCACTATCGTAGACATCAATAATTTTAATTTCAATTTTCATTACAAAACCCTATCACAATGAGGATTTCCACATTTTTCTCATTTACATGTTTCACCATTTTTTGAAAATAAAACCATTTTCAAAACACCACTAGATTCCATGTTTCAAATCCTTCAATTTTGGAACCCAATTCAGATTTTTAAAAATCTTCACATTCATATCACAACCTAAATCAATATACCTTAATGAAATAGGCATCTTAGAGGGACGTCATTTCTACCATTCTTGAGATGCTCATCACATTCGCTACACCCATGAAAATGAGATATCTAATGCCTATAAGTGTCTCAAACCACTTATGTACCCAAATCCATGGTAACATGAAGTTTAGTATAAAAGGGTTAGCTATGTCCTTTTATGCTATACATTCCAAGTTCTGACATTCTTACGCCTTGCTACCATCCCGACTCAAAGAATATACCAAAACGAATGTCAACTCCAAATCCGAGAATCAACTCTAAAGGACCAAACAAGATGATACCACTTGTAACTCCCCACCCCTACCTCATTGGATTGAGTAGGCGGTCAGGGTTAATAGGCCTTAAGTGACACTACCAAGGTGCCAAAGGCTGGAAATAAATGTTGAGGGCTTGAAGAACAAATTGGGTAACGATTTTACCTTAAGAAAAAATCAACCAAACCATCCACAATCAATCACTATATGATGCATGCCATCCAAAACATTCAAGCATGTATTCCCAAATGATAACCATGTTGTTCCACAATATAAACCCAAAACCAATACAGAAAATACCATATCAGATTACTGCATAGAAGACTCAACAAAATACCAAAAATAAGCCAAGGCAAACTCCATGGCTCCACACCAAGCTCCATACTCCATGCTCCACCTAGACATCACGATGCACCACTAAAGGAGTGTGATTCCTTACATTTTCCCACGTCACAACACACAACATCTGAAAAGAAAACAACGTGCCAAGGGGGGGTGAGTAAAAATACTTTGTAGGATTTCCACAAATGACTTCCCTAAACATGACACTAGGATAAAACCGTTAGCACATTTTATATAATATAGTTTATATAAAAAATCACAAGCGGAACCATTACCATAAGCCAAACACACCCTTACCAAGCCATCCCACACAATCCAAGTATCCAAATGAAATCCAATCAAATATTCCACAAGCCATTTGATCATTTAAACATTAGCACCACAATTTCCATCTTACAAAGAAATTAACAATAAACAACCAAAACAACCAAATAATGGAGCTTCTGTCCAACCCGTTCACCTATTCACACCTAGCAGTACTTCTTGTCAACTTATCCTTTGATGGTGGCACCTCCGTCCACTGTCCAAACCATTTATATAGTGGTACTTCTCGCCAATTCCACACAACATTCCAATCAATCACTACCAAGCATATAACCCACCAATGTCACAAAAATATGCAATCAACCAATTTCATTGCATACCAATCCACTTCAATAAATCATCCATTTATTGAAAACCAATTTCCTTTCCAATCTAAATTTCTATAAAAACAACATCTTTATTGAAAACCATTTTCCGAAATCAATCCCCACAACCTAATTGAAAATCTCTATTTTAAAATCCACAACAATGGCCTTTCACCATAAAACCACTTTTTCCCAAAAATCCCCAAAACATCACCCAAGGGATTTCCAACCAATTTTTCAAAACAAATCACTATTAATTTTTCAGCATAAGAAATTAATTGTACCAAATAAACACTAGTTCTAAACAAGTGGAGTCGAGAGAGAAGCCACCTACCTTTATGGTTCCGGTGAAATCGACCCACAAGCAACCACTATTCAAATCTGGTGAACACACCACCGAAACCTCTCTATATCACCTTCCCGAACAACCAAAAGCATTAAAATAAACATCAAAGGCAACCACAACTCTAGATATAAACACAACAATTGTTCATCTAGAAAAACATGAAAGAGGGAAAGATTAGATCTAGAGGAAAACACAACGAACCCAAGAGGAAAGACTTACCCTGGAAAAACTGCCTTCAAACCACCTCAAACACCTTCAAAAAACTTCCAAAATGTAGGGGGAGAGCACCTATAACCCTTGAAAACCGAATAACACGAATGAAGCTTGAGTGGGAGAGAATTTGGAGAGAAATTAGGAAACCCTGAGGGAGCCCAGATTTAAAAAACCATACATTTTTGTGGTTGCACTGTTATCCCGCAAAGTTTGGAAAATCGTGCGCTAACTGTGCACATGCTACTACCTCGAGAGAGAGGGTCTACACAGTTTCCTCCCATGTTTTGTCAAACCATGAATAGGCCGTGAGAATCCTGTTGTCTCCCCCCTACATGGTTTCCTAGAGCATCCTCATGGTTTCCCCTAACCGTGCTCAAACCGTTCTCCCCTAGAAAAGCCTCCAAACTTATCCAAAACCATTCTGAACTCTCCCAACCTATACCCAACTAATCCCATGCACTTAAAAAACATAAAAAATTAACAAACAAAGGCCCCATAACTCTAACCGGGGGTACTAGAAATTAAATCTTTTTAGGCTTAAATTAGACAACATTAAACCCACATTCAATTAAAAATAACACTATAAACACCATCCACTCTAGAGGAAAATTAATTCTAATAATTTATATATTTTTGAGGGATCATAAATATTTTTTCTATTAACCTTTAAACATTATTCTCAATAGAAACTTATAATTTTCACATATTAAAAGTATTTATTGGTTTTATCATAATCAATATATAATGAAATATGGTTCATAATATTCTCTTTATATAGGGAATCATATTCTCCTCACATTTGGATGAATGTGATTTCATATTCTTGAAACTTGGGGAATATTATACATGTCACATAATTTGGATGGTTTCTTATGCACATCACATACGAAGGCCGAACATATTTATGAGATATCACCTCCAAAGGGGAAGATGGGATGGTAAATGTGACCGGATTGAACCTCATGGAAGTATCCCATTTTCCTAGTACAATAGGAGTAAAAAGAAATATGGTTTATGTTTTGTAGTTTACAGTTGTGTGATAGGACTAGTATATCTAGTTTATAATCTTGTGTCAGGTACTATATGTTATAAAATTTAAATTCACATAGTGAGGACTTTTTGACCCAAAATGAAACTATAAAATGCACATTTTGACAAACAATGAAATAGTGTAAGTTATGCATGATATAAATCCTTGGTAATGCAGGATTAATCCATACTTTAGTATTCTTTATTAATATTTTAAGTTCCTTCCCATTTATGTAATATCTTTTGGGGATTCTTTCTATATGTTATCAGGGTTATTTATGAAAACCTAAATTCCCATTGGATGAATGAGAAGAGAAATTTTTTATTATTAAATGACCATGTCACTCAATTTTGATGGATCATAATGTTTTCTAGTGTGTATTATCTTTTCACATCAAGTCTCACTAGTTCATAAAACAATATATAAGAATAATCCTAATTATATAGTTTTTCATAGGTAGTGATGAGTTAGGAAGGATGTTAAACTTTAATAGGTTGAAAAACCTTTATATCATAAAAAATGAATATGGGGGACCCAACATACTGATATGGATCCGGGAATGATAATCCTAAAAACATATAAGAGTTTATCTATCTAAGATTTCATGTATTTATCTTCCATTAACCAAAGGATATTAGACAAATATTTATTTAAGTCCTTTACTTGTCTATTTTTCACTACCTAATAGTGGGATGAGTGGTTACTATATATATTTTATAGTTGATAATTCCTCTTGAAATTTTATGAAAAAAATAAATGTATATGACTATCAATAGTTTTTAGGAATAGTAAATCTTGTAATATGATTGTACTTCATGAAATTGTTGATATATTTCATTATATCATCAGTTAGGGGATGTACTTCATCCAATTTTGAGATGAAATTAGTGGATATAAGGATTAACTCAGACATCCTAACTATGGATAGAGAGATTTGAACTTGTATATCTATACCACAAATAAAAAAATGGATAATTGTATTTTGAAGTATTAAATAACCATGGTGTTTATAAATAATATTAGAATTATCCTTGCTTGCATCATATTATTTATTTAACTCAATACAGTTATGTATTATTTATTATAAAACATATTTAAGACATCTGATTTAATGGGGGATCATATCCCCTTAGTGGTGGATTCTATAGGAACCCAAATGGACTTCATGAATAATAGTGGTGGTCTCTCTTCCTTCAATATATATGAAGAGGACTCCATAACATTCTCTTTTATAGAGATCCTTTTGGGAATTATAGGTTTCATAAAGCACAATGTATTCTACTCACTAAAAATATATTCATTGATTAATCAATCTTGTAGGAGAATCACATTTTAGACATATTGTAAGGTGTTATCTATCCAGTCAATTGTAGATTCATTCAGAAATGGTAGAGGCTCAATTTGATTTGTAGGGGAATTGGTTTCATTGAAACATTCTATATTTCTACTGTTAAATAGGGATACAAACATTTGATGTGTGATTTAAATAACCACATCATCCTAGTTTATATCTTCCAATTATGTATATGCATTATCAAATTCATTGACATAAGAAGTCTGTGAATTCAGAATGTGAGATAATGTTTGACAGGAGGGGATTTCATCTATTGGTCCTTATTTATAATCGATCAAATGAATAAAATATTCCTTCTTCATAGAATAATTATAATTAATTTACTTTATCACCAAGTCTGAATCACATTTAATATTTTATTAGGCCATATGTATTTTTAGGATGACTTCCAAGACTATAATGAGGGTCTAGTAATATGTATCATTATTGGAAAATAATTTTAACAACAATAAATAGTATTGAATAACATATTTAACTTGATATACAAATAAAATAAAAAATATTACCCTATTGAACAGCATATTATCCATCAATTTCTATGTTCTGATCTTATAGGAATAATAAAAATACATTTCCCATATATTGTATGTTTTTTGGACTAAGAAAAGTCTTTCATATATGAGCTCTATAACAAAAAGGGACTTCTCAAGGATAGGGTGCACTAATGTAAAATCAAAAAATTCTTCCCCTTTATTAACATTCCAAAACATGAATTATATGTAAAACTGATTTACAGTGACCACCTATCATATTACATTAAAATTTAGTAATGTATATTTTAGGATGTAATTAATATTATTGGTTCGAGATAGCATGTAAAATTCATAGTGCTAAAAATTGTCTCTCAAGAAGTAAAATAGTAATATCTGTGTATGGTTAATCATTATAATGTTGAAATAATTATTTTTTGTGTCCAAAATTATCCTGTAAAAATTTTGAATATATTTTTTCATTTCTAATATCATTAACAAGGATGACACATATCGATCAATATAATGTTTCCATTTAATGGTAAAGGGTATTTCCTTCTATATCAATCATAAATATTGATAGGTATATAAGTTATTATTTTAGATCACCAAATTATTTTTAACAATATTATTCCTAGTGACATGTGGAACATTATTTACATTCATATTGATGGTTATATACTTTTTTCAATGATTATCAATGAAGTCCCATAAATTGGTTGCATACCACTAAAATTTATATTTTTATGAAAATGAATTTAACGTATCACCAAGATCTTATCAACGTCTTCCAAGATATTGATATATTATACTATGATGCTGAGGTATTTTCTGTATAGAACACACACAAAAATTTAGGGGGTGCACTCACATGTGGTGTTTCTATAGTTTTTAGAGTGCTACATAAACAATAGATAGATGAAAAAAATCATTTTAATTTGATATCTATATCATTTTTGTATCACCCCATGTCCATGAATATAAAAGAATTTAACATATTTTATATAGAATGATGATATGTAGTGCCAGAATACTTTATGACCAAGGTTATTATACGATAAGTGTATACCCCTTGGGGTTCCCAAATTTTATGTTTTTCCACTTATTTAGGGGAAATATGGAACTAGTTACATCTATAATACCAATTCATAAATAAATTATTAAGGAATACATTTTTCTCATAATCATTCATTTCATGAAAGGAACGTAAAATTTTTCCTTGGGGAATTATCAATTTAGATCACTAAAAATAAATCACACCTATATTTTCAAATTCTATTTATTAAAATAATAGATATTTGAAATTCATTTCAGGTATTGAAATCTCCAGATGAATTTTTATTTGTTTAAATTATCATAATATACTTCCACCATGTTATCATGGGTTAGATTCATTCTTTTTTCTTATTTTTTTATAGAATTATTGGTTGTTTAGTCATCTAAAAATATGTGTATCCATATGTGGAGTAAAAGAAGGTATTTTTATATAATTTCATTTTAGTACATCATTGTGTTTTGTCATAAAATATATGTCTCCCTTATAATCATTGCGAGTTATTGTGGCAATGATTATTGTGTGTCATGGATCATCCTATGTATTTTGATTCAAAGTTATTAATTTATCCAATATTTTCATGAATCACTTATCTATTATATTTGGATAATTTTTAATTATTCTTCCACTTCTATATGACATTCGGGGGATGAAGATGGACAAACTCGTAATGATATATGAGATTTCATAGAGACATTACATTTCAAATTGGGGACATATCAATCATTTAAATTTTTGGACTATCCTAACATATCTATCACTATGAGAATAAAAAAAATTATTCTAAGACCGATTCTCTTATTCAGGAATTCTATCTCAATTGAACAAATATCCTTTTCGAGGTTGATTGATTATCCATTAAACAAATATTTCAATAGATAAATCTTTGGACATGATTAATTTGTACAGAAATTTTATTAGTATTTTATTCTATTTTTGGAAGATGATAAATGGAATCACTCACATGTCTATCACATGAGAGGAATGTGATTGAATAGTATAATTATGTAGAACAGTAACACATACATACCAATGAATCGTATTATCTATATTTTTCACCATTAACCAGTTCATGGACAACACATATCCTCTATTGATCTCATTCTACAGAATAATATAAGAGATTTATAAGACATTAAGAGTAATAATATACATCTAATTATTTTAAATAACCATTTTACACTCCCTTTTATAGTAACCATCATCAATGTATATCTATTTAAAAGGTATAAAAAGAAAATTATAGCCATAAATTACCCACCAAAACTTATTAATTAATTATTTTGTTTATTGATTGTATGATGATGAATATTTTATGTGAAGATTTATCAATGTAATTCATATAGTATCATTGAAGGATACTTTATAGTAGAACCCCATAAATTCAGATTCAGATAACAGACCACTAAATTTAGTTCCCAATGGTATTATCCTGAGTGGTCTCCTCTCACTATTTTCATTCACATAAATTTTCATGATAGTGGGATACAATTTTTCCTCAATATATATGATAATTCTAAGGGATTATATTTTGTTGATATTGATTATAGAACTGTCAAAACTATGTCTTGATAGACATAAAGATATTCAATATCTCCAAATTTTTACAACGTACTTATATTATCATCATGGGAAATTTTCTATGTGGTTTTATGAATGAAATGACTATATGTCATTCAAGGTAAATATGATCTATATGACATGTTTTTTTTTCTATAAATAAATTACTCTTGATCCTCTGTGGGATTTCAAGATACACAAGATGGGATTATCTAATTTCTTTTGAATGATGAAGGGAATCTAATATTGGGTTATTGGATAGGATGATATGACATGATTAAAAATATAATACAGTTGAATAGAAAACCATGTATCATACCTAGAATTTTATCCCTAGTTTGAGGCATTGGTGTTGATGTAAACAACACCAGAAATGCATTCCCTTGACTAGAAATCAATTCATCATTTCCAACTATGAGGTACGATAAACAGTTCATTGCATATTTAGATATTGAACAAATTATTTTACACTCATATGTTTATATTCCAACTAAATTGGTTCTAAATGAGCCTTGTGTAATCTATGATTGGATGAGAATTTCGAGTGATCTTATTGGAGAACATATCTATAGGTTTAATTTACATATATAGAATCAGTATAAATGATGTTTGGCCATCAGGTTCTACCTAGGTTTAATCTTCACTATCCTCTACAACTTATTCATGGATTATTATTGGAAAACCTATGTTAATATTGATATTCATTATTATTTAAGGGTATATAATGTGGGATAAAATTTTTGGATACATATTTTGAGTCCTTATTATATGAAAGTTTTTTTTATTAATGTGGTTTTCATCAACCTATTGATATGAGTGAGAAGAACAAAAGTGTCTTTACAAGATTAGGTACCATAAAAGGATCGTCTTCTAATGAATTACTATATTGGAAAATATTATACCAACTTGAGGACATCTTTTATTATATAGAAACATCCTCATGTATTTCAAAGGGAATCAGGGTCTTAACTTGTTGATTTTTCAATCCCATAGAGTCAGATGTGTTTGGATAACTAAATATGTTTTCATCAAATCATTTAACCCTTTTCACCCTTTATTTAGTACTTATTATATACACTCGATCTCCATTTGGTGAAGTGGTAGAGGAACAGTTCACCTACGCAAGTAATTTTCTATAACAGACTTTATATTAGTATTCACTTCTATTTAAATATGTATATTGTGTTCAATAGTATATATTACATGAAACACTAAACTAAAAAAACATGATATATTTTATTGATATAATATATTAAAATTTACATATTAGTAATGATGAAAATAATTAGGATTAATGATTCTAGATATGTACTAAATGTTATATATTGGATTGTAATACGACCTTTATATATATTGTAATTGGAACTATTCTCATTGAACATATAGTTGTTTGATATATTGTTAGTGGATATATAGTTATTGTATATACTTGTATTAAATAAGCTAATTATGGTTACAAATAAATTAAAAGGAATCTAATTTAATAAAATTATATAATTCTATAAGGAAATAACATAAATAAATTTAAATATTTCATTATCAAAAATATGTATTTTTTCATGGAATATAATTTTAATTACATTAAAAATGAATGATTCGATGTGTTTACATAAATTTAAATGGAGTTACCCATACCAATAGATTGTTATAATGGAATAGTTGTAAGAGGGATAATGGTATGTCATTAAATTCACTTTAAAAACTAAATAATATCAAAATAATGGTTTTCCAATATTTTTAATTATTTTTGTACTAATAAATTAAATTGATCAGTAGTTATGATTAATTTGAAGGAAATATATTATATATATATATAATTAAAAAATTATATTAATTTACAATTTTCTTTCTGATGATCACGAATAAATCTATTTTTCTTTTAAAAATAAATTTCACTAAAATTGTGTTTGTGTTATATATTTATTATTTTAAAATTATTTTATACAAATTTAGAAAATTTTACCCAATAAAATAGAATTAATAATTGTAATTTTCATATGTATATTTGGAAATAAAATATATTATAATTATTTTGGAATAAAAATAATCCACCAAATTAAAATTTAGTTACAACGATAAAGTCTAAAAAGTTTTAATTGTTTAATTATTATGGTAAATACCAAAAATATTATAACTGTGTTATCTTTGTGTGGTTGTATAATGGAACAATTATCCTTCCCTAATCTATTATCTTTGATATTTTTAAAAAATTTCCTCTTTCTATTTTTAAATTACAACTTTATTCATTAGGTCATGGGTATTTTCAATAATGCAACTCAAAAATCACCTATAAAAGGACCCCTACTCTACCCCTAAATATCCAATCTTGGAAAAATATTATCTCCTTAATACCAAGATATTTTTCATTTACAAAATAATTTTTTGATTTATGTTTTCTATTATTCCAAATATGTACACCTTAATCTCGCATTCTGAAGGATCTTGTTGGGAGAAGGATTTTATTTTTCAAATTATGTAAGTTATTTTATGAATTTTTATATAATTAATAAATATACACTCTTCTAAAATATCATTATCCACAATAATTAAGTTCAGTTAATATTTTTATTCTTCAATGATACTGATATTGCTATTATATAACTGTAAAAACAAAATCATTCATTATTATAGTATGATTTTTTATCGTTTAGACCACATATATGAATGATGTTAAATTAACATCAATATTTTCATAATGATTACGTATATATAAATATTAATATAGGTAAAATTTGATATTAATAATTAATTTTTTTTATGAATATGGTTTTACAAGGATAACATAAAAATAATGGCCATTGCAAACTAACTTGTTGTTATAGGTAAAATACCTAGGACAAGCTTATAATTGATTCAAATTTAAATATGAATATTTGTAAGAGATATCACTTGAAAATGGGAATGAATAAATAAATATAATATAATTAATATCATTCATATATTAATGTATAAATTATGAACATTGTTAAAAATGAATTCAAAGGAACATTTTTTTCAAGAAAAAAAATATAAAACAATAAATATTGCAAATATCTAATGATTAGAATAAACATTAATCAGAATATAAATGTGTAATAAATTATTATAATTGAATAATGTAAAATATAATACATATTAACAAGGTTTTAAGATAAGTGATTATATTTTTTATCTTTATAATATGTGATTTTAATGCTTTTTTAAATAAGTTTCGAGTAATGAAAAGAGTTTCTCATGACACTTTTCTTTTCATTGAGATTCTCCCCATGTTGACCATTTTTTATATATTTTGTGGGATATAAAATACCATTTATATGTTTTTTACCATACAAACAATCAAATTAAATGTATTTAATAGTCGATCCAGGGTTCTCTCTTTCTAGTGAATTTTATTTGAATGTTACCAATGTCATAAGGATTTTATTCCTATATCATATTGAAATGAAATTTATTTTTGGCTAAATTTTCATTAAGTGAAATATTATCTTCTTAATATATAAAACACCTTCTATTTTCTTCTCCTATAATTATTTATAGATTTTAAAAGTCATTTTTTTCATTTTATCCCTCATTGTTTCGTAACCCAATAGAAAGGTTCCATATAAGTATAGTCTACCATCATCTTTTTAATTAGGAATATTTCACCTCCATGTTCATATTTTTTCATTTTATAATTTTTATTCAATATATTGTAATGATTATTTATTGTAATATTATATTACGCTTGAATTCATTTATAAATTTTAATCTAATTATAATTTTTTTTTTCAGAAGTATCATTTTCAATTGCTTGTGGAATTCATCCAAATGTTTTAAAAAGAATATTTTTTTATCATATTAATCAGGGATAAAAATTTCCATTTTATAATTTTTGATTTCATTATGAATATTCCTTTTCATTTTTGATAGATATAAAAATTAATTTCTATTATCGATTTTTAGAAATTATTTTCCTATAAATTTAATGATTGAAAAAATTTAAATGGTATTTAAGTAATGTTTTGGGTCACTGGGTGAGGTTTCTTGTGAAATTTTAATAATTTAATATTTTACAGGATGTCAGGGGGTACTTGAAAACACAAAAGGAATTTCAGATGGCCTGATATGTTGAAAACCACTCCATCTATAAGTTGAATTTTTGTAATGGTTACTCAACTTGTGTGTCACTTGCATGATTTGTGGTTGGTGATTCATGATGTCCATGGATCGGGGCCTCCAAGCTGAGGAATTAAGGACATGGAACTAGGTTACATTCTATACAATGAATAAAAATCATGTAAAAATTTATAAACTGTATATGTTATGGAAAATCATTTCTTTATAAAGAGCCATGAGAAGCGCTCCCCATATTTTTTACACACACAGATGTAGGAACATCCAACTAACATGCATCTCCTTCCCAATCATATGGTTTGTGAGGTCATTCCTACCCATCATCGGTTTCACTTGTCATTAGTCTCATTTGAATCATTATGCAATGTCATTAAATCCACTTTGTTACCTCTTATGGTTACCTTACTACATTGTATTCTAGATGTGGAATTGGAAAATATGACATATATTTAAGGAATTAATCTAATTTTATAGTTTACCTTATATCAACCATTGTTAGAGGCCACTATTTGATGAGTATACCCCTACATGTGTGTGGGACGTGGTTCCTAGCTTGATCATATATTTTTTATTTATTTTGAGTGTGTGTTCCAAAAAAAATTCATTTGGTTGAAAGGGTGAGAACCTAATACATTAATGTTTTGTTTTTAAATTAATAAATTGATTCCTTGAGATGTAATTCGGTATACCCCAGACCTTTTACGCATGATAATCCACGTTATGGCGTAATAGAAATTTGGGTAGGTTAGGATAGGTTTATATTAACCAATAAAATTTTTATATTGATGTGATTGGTTTGGTGGGAATATAATAAGAATGGAACTAGGATTAATATGATGTGGATCATCAAGATAGGTGAAACGTGGTTAATCAGGTTCGGCTTGTATCATATAATATGAGGTGGTGATGATCAAATGGATGACGATGTGGTAGTCAGTTTTAGATGTCCAGTTTGTTAGTATGATGGAGAGGCCAATGTGATTTTTGAGGGTGTAGACCATTGTGATGAGTGACATGGTTACACAAGAATAGAGTGATGGGATTACGTGTGATAGGTACTATGGTGGCGATTTCAACTCACTATGATGGTCGATGAACCATTGGAGTAATGTGTACAAGGATTTAAATAAATTGAGGTGGTGTTTACCCCTTGTTATGGTATGAGGTCTCCATTAGATATTATATCTAGGAGATGGTTTTGACCATCAAGTATGTTGGATTTAAAACTTATTGAAGGATAATTGGGTGGTGAAATACCATCAATTGATGGTGTTGAGAACACCAATTTGGTGTTGAGGCTCAATGGGTTACTGACACCGATGTGTCGGGACATTGGGAGGATGGATATAACCAATCCTTAGGACACCATTTGTTGAGTTGATATTGAATATTTATAAGAGGAAAAATAAAATTGTGTCTTGGATATAGGATTTTTTAGTTCAATTGGGATTTTATGAGCTATGGTCTGAGGGACCAGGAACTTGTTGGGAATTCCATTAGGATTTTGGTGACATAGTTGGTGACACGGGAGATGTCAGTTGGCATGAGGATCTTGTTACAAAATTATAGGAGGTGCCTAATGGCTCTCTATATTTTTTACACTTGTTGGGGGATACCTTGAGCTTTGAGACATTGATCCTCAACAATAAAAATATATATTTTTAGACATGTACTTTATATACTATATATATTTCAGGGAATAAATTCTAGAATTGGATGAAGTTCTTGATTTCTCCCTTATGGTTGATGAAAAAAAGTGATGCAATTTAGTAATTATTACATTTTTGTAGTTTGCACATTATTTTTATTCAGCGTACACCAGGATGATCGTAGATCTAATATAACAACATGTTAGTGGTGAGATTATTAGATTTATTCTAACACCATACTCAGTATCTTTAGGTTGAATTAAGAATTTTTTTATCTATAATCAATTTATTTTTCAAACTCAAGAGATAGACCTTCATGGTAGAGTTTTATTGTTTGGGATGGGGTGGATAGAAGAAATCAAGGTAGTTCTTGCATCAGTTGGGGTTTCCATTTTATTTTTTCATGCATAATATATGTATGTACTGATGGTCGACCCTGGGACACCATTATTGTATTCTTCTTTGCAAGAACTATTATAGAATGTAATTCCATGTTGCTAGTTTTCTCAAAAAATGGTATGTGTTGGAATGATTATTATACATTGTTTTTATTCTTCTTCCACTTGATTTTTTATTTCTTCCTATGTGTTATGGATATATTTTGATATATCTATGTCTAGAAAATTATAATTATAAGCAGCATAGGGTACATTCTTCCCACTTTCACATCTTCACATCCTCTCTACTATGGAGATACTTTGGTGTATGGGGCGGCTCACCTAAGGACTTTTGGCCAACTTGCTCAGCACACTATTCAAGTGGAAACCTGATCTAGGATGCTAAAAATTGGTTTCATTTGATTTTCACCTATATATTATGTCCATATAGTTATTCATTTCCTTCTAGGTCATACAATTTAGGATTGGTAGATAGGTGACTACGATTAGTTCAAACTATATTAAGATCACATGTTTTGGTGTCTATAGACCCAGGCATAGGGGACATACCATGCTTCTTGGGGTGGGAAATTCATTTAATGCTTCATTCATTTATAGTTTATTTATTTACACATCATGGGGTTTTCTTGGGTGTGATAATATTATATTATATTTTTTAACCCTAGGATTATTGTGGAATGAGGGATTTTTTAGGCATTATGATTGGCACATATGGAGATTTTATACTTGTATGTTTCTTTGTATAAATTAAATGGCATCTTGAATCCACTAATAGGGGTTTGGTTTTTTATAATGTCATCAATGAAGTTAAATAGTGTTTCCCTTCATAGCCTCTTTCGTAGAATTCTACACAGCCATCCTAGGAATTTGGTTCCCATGAGATACACATATAATTATTTATGCATGTTTTCTGTAGGCCTAACCCTAATGAGGGTAGGTAGTTATGGTTATAGGGGTTGAGTTTCTTGAAATCTCAATGAAGAAGCTAAATATTTTTTTCCATGTATAGGCACTTTGGTGGAACTCTACTCAACTACCCTAGATTTATATATGTGACATGTAATTCCAGACACTGATGTGGGTAGGAAAGTGTCCATGTGGTCGAATTATATGTGATTATTGACTCTAATGTGGATAGGTAGGGGACCATGAGGTTGGATGATAATTGTTATCCAAACCTAATATAGTTAGGTAAGGGGAATTATGGTCCGATGTCTTGAGCTAGGGTGTGGTAGTGGAGTGTATGAGTGGTGAGATGTGCTACCTATGAAAAATATCCATATTTTTGTTATATATATACTATTATAGATATTTGACCATCCTGATTGGTATTATATGGGATTCCACCTAGGAAAACCTGGGGTGATTTAGGAGGGTGGTGATATGGTACCCCTAGCACGTGCATGAGATGACCCCCTTGAGGTTTGGTATGTGGCCATGAAGGGTCAGGATAATCCGGATCCACATGTACATGATATAGTATTGGAAGGAGAGAAAAGGGATATGGTAGCTTTTGGTCCATGTCTTGATGAGAGTATTAGGGAGGTTCATGTTCATGTGATCCAAAGTATCGATCGGGGACCTTAGATAATTAATCCATCTATAGTGTATCTGACTAATGACTTCCACTCATAGCACCCACAGAAATTATAGGGTGATAGTATACCATATAGAGTAGATAAATTGATATATTCAATCCATAATATCTTCAACCAACTCAAAATACCCCCATGTATAAGGGTTGAGAATGCAACATATGTTCTCAAATGGTTAGAAAAGCACTGGTGGAATGTATAGGTACACGAATAAAGACATTAGGGACACACTTGGAAGGATTTTGAGGCTTGTTTCATTGAGAACTCATTTTTGAGATGTTGAGGGATGATTGGTTCAATGAGTTCGTTAATCCCCATTGTTGTAATACTTCTTATATGGACGACAATTCCAATTTCACTAACATGTATCAATTTTCACCTACCATTGTAGGTGATGAAGTTTCCAAGATATGGAGAGATGAGAATGGATTTTATAATTCCATTAATTTATAGGTTAATATCTTCATAGTGCATTTATTTTCATAGGTAGTTTTCTAAGAACTAATAGTTGAAGGGCATATGACAAGTTGATCTTATTAGAGCAAGGTGACAATGTTTGGTGAGCTGAGTGGTGATAATTCAGATTGTTGGAATAGGGGCCATGAAGAGTATTAGTAGGATAGATAGGCTATAGACTCATGAAGATCACTACGAAGTTGGTATTTAGTAGTATTCATATAGTTTTAGAAGCCAAGGCATGTTCAAAACAAGGTTGATCAGGTTCCAATAGAGTGTCGGGTGTGCAGCTGGATATGATATTAAGAGAGGTTCTGTAAGAATCATTCCCAAATATATTAGAGACTAGGGTTAGGGAAATCTCATGGATCATAGGTAATACCAAGAGTGGTATCGGTATCTTGTATATTTTATTTAGATAAACATAGAAGTCATCGTAGGGATAGCATGACCCAATAGTGGGATCAGTGGACTATTACTCATAATTCTATATAGGAAGGTCAATCCTCAGGTAGTCAAGCTTTAGGAATGTTTCACATAGTGGAGCTTCCAGGTGAAGAGTATTAAATGGTGATACCTATTGTTAGAGGTATGCATATCTGACGAGAATTATTGAGGTTTCCTTTTTTAAATATTTGGCCAGTTTTGGTTCATAAGGTGCACATGATGTATTTGGACAACCATACACAGTTAAGAATGTTAGTATCGATCATGATACATGATTCATATTCGTAGAGGTTCATAGAAATATGGGATATGATGTGATGTGGTTTTGTATATGATATTTTTATGAATTGGTATTTTGATGGGAATACATATGTTTATATGATGTGGGTTTATTTGGACCATCTATTGATATGAAGAATATTGGGCATCTGATGAGATGACGGACCTCGTAGATGTCATGTATGAAATGGGAACAATCTATGAATCTGATATGATGCAGTACATTAGGGGTGTCAGATATTTTATAGGCATGATTTGAGTACCTAATGAGGTATAGGAATTATGATGCATCATGGTAAGACTTTTAAGTATGGGTTTGGACGAGGAACAATCAGAATTATTATTTATGGTACCAAATGTGAACGAGTTGTAACTTTTTTTGGTTGGGAGTGACTTGATAGAATTTCACATGTGACTTGATGAATGGGGTACATTGGGTTGATTTAAATGAGATTAGTATGATCATTACCATATACAGGTAAGACCTGACAGCTCTGGGATGAATTCTATTATGGTGGGTGGGTTTTAACATCCTGGTATTTTTAACGTGCCATTTTTTGGTAAGTTTGAACTATTAATGATTTAGTAGAAATTTGGGAGGTATGAGCAAACACTAGAGGAATGGTAGATGGAAAGTGATGTAAAAAAATTTATCTATAAGTACATGTCGTGTAATGTTTCTAATACATGTATGTTATTTTCCAGATATGTGGTTTGGGATTCACAACATGTGGGATCGAGGGACCCATCAGAGGGATTCATGATGTGTAATTTTTATACACAACATGAACTGAATAAATGATGTGTAAAAATGTACATGACGTGTTTGTTGTGGGAAATTTTTGCTAAATATTCTCATGGGGCTCCCTCCCTCGCTTCTAAATGCACCAATGAAGGAGTTCCCAAATCAAGCACCTCTCCTTCCCTACCTAGGGTTAATGAGATCAGCCTCATACACGGTTTATTTCTCTGGTAATTTCACTTATTGGAAGTGTAGTGGTATTTACTTTAGTCCTCTTTCTTCTATTATCTTGTTATGTCATGACATGGTATGCTAAATCTCTACGAACACATTTTTCAAATTTTCAAGGTGTTCTTCTAATTCACCGATTAGTCTCATTTGATCTCATGTTACAAGTAGATATTTGATGAGTGTATTCAAAAAATCATTTTAATGGTGGTTCTGTGATTTATCCTTGATTGTGTAGAAATTTTGGTGTTGAATTTCTAAACGTGTTGTCATGTTGACCGAGTGAGAAACTAATATATTAAATTCTTGTTTTAATATTAATGAATGGATTCCATGTGATATAAATAGGTATTCGTGAGACCTTTATGCATGATAAGTATAGTAAGGGGAATTAGACCACTTGGAAAGGTTATTATAGGTTTTTTTAATCATTAATTTTTTATATTAATGGGATTGGTTAAATGAGAACATGATGGGAATGGATTAATTATTGAGGTTATGTTGACACTAGATTAAGGTGATGTGGTTCATTAGGTTGGTCTTGGCCCAGAACATATGAGGTGATGATGATCCCTAGGTTTCCAAAATGGTTATCAGGATGAGGGTGAGGATATGTCTTTTGAGGTAGTGTTGACAATTGGGATGAGTGATAGGGACACATGGTAATGATGGTTCAGGATGATGTGGTTTAGTAAATATGTTTGTGATTCCTACACACCGTACTAAATTATGCACCATTGGAGTCATGTGCATAGATATATGACTCAGTTCAGGTGGTGTCGATTGATCATTTTTGGTGGTGGCCTCTGCTAGGTTTTACATCTATGGGATGTGGTTGAAAATTGGATATATTTGTGGTTTTTACCATATAAATCAATGTGTATGGTGACATAGAATCAATTTATGGTGTTGGGACCATTATTTGGGGGTTTAGGCTCGCCGTGTTACTAAGGCCGGTGTGATATGACATTGGGAGGATATATTTCATTATTCCTTTGGACATGGGTTGTCGAGATGATGATGAATATTTAGTGGAGGTAAGATATTGTATATCTTGAATGTTGTGTTGTTGAGATGAAGATTATTTTATAAGCATATGTCTGAGGGAGTGGGTTTTGGTTGGGTGTAATGATTGGAAGCTAGATTCTTAGTTGATGACACAAGAGGTGTCTATTTTCATGAGGTTTTAGAGAAATGATTTCTAGAGGTGCATATGGGATCTCAATATTTGTGGTACTACTCATGGAATGACATTATCTACAATCCATGGATACACACAACTAAAAAAATATATATTTTCTTACATGTTATGTATTCCATGTATATATATATATTTGGGGGCATGTATACCAGTATTTGAAAAAGCAGGGGATCGCTTCCTTTTGGCTATTATTTAAAGGAGTTGTAGGTTACTTTTTTATGTGTGTATTGTCTCCTCATCATATATATTCAGCATAAAACAACTTTATTATGGATGTAGGATATGCAAATGTTGGTGGTAGACTATTGGGATTTGTTATCATATAATATATATGACCTTTAAGATGTGTATTGAATTTATGTCTCAACAATCATGTAAGTGTTTGGAATCTGGTGTTGGACCTTCAGGATCGAGTTGTGATGGATGGAAGGTTCAATGGTGGTGATTTCCTTAGCTAAGGTTTCATTTTTATTTTTTCTTACCTTATATATATATATATATGTGTATTGATGGTCAACCATGGGTGATCATTTTTTTCTACTACTATATATGACATGTTATAGAATTTTATTCCATGTTGTTAGTTTTTTTCAATACGTGGAAAGTATTAGAATGATTATTATACTAATATTTGGTTATTATTCTTCTAAATTAAATTTTTCTTCAATGAGGATATGGTCCACTAATGATATAATTATGTATGGACCATTATTATTATCACCAGAAAAGGTTATAGTCTCCACACTATTAACTCATCATACCATCACTGTTATTTTGCAGCCTTTGGCATATAGGGAGTCATGCCTAAGGACTTTTGGCCAACCATCTTGACGCACTTTTTGATTTATCACCGAGTATGAGATGCAACAATTTCATCATATTTATCAATGTAATTTTTTTACCCTTATTTTCTTCCATATAAGTAAATATTCTTTAATGATTCATATAATTCATTTGAAATATAAACTAATTAACGAATCCATATTTCTTCCATGATTTTCGCACGACCATGAAATATGGATATTTTAGTAAAACTCATTTCTTTTGCCCAAGTTAATTATGAAATAATGATATAGTGAACATTATAAATCTCATATGGCACAACTATATATGATTTATCATTATAGGATAGGTGGATCTAATATATCACGCTAATTTATTGGATTGATATTTTATCTCATGATATTAGGCTAGTACATGTGTGGTTATCCCAAGTTCAAAATTTTAAAAAATTTGGATGGTTAGTCATAGAACATAATGTAATGTGCATGTGGTTATCCTTTTTCCATTATGAGATGAATATCATTGTGGTTAAACATCAAATATTTTATGTTTTTATTATCATTATTTTATTTCCAAATTATTATTTTTTACAATGTGCATATGTCTTGTTCTCATTATTATTGAATCATATTATCACACACCTATGATTCATGTCTTGTATTATTCCCAAATACTTATCTCATTATTCTTGATTTGTGACCTATATTTCATTATGTATGATTATTTAATGTGATTTCCAAACACTTTCATTATGTTCTCAGACGAATATTCTCATATTATGATAACTTTTGATCATCAATAGAAATTTTTTATATTCACCCTGTACTGGGAATCTAGGGTTACCCTTTCTTATGCTTCCATTCCCCAGGTTATTAAAACTATATAATGTATTATATCTCTATAAGGTCATAATTAGTAAAATATATTTGTACGTGATATTGAGGAATAATTGTAAAATATGATTATTATGTATCAATTCTCTGAAGAAACTAAAAATATGTTTACAAGAGTGTTATTTATTATGAAATGTAATTAATATTAATTTAATATATTATTATATGTATGAAAGTGTTAATCAAGTCACATAAGTTGGTATTAGTTAAGGGTTTAGTAATATTTGAAATTATTTAATGAATAATAAGAGTACATAATATAAAATAATCTATGATAAACCAAATATAATGTAGGATAAACCTAAAGTGACATTGAATAAAATCAAGATTTTATAATTTATTAAATCATAGGTTTTAAAATCTTTAAAAAATTACTACTTACTCTATTTATTATTAATAAATACTAATTATATGCATTTTTTAGTAAGGGATTGATGTAAGAGTCGAGAAATGTTGGTGTTATAAGGTATAACCAATTTAGAAAACATCATATTTTAGAGTAGTTATATGAATCCATTCATATCATAAAAATCCTCAAAGACTACTAATTTATAACCCAAATAATAATATTTTGAAATACAGATGAAAACCCAAACTGGTGTGATTATTAATTCCAATATCTATTACCCCTAACAAATAAATTTTTGTAGGAATGTGCTTCTTTAATATCATAAATTTCTTGCCTTTAATAAAATTTGACGTGTATTTGTAATGGATTATCCCCGTCAACATAGATCTCATACTAATTAATGGGATATGGAAGCCACAATTCATATGAAATAATATCTTTTGAATTAAAATTGTTGCATGGTTAACTGTGAAAAATATTTGGAAATTAACTCTATTATATGTGTCTTATTACACAATTATGGTGGTATTTAGCTCAAATGGTAAGAGAGAAACCCAATATTAAGGATATATATAATGAATAAACACATTGATTCTTTCATGGAAGAGATTATTATCCTTCCTACATATTGTGAGCTTGACATTTCTAATAAACTCATTCCTTGGGTAATTCCCATATAAATGATTTCGTGTAGATTTTTTATTATTGAATTTTAGGTATTAAAGAAGAAATTCTTGAGAATGTGAATAGTGGATTATACATGGATTTTCATCACCATATAGTGTACTAGTTCATTTTTAAAAATAAATACGAAATAATGAATCTCTACTTTGATTTTCATGATATTGATAAAATTAAAATCAATAAAATATATCATATTTCCCCAATAATTTTTTTTGATCGACAAGGAGGGAAACAATACTCCTCAATGATATACCTTCAACCTAGATGTTATCAATTAAGTATAAAAAGATATTATACACCCAATACTTCATTTGTTTTACAATATATTTACATTATGAATTAATATTGATTCCTCTAAAACTAATAACTTCTTTATTATCTTTATGGATATCTTAAGTTGTTAATAGAGATTTCTAACATCAATTTCTTGTAGCCCGTATTGATAATATTATCATATATTTTATCATAATGTATGAGTATAAAAGTCATTTGAGGATTTTCCGAAATAACAAGATGAGGGAGATAATGTATGATAAATCATGCTAGTGTGAATTATAGAAATATTATCTTCCATTCAAGGATTTTCCAATCACAAGAAAGGGTATATCTATGGATCATTAAAAGATAGAGGTGATTAATGAATGAGCTAGAGCGACCACTATAACCGAGTTCTGAAGTGTTTTTGGATTCATTTGACATTTTAAACTCTTTTTAAATATTATATAGAATGTTTTAAAACCACTAAACAAGTAAAATCATAAAGGAATCCAGTTCCTATAATCATAAAAATATATACCTAAATCACATGGATTTGATCGCTACAATTGTACTAAATCAATCATGTAGTGGAGGTAAGTTGGTGATATATACTTATTCATAAATTAAGGAATTGGGATGAATCGTCATGAAAAATGACTTGTAGGCGGCTTATTGTTCATGTTATTTAATAATTCATTGTAAAAACAAATTAAAATATATTTTTACCTAACTACGGTATTATTCTTCTTATAGATTTGTGGAAATTGACTTTATGAATTACTGTATTAAATACATACTAATCAAATGAGAATAAATTTTATAGTCACATAAAATGAGTTGAATATGTTCCAAGGAATACTAATAAAATTCATCAATGATTATGAATGTTCAAAACATTACCCCAATAAAAAGTTAAAAAAGGTGGTTGATGTTTTGAGTAAGAAGAATCATGTTACTTTATTCATGATATATAATAAAAGTGACCCAATCTTGATGGATTTTCTATGGATGGAACATGAAATAATAAGTGAATATGAAAAATCATATCTTTTTTGAATGATAACTCAACCATGAATCTTTTTTAATAACTATAATGTGAAGATGGGGGATATAGAGATATAAAATAATTTATGTCATATTCTATAGTTCAAACATGAAAATGGGGGAATTTTATTATTTAGAAAATAAAATGCATCACATGAGTACCATAATTGAAAAATGAGTTGTTTGATGATGCACATAAATTATTATTTTCTATTAGTCAAGGAATCATATAGATATATAATGATCTCAAAGAGAATTTCCCCTCAGACAATATAATGTGGGAGATTAAAGCATGTGTATCTGGATGTATGGTTTACCAAAATGTTAAGGGTAAAAGGTATTAATGATTAAACTACCGCACAAACCAATTCTTAAATGGGGGAAAATTAGTGTAGATTTCATTAGAGGACTCTCTAAGAGTTATAAATTTTACAATTCCATTTGGATTGAATTTGATAATCTTATCAAGTAAGCATATCTCAATTTTATTCGATAAACTTTATCACTTTATCAACATTCAATTTTATTTATAAAGGAGGTGGTATGGTTTTATGTAGTAATAATCTCAATTATATATAATAAATATTTTAGTTTTAATTAAATATTCTAGATAATGATTCAATAAGAACTAGATATAGAGAAAAACTATAGTAGTACAAAATATCTTCATAACAATGGTTAATTATAAAAGACCATTCAAATTGTGTAGGTTATGTTGTTATATTTTCTAATACATATCGATCAAGGTTTGTATCAGAACCTTCCACTAGTATAGTTCTCAATTAATAATATTTTTCATTCTATCATTAAAATGTATCCATATAAGGGTTCATATGGTAAAATGGGAATAAATGCAATGTTGTAGGTTTCAGTTTTAGGGGGAGTAAGATATTGGGTTTAAATATTTGTCCAAAAATTATAGAAAACATTTAAACTATTCATTGAATCCTTAAAAAAATGGGAGATATATGGATAATTATCAGTGATATTAGGATTTTCAAGCAAGATAAAATAAATCAAATGGAATATCACCATTTAAGAGTGATATTATATTGTAAAATAAGGTAAATTTGTTCCGGAGATACATTGTCTATAGTGACCTAAGATTACAGTACATAAATATTAAATCTTGTTAGATATGTATTCAATAAAAAACATTACATTACATGTTATTACTATAAATTATTAATGTATATTTTAGAAATATACATAAACATACTATTTAAGTACATTATTGTATCACCAATCATAATGTTTTGTCAATTTTTACCCTTCTGGATAAACCCTACATAAAACATTTGTTCATAACTAGAGGAATGGATAGATAAGAAATGTTTAGCTCAGATGATCGTTATGAGTAAAAAAATTGTGATATCTATCGATGATCTTATGTATGAATAAGATAATAATAAGGGGATTATATCATGGTCTTAACTTACAGTATTAGTAACAAAACTGTTATGAATAATAAACATGAGTCATGGGATAAACCATTATCACATAAAAAATCATAAGGGTGATAAATAATCATAATTCAATCATGAATCATAAGTTTATATCCTAATAATAGAAATATGTACTAATATTGTGACGAAATCCTAGGTATATATATAGATCATATGTCATGGTAAACTTCTGGGTCGATTAAATCATGCTATTTTTTTTCTTGAATATTCCAAACAGGGCTTGAGCATTGACTCCCCAAATATGCCTCCATAGGCTATGGGCGGGCTTCTAGCATGGATTAGGCATACCGTACAATTTTTTGGACATTTCCAAATGTAACTTTTTTCATGAACCCAAATAAACCTCTATAAAACCATGCATATATATAAATATATTGAAAATAAATTCATGAATACATCTATACTAAATAATTTTATAACAGTAGTATAAAAAGTGAAAATACAATCTCAACAAAATAAAACTATAAAATCATCCAACTCGCTATGGTGGAGGGAATCACAATCAAATGAACCAACCAAAAATATTCGTAACCAATATATGGTAGACACCCCATTCATTATAGCTCATTAGGATCCAGTTCCTCTAGGTCCTCATGGGACTTCATCAAAAGTCATGTAGTCTACATAGGACACAACATGGGAGAGAAAAGCCTCTCTAGGGGAGATTATAGTAATACTATGTAGCCTCCACAAATACTAAAATCAAAATGGATAAACTGAATGGAGATAGTCTTCTCGACCCAACCATAGGGAAACCAATCTAGGGATAAACTCCATCTTGATATTTTCCTCAGATAAACCTGACTAGTAATTTCAAAAAACATGTCATGTCAACCATGATTTGACAATAATGCAAGGACCTTGAGAAAAAATCAGATATACTTCTCACAGACTCCCAATCCCACAAGGTATCAACCTTAATGCCAGTGATATGTTACTATTGTGGAATAATAGATACACCCATACATAAGCACAAGCTCCATGAGCTCTTTCATCCAATATGACACTCTGTCGATATATGTCACTCAATCAGGTATAGCCTAGCCATCCCTCATGTAAAATAAAAGAGATACCACTCAATAAGGTATCACAATGTCGACAACAGAATGTCACCATCCCAAAAGGGCCAGACATATGAGATAACACATTCTTCAAATCATTCCATGAAGAATGTCAGGTAGGAACCTAGATGATCTAGAAACTCAGATAAGGGATACCACCCATCCTTTACGGGGAACACTACTAGCTATACTAGAACCAAAAAAGGTTTCATCACTCAGAAAGATGATAACATAGAGGATCGATTTGGGGACAATACAAACCTATTTTGGAACACTATACACCATTACTCTTCATTGAGGGAATCACTCCTTGGATTTGGTAGGGGACACCATAAACCCGATTAAGTTACATAAATATCTACATAAGATTGGGAATCATTCCTATGATCCAATGTGGGAAACTATGAACCCAATATACCATCCTAGATATCACATCACTCATATATATGATCACCAAAAATGTAGTGTTGGTCACAATGATTCCAGAAACCCTATTTGGAATAACATTTACTCTAGGGGACCTTATAACCAACGACTCCACAATACCTAAAGGAACCAACTACTATGTAGTGGATCTTATACCCAAGAATTCCATAATCCCTAAAAAAACATCCCTCTCCATAAAGAACTATATACTAGATGATTCCATGAAATTTTCTTGAAAATCCTTACATATAATGGATCACTACCCATGTAGTTTTGTTGATAAAAATACCAAGAACCCAATCTCGAGAAATGATATGATAGAGGATATCACCCCCGACCTCTAAAAAGGGATTTAATAACACTAACAATATGATAGAAGATACCACCTTGACCTCTCCATAGGTATTCTATAACTCTATCCTAGATCATCCTCTTGAGGGGATCATAATCCTATACCGATGAAAAAAATCCACATGGTAGGTTCATAAGATTATTCAATGGGATATCACTGAACCACTGATTCTCCAAACGTTACTACCCCAAGCTACCAACAACATCACCTTGTAGGGTATTGTTATGCATAAACTGTATCCACAATCACATTCTATATAAAAAAATGATTAGGATAGGGTTTTCACAGGTCCAAATCATAGACTAAAAATTAGAGATACACTAGTAGTAAACACCCCTAATAGGAGACTAAATGGTGAGTAAGGGGGTCTACACTGCATGTGACCCATCCTAAACACCTGATTTTATACCCTAAAGGATTGGATTGGCTGACAATGTGGGATTACATAGTATATTCCAATAGTACATGTTGTGTATCACCTCACCCAGGACCTCAGTCGTGTCTTCCCATCACACGACTGAGCCAGCCATGTCTCAAACATGACATGTATGCATTGGTACATGACATGCTCTAGATAAATGACCCCCTATCCATGTAATCTCCTTGTGACTACGTCTAACACCCCATTCACATTTCCTCTAGCTATATAGTATCAAATGGTCGTGTACATTCATGTAGCTTCCCATTATATGTCATAGAGCCATGTGACATGGGGTAACTATATGGTGTGTAGCCGTGATACACGGTGTCTAGTTCCCGAAACTCATCTTCAAAAAACGGGAAGAACACACATTGTGCTCTATGGAACTACATGTAATATAGATAGGAATCTTGTAAGGAATTTCCATAGGAGTATCCCAAATCACTCTTGTTTCCCAAAAACATGTAAATTGACACATATGGGGGTTTATAAAGACATCAAGGACACTAAAACCATAAAATTGCATAAAATTGGATTAAAACATAAAACATAAAAAACCTACCTCATGGAAAAATGTTGAAGCTTACAGATCGAATCATCACTTGAGTGCTGCAATGACATGATCCTGGAATGATCAATTTGAAGATAAAAGATCAATAACACCTCATTTATTTGATTTCATGCATGGGTAGTCCATCACTCCCAAGGGAAAAGGAGTGGGTCTCCTTCTATGCACACCATGGGGAAGACTGGTTAATTAATTTAATTTTTTAATAAATCCTAGTCCCTTTATTTAACTCCTCATCACCAACTCACATTAAACCCAAAAAGAGTCACTGATAGTGTTTATCTCGCACCTTTGGTAAACAAGATGATATGAACACAACCGCAGTCATATAATTTTTATTGAAGGACCAACTCGAGGGTTATTCCATGTTTCAAAAGAAACTGTGCCCATGATAAAAAATAGATACTGTAATTATTATCATGATGATGAGGCTATTTAGGCCTCGGAATACCATACCAACATAGCGCTTGGATTCAAAAATAGTCTTATAAATATTATATATTCTTATAGGACAAAACTTGAGTAATTACATCCTCCCCACCTTAACAATTTATGTCTTTGAAAATTGAAGGCCTAGGGACATGGGAAAGAAACTGGGCTCTCAAATGGAACCCATGCACCAACGAGGTCCCCCAAAACCCCACAAAGGCTACTAGTATATCTCATTCTTCCTTAGAGATTGCACTTAGGGGAACCTCAACGATCAACCAAACCCAATTTCCATCTCAAAGAACCAACATTACACAAGAGAGAAAGCATATTTATTTTTAGTTGTGATAGGTGGGAAACACCAAGAACCATGTCCATACGTGATTATTACTTCTACGGGTACACCACATTGCTAACCTGGCACAAATACATACAAACTGCTATTCTGATCACACATGTAAAAGGAAATAATCAACCCAAACTCTATACTATCCTCTTCGGTGTGGAACTGACTGTCCATCAAGGTTTTGTGTCATGTATTAAAAAGGTAACATAGTGGGGGAATAATCCATAATTATTGTGAGTAAAAATCCAAATAAAACCACTCAACATACTCATAATCTGTGTGAATTAATAACATTTAGCTGAACACACAGGGGTATCAAGGCTATCCAATTTCACACAATGGGTCTTACAAATCCCTTCATCTAAAAACAACCAACATGTCACCCAACTAAAAACAGACAACTTAGAAAAACATTTCCCCAAAAACTCAAAACTATCTGATTTGGGTGGCACTAAATTTTACTCATGGTTTTAATAAAATCACAAAATATTACTTTTAGGTTAAGGATCCCTCTTCCTCATGCATTTGAAGCTACATCAAACAACACTGACACCGGGTTACTCTGACGCGCCGCATCACCTATAAAAATATTCGAGTAATTAGTGGATATAAAAGAATACCTCAAAAGAGGGTTTGTAAATACTTTTAAAGAGTGTAGAATGAACAAATAGTATTCCTTTATCCATCTATGGAGACTCCAGTTCAAAGTCTTATATGACTTGCAGCTCTCCTTTCTCCCATCGTCCAACTCCCTAAGCTTGGTGTCGACCACCTGGTGGTGGTTATGGAAAAATCATGCCATCTTCCATTACCATTTTCTCTACCCAGTACTCCAAATATTCCTCCTCCCTAAATACCTACATTATCTAAATTATTCCCCTATAAATATGGTCTATATAATGGATAGACCTCTATAGAACATCAGGTTAGAAAATCTCTAGAATGATGTCCCATGTCATTGCAAGCATAACCCCTCCACTCCTGCATTTGAGAACAAAATTCCTAGTTTCCTAGAGCATCATACCCTCCATCCCCAAATATCACCCTAAATTGGCATGAAAATTTGAACCCACGAGCCTACCATTAGCATTGAATAGTTGCGGTCTCATCTCCCACATGCCTATCACCAATGGTAAGAGTCTACTTTTCTAGAAAGGTCTCCACCATGAAGGACTTCTCAAACACTCCATCCTAGGTGGGAATTCAATGTGGTACCATTGATTCTTTGGAATCCTAATTAAATTCATATTCAAAGGTATGTTCTCTGAATAACGGATCTCAATCCATATCTAGAGAGTATCGCGACAAGAGTGTGAAACTCACTGAAAATCATTCATTGTTATTCTATCAGGTCAAAGCATCAGAATCACCTAGATATTCCATGATATCTATGTTTAGGGATAGAAATATTTCTGAAATATATACTAAAAACACTTACCATTTTATCATCACCTTGTAGTGGGTATGTATCACCAGCCACCCCCATTTCCCAGTCAAACCATGAAAAGGATTGCCTATAGGACATCCATATCATTGGGAGGTGTCGTCACTAAGAGGAAAACATGTGTGAGTACCTCAATCCCTCCATCATCTTCTTTGGGGTCTCAATTATTCCACAACATTATAGGTAACTACCTCAACAACAAATACTACTCACTGAGCCATTGTTCATCGTCATCCTGCACTACCAGTACAACCAAATACTCGATGGGTGGTGCCACTACCAAATGACCACCTAGAGGTCCATCCTCAGAAACAGTTATCTGCACTGGAGGCTCTTAATGGGGTGGATCATCACCAATATCATGTTTTGTAATCCTATATGGATGTTTTGGTATAGAAATTATGAAATAAAATCAATATTCACCACATTCAAAGAGCATATATGGGGATATGACTCAATAAAAAGAGGAAAGACACAAAACGCGATATTGTATGATGCATGTACTGTTATTTCATTATAATGACTATAGTAATGTACAAATTCAAAAATAATTTTATCAGAGTATTAGTGAAATGATATGTTGACCTCCAAACAAACACTGAAACATCTAGCATGAGATCCTAACCTCAGACACCCTAACATTGTCAATAAGTTACCCAAAACAAGAACATGACAGAACAATCCAAATGTAGAACAAACTCTTACACCACTCAATCATGACCCAACCTAATAGGGCTTGAGCCACGAATTCCCAAGACAACCTCCATATGTTAGTTGTAGGTTTCAAGAACTAAGTTGTCATATCACACATATTGGAGTCCCTTTCATCAGGTACATATACACACGCACAAACATAAAATTCAATATAGTAGTACATATATATAAAAACTAAATTGGAATTTAGGAATACATCTATCCCAAGCTAGAGTAATATATAAGTACATAAATCGAAAATATTTTCCCAACAAGATAAAACTATAAAATCATCCCAACTATTCAAATGGGGGGATCAATATCAAATCATCCATCCAGAATTCCCCGTTTTCATGCTATAGTAAACACACTTGCCGATGTAGCTCACTAATTTCAACCTACTTTTGGACCTCCAAGGACTTCTACGAAAGTCCAATGGTCTTCAAAAGACACAACATATTCAGAAATAGAAATTAATGTATTGACTATAAAAATAATCAGAATGGTCCCAAAACACTCATAATAAAATTGAAAAACTGAAAGGAAATAGACTACTTGAACCAGCTAGAGGGACCCCAAATGAGAGAGAAACTCTATCTCGAAATATTCATCTACTATAGGTGACTAGTTTGCTAGAAAATCCTAGTGTTTTAACAATGATGTGAAAACCTCACAAAGACTCTCAATAATACCCAGATAAACTCATCTCATACTTCATGACTCCTGAGGGTTAAAACTCATAACCAAATACAAGTTACTACTCACTACCTGAAGGTAACATTCTTTCAAGAGAACACACTACATGATCTTTGTCATCATAATTGAAATTCCTTGGAGAGATATCACTCCATTTCATAAAACATGGACATTCTTGATGACACATCATTAAACAACCACTCAGTCGGGTATCACAATGACGATGTCACAACACCGCCATCCCCAAGGGGAATACATCCAAGATAACATGATCATCAGATCTCACCATAAAGAAGATCAGACTGGAACCTAGAGGATCATGATACTGTGATACAGGATCTCACCCATACCTGATGGGGGATGAAACTAACCCTACTCAAACCACAAAAGGTTTAATTCCTCTGAAACGGTGTCACTACCAAGATACAATGGGGGACACTACGAACCAACTCCGAAATAATGAACACCATATCATCTCAGAGAAGGGATCATTCCTAGTATTTGTGAGGGGACTCTACAAACCTTATCTGGTAACCAAATTATCTCACTAAGATAGGGGATCACTCCTAGGAACCTAATCATACATCTTGGAGATCACATAACATAGATAGAGGACCACTATCAGTGTAATGTAGGTTATGATGATTCCACAAACTCCATTTGGTATATCTCATGAAGGATGATATTTTAAAACCCACAATTTCAAAAAACCTACTGGTACCTACTCCTATGTAATGTTTTGTGTATACAACAATTCCATAAACCCTAATAAAACTACACACCACATAGCAGTTATCATAACTGTTAATTTGAAAGAAAACATAATAGCCTATCTTGTTAGATAGGGGATCACTGACTACATGTTATTGGTTATCATGATACTAGGAAGTTGATCTATAGAAATTATATTCGATAGGATATAACCCCAGCCTCTCTAGAGGTATTCTATAACTTCATCCATGTTCATCCTATTAGAGAGGTCATAATCATATCCCGAGGATGTAATGCCACATAATAACCTCATAGGAAAAGTCCCTAGGATATCACTCAAGTACTTTTGTTCCAAATATCACTAACCCTAGTGACCCAAAACATTTCCACACCTCTCAAATTCTAGGCCCAAACCATAGCCACTATCACATTCTAAGTAGAAAATAGCCCTAGATAGCATACTCACCATCCTAAATTAAAGCCCTGAATGAGGATATATTTTTGGAGAAATTTCATCTAAGAGGAGAATAGAAATCATGTTAGAGGGTTTACACAATGTGTGAAACCCATGTGAAAACTCAGCCATGTCCCCTACATCAACTTCATGGCTGACCATGTGGCCTTACATGGAATGTACAAATTGTACATGGTGTGTCTCCTCACTCGACTCCTCGATTGATTCCTCTCTTTACATGGATCGACCATCCATGTAACACACATGACATGTAATCATTGGTATATATATGTTTCTATATAAATGGCCCTTGGATATGATATCTACTCATGACCATGTTTAGCATGTCATGCCCATGTACTCTAGTTGTGTATTATCACATGGTCTTGTACATTTACAGAGCTTCTATAGCCATGTCCTCAGGCCACTTGACATGGGTTCACCACATGAAATGTAACCCCAATAAAATTCATTTTGTTCCAAAAAAACATCTTCCCTAAATAGGAATAACACACTACATGCTCTAGTTTACTACATGCCTTGTATATGGGAATTCCGTTTGGAAATTTTCTACGAGTAGCCGATAACATCCTTTTTTCCCCTATACACACTACTCAACCCACATGGGATCCCTACAAAGCATCTAAGGGCTCTAAAACCATACAATAATGCATAAAAGGGTTATTGATACATAAAAACCCACTAATTTCATTGTAAAACTCCAAAGCTTCGATGTCGAATTGGTTCTTAGGAGCTACTGAAAAATTATCCTTGAATGATCGCCATCACGAACGAATATCAACAATGATTTTTTCCTAAATTCAGTCCTCTTGTCATCCATCACTCCAAAGGTAAATGGGTGTCTCCTTCCAAGAAACCCTAGGGAGTGTTAATGGATTAATTTTTTTAATTAAATCATTGACCCATCATTTATATATCCATCACCAACTCACCTTCGACCCGAAAACTAGATTTGAAAAATATTATGTCCTATATAGGGTAAGCATGAAATTATGACCACAACAATAGTCTCAAAATTTCAATTTGAGACTCCTCTTAGGAGTTATTTCACATTTCAAATAAAACTATGCAATCATGATAAAATAATTTTAATATTTTTAATATCACCGTGTTGAGGCTCTCCGAGCCTCTGAATCCTACACCGACGTAGTGGTAGCATAATAAATATTCATAGAAATATTGAAAATTATTATAGGTTAAAACCTGATTCACTATAGTATTATGAATCAACACATATTTCTCATATCATATCAGATCAAGCATAATCATCATCATCTATTTCACATAGTGGATTAGTCATCCACACATCTTTCACATACATGATCAAGAACATCAAGTTGTCTCCAAAAATAATGCAAAGAGATATAAATAATTACTCAATAATTTGGATGAATATTTAATTAATGTCATGAATTTCACATAAGTAACGCCATATATATGTGCTCAACAATATCATAAAATATTGATCATTTAATTATAACATAACACATAGAAGGAAAATATGTTTCAATAACATTTCATCATATCATAACTAGTTGAAATTAAACTTGTTTTATATAAATGTAATCCTAAAATTCAGATCTTATATTGAAAAATAATGATGATGGTAACATTGGACCATATCCCTAGTAAACCAAAAGTATCTTCACTAAATGTTATAGTAGATTAATATCCCTTTCAATGATTAGTAGAATATTTATTTAGAAAAAAACAAATTTAATTTTTCAATAACTTATTTAATATCCAAATACATCTACAATATTAAGGAACAATTTTATATTGATAAAACTTTACAATTTTAATGGATTATTCAAATCCATTAGAGGTCAGGGATCCAGGAAATTTAGTTTATGGTGTCTAAGTTAAAAGAACGATTCCTTTAAAAAAAATTCAAATACGCCTCATTTGACAAACAACAAAAAGTATGCATTGAAATATTTTGATAAAATATAAAACACGTGTCAAATTTAATGTTACCAATCATTGGTGAAAAATAAATATCATTAATCAAGTTTTTAAAAAAAACTTGGACATGGAAGAAAATTATTCCTAGCAGGATAGTAAAACCTAGTCACAAATTCATAACCACATTCATTTAGGGTATTGAGTATATATTGTAATGAAAATGATTGGAAAATATTTATTCCTAGAAAAAACTAGTTAAGAATAAAATTTCAAGGGATTTATTAGATAAGTTTTGTATAATTACCTTAATGGAAATTCAAGCTTAAACAGTCCCAAATATAATCAGATTGATATGTAAATTAATTATATAAGTAACATATTTTTTTAATGTTACAAACACAATTGTAATAAATATTTATTTATATAATAATTATTAAATAATAATACTCAGATATATAATACTATATATGGTTTAATTATAACATCATATCACCTCTATATTTACAATACTTTTATTAAAATCGCTATTTTTGTTGACAATTGTTCAGTTTCTCATGCTGGAATCACATCAGTCATCTCATTACATGTATATTTATAATACTTAGATCATCTAAAAACATTAATCATGATATATATAATATATATATATTATTTTTTTTGATTCTTCCATTATGGTAAGAGATAGAGAAACAAATTATGTCATTTATAGAGATAGTAGGATTTGTGAAAAAATCCCTCAAGGTTTCCTCTTGGTATGATTTGGGTGTAATTATTTTTTCTAAAATCTAGATAACCACAAATAATTGTTGTTGATTTTTGCCAAATATAGGTTTTTAAGGTGGCATTGTTTCCCTGTGTTTTCCAAATTTTTGTACCTCAAAATTGGGAATCTGTTTTTACCAATAAAAGGTTTTCCTCATAGGATTCAACGGTGTTTGAAATGGTGAACAAAATCCGAAAATGAAGAGAAATTTAGAGCCAAGAAATGGAACATGTACCATGTCCATGAATGGTTCATGACGACATGCTAGTTAGTTGGAATAGAATGCGGAAGCAATTCACAAAAACCAAAATCGTTTGCAGCAGATGGCGTTGTAGTACACGAGATGGATTATTGTTTACAGAAGTGATTGGCCGCAAAGGAGAAAATTAATTATGTAGACCGAGTATGTAAAATGGTTCTCAGTAAGTATTGTATTTTTTGGTGGTGGAAGCGGTACGAGGTGAAGGTTGTACTGAATTAAAGATGTGGTAAATCTCAATTTAGTGGATTAAAAGGATAACTTTTCCATTATAAGGAGAACTAATCCAACCGGTTAATTTAGAGAGAGAATATCATTAGATAAAAACACATTGATATAAGAATTACACTAAGTGTTAAAGTGGTTATTGCTAAAAATATTCCCCTGAATGTTTTTTCAATAATCTATTTCCCAAAAAGGATGTGGTATGCAGAGGAAGAAAGCATAGTATGCCAGGAATTTTTGAAAGGAGATGTTGTTTTTGATAATTTATTAGGAAAAGGATAAATTAGGTAGTGGATGCGATTTATGATAATGTTTTTTCAAGGCACTAAATCATGAAATGTATGAATTATTCTGAAGAAGATGGAATTTTTCAGTCAGTACATGAAAGCGGTTCATAGTGAAGGTATGAGGAGTTGGAATACAGAGGAAGTACATATGGCATAAGAGAGGAAATCGGTGGGAGAAGCAGTCCATGGAGGAGAAGTAGTACATGGAATTGGAGGAATTCATGGAGCATGTGGTTCGCGTACCGTACCCAGTACAATGTATGTGGAGGATCAAGGTGGTGTGCTGAGGTCACAAATATGATTGGAAAATATTAAACCAGTTCACAAAATCAATTTCCACTAACCAAACAATGTACTAAAATTTTTAAATCATCTTCTAGTGAAAAATGGACTTCAACAGAGCATATACATATATTTGGGATATATGAATTAATTAAAATTAATTAACCTACATGTCTATAATTTGTGTGGGACCTATATATCCATAAATATTTTTTGACCAATATATCTATAAACTATGAGTGAATTCCTTTCCATTAGCTGTCGGTGAAGGAAGAGAAAGCTAATTACCCTTTCTAAAGGTAGTGATCTAGGGAAATAGTAATAGGGTGTGACCATTGGGAATGATGTTATAATCCCATAAACCTTGTAATGTTATTGATCGTGGACATAAAAGTTCTTACCTGAACCATGCAATCATTAACGGCAGTGAGCCTTAGTAAATTTGGTACATCATAACATCACCATTGTATTCTCCTAGGACGTAGAATAGTGGTGGTGAACCAAGTTGAAATCTATGACTCCTTGTGATTTCTAGACTATATTAATTTAAGTACATCATAATCAGATAAAATGTGGTTGTACATTAACATTAATTAGAATAACTAGATACCCTTGCAATATAGAGGTGATGATCTTTTATGGAAAGAAGAACCTTGAATAGAATATCTATACCCTAATTCACCCCCATATCAGGGTATCTAGCCCATTTTGGACCAAATAACTGGTATCTTAGGGAAGCATTCTTTTATCAGATTAATTTTCTATAACTTGGTTGTATAGATTTTTGATGTTGAAGATCTAGTCTACTCTAATGTTAGTGTGACATTGAAATTGTAAGGGCTTGAATCTAAAATAATTCAGGTGGTATTTCTCATTGTGGAAGTGTTAACATAGAAAGCGTTTTTATTTTAAGGAATATAATAGTTTATTGAATAATGAATTGGATAAATCCTATAGGGAAAATTTAGACTACCTCGATGATGCTATATGAATGAGTGGAGAACTCGAAATACCAATTTATGTTGAAAACACAGATGATATTGAAACTCCAAGTCGGCCAAAATGGGTAGTTGTCTATAAATCAAAGGAATTAGAAAAAAATTTAGTGAAGTAATTAAATATAATGATATCTGAATCCAAGCACTAGAAATTGAGGTTAAAAAGATAAGAGGCTTTAATCAAAGACATATTATGAGGCTAATGATCTGAGGGAGAATAATTATTCTAAATATAAAGAACTAAAAAATTTGTCTACAATGGTAGAGAAACCCAATGCCAAAGAAAATGATAAAATGAAGGATATCTTGTATTGACTATTTGATTATCAATTAGTTGGGGATGATGAAATGAAATGAACATATGCTATTTTTTGAGATAAAAAAGAACATATTTTCTAATCTCAAAATTTTTATAGTTTGGGAAAATTTGGTATTAGTTATGATGATTCAACCCTTATACATGATAGGAAAAGAGTTTTGGAAAGTTCCTGAGGTAAGAAAAACCCTTTATGTACTGGAGACAGATCTAAAATTGGTTTTTTAAGAATAAGTGACAAAAAATATTATTTATGTGGGGTACATGGTCATACAACGTGTTTTTGATTTGAGGATATTGAATATATTTCAAGCTGTGAAGATAGAAATATTTCTAAATCAGATAATAAGAAGTATCATCATGAGAAATCTAAATGAATAGTCTCTGAGAAGAGAGTATACATGATGTTCTTCTATTGTAGAATAATGTGACATTACTTGGGTATGTTATAGGAAGCTCAAGAGCTCAATGTCAGAAACATAACTCATGTTTTATCAATATAAAAACTGAGAAATGATGAAATGTGGTATGCCTTTGATGGAAGGTAAATTATATGTTCTAATCAAGAGCATTTGGTAGGACATTTCATCAAGAAGAAATTGGGGATGGAAAAGGAACCATGAAGGAGATCCCTATCATAGGAAACATATAATGAAAACACATATACTAAAAGACAACATGGTGAATAGGAAAATATGTATATTATCTCAAGAGAATCTGAAGGATCTCAGTGAATGGTTTATCAATCAACTCCACTATTACACTCACAATGAATCTCTTGGAAAGAATTTGAACAAACCAGAAAGAACAATTGGAGATCTACTCTAGTTGTGAGAAAAAATATTGGACAATTAGTGGAAGAATAAAGCTCAATTGGAAGGGATGGAATGACTTGATGGAGGAATAAGTAAAAGTAGTTTACTTGTGGAGACATTAATTTTCAATGAATGAATCATGAGAAATGGAATGTTGGTTGAACATAAAAGAAGAAAATGTGTGCTAGTGGGTATAAACCAAAAATTGTGAAAAAAGCCAATCCTACAAAATTTATATATAAAAATAATTCTCAAAATGTGGGTAAAGAATGTTTATTCATATGACCAGAATAGTTGAAGTTGGCTAGGTAGTTGGAACAAACCATGAAAGCGTGTAATGATTTGTAGGAAAGGTCAAAAGGGATGATCCATCAAGGTCGACCAAAACTCAATCCATTAGGATTATAGTGTATTCCCACCTCCCCATGTCTATTAATGTAATTAACATTTGTTCATGTGTTTTAGGTTCAAGGGGAGATATTATCCATGGGTAATTAGCATTAGAGGATAAAAAATAGGGATGTAACATTCTACAAAATGTAAAATGAATCAAATTACCTACAATAATTGATGAATCAATCTGGAATATTTACTCAAAAATGAGTTGATTGCTTATGGTTATATGAGATGTATGGTAGTGATGTAGTGAAATGGATTGTGATAGTGTTATTAAATTTATCTCTTGTTTCTTACCCCGACTTCCAACACATTAGGCTTATAGGTTTTATTGAGGGCTCATTGCTAAGTGTCACTTTGATGAAATGATGTAAGCAAAATATAATGTATGTGGTCCTAAAAATAAGAAGAGTTTCATATCAAAGTGGGGGCGTTCTGTCTCTTAATTAGTTGAAAATCACAATTGAATAGATATGATAAAAGGTTCTGTTGGTTGAACATAATAAGACAAATTCGATGAATATTCATTTTTGAAATCAATGTTTTTTTAAGCAATAATTGGATGATCTGGTAATTGCAAGTATTGAACATAAAATCATTGAAATCATTCCCTAGATTAGGTGATAGTTATCCACTGATAGAATAAAGAATGCAAGAGAAGTAGCAACATTCATTAATCATCAAGATAACATCATTAGTGTTTCAACAAGATGCTTTGAAAAGACATAGAAAGAAATTATTTCATTATTGTTGAAGATGTTGTTTATAAAAGAATACTAATGAAGAGAAGAATGGTGTTAAATCTATATCATCACAAAGATGACAATTTGATCTGAAATTGACAGATATAAAATTATTGGTGATCAAATAGAGAAAGGGTAGACAAGAATGTAGAAGTCTCTACAACACACATCATACATATAGCAGGTAGAGCCTAAATATTTTAGTGAAACAACTGATGAACAGAATAGGGTTCAAGATAAGAATAAAGAGCTTGCCAAATTGAAAATAATTAGAAATGCGGGTATGGTTTTGAGGACAAAGAATATAAATTTCACCCAGAGAAATTGGTCGTTCGCAACAAAATGAATAAAGAAGGAATTGTGATAAAAAATATTGTACGACTACTCTTTAAAGGGTAATCTCAAATAGAGGTTATCGATGTTGATGAAACATTTTTACCTATTAGAGGATACATACAATGAGATTATTTATAGCCATATCGGTCCAAATAAAGTTTTGATTTTTACAGATAGATGTGAAATCATCATTTCTAGATGGATTTCTAGAAGAAGAAGATTGGATTGAGAAGCGAAATTTTTTTCCCATTAACAAAGATGAGAACATAGTTTTCTAGAGGAAGAAGACATTGTATGTGTTGAAGAAAGAACCAAGAGCGTGGTATTCCATGGTTGAATAATTTTTTATGAAGCACATTTTCTTGTGTGGTGGAGTTGATTACAATGTATATTCAAATAATGAGAGTAATCAAAGGATGATGACGCTGGTATATTTTGATGAATAAATTTTTGGTTGACCAAATAAAGCTCAGTGTATATAGTTTTTAGAATTAATGGATGGTGAGTATAAATTCTTGATTATTTGCGAGTTAAAATTTTTTATTGGTCTATAATTAACTCATGTAATGAATGGAACATTAATTTCTACATCTAAATATCCCAATGATGTTTTTTGGAGGTTTGGAATTGTTAATTCAAAGGAAATGAAGACTCTGGTTTCTACACAGATAAATCTATCAAAAGATGAGGATGGAAAAGTAGTTAATGTCATAGAATATTGAAATATCCTTTGTATTTTGTGGTACATAATAGTGGAAAGCATTGATATATTATTATCTACATGACTAGTATATTGATATCAACACAATCCCAATAAGAGATACATGATTTAATTGAAAAGAATAATTTAGTATATAAAGGGCATAGTGGAATTTAGTTTGATGTATAATTAAAAATATCAGGTAGTGTAATTGGGATACAGAGATGTATATTTGGCCAATTTAGTAGATGATATGAAATAAATCTTTGGAAGTTCGTCTTATATAGGAGAAGTTTTAATTTATTGGTTGAGAGAGAAAGACGATTGAATTTCATTGACCACTATAGAAGAATAGTATATTTGTAACATCTCAGGTAAATAAAGAATATGATATTTTCATATTTATTAAATGTTTTGAATTAAATATTAATTTTACTTTACAGGGATTCTATATTCAATGCCGTACTCGACATGCAACAAAGATATTTTCTGAAATCTCATGTTGCACACAATGGCAGTCAAACTAAAAAATAAAAATACAATATTATTATAAATGGTAGTTAACTCATTGTCATTGTACTAATGGGAATAAACATAACTAACTAAAATATGATTATAATTTTTCATCAAATGTTTTTACATTTATCCAATAAAATATAGAAGCATAAAATGTGAATTAATTCAATTTAAGCAATAAATACTCTAATAATCGTTAAAAGGTCGATTTACCATTTTTTACGGAGAAATATTTTTAAATATATATTTTGTCACATTTATATGTTTTATTTGACAAAATAATATTCTTATTTTGAATCGAGACATAAAAATTTACTTTGGATGAATGTTTGGTATTTTTTCTAATAATCTTCATTTTTAACAAATAGTGGAAAATACTGCATTTTAATTCAAAACATCCTTTTAATCTAATTTATTTATATATATAGATGGTTATTTTAATTCATTTTAAAGTGTAACTGGATTATATTTCTACCATTTAATCAAATTTTGGTCATTGGAAATAATTTCACTCTTAATTTGGATAGAAAACAAAGGAAAATATTTTGAAAGTTATTATTTTGTAAAAACACATTTTTTTGTTTTGATAATGGGAATTAATTTTAAATTAATTTCTTCCACTTTTGTGCTTTGATTTTGGAAAAATGTACTCCAAATTTTTAATAATGAGAAAAAAATTTTGTAAATAGGTAACATTTATTTTTAGTCATAATGAATATTTATTTCAGTAAATATTTTATATACCATGGTTAAAAGGTAAATCTGCTAAATTAGGGTGAAAATAATATTATAATTTTATTAAAATACACTTTCACTTATCCTAATCCTATTGGGTGATACCTTCCCAACTATGGGTATCCTTGGGTCGATTTTGGGACACCATGGAGCCAATTGGTTGTGATAATGACACTTTATATTAATTAATTTAATGTAAGGGAAAAAATAACATAATAATGAATCTTTTTACTAAAACAATATTTATATTGGTTTATATAAATAATCACTTTGACTATAAATATTTATTATGTATAAAACAAGATTTCATACATCATGGTATTTTATTTATAATATTTAGACATTAAATAAACAAATTTAATTATGACATAATGGTGATGTAGTAATTGCTTCATTAATAATGATTTAAATAAATTATATTATAAATATTAAACTAAATTTAGTTTGAAAATTTTTATACCATTAACTAATTTTATAGATTATTATGAGTTTTCATCTTTTAATTAATGAAGGTATTTTGAAATAATCATGTCTGTTTTGAGTTTTTTTAAAGACATGATTTGAATATTATTAAAATTGACATAAAAGTGTTTTTAAATGAATCAATATTTTATTAAATGATAAAATAGTCCTAAAATCTATTATTTGGAAAAACGACCTATGTGATGCTAAAAATTTCCCTAATAATCCATTATGGGTCTCTTGGAATTTTATTGTAAATATATTAACTATATTGTATGAATATATAATGGGGCATGGTAAAAGATAAATAAGTTTACAACAAATTAAATAAAAATTATAATGATTAACATATATCCAAGACCTATCCAAATATTATTTTATGATTTTATTTCGACTTATATACACCTTATATTCGAATTAAATATGTTTTGGACCTTTAGAAACCGAAATTCATTATATAATAAAATAATATTTTCAAGCATTCCTAAAGAGACCCTCCACCCCATTATAAAAATCCATCACATCTAACCCTTACTCACATATCTCAATCCCCCTTGGATATCTGAAACTCTACCAAAATAATCTCTCATGATCATTCTGTTCCTCTTAAAAGCCTTACCTTAGGTAGAGTGCACTTCAAGAAAGACTTTTGTTTGAAATAAATGGGAGTTCTCTGATTTAAGGGTAACTTCATCCCTCAAGTCCTCAACTTTATTTTACTTCTTCACTTGCTATTCTCTTATTATTCCTTTTTTATCTGACCACACCAGTATCCTCAATATAAATGGTTTTTTTTATAATAAGTATTCAAACTACACTTACACACACCTCCATCTACTGGATATGAACATACTATTTCTATGTATGAAAAACTAATGCCTCACGAAACGATGATTGTTCTGTTATCTCCTACCACCTCTCATGGTGGTCATTATGAGGGAACTGTATTTATATGGGATATATATTATATTTATATTGTCACTATTCTTCTATATTTTTCATTTATAATATACCATTATGGTTTCCGTAATGTGTAAATATGATAATTTAATTTTAGGAAGTGAGCATTATCACCCCCTCAAAGTAATTTGACTGGTTCATGCCATACGTGGAATGTGTAAAGGATGAAGGTACTTAAATTGTATATGATATTATACTGGAATTATAATATAACTATGTATAATTATTTTTTCATTCCATTAAATTATAAATAAAAATGAATGTACCGTTCATGCGTACGTACGACTTACCGTCTCCATGAACGGTGTATTTTATTAGTTATCTCCAAATGTTATGTACAATTATAAATAAATAAATATATATATATATATATGAGATATATATGATATATATGATATCTAAATCATGATTATATTTAATGAGATAATTTAAATTTGATAACATGGACACCTTTTAATTATAGGAAGTTCATTTTTGACTTTGGAACCAAATATCGAAAAAATGACCGTTATTAACATAAAGGATTTTTTAATGTTTATAATGTGGTAATAAGTAATATAAGAGAAATAATAAACATTAAAAAGGTTCTTAAGAAAGTATCAATTAAATTTACTTAATATTCAAGAGATTAAATAATGAATGAGTCAAGTCGGACACGAGGTAAGGGGACTTCATAACCCAACTTCCATTCATTGGGTTAAACTAATACATATTAATTATGTCAATCTATTAATTTTTTTAATGACTTCTGATTGTTTTACACATAATATCAACATATATTTGGTGTATTTATGTTTTTCACACATAGTTATTTCATTGATTTATCCTTAATGTAATGATATGTTCTTTGTATGGGAACCTCCCCCCCCCTCTTTTAGTTAAAGACTTTTTTTATGTTATGTATTTTCATTTTAATTATCTTATTTTGGGATATGTTCTTATATATCATAGTCATTCTACATTTTATATCCATGTGAGCAGATACCATTTTATCTCTCATCTACACATTTTCTGAATTTTAATGTTACGTTGTTAGGCTGCCGAATTTTCGTAAAGGACTTCGTATCAATCTCCATTCATTGAGGATAATTTATATTTATACATGACTTTCTTTTATATGGTTTGAAATAGCCATTTAATTTTCATTTCACTCAATGGGAATATTTTTCTATCAGATGTTTTACTAAACAAAAAAATAATTCTGCTTTTTAACGTATGTGGTGACAAATACCTTTCCACCACCGCGAGAATTAATTTATCTTTGGATTCCTTAAAAAGATGTAATGTTTTTTAATGGAAAATAAATTCCATATAATATTTTTACATATTTTGGTATTGAAAATTGTTTTGATAATGGATTTGTTATGTCACTATATTTAAATTATAAGTTTTGATTGCAATGTGGAAATTTTATCATTCTTTTATGTTTGTTTTATGTGTTTTGAATATCTTCTGTTTATTGGGAATTTTTTATGTTTAAGGGTGGTTCCATGCTAAACTAAGGTCGGGTGATCCCGAGATTGCTCTAAAATGCATTGGGTAACATGATGATGGTAAACATTAATGTTTCTCTTACTAGATTTAGGGAATATATCGCGATGGTTATTCCAAATGTAACTTCCTATGTAGCTATGAAATCTACAACGTATATAAGTTATGGATTCAACAAATTCCATTTATGATTTATGATTTATATGTGTTATTCATAAATATTATGATTTCATGTGGTATGTTTTAAGAGAATATGTTTTGTATGTATTTATGGACTAATGTTTTATTTCTTTATTTTATAACCCTTACTAAAATTTTTATGCTCATCCCACGTTTTTGTAAATTTTTCCACAGAACTTAAAGATGAATAGTTTCAAGGATGGGATCATAGAAAAGTCATGTTTTCAAAAACATGGAGCATGACATGATTCTTTTTTTATGAGTTTTCATTTTATGAAAAATTGGATACTGATTAGAAGTTTCTTCCTATAATATTCAAGTTGTTATGTATATGTTATGACCTAATTCTATAAATCTCTAAACCTGAAAAGATCCTCATTGTAAATTATTATCTTAATTCAAGATTATGTAATGTTTATGGCCAGGGCCTTATAATTTGCATCAAGGGTTAGATTAGACAACATTAGAGATTATGAGTTTTTTTTACACATGGTTAGTCTCTATGTCTACTCCTTAAGTTAAATCCATATTTTGTAAGTTTTTATGATCATGAATAATCTCTTACAAATTGAAGTAGGAGGATATAAAACGGAATTTATATCTCTTCCTGATGATATTCTTTCAATTATTATTTCAAATTCATGTCTAGATGATTCTAAATCATTTTTAAACATACAACTCTCTTGCATAGAATTGTTTGTGATATCAAACACCTCTACTATACCTCGACAACATCAAGGATCATGGGTTGTATTTAATCAAATATTATTTTTTCAATATTCTTATATTTTCATGAATTGTAAATATTATCATAGAATTTTCAACTATTTTACCTTATCACGGGATTTTTAAGCATATTAGTTTTTTGAAAAATGTTATGAATAAGGAGACCCTTGTGCAACCTATTTATATTTTCTTTTAAATTATAGTCTTTCAGCACATACATATGGTATTTTTAATAGAAAATTGATTGAGAGTTTTAACTCAAACTTGGGCCATCTGTTTTACAAAAAGAAATTGTTATCAGATGTTTTGAAAATATATGTCTTACATGATTATTTTCGGAAACCTTTTTTCTGTGAGCACCCATATGACCCATGTTTTACGGGGTGTATTTGGATAAAAGAAGAAAATGATTTTGAAAGATCTCCAAATAATCATTGAAATTCATGGACCTTCTACCTATGTGAAAAAGATGAGGATGAAACCACATGGACACCATGATCAAGGTATGATGTTCATTCTATTAGGAATAGTTTTATTTTATCATATGTAGGCAGAAAAATGACAATTTATAAGATGTTGAGGTCAGAATGTATTGGGATGATAATGAAAGGTATAATAAAACCATTGAGGTTAAATCATGTTAGGTTTATTATTGAGTTTTATAAAAAAGACAGACTATAAGATGGGTGACAAACCGTCATGTCCGTCCATACCATAGGAATTGAACCCACAACCGAAAGAAGACAAGGGAAAATCGCCTAGCACTAGCTTACGTGAAGACCCTAGCTTTTATGACTTATTCTTTTTAGTTAAATTATTTTATTGATCAAGAATAAGATTATTTTGGGAAATTATGTTTTATCAAATGAATATCATTAATATTGGAAAATTATTCGTAGATTAAGTGATGTAGGCTATTTTAGAAGATGTTCACTCTTTTGGGAACACTATATGCCTAAGGAAAATAGAGTGCTACGAAATTTCATTTGTGGAGGAACGGTTGAAATTTTATTTTGGAAGAATCTATGCTTTTATTGTGGACATATGACTATTTGGGTTAATTATGGAAATGATTAACCTATCATAGAAAATATGTGATTAGGTTAATTACACTTCAGTATGAGACTTTAATATTAGTGGATGTTATTTGAAGATTAGTGTTAAGATTTATCATAAAAGACTATGTGATCAAATTCTTCCGAGTTTTGGGTTTCAATCTTAGTTTGGATTATGTTGAATAATTATAAGGAAAATTGTATACTGAATGGTCTTCTTTGAACAATGGGTACTATTTGTAGAATTATGGATATATAGAGTATTATTTCTTTTTATAAAGGTTTACCCTTTTGGGGATTATCTGATCTCATACTAAACATTTTGGTTTTGGATGATTTCTAAAGACAAGTGAAATATATAGTTCAATTGTTTTGGATTATGTGATACTCAAGAAGTTGATTTTATCACTTTTGATGTGACCAGGTCAGTTTGAATACCCATTGTTTGGATAAAAGATGTGTTTGTGGTAAGAATTTAGTAAAGGATGAAAGTCTACATGACTAGTGGGTTTCTTTATGTTTTAGTGAAGCTCAGAAATAAATTCCTCAAATTTATTAAAATCAACTTAAAGAAAAATCATTGTCTATTAACTTTTCTAATGGGGAATCAAATACCATTTACCCCATCACAGGATTGTGGTTTTCATGTTGATAACATTCTCCTAGTCATGTTTTCTATCAATCTCCATCATAACATGACACTTAGTTTCTCTTCCAAATACATTCCTTTATACATGGAATCCTAGTATGTGTTATCTCGGGTGACCTTTTTAATTATCTTTCTTTCTTTTAGTGTTATACTTTTACTGACTCTTTTTCTAATGTGGGACTTTAAATGATGTTTCTGAGCCTAATTTTAAAATTGTGAGCACACAATTCCCAAAATAGGGGAAAGACAGAACATCGTTGGAAAATAAAGAATATAACACATTCATATTTATTAATATTTATAAATTAAATATTATTTTTACTTTAAATGGGATTCTATGTTCGATGGATTACCATACACACAACAATGGGTTTCTCCAAAATCTCATGTTGTATACAAGGCTAAGTCATAATAAAAAATAATAAAATAATAATATTTTTAATGTTTTTAACACATAGCCATTATTTTGGTGGTAATGAATGGAACAAACTAAAATTTTATTAAACATGTTTGTTAAATGTTTTTACATTTATCCATTAAATTTTAGAATCTTAAAATGTGAATGAATCAAATTTTTAGCAAAAACACACTAGTATTCATTAAAAGGTCGACGTACCGCCTTTTGATGAAGATCCCTTTTTAAATCTAATTTTTCACTTTTATATGTTATATTTGAAAAAATAATATCCTTCTTTATAATTGGAAGGTCAAAATTTACTTTGGATGAAATTTTGATATATTTCTGATAATGTTCATTTTTTAATGAATACTGAAAAATACTGCCTTTTAATTCAAAAATGCATTTTAATATAATTTATTTATATAGTAATATTATTTTTTTAATTGGTTTTGAAGGGTATTTGGATTATATTTTTACTATGTAATCCAATTTTGGTCATTTTAAGTAATTTCTATCTTAATTTGGACATAAAAAATGGTAAGTCTTTTGATAGTTATTATTTCTTAAAAACACATTTTTTATTTTGAAAATAGTTTTCAATTTTAAATTAATTTCTACCACTTCTAGGTTTTGAATTTGAAAAAATGGATTCAATATTTGAAATAATAAGGTCTAAATTTTTTAAATAGGTAAATTTTGTTTTTAGACATTATGATTACTTACTTGAGTAAATATTTTATTTACCATGGTTAAGGGGTTAATCAAGTAAATAAGGGTGATAACTAATATTATAATAATAATAAATTAAACATAAACTTTTTCTAACCTATTGGACGATACATGTCCAACCATGGGCATCCTTTTATCGTTTTTTGGAACCCCATGATGCCACATGGGATTAATAATGACACTTTATATTAATTAATTTAATTTAAGGACAAAAATAACATAAACATAAATATTTTTAAGAAAAAATTTTTTATATTGGGTTATATAAGTAATCCCATTGAAAATAAATATTAATTTGAAACATAAAAAGTTTTCTAAACATATTAGTATTTTATTTATAATTCTTAGGCATTAAAAAAACAAATTTTATTATGACACACTGGTGATGTAATAATTACTTTAATAATAAAGGATTCAACTTTGTGATATTATAAATATTAAAATAATTTTATTTTGAAACTTTTATGCCATAAACTAATTTTATAGATTAGTATTACTTGTTATATTTGAATTAATGTAGGTTTTTCGATGGAATCATATAGGTTTGGATTTTTTTAAAATGTTATGATATGAATAGTAGAATAGTTTTTAAATCAATCAATATTTTATTAAATGATAAAATAGTCCTAAAATCTATGATTTTTCCAAATAACATATATGATGTTAAAAATGTCATTAGTGTTCCATTTTGGGTCTCTTGGAATTGTATTGTAAATATATTAACCATATAGTATGACTATATAAGAGGACAAGGTTAATGTTAAAAAAGATAACAAAGTGTTTAATAAACAATATAAGGATTAAAAAAATCAAAAACCTATCCAATTATTATTGGATTATTTTATTTCGACTTATATGCACTTTATATTTGAGTTAAATAGGTTTTGGACCATTATAAACAGAAAATCATTATATAATAAAGTAATATTTTCAAACATTACTAAAGAGACCCTCCTCCCCCTTATAAAAATCCATCACCTCTAACCCTTACTCATACATTTAAATCCATCTTAGCTCATCCAAAATCTTCCAAAATAAGCTCTCAAGATCCCTATATTCCTCCTAAAGGCCAAAACTTAAGCATAAATCACTTCAATAAAGCATTTTTGTTCAAACGAAAGGTAGTTACCTGATTTAAAGGTAACATCTTTCCTCTAGTTCATTTCTTTTATTTTAGATCTTCATTCCCTACGATATTCTTAATATTTGTTTACATAACAACACCAGTATCTGAAATATACTTGTATATTTTTATTATAAGGATTACAACTACACTTACACAACCCTCCATCTAATTGATACGAACATATTGTTTCTGTGTACGGCGAACAACTGCCTCACAAAACGATGATTGTCCGATTATACCCTATCACCTCTCATGGTGGCCATTATAATGGAACTATATTTATATGTGATATATATTATATTTATATTTTCTATATTCTTATGTATTTTTCATTTTTTATCATACCTTTATATTTTCCATAATGAGTAAATACAACAATTTCATTTTAGGAAGTGCCGACTACCGCCCCTTCAAAGTGATTTTACTCGTTCATGCCATATGTGGTACTTGTTAAGATTGGAGTTACTAAATTTATATATGATATTATACAGGATTTATAATATTCATATTTATCATTAAATTTTCATTCCATTAAATATGAAATTGAAATAAAGTAGTGTTCATGCGTACGTACGACTTACTGTCTCCATGAATGGTGAATTTCATTTCTTATCTACAAATGTTATATATTATTATTAATGGATATATATACAAGATATATATGATATATATGATATATAAATCATGAATATCATTCAAGAGATAATGTAAATTTTACCACATGGACAACTTTTAATAATAGGAAGTTCATTTTTGACTCTAGTACCAAATATCGAAAAAATGACTGTTATTAACATAAATGATTATGTAATGTTTATAAAATGGTAAAAAGTAATGAAAAAGGAATAATAAAGACAAAATAGGTTCTTAATAATGTATAAAATATCTTTAGTTTTTTATTCCGGAGTTTAAAGGATGAATGGGTCATGTCAGACACTAGGTAAGGGTACTTCTTAACCCAATTTCCAGTTATAGTGTTATACATCTACATATTAATTATATAATTAAATGAATATGCATGAATGGATTAATATTGTTTTACACATAATATCTACTTATATTGGGTGTATTTATCTATGTCATACATAGTTATGTCATTGATTTATCCTTAATGTAATGATATGTTCTTTGTGTGTGAAAATTTCACCCTCCTCTTTTAGTCAAAAACTTCCTTTTTGCTATGTATTTTAATTTCCATTATTATATGTTGGGATATGTTCTTCTATATAGTTTTTGTTCTACATTTTATGTCCATTTAATTGGAATCCCTTTTCTCTCTCATCAACTCTTTTTGTAAATTTTACAGTGACACCTTTGGGCTACCGAGTTTTCATAAGGGACTCCATCTCAACCTCATTTCATTGAGGTATATTTTGATATTTACACAAAATTATTTTATATGGTGTATAAAAAACATTGAATTTTCATTTCATTCCAAGGGAATATTTTTGTATGAAGTGTTTTACTAAATGAAAAAAATAATGTTTCTTTTTAATGTACTTAGTGACAACGTCCTTTCCATGGTAGTGAGAATTTTTTTTGATTCTTTAAAAAATAGTAATATTTTTTAAAAAAGGAAAATAAATACCATATACTATTTATATGTATTTTGGTATTGAAAATGGTTATGATAATGGATTTATTATGTCAATAAATTTATATGATATATTTTGATTTCAATATGGAAATGTTATCTTTCTTTTATTATTGTTTTTTATGTTGTGAAAATTGTATGGTTCTTGGACATTGTTTACATATATGGGTGGTTCCGTGAAAAACCAGGGGCAGGTGAGCCTGAGATAGATATCCAATTCATTGGTTTATGTGACAGAGTTCATCGTTAATGTTTTCCTAAGAGATTTAGGGAATATACCGCGATGGTTATTCCAAACGTAACTCCCCATGTATATATAAAAGCTACAATGTAAGTATGTTATGGATTCCACAAATTACCTTTATGATTTATGATTTCAATGTGTTATTAATAAATGTTATGATTTCATGAGGTATGTTAAAGAGAATATGTTTTGTATGTATTGATGGACTAATGTTTTCATTGATTATTTTATAACTCTTACCGAGCTTTTAATGCTCATCCCATGTTTTCATAATATTTTCAACATGACATAAAATGAATATGGTCAAGGATGGGATCATAGAAAAGGATTGTTGTCTAAAACATGGAACTAGACATGTTTCTTTTTTTATGAGTTTTTTAATGAAAAAAAGATTTTGTGTTGAAGTGTTTACATATAATATTAAACTTGTTATTTATAAGTAAGGGCCTAATTACTTAAATCTCTAATCCTGGAAAGATCATCAATGTGAATTGTTATCTTAATTCATGATTATGTAATATTTAAGGTCTAGTAATTATAACATTTCATCTACTCAAGAATTTACGTAGTCATTATGGGTAATAAAACATCATTATGATATTGAAATTGAACTCATCTTTCCGATAAAGATTTATTGTGATAATACAGGTGATATAAATCATAGAAAAATTATTTTCCATCACTCAAGGAAAAATCACATTGAAAGAAAATATTTTTTTTATCTAGTTGAAGGTGGAGTAAGGGCATGTGAAGTTGTAGTATGTTCTAATTGAACAATAGGTGGCATACATTTTGAAAAAGGCCTTACCCAAATAAGTATTTGAAAGGCATTGAATGGTTTTGGGTGTCCAGTTGACTCCCCACACCTGATAAGTGGGATTGTGTACCCTCTCTCCCCATGGAATTATGTTTCTTCCCATAATGTATTTACATGTGGTATTTACCCTGTTTCATACAATATTGAAGTGCCCTCTAGGATTATTGGAAAATGGGGGAATGTGTGACTCTTCAAGGAGGAGATATTTTTTCGATAATTGAAAAAATTTATTAGTCATGACATAGGGAGAAGTTGTTACATGGAGAAGTGGGATAGGGGTAGTTGGTGATGGCTTGAAGTTGTTTAAGGGAGAAGAAGAAAGGGGGAGTATTAAATCTTATTATGCTAGAAGTTATCAAATAAATATTACATATCAAGATTATTGAGGTTCGTGATAATATTAGTTGTTTGGTTTCAATAGTTAGTGTCACTAATAAAGTGATTTAATGATGAAATTTTCATTATACTCTTGTTTCTCACGCAATGAATTGCTCATGGGGGCTTAGAGCATGTGTTTAGTAAATCCTTAATTACTCTCTTTATTGCAGTTAGAGAATTATGGTAGAAGATGGATGAGTCTTAATGATGTTTCTGAATGCAAAAACTGTTATAATAATGGTTCTAAACAAACCCGATGGGTGAGATTGTTGGAAAAAATCACACAAGGTGTCCTATCATTATGATTGGGATGTGATTTTTTTTTTGAAAAATCCAAATGAATTTCAATGAGTATGGTTGGTGTTTGATGAAGACTAGTATTTAAGGTTGCACAGTTTTCCAATGTTTTCCAAATTATGGTGCATCATCATGAATTTATTTTTGGAAAAGGAAGGTTTTCCTCATATGAATAATAAATTTCCAAAATAAGAAATATAATAGAAAAAGGAAGATAAACATGGAGACTAGGACATGTACTACTTACCATGAATGGGAATTGATCATAGCCTTGTACCAGGAAGAAGGGATGGTACACGGAAGCAGTTTGTGAAACTAAAAACTATTCATAGTGAAAGGCATTGTGGTACGCAAGATGCCTTGTAGTTTAAAAGGTGATTGGCTATAGAGGATAAAAGGCAGTACATAGGATAGATTTTTGTTTGGGGAAGTTATTGGCCACAAAGGAGCATAAGAAGAACATAGACTGCGTGTGGAAAATGGTTCACAAAATGGCACCTGGTTTGTAGGTGAAAAAGTGGTATGCAATAATGGCAGTGGTGAATAAAAGATTTGGTAAATATTTTTTTGGTATTAAGTAGATATCTATGCCAATATAAGGATCACTAATCCCACTGATTTGAGTAGATAGAGAGTATCACTACAGAACATCTCTTTTCTCCGAGAATTTGTTTAAGTCTGAATGTGTAACGACCCAAATTTTAATTAATTAAAATACCTATTGATCTAATTAAATGTCTCTTTAAGTTTATATAAAATTTCAACTTCATTTGTTTTATGTTAATATTTTTTATCTTTGCTAATATAGCTGTTGAACAGTGATCACACGAGTAGTATAAATATAGGGCTTTAACAAATCCAAATTTACTCAGACAAAAGAAGTGATGGCCTCATCCAATAGAATTTCTCCTTACGAAGCCCATTTCTCGGAGCTCAGAAAAGAGGTGGAATCCTTGGGCTTTGCTCCTGACCAAGACCATGCTTAGCTTCTTCATGTCAAGCTCGAGCGGGACCGTCTACGGGAAAAGTGGATGTTGAAAGAGATTACCTTTCGAGCAATGTTATCCAAGCCACCCTAAGAGTCTGTCACCATTGCACACCTTAACCGTATGTCTTATGTGGCTGTTTTAAGGGGTTATGTAACTAATCGATAGTATTATGTTCATGTACATTATATTTGTATATAATAATGAATAAAATTTCTTTTCATTATTAATACATTGTAAATAATTTTTAATGTACAAATGGTGTTTTCAGTTATTATTTAATTAAGAAATCTATTTTATTAAATTAAGGGATTTTTGAATTAAATAATATTTTAATAAAATATTACTATTATTAGGTTAATTTTATTATATATAAATTATCATATAATTGTATGAATGCAATTATAATTTTTATTAAGGTTTGAAAGCCATTTTTTTCAAAACCCGTGAATTTTTTATAAATGTCGGTTTTTATTTTAAAATTGAAAATTAACATATTTAGAAAATTATTTAGATAAAATAAAATTTATTTTTGGAATCATAATATAGAAATTATCCAACGGTGAATTCTTCATAATTTTCTGATACCGTCAAATTTTTGTGTAAAAATTAAATATCGTTTAAATATATAATGTTTTTTATGACATCATAATGACCCAATAGTGATGTAATAAAATACTATAATCTTTATGTTCGGACAATATATGCTTTACCATTAGAATAATGTGATTTAGGATTTTTTGGATTACTTTTCAAAGCATTAATGGACCCCTCAAGACTTATTAAACACCTTGTCTTTTCAAATTAATTTCCATGGGAGTATGACTCACCTCCACATAAGCAACCATATTATTTTAAGAAGTTAGGACTTTGGCCTTATAAAATATTTTTTTCCTCTTCCCTTTTCCAAAAACCATGGGAAAAAACCATGGGATGGTTGGTGTTTTGGATTAATTTAATGTAAGAGGACCGAAACCTAAATAATAAAGAATTCCCTCACCTTTCCTATATAAACCCACCCACGCTCCCACTTCCTCCTCACTAAAAGCATTTGGAGTTCATCAAACCTCTTACCTAATCTCTCTATAATCCTCCCATGGTTCCTCAATCTCCCATTAATCCTCTCACAAGCCTCTCTCTAGCCTTTGGAAGCACACTTCCAAGTAAGGGTTTTTTCTTCCTTTCTCTTTTTTGTCAAATTTTCTTTAAGTTGTTTTTTCCTTTTAATTTCAATTATTAATTTTGGGGTATAGTTTTTCACCTCCCTCATACAGCCCTATTTATTTTTTAATGATTGAAGACCACTTTCTCTCTCATTAAATTCCTCCCATGTACACCTGTTACTATGCCAAAATTCTGAAAGGAAATTCTCTCTCCTCATCTACATTCAAGCAATACTTTTGTATCATGAATATAAATTCCATTAAAATTGATGGGACAAGTTTCTATATGAACTCCTTAATTTCCATTACATGTAAATATGATGAGTAACTCATTTATCTCTCATCAACCATTTTTTTGAATTCTTATGTGAAGTCATCACGCTGCCGAAATCACACTGATTTTCTAAGCCAATGCTATTGTGTAGTGAATACCATGCCCATTTCTCCATCAAGGGTATTCACCATTATGCACCTTTACATATTGATTATAAAGTTTCCTTTATTAATTCCACATTCCTTTATCATGGAATAAATGATTATGTTTTATGAATCCATGTTTTATGATCCATGTGGCACACTTATGCGTGCAACGAAATGTTTAAGAAGGGTGTGCCCATATAGCGCTCCAATGCAATGTGTAAAGTATAGTATCATTATACGTCATGTGCAATGAGGGTTGACTCATGGTAATTAAAGTGCAATGAGGTTTTACTCATGATTTATGTGCAATGACGATTTACTCATGCTCCATGTGCAATGAGCCTTGGCTCATGCTAATTCCATGTTAAGTGTTGTTGCCACATTTTCTTGTTATGATTATCATGCTTTATCATACCATTATGTTCATGTTTCTCTTATTCTCTATTGATATGCCTATTCCCTAACAAGTATTTTACTCCTCATGATATGCCATGTGTACTCCCTTATTGGGATTTATATCTCACCCTTTTCTTATGCATTTCCACAGGTTATCCCATGAAATGCTAAGTATGAGGGAATGTAGTTGTCATGTAAAGGAATTATTCAATAAAGATGTTGTATTTCATGTTTTAAGTTTTTATGTAATGATCCTAAAACCCAAATACACTTAACCTCTATGTATTATTTGTTGTATCAGGTGAAGTTTTATATAATAAATCATGTTTAAGTTTGTAATAAAAGAAGGGTTGTCATAGTTGGTATCAGAGGATAGGTTTAGTTATTTTTGGGATTAGGATTAGAAAACCATAGTAACGCCTTAGATACAAGACTAAGTACAATAAAAACTCCCCTAATTTTTTGTGTATATTTATTAAGAGGGTTATTGATCAAATACATCCCTTTCTGGATATGAACATGTAGAGGCGTCTCTGGCATAGATGTATCCTAGGGGTAAATCCCGAAAACACCGCTTTGAGCTAAACTCGAATGGGAACTAGTGCACGACAACGGGCCTTGCTAAACTCTTTTTTATGACACTCCCGAGGGATATGTTTTGATAAATTCACAAGCTTAGTATGAACCCTTATTAAGGGAATTAAAAAAATGCCCCTAAGAATATATGTTAGAAAGTAGATCATGAAAAGCCTAGAGTGAAGCCAATAGACTCATGAATTAAGGAAATAAAATTTTATTTAGAAGTCATCAACTTTTGTCTTTGGATTACCCTTTATGTGTTACCCATAGCTTTCCTTTTATTCCATCCAATGGCCAGTAATAGGAGGACTCATGATAATAACTGTTGTGTAGATCAGTGTGATGATTGTACTAATGAGATGACCAATCCATCGGGAGTGGGAATCGTGAACATAGTCCTTCTTTTCTCTCAGTTAACTCAAGATTTGGATAGAAACATGGGTCAAGAAGAATGTTCAACCCCGCCCCCCCCCCCCCCAATAAAGAACAAGTCTTTATCAAGAGCATCATGAGATAAAGGCCTCCTACTTTTAGTGGATCATCTGATCCCATGATCGCTGAAAAATGGATCAACTCCAGTGAATAGATCTTCTCCATACTTCAATGTTCTGAATAAGAGAAGGTTCTCCTGGAATCTTATCATATGGAGGGTGAAGCTGATTAATGGTGGAAGATGATAAAAAATACGAAGCCTGAGGGGGAGATCGAGGCGTTGGAATGGAAGGATTTCCGAAAAATGTTTTTCGATAAATATTTTCTGTGCACCCTCTAGCTTAAGATGGAAAGGGACTTTTTTTCCATCAAGAAAAAAGATGAAGAATATATTGGAGTGTATGAGGAAAACTTCACAAGGCTTGCATAATATTCTTATGGATTTTTCATTACCCCCGAATGCAAAGTTGACCACTTCTTTGGTGGGCTGAAGCCTAGCCTACAGAAATCATTAGTGATCCGTGACTTCGGTAGCTATGAGGAAGTTTTCCGATGTGCCCTCAAGTTTGAAATGGAGATTGGAGAATCATAGGGGTATTATGGGGATAAGAAGTGTAAGGTGGACTTTAATGTTGGTGGTCCGATGGATAAATCCAATGGTGCTAGGAATATCCAGCACCCCACTTGCCAAAAGTATGGAAAGAAGCACCCTGGAAATTGCCTTAAGGGGACGAGGAAATGCTTCAGGTGTGGAAGAGAGGGGAACCTAGCTGTTAAATGTCAGAAAAAATACCCGCGGCGGTGGCAGAGGAGAGGAATGCTCCGTTCGAAACTCAACGCGTTGTTCTATGCTAAAAATGCAAAGAATGTAGTCATTTTTCAAATCAGTGCCCTAATCCAAGGGTTTTTTGAGGCAACCAACAACCTCCAAGGCAGCAAGGAAGATCTTTTTCCATTAATTCTACTGAAGTGAACCCCGACAATGACGTGGTGACAGGTATGCTAGTTATTCATTCAATAATAGAGAATGTACTTGTTGATTCAGGTTCTACGCATTATTTTATATCTCCAAAGTTTAGTAGAACAATCCCAGCACCACCACAAATAATATAAGTGAAGATGTTGGTGAGTTTGGAAAATTGGTCAATCATTGCATACCATGAATATAAGTCCTCCCCTATTATAATATGTGAATTGAATTTCCCGGAGAACCTCGTTATACTCCCTCTGGTGGAATTTGATGCAATTAATGGCATGGATTGCCTTTCCTTATATAGATCCAACATAAATTGTCGGGAGAGGGAAATCACACTGTATATAGATAATAGACCCCTGATTATTTTCAAGTTTAATAAGGAAGATGAATCTATTTTAACTCCATCATCTCAAGGATGGTTATTACTTCCCTATGAGCACGCGTATTTGGCTCAGATGACTGAGTCCAAGGAAGAAACCATCCTTGAGGAAATGCCCATTGTGAGGTAATTCACTGAAGTGTTTCCCGAGGAACTGCCCGGTCTTTCTCCTAGAAGAGATGTTTAATTCTCAATTGAACTTATACACAAGGCATTACCAATATCAAAGACAGCATATAGAATGGCTGTTGTAGAGCTTGAAGAGCTGAAGAAACAACTTCAGGAGAATCTGGATAAAGGGTTTATACACCCAAGTGCTTCACCATGGGGTACACTAGTCTTCTTCGTCAAGACGAAGGATGGGTCAATGCATCTTTGTATCGATTATCATGAACTTAACAAAATCATGATAAAGAAAAAGTATCCTCTTCCAAGAATTGATGACTTGATCGATCAGCTGCGTGGAGCACAATACTTCTCCAAGGGGGACTTGCAGTAGGGATATTATCAAGTAAAGGTGAAGATGGAAGATATCCCCAAGACTGCTTTTCGCACAAGATACTGGCACTATGAATTCATAGTAATGCCTTTTGGACTCACTAATGCTCCATAAATCTTCATGGAATTAATGAATAGAGTCTTTAGAGATTACATAGACAAATTTGTTGTAGTATTTATAGATGATATTCTAATATAATCCAAATCCATTGAGAATCATGAGGATCATTTAAGAACTATACTAGAGACTTTGAGAAAGGAGAAGCTCTATGAAAAGTATAGAAAGTGTAAGTTTTGGTTGAAGGAAGTCCCATTCTTGGGCCATATCATCATAATCAATGGGATATCTGTGGATCCCTCTAAAATAGATGCAATTGAGGGATGGCCAAGTCCAACATCAGTAACCGATATTCGTAGATTCTTGGGGTTAGCTGGATATTATTGATGATTTGTGGGAAATTTATCACGGTTTTCCAACCCACTTACAAAGATAACTCAAAAGGTAGTAAAGTTTTCTTGTAGTGTTGAATGCGAAGAAAGCTTCAAGGAGTTCAAAAGTAGGCTTATCACGGTGCCAGTGCTCAATTTACCCACAAGTGGAGAACTTTTTGTGGTATCCAGTGATGCTTCAAAGAAGGGATTAGGCGGTGTGCTGATGCAGAATGATAAAGTGATATCATATGCCTCAAGGCAGTTGAGAATCCATGGGCGAAACTATCCAATGCATGATCTGGACTTGGCGGCGGTGATCATTACCTTGAAAATCTGGAGGCATTATCTCTATGGAGAGAAATGTGAGATATATACTTACCACTAGAGTCTTAAATATATATTCACACAGAAAGAGATTAATATGAACCAGAGAAGATGGATAGAGCTCATCAAGGATTATGATTGTTCAATCCATTACCACCTTGGGAAAGCGAACAAGGTGGAATATTCCCTAATTATAAAGGATCCAGCTATTCTATCAATGATGAGAATAGAGAAGGATCCAATCTTCTTAGACTTGATGAAGATGGACATGGGAATCATAAAGAATGGCACATCATCAATCCTTTCACAAATTATTTCTGAACCGTCTCTTTTGGAAAGGTTAAAGGACACTCAAAAGGTTGATGTGGGAATTCAAGAAAAAGTGGAAGCTATCGAAAAATGGAAACCATCGAAGTTTAATGTTAATGAATAAGGAATTGTGCAGTTTGGGAAAATACTATGTGTTTCATCATGTCCGGATCTAAAAAAGGAACTTTTGGATGATGCACATAGTTCAAATTTCTCTATTCACCCAGGGAGCACAATGATGTATCGAGATCTCTGAGAAAACCTTTGGGGGGATAATATGAAGAAGGAGATCGATGAATATACATCAAAGTGCCTGGTGTGCCAGCAAGTGAAGGCAGAGAGGCAGAAGTCTAAGGGGATGATGCAACCATTGCCCATACCAGAATGGATATAGGATAACATCACCATGGACTTTGTCACCGGACTTCCGAGGACATCCAAAGGCAATAATGCAATCTGGGTTGTTGTGGATCATCTTACAAAGACTGAACACTTCATTGCTATTCGGGAGGATTTCTCATTGGATCAACTGGAACAGATATATATCTGGGAAGTGGTAAGGTTACATGGAGTACCACTATCTATTGTGTCTGACCGAGATCCAAGATTCACCTCTATGTTTTGGAAGAGTCTTCAACATGCTCTGAATATTGAAGTGAACTTTAGTATTGCCTATCATCCTCAAACTGATGGCCAATCCGACCGGACTATCCAAACACTTGAGGATATGTTGAGAGCATGCTCAATGGACTTCAAAGGAGGATGGGATCAACATTTTCCTATGGTTGAGTTCTCTTATAATAACAGTTTCAACTCGAGCATCCAAATGGCACCATATGAAGCCCTGTATGGGAAAAGGTGCAGAATATCGGCTTGTTGGGATGATGTCGGTGAACATAAGCTGCTTGGACCAGAAATGGTTGAGGAAATGGTGGAGAAGGTGAAAACCATTCAGCAGAATATCAAGGCATCCTAGAGTCGACAGAATAGTTATGCGGATAATCTTCGACGAGACCTTGAGGTTAATGATGGAGACATGGTCTTTCTACGCATATCTCCATGGAAGAAGGTTATGAGGTTTGGAAAGAAAGGGAAGCTATGTCCAAGGTACATCGGACCCTTCGAGATTCTTGATCGTGTCGGGGCTATGGACTATCGACTAGCACTTCTACCTACCATGCCCAAAGTACATGATGTCTTTCATGTATCCCTCTTAAGGATGTACATATCAGACCCGTCACATGTACTCTCTTATGAGGTGGTACAATTTGAAGATGATCTTTCTTATGAGGTGCAACAAGTGAAGATCTTAGATCGTAGATAAAAAGTTCTAAGAAATAAGACAATGCCCCTCATCAAGGTGTTGTGGAGAAACCACAAGTTCGAAGAAGTAACTTTGGAATCGGAGGAAATGATGAAGCTGAGTTACCCACATCTGTTTTAGTGTGAGAAAAGGAAAAATTTCGAGGGCGAAATTTCCTAAGGGGGGAATATTGTAACGACCCAATGTTTCATTAATGTAAATCCCGCATGATCTAATTAAATGTCTCGTTATGTTTATATAAAATTTCAAATTCATTAGTTTTATGTTACGAATTTTGACTGTTGCTAATATTTCCATTTAACAGTGATCACAAGATTATTATAAATATAGGGCTTTAACAAATCCAAATTTACTCAGACAAAAGAAGCGATGGGCTCATCCATTAGAATTGCTCCATACGAAGCCCATTTTTCGGAGCTCGGAAAAGGGGTGGAATCCTTGGGCATTGATTTTGACCATGCCCAAGCTGAGCTTCATCATTTCATGCTCGAATGGGACCGTATACGGGAAAAGTGGATGTTGATAGAGATTACCACTCGAGCAATGTTATCTGATCCACCCCAAGAGTCTGTCACCATCGCACACCTTACCCTTATGTCTTATGCGTCTATTTTAAGGGGTTATGTAACTAATATATAATACTATATTTATGTAAATTATTTTTGTATATAATAATGAATATCATTTCATGTCATTATTGATACATTGAAAATAATTTTTAAAGTAAAAATGGTGTTTTTAGTTATTAATTAATTAAAAAATCTATTTTATTAAATTAAGGGATTTTTGAATTAAATAATATTGTAATAAAATATTAGTATTATTATTATTATTAGATTAATTTTATTATATATATATGATCATATAATTTTATGAATGTAATTATAATTTTTATTAAAGTTTGAAAGCTATTTTCCCAAAACCCATGAATTTTTTATAAATGTCAGTTTTTATTTTAAAAGTGAAAATTAACATATATATAAAATTATTTAGATAAAATAAATTTTATTTTGTGAATCAGGACCCCAAAAATATCCAACGGTGAGTTTTTCATAATTTTCTGAAAGAGTCAAATTTTTGAGTAAAAATTAAATTCCGTTTAAATATATAATAAGTTTCATGACATCATAATTACCCAATAGTGATGTAATAAAATAATATAATCTTTATGTTCAGTAAATATATGTTTTACCGTTAAAATAATGTGATTTTGGGTTTGTTTGTCTTACTTTTCAAAGCATTAATGGACCCCTCAAGACTTATTAAACACCTTGTCTTTTTAAATTAATTTCCATGGAAGTATGACTCACCTCCACATAAGCAACCCTATTATTTTAAGATGTTCGGACTATGACCCTATAAAATATTTTTTTCATCTCCCATTTTCAAAAAACCATGGGAAAAAACCATGGGATGGTTTGTGGTTTGAATTAATTTAATGTAAGGGGACCCAACCCTAAATAATAATGATTTCCCTCACCTTTCCTATATAAACCCACCAAAGATCCCACTTCCTCCTCACTCAAAGCCTTTTGAATTCGTCAAACCTCTGACCTAATCTCTCTAGAATCCTCCCAAGGTGCCCCAATCTCCCAAGAAGCCTCTCACAAGCCTCTCTATAGCCTTTGGAAGCACACTTCCAAGTAAGGGTTTTTTCTTCCTGTCTATTTTTTGTCCAATTTTCTTTAAGTTGTTTTTCCCTTTTAATTTCAATTATGAATGTTTAGGTTTGGTTTCACACCTCCCTCACACCACCCTATTTACGTTTTAATGATGATAGACCCCTTTATCCCTCACTAAATGCCTCTCATGTACACCCATTACTATGCCGAAATTCCAAAAAAAAACTTCTCTCTCCTCATTAACATTCAAGCAAAACTTTTGTATCATGAATCTAAATTCCATTACATTTGTTAGGAAATGTATCTATATGAACTCCTTACTATGAATTACATGTAAATATGAGGAGTAACCCCTTTCTCTCTCATAAACCATTTTTATGAATTCTTATATCACATCGTTACGCTGCTGAAATCACACCGATTTTCTAAGCCAATTCCATTGTGTAGTGAATACCATGCCCATTTCTACAACAAGGGTATTCACCTTTATGATCATTTACATATTGATTATAAAGTTCCCTGTATGAATTCCACATTCCTTTATCATGGAATAAATGATTATGTCTTATGAATCCATGTTTTATGTTCCATGTGACACACTTATGCATGAAATAAAATGTTTAAGAAGGGCGCACCCTTAGAGCGCTCCAATGCATTGGGTAAAGTATAGTATAATTACACGTCATGATCAATGATTGTTGACTCATGCTAATTCAAGTGCAACAAGGGTATACTTGTGCTTTATTTGAAATGAGGATTTACTCATGCTCCATGTGCAATGAGCCTTGGCTCATGCTAATTCAATGTTAAGTGTTATTGCCACATTTCCATGTTATGATTATCATGATTTATCATACCTTTATGTTCATGTTTCTCTTATTATATATTGATATTCCTATTTCCTAACATGTATTATACTCCTCGTGATATTCCATGTGTACTCCCTTACTGGTATTTATAGCTCACCCTTTTCTTATGCATGTCCTCAGGTTCTCCCATGCAATGCTAAGTACGAGGGAATGTAGTGGTCATGTAAAGGATGTTTTCAATAAAGATGTTGTATTTCATGTTTTAAGTTTTTATGTAATGCTCCTAATCCCCGAAGACACTAAAACTCTCGGTCTTCTTTGTTGTATCAAGTGGAGTTTTATGTAATAAATCATGGTTATGTTTGTAATAAAAGAAGGGTTGTCATAGAATGTGGTTTACATGGAGGAAATTCCACTGAATTTTTTTGCAGAAAACTATATCCTGTAAAGGACGTGGTATGTGGAGGAATATGGTCTGGTATGCAGAGGATTTTTTGAATGAGAAGTGGTTTGTGAGAAGTGATTATGAAAATCTTGAATCTATCTGCTGAAGCCATTTTGTGGAAGGTTTTTTTGAGGAATTGATCCTACAATAGAAGAAGTAGTTCGTAGAAGCAGGAATTCCCCATGTGGTATAAAGAATCAGTTCATAGAAGAGGTTCATGGGGTCAGTACATGGAGGTGGTATGCAACATCAAAGGAGAGGTATCCCATAGGAGAGACAACCCATATAAGAGAAGAGGTACATGGAATTGGACATAATTCATAGAGGATGAAGTTCACATACCAAACCTAGTAAACATCATATGAAAGATAAATGTGGTTCAAAAGGATAAAATAATGCTTGGTAAATTATAAACTAGTTATTGAAAGAGATTTATAGTAACTTATTGGTACGTAGAAATTTGGAAATAATTTTTATGTTAAAAGAGGACTTCAATAGAGAATCTACCTATAGTTGAGGTTGCATGAATTCCTGAAATTGAAAGGACCTACATGTCTATAAGCTGTGTGGGACCTACATGTCCATAAAATTATTTTTACCTAAAAGTATATAAACTTTTAGTTGATTTATTTCCAAGAGAAGTGCGTGAAATAAGAGGAAAATGGTGACCCATTCCACTAGCAGTGTGCTGGAGAAAGAGTCGTAGGGAATGACCCTTGGGAATGCAGTTAACAAACCCTAAACCATGTAAAGGTAGTGATCCAAATTTTATATTATCTAGCCCAATCATTGTAATAATTATTGGCATTGAGCCATTTTGAATTTGGTTCATCAGCACAAATACATTTTATTCCCCTTGGACATAGCCCTGTGAGGGTGAACAAAGTAAAAATCTATGTGTCCTTGTGATTACATTACTATATTTCTTTTAGTGTATCATCATCAGATAAATTAATATTATAAATTAACATTAGGGAGAATAACAAGTGACCCCATTAATAAAATGGTCATGATATAGTGGGGTATTATTAAAAAGGAAAAGAATATAAAAAACCATGATTGACCACCTCTCTCATGGTATCTAGGCCCCTTTTAGACCTAACAACAGGTCATGTGTACTCATGAATGATGTCTTCACTTCTCGATAGTTATATGTAAGGAATGGTATATATTAATTCACATTTATTAAATTATTATTATATATTATATATAATATATATTAATTAAATTAATACATAATACCATCCATGTACAAAATTTGAAAACCGATTCACATGGATTTATGGAGGTGGTAGTCCATAGGTACGCATGAGAGATGTATCATTTTCCAATGGATGGGAAGGTAAAAGGGTTGATATGAAATTATAATTCCAAAAAAATATTATACAATAAATATAATATTCAAATACTAAACCTATCACAATAGCTATTAATGCATTATGGTGATGGAAAATTATTTGTATCAATGTGTGGAGGTGGTAGTCCACACGTACGCACAAGTGATACTTTCAAATACTATTTGATTGAGTAGTGGGGCAATAAAAGAGAATAAATAATAAAAATTATATTTCAATATATTTTGGAATTATTTTACAAATTACAAATATTTATAGGATTTATATAAATAAATATTTTTAATAGGATGGGTTAGATGATTACCTCTTCATTGATAGGTCTCCTTTAAATCCCTTTTAAAGAATCCTTTTAATGGAATTTCAAAATGGAAAGATACATTAATTCATATCAAGGTAATATTATAAGAGAAATAGTTATGATTTGGTCAAGCTCTATGGCTTAGGGAGATTTAATGAGAAGGGGGATGGGGTGTCCTTTTATATGTGTGGGGATGGGCACTCATGGAATTACATAATGTATTAAACTTATATTAATTAAATTCAGTGAAAATGGATATAAATGAATATAATTATAATATTATATGAGGATGAGTTGAAATATTATTTCCCAAAAAATATGAAATTTTTTTATTATGATTTTACCCTTATTACTTAGTTTTATCTTCTTATTTACCCTTTTGTAAATTACAACAATATTAATGTTTTATACTCATTAAGGTTTAATAATATTAACAAAAAATGATAATTGAATAATAAATTGGAAATAGATGATATTTTAAACTTTTTCCAATTCACATGGTAGAATATATTAATTTTAAATCACTTAATAAAATATTATTTATTATAATATATCGTTAATGTAATTTTCTACAACAAATCATATTTGATGACATTGAAAATTATATGATAGTAAATAAATATTAATATAAATATTTCAGAAATCAATAATGTCATATATATATATATCTATACAATTAGTGGGTTGCTATAAATAAATCATAAAAAAATACAATTTGAGATTTTGAAATCATTAATTTGATTTTTTTTCTACTACTATTATATGCATATTGTCGGTCTTGCATAATAATTTAACATAATTATTTCATCAATAAAAATTTAACCTAAATTACCATTATACTGTAGAATTCATTTATATTACAAATAATTATTTATAACTGATCATATATTTTTTCATCCCATAACAGATTATTATAATTATTAAAATCAAGAATGTCTTGTTTTTTGTTTATCATTATGTTAAATATTATAAATGTAAAAATAAATATTAAATAGAAAAAATGTCATAAATCATATTTATGAATGAATATGGAATAAATAAACACATAAAATAAAATAAAGGTTTTTTTGGATAAATATGAAGCCAAATTACATTAGTGTTAACCATAATTAACTAATTTTTCCTTTATCGTGGTATCAATAAAAATCTATAGTTACAAATTATATAGAAAAAACTCAACAGAGAAATATTTTTCAAATTAGGAACTATTGATTAAAAATATTGAATTTATATTTCAAGATGCAATTATTATTAATGTAATAATTTATTTTAATAAAAAATGAAAAAAGCATCAAAGAACTGTTTTATCATAAAAATTCATTTTATGTATAAAAATTTTCTATACCAAATTCCAACAAAAACGTGATTCTAATAAAAATAATTGGTTTTTAAATAATATAACAGAACAAAGTTAACATTGAAAATAGTTTAAAAAATTTATCATTTTAAATTTGTGAAATAAAAATACAGTTTTGAATAAAAATCATTTTTTTTCACCATTCATAAGAAAAACAATCAATTTAGAAACATCACAAAAATTCACCATATGAAAAATTTACTATGATTATTTCCAAAATTATATCATTTTTATCCAATAAAAATTTAAAAAAACAATAAATTACTTATACTATTATTTAATAAAACGTAATATAAATTTTTATTGGAAAATAAATATCTTTTTCAAGAATAAATTTTATTTACTTAAAAAAGAATTATTATTAATTAATAAATTTTTTCTTTGTAAGGCCTTTATATATATATATATATATCATAATTCGGTTAATCCAATTCACAAAAACTAAATCAATACTAAGGAAATTATTTTTATATTAAATAATAATATATGAATGGTATAATTTTCATTGAACCTCTTTTAAGATCAATATATGTTCCATATATATCTTTTCGATAAGTACATACCTGAACCATCATATTTAGTAAACATGAAGTTGTATTGCTACACTATGATCACAAATATGATAAATATTCATTACAAATCTTGTATCATCGAGATAGAGTTATATAAAACTAGACCACACACCCAATCTATGTTCTTCGAAGGAATCATATGTTTGATAAAGAAACATAAGAACTTGGAAAGGTAAAGAGGCGATATTCACCATCATTATTCATTTGATTAAATAATTTTTTAGTCATTATGTATGTTATAGAGAAGAACATAACACCATATTATTTCTCTATGAATTTCAATTTAAATAAATATTGTGTTTTTTATAGGTTTTAATACACGGAATACTAATGTAAACTAATGAATGATATAATTTTTTCAAAAAAATATTGAACATGAAAATTTTATGAAAATTTGAATGAATATGTTGAATGATGCCTGATTTTTATGTAATGATATATATAGTAGTTTATTAAGGCCATTATTTATATGGTTATTCGATATATATTCCTCAAACATATAGAGGATGGACATACAATTTTTTTATATATGATCATTAAATATACTTGTAACAAATAGGTAAATTGATGTTACTAACACATTAAAGGTAATATAATTCACAATTTACAAATAGTGGTCGAATTAAATAATAATATTTGATTAAAATATTATATAATAAAGAATATTTTCTAATTACATGTTGTTATTATTATTAGTAAATTCAAAATTAATGATTTTATTTTTTAATAAAATTAAAATAAATATTAAAATAAAATTGGTTATAGTAATTTAATAATTAAAAGGTAAATAATGTGTATTAATTAAATTCGATTAAAAAGGATAATTTTTACACAATTTATTTTAGTGTTTTTTGTATTTTTAGAAATAACAAATTAAATTTATCATAATTGAATATTTATTTTATTGATATGTATCATTTATATATAAATAATAATAAAAATTACCAATAATCCAATGATTATTATTTTCTAATGAATATGAATAAATAAGTTATTAGGGTTCCAAATATATTACTTCTAAAATTTTTTTATATGTTATGCATTCGTTATTTCAGAATTAATTTTTATCAATTTTTATAAATTTAATCCAATACAATGGAATAAATATTTCAAATTATCATATCCAAATTATAAAACATCTAGAATTTCATGTAATGATATAAAACTACGTTACTATTGTTAAATACACTCAAAAAATATATCCAAAATAAGGAAAGGTGGTTAATCAAAGGGGGAAAAGAAAATAATATCATCAAACCATGTATTTAAATAATTTTATGAGAGAATTTTCTACCTACCCTCATCCATTATCTATTATGTGTTCAATTATTTAAACTTTTCTATTTAAAATAGAACCCATATTCATTTTGGAATGAGTGTTAACAAATATTCATCTCCAAACACACATATAAAAAGACCCCTCAGAAAATCGTCCCAAAACATATTTTATATTATATTATACATTTTTTAACTACCCATTAGACTTATCTAAAATTATCATTTTATTTTTTGTTTCTTATATCCCTTTAGAGACCTAAATCTTGCATTCTGAAGGTCCATATTCCATGAACAATAAAATTCATCAATGTATGTATATATATACGTCTCTAAACATTTAAATTATCATATCATTATAATTATTTATATATATAATTATCCAATAAATTAATTAAATATTAAAATCATTATGAATATTTTAAAATAATGTTACTATTATATAACTATAAAATCATTCTTAGCCATTTGAAATGCATGTTCTTATATGGGGGTTTTCAACCAGCTACACGAATCATGTTAAAACAATCATCATTTTAATCAAAAATATGTATCAAAACATCAATATTTCTATTTTATGATATAATGGATGGATTAATGGTATACAATGTTTTCTTGAATGATATATTAAATATAAACTTCATTATATATTAGATTATTGGTATCAATAAATTACATAAAACATACTCTATGAAGATTACATTCTAGTAACCCATACACATACCTTCCATAAAATAAAAATGAGATTGAATAAAAAAAATTAACATAATGATTACCCTACCTATAATAATATTTTAATTATTCACATTTTACCAATGTATGAGGCGGTACGCCTCTATTATGAAACTGTAATAAATTTATCAAAATTATTAACATCTAATAGTGAAAAAAATATCTAACATATGTATAAGAATTGATTATAATTATATTGTGAGAAAGTAATATATTTTTATTATTTTAATAAATAATGATTAATATGGTTATATTTACTAGAAATAAGTATAAATTTCCATTGTATAATGAGCGAGAAATTGTAACATGTTTTCACCTAAATTTTTCATTCATTGAGAGATGCACTATATTTACCACACATTTTTTGTGTATTATATATACCAACCAATGAATTTATTTATATTTTAAATCTCATTAAATTCATAGTATTTTAAATATCCATCATATGTTCTCTCTTTCAATGGACTTTGATTCAAATCTTACCAAATACATAAGGGTTTCTTTCTAATATAACGTCAAAATATAGGGTTTTTATGGATCAATGTTCATTAGGGTATATTGGATATTTATACTCTATAAAGAGACATATATTTTCTTATTATCTAATTATTTATGATTTTTATATATAATTATACAATTTCACATCACTTTGGTTATAAACTCAAATGAAAGGCATCTTATTGGTGGAATCGGCCTTATCGCAATATATTTTATCAAGAAAAGTTCTCATTCATGTAAATATTCTTTATTTTTGTTATTTACATTTACTTCTATGAAATTTTATTATTTCTTCAATTATTTTTCTATTAACATTTAAATCCATTAAAATAATGAATGGAATCTCTTTTTTACATTATTCACATCGATCATTTCTTATATTCAATGAATTTATTTACAAATTTGGTAAATAAATATTTTTTTATCTTGATTTATTTGAAAAAAATTCCCATAATTTACATTTTTTCATTTATGAATCTTACACTCATTTTTTAAAATTGCTTCTTAAAGTAATTTTAATTACTTTTATTTTATAAAATATTTTTCTTTTAAAAAAATGTTACCAAAAAAGAAAAATTTATTTCTTCTTATATCTAAAGGTAATTTCTATTGCACTTTGAAATTTTCATTCATAATTTTCAATATGTTTTTATTTATATTATGATTCATTGGGGATATTTTTTAAGGATACCTTCCATGTTCTTTATGTATATAGTTTATGATCCTATCTTGTGGAAATCTTTCACGAAATTCAATTTTGGAAATTGGTTAATTTTTCAATGACATAATTATGAATGTGTTCAAGTTAATATGGCACATATATGTATAATTTCTCATTAAATTATTGTTTTGTCTAATATAGACCTCTACTACATAAAGTTATGTTTTAAATCACATCATTTTGGGAAGGTATATAAGTAGTTATCTCGAGCCCAAAATTATATACGGTGTGGGTGGTTATCCAAAATCCACTATATTATGGGATCTTGGTTATCCTATTCCAATATTATATTAATTTCATGGTGGTTAACCTTAAAATATTTTTTTATTTCTATGATAATTTTTGTTCCAAATTCTTGGGGTACGAAATGTTCATATATCATGTTTTTAGAATTGTTGACTAATATTTCCGCTCTCTTATGACTAGTGTATTATGTTATTCCACACTCCTATGAATCATGTATTATGATCCCTTTTTTCAATGGACCTTGATTATGATCTAGTACCAATATAGTTGTCTTGTTCTCAGTTATGATATTTAGTTGACATCTCTTATTTTCACCCCTAACAGAGCATCTAAGCTCAATCTTATCTCACTAAATTAAAAAAATCCATATATATTAGTTTTTTCAATAAAATGTGTGTATTATATATTTAATAAATAATGTTTTATACGAATCCAATTGATTTTATAGGTATAATATAAGATTAAAACCAATTATATAAATAAAATTATGTATTTTTTAAGACTTAATTTTATCATATTATAATGAAAACTAATTAATAATAAGATTTTTGAAAATCTTATAATTTTTATTTGAAAAAATAAACAACTGTTTCTAATGCATAATATCAAAATTTACTTTGGGTAATTTTTTTGTTGTTTTTGATAAGATTATTATTTGATGAATAATGAAAAACACTAAATTTAAATTCAAAACTTATTTTTTCATCTAATTTATATATAGAGTTAAATTATATTTTTAATTGGTTTAAAAGTTTCAATATAAAATTATCATACAATTTATCCAATGTTGGTCATTGGAGTCAATTTCACATTGAAAATGGATATAAAATCATTTCAATATTTTGAGTATTTTTACTTCTATACACCACTTTTTGGTCCCATCAGTGGGAATAAATTTAAAATAATTTACACCACATGTCTGATTTAAAATTATATAATGGATTAGATATTTAGAATATTAACATTTTATAATTACAAATAAGATCAACTTTGTTTCTATCCAAAAAAATAGTTAATGTCATTAAATATAATTACAATTATTAAGAGAATAATGGGATTAAAAAAGAACAAAACATTAAACATAAGGCCCTAAATTATGAACATTCATGTTGAAAATCTATTTTCAATTCATATTGTGACCCTCTCTTCCACTGGAATAAATTTAGACTATTATTGGGGACACATTTCATAAAAAATCGTGGGTGAAATTCCCTCTTCAAAAAAGTAAAAGAATGCCACTCCTCATCCAAAATAATATGGTATTCCCAACTCCCACATATTCACACCCCTCAATCCATCTTGGATTCACCAATATATACCTATATCTCCTCCCAAAATCCCTCTCTTATTCATTGAATCCTCACTTTTGGAATAAATCCAACCAAGGAAGATGCTTCATGCATACCAAAAAGAGTTTCCAAAAGAAGTAACATCTTTCCACAAGCTCCATTGTCTTATGTTCATTCTGCACCCCAAAAAAAATCTTATTATTCCAGGATTATATAATAACCAAATTATAATAAATATACTGATTAATTATTTATTCTAATGGTTCTACCTAAAAATTACACACAATTCCATCTAATGGGAAGCAAATACACTGTTCATGTGTAGGATAGACTACCGCCTCACAAAATGATGTTGTTCGTTTTTCCATTACCACCTATCATATATTGTTTTTATTGAAGAAATAATTTTTTTATATTCTTTATATTATATTTATTATTTAATTACCCTTATCTAATTATTATATAAGCAACACCTTCATTATATTTATTATGATTAAACATGATAACTTTATATGTGGACGTGTGGACTACCTCTTCCTCAAAGCAATGTGATTCATTCATTAATTTTATGGAATGTATTATGAATTGATTTATAAAAAAAGAAATAAATATATGAAATTAAAATTCTACAATAATGATAATATATATTTAGATATTCACATATTTCGTTTACTTTCTTTATTTCCAAACGACAATTAAATAGAAAAAACGTTTATGCATACATATGACCAACTATCTACGTTAATGGCGTATTCAATTTCATATTTCTAAATTTTTTATATAATTATAAATATTTATATAATTAATATATATGATATTTTATGATGATTTAAATTCTGGATATAGTTAAATAATGGTCTGTTTAAGAGTATCAAGAAGAACAAGTCAAAACTTATAAGAAATGTAACGTTGATATTTCCTGAAAGATAACATTGACATGGAATTAAATATAAACGAGTAACATAAAGTCATAATAAAATAATATATTGTTTTATATACAATAAATTTTTTATATGGTATATTTATATTATACTTATATTTATTATAAAACCAGATAAAATGCGTTTAATAAATTCAAGACATAAAGTAAGGAATTTTCATCTCACTTTTTATTCAAACGAGTCACATGCCATATTCACCACACACCTCTATTATGTTATGTATATAATGAAAAATGAAATTTTGTAATCATAATTTTAATTATTTATTGATTCTAAAATTTTATTTTATTTTATTTTTTTCATTGGGATTGTGATTTTATTGTTACTCAAGTATTAAGGCTTTTCTCATCACACTTTTTTATGACACTTTTTCCTTCTTCATGACTTAGTTATTTATTGTATGGTGCATATATTTTCATTGAATGTATTTAGTGGTACTTATAAATAAAATTATAGGAATATACATATCCATTTTATGATCACTGTCACATGTTTTTTATTGCTCAACTGTTACCAAATCAGAAAAATAATTTAGTCTCAAATTTCCTTCTTTTTGATATATACAAAGTTATAAACCTATATATTTGTATGGGGTGTATATAATTCATTTTAAAATGGTATATAATTAATCGAAACTTGGTTATTATATTTTAATATCTATTTAATGTTTATTTTACATTAATATTCATATTCAATGGCAGTAAAGTGGTAACAGTTTAATATTGCAATCTGATTTTTTATTTTCATTGTTTATAATTATTCTTCCACAATGGAAATATTAAGATCCATCTCTTCATAAATCTTATGAATTTTATACACCTCTTTTAATTCATTATATATCTATTTATTGATGGGAATTTTTCACCTCTTTGTATATTATGATAATTTCAAGAATGTTTTATGAACATCAGAAATTATTTTACTATGGTCAGAAATATGTTTTATTAACAAAACATATATTGTAAAAGTGTTTTTGAAAGTATTATTTAAATATTATATTAATTTAATTATCATAGAAAATTATTTTAATGAAATTTTTTATGTTTTAATGTTTTTAAAATGTTTTTCAATTATTTTTTGACATTATTTAAAATCTATTTTCATGGAATAATGTTGCCATAATATTTTCAAAATGTCATTATATGTTTAATGTTATTCTTGAAGAAACGGTTTCCAATATTATTTCATCCATCATTTTTATGTTTTAAATATATTTTCAAATAAAATAAATTTCAAAATCATTTCATGTTTTCTTTATCATTTTACTCTTTTTATAAAAGAATTTTTTTTGGAATATTTTCAATTTTCCTTTATATGTTTTAAAAGTGATTTTAAAAATTAATTGTTTTCAGAATGCTTTATTTTTAAATTTTTTTAATATGAAAACTTATTTTTGTCAATAAATGTCTATGATGAAATATTAATGCCTTCTTTTAAAATAAAGTAATTTTTAAAATGGTTATACAGAATGTATTATTAACAAATGGATATTATTATTTGGATATGTTCGATGTGATACTTACAAATAGTTATCCATATAAGATGAAATAAATTTCTATAGTTTATTCTTTATTTTGAATTTATTAAAATAATTTCATTCTTATTGAGTCTTGAATGTTTTAAGTTTTGATAGAATGATATTTATGACACCTTTTCCTATTCCATGATTTATATGATTTTGAAACCCACTTCTTTACATGGGTTATGAATTGATGAAAAGATTTTCATACATATCCCTTTTCCAAAGGTAATGATATGATGAAATTTTTATGATGCCCATTTAATTTCATAGGTTATGATAATATGATTATAAAACCAATCTCTTTTTATGGGTCATTATTAGATGAATGTTTTTTTATCTTAAGGAATATGTAAGTATGGTTTTATTATTCGACTTGTGGGACCTATATATCCTTCCAATGCATTGGGTAAGGATTTATATCTCATTATATAGTGATGGGATATAAGTAATAGGCTTGATTGAAAATGGGAAAAAGGTGTGTCATGATCCATTAAGGGAAGATAGGGATGCCTGATCCTCTATGGGAGTATTTGAAAACATGATTACACTATAGAATATGGGGAAACCTGATCCCCTGCGACAATATTGGGAAAATGATACCCTGTGGAGGAGGTTCTGCTTACAACCAGGGATGACAGTTTCAAGATGGACATTCAGTATGAAAGGTGGTTGAAATTCTGTCCCACTTTCCACTTCTTTAGTCTTATGGATTTTGATTGCAACATGAGAAAATTTTGTGGTTTGTGCAACGTGAAGGGGCACTATGATGCCTTCTATAGGAGGGGAAAGGGGAAGGTGTCTTCTGTTCCTCCTGTTATACCGAGTAACATTGGTTTCAGGATGACTAATCCCAATAAGGTGAATTAGTGTAAGATATCCTCGGTTGCGGGAGGGGATAAACATGATGTAGCTCAAGATCATGATGCTTCTCAAGATAATTCACTGGAAAGTGCGGTGAATGCTTCTCGGGTTGTAGTGCATGTCCATTTGGACTCTCATACAAGTCAATTGGATGCTCCTCAAGCTATATATGGTTCTATTTCGGAGCATAGTCAGGCCTCCTTGTAGGAGAATCCTACTGATGATCATGTAATTCAGGATCCAGGGTTGGGTGCAGGTGAACCTGGATCACCACATGTTATTGGTTCTGTTCATGCTTCTCAGGCTGCAGTACAGGTTCATGTGGAAACTCATTTGGATGCTCCTCGCACTATACATGGTATCTCCTTGCAGTTGCAGCCATCCGAGGATCATGAAATTCAGGATCTAGGATTGGATGTATTGGAATATGGTTTTCCATAGGTCACTGGTTTTGAGCTTGGTTATGCCTCCTTACAAGTGAAGATTATACCTTCTGATGAGCATGCAGTTCTGGATTCAGTGTTGGGTACATTTGAATCTGGATCAATGCATGATATGGATATGGGTAGGAAGTCTGGTGGTACATCTGGACAGACATATGGGGTTGTCAATAATGTTCCCCTTGAACATGATTAAGTACAATTAGTTTCATAATCTACTTGTGTTGCTGGATCATTCTCTCAGGTTCCTATGGATAAGGCTTTGAGGAAGCTAGTGTTGCAGACCATACAAGAACTAGTTAGTTCCCTGAAAAACTATGCCCCTCTGAGTGGTGTTTGTTGGTCTGATGATATGGTGGATACTGATAGTGAAGAGCAGACTCATTTATTCAAACAGTCAGTCACTTTTACTGGCTATTTAATTGTTCCGGATAGTGCTTCATTAGAATTAATTAAGGGAAAGAAGAAGAAGACTGCGAAGCAGGATAAGTCGGTGCAATTACTACTATATAGAGGGCCTAATACCAAGTACAAATCATCTATCTCAGGAAGATATTCTTTTAGAATTTCTTAGGGCTTGGGAAATCTCCCACGATCACAACCCTTAGGAATTTTATTGTGACCAATAATCCTATTCTCATTGGAATTATTGAGCCCCATATTTCATTTTGTAAATGGAAGTCCTTTAATTGGTAAACGCTTGTGTATTCTTTGGACTCCCATAATGCTGGGAAGAATTCATTTGATTCCCTTTGGGTTTAGATACATGATAGTGTTTCCTTGTTATCTTCTTCTTATGAGAAACTATCTATTACTCTATTTGTTGACATTAGTGGTTATAGTGTGGACTTTACTTTTATTTATGCTTTTAATCAACATACTAAGAGACATGATTTGTTGTCTTCTATGGAATCCATAGCTCTTAATATGAGACCAATTTGGGCGATTATTGGTGATTTTAATTTGGTTCTTCAGTCTGAGGATAAGACGGGAAATTTATTTAACAGGTTGGATGTGAGTGAATTTTCTGCCTGCATTGATGTTTGTAATATGATTGAGGTTCCAATAATGGGGGATGACTTTACTTGGAGAAGGTACACTATAAATGGATTAAAGGCCAGCAAAATTGATAGGTGTTTTTCTCATGTGAATGGGGGAACCTATGATTTTTCTCTGTCAGTTATAACAATTCTAAGAGCCAATTCTGATCATAATCCTATTTAAATGGGTATGAGTTTTCAATGTTTCGGATCTTCCCCTTTACCTTTCAAATTTAATAATGCCTAGTTATCTACTCAAGATTGTAGATAGATTGTAACCGAAGCTTGGGAAACCACTTTTGTTGGAAGTCCCTTTGAAATAATGGTTATGAAGTTAAAGGTTGTGAAGGCAAAGATTATGGAATAGAGTAAGAAATCTTTTTCATGCCTTGATCAGGATATTCAAAGTGCTGAGGAAAAGATCCTGCAATGTCAAAGTCTCAATGAGGGTCATGATGAGATTTCAAGGGAGTATTTTTTTTCTCTTTCTAAATTTATTGAGCTCTTAGATTTAAAATAATGACCTTCCTAGTGTCAATATAATGTCAGGTGGCTAAAGGATGGAGATAGAAATACAAGATTTTTTCATTGTTTGCACAAGTAAAAGATGTTGATGTGTGGAATGAACCCTCTTATAGTTTATGGAGTTCTATTTAATTATGAAAGTGATATTTTTGGTGGTGCTTGAAGATATTGTGAAATGATTTACACCGATTTAGGGTCTCATAACACTACTAGAAAAACATGTATTTGCGACGGGCTATTTGCGACGGGATCCCGTCGCAAATAGCCCGTTGCTGAAAAAACCGTCGCAACTACACTTATTTGTGACGGGCCCGTCGCTAAAGCCTTTTTTTGCGACGGACATTCTCCCCGTCGCAAATATTATTCCGTATTTTTGTAAAAAACTTTTAAAATAGTTTTTGCGACGGGACCCGTCGCAAAAACTATTTTTTAAAAAAATAAAAAAAATTAATAATACTAGTATTTGCGATGGGAGTAGTATCCCGTCGCAAATACAATTTTTTTAAAAAAATAAAAAACTATTAATAATACTAGTATTTGCGACGGGCATAGTATCCCGTCGCAAATACTATAAAAAAAAAATTATTAATAAATTATTTTAATTAATATAATAATAGAATTATAATTTAGAAATGAAAATAATAAATTATTTTAATTACTATAATAATAGTAGAATTATAATTCAAAAATAAAAAATAATAGAATATTAATAAATGATTTAATTAATATAATTATATTACAATTATAATTTAGAAATAAAAAAATATTAATAAGTTATTTTAATTAATATAAAAATAATAGAATTATTTTACATTCAAATATTAAAATAATTCAAGTATTACAAAAAAAATAATTAAATTTTAATATTATAAAATTTGAATATATATATAAAATTTTAATATATATATAAAATTTTAATATATATATAAAATTTAATATTATAAAATATAAATAATATTATTATTCATATTAATATTGTTATTTAAAAATATAATATTATTAATATTTTATAATGTGACAGAAACTACGAATAGAAAAAAAATATTTTGATTTCACAAATTTTATAACAGAAATACAAACTCTAATCTGAAGGAGGGGGGAGGGGGGAGGTGGGGGATCTGCAGATGGTGGTGGAGGAAACTCCATCCCTAAAGCATGAGTGAGTCGTCGCATGTACTCCATCTGCTCCTGATGCTGCTGCTGCCACCGACTCGTCTTCTCCTCATACAGCTGCTGCTGGCGTCGACGCTCCTCCTCATGCTGCTGACACATCTGCTCCTGCTCCTGTCGGAGACTCTCTATCTGTGCAGTCTGAGATCGCAACTAATCCTCATACTATGTAGAAGAAGATGCACTAGCTCCTCTCGATCTGGACGCCGACATCGCAGCACTGCCATAATAATCTCTGGGAGTCAGTCGAGAGCCGATACCAACTACCCGGCCCTTCTCGAAGGCATACTGGGTGGCCTGCATCCATGCCGCCTCATCAAACTGACAGGCAGTGGTCTGATCTGATGACTCGGCCTGACTCTCAGGTCGGGCCTGTGCCGCTGCGGCCTCATATGACTCCTATAGTTGCAATTTAAAATTAAAATTGTGAATATATTATATGCAGTAAATTTTTAAACTTGAAAAAAAATAATACTGACCACGATGTGATGCTGACGATCACCTCTGAGCTCCCCAGTAGCAGGATCACTATACATCCTCCGATATACGTCGTACTCTGTAATATCGGGGTGCTCGACAGCCTATAAGAATAAAAAATAAACTATTAATATTTATAGTTATATAAAATATTTATAAATAATGTACGTACCAGATGCTGTCTATGAGTACTGAAAGAACGACTCCCAGCTCGATGAGTCACCTCCTGTCTCCCCCGATTCTACCTCCCCACCGATGATCTCCTCTGAAAGGCACCACTCAACCAGTGCGCACATAATCCATCCCATACATGGGATGAAATATACTCTGGTCGGTGTGCTCTACATGACTCCTCAAAATCTGACACTCCTGCTTTCTTCATCGCAGCTTTTCTTAAATTGTGAAAAAACTGACGAAGACGATCACGCATGGCCACCTCCCATGCCTCGTGGATGGCGTCACGCATGGTATCCTCGATCGGATACCATAAACCCTACAAATAAATCAAAATATCAAGTTATAAATGAAATAATTTTCAAAATAAAAATTATTTATTTACGTACGTACCAACCAATGGCCGAACATGGCCTGCTGCACATCAATGGGAATCTGCTCCCATGTGGTCCACGACTGAGAGAAATAGTTGCGCAAAATAGCGATGCCCTGTCCGACTGCTATATGCGAAAAACTGAAAAAATATTAAACATTTATTATGTGAATAGATTAATGAAATCTTAGTCAAATCCACATGTTATCACACAGGTTATCACACCTCCGGGTGCGCGGATCAAACCCAAGACGTGGACGTCGCTCGGGGACGGGGTCAGGAATCATCAATCGTGCAAGACCGCGCCCCCTCCGCGTACTCCCTGGAGCACCTGCAGGATGAGGGTCATCTGCCAGCAACTCATCCGCATCGAAAGGCAGGTCAGCATCCGTCAACTCACGAAATGTGGCCTCGTCCATCTGAAACAGAAAATGTTAATGTTAGCAAATAATTGATAATTACTATTATATATACATATATACATATTATGATTGTATATAAATACCATGGAATGCTATCAGTGTTCATCTTCATCATCATCTTCATATATGTCAATGTCATCTTCATATTCCTCCTCAACATCATCGATATCCATTCGAGTTACAGTTGCTTCATCTCTTACCATTTCAAATTCATATGTGACATCATTAACATCATCGTCATCACCGACTCTTAAATGTGGGGCGTCATCATCGATACTCATGTCTCTTTGTAAAAAAGATTGATTTTGAGTACTCTCTTGAAAAACTTCAATTCATTGCACATCAGTGAAAGCACAATCACTTTGACTAAACTGATTGTCTCGAATTTTGATTTTTATTACACTCCACCAATCAGTCAAGTCTCTTGATGTTGCACAGTACTTTGCATAATAAACTTGATATGCCTGTTGAGCCAATAAGAACGGTTCATTTACTGCGAGAACACTTTTACATTTAATATCGATGATTCCATGAGTTGGATGAACACGCACGCCTCTCTCTGTATCCAACCACCGACATTTGAACATGGTTATGTAATGTTGTCCAAGATAACAGAGTTCAATGATTTCATCAAGTATGCCATAAAAGTCAACTTCATTTTCTCGATGATGAGATCCTCTCAAGCTAACTCCATTGTTCGTTGTTTTTTTCGATCCCCCATATGCATGTGTGTGGAATCGAAATCCATTCACCACATATGCATTATAAGTTGTAACAAGTTTGGAAGGTGGGTTACTCAATACACACAACTGTTTGTCAATTTTATCAGCATGTCGAGACACCTGAAAATTTGTGAAATAATTATAAATATAGTAAACTATACATTGAATGAGTTGCTAGAAGATAAAGAAATTATGTTACCAGTTTTTGAAACCACTGAGAGAAATTTTTCAGTCGACGTTCATCGAGAGCAGCTGCTGTAATTTGTGGAATTTGTTTCTTGATATGATTATCATAGAACCTATAAAAACCAAAGTTATTTACTGTAACATAAATGATAGAATAAGTGATATAAACACTTACAGTACAACTGATGTCATCTCTTCACAGTTGAGCAGAACATACGTATGAGCTCTATGATGTTCATCATCTGAAAGCCAGCGTTCAGAAACTCCACCAAAACCAAGCTCTGACTGGTTGAAAACAGATAATTGATTGTCGATTTCATCAATATTCCTCTCATTCCGTCCCATTCGGTTGTGTTTTGAAGGATACTCAGATTCAAAATAATGGGAGCAGAAAAAAGATATTTCCTCTTGCAAATAAGCTTCTGCAATAGATCCTTCAATAGATGCTTTGTTGCGTACTTTTCTTTTCAATTTTTGCATGCATATTTCAAATGGGTACATCCATCGAAATTGTACCGGACCTCCACATTTGGCTTCATATGGAAAATGTAACATCAAATGTTCCATTGAGTCGAAGAAAGACGGCGGAAATATTTTTTCCAGTTTACATATAATTACAACAACATCTTTTTCAAGTTTGCCTAGAGCATCATAATCTGCCGTAACCGCACAAATTTCCTGAAAAAAATGAGACATGTCTGTTATGGAATCCCAAATCACAGAATTCAAGAGACCTCTTAATCCAATGGGTAGAAGTCTCTCCATTATAACATGACAATCATGACTTTTTAATCCAGTAATATGACCATTCTTTACACATCTACCCAAATTGGAAGCACTGCCATCTGGAAGTCTCAAATCTGCAATCCACTGACAAAATAATAAACGGTTTTCTTTAGACAGTGTATAAGCTGCTTTTGGTTTCAGTAACCTTTCTGTTCTGACATTCTCAAATAGTTCCAATTCTGGACGCCTGCAAATTTGGCCAAGATCTAAACGTGCATTTACATTGTCTTTTCTCTTTCCTGGCGTATCCAAAACTGTATGAAACAAATTATCAAAACAGTTCTTCTCAATATGCATGACATCTAACATGTGTCAGACCAATAAATCAGACCAATATGGAAAATCCCAAAATATGCTACGTTTAATCCAATTGTGTTCTTTCCCAAAACCAGAAATTTTCTGTTGGTTTATTGTGGGACCAAAAGTTATGGGAGGTAATGAAAATACAACCGATTTTAACTTCGAACATGATAGCATTTTTGGAGGTCCATCCCTTTCAGCTATTCCTTTTCTGAAATGAGATCTGTTTCTGCGAAAAGGATGATCAGCTGGAAGAAATCTGTGATGACAGTCAAAATAACAAGGTTTCTTTCCATGAATGAGCATAAATGCTTTGTTCTCTCCCATACAGCAAGGACATGATTTCTGACCATGTGTACTCCAGCCAGATAACATCCCATAAGCCGGGAAGTCACTTATTGTCCACATCAATGCTGCTCTCAGTATGAAATTCTGTTTCATTGCAACATCATATGTACTGACACCAGTACTCCACAATAAATTTAATTCATCAATCAATGGCTTCAAATTAACATCAATATTTTTCTTCAGATGTCCTGGAATTAGTAAAGTCAAAAAGATATATGGCTCCTTCATCAACATCCATGGAGGTAAATTTTACGGAGTTAAAAAAACAGGCCAACATGAATATTGACTACCATAAGATCCAAACGGACAGAAACCATCAGTGGAAAGGCCCAGTCGAACATTTCTAGCTTCTAAAGCAAAGGATGGATGCACTCTATCAAAATGTTTCCATGAATCACCATCGGCTGGATGATTCAAGCATTTATCAGTTGAACTATTCTCTTTATGCCATGAAATCATTGTCGCTGTATTCTTAGACATGAATAAACGCTGAAGTCTGGATGTAAGCGGAAAATATCTCAACTGTTTTACAGGAATCAAACCAAACTTCCCGTGTTTTCCTTCTTTATATCTCAGTTGCCCACATGTGGGACAACTATCCAATGACTCATTTTCCCCAGAATATAAAATGCAGTCATTTGAACATTCATGAATCTTCTGACAAGTAAGTCTCAAATTTCGAACCAACCTCTTACTTTCATAGTAATTTGCAGGTAAACATTTCCTTCGGGTAACAGTGTTTTCAGCAAAGAAAATATCTGGTCAAAACAGGTGTTTGACATTCCGTTATCTGATTTGATAGCCATAAATTTTGCAACTGCTTCTAATTTGCTCATCTTGCAGCCAGGATATAATGCATCCTCAGCAAACTTCAACAACTCATAAAATTCAGATGGTCCCAACTCAGGATTTGAAGCTATATCAGCCGGAGTTTCTGTATGTTGAACAGATGAACCTGCAACATCATGTACTAAATCTTGAAACTGGGATGGATCCGGAATCAAGTTGGTATCACCTGCTCTGGAACTGCGTTCACCGTGTTGATACCAAAAAACATAATCTTCTTGAAAACCAAAACGCAAGAGATGTTCCCCCACTTTGTCAAACGTGTCAAACGTTCTCAATGTACATTTTCTACAAGGGCATTTTATCTTTCCTTCTGAAACAAATTCTGGATTTGATGCCGCAAATGATAAAAAAGTCTCTACACCCTCTATATATACTGGATTTAAACCAGAACCATTTGTATTTCTACGTTGATTTATCCATATGCGGTCATCTAATAATGACTGTTGACGACCTCATTGTTCCATATTTTTCTATAAAATATAATAGCATTACTAGTTTTGAATAATTTGTTAGAAAAAACGCAAGCAAGGATTGAATATATTGAGAATAAAGCAAAACCTGTTACAAATATTGATAATTTTAATATTATATTGATTTTTTATTTTTTTTAATAATACTAATATAATTTTTTTCATAAATATTAATTATATAATAATAATATCATTACATTATTAGTATATTTTATTATTAATATTAAAATAATATAGTTTTCTATATTATATACAATTCTCCTTTCATCTGTGTGTTTCACGTTCTGTCTCCACATGTAATATTGACATTCACTTTCACCTCTCCATTGGCGAGTAGGTTGATAATTTTGAAAAAGAATGCCAATATTACATGTGGAGACAGAAAAAACACAGAAGAAAAGAGAATTGTATATAATATAGAAAATTATATTATATTAATATTAATAATAAAATATACAAATAATGTAATAAGGTAATTATTCCTAATTATTGGTAATTATTTCAAATTATTGGTAATTATTCCAAATTATTGGTAGTTATTCCAAATTATTGGTAGTTATTCATAATTTTTGGTAGTTATTCCTAATTATTGGTAAATATTGGTAATTATTGGTAAATATTGGTAATTATTGAAAAATATTGGTAATTATTGGTAATTATTGGAAAATATTGGTAATTATTGGTAATTATTGGAAAATATTGGAAAATATTGGTAATTATTGGAAAATATTGGTGATTATTGGAAAATATTGGTGATTATTGGTAATTATTGGTGATTATTGGTAATTATTGGTGATTATCGGTAATTAATACTAATTAATACTAATTATTCCTAATTATTCCTAATTATTGCTAATTATTGCTAATTATTCTTAATTATTCCTAATTATTCCTAATTATTCCTAATTATTCCTAATTATTCCTAATTATTACTAATTATTCCTAATTATTACTAATTATTCCTAATTATTACTAATTATTACTAATTATTACTAATTATTACTAATTATTACTAATTATTACTAATTATTAGTAATTATTACTAATTATTAGTAATTATTGCTAATTATTGCTAATTATTGCTAATTATTGCTAATTATTGCTAATTATTGCTAATTATTAGTAATTATTACTAATTATTAGTAATTAGTGATAATTATTAGTAATTATTGATAATTATTAGTAATTATTGATAATTATTAGTAATTATTGATAATTATTGGTAATTATTGATAATTATTGGTAATTATTGATAATTATTGGTAATTATTACTAATTATTGGTAATTATTACTAATTATTGGTAATTATTACTAATTATTCGTAATTATTACTAATTATTCGTAATTATTACTAATTATTCGCAATTATTACTAATTATTCGTAATTATTACTAATTATTCGTAATTATTACTAATTATTGGTAATTATTGGCAATTATTGGTAATTATTGGTAATTATTGGCAATTATTACTAATTATTGTTATTTATTCCTAATTAATACTAATTATTGTTAATTATTCCTAATTAATACTAATTGTTGGTAATTATTGCAAATTATTGGTAATTATTGGTAATTATTGTTAATTATTGCTAATTATTGCTAATTATTGGTAATTATTGGTAATTATTGGTAATTATTGGTAATTATTGGTAATTATTGGTAATTATTGGTAATTATTGGTAATTATTGTTAATTATTGGTAATTATTGGTAATTATTGGTAATTATAAATAATTATCAATAATTACTAATAATTATAAATAATTACTAATAATTATTACTAATTATTACTAATTATTCCTAATTATTACGAATTATTACGAATTACTAATAATTATACCTAATTATTACGGATTATTCCTAATTATTCCTAATTATTACTAATTATTCCTAATTATTCCTAATTATTCCTAATTATTCCTAATTATTCCTAATTATTCCTAATTATTCCTAATTATTCCTAATTATTCCTAATTATTGGTAATTATTGACAATTATTACTAATTATTACAAATTATTCTTAATTATTGATAATTATTGATAATTGTTCCTAATTATTACGAATTATTCTTAATTATTGATAATTATTGATAATTGTTCCTAATTATTTCTAATTCTTACTAATTATTACTAATTATTCCTAATTATTATTAATTATTGATAATTATTGATAATTGTTCTTAATTATTCCTAATTATTGATAATTTATACTAAATATTGACCATTATTGACAATTATTGACAATTATTGACAATTATTCCTAACTATTCCTAATTATTGATAATTATTCCTAATTATTCCTAATTATTCCTAATTATTCCTAATTATTCCTAATTATTCCTAATTATTCCTAATTATTACTAATTATTACTAATTGTTACTAATTATTACTAATTATTAATAATTATTACTAATTATTACTAATTATTACCAATTATTCCTAATTATTACCAGTTATTCCTAATTATTACTAATTATTGGTAATTATTACTAATTATTGTTAATTATTGGTAATTATTACTAATTATTGGTAATTATTACTAATTATTAGTAATTATTACTAATTATTGGTAATTATTACTACTTATTGGTAATTATTACTACTTATTGGTAATTATTACTAATTATTGGTAATTATTACTAATTATTGATAATTATTACTAATTATTACTAATTATTCTTAATTATTGATAATTATTGATAATTGTTCCTCTAATTATTAGTAATTAAATGAATAATTATCAATAATTAGAAATAATTACCAATAATTACAAATAATAACATTATTAATATATTTTATTATTAATATTAAAATAATATAATTTTCTAATTTACAAACAATTCTTCTTTCATCTGTGCGTTTTCTATCTCCACATACAAATAATACATGTGAAGACAACAAACACACAGATGAAAAAAGAATTGTATATATATAAAAAATTATATTATTTTAATATTAATAATAAAATAAACTAATAATGTAATAATGTTATTATTCCTAATTATTGGTATTTATTACTAATTATTAATATTTATTCTTAATTATTAAAAATTATTACTAATTATTCCTAATTACCATTAACTATAAACAATACTAATAATTTAAATTTATTAAGTAATAAAACAATGTAAACATAATTAAATTACAACTAATTAATAATATTTGAAACTAATAAAAAATTAAAAATAAATAAAAAATTAAAATGAACATAAATACCTTGAAAATTGATCTGCTCTGATCGTTCTTCAAAACTTTAATATCAGCTCCGCAGAAAAAAATTAAACTGGAAAAAAACTGAACTCTAGAAATATAATTTTGAGAGAAGGAGAAGATAAGGAATGACAATGAAATGAAAAAACGGATGGGGGTATTTATAGGTTAGATTAATTGCGACGGGCCAATTTGCGACGGGTATCCCATCGCAAATAGTATTTTTTGCGACGGGGCCCATCGCAAATACCTTAGCCAACATTTATTACGGTCAACCGGTAAATAGTTATTTGCGACGGGTCCCGTCGCAAATAACCACCTGCCGACATACTTTTTGCGACGGGGGAATATTCCCATCGCAAATACCTTTTACCGCCACCGGTTATTTGCGACGGGGGGATATTCCCGTCGCAAATAGTTTTCCCGCAATTTGGCGCGCACCGTGGGAAAACTATTTGCGACGGGGAAAGCAATCCCGTCGCAAAAGCCTAATTATTTGTGACGGGTAAATACCCCCGTCGCAAATAAGTTTTTAACGGGACTATTTGTGACGGGAATAAATCTCGTCGCAAATACCCATTTTTCCCGTATTGTAATTCCCATAAAATGTTCAGAAATATTTCTCAATCGGTTGGGACTTCTCAAAATGAAAGGATCATTAATATACCCTCAAAGGAGGAAATCATAATGGTGGTGTTTTCTATGAATGCTGATAGTGTGGCTGGGCCAGATGGTTTCTCCAATAGGTTATTTATGTCTTATTGGGATATTATTCACACAGTGTTTGTTAGAGATTTCTTCTATCATTCTTACTTTCCCTTTGGTGCTAATGCAAGCTTTATTTCTCTGATTCCAAAAAAGGTGAATGCTCTTGATATTCGGGATTTCAGACTTGTGACAATAGGTAATACTATTCCAAAATTTATCAGTAAAGTTTTGGCGAATAGATTGGGGAACATTGCTAAGTATTTTATTTCCACCAATCAATTTGGATTTTTGCCTAGAAGGAACATTCAAAACTATTTTTATATGGATTCTAAATAATTTAATGTTATGTGAAAAAAGGTGAAGTGTGGGAATATTTCTCTGAATGTTGACATTTCCAAAGATTTTGATACAGTGAAGTGGAGTTTAATTTTTTTGGTGTTAAGAATGCATGGCTTTTCCAATGAGTGCATCAATTTAATTAGTTGCATTCTTAAGAGCTCTATGCTTTTTGTTCTTATTAATAGTTTTCATTGGGGTTTCATACATTGTTCCAGGGGAGTGAGATAAGGAGATCCATTATCTGGTCTTCTTTTTTCTATTACTGAGGATTACTTGAGCTCATGTATTTCGAATCATATGCATGCTGGTTCGTAAAATTAAATGTCTGTTGGAAGGGGTCTCTTTGCTCCTTAATATTTATTTTATGCGGATGATATTCTAGTGTTTTGAAAGGCTGATAGATTCACTATCTGATACATTAATGTGGATTTTGAGCATTTTTAGGATGTTTATGGTCATGTTATCAGGTAGGATAAATCCTTGGTGTTTTTTGGGAATGGGGTGATTATTTCAATGAAAACAGTGTTGCCCAAAAGATTGGTGTTAAAATAGGGTCTCTTCCCTTAAACTATCTTGGAGTTACAATTTTCTAGGGTGCTGTTAAAAGATTTAATTTGGAAAATATTTATCTCAGTATTCTCAATCAGCTTACTACCTGGAAGGGTTTGACTTTGTCTCAAGTCGGGTGTGTCTATCTTGTTAACTCTATGATCACTTACAGGGGTTTCTATGTTTTCTCAGTATATATATGGCCCAAAAATATTCTTAAGGTCATAAAAAATATGATTAGTAATTTTATTTTGACTAGTTCAATTCATTAAAGGAAGATTTTGACAGTTGCCTGGAGTGATTGTATTAGGCCTCTTGACATGGGTGGCATGGGTCTTAAGGATCTTAGGATCTTTAATGAGTCTCTCATAAAAAAGATTACTTGATATCATTTGACAAGCAATGATTTTTCTCTGTAGTTTCTATAGAATAGAGTCGGCTCCATGTTGTTGAATGGGTATTCTATTTATGGCCCTTCCTCGATATGGACATCATTGAAGCATTCTTATTTCTGCCTTTCACAATCTTCTAAATGGGTGGTTTTTTAGAATTCAACTCTGAATTGTAGGAAGGCTATTTGGTTATCGTGTTACATTGCTGATGTGATTTATATTCCTTCTTCTTTGAAGAATCTTTCTATTTCTGAATTTCATAATAATATTATGGCTTAGGGTTTACTTTCGGATCCTTTGAAACTAGAGTTGGGAAGGTATCATTATTCCGCGATGGACACTTTAATTTTGCTGCCAAGTATTACTAGAACTTTCAATACCAGATAGGATTATAGATCCATGTGTATTAATCCTTTACTGGTTCCTTATTTGAAGCTTATTTGTCATGTTTCTTTTATCCTGCCAACTCAATATTTTCTAATGTGGAGAATTTGGAAGTGCATAATTCCTTTGTAATGGATGCTACACCGAGCTGGATTTTCTCTTGCACCTGTTTGATTTTGTTTTCTGTCTACTGATGAAACCATATGATCATTTATTTATTACTTGAAGATATTCATTTGGTTTATGGAAGTATTTGTAGGGTGTCTTTGGATGCCAGCTGAATTTGGAAAATTTTGGGATACATATGGATTCTATTCATCGAACATATTATAGCTCTCAGGTGAAACAACTTTTTATCTCTACTGTATTAGTGCTAGATTCCATTATCTGGAGGGCCCGCAATACTGTTGTTTTTAGCAAAAAGATACACCAATTTCTATTGGTGTACGAGAGCTTCATATTGGTGTTCTTTCTACTATGCGGGCTCCGATTGGAGTCACGTGAAATGATGTTTCAGATCTGGTTATTCTTCAAACTTTTTTTGTTTCTAGAAGATGTAAGAGGCCAATTATGTTGAATCATATACGGTGGATCCCACCAGTTTCTCGATGTCTGATAGTTAATGTGGATGGGGTAGCTTCAGGTGCACCGAGGCCTTCTGGCATCGGTGGAGTTTTTTTGTACATATCTGTGCTTTGTTAAAGGCTGCTTTTACAATTTTTTAGGAAATGGATTGGCGATTGAGGTGGAATTGTTGGATATGATTAAGGCTATCTGGTATGCTTTCTTTCATGACTGGATGTCCTTATGGATGGAATCTGACTAATCTTTAGTGGTTGATATTCTTAGAAATCCTTCACTGAATATTCCCTGGGGAATGATTCCTACTTGGGATGATTTTCTCAAACTTTTGGATAAGATTGTTTTGGTTGTCACTCATGTTTATAGGGAGGGAAATCATGGTGCTGATGTTTTTTCCAGGCATGATATAGATGTGGTTTTCTCTTTATGGCCCTTTGTTGCACCATCCTTTTTCTCTGGGTTTGTTGATACTGAAGCTCGGGGTGATGTGTATACATTCCTTTGTTGACCCCATGTTTCCCCTTGTTTGATGCATTTACTTGTTTTATTAATAAAATTTTTCTAGAAGTAGTTTTTCCTACTCTTGAGTCTTATGATTATAACCATTCCATCTTTATATCCTGACTCATGATTAGATCTTTTAATTGTATATTACGACATTCTATTGTTGTGGTCTTGTTTTTATACCCTTATGCTCATGTTATACTTATATATCTCCCTTGTTTACCCTTACTGAGCATCTGTGCTCACCATGTTATTGTGTTTCCTTTCCCTTGGTTATGAAGAAATTTTCTAAGTAGGAGTACTAAAGGGTAATATCTTTAAGGGTTATTTTAAAGATCCTTCACCATTTTAGAAGATTATGTTTCCATATTTCCAAATAAACTAAACTATTATGGTCCTTAGGCTTGAAGTTTTTTAATGTGATAAATATTCATCAATGAACAAGTAATACCCATGTATGTTAATCTAGGGTACCTATAAATTTGTTTAGATATTACATAATTATTTATAAACTTAGGTGACCTTAGAACCGTCAAACAAATAACCTACATGTAGGGATCCTAAACATTAAATCTCAGTTTAATAATTTTTAATGAACATAATATAATAATAAAAAATAATTAATACATTAAAAAATATTTTAATTAAGTATTTAATAGTTTTTATTTGATTTTTTAGTATATTTGGTGAAAATATGATGTGATTTGAGACCTACTGTAGGGGATCTCTACCAAAAAAACATCATTTATTTTGGTGGTGATTTATCTCTAAAATCAGTTTTATTCATTATTGTTAAAAATAAATTCTCAATATTTTTTATGTATGTCGCCTACATATATACATAACATTCTCATCCTTAATTTTTTGGGGTTATACATGTTTTTTAGTTTTCTTCACAATTTTCTCTGTATAGAAAAATCAATTAGTGGTACATTTTTGATTCATTATTCAGTTTTATTTTACAATCATTTATAGTTGGTTCCCTTCCATGATTTATTAAATTCGTTGGTATTATATTGAAAACCAGTGTTTTTTTACTTTTGGTTTTAATTAAAACATCATTTTTTCCTCACATAAATTTTTTTTCACCCATTTATTAGAGAATAATATTAAATATTGATTTTTATACGTATATCTTCACCATTTAAAATGAATTTATCTTTACCTAAAATCTATATTTATGAAGTATGGTTTATTTTTCAAATATCAACATCAAAAATTCATATTGTTCTTCTCATGGTAGCCTTTATGATATATCTGTTGATTATTCTTTAAGGCATGATTATGTGACCCATTTATATATTATGGGCTATTATTATTATTCATTATGTATGATTTGCATATATGTAACACATAATCATGTACATATTATGATGTGATGTGTCCGAATATAATTATACAATACATTGTGCATTGGGTTATGTTTTCATCTCTTTGTATACCATATATGCTGTTCAGGTATTTAGTTACCACACAATGTTAGGTTATCATGGAAGTGCGACATGACTTATGATTATGATGTGATTATTTATATTGTTTCTATATTATTAGGATTCCATGATTTGGTGATTTCATTTGACTAATTTTCTTCTTTCATTTTATGATATATTATTCTCTATTCATGATATTATGTTATTCTCTTTCTCTCAGTTATATTTTTAGGTCATTTTTTCTCCCTTAATAGACCTCATAGATCACAAAATTTTTTATGTATCCTTTTCATATCCTATGTAGTAAAAATGGTATAATGTGATTTAAGATAAATTTATGTAATTAAAAATAATGATAGTTTGGTCTAGATTTATCTATATGTATTTGTTTATATTCCCCCAAAGATTCCAAGCCTCTAAATATAGGGGTTATATTTTTTGTAATATTATAATAAAAATAATTAAACTAAAAGTATAATATAAATGGAATTATAAAGTTGTTATCAAATAAATTTTGAGTGTTTTTTAGGTATTACGATTTGAAAACATTAGTGACAAATCTATGGAAAATTATAATTATTTCAAAAAATCCAGAAAATATTGCAATGCATGTTTTGATTCATAGAAATGAGATCCTTATCTAAATACATGAATGTGATACAAGTTATATGCAATTTTATCATAGATATTATAACCATGAACATGGATAATATTGTATGAACTCAATATTTTCATTTTTTAGAATATTTATTCCAAATTTCTTATGAGGATAGACATTCATGGGGGATATGAATCAGTTAATACATGAAATATTTAGGAACCATTATAAATGATTTGAATACATATAATAATGGTATTATATAATTATATAATATAATTTATTAATATCTATGTAATAGAACCTATAAAGAATATGCACATGGATAACCTTCATTGAATACTAGAAATTAATAATTTAATATATACATATATTTTATGTGTTATTTTATCTAAATTAAAATTTTTATATTTACATATTTATTAATTTAAGTATTAACATAATTAAAATTCCTTTATTTTAGTAATTTCATGGAAATAAGAGGAAACATTCCAACAACCTATTCAATTGGAAGTAAAATTATTACCCTAACAAAATAACTAATAAGAGTTGAGCGAGATTTGAGAACTTCATAAATTTATTTTGACAACTAAATCATTTAATGAATAATATCATGAATCAAGTGAAATTCCAACCTTATCCTATAAAAGTTAATGTTTTCATATATTAATTTATTTTGAAAATTCCTCCCACTATACATGGATATTTTAATCCTAGAAGAGTGAAATAATAGGTTTTGTAAAATTCATATGATATTTTTTATCCCTTAATTATATTGAAATGATAATGTTATACTATATGTAAATTGAATAGTAGGAAAATTTTATCATTGGTGGACACATACAAATTATATAATTCCTAAAGATGAAATTGAATCAATGAACTGTGTATGATTAAAGAAAAAACCAACAGGTAATTTTCCATTTTCATTCATATTAAAATGTAGATGGAGATAATTTCACCCAAAAATGAGTAGTACGAATCAATAAAGACTTTTGATTAAAACATTAAAAATAATTCATGGTGTACATTCAGGGGTTTCAACAACCCTAAATGTAATGTTTACTTATTATTATGTGGGATCAGGAAGTGTATTTGAAAAGATCAGTGATTCTATACTATAATATCATTGATGAAATTCGAATACATTCCCTTAAAAATGAGATGGAGACTAATGATTAATAATGGTAATGAAGGGTTAGATATTGAAATTTATGAATAGAGATTAATTATTGAGTATTAGTGGATAAATATCAAATTGTTACGAATATATTATTGTCAACATGTCATATGTGTGGGATGAATAATCATAGTAACTACCTCAAGAGGACATAGGGATATTTAAAGTGTGGAATGGAATTTTGTCACTATAATTAATATGAAATTGTTATGAATAATCCAACCAATATAATGGAAAGGATAAGGTTTTGATTAGTCCTAAACATATTTTCTAATGTTTTAACTATAATAAAAGTGGTAACTATGAAAATAAATGCCCTAAGTTAAGGGTCTTTTAGGATAAAAACCAATGAAAACCTCCAAATTAAATAGATCAAGGTCTATCATATATTATCATTACTAATTATTTTGAAAAACAATATTAAGTGGTGATGTGTACACTTCTTATTCATTTTATTATATTGATTGTTCTATTTGATTCTTGTTCTACACATTAATTTATTTTATGCATGTTTATTATAACTATTCAAACCCCACCTAATGACATAGTGGATAAGCTATCGGGGAAAATAAAATATTTTATAATTCTTTCATATCATGTTTATGACTCTGTTAACACCCTTATATATTTAAAGAAAAAAATTATGTTTGATAACATATATGTTATGAAACACTGAGCTTAAATGAACCATGATATATTATTATATGATTGTTATAACCTAGCTATTGAATTGGAAGGTGTGAATAGGAATAACCACATTATGAAATATATATATATATATATAAAGGTCTTAATCAAAAAATACATTTTTATTAATACTTATAAAATAATCATTAATTTTTTTAAATTCAAATCATGATTTAAAAATATGTTTTATTCATACATGTTATTTATTTATTTTTGTGATAAAAAATAAAATTTAATTTTAAAAAAAAATAAACTTTTTTTTACAAAATTAAATTCATTTGTGAAAAAAATTAAAATTATTTTAGTAATTTTTTTAATTATTTTATAAAAATAAATTTTTATCGATGAATATTAAAAAATACTAGTTTTTATTCAAACATGTATATTTTTTCGAAGAATTTAAAAATTCCCATTTTTTCTAATATGGTTTATATGTAAAAATAGTACTATTATATTTTTAATAATTAAAATAATTTCATTGGTAAAAAATATTTTGTTGAATTTGGTATAAAAATTTTTATATACTTAAAAATAGAATTTTTCTCAAAAATGTTTTTCATTAAGTATATTTTTATATCATAAATTTATTTTTTCCACTAATAGTAATTAAATAATTAAAATTTAATTCCATATTTGGAATCAAGGTGAAAAATTTTGTAAATTGTTTCCATATTTTTTTTATCAATTAGAATAGTGATCATAGTAAATTTTAGTTCTTCCAATAAAGGTAAATGGGTTAATAAGTGTTAAAACAATTTTTCTATGGACCCAAATTCATCTAGACAGTTGATTTCACCCTATTTTGTGGCTATTATTTTTATATTTCCATCCAACTCTCAAATATATATGTATATGGTGCAATATATCTCTGAATATGGCCTTTAAATTAATATAATAAAAGAATAAATACAAAAACATAACTCTCAAGAATTGATTATCTATAAAACATTTCATAATTCATAGAAGTTCATTTATAATTTTTTAATGGAAATATTAATTAAAATTTTCATGGTTTTTATTTCATATTTTTAGTAATTAAATAATTACGTTCAAATATTTTGCAAAGACCACACAAAGTTTATTCAATTAATATAAAACTCTATAAATGATTTTATACATATTAAAATTAAAAAAATTTTGTTTAATTTTATAGTTAAATTAATTATGCATTAATATAATATATTATGTTGGTCTAAAATTTGTATATTCAAATTCAATTTCGTTGATTTTTCATTAATATAAATTTAAAATAATACTATGAAAAATGTCAAATATGATATTTTATGAAAATAATATTTCATTAAATTATTTAGAATTTATTGGAAAATTTAAATAGGAAATATTGGATTTTGAATGGTCTGATATACAAACCCTTTTCCATTTACAGGAAAATTTTCACCTTATATGTAAAATTATAACCATTTCATATTGAAAAAGTTATTACTATAGTTATAGTTAGAATTGGTTATCTAAGGGGTTAAAATAAAAGATATGGTTTATAACACCACAAAAACAAATCAATATATTAATTTTTGTGGGATTTCCACGAAAATTGGATTTTTTTTACACATATAGTTGTTTTTTTATATAGTGAATTTATTATATTTTTTTCTTTTAAAAAAATACATGTGTTCCTTTACCCTCACATATAAAAGGGAAACCAATTTTGTCTTCATTACACCACATTGAGACATATTTATCCACAAAACCTACCACATTTTCTTATACAATTATTTGTCCATAAATTTGAGTTTTTTTATTCTTAAATAAACATTCCAATGGTCCTAAAGAAATGATCTAAATGTGGCCAACCGAATGAGAGAAAATCATCTAACTTGACCAATACAGATTCAATTCATATAAGATCACATAAAAATATGAGTTATTAATGATAAAATAATAATTTTAGTATCCTAAATAAATTTAATTTTCATTATAATTAGGAAACCAAATATTATCTCCTTATTTCCATCAAATGTGTTGTGAAAGTATTACTCGTGTCTACAAATGGTGTATCATATCCATTAAACAACACCAATTTGTTTCCATAACCATCAATAATTTATGGATATTATGATGGTTTTATTTTATATACATTATATTTATGAATAATTTATTCTTTTATAATTAAAAATTCTTATCTACCTTCTTTTCATCCAATACGATGGAAAATTATAATGTCGCTCGTGCGTACGTATGGGATATTAGCTTTACGATGCTCTGTGATTAAATTTTTATTTCCACGTTAAATTAAATTTGATAATGATATATTTTTTGAATATTTATGATATATATGATATAATAATTATACTTTAATGCTGAATTATTATTTACCTTTATTTCATTCAATCCATCAAAAAGTAAAAACAATATTCATGTGCGTGTACGACCTACCGACTCCATGAATGATGTAATTTGTTTTTCTATATCTATCATTTATGATATGTGTATATATATAATGAACATAAATTATAAATATTTCAGAATTAAACTTATTGAGATTATTTAATGATGATCAATTTATAAGGACCATAAGAACCAAAGAAAAATTCTCATTAAAAATGAAACAGTTAACACCCAGAAATGATGATTTTAAAAAAATATTAATAATTTTTTGATGAAATATTTTAGGGGGGATTATATATTATATTATAATTATATAAATTACAATGTTATATAATTATATAGAATATAAATTTAGAGCACATGAAGTTAAATCACCTTAAAAAAAGTCAACAATGTGCTAAGTGATAAACTCACATTTATTTTTGTGAGACACATGCCATATTACCAACTTATATATTTTATTTACATTATATACTACAAATGAATGAATTTTACATTTATTCTCAAGAAAATTATAGTATACAAAACTCAATCTAATGTTCTTTCTTTCTTGGGTCTTACAATTTAAAAGTTACCAAAACAGTAATGGATATGTAATTCAATCTTATTTTTACTAGGATTTTTGTTCTTGAATTTCCAATAAAGAAATTATAAGATCCTTATGTAATAAATACCTTTCAAATTTTTCTTCTCTGTTAATTTATAAAGAATAAATTTTCCCTTTAATTTTCCTCACATTAAGTACTGAAGTGATTGAAATAATTTTTTAATGAAAACTAAATATTTTTTACTATTCATTCAAAAACCATTTTCATTCATATCCATGTTTTCTCCCAATTTTCTTTAGAAAAATATATTATTCTAATAATATTGATTGAATCATTTCTATACCAATGTTTACTTTCTAATAAATATTTCTATGGGAACTTCTTGGAGTTTTCCAATCAAATCATTTTGGACTTTTTTATAAATGATGAAAAAGTAGTATTTTTTACTTATACAACATGAAAGTAATTTCTCACCAATATGACCACTCAATTATTTGAATAATTCATAAAAAATATTTAATTTTCATTTCAATGAAAATTTTTTCAATGATATATTTTTAATTTTTATGTTTAAAGGAATTTATTTTGAAATGAATATGTTCTTTTCCTCAAGAAATATTCAAGATATATTTTAATCCTATTTTTATCTATGATTACATCCTTAGATTTTAATTATGTTTTACTAGGGACATGATCTAGTGAAAAATCCTTATTAATTGTTTGGGTGGTTTAGGATTATGATAAAAATAATTTTATGAATCATGTTTTATTTATTATTATTATTATTCTAAAATGAAATGTTGAAATTTTAATGAAACTTTTATCTTTTATATGGGTTATGATACAAGAATGAAGATTTATGATCTTTGGGATCACTTATTATTTATTTTTTATTTTATCATGGTTGGGTATATTTAATCAATATAATAATTTGAGTAAATATGGATATATCGTTAGATAATTATATTACATGTGTACATGATTTCATGTTCAAAAATTTATTCATGGACCCAGTTTTTATGTACATGAAAATATACTAGGACGTGTTTTTCATATACGTATTATTATGTGTTGACCTGGTATTCATTTCTATAAGTTTAAGTGTGGTTATGGATTTCATGTATATATATTTATATTTTAGTTGTATTTCATTTCATTGATTTAATGAGTGGACTAGTTACTATTTATACATGTTCACAACGTTATAAGATTATATTTTTACCAAATTTCAATGTCTATGTTATTATATCATGGATACTGTTATTTTATTCATTTATTATTCATGGAATATGAATTATGGAGATTTATTTGATGAATTTTTATTATGATCTTGGATATATGGGGTATGTTGATAATCTTTTTGGAAATTCAAATATTGTGTATCTAGATTCCAATGACAACAATCCATTATGTTCAATGTTAATTAATTTATAAAATATATTGTATTTTAATATAAAATTATGAACCTTGTATTTATGTTGTTATCAAGTCACTACAGTTAGTATCAGGGAGAATCTTTAATCAATGATTTGAGATTAGGATTATAGAACTTCTCTAAAACACAATGGGGATATGTTTAACAATATGAAATCAATATAATGTCATTTAAACAAATATATTATATTTTTTTTTGAGAAATACATCCATATCTAGATTCTACAAGTGTATGTAGTTTTTGAAAATTTTCATCATGGGGTAACAACCTAAAAAGTGTTGGTCAAGTGTATATCGACCATCATTTTGGTACATGCTGATTTCACCCTTAGTGAACAGGTAGTTTTTTCACCCATGTGGGATACTCTTAGGTTAATTAACATTTTATATCTGAAATATTATGAATTACTTTCACATTTTATGGCTATGAATGACCTAGGTGTCATAATTTAGGGTATCTGAGAAATTATTTTCATTAATAAATGATTGTTTACTCTAATTAAGGTGTCTTGATGCCAATATTATTTTTTTGGTTTTATTTATTTGATAGAATACAAATGAATTATGTAGAAAAATTGTTGTGACGACCAATAAATTAAATGTCCTCATGGGAATCCAAATGACTTAAGAGATAGGATGAAATATCTTATAGCAATTTGAACTAAACTCACTTAATAAATGAGTAGTAATGAGGGTCATGTAAAACTTATGAATCCTCCAATTATGTAAATCCAAGTCATTGAATCTTTTATGAGACAATTTACACCCTCCTTCTCTTGGTATTTTGATCATATGGTTTCTGAAGAATGGATCATAGTGATGGAAATGATATTTTTTATTATTTAATTCATGGACTATGAGATTTTTATCTTTATTATTTGTTACTTAAATTGTGATGTAGATCAATTATAGAATCTTATCAAGAATATATTGAAATAATAATAAATAAAATTCTTATAATGGGAGGATTTAAGATTATATTCATAAATAACTACATTATATGTACTCTTTTAACTAAATTAGGGGGCACTTTCTTAAGGTCAAATATATGGATGAAGAATCTACTGATAACCATATAGAAATTCTCAAAAGTCATCTAAGGTGTGAATATGGTTTTTTAATAAACACATAAATAAAGACTGCTCAATTATTTATTAGTTATAAACTAATTCCTGAAAAGGCATTATCCATAAGGGGATTTGGAAGATATGAATAAATCATTTATGTAAGAAATTGTGGAAATGGAAGCTATAAACCCTATTGGTTCTATAAATATAAACTGAAGATGAGATTTAATGGAATAACCAATGGTATTTCTCATAAAATGAATAAAAATATTTTACCTACTACTTTATAGAAAAGTTGGAAAGGTCACTCTGGTGATTTCTTGAATCGAATGGGAAGATTTTTTAAAAAGTTTCTTGTTGGTCCATCATGAAAAATAAATTTAAAGTAATTTCTAGGGGATAGTAAGTGAAATAATTAAATAGATAGACCAAAAAATGAACCATTCACCCATCACTTCTATAGTTTCAATTAGTTTGATAGTTATGAAAATTAATTCCCTAATCAAAGGGCTAGTAATGATAAAAATACAAAACAACCCCTTGAGTTAATGTAAAAAATTTAATGATTATACATTCATAATAGTTGAATTTAATCCCAATAATTATGTAACCCTTACCCTCTACTCCATATTTCGGGATTCCATGATTAAAATTTTATTAATATGCCCTTTGAAAATCTTATTTTTCAATTGTTACTTATATTTTGTGTAATTATAATATTTTAATTAAATCTATCTAAATTAAACTCATATAATTTTCGAGAATAAAGAAATCATATTTATTTTAAATCATCATATGATCATCTATTAGTTCTTTAATTAACCGAGTGGAAATAATTTTGGCCACTATAAGAGATTATTTAAGGAATAAAGGGTGACTTAAATTTTCAAATCATATATGGTTTTTTTGGAATGATTTGTTTATTTTGGATAATATATAATCAAGGTATATAAATTTTGGTATGTTACTATATGAGTGATTAAAATTATTTCAGGATATTTTTCAACTAGATCATTGAAGGATATGAGTTCAAATAATTATTATATTTTTTGTTTCAACATTGGTTTGAAATATTTTGGTGGAAACATAATGTTAACATTTCTAGAATGGATTAGCTTAAAAATTGGGTGTAATTGTTGAGGTTTTTATAGATTGATGTATTGTGTTAGCCATATTAGAAAATTGATCTAATGAATTTATTTTAATGATAACTATATATATAAATAATGTATTATCATTTTTGTATGGATCTTATGATACATTAAATGTTAATTTTAGTGATATAGGTATAAAATATTATCTTGAATATTCATTTCATGAAGTAACAGGTGAAGTGAAAATTCATTCAAGCATAATGAAATGGGGAAATTGTTCCTATGGAATGGATATAAAAATTGTAATGAAATTTTTATTTTTTATCTATCATTATAGTAAATGTAACTCTTAAATTTTGGAAAAAGATATTGAAATATATTGTTATACTTTTAGAATTATTTATAATGATTTGTTTTCCTTTTCATACATCACACATTTATGCGTTTTTTTGTAGTAAAATTTTCCATAGACATGCTACATATCAATATCTTTTAATCCTTAGGAAATATTTTTCACTGACATTTCCATATATTCACATCCCACTAATTTTATCGTATTTAGAAAACTAGTGTCTTATTTTTGTATAATAAATTTTTATTTCTCATTCTTTATTTTAAAAAGAAGTTCTAATTACCTTTATATACGATGTTGGCCTGGGAAAAGAAATTATTAAATTCATATCCAATGAATTACAAAGATAAAGTTCAAATATTATATCACCCTATCACGAAAAAACCTAGGTCAACCCTAAAAAAGCAACCTGAGTTTGCTCATGACAAAGAAAAAAGGGAATTCCAGATCCACACAGTCTTGAAACTCGTGTTCGGTATCAAAATAAACTAGTTTGGAATGATTTGGATTATAATAATAGAATGATAAATAAAAATAAACTCAACCAAACCGATAAATTGATGATAATTAATGAAACAAACTAAATAAATAATAATAATAAACTAAGGAACGATACATACTTCAAGTGACCCCATGGGTCACTATAGAACATAAACCACAATCTCTATTAGAGCATTCCAAAACTAGACCCTAAAATGAAAATATAATGTTGGCAGGAGCACTGATATTCTTTGTAGGAATACCTGAATAAGATAACACCCTATCCCCTAATGCCAAAATGTGCTAGTTCGAATATAAGAAATAATAAAATAAGTGTTTTAAATTCTTTTCAAATTCGTGTAACAAGGTTACATTTTCATGAAAAACATTTTTCTTCCACCTTTTTTCAAAATAGGATCCAAGAATGAATTAAAATTTTATAAAGAAATCATACCAATTTATATTAAAAATATGTTTTCCACAAAAGTGGGAAATGGCATGAAATAACTAAATTGAAACTTATTTCACAAGCTCCATGGGAAATATCTCAGAAGCTAATGTTAGTTAGGGACATAGGATCCTCCTACCCCATTGAAACGTGGTATAACAATCAAAACGAACAATGTTCTCATGAATGAGACACTTGTAGGGAACACATACATAACCCAGTTGTCTCCAATGAATAATCATTATGTTTAGTTAGTGTTGTAAGCATTAATCAATATAGATGAAACAATGAATATCAACTTCTTATCATCTACTGAACTCGTCTTAATCTTCCCACCTGGATACACAACATTCCTATGTAATCTATTTCATGTGGTGGTGAGTTTTTAATCAAGAAAACATATATAAACATTCCATTTTCTTTACTCAAAAACATTTTCATCCTCTCACCACTAATCTTCCTCCTTGAGCGCATCCCCCATTATACGGTCCAAAACAAAGACCAAGCCTCTTCACTGAGCACATAAACCAAATCTCACTTATTACATACAAATAATGTTTCTAAAAAATGGGGCATGCCTCAAGATAGATTTTTCATGTTTATAAATTATTTTCTTGGTTATAAAAGGGAATCGTTACTTCACAAAGAATAACATCACTTTAGAAAACACCCTCACCCAATTTATCGAAGTTCTAAAGCCATATGAAATTACAATTAACAAAAAAGGACTAACACATTTTAAAACAACATGAAACTATTCCTAAATCCCAGAGAAGTATTTAAGAATAGTAGATCACAATTTAACATTGAATTAACTTCATAGACCATACACTTTTCCTAACATACCAAATCATAGAATATACCCTTTTTAAAATCACACAAGAATACATTTTTATTTAGATCAGATTCCCCAACTAATATAACCCCAACATTTTTAGAAATACATACCACCCACCCAAAACCATTTTATAAACTACTTCTAAGCATTTAAAATGTTACGAATTTAAAAAAACTAGGGATCATATTTTAATGAAAAATACACATGTCATCACATAAGGAAAAGATAAAAACTAAAGGAAAGACCAATATCAAGAACCACCATCACTTTTCATAACATTCATACATGGTTTAATATAAATGTCATATTTTTTAAAATAGGTATGAGATTATAGAATTCAATTCAAAGGCATAGTCATAGGGACCTATCTCACGGGGAAAATAAAAAAAACATCAAGCCCTTGGAACTTTTTAATTAAGAGTTGTTGCTCCACAAATTACAAAAGAAATTTCACATACATAAAGGGACATCAAGCCACTATGCACACACTAGCATAGCCGTGAACTTGTGCACAAGTATACGTACATGTATTATAATATGAATATACTAGTCTCCACTCACATACATTTGCATTTATATATATACATATATATATTCATGGCCACACATAGCCCCGAAAATGTACATTCACTATCACGTATGAATATACATATAATAGGAGAACCCATATATATATATACTTGTCTATGCGCATGCAGGTGAGTCCCATTCAACCTAGAAATTCTAAATCATATAAATGGAACCACAAATTACACATATAATATATTAATTCAGTAAACAATTTATAAAACACATCAAAGTTAACACCGTAAAAATTTACACCAACATACTCTTCAAACCCAAACATACACAAAAACCATTTGAAAATACATTTCACGTAACTTACATAGTTTCTAAAATTCCCTTTTTATAACATAAGAAAACACACACAATAAATACCAACCAAGACAATGGGCATGTACCCCTTCATAAAATCATTCATTCTTTTCATCCATTTTCTAAACAAGCTTTCCACCATTCGAACATTTTACAACTTAAACTCAATATGAACCACAAAGGTAACATGAAAAAAAATCAGTTTCCAGTGAAAATTCCCTTTAAATACAGACATACCTAAAGATCCTTGAAAACACATATCTCACCTACCAAACAAACCTTGAAACCCATTATAGAATCATTACTCCAAAGCAAACACAAAAATACAGGCATTCCCTTTGTTAAAAATCCATTTACAACCTATAAACACACAAACCAATTCATATACACAATACACACCTCCTAAACAAACCAACAAACACATTTATAAACATAAATAGACATATTAAAATTCATCCCGTGATGTTAGGGAACAAAAACTCCTACCTCACCTTAATATATTTATGGAAAAAGTTAGAAATCGCATTCACACTACATCCTCACCATGAGGAGGTAAGAAAAAACCGTAATTCATGAATTTTAACCAAGTACATCAAAATCGAACCCTACATGACATGAAATCCTTACGCGAGAGTAGAATAAACCTATGGCGAGGGTGTGGGTGGATGGTCGAATGGGATGGGGGTACTGTAGGTGAGTTGTGCTAGAATTAAGAGGTGTTGTGTGTGAATTTACGAATGAGGGGAAGCATCTCAAGATGTTAATTAGAAGGGAGGAGGGGTGTCGGCTAGTAAGGTGGGCGTTAGTGGGGATTGCGCTCTCCAGAGTGGTGTCTACCAGCCTAAGGATGAGGCACTTGATTATATCGCAACCAGCAGGGGATGCACCAATAGTTTGTAGATCCTGAAGTGGGGTTCGAGTAGAGGCTGAGACAGCCTAGAGGGATCTTTGTAAGGGGATGTGCATAAGAGGCTCAAGATATGTAGGAGTGAGATGAAAAATATGTGGGAGTGGTTGAGGCTCTAAGGGAGGGATAATGAAAACCAATTATAAAAAAAATAAAAAATAAATTATAAATTAAAAAAATAAAAATATCAATAAAATTATAAAATAAAAACATTAAGAATAATAAATTAATACTATTAATGATATCCATAATAATTACTTAATTAAATTATTAAAAATGATAATAATAATAATAATAATAACAATAATTCCAATAAAATTTATGATTTCAATATTATTATTATTATTAAAGAAACACTTTAAATTTTTATTTGAAATTTCATATTTTATTTTTTACATTAATTTCATTATTTATTTTTAATTTTCATTTATTATGAATATCGTGCAGGCCACTAAGTCTCCAAACTATTACCTAATCTTACACGAGATACCACCAAGCCCAGAACCACCATTTATCAGAAAAAAAATATCAATTAGGCTCAGCCCCCACCTTGAAAAATTATTTCCAATTAGGAAAAAATAAATAAAAGTAAAATTAATTCAAAATCCATGTTTGAAAAATCCCACTACCATAAAGCTATCGACCCCAAGAAATCCATTCCAAGATTGTTTATAGAAAAACGAGAAGATACACCATCATATCTCAAAGAGCATTCCAATTAACAATAATTAGTGAGATTTAATGACACTATTAACAAGGTGAATGGACATATAAAAGAAACTCAAGAGACCTAAAATGATCTCCTCTCTAAGAGACCCCCCCCCCTAGTAAAGAATTTTCTAGTTGATAATTTAATGATAGAAACTCTCACAATTCCCCATTCAATATCCCAAGAAAAACACCTTGAACACTCCTGAGAGACTGACGATGTCCACCTTAAATGAACATGGAATCAAAATCAATGACATAAGATGGATTGAACATACTCCCCACCATAAGAATCAAACGACACCATAGGCAGAACTATGACACAAACATGGGAAGGCCCAAATGGACTCCCCCACTATGCGGTTGTTGACGCTCCTTTTTCGTGACATTGTTTAAAAGAATAGAAAGTGAAATGACTTATCACAAATAGATTCATCCATTGAAGAAAACATCAAAAATCGAAAAAGGCATCAATAAGGATTCAAATGCACAAGGGTCGCACAAGTTCCATCATTGTCGCGCAAGTATACTTGTGTGCCACCTAATGGTCACGCAAGTGGCTTGTGCTCCCTAAAGGATAACCGCCCAGGGACTTCTACAGCCTATAAATAGACCCTGTGGGCCCCCCATTTTGGGGAGGAATGTTTCCAAAATTCAGATATAGAGTTCTGAATTCCCAAGTCTCTTCTTCAGGTCTTCCGAACACTTATAAGGTAATTCTTACCTTAAATGGAAGGTCTAAACAGGAGGATTAAGGTCTAAGTGTTAGAATTCACTAACACTTGCGCGCCTAAGTGTTTTACCCGTAAGGGAAATAAACACACTTGCGTGCCGCCATACTTCTTCACCATAACTTGTGCGCCATCTTCTGGAATGCCTCTAGGGATGATTCTAAAGGCTTTGATCACGAATAACCCAAAATATTACTCTAAGGTCTGAAAATCTTGCAAGTACCCATGTGCCGCGTAGGTATACCTGTTCGACCAGGACGTGCGCGCCCATTCAGTACCTGTGCGCCTTCCAGGATATGCGCGACCCTACATTTTTGGGTGCCTTTCCTACCCATTTCACCCCTCTTATGCCATTCCACCTCTCCTATTCAAATTCCAGCTTTCAACACACTCTTCAAAACCATTTATGGCATGATTTCATGATTTGTCTTATTTATCTGAAAGGAACTCCGTGGTACATCTCTCAAAATATAGTGATTTATACATCTTTATGTCACTAAAGATTGAGATTTTATTCATTAAAACTCATACTTTAAGATGAGAGATTTCTCTTATCATGGGCCTCCTTTTCAAGAGTAAACCCTAGTCTCAAATATGGGCCTCCGTTTCAGGATTAAGCCCCGGTCCAAATTTTCATTACTGTGGGAATCATCTATAGGACTAAGCCCCAAGTCCTCAAATCTGGGCATCCTCCTTAGAAGTAAGCCCTAGTCTTAAAGTTCCCAAATATGGGCCTCCTTTTCAGGAGTAAGCCCCAGTCTCAAATATGGGCATCCTCCTCAAGAGTATGCCCCAAACCATAATTCCTTTAACCTTGGCTTCCTTTTCAGGAGTAAGCCCCAGTCTCAAATATGGTAATCCTCCTTAGGAGTAAGCCCCAACCATAATTCCTTTAACCCGGGCCTCCTTTTCAGGTGTAATTCCTAGTCTTAAATATGGGCATCCTCCTTAGGAGTATGCACCAACCATAATTCCATTAACCTGTGCTTTCTTTTCAATAGTAAGACCTAGTCTCAAATATGGGCCTCCTCCTCATGAGTAAGCACAAAGCCCATTTAATTTTCAAATCCCTTTAACATGGGCCTCCTTTTCAGGAGTAATCCCCAGTCATAAGTCCCATTAATTTTGGGAATCCTTTTCAGGAATAAGCCCCAGTTTTAATTTCTCTAAACCAGTCATAATTCTTTTCGATCTGGGCTTCCTTCTCAGGAGTAAAACCCAATCATAAGTCCCCTCTTAACTTGGGAATATTCCTTAGGAGTAATCCCCAAGATTAGAGTATCCAAATCTCCATGAAGCACATATACCTTTATAGACACTTTTTAAGGATTTCCTCCATGAAGTAAATCTTAATCCTCATTTATTTTGGACAATCATACACACATAAGCCCCACATCATTGCATCTTTTGTGGCACAAATTGTTTGGTTTTACCTCTTGTTTCTCACACTGATCATGACTCACGTGAGCTTAGAGTATAAAAGTAATCATGAAAAAAAACTTCAAGTGCCCCACTGAGTGGCTTTAAAACTAGTATGGTCATCATAATGACCAAGATACTTTTATATATTTAAGGATATCATCAACTAAGAATCTCTAACAAATACAGATAATTCTTCATCGATGACGAAAATCTAATACATATAAAATATTCTCTGAATTTCATACATATCTATCATTGATTGTCAGACTAAAGGAAAGATCATTTTATACTTGGTAATGTAATAAGGATTCACGAACATAACATAAATCTACAAAGAGAGTCTCAGAGTAGAAAATAATTCCCCTCAAAAAGTTGTGATGTCTCCAACATCCCATCCTCTAGACCAATGACAATTCCTAAGCCTCATCATTCCACAACTAATGAGCGCCTACCTTTGGAAAGTAGGTCCAAATTGATATGGAATCATTGGATGTTTCTGGTTCTATGAACAAAACCGCTAGAAACTGATTGGAATGTTTGAACCTTCAACCAATGAGGTCATCCCCAATTCCAGAGGGAAACAATAAGTGGTGAACTCGACGTTAATCCTTAACCAAGTAAAAATGATGTTTTACTTATTTGTTAGGACCCTATTGACAACTCAATGAGAGGGACAAAAAAATAATCATTGATATATCTGCTCATCCAAAAGATGTAGTGGATGAATTTATCTTGATTACGTCTGTTATATCAAACAAGTACTCTTTTAGAAGATTTTCTGCATTCTAAGAAATGGATGATCTCACGTTCACACCCATGAATATATATACTATAAAAACCTTTTCTGCGAATGCCACTGATGCGACTCCTGCTGGATCATTGTCCGCTCTGAGGACGACATCACCTACTCAGCATCTTCAACATTGGGTATCCAATGCGTTGGTTAAGGAGTACCGTCAACTCTGTACCATTCCAACTCTAGAGGCTGCTCGAAAAGCCCTATAAGTGAACAATTCACCCTGGTCTTCTGGACAGCGATGACCAGCGATCAATAAGTAGGTGGTGTTAACTATCATCTCCAACAGTTTCGGGTCGTTATCCACAGAACGCAATCAACATTCACTCCCATATTCTGGGGAGGTGAATGAGCAGGTCCCTCAGGGCCTTAATTAAAGGAAGCATGAGTCCTTCTCGAGGGCTCCCATCAACCATCGCTACTGGACACCTGTGGAAGTACACCCTCAACATGATGAGGGTGTTGACTCCAGGCTTTCGACTTAGGTTCCTCGAACCCGAGCAGGCAAGACGAATCGCCAGAGGTGAAATCCGGTTAACAGTGAACATGTTCTCATTTCTGCCATCTCTGGAGAAGTCCACCAACCTAACTTGGTGGCAGGCAATGACCAGGCACACACACCTGCCCGTTTTAATTCTGTTGTCCAGCAGACTCATCTTGAAACATCAATCCAATCCCACCAGGAAATTTCAGTGGAGTACTATCGGCAGGAACATTCACCTGTTTATACGTCATCAGCTAGTCAGCAGGCTCGTCTGACTACATATGATGGACCTCATCAACCACATACGGCGAAGTACAATCACCAAGAACATACACCTGCTAGTATAGATCAATCCTACCAACAGTCTCCCTTGGTAGCACTCGGAGAAGTCAGTTGGAAACCTCTGGTGACAAATAGGAGGCACACTCAACTCTTTACCCCCATACATGAGTACTGTCAAGATTCACTGATAGGAAAAGGAGCATAAGAGTAGGCACACACACCTAATCCAATCACGGAATGGACGTATATCCCCATTTCGGTAGCTAAAGTCACCATGCATATTCTATCAATGGTGAAAGAGCAGAAGAAAATCCCTGCTCATATTCTTGATGCCTTCCAGGATATTATAATGACTTCAACATCATCACAAGGAAAGAAATGAAAATCTATCCCTACTAGTGGAGTGACACATAAACAGTTCACTCCAGAACAGACACACACATCTGTTCCAGTCCAAGAGGGTTGTGGGGAATACTCCCCCATATCATACGGGCAACCAAGTCAGGCACATACACCTGATTTGAGTGAAGATCGTCAGCCTAACTTAGCCATCTCTTCTGATCAGGCACATACACCTTCTCAGAGTATCCACTTTCGTCAACAAGTGGTTTCCAAGGTGAGTAAGAAGGCTTCTAAGAAGAAGACCTACCCAACACAGTCAAGAGATCAAGATCCAATCTGTAAGTAGGCCTTACTCAATACTGGAATTCATGAATCCCTCAAGAAGTTTTCTATTGTAATCCAAGATTCTACTCCCTCAGTTCCCAATAGTGGGAACATTAATTCCGAAGGTCTTCAATTGACACTTCCTCATGAAGGCTTGGTTCATGACAGTTCGGTTGATCTTGAAGTTTCATCTTTAGATGAGAGCTACAATAACCCCATGTGTGGCCGGAAGACCAAGGAGAAAGAGATATCATCTTTTTCTGTAACCCACCATGGTGGTCCTTCCCATGATAATGAATTTTCCTGCGAAATTCTTCTCTGTAGTAGTGATGTATATTGCCCAGAAAATGATCCAATGGATAATGTAGTGCCGAAAAGTCCCTCTAATCCTCAGGCACTTGCAAATGAAAAACCATTCATGTCTGACGCTTCATCGCTAGCAGGTGAAATACTTTCTCAATCGGAAGATAGCCCAGGGTGTAGGTCATTCTCCGAACCACCCCTAAGTCTTGCATCTTCAAGTTTGATCAGTGTTTTCTCAACCAATCTTGTTGAATCCAATGAATCAACAAGTAATCAACAACTCTAGTCAAATCAGGTAGAATACTCTTTATTTAATGATAAAGAGGAAATGATAAACATGACAAAACAATTGGAGAAAGGTGAAGTTCCGGTCATGTTTTGGCCTCTGGCTGACTCTGAGAATGACATTCCAGAGATGTTGACGGAAGATGGGATTCATGGTATTCGTCTCAACATATGGAAAAGTCTTTTTTAGTTGAAAAAGAATGTATTATCTTGTGATGAATATGAAAATAATGTTAAGATAATAGAAGGGTTACAACGTTAAATTGACTTGGAATCTCTATCAGTCTATCGATATCTGAAGGCTGAAAAGCAGCAGAGAGCCCTTCAGCGTTCATGACTTGGCACACTAAGAAGATTACGCTAGTTAATTTCTAATGCCCCATCTGGTATTCATGCCATAGGATGGGGTGTTCATGGACAACTACATTTCATTATGCTCTCTAGTCAGCAATGCCCACCGAAAATGGTCTCATGCAATGTTATTTCTCGTGGTCGGCCACAGTCAATGGTTTTTGTTTGTAATAAAAATCTTTCCCAAGAACAGGCCTCAACTAGTTCTTCTCAAAGTCAACAATATAGAAAACAAGTTGTTGAATTACTCCTGCATCAAGAAGACAAGAATATTTAACAGGCCTCTCATATGGAGCAAGCACATCATCAAGTGACAGATGTGTCAGAAATCATCCAATGGTATTTTGATCCGAGTGATAAAAGTGGATTTCGATTGATGCATCCATCTAATTGCAGGACTAATGTTCGCAAGATCAAGAGAGCTTTTAAGAAAGTCTCATACATAGCATGTCAAAAGCCACCCCAGCTTTCCAGACTGGGGACTCTTTTAATCCAACCCTTGGAATCAACAAATAGAATTCGAGGAGTTGAGCGGGAACAGCAGGAATAGCCCCAGTCCACTGGACTGGGGATGTTTTCAAATCATTAATCACCTCCTTAGAGAAAGTCGGTCTTTTCTCGATTGGGGAAGAAGCCTCAATGGGAACGAAGAGACAAATTATCCGGAGATTCCATCCAAATTACGGTTCGTCCAAAAGTTCCTGAGGGATTGAATCAACAAAAGTCAATGTCTCCTCAAAGACATGGAAAAATACAATATCACAAAAATTCTGATAGAAGGGATTTGATGCGTTATGCATCAATCAATGTCATCAATGCCTTTGTTGCTGATCCACCAGATGAGGCTCACTCAGGGGACTCAGATGAAGAGGTTCCGGCTTAGGAAGTTTTATGCACAGACACAAATGAAGAAGGTGTGAGTATATGAAATCTATGATTTACCCAAAATCTAGGTGTTCCTTCAAATAACCCACTTCTCCCTCTCCGAAATGGATCAAACAAGGGGAAGGGAAAGAATCAGGTTACATATCCTTCCTCTGGAGAAGGCCAACCGCTATCACTAGAGCAAATATTTGCACAACAAGATGAATAAATGAAAGAATTGAGGAGGTTGAACGTAGAACAACTTCAAGGTAGTCTTCCTTCTAAGATTACTGGAGTCAGTCAGCCAAGGGAGTTTGTTTCAGCTACTGAGATGGATCAAGAATATCCTATTTTATCAGTACACCCCCACGGGTCTATTCCTACAGGTCAAGTGTAATAACAATTGGCAGTGCTGCCATCAGTTGCAGTATCAGCTTCCATACCTGTCCAGACTCCAGTCATTGCACCTGCCCAAGTCCAAGTTCAACTGGATGTTTATTAAAATTTAATAACTACCATTGAGTCATTAACAACTCAATTAGAGACTATGTAAGGGAAGCGTGTGCAGGTGCAACCAGAAAAGAAATCTTACCCTGAATGGGTAGATTCAATCTCTCCCCCATCAACTTTTGGGAACCCTGTATTCCCTATTTTCAATGGATCAGGCGAGCAGCAAGAAGCAGTGAAACTCAGATGCATCATGCAAACCTTGTAAGGAACATCTTTTGTCCGATATACAATCTTCAAATCCTGGTCAATTACCAGGTGGGAATATCTCTGTCAACGATTTCTTCTTAAATTCAGCTCAACTTTTCCAAAGACAACATTTTTTGATCATACAAAATGTAAGCGAAGGGAGAATGAAAGAGTCTCTGATTTCATTGCTTGTTGGAAAGGATTAACATATTCTCTGAGCTTAGCACTCCCTCAAGAGAAACTTTTGCCAATCTGTGTGGCAAATCTGTGTGATGAATTACACATGTCGTTGATCCCTGTGAAATACAAAGGAGGGTTTCAAGACCTTAATTCAATCGCTCAATAGATTGAATATTCTCTTATACAGACTAAGGCTAAATCACGTGTATTTCCATCATCTCTAGGAAAGATAATGAGTAAAGCAGAGACTGCTACAGTTATGCTTAAACAAGCACCTGTACCTACTTATACATAAAAACCCACATCTTCTCAAAGGGTTCCACCTCCTGAGCACCAACAAAAAAGGCCGTTTCGTGAAGACGATCAAAGAGATCAAAGACGTAAACAATTTGAGGATTTGAAGAGCAAAACATACTCTTTCTGAAATGAACAAGTTCCTAGTTACTTCATTTCTGCTATGGAAAATAATTTGGTTCAGTTGATAAGGCCCAAAAGGCCAAACAAGGAAGGAGATGAAGACCGTCCCAATTATTTCCCCTTTTATCAAATGCTGGGTAATCCCATCCCGGAGTGTTTTGTCTTCAAAGACCTCCTACAAAAGATGGTCGATTCAGGAAAATTCAAATTAAAAGGTTCTTCAGCCTAGGAAGCATGTGTAACTGCTACTGTTCCATAGGAGGAAGGAAAATGGCAAAGACTTAAAAACAAAAATGCACAAAAAATAAGATGATTGGATGGTCAGAAAGATGATCAACCGAACTCATGCTATTTTTCAAACGCAATTGAAGAAACCAATTGTACCTTCTTCCATGAATGCCGCAAAAAACCCCTTTTCATCAGAGGGAAAATCCTCAAAGAAACGACATGATTCAAAGAAAGAAAAAGAATCAGAAGAAGATGAGTATGTTCCAAATACTATGTTGTCTTTGACCCTAGAAGACTTCGCGCTATCTACTTCAAATCAATGGGCACCATCCCACCAAACGGCACAACCTAAATAGGCTAATCAGGCAGAGTCTTCATCAGATGAAGAGTTGATTTTCGGTTCTATTAATATGATTTAATTAACAGATTCATATGCAAGTCGCAGTTTCAATTTCGATTAGCCCGAATTACCGTGTATCAAACAGAGGAATCAGAGGAAGTTCCAGAGGCTCAGGATACAGGGGAAGACGTGGATCTTTTAGAATCCACTATTCCTATTCTACCCCTGCTAGAACTATGTACGCAGTAGAAACTCATGGTACATCCCTTCAGCAAGCTCAGCAAGAACAAGCAAGTTCTTCTACCAATAACAAATTCAGTAATGAAAGAGTTATTTTGGAGGATCGGTTGGGGGTTCCACCTTCATCCTCTCTACAAGTAAATAGATCTAATCGGTCTAATACTCCAAAACCAGGAATATTGCCAACTCCTATCCCAATATAAGATGCATCAACTTCCAAAGAATCTGCTTCCAAGGCACCTGATAAACCACATGTTCCTGTTGGGAAACGCATGCCTCTGGATCAAATGTTTGATGTATTGAAACACATGGCCCAAGTACCAGCCATGTTATCAATTCTTGATGCTTTGAATCTATCAAAATATCTTCGGGAGGCCCTCATCGAGGCTTTCTCAAGTCTTCATGAGTTTGAAACTGAAATTGATGCAGCTGAAGTCTATCACATGGAGAATAATCCTGCAGAATGCCATACAATAATATCTTTTACTGATGAAGATGAAGATGATGTTGTTCATGGGAATATTAGACCTTTGTACTTATCTGGAAAGGTCAATGTCATAGATGTCTGAAGATCATTCATTGACAATGGTTCAGTAGTCAACCTCATGCCCATTCATACACTTCGTCGATTGGGCCTCACGGAATCTGATTTATCTTCTTATACCATGATGTTATAAGTATATGATAAAAATGAACAAGAACCACTGGGCGAAGTTACACTCAGAACCCAGTTTGGAGATCTGGTATCCAATTCAGTTTTCATGTTTGTTGATCAAGACTCAGCTTTCAACATCTTTCTTGGAATAACCTGGCTACATCAACATGCAGTTATCCCTTCATCATACCATCAATGTCTCAAATATTGTTTTTATGGTCATGTTGGGACATTATATGGTGATAAGACCTCGTTCAAGACATGTGAGTCTCAATACATTGAGGCGGAATTCTATCACATGAATGAAAAGGATAAATCCACAACAAAGAAGATTACCAAAGTTAATGCTTCATATGGTTTGGATAAGATTCCAATAAATCCATTTGCACATGTGAGTACTGATTATGTGTTTCCTTTCAGTCAAATTGACAGGATAGACCCAAATCAAAATACTATTATAAAAAGACCCATAATGTCTATTACGGAAATCAAGCCAGACAACATGGGAGAAATTGGTGATCCTCCAAGCAGTGATGAAAGCCCAAATGGTGATGGCTTCATTTCATCTGCTGAAATCCAACAAGTCTATACTTCGTCAATCAGGCCAGAAGAAGTTATAGCAACATCATAGGTGAACAATGATCTCGATTATAAACCCATCATCTCCTCTTTATTTCCTTAGGAAGACCCTTCATCATCAATCTGGTCAGAAATGGAAGCTTCTTCTTCAAGATGTGAAAATTTTGACATCTCTTCTGATCATGAAAATTCTGCTTCATCATCTACTATGCAAGTAGAAACGGATGAAATTACACAAGTTGAAGAAGAAGAAGAAGATCTCAGATATTATCCTTCATCATTTGAAGAGGGTATCTTTAAAACCGTGGATGAACTCAGATAAATAAATATGGGTACAAAAGAAGATCCACGTCCCACTTTAATCTGTGTGGCCATGACTCTTGAGGAACAAGAGATGTATATTTCCTTTTAAATCAAAATCGATACATATTTTCTTGGAACTATACAGAAATTCCCGAGCTTGATCCTGATGTTGCTACTCATCATTTGGGTTTATCAGAAGAACATTGAGGATTTAAGAAAGCCGTGAGAAGAACACACCCAACTAATGCTTCCAAAATTGAAGCCGAATTGGATAAGCTTATCAAAGCTAACATTGTCAGAGAAGTTCAATATCCCAAGTGGTTGGATAATATTGTCCCTCCAAGGAAGAATAACTGAAAAATTATAGGTTGCATCGATTTCATAAAACTTAATCAACATTTTCCTAAGGATGATTTCCTAGTTCCGATTACATAACATTTAATTGATGCAACAGCTGGTGATTCTCGCTCAAATTTACCCAAGAGAAGAAGGTAGTATGTTCCTTGTAGTTTATCTTGGGTTGTTGAATCCTCAGAGACCTAAGAAGTAACCTATAGACACGTACATTCGATGGACTGTTTTTGGCTATGATGTGGCCAAAATGGGTTGATTTTAGATGGGTTTAAAGGAACTCTAAGAGTCTTAAGTGAATTAAATTTAAAATAATGAGTTGATCCTATGTTATTGCTCGGGGTGGATTGGACGAACTTCCTTTTCAATGATTTCAATTTCTTATATTTGAGATGGGTTCATTTAAGAAGATAAAACAACATCATCATATACTAGTTTTATGCCTACACCATTTAATACTAATCACCTATACACTTGAAGGATCAATGTTTAGAGAACTTCAAGGTAAAGGTTCGTATTAGCACTTGAAGTGTGTGGCCTTAAATTCAACAAGGATGATGGAGTTTAAAAATCATCAAATAAAAATCTAAATTAAAGAAGTGATTATACATTAATGGGGTGATAAATAACATCCAATCCATCCCATTTATACTCCCTTGGATCAACCCATATGTGGGTTAGCCCTCTATTGATCTCATGGTTTCAATGGAAGCGGAAAGTAGACTCATGAGGGAGGAAATGTAGAAGTAAAGAAAACAAAAAATATAAAATGATCACTCCACCGTTGTGTGAAAACTTTCACAAGGGTTGGTGTGAATAAATTCATACCTTGATCAAATGGTATCAAATTTATATTAAGAACAACAGAATAAGAGTCGAAGAAGAACTTTTATTAAGAAACTAAAGTGAATTGAACAACTTACAGGTGAAATACAAATTTGAGACAACAAAATTGCAGCATAACATTACAATTAAACAAAGTACCAAATATCCTTCAATAATCCAACACCACTACCTTAAATATGAATTTTTGAGCCCTTGGGTCGAGCCTCAAACATTCCAAGTCTCCTAAATTAAATTTGGTAGGCCATAGGTGGGTGAAAAGTAAGGGAGAGTTGGTTTTTCCACCCTTGACCCGAGGTGGCAGCCAGCTTTCCTTCACCGAACAAAAGCGCTTGTAAGAACTTCGAGAAAGCCTAATCAGAGTGGTACATAGACGAAAAAAATTGATCCTAGGATGTCTTATAACCGCCTATAAAATTTGGGCACATTTGGAGTTGGGGAATCAGAGATATGATCATATTATTGGTCTGTTTTTCTGGGCCGCAGAATCTGGACCAGAATTGTATCTCTACATTATGCTGCATAAATATCCATAATGGATGTAGAATTAGCACTAGATCATGAAGAAAGATTTGTTCCTCTACATGTCTTCTAGTCTCCCACCAAATTGAGGAATCATTGGGATTTTAATGTGGGTCCCACAGTCTCATCAGTGGGCTGGTGTCCAATCTGACTTCTCCAGAATTGTTTCCTTTCATCACAAAATATTCCCCATCTTCTTCCATGAATTATCCATTGATCCCTAAATGAAAAATGATCATATTGAAGTCTAGATAAATTTACAAAAAATATAAAATTGAAAAATGGATAATTAAATTCCTTAAAATAAAATGAAGCACTGGGTAATTTAAATGATGTTAAAAAATGTACAACATAATAGTGCATTTTAAGAAAGAATTACAATCATAATGTGAAATTATGTTCAAAGTGTAAAATGCACTAAAATGGTGTTTATGAATGATAAAGAATATGAATATTATATATATTAATAATGAATATTAGCCTCATTAAGTGACTAATCACACCCCCCAACTTGAGTTTTGCTAGTCCCGAGAAAAATGTATCTCAACAATATGAAATTAAAATTCCCTTTTTCAAAAACATTTTAATACACAATGATCACCAAAAACATTTATACCAAACAATCATGAAACCCATAAAAATATTTTAATACAAGATAGTTCCATAAGTAGATCCCAACCCCAAGACCATTCCTTTGTTCAAATTCATTTCCATATTTCATCCAATATCAATTAATTATAAGGATGTGTCGTGCATCACAATAGACATGGGGGTTCATCTTTATTCAATGGGGAAATGATGGAAGCGTTAGGTGTAATCACATTTCAATATTAAAATTAGTATTCAAATTTTTATTGTATTTTTTATTGTCTTTTTTTCAATTTTTTTGCAACTTTTTCATGTTAATTGAAATTGCACTCAAAATAGTCAACCCATGTAGCAGGTCTTTGCCGATGACTCTCTATCTCAAAGGCCTTAGGGCACCAAGTGAAGCCCACATACTCGGGCATCACCTCAAGTTAACTGAGTCAAAAACAAATTCAAATTACCAAAAATAGAGATAAAATTACTAACTCTGGGCCAGACAACTATGGAGTCACGATCCCCAAGTGCTGAAAGCCACGCATTAGGTCATTTCATTACTCTACGTGCATATTTCTTTTTATTTTTTTATTTTTTTATTTTTTTATAATTTTTTATTGAAAACTCATATTAAAACTAAAATTATCACCAAACCTATTCTATTTATTTGGGGGACCCCATGAACACAAACTATTACCCCACTATCCAATGGACGTGCATTGTGAGCTTTTCTTTTATTTGGATGAAAATATAAATGATGAAATATCACATTGGACAGCCACACTTTCCAAAGTCTATGCTCATGAAGTTATACAAGGATTAAAATCAGAATCAAGGAATGATCAATTATTTTATATTTAGTTTCAAAGTGTGAAATGCGTATTACCATGTTCAAAGTTAAAGGAATTTGTTCATCAATTTTCAAAAAAAATTCAAATCATTCATCATTTTTTTTGACACAAAAGCATTTTTTATTTTATCTCCCAAACAAATTAAAATAACACTATCCACAGTGTTTAATGAAAAGAAAATTTAGAAGGGGGTAGAGGTAGAGAATTAAAGATCAAAAAGGAAATTTAAAATGAGGATCATGGAATGAAGTCACCTAGTGGTTGAAGTTGAAATTTTTGATTCTCCAAATTATTCCTTTGATCTCTTAGGGGATGTAAGAACCTCCGTGATTGAACATGTATCACCCAAAATAGTCCCTGAACCAAACAAAGAATAACAAACCAGACAAAACAAACAACAAATGACTTATTTAATTCCAAGTATCATCATTTTTATGGTTTTCCCTGTTTTTGTTTGTTTTTTGTTTGTTTTTTTAAATCAAACTAATGATACATTGTCTTCTTTTAAATTTATAGGTAAGGTATTACTGAGGGATCACACCGCATGACACTGATGAATATGATGCTCCCCATTCATACCCATTCATACTCATAAAAAGAAGAATATGTCAATAGTCTAATTTTTTTTATTAATTATCAAAATGATTAATTAATCCTATTTAAAATATAAAGTTGATTAAAACAAAAAAATGATTGGAAACATGAAAACCATGGGTTTCATCCCATTCAGAACTTTGTTTAACACTGTTACCCTGATATGTATCCTAAATCAATCATTTTTTTCTGGTTCATAGGTTGGATCAGTTAACTCCACCTATATTTCCTGTTTATTGAATGATTTGATGAATGGTTTTAAACTTTGACCATTGACCTTGAAAATGTAAACACCTGTGGGATCATGAATCTCTACTGCCCCATGGGGGAATACGTGATGCACTATGAAAGGGCGTGACCATCTAGATCTTAACTTTCCCGGGTGTAAATGAAGTTTTCAACTATACAAGAGCACAAATTTTCCTGGTTCAAAATGTTTGGATTTGATATTCCTAGATTGGTATGCTTGAACACTAGCTTTATTTATCCTTGAATTTTCATAATCCTCCATCCTATGTTCCTCAAGTTCATTAAGATATAATTTCCTCTTTTCTTTGGCTAAAGAAATGTCAAAATTTATTTTTCTTGATTGCCCAAAATGTCTTATGCTCAATTTCAACAAGTAAATGGCATGCTTTTCCATAAACCAACCTATATGGGGAAATTCCTGAAATGGTTTTATATGCGGTTAGATATTCCCAAAGAGCATCTAAGAGTTTCTCAGACTGACCTTTCCTAGAAGGGCTGATAGTTTTTTCAAGAATTTTCATAATCTACCTATTTTCTAACTCATCTTGAACATTTTTTTGAGGATGGTATGCAGTGGAAAATTTATGAAAAATACCATACTTAGACATGAGTGAAGAGAATGGGCGATCGCAGAAATGGGTTCCTCAGTCACTGATTATGGCCCTAGGAATACCAAATCGAGAAAATATATTCTCTTTCAGAAATCGAATCACAACTTGATGATCATTGTACTTAGTGGGAATGGCCTAAACCCATTTTGAGTCATACTCAACAGCTAAGAGTATATAGAGGTATCCCCTCTAGTTTGGGAAGGGACCCATGAAATCAATTCCCCAACAGTCAAAGATTTCTACCACTAAGATGGGAGTGAGTGGAATTTCATTCCTTTTTGTGATGGACCCTACTTGTTGACACCTAAGACATCTTTGAAAAAATGTGTAGGAGTCCCTTGAGAGGGTGGGATAGAAAAGAGACCAAACTGATGAATCTTAGAAGACGTTTTTATAAAGGAAAAGTGACCCCCACATGCCTCACTATGACAGAATTTAAGGATAGACTCTTGTTCAGATTCTTGGACATACATCCTAATGACTTGGTCAGGGCAGAACTTATAGAGGTACTGATCATCAAACACATAGTTCCTAACATCAAAAAGAAATCTCCTTCGAGATTGAGTCCCTATGAATTTTGGAATGACTCCTGTAACTAAGAAATTGGCTATGTCGGCATACCAAGGGTAGTCACTCACAGAGTATAGGTGTTCATCATGAAATGAATCAGACACAAAAAGGTGTTTTGTGTTGTCTTTGAATTCAATCCTAGAGAGGTGATCAGCTACAACATTTTCAATGCCCTTATTATCCTTGATTGTGAGGTCAGCTTCTTGTAAGAGAAGGACCAACCTAATCAGTCTAGCCTTAGCATCTTGTTTTTGTAAGAGGTATTTTAGTACAGAATGGTCAGTGAACACCGTGATGGGGGATCCTCAGAGGTAGGACCTAAACTTCACTAAGGCAAACACAATATAAAGTAACTCCTTTTCAGTAGTGGTGTAGTTGATTTGGGAATCATTTAAGGATTTTTTTGCATAATAAATGACATAAAGTGTTTTATCACAACGTTTTCCTAACACAGCTCCAACTACAAAGTCACTGGCATCACAAATAAGTTCGAAAGGAAGGTTCTAATTTGGAGATTTCATGATGGGGGGAGAAGTAAGAGAGGAATTTAGGGTTGAGAATGGACCCTCATAGCTTTCTATCCAAACAAATGGAGCATTCATTACAAGTAGATCACAAAGGGGATGGGAGATTGAACTAAAGTCCTCAATGAATCTTCTATAGAAACCAGCATGTCCTAAGAAGGACCTCACTTCCTTGATAGTTTTGGGTGATGGAAGGTGATGAATGATGTCATCCTTGGCTTTATCAACTTCAATCCCCCTACTTGAGACAAGATGGCCTATAACTAGTCCCTCTTTAACCATGAAATGGAATTTTTCCCAGTTTAGGACTACAAATTTTCATCACATATTGACAAAACTCTATCTACATTCCTAAGACATCTCTCAGAAGTATCCCCATACACAGAGAATTCATCCATGAAGACCTCATGAAAATCCTCTACCATGTCTGAGAAGATTCCCATCATGCACCACTGGAAGGTTCCAGGATCATTCCATAAACCTATGGGCATGCGTTTGAAGGAAAAGGTACCGAATGGACATGTGAATGTAGTCTTCCCTTGATCCTCTAGGGATACCTCAATTAGATTATACCCTGAGTACCCATCTAAGAAACAGTAGAACGCATGACCTGCCACTTTCTCAAGGACTTGGTCAATGAATGGTAAGGGGAAATAGTCCTTCTTGGTGAATGATTTTAACTTCCTACAGTCAATGCAGACCCTCCATCCACTATTCAACCTTGTTGGAAGAATCTCCCCATCCTCATTGGTTATCACTATGATCCAATCCTTTTTTGGAACCACTTGGATTGGGCTCACCCATTCACTATCAGCTATAGGATATATGATACCAGATTTTAACAATTTCAGAAGTTCGTTCCTTACTACCTCAATGAGATTAGGATTCAATCGCCGTTGAGGTTGACAACATGGCTTTGAATCAGATTCTAGAGCAATCCTATGAGTCCCGATAAGTGGGATAATTCCAAGAATATCAGACAGGGTCCAACCAATGGCTTTCTTATGTTTCCTAAGGACATCTAGAATCATCCTCTCATGATTGGATTCAAGAGAAGAAGAAATGAAAATAGGATGTGTTTGATTGTCCCCTAGGAAAGCATACATGAGTGTATTGGGATGTTCCTTCAATTCAAGATCAGGTTGGATTGGAATTTCAACAGAAGATTAGGACATTGGATCACTTTCAATTTCTTTTTTCAGAGTTTCAGATAGGATTGATTCCCTGCATGTAGAAGTTTCAGCTACTAAATTGTCTTGATCAGATTTAGGTATGGAATTTGGAGTGTTCTCCATGAAAGTGGTTTATTGAAAGGTTTCACTAATTGTTGGACCTAAGAATTCATCATAATAGAAATTTTAAAATGATTTAATCCAAGGAGATAAAATTCCTTCATATGAACAATGGAAATCAATCTCATCCTGACATAAACATTCATCAAATATTCCTTGATATTCCATGGATTCATTATCAATGCTTCCTATCATGTTTACTTAATGAATTTCCTCATCATCCCCTATTTGTGAGCTTCCATTATAGATGTCCAAGTCTAGACTCCTGTTCCCAAAGGTGATGGTCATGTTCCCATTTCAGACTCAGATTATAGAGTTGATTGTTGCAAGAAAAGGATGGCCAAGTATGATTGGGGTTTGTTCCTTATTTCCTATGTTTGGATGGTTTGCAAGGACAATGAAGTTAGCAGGGTAGATGAAGTTTTCAACCTTTACTAGAACGTCCTTTAAAATCCTCTTTGGAACCCTAATGCTACGATCAGCAAGTTGAAGTGTGAAAGATGTGGGTTAGAGTTCTTCTAGGCCTAATAGGCAGTACACAGCATATGGGATGAGATTGACACTAGCAACTAGGTCACACAAGGCCTTGACAAATATTCTCTATCCTAGTTCAACATTGATTTAAGGGAAACCCAGGTCTTTGAACTTAGGAGGAATGGTCCCTTGAATGGTGGTACTCAAATTAGCATCCAAAAGGACTTGGTTTCTATTTGAAAATTTTATTTTAAAAGTGCACAAGTCCTTAAGGTACTTTGAGTTGGAAGGTATGGTTTGGATTTCATCTAGAATGGGTATGTTCAACTTGACTTGTGAAAATATTTCCCTCAATGTTTCATTCAGTTCAGGCTTGGGTTTCCCCCTCAAGCATTGAGAAAATGGTGCAGGTTGTGGGGTTGTTTGTTGAAGAGTTGTTTCTTTCACATTGTTATCAGTTTACTCAGTTTGATCTTGTGGTTCATTTGAATTTTTATCCAAGTTTGAATCTTCAGGTGGGTTTTGAATTAGTTGTTCAGGTTTCTCAATTGATTTCCCACTTCTTAAAATAGTCACAGCCTTTAGTTGTTCATGAGTTGTTTTATCACAACTGGACTCTCCCCTTGAAGTTGAGGATGGAACCACCTAAGTAGGCATGGGTGCCTTTCCAGTAGTGATGGTTTGAAGTTCTTATTTTAAGTAAGAGATTTATGAGTTCATCCTATCCATATGTTTTAACAATTGTTCTAGTAGGCTTTATGGAACAGTTTGGGTTGGTGCTTGAGAAGATTAGTTTATCCCGAGGGGGGATATTTTGAAGGTGGGATGGTTTGTTAAAAATGGACTGGTGGCTATTGGTATTGGATAGGTTGGGTTTGGAACTATTTATGGGTTTGGTAGTTCTGATGGGGGTAAGGATTTTGCCCTTGTTGTTGGCTAGGATGTTGGTTATCATTCCAGTAGAAGCCTGGGTGGCCATTATACCGTGGGTTGAAGGTGTTTTGGTATTGAGGTTTTTGAAAGTTCAAAGCATTTACTTCCACTGGGGGTCCTCATAAAAGAACATACTCGATTGATGGAATGGTCGGGCATTTGTTTGCCTTATGATCATGTTTGTCACAAATTGTGCAAACAAGGTCAACAGTTTGGATTTCATGGACATTCCTAAGGTCTATCTCTTCATCCTTCCTAGAGAGTGCTGCAAGTTTAGCCCTAAGGATTTACTCTTCTCTATGTATATGAATTCCAATAGTTCTTTGTGGCTTTCCAGAATAAGGTGAAGTTCCCCATGTTTGGTTTTGTTTGGAAAGGATTTCTAGATACTCGTAAGCATCATTTGGGGATTTATTTTTAAAGGTTCCATTACACATCATATCAGTGAATTGTTTGTTCCCCGGACCCAACCCTTCATAGAAAATTCTCACTTGTTCAGGTATAGAAAAACCATGGTGTGGAACCATGTTTAGAGTGTCTTTGAACCTATCCCATGTTTCATATAATGACTCTCCCTCTTTTTCAAAAACAGTTTTGGATACTCTTTTTAAGTGCAATTGTTTTCTGGTCGGGAAAGTATTTTTTGAAGAATTCTCTTTGTAGTTGGTCCCAAGAGATTATGGATGATGGTCTCAAATTTTTTAGACAATTTATAGCTCGATCCTTTAATGAAAAATGAAATATCCTCATCATAGCTGATTCTAGTTGATGTGGGGGGCACATGGTTTCTACAATGTCATTGAATTCCTTAATGTGAAGGTAGGGCATCTCGGACTCCATTCCATGGAATGTGGGAAGTTGGTTTTGGACATGGGGTTTAAATATGTAGTTTGAATATCCTAGGGAATTGTGTCTAATGCATGAGTGGGCATTGGTCCAGGAAGTTGTGAGGTAGTCATTCATGGTTTGATCGACCACATTCCCCATGTTTGGGGCTGCCTCATTTGGGTTTCGATTTTGGTTTCTACCCGGGTTATGAGTTGGTTTATTTGAAGACCATCCATTGAAATGGTCTCCATTTTGGACTCTAGAGTATTTGGAAGATTATTATATAATGGAATGAGTTTCCTTGGTGTACTTGACTCCCCAACCCCAGGACTATCCACCCTAACTAGACGATTTGATTGATTGCGGGTGTAGGCGGACATGCGCCAAAAAAAACGAGTAAGGGACAAGATAAGAGAATTTGGATGTGAAAAGAATAAATGGGGGAGAATAAAATGGGTGTTTATATTACTTAATTGGGTCCCGAAAATGGCTCCAAAATATGATTCTCGCTCAAATTTACCCAAGAGAAGAAGGTAGGACGATCCTTGTAGTTTAGCTTGGGTTGTCGAATCCTCAGAGACCTAAGAAGTAACCTATAGAAAAGTACATTATATGGACTATTTTTGGAAATTAAGTGGCAAACATGGGTTGATTTTAGATGGGTTAAAGTAACTCTAAGAGACTTAAGTGAATTCAATTTAAAATAATGAGTTGATCCTAGGTAATTGCTCAGGGTGGATTGGACATATTTCATTTTCAATGATTTCAATTTCTTATATTTGAGATGGGTTCATTTAAGGAGATAAAAAAACATCATCACTTACTAGTTTAATTCCTACACCCTTTAATACTAATCACCAATACACTTGAAGGATCAATGTTTTGAGAACTTTAAGGTAAAGGTTTGTATTAGCACCTGAAGTGTGTGGCCTTAAATTCAACAAGGATGATGGAGTTTAAAAATAATCAAATAAAAATCTCAATTAAAAAAGTGATTATACATTAATGGGGTAACAAATAACATCCAATACAGACCCTTTCTACTTCCTTGGATCAACCCATAAGTGGGTTAGCCTTCCATTGATCCCATGGTTTCAATGGAAGTAGAAAGTAGACCCATGAGGGAGGAAATGGAGAAGTAAAGAAAACAACAAAAATAAAATGATCACTCCACCGTTGTGTGAATAATTTCACAAGGTTTGATGTGAATAAATTCATACCATGATCCAATGGTATCAAAGTGATGTGAAGAACAATAGAATAAGAGTAGAAGAAGAAATTTTATTATGAAACTAAAGTGAATTGAACAAATTACATGTGAAAGTCAAATTTGAGAAAACAAAATTACAGCATAACATTACAATTAAACAAAGCACCAAAGATCCTTCAATACTCCAACACAAATGCCTTAAATAGGAATTTTAAGCCCTTGGGTCGAGCCTCAAATTGACCAAGTCTCCTCAATAAATTGTGGTAGGCCATAGGTGGGTGGAAAGTAAGGGAGTGTTGATTTTTCCACCCTTGACCCGAGGTGGTAGCCGACTTTCCTTCACCGAACAGATGCGCTTGTATGACCATATAGATGGCCTAATCAGAGTGGGACATAGTAGAAGAAAATGGATCCTCGGATGTCTTATAACCGCCTGTAAATTATTGGGCCAATTTGGAGTTGTGGATTCAGAGATATTATAATATTAGTGGGTTGTTTTTCTGCGCTGCAGAATCTGGCCTAGAATTTTATCCCTGCTTTGGGCCGCTTAAATAACCATAATGGAAGCCTAATTGGGACTAGATCTTGAATAATTATTTGTTCCTATATATGTCTTCTAGTCTCCCACCAAATTTTGGCTTCATTGGGTTTGTAATGTGGGTCCTACAGTCTCATCAGTGGGTCGGTGTCCAATCTGACTTCCCCATAATTGTTTCCTTTCATCACAAAATATTCCCCATCTTCTTCCATGAATTCTCCATTGATACCTAAATGAAAAATGATAATATTGAAGTGTAGATAAATTTCAAAAAATATAAAATTGAAAAATGGATAATTAAATTCTTTCATATAATATGAATCATTGGGTACTTTAAATGATGTTAAAAAATGTACCACATAATAGTTCATTTTAAGAAAGAATTAAAATCATAATGTGAAATGATGTTCAAAGTGTAAAATTCACTAAAATGGTGTTTATGAATAATAAATAACATGAATATTATATATATTAACAATGAATATTTTCCTTATTTAGTGTCTAATCAGCTGGATATGAAGCACTTTCCTTCATGGATGGATATTCCGGATATAATCAAATCCGAATGGACCCAGAAGATGATGAATCCACAGCCTTCAGAGCCCCTCAGGGTGTGTTTTTCTATCGGGTAATGCCCTTTGGATTAATGAATACAGGTGCAACATATCAGCGTGCCATGCATCATATCTTCAAACCCTTTTTAGGGAAGTTTGTTGAATGCTATGTGAACAATTTGGTGGTCAAATCCAAACAACATTTTAATCACTTGGATGATTTGTAAGTCATATTCTGCAAGCTTCGACAACATATTTTGAAGATGAACCCCTTAAAATGTGATTTTGGGGTAACCTCAAGAAAATTTCTCAGCTTTTTTGTATGACATCGTGGTATTGAAGTCGATCCTGAGAAGACAAAGTCCATCCTCGTATCTCACCTCCTCAAAATTTGAAATAATTAAGAGGACTTCAAGGAAACTTAGCCTATATTCGGTGTTTCATCTCCAATTTGGCAGTATAAAGTTTACCCTCCACCAAATTGATAAATAAGTGAGTCACTTACCAGTGGACTGAATAATGTCAAGAATCATTCGATATTCTCAAGAAATATCTCTTTAGTCCACCGGTACTCATGCCACCTGTTGATAGCAATTCGATACTCAGTATGTGTCTCAAAAGGTAATAAAGGGACATGCTCTGGCTGATTTCCTATTTGAACACCCTTCAGTGGAAGACACATCTTCATATATTGAACTCCCTGATGGGGAAGTCTTCTTTATTCAAGAATGTCCTCAGGAATGGGAAATTGTTTTTGATGGTGCTTCCAGAAGTTCAACAGGGAGGATAATGGAAAATTCTAAATTCAACAATTTTGGCTTAGGAATTGTTCTCATTTCTCCAGAAAAGGCAGTGTAACCTTATTCCTTATTATTGTGGGAAGGTGGTGCCAATAATGAAGCATAATACCAAGCTCTCATCGCAGGCTTGGAATTGGCGCTTCAAGCACAAGTGAATCACTTAAAGGTGTAATGTGATTCAGACCTGGTAATCAAACAAGTCAATGGGGATTATGCCATCAGAAAAGAAGAACTAATCCCTTTGTATGATTACGTAATAGAGTTAATGGTGGAATTCCCTTCGGAACATACATTTTCTTATTTCTTGCGATCAAAAAATGCTCAAGTTGATGCACTGGATAATATAGCCACAGCTCTGGCAGATCCAAATTGGGACGAGACAACCATAATTATTGCTCACCATCGTGAAATTTCACCTTATGTTCGAATCAGAACAGAGGAAATTAATGAAATTAGTCCCATTCCTGAACTGTATAGTCATACAATAGGATGAATGTAACTTATCAGGGAATACCTTCAAAATGGAACACTTCCACCTGATAGAGCCGAGAAAGAACAAATCCGAAGACTTGTGGTCAATTTTACTCTTTATGATAGCCTAGATCACATAGGGAAAATTCTCTTCAAACGTGGTTTTCATGGAGTTCTCTTCAGATGCATTTATGGTGAAGAGACAATGGCTGTCATGAATGAAGTGCATGTAAGAGTCTGTGGTGCCCACCAGTCTGGACATAGACTATCTGATCAGATTCGAAGGCTTGGATACTTTTGGCCTTCAATGATACAATATTATGTTGATTTCACAAAGAAGTGTCATTCATTCCAAGTACATCCCAACTTCATTCATCAAACACCATAGTTACTTCAAACAGCTAAATACTCGTGGCCATTTTCGACATGGGGAATGGATGTGGTGGGACCTTACCCTACATCTACGACCAAGCAGTTTAAGTATATTCTTACTGCTATTGATTTCTTTTCCAAATGGGCAGAGGTAATACCTCTCAAGGAAGTCATTTCTAAATGTATTTCTAGTTTCATCAAATCTAACAACATTGCCAAATTTGGTGTCCCTCATACCATATTGATAGATAATGGCACAAACTTCTGTTCATCCAAGGTGAAGAAATTGTATAAATAATACAACATCAAATCCAACCATTCATCTCGGTATCATGCAGCAGCCAATGGCCAGATAGAAGCCTTCAATAAGACGCTATCAAATATACTGCAAAAGATGGTGGATAAAGATAAGAAATCATGGCATGATAAACTCATCCTTGCTTTATGGTCTTATCGGACTACCACCCGCACTGCAACACGATCAACTCCATATTCACTGGTATATAGAACAGAAGCTGTCTTGCCCATTGAAGTTCAATTACCCTCACTCAAAGTATCCATTTGTGATCATTCATCTATAGATGAGAAATCTCAAAAGCGATTGAAGGAATTCGAACGGTTAGATGAGAAAACATTGTGCACTTTGCACCACTTGGAAGTCTATCAAAATCGAATAGCATGTGCTTTTAACAAAAAAGGTCATATTCGTTCATTCACTCCGCGAGAATTGGTATTAGTTCTCAGAACTCCAATGATACCAGGAAAGAAACCTCCCAATCTTGAGCCAAAATGGGAAGGACCTTACTCAATACATAGGGTATACTCTAATGGAACTTATTAATTAATCTTGATGGATGGAGAACTCATCACTACTCCAACCAATGCCAGATTTTTGAAGATGTATTTTGTATAAACACAAAATATATCATCATTGGTCCGGTATGACCTCAAACTGCACCACCGTCCATCAAGACGTTAAACTGTATAACCAACGGTCCATGCATATGACCCTAAACTATTTGCACATACGTCCAACATGACGCTAAACTGTATTGTCCCTTTTTCGTCCAACATGACGTTAAACTATGAAAAATTCCCTAATACGTCCAACATGATGTTAAATGGTGTACTCTTTTGTCCTTTCTACACAACACTAAAATGTGCAGCACTTATAGTCCAAACTGGAAGACTTTAAACTGTATAGTCCCTTTATATGTCTTACATGACATTAAACTGTGCATCGTTAAGGTTGTAGTTACCTCTTGTGTCTCACACTGAGTATGAGTCATGTGAGTTTAGAGAAAACTTCAACCATAACACTCTCTATGGGATAATAACCATGTATAAGTCCCAACAACATCATTTTTTAGGTCGTTGTCCCCAAGAACAACTTGATCATTAATTCATTCTTTAATTGAACTACACAGAATTTCATCCTTGCCTTCCAGGCTGGGTACGTAGGCAACCTCCCAAGGTTCAAGCCCAAAATCAATCTCTTCACATCAGTTCACCTCCATCTCATACGATGTTGATTCGTGAAACCGCCCCTAGAATCAATATCTTTACATTGGTTCACTTTTGTCCTTTCTATAAGACGTTAAACTGTACAACAGTTTTTGTCACGTATGACAATAAAACTACAATATTATTTGATACCCTCACCTGAGAGGGAATCATTGTTTACATTGATTTTCAATCATGTTATATTCCAAAGAATCTGTGTATACATGGAAATGCAACAAACTTTTATCTTGGGTTAAACCATCATTGCACTAAAGTCCCCTTTCACCCTTCACATGTACGAACCAAATTTGTACAAAGGAATTTTCTAGAACTACATGGGCTTGATTCCCATCCTTATGGGATACGTAGAATGTTCAAGTGTCCCTCGAATCCAACCCCAAGTCTTTTGGGCCAAACCCCAAACTTCACTTTCAATTCCTTGGATGAAACATCCCCATGAAAACACACACTGTGTATTTCTTATAATGGTCCAAGATCTATGACCCTAAACTACGATATAAGGCCCCATGCCTTAAACCTTACTTAATCTTGAGTTATTACAAGATTACACATTGAGGATATTTTCAGGTTTAGAGTTTTAGAGAATTAGATCTTAAAATTTTCATTACATTCCACATTTAAACAAAGTGCTTACATAAAATATATTATTCATTTTTCCCATCAACCAAAACATTTTTAAAATAAAACATAGATTCTTTCTTTACACTTACTTGACATTATCATCATATCATGTACCATTCCCTTGACCTGTGAAAAACATTTCAAAAACTTGGGATGAGCATAAAAAGCTTAGTGAGGGTTATAAAAAGTATGGAAAGGAAACATGAGTACATATATACATAAGAATGAAATCAAACTTTACCCATAAAACATAAGCACTTACGTAGGGAGTAACCCTCTTGGTTACATTTGGAATACTCATCACATTATATTCCCTGAATCTCTTTAGAGTAACCTTAACGCTTAACTCCTTCGCATTACCCAATGCATTGGAGAGCTATATCGGGCTCACCCGCCCTTAGTTTATCACAGAACCACCCGTCTTCATAACAATTCCCAAGAACCATAACATAATCATAGCACATAACGTAAGCATAAAGGAAATATAAAATTCCCACATTGCAATAACAATATAACATTTTAATATATTGAAATAATGAATCCTTTCTAAAAATCCATTTTCATAACCATTTAAAACATTTAGTAAAGATATTTTTAAATCAAAGTTTCCCATATCACATTGAAGCTTTTAACAGTTTAAACCATTAATATCCATATAAATATTTCCTTAAAACCATTTTGAAAAAATGGATATTAATGAGAAATGTTTATAAGATTAAATCATTTAAACATTTAAAACGATATTTTAGTTAAAGGGTTTTCAACAAAATGAGAGACACTTGAATACAATAATTGAGGACTAACATTTAATCAAAACATTATAATATCATGAGAATAAATGGATTCATGATATAATATTCCAAATGATTGTATATACACCATATAAGAGTGAATTGGTTCATAACATCAATGAAGTCTCAATGGAAATGTAAATTGAGATGAAATCTATTATAAAGATGGTATCCATAAAATTAAGGATAAATCAATCTCATAATTATGTGCGAAAAATATAAATATACCCAATATAAGTGGATATTAAGTGTAAAATAATCAAAGGTCATTCACACATATTCAAATGATGACATATTCAATAAGTACTTGTTGAACCAAAAGAAATCGAAATTGGGTTAAGAAGTTCCCTTGAAAGTCTAACGGCGTCACATCAAATTTTAGAAAAAGAGTTGATGAGAGAGATAAAGGGTATCTCATAACATGGAAATAAAATTTATGGAAATAAGGATATATAAGAACATATCCCCACATAATAAGATGAAAATTAAAAGACATAACAAAATAAGTCTTTTAAAAAGAGGAGGGTGAAAGGATCCCTTACCGATTTGGGTAACTTTCGAAACGTACACCCCTTGAAAGGACTATACAACATTGATGTAAATACTCATAAAAAAATTATGTTACACAAAGAGTATAATAATGTAAAGTACATACACCACTTAAAAGGAAATATTGGAAAATGTAGCATGAATCTCACGAAAACACAAAGTGAGATAAAAAGCCCCTTATGAAATTTCGGCAGCTTAACGATGCTAATTAAAACATCCAAAATGGATTTATGAGATCAAATAAGGTATCTCATAATATGAACATAAAAATTACAGAATTAGGAATATAAAATAACATCCCCAAACAAAAGAAAGATTAGCTTAAAAGAAATGACATGAAAGGGAGTACTTAAAAAGAAAGAGAGAGGTAGGATCCCTTACCTTGGGTCCGACTTGACTCGATCGTTCATTAAACTCCTGAATAATAAACTTGAGTTAATTTATACTTGATTAAGAACATTTTTCAAGTTCATTATTCCATTTATATCACTTACTACCATGCTATGAACACTATGTAATTATTTAAGTAAATAATGGTCGTTTTGTAGATCATTGCTACTTTAGTCAAAAATAAGCTCTTTATAATTACATGTTGTTCATGTGGTAAAATATGTATTATATTATGAATTATATTCATTATTTAGATATCATATATATCATATATATACATTATATACATGCATTTATAATATTACATAAAATTTAGAGGTAATAAATGAAATGCACCGTTCATGGAGATGGTAAGCCATACGTACGCATGAATGCTACTTCCATTTCTATTTCTTATTTAATGGAATTAAAACAAAATTATAAATAATAGTATTATAATTCCATTATGTTATCACATATAATATCATTAAATATATCCTTTATAGGTACCACATATGGTATTAACGAATCAAATCACATTGGCAGGGCGGTAGTCCGCACATCCTAAAATGAAGATATCATGTTTAACCATAATGGAAACCATAAAGGTATGACATAAATGAAAAATACAGAAGCTTAAGTAAAAAATAAAAATATTATATATCATATATAAATATAGTTACATATTAATGGACACCTTTGAGGGTGTTAAAAGAATATTGAACAATCATTCTTTCGTGAGGCAGAAATTCACCATCCACAGAAACAGTGTGTTCTTTAACCATTAGATGTAGGTGTGTGTAAGTGTATCTCTAATACTTATTATAACAAAATTATAGTATATTTAATATACTGCATTTGTTACAAAGGAAATGTATAAAAAGATTTTAGGGGGTTGGAGAAGAAAAATAAAACAAAAGAACACAAGTGAAGACATTACCTTAAAATCAGGTATCTCTCTTTGATTTGAGCTCAAAGGCTTCCTTGGGAAGACTTCTTCCCAATGTGAGGCTTCTAGGAGTAAGAGTGTGATGTGTAGAGACAAAATGAGCTGGGTTTGTCCGATCCAAAGGCTTGAGAGGTGTGGGTAAGGTGGTAGAGGTGGGGGCCTTTTATAAGAGGAGAGGAGGGGCACTCTTGGAAAGTTACAAAATGATACTTTATTTTCAAATGCGTTTCAGATTTCAAAGGTCCTAGATTGATTTATTTCAAGGATAAGGTGGTAAGGGTTCGAAATATACTCATAAAATATGTCTTTTAAAAGTTTATGTTGTAGTTTTAACATTATCGTTTCATTTTATTTAAATACTTTATTAATGAGGTAATCGTTGCATCATCATGATGCCATAAATAATTTACTTTATTTAATGTCTAAAAATTATAAAAAAACTATCATGATATAGGAAATCGTTTTATCTTTCTAATGAATATTTATAGTAAAAAATATGACTTGTATATCCCCATTTAAAAGTTTTTTTAGTAAAACAACTCATGCTTGTGACATTTTTATTTTAACATTAAATAAAAAGTTATTTATGTCATTTTCCTACCAAAGTGGATCCATGGGGTCCCCAAGTTGACCCATGGATTTTATTGGTCGGCCATGACACATCCAATGAGGTTAGGAAATGTGTCTAGGTCATTTCATATTATTAAAACATTATTTTTACCTTAAATTACACTAATTACCTCTAATCACGATTAAAAACATAATAGTTACTATTCACAAAAAAATTATTTTAATCCCATTGAACCACATTTTAAATCCTAATGAAATCCATGTATGTAGTATTTTTGAAATTCAAATAACAGAAGTGGTAAAGTTTCATTTAAACGAAAAATCTGTTTATAAACTACCACTTAGTGGTTTAACTATTCATCAAAAATTGAAGTTTTTCAGAAAAATACCAAAAATTCACCCTAAGATATACTTGATATTCCGAATACAAAAATGATGTCTATGTTAAAAAATTCAAAACATATATGTTGCATTAATTAATTTAATAATTAATTCCCACTGCCAAAACAAATAGCATGTTTTTAAGAAATAATATCTATTAAAAGATTAACACTAGTTTAAGTCCAATTTCAAAGTGAAAATAATTACAATGACCACCATTAGATTAAATGGTAAAAATATATTCTAAATACAATCTAATATAATTTAAAAATATAATCTGTCCATATAAATAAATCATATTAAAAGGTTGTTTTGAATTAAAATGCAACATTTTCAATAAAAATGATCTTTATCCGAAAAATAACAAAATTTTACAAAAAGTAAATTTTGATGTCCAAATTCTAAAGAAGGATTTTATTTTGTCAAATACAACATATAAAATTGTCAAAAGTATATTTAAAAATGGTTCTCCATCAAAATGCGGTTAATAGACCTTTTAAAGAATATTAGAAGATTTATGCTTAAAATTGTATTCATTAGCATTTTAAGCCTCCAACATTTATTGGATAAAAGTAAAAATATTTGACAAAAATATAGAATAATTTTGTAGCAGTTCTGTTCATTTCTGACATTACAACGACTAGGCATTATCTACCTTTTAAAATAATAATATTTTATTATTAGAGTGCAACGTAAGATTTCAATGAAACTCATTGCTGCATATTGGGTACGCCCTCGAGCATAACATTCCCTTTAAAGTAATATTAATATTTTATTCAAAAATATGGATAAATATGAAAGTGACATATTCTTTATTTACCTGGGGTTTTACATCCTTCCCCCCTTTGGGGAATTGCGTCCTCACAATTTTAAAATTCGACTTTAAAGCTTCATTGAAAATCCCACATCAGAACAAGAGTCAGTAAAACTATCACATTAAAAGAATGGGAGAGGAGTACAAATGTCACCCGAGTTAACCCATACTAGGATTCCATGTATGAAAATATGGATATGGAGGAAAAAAAAGGGTCATGTTATAATGAAGAGTGATTGTAAACATGTCTAGGAGAAAGTTAACAACAAGAAAATCACAAACTTGTGATGGGTTAAACAATATTTGATTCCCCAGTATGAAAAATTAATAGAAAACATTTTTTGTTTTAAGTTACTTTTCATTGAGGAATTTATTTATGAGCTTAACTAAAAAAAAATGAAGCATACTTAATTGTCATATTGACATTCAAATTTTACTATATTTCTTACACGAACTCATATTTTCTCCAAAAGATGATTATTTAGGATGACTTGTTCACATAAAGAGAGATACAATAAACTTCTAGAGAATCACCTAATCCACAAAAGAGAACTATATACTTCCCATGTCTTTAGACCTTAAACAAAACTAAAACCCAATGTTCAACAAATACCATTCAATAAAAATCTATCCATAAGGTTCTACAAAGTAAACCAAACTAATATTGAAACCCAATTCTCTAAAGGATTTAATCACATAGTCTCCTAAGATAAATTTTAAAATTTTTCTCCAAAATAACGTCAGTTACTCTTACAGTCTCATACTGAAAAGTAATTAACCTAATCACATATCCTCCATGTTAGTCTAATCATTTCCATTGATAACCAAAAAAAATCAACTTACTCTTAATTAATAAAATAATCTAACTAAAAAGAATCATTCAAACTAACCAAGGACTTCACATAGTCCAGTGGTAGGCGATAAAGACCAGTTGCACTTATGGTGTGGGTTCGATTCCTGCAGCTTCGTCTGACGCGACGAGTTGTCACACGGTCTGCGTGTTTTCCCTTTTCAAATACTATATAATTTTATAACATTCCTCAAAAAGAGATAAATTAATCAAAAATAACCATAACATATTTTAACCACAAAGGTTATCTGATAAGTTCCATTTTGCAACCCAAAAAGTATTAACCAGTAATTGCATCAAATTCAAGGATCATATAAACCCAAATGGTTCTTTATAACTATATCCACAAAAGAAAGGATAATTATTCCTTGAAAAAAAAATTCGTATATCAAACATCAGGGTTACTATAAAAAGTCTTTTAATGTAACCCCTTCATCAAAAGAGACTTAATACATTTAAGAATTTCACCATCCTAAAATCTATCATAACCATAGAATCCCTTATATGATGACTTCTTACTCATTCAACATTCTTCATGATCCATTAGCCATTCCATTTCAACTTATTATGAAATACTTATTTCCTACAAACAAAATCATGAATCATATCCTAAGATTCCAATAATAGGAAAACATATGTTAAGAAATAATCCATACCTTTAATTCTTCATTATCAGTTTCTTCATCCTCAATCGGAATGGAATTAGGTATTGGTAAATGAATATTTGTACGATCTTGGTGACCCCATTCCCGAAACTTCTTCGTAGGACATGTGTTTACATAATGACCATGCAATCCACATTTAAAACATTCAATTGATCCTTCCAAAAATAACTTCTTTCCCTTTCCTAGAGTCAACTAGATGCTTACTTTTTCTATGGAAGGTTCTTTCTTTATGACCTTCATTTCCACATATATAGCATCTTTCTGTCCCTTTGAAACATTTTCCTATGAGTTTCTTTCCACATATTTGACACATAGGTTTTTGAACATACTTACCTTTATGATTATTAACTGAACTTCTGTAGGGATTTGTTTCTCGCATACATGATGCCTTATAAAAATCACTAAGGTTCAGGTGGTCAATCATGACTCTATATAGTTGGTTGAGGATAACTACAAGAGTTCTCATTTCATCTCCCATATCATTCAGTTGTTCTGTCATAAAACTGTCACAGTTTTCATCAAATCCACTGTTACATTAGTGCCTGCTAGATCCAGCCATTTACTAAAACCAAAAAGGTCAGTGTGTGTATATCAGTAAAATCATAAAATAAAAAAGTTGAAGATAAACACCAAGATATACTATTCAAGTTACCTAAAACTCATTCTAACTTTCAAAAAAAAATATGACCCCATATAATATACTAACCATTGTGGTTATACAGAACTTTTCACTTTTTCTTAAACAACACTCTAACCTCTAAAGTTATCTAAACTGACCTCTGATACCAACTATAAGGCCCCAGGCCTTAAACCTTACTTAATATTGAGTTATTACAAGATTACACATTGAGGATATTTTAAAGTTTAGAGTTTTATATAATTAGATCATAAAACATGCATTACATTCCACATTTAACCAATGTGGTTACATAAAAGATATTATTCATTTTTACCATCAACGGAAACATATTTAAAATAAAACATGGATTATTTCTTGATACTTCCTTGACACTATCATCATATCATGTACCATTCCCTTGACCTGTGAAAAAAATTTCAAAAACGTGGGATGAGAATAAAAAGCTTAGTAAGGGTTATAAAAAGTATAGAAAGGAAACATGAGTACATATATACATAAGAATTAAATCATACATTACCCATAAAACATAAGCACTTTAACATACCTCATTAAGTCATGAATAAATCATAGAAATCATAATACATAAAGGTAACTTGAGGCATTCATAACATTCTTACGTAGGGAGTAACCCTCTTGGTTACGTTTGGAATACCCATCATAGTATATTCCCTAAATATCTTCGGAGAAACATTAACACTAAACTCCTTCGTGTTATCTAATGCATTGGAGAGCTATATCGGGCTCACCCGCCCTTAGATTATCACGGAACCACCCGTCTTCATAACAATGCCCAAGAACCATAACATAATCATAGCACATAACTTAAGCATAAAGGAATGATAAAATTCCAACATTGCAATAAAAATATAACATTTTAAGATATTGAAATAATGAATCCATTCTAAAAACCAATTTCAAAACCATTTAAAACATTTAATAAAGAGATTATTAAATCAAAGTGTCCCATACCACATTGAATATTTTAACATTTTAAAACATTAATATCTATATAAATAATTCCCTAAAACCATTTTGAAAACATGGATATTAATGAGAAATATTTATAATATTAAGTCATTAAAACATTTAAAATGATATTTTAGTTAAAGGATTTTTAACAAAATGAGAGACACTGGAATACAATAATTGAGGAATAACATTTAATAAAAACATTATAATATCATGTGAATAAATGGATTCATGATATAATATTCCAAATGATAGTATATACACCATATAAGTGTGAATTGGTGCATAAAAACAATGAAGTCTCAATGGAAATGTAAATTGAGATGAAATCCATTATAAAGACGGTATTCTTAAAATTAAGGATAAATCAACCTCATAATTATGTGCGACAAATATAAATACTCCCAATATAAGTGGATATTAAGTGTAAAATAATCAAAGTTCATTCACACATCTTCAAATGATGACATATTCAATAAATACTTATTGAACCCAAAGAAATCGAAATTGGGTTAAGAGGTTCCCTTGACAGCTTAACAGCGTCACATCAAATTTTAGAAAAAGAGTTTATGAGAGAGATAAACGGTATCTCATCACATGGAAATAAAATTTATGGAAATAAGGATATATAATAACATATCCCCACATAATAATATGAAAATTAAAAGACATAACAAAATAAGTCTTTTAAAATGATGAGGGTGAAAGTTTCCCTTAACGATTTTGGTAACTTTCGAAACGTACACCCCATGAAAGTAGGACTATACAACATTGATGTAAATACTCATAAAATAACGTATGTTACACAAAGAGTAGAATAATGGAGAGTAGATACACCTCTAAAAAGAAAATATTGGAAAATGTATCATGATTCTCACGAAAACACAAAGTGAGATAAAAAGCCCCATATGAAATTTCGGAAGCCTAACGGCACCAATTAAAACATCCAAAAATGGATTTATGAGATAAAATAGGGTATCTCATAATATTAAAATTAAAATTACAGAAGGAGGAATATAAAATAAAATCCCCAAACATAATAAAGATGAGCTTAAAAGAAATGACATAAAAAGGAGTACTTAAAAAGAAAGAGAGATGTAAGATCCCTTACCTCGGGTCTGACTTGACTCGATCGTTCTTTAAACTCATGAATAATAAACTTGAGTTAATTTCTACTTGCTTAAGAACATTTTTCAAGTTCATTATTCCTTTTATATCACTTACTACCATTCTGTGAACACTATGTAATTATTTAAGTTAATAATGGTCGTTTTGTAGATCTTTGCTACTTGAGTCAAAAATAAACTCATTATAATTACAAGTTGTTCATGTGGTAAAATATATATTATAGTCCGAATTATATTCATTATGTAGATATCATATATATCATATATATCATATATATCCATTATATACATGCATATATAATATTACATAACATTTAGAGGTAAGAAATGAAATGCACCGTTCGTGGAGACGGTATGTCGTACGTACGCATGAACGCTACTTCCATTTCTATTTCTTATTTAGTGGAATTAAAACACATAATAGTATTATAATTCCAATATGGAATCATATATAATATCATTAAATCTATACTTTATATGTACAACATATGGTATTAACGAATCAAATCACTTTGAGGGGGCCGTAGTCCGCACTTCCTAAAATGATGAAATCGCGTTTAACCATAATGGAAACCATAAAGGTATGACATAAATGAAAAATACAGAAGCTTAAGCAAAACATAAAAATATTATATATCATATATATATATATTCACATCTTAATGGCCACCTTTGAGGGTGTTAAAAGAATATTGAACAATCATCATTTCGTGAGGCAGAAATTCACCATCCATAGAAACAGTATAATCTTTAACCATTAGATGTTGGTGTGTGTAAGTGCAGCTAGAATCCTTCTTATAAAAACATTATATTATATTTAATATACTTTATTTGTTACAAAATAAATGAATAAAAAGATTTTAGGGGGTTGGAGAAGAAAAATAAAACAAAAGAACACAAGTGAAGACATTACCTTAAAATCAGGTATCTCTCTTTGATTTGAGCTCAAAGGCTTCCTTGGGAAGACTTCTTCCCAATGTGAGGCTTCTATGAGTAAGAGAGGGATGTGGAGAGACAAAATGTTATGGGTTTGGCTAATCCAAAGTCTTGAGAGGTGTGGGTAAGGTGGTAGAGGTGGGGGCCTTTTATAAGAGGAGGGGAGGGGCACTTTTGGAAAGTTACAAAATGTTACTTTATTTTCAAATGAGTTTCGATTCTAAAGATCCCAGATTGATGTATTTCCAGGATAAGGTGGTAAGGGTTAGAAATATAGTCATAAAATATGTCTTTGACAAGTGTATATTGTATTTTAAACATTATATTTTCATTTTATTTAAATCCTTTATTAATGAGGTAATCGCTCCATCATCATGATGTCATAAATAATTTAATTTATTTAATGTCTAAAAATTATAAAAAAATATAATGATGTAGGAAATAGTTTTATATTTCTAATGAATTCTTATAGCAAAAAATATGACTGGTATAACCCCATTTAAATTTTTTTTAGTAAAACAACACATGTTTGTGACATTTTTATTTTCACTTTAAATAAAAAGTTATTTATGTCATTTTACACACAATGTGGCTCCATGGGGTCCAAAAAGTTGACCCATGGATTTTCTTGGTCGTCCATGACACATCCAATGAGGTTAGGACATGTGTATTGGTCATTTGATATTATTAAAACATTATTTTTACCCTAAATTACACTAATTACCTCTAATCACGATTAAAAGCATAAAATTTACTATTCACCAAAAAATTAATTTAATCCCATTGAACCCCATTTTACATCCTAATGACAACCATGTATGTCGGATTTTTGAAATTAAAATCACAGAAGTGGTAAAGTTTCATTTAAACGAAAAATCAGTTTTTAAACTACCACTTAGTGGTTTCACTATTCATAAAATTTGATGTTTTTCAGAAAAATACCAAAAATTCACCCTAAGATATATTTGATATTACAAATTCAAAAATTATATCTATTTTACAAAATTCAAAACATATATTTTTCATTAATTAATTTAATAATTAATTCCCACTGTAAAAACAAATAGTGTTTTTAAGAAATAATATCTATTAAAAGATTGACACTAGTTTAAGTCCAATTTCAAAGTGAAATTAATTACAATGACCACCATTAGATTAAATTCTAATAATATATTCTAAATAAACAATAATCTAAATTAAAAATATTATCTATCCATATAAATAAATCAGATTAAAAGGAGGTTTTGAATTAAAATGCAACATTTTCAATAAAAATGATCTTTATCGGAAAAATAACAACATTTTAGACAAAGTAAATTTTGATGTCCAGATTATAAATAAGGATTTTATTTTGTCAAATAAAACATATAAAATTGTAAAAATTATATTTAAGAAGGGTTATCCATCAAAAGGCAGTTAATCGACCTTTTAAAGAATATTAGAAAATTTATGCTTAAAATTGGATTCATTTGCATTTTAAGCCTCCAAAATTTATTGGATAAAAGTAAAAATATGTGACAAACATATATAATAATTTTTTAGTTAGTTCCATTCATTCCTGCCATTACAAAGTCTATGCGTTAACTACCTTTTAAAATAATATTATTTTATTATTAAAGTGCAACGTAAGATTTCAAAGAAACTTGTTGTCGTGTATTGGGTACGCCCTCGAGCATAGCATTACCTTTAAATTAATATTAATATTTTTTTCAAAAATATGGCTAAATATGAAAATGACATATTCTTTATTTACCTGGGGTGTTACATAAGATCTCCTTTCCTTTTATAACACACGACGTTAAACTTTAGTTCATGAACTACGTATGGCTTGATTCCCATCCTTATGGGATACGTAGTGAAGTCCAACATTTCCATTCAAGACCCATCAACAATATGATTACGGTTATCATTGATCCGTGTATCTCTACATACATTGGAAAATACCCATATTTATGTGTCATAATCCTAATCATGAATACTTCTAGATCTTCATAACCCTTTTCTTCACTTCTAATCAAAAAAGGCCTGAAATTCTGTGAGTTCTTTTGCTTGACCATGCAGCCTGTGCCCTTAGGACGCCTTGCATAAACAGTCTACATAACAGACATGTCAGCCAAAAGATGCTATTATTTGACTATGCAGCCAATGCCCTTAGGTGGCCCTGCATAATTCAACCCCCTAACGGGTTTGTTAAATACTTGTAACTTCAGTATTCGGAAGAAAGCTTCTTTTGTCCTTATTTGTCTTAATGACAATATGTAGGGATCCGCAACAATATCCATCCTTAACATACTTATCCCATATCCTTTCTCATGATCTAAAAGTATTCACGTCTATGGTTTATATTCTTCTTCTCTACGTTTGGTTTATACCTTCGTAGGATTAATATTCATCCAGTTCTTCGATAATCATGTTTGGAAAAATCTTCTCCATATTCAAGTACTTATTTCCATACAGCAGACTCTATACTTTGGAAAATTTGAATCTTTATAAACATTCACTGGATTTTTAGCAATAGGAAAGTTAATTTCTGAGAGTTCTTTTTCCTGACTATGCAGCACGTTCCCTTAGGCGGCCTTGCATAAACAGTCTACATAACAGACTTGTTAGCTAAAAGATGCTATTTATTTGACTATGCATCCAATGCCCTTAGGTGTCCCTGCATAATTTAACCCCCTAACAGGTTTGTTAAATAATGGTAACTTCATTCATGGGAACTACATACTCTAATTCCTTTTAGCTCTTTTTCATATCATTCCTCAGATCCAAATTTTCTTAAGTTATAGTTTATATATTTTCCCTCATACTTGAGTATGGTAATATATTTTCAGATAAATTGTCAAATAATTGAACCAATTCTAATTCATTCGGTCAAAGCTATTTCAACCTTAAACATTAGCCTCTTTATGTCCGATGTGTATGAAATTAAAATGCCCACAAATGACAAAGAAACTCTGAATAAAAGTCATGTTACAGCTCACTAAACATACATTTTTTATGATTTAGGTAATATTGAGCAATTAAAAGAATCAAAGTTTGTAGGGTTATTTACATTAATCCTAGTTAAAATCAAACTGTGCTTACTAGGCCCATTATCTTAGGTAAAATTTAAAGCAGGTAGAAAAGGAAAATATGTGCACAAGTGTTTGAAGAAGAAATCATTCTTTCTATTTGATGCACAGGAATTTGAAGAACATCCACAGATTGGAGTCTCTTCTCTTTTCCAAGAAATTACAAAAGGCTATCGACATAAGTCTTCACTTGACGAACCGCATCCCGAGCTTCATCAACAGTTACTTGAAGCTCATGCACTCGACCAAATTCACTCTTTTAAACCTGATGGAGTGCTTTCTTGGCATTCGCAATGGTCTTCATACTATTCGTTTGAACTCCCTCTAGTGAATTATTATGTTGGTCAAGTTCCCCAGTAAAAACATCTAACTGTTGCTGAAGGTGCATCTTCTGGACGACTTTTTCATTGATCTTATGTTTCAGCTCCTTCATCTTGGAAGCATAGTCAGCCTTAGCTCGGGATACGGTAGCCTCAAATTCACCAATGTTGACTGATAGTTTCACCCTGGTAAGATCTTCACGACACTTTTGCTTCTACTCCCTCCTAAATATGACTTGTTTCACCACGGTATAGATCTCTTGGTATCTAAAATCGCCAAGTACTAGCATGATAAACTAGGACAACAATTGAGGGATCTTCAATGATTGTTCTTCTAAAGGCACCTCAGATATGATTTTACATATATTGTTCAATGCCTTGCATCATGAGAAGATGAGCGCCTTAAGATCCTCTGGGTCTGATTCAACACCATCATCACAGGGGGGGCATGTAATCTGGGATTAGTGCACTTAAGGAAGTGCCATGTTCTGCTTCTTCCCCCTAACCCTGGTTGCTTAACCTTATACTTCTGTTTGGACGGAAGTTGATACCTCACCTACAGTTCTAACCATTGATGTTGATAGCCATATTGTATCAATTAAAAGTATGGTTGGTTTCATAGAATAATGGAAGTTGGTTGTCTTTCCTGAAAACTCAGTTCAATCATTTCATAATAGTAGATCAGCAGCTTGGGAAGACTCCTCCCCATCATTCCCAGTTTCAACAGAATCTTCAAGATGGGTGTCATGAGGGTTTAATGGGATTAGCTCCACTTGAGATAATGTTTCTGCTATGGTAGGTTTGACATCAATGTCCCCACCCACTTAAGGCATTGGAAGTTCAACAGCTTATATGGATGGAACTGCATATTATTTTCAGTCATGTTTTGAAGTGTAAATTATAAGAAAATTTATAGGGTGAAGGATAACACTCACGCCCAAGGTCTTCTAAATCACATGATAACATAGCATGATCCTAAAAGTCTTCGAAAGACATTCCACGATTCATCATTTAATCCAATGATATTTCAGAATCGTGGTTAGTCTCACCAGTGGTCGCATTTGATGTGTCCTCTTGGCGACCCTCATTCTGCGGCCCCTGACCCTGGACAGATTCTTTAGGAAGGATGGCCGATTCAGTTTTTACGACCACCAATGATTCTTGTGCAGGTTCTTCTCTACTTGTAGCAGTAGTAGGAGCTGTACTAGGAATAGATGTTGGATCTTTTTCAGAAGCAGCCAAGTCTTCCGGATTTTGCATTTGTTCCACAGCACCCTCTGTGGTCCTTAAGGGAGGACCAGTCCTTTCCCTTATAGGGGAAATTGAAGAATCCCCTACAATCCTAAGGAAAGTGAGAAATCTTTTTCATGGTTTAAAATTCATGATTATCCAAAGGACTTACCACTACTGATAAATCGTTTAGCGGTGGAATTCCTCCTTCTTCGCCTTTGTCCTTTGGGTTTTTTAGGAGTATCATCATTTTCCCTTACTGGGACTTGAATTGGAGAATGGAAGGATATGTCCAACGCCTCATTCATGGCCTGCTGGCTTGGAGATATCTCACCCGGTTTTCGAGGAGAATTAGAAGCAGTCTCGATGGCAGTACCACCAGGGATATAATGTGGAGAAGGATCCTCAGTTCATTTTTTTCCAAGCTGCAAGATGAAGAAAATAACTTCATTAAGTAACAAAGCTTCAACTGGAATCAAGTTGGAATGAAAATAAGGAAAGAAAACTTACATCTTCAGGAGCCACATAATCATGCCACTCCTCATCTCTAGAACCACCAGCCCCCTCAGTGGTGCCACGATCAATCATTTCCTTCTCCCGCCTGGTGACATGAACTGACTCATCAGTTGAATATATGAGCATTTCCAGCTCTCTGATGTAATCACACACTTCATTGGGGTTATCCTCGTATTGGATATCTGTAGAATCCAGAAGATTCCCTATTCCATAAAGTTGTAGGCCCTCACAAAAATCCAGCCAGGTGGTCTCAGTACAAAAGTATAAACTCTGTCATTCTGGATAGCCTCTAGTCTTTAATATGAAGGCTGTGAGGAAGGTCCTATAATCTTTGATTTCAATTTCTTCCTGGCTCCTTCAACTGCTGATAAAGAATAAGAGAATAAGAATTATTCCTTTATAAAGTAGTAGTGATTAAATTACCACAATGAAGTAACTCACCAGGAGTTGATGGAGTATCTCTCTTGATTCTATCCGGAGGATTATATCAGGCATGAGGCTGCTTTTCCACTTGTTGTGCCTCATCATCCCCATCATGGGAATCTGGTGAATTAGTCCTAGAGGAGGAATCTGGCGAATCAGCTTCAGGTGGTGAAACATCACCTTCATGAGGAAGGGTTTCCTTATCTACAGTCATCTTCCTTTTCCCCAACTGATAAACTGGGTGATTTAGCACCCCTTTGTGGTATGATGCTAACCAGTGCTCGGCATACCAACTAGTCAGGTTATGTGCCGCTTTTTCAACTGGTAGATCAAATACTGCCCTAGTCATCTCCCTTGATGTCAGTATCCACAATTGTCGAGCAACCATCGGATGTTGCGCTAACCTAACATGTACTGGGGGAGATACAACAATCTATTGCAGACACTTGAATTGACGTGAATATCTATATAGAGCATAGGCTTCGCATATAATTTCTCCTTCAATCCTGGAAACTAGCACACCATCTCTACAATCTAGCATGTATGCCCTCATATCAAATGGGTTGTTCCATCATCAAAAAACTGCCCGGTTGGCGGATTTCTATAGGGAAAGAATTTTAATTCCGTAAACATGCTCAACCTCACTTTCATGTCATAGGAATTAACATCTAATAGAGAAACTCCATAGAATGCTTGCACTGACGGCCTGAAAGAACTTCTAGGAATTTGCAATCCATTCTGTTCATTATAAGTCCTGAATTGAGTGACGATCCATCCCCATAAAACATGGAATGGTCCCACTATTCTTAAAGTAGATTTACCCATGAAGACATGAAGTATACTCCTGTGAATATTTTCTAAAATGGGGGTAGCCAACCCAAACATTTTTTCCTCATCCAACTTTGCCGCAATAACGAAGGTCTCTGGCCTGATGCCTCCCTTTGAATCCCGGACTGGCAAGAGATAAACGCTGAGCCACAAAACCAAGAATCCCGCCAAACGAGTCTTCTTTGGGATCCGTTGATTCACCTCATATCCCCACTTCTCGAACTCTTCTGCTTCTAGAGTTGGCCAGAATGTGCCAGGAGAACCCCTCTTCTCAGGTTTTGGGTAGGTAGTAGGACGAGTGGGCCTCTTATCCTTGGATTATTTTTCTTGGATCCTTTTTCCATCAGCTCCTTCTCCTTTAGATCCTTCTCTTTCTTTACAATAATAAATATATTAATCCACTCCTCTCGATGAATATCATTTCTAGAATGAGTTGAGGTTGTCTCTGAATTGTTGAGTATGTAGAATATGTTAAGTAATTCCCATGCCAAATCAGGAGTTTCTCTGAATCATTCCAAGTCACCTTAGGTGGAATGAATTCATCATACATGTCACCCAAAATTGGATCCCCTGAGATCTTGTGGACATCCCACAGACTGATACCTACTTCTCCATGAGTCAGATGGAAATAATTTTTTTCGTGGCTCCAGTGGCTGAGTATCTCCAGCATGAAGTTATCATGTCTGTAAACATATGTTTTCCCAACCCAAACAGCTTCGTATATCGCAACTCTTTTCAGATCCTCGACAAACTCTGCACAGGATTGTCGTACCCAGTATGCCCACATCCAAGTTCGCTTCACACCTCCCCCAGGACGGTAGTCCCAACTTTTTTTCCAGCCTTTGGATTGATCCATCTGAGCTTTTCAGAATATTGAAGGATGACAATGTGGTTGTAGCTTAGGCTTATGAGGTTTCAGATCTGGCGTACAAGGAATATGATGCATCATGTGGACCTTCTCCACTGTTCCAGCATTTATAAATAATCATCCAAATGAGATATTTGCTGAAGAAAAGTTGGTATAATTCTGAAACCACGAAAATGGTAGATAATTCTTTGCTTCTGGAATAGTAACTTCTCACAGATGAGCATAGCCATAGAAATAAAAACAAATGCTTTGGGGGAAGTCGCGATGATATTTCTTCAGATACATAGCCAAATCTGGAAGAGTTCTACTTTTGACGGTATAATAATCGTGGCCAATGATGTTCATCATATCATCAATCCGCTTACTAGCCAGTTCATTAGATAATCCAGTTCTAAGAGCCATTTGATTCTGTACAAAAGTTGAATAAATTAACTCTTAAGTAAGTGGATTTTCCATTAAATTTGTAAAGGAATTTCAGAAAAATGGAAAAGGCATTAAGGTGTGCAATTCCGAACTTGGCGCGCAAGTATGGATGCGTTGTGCAAGTATTAATGTTTCACGCACGTTTTTGGCACGCAAGTATCACCGTGCAAGTCCTATTACCTTGACAACAGTGTGACAACGAAGAAATAGTGGAAAACGAGCAACTTGAGCGGCGAAGGGGACCTGCGCGGCGAGAGCTCGAAAATCCAAAAAGCAGATGCTATACGCGGTAAATGGCTGCATATTTATAGGACATGATGCCCACCTGCGTGCCTACAGCTAGCGTGCTCCAACCAGAGTGCTCCAGCCCTGCGTGACTCGCACCTACGCGCCTCTTTCCCTTTGGTTTTCTTCTTTTCCTCAGAGTCACATCCTTATTCTTTCGGATCCATCTCTGAGAGGAGACTTTTGTTGACACTCATTTTTCATCACATTGTTTAAAAGAATGTAAAGGGAAATGACATAGCAAAAATTTATTCATCCTTTGAAGAAAAAAATAAAAAATCGACAAAGGCATGAACAAGGCTTCAAATGCACAAGGGTCATGCAAGTTCCATCACTGTCGCGCAAGTATACTTAGGCGCCACCTAATGGTCACGCAATTGACTTATGTGCCCTAAATGATAACTGCCCAGGGTGTTCTCCAGTCTATAAATAGAGCCTGTGGGACCCCCATTTCAGGGAGGAATTTTTTCAGAATTCAGATACAGAGCTCTGAACGCCCAAGTCTCTTCTTCAGGTCTTCCAAACACTTATAAGGTAATTATTTACCTAGAATGGATGGTTTAAACAGGAGGAGTAAGTTTTATGTGTTATAATACACTAACACTTGCGGGACTAAGTGTATTACACTTAAGGGAAATGAAAACACTTGCGCACTGCCCTACTTCTTCACCATAACTTGCGCGCCATCTTCTGGAAAGCCTCTAGGGATGATTATAAAGGCTTTGATCATGAATCACCCAAAATATTACTCTAAGGGATGAAAATCGTGCAAGTACCCATGTGTCGCATAAGTATACATGCGCGCCCAGGACTTTCGCGCCCATGCAGTACCAACGCACCTTCCAGGACTTACGCGCCCCTACCTTTTTGGGGGCCTTTCCTACCCATCTCACCCCTATTATGCCATTCCACCTATCCTATTCAAAATTCAGTCTTCAAGACACTCTTCAAATCCATTTATGGCATGATTTCTTGAATTGGCTTCCTAATCTGAAAGGAACTCTGCGGAACATCTCTCAAAATCAATTTATTAATACATTTTTATGTCACTAAATAATGAGATTTCATTCATTCAACCTCATCCTTTAAGATGAGATAATTCTCTTAACTTGGGCCTCCTTTTCAGGAGTAAGCCCCGGTCTCAAATATGGGCCTCCTTTTCAGGAGAATGCCCCAGTCCAAAATATCATTACTATGGGCATCCTATTTAGGAGTAAGCCCCAAGTCCCCTAATCTGGGCATCCTCCTTAGAAGTAAGACCCAGTCATAATGTTCCCAAATATGGGCCTCCTTTTAAGGAGTAGGCCTCAGTCTCAAATATGGGAATCCTCCTCAGCAGTAAGCCCCAAACCATAATTGCATTAACCTGGGCCTCCTTTTCAAGAGTAAGCCCCAGTCTCAAATATGGGCATCCTCGTTAAGAGTAAGCCCCAACCATAATTCCTTCAACCTAGGCCTCCTTTTCAGGAGTAATCCCTAGTCTTGAATATGGGCATCCTCCTTAGGAGTAAGCCCCAACCACAATTCCTTTAACCTAGGCCTCCTTTTCAGTAGTAATCCCCAGTAATAATTCCCATTAATGTTGGGCATCCTTTTCAGGAATAAGCCCCAGTATTAATTTCTCTTAACCAGTCTTAATTCCTTTTGATCTGGGCTTCCTTTCGAGGAGTAAAAACCAATCATAAGTCCCCTCCTAACTTGGGAATCTTCCTTAGGAGTAAGCCCCAAGATTAGTGTATCCAAATATCCATGAATAACATATAACATTATGGAACCTATTCATGGATTTCCTCCATGAAGTAAATCGTAATCATCATTTATTTTGGGCAGTCATACACACATAATCCCAAAATCATTGCATCTTTTGTGGCACAAATTGTCTGGTTTCACTGATACGTCTTGTTTCTCACACCGAGCATGACTCACGTGATCTTAGAGTGTAAAAGTAATCATGACATCTTTCACGAGCCATCAATAATGCATAAACATCATAATCCCAAACTCAAACTACGTGGGTTCTGATTCCTTTTCTAAAACAAAGGATACGTATGTAGCCCATCAGCGGGTACGATCCCAACTCTGAAACAATCCATGTCCTCCTGAATGACAATAAACATCAAGTACCCCACTGAGTGGCTTTAAAACCAGTATGGTCATCATAATAACCAAGAGACTTTTATATATTTAAGGATAACATCAACTATGAATATCTAACAAATACAAATGATTCTTCATCGATGAAGAACCTTGAATACATATAAATGATTCTCTGAATTTCCTACATATCGATCATTGATTTTTAGACTAAAGGAAATCTCATTTTATACTTGGTAATGTAATAAGGATTCACGAACATAACTAAAATATATAAAGGGAGTCCCAGAGTAGACAATAATTTCCCTCAAAAAGGTGTGATGAGTTCGACCTCCCATCCCATCGACCAATGAAAATTCTTGAACATAATTAGTCCACAACTAATGAGCACCTACCTTTGGAATGTAGGTCCAAATGGATATGGAATCATTGGATGTTTCTGGTTCTATGAACAAACCCGTTAGAAACTGATTGGAATGTTTGAACCTTCAATCAATGAGGTCATCCCCAAATCCAGATGAAAAAAAAATGGTGAATCCGACGTGAATCCTTAACCAATTTAAAATGATGTTTTACTTATTTGTTAGGCCCCTATTTAAAAATCAATGAGAGGGCCAACAAAAACAGTCATTGATATATGTGCTAATCCAAAAGATGTAGTGGATGAATTTATCTTGATTACGTCTGTTATATCAAACAGGAACTCTTTTCCAAGATTTTCTACATTCTACGAAATGGATGCTCTCAAGTTCACACCCGTGAATACATCTGATGTGAAAACCGTTGCTGCGAATTCCACTACTTCTACTCCTACTAGATCATCGTCCGCTTTGAGGACAACATCACCTAATCAGTGTCTTCAACACTGGGTATGAAATACACTGGTTAAGGAGTACCGTCAACACGGTACCATTCCAACTATGGAGGCTGCTCGACAAGCCCTCCAAGTGAAAAATTCACCCGGGTCATCCAGACAGCGATGACCTGCGATCATGAAGCAGACGATGTTAACTACCATCACCAACTGTTTCGGGTCGTTATCCCCGGAACTCAATCCCCATTCACTCCCATATTCTGGGGAGGTGAATGAGAAGGTCCCTCAGGGCCTTAATTCAAGGAAGAATGTGTCCTTCCCAAGGGCTCCCATCAACCATTTCCGCCAAACTCATGTGGCAATGTGCCCTCAACCTGATGAGGGGGTCGACTCTAGGCATTGGGCTCAGGTTCCTTGAACCCGAGCAGGCAAGATGAATCACCAGAGGTGAAATCCAGTTAACAGTGAGAAGTTTCTCATCTCTGCCATCTCTAGAGAAGTCCACCAACCTAAATTGGTGGCAAACAACAAGCAGGAACACACACCTGCCTGTTTTAATTTCGCTGTCCAACAGACTCGTCTTGAAGTATCACGTCAATCCCTCCAGGAAATTTCGGCGGAGTACTATAGGCACCGACATACACCTGTTTATACGTCATCAGCTAGTCAGCAGGGTCATCTGAATACATATGATGGATCTCGTCAACCACGTTCAGAGAAGTACCATCAGCAGGCACATACACCTGCTAGTATTGATCAAGCCTACCAACAGTCTCACTTGGTAGCACTCAGAGAAGTCAGTCAAAAAGATCTGGCGACAAATAGTAGGCAGACTCAACACTTTTCCCCCACACTTGAGTAATGTTAGGATTCACTGACAGGAAAAGGAGGACATGAGCAGGCACATACACCTACTCCAATCACGGAATGGACGTATATGCTTGTTTCGGCAGCTAAAGTCACCAAGCATATTCTATCAATGGTGAAAGAGCAGAAGAAAATCCCTGCTCATATTCTGGATGACTGCCTGGATATTATAACAGCTTCAGCAGCATTACAGGGAAAGAAATGTGAATCTATCCCTAACAGTGGAGTGACACATGAATAGTTCACTCCACAACAGACACACACATCTATTCCAGTCCAAGAGGGTTGTGAGGCATACTCCCCCAATATCATATGAACAACCAAGTCAGGCACATACACGTGATTTGAGTGGAGATCGTTAGCCTAACCTAGCCATCTCCCCTGATCAGGCACATACACCTGCTCAGAGAAGCAACATTCATCAATAAGTGGTTTCCAAGGTGAGTAAGAATGAGTCTAAGAAGAAGACCTGCCCAGCACAGTCAAGAGATCAAGAGACAGTCTGTAACAAGGCCTTACTCGATGCTGGAGTTCTTGAAGCCCTTAGACAGGTATCTGTTGGATTCCAAGATTCTACTCACTCAGTTCCCAATAGTGGGAACATTAATTTTGAAGGTCTTCAACAAAAACTTCCTCATGAAGGCTTGCTTCATGACAGTTCGGTCTATCTTGAAGTTTCATCTTCAGATGAGAGCTACAATAACCCTCTGTGTATCCAGAAGACCAAGGAGCAAGAGATCTCATCTTTTGATGTAACCAACCACGGTGGTACTCCCCACGATGTTGAATTTCGCTGTGAAATTCCTCTCTACAGTAGTGATGCACATTTTCCGGAAAATGCTCCAATGGACAATGTAGTGCCGATAAAGCCCTCTTATCTTGAGGCACTTGAAAATGTAAAACAAGGCATGTTTGATGCTTCATCTCTAGAAGGTGTAATACTTTCTCAATCGGAAGATAGCCCACAGTGCAGGTCATTCTCCGAACCACCCCTAAGTCATGCATCTTCTAGTTTGATCAGTGGTTTCTCTACCAATCTTGTTGAATCCGATGAAGTAACAAGGAAGCACCAGCTCTGGTCAAATCATGTAGAAGAATCTTCATTGAATGATAAAGAGGAAATGCTGAACATGAGAAAACAACTAGAGAAGGGTGATGTTCCAGTCATATTTTGGCCTCTGGATGACTCTCAGTATGACATTCCAGAAATTTTGATGGAAGATGGGATTCATGATATTTGTCTCAACATATAGAAAACTCTTTTTCAATTGAAAAAGAAAGTATTATCTTATGATGAATATGAAAATCATGTTAAGATAATAGAAGGGTTACAACGTCAAATTGACTTGGAATATCTATCAGTATCTTGATATCCGAAGGCTGAAAAGCAGCAGAGTCCCCTTCAGCGTTCATGCCTTGGCACACTAAGAATATTGCGCCAGTTAATTGCCAATGCCCCATCTAGTATTCATGTCAGAGGATGGGGTGTTCATGGAGCACCCAGGCAAACCAAAAGAACAATTTTTCTTCCAACGCCTCTCTCATATTCTCTCTCTCTATGAGAGGATCAAATAAACTATAAAAAATATTGGTGGATTCATATTCTAATGTTCAAGAAGAAGAAGGATCTTACAATGATCAACTGGAGGATCTTCCCATAGAGAATCACCCATGGCTGCACTTCAACCATGCACTAACTACTTATGGGGGTATACACTAGCAGACAAGGAACCAGAAGAACCCAATCAAACCATTCCTATTTTCAAATTCAATTCCCACACTATTCAAAAAAGTGTTTTCATAAATAATCTTTTGGAACAAATGAGTCACTAGACGATTCAAGTAGAAACTAGTATCAATGGGTGACTCAGAGATATAGACAGTAGTCATACGTCAACCACACCATAGTCACAAACAGTGTTATAGGACAATATCACCGGCTCCATATGGCTTTTTAGGCCCGATGACCTCACTGAGACTAATTTTTCACCCTCTTTTAATTTCCTAATCAATGAAAAAACACAAGGAAAAAAAGTCTCACTTAAAACCAATTTCCCATGGTAACTCATTTACTGTTACAAGGTGTGGTGGCCCGGAACCATACTCATAACCCGAACATCACGTTCTGGCTATCCTAGCTCTAGCCAACCATGAAAAATTAAAAGGAAACAAAACCCAAAAAAATGAACCTACCTATTGTACCATTTTTATATGAACTAACCTTGTTCAACCCTTAAACGGAAACCCGAGTCGGCCCATGAAAAGGCCCAAAGGGCATTCCCGACCCCCACGAGCTGGAAACTAGTGTCAAGAATTAATATAAACCAATTGTAAATGATTTGGCCCATAACAAAAGATTGGTAAATAAACATAATTTGAAAAAAACTAGATAAATAAATGAAGTTGAACTCAAAAACTAGAAGTAGAAAAAGTAATAAACTATGTAACGAGACATATCTCAAGTTACCTCATGATTCACTATAGAACATAATCCACACTCGCATCAAAAGGGGTCCAAAATTAGACCCAAAAATATAAATATAAAGTATGTGAGAGCACTGAGATGCTTAGTAGGAATACCTAAATATAACAACAACATGTTCCCTTACATTTAAAAAGGATCCCAAATGGTTCTACTCTAAAAACAATACATAATAAAAAAAATTTCTCATTCTTTTCAAATTCAAGTAGAAAGCATTCATTTTCATGAAAAGTATTCCTCTTCCACATAATTTTCAAAATACATTACAAGCATGCATTATCATTTCAAAATGATAGGAAACCAATTTATATTAAAAATATGGTTTTCACATAACATGTAACAAGTGTGGAAAAACTTAATTGAAAATTATATCACACGCACCATAGGAAATCCCAAAGAAACTAGTGTTATTTGGGAGTGATGATCCATGTAAGTCAGTGAAATGTGGTATACCAACAATAAAAAACGGCATTTTCTTGTATGAGACACTAGTAGGGAACACACTAATAAAATTGTGGTCTCCAATCAATCATATTTATTTTCAGTTAGTGTTGTAAGCATCAATCCTTCTATATGAAACTAGGATGAACCACTTCTTTCACACCCCGATCTCAGATGCCTATTTATTTTATGTTATTTTAATTCCTTTCTTGGTCTCATGCCTTTGGGCAGAGTTTGTTTTGGTTCTGGGTTTAAAAGTTTTGAAGCTTTGATGTTTTCGGTGGGTCTCGGGCCAGTGTGCAGTCGCTGCACTGCTTGCAGTCAGCACACATTCAGTCTGGGTGGGTGTGCAGTCACCGCATTGCTAGTAGTTATCGTGCATTCAGACCTACTGATTGCACGGTCACCCAACCGTTTAGATAAATAAAAAAACTAAAGGAATGAATTAAATTGGAAAAAATAATAAATAAAGTAATGTAGGTTAAATTACATTAAAAAATATAAAATGATTAATAATAATAATAATAATAATTTATAATATTGTTATTATTATTATTATTATCAATATTATTTTGATTAGGATTATGATTATTATTATTATTTTTATTATAAAATAAAATGAAAAAAAATTATAAAACCCTACACTACACGGTGGTCCCACCTTTTCCCTCTTGTAGGCTGCGAGGCTCACCCCCCCTTCCCTGTTGCCCTCATTGCGCACCCCAGCGCCACCACCCTTATTTTATTCCACACAGAACACTCCTCTACAGCCTCCTTCCACCATATATTTTCCGCACCATGAGCCCCAACTTGCCCAGGCTCTCGCATCCCTACTCGCCCTCGAGTCTCCACGCCGGCCGTCCAGGAACCGCGTCTCCCAATGCTCCTGTTCGGGCCGCCGCTCCACTTCATCTAGCACGACCTCTACCCGATGTGGTCTCCAACTCCATTTCCAGCCCTTTCCTCTCATCGCTACGCTTCTTCTGCTCCGAACGTCACCTCCCGTGCGTCCAGCATCCGCGCCAGCACCCGCATCCGACCCCTTCCCCTCCGACCGTTCGGCCTTCTAGCTCATAGGAAGATTTCTTTCTTCGGCACTAAACCCTTTTCCAGCTGGCCTCCTCCTTAGTGTGCATGGCTCCCCCGACCAACCCTCCCAAAGCATGTGACTCCTTCTTCCATCTACACCAGTGTGCGTGGATCCTCTGACAGCCAATTTTCCCACCGGTAGTCGAGTCTCCTCTGTCAGTCGTCCCTTACATGGTGCACCTCCTTCGGTGACTCCCGGATTGCGCACGACTATCCTAGTTGTATCTCCTCTGATTAGAAGATCCCCTACAAGTGTACGAAGGGACCGCGAAACATGGTTCTTACTTCTGCTGAAACATCGTTTCATTTGCACTGGTTGTGGTACGTGTTTCCTTTCCCTTCATCCCACTGTTTTTAGTCCATTTAATTATTTGGTTTCCATAATTAAATCTCAGATTATGTTTCCCACTATGATTATAATCTTATATAGATAATGAAAATGATTTATAGTTGGTTTAACTTGATAATGATTTGTTTCATCATGTCCTTTCATTCATGCACGTGTATTTGTCTACGCAATTGAATCTGGATAAGTGAATTTTTGTGGAAATGGTTCTGTTAAATATTTTTAGTGGGGGTTTACCTTTAGAGGATTCTTATAATAGTTTTTAAACCTGTTCTTGGGTGGCCTTGTGAAATTTTGATGGTTTATTGAGGTTTTCCCCATTTGAAATTTTTTATAAATTTATTTGAATTATGTCATGAGTTTTCAAATGAAGTTTTTCCCTGAAATCTTAGTGATTAAGGATATTTGGATTTGAAAAAGTTTTGTATTCAAATGGTAGATTGGATTATTAAATATAGTTGTGTACAGTGTTTATGGTTTCTTAATAATTTAGTTAGGTGTTCATTGGTCCTGGCCGTCTTATTTTTTTTGTGTATCTTTTGTTGTTATAATGAATTTATAGTCAATGACCGAGGAATCATAGGTATGCACCTAAGGTATGTATATATATAATATACATATATATGTCCTCCATGTATGTATTCCCTCATTTCACAAGGAATACGTGCATTTGATTATTGATATATGCCTATATATATATTGGCATGTGTGTGCGAGTATGGGCCGATTTCGAGTGGTCGCCACCCTTTCTCTCATGTTCCAATGTGCTCGACATGACCCGGTTCTTCTTTGAGGTAGGAAAAAATACATTTTCCCATTTAAAATAATTAAATTTAATGATTGCAGGTTTTTAATAAATACTTTTACTAGATTAGTATCTATCAAAAATAATTGGCTGACCTGCTGTAGTATTTTCAAGTTTACTTTTGGGCTGGTTAAAAAGTATTTTGTTACATTATCTTCTAGTTTGTGTAATTAGTCTACCTTTTTAATATAGTTTTTTTTAAAAACTGTTTGATTTGTTTATGGAATGGCTAGTGAACTGTTTTTTTTTTGCTTTAAGTGTATTGGAAAGCGAGGTTTTAATGGGTTGTATAAGGTTAAACCATTGGGATTGAAACAAGTTTTGGTGTTTTGTATTGTTTCAAAAATGGTTCATAAATGTTTATCATTTTGGCACATTTTGGTCTGTCTTACCATGTTTGTATGAAATGATGTATATTACTATTTTGGAAACATTCTTAAAAGTTTTGGTAAATGGATGGTGAGGTAAAACTAAAGGCCCGTTTGGAATTTTAGATTGGTTGTTTACAAAAGTTTTCATGTATGGGAATTGTATGAGGCCCATTTGGAATCTATGAAACTATGAGTTTGGGAGAACCCCTCTTTGGTTAGGACATTTGCCTCATCTGTCTATCATGTGATAGGAGGTTCCTCAGTATTTTCCATCTTTTGAGAATATTTATTTTAAGGCATGGGCCTAACCTTGAGGTGGTTGGGGTAGTTTTAGATTTTGTTGCATGCTAGATTATATATATATGGCTTGTTATTTGAATGCATGACACACCTCTTTGTTAAAATATCATGGAAACATAGTATAGAAAGGGGGTTTACTTTGAACTATGGATACAATTGTTTAGACTACGGACTGGCTAGTAGCCCATAGTATGGATTATACTATGGTAGGGGATTGGGCCCCTCAGTTATGCCATGTAGGGAAACACTGGGAATTAGGGTGTTATGACATCATCAAGAGTAGGAATACCTTTAGGATGAGTCACATGTATAGTACATTCTGGTTTTCATCCGAGTTCCTAGGTTTTCCCTGATCCTTTGATACAGGCACTATTAGTACCATTTCCCTTTCTATGTGTGGAATCATACCCTTGAACTTGGTTTTGGTTTTTTCTTGGAAACGTTTTGTGTGTAAGGTTGGTTTTAAAATGAAATACAATGTAACTGTTTAAGAATAGTTTGTGTGATCCCCTATTTTGTTTTCAATTACCTGTTTTTTGAATTATACGGGTAATGGAATTGTGATTTTTGTTTTCTAAATGCAGTGTATTTTTGAAAACGTAATTTTTATAACTGTAGTTCAAACTAGTATTTCTGGTATATTTTGAATTTAAAAATGCATGGATTATGTGAATCAATATTGTCATTCCTACTGAGAATTTTAATGCTCACACCAATAATACCTTTTCAGATGCACGTTCATCTGTTTGGTTCTGGTTCTTATTTCATATGCCCATGCAAGGCAGACTGTTAGTTGTTGGAGGTGACCAAGAGGTCACATGGAGGTATGTGCATAATTTTTTTCTTGTTTCTTCTAGTTTTCTTTCTCTTTTTTAGTCTTTATGAATATATTTTTATAATTTTTATGGGAAAAATCATTCCCACCTATTTAGTTTTGATATCCGACACTAGTTGCCAGCCCATGGGGATCGGGAACGCCACTTGGGCCATGCCGCTGGCTGGCTCGGGTGACCGGTTTAGGGTCGACCTGAGTTGGTTCAAGGAAAAATAGTATCAGAGGCAGATTCTTATTTTTTGGGGTTTCTCTTAGAAGGAGATTAAGACTATTAGGGCTCAGGAGGTAGGTTACATGTTGGTTCTTGGTCACCACCACTCTTAACGAGATTTCAGTTACCAGGGGTAGTCCGGGATTTGAGTCTTTTCTCTTTGGATGTTTTGGATTGAGGGATGACAATGGGATAGAATCAGTTCACGTTGCAGCCTCACATAGGGTTGTGACCCATCTGGAATCCATGTGCCCTGTTTAAGGTCATCTTTGAGTTAAGCCTTAACTGGGGCACGACTCACCACAATATTGTCTGGTTAGGCATTGACACTAGTTTCTCTTTCTGATGGTTTATAGTTGGTTTTGTTTTGTTTTGAACTCGGTTGATGTGAGTGTGTGTGGAAAATTAAAGTGACTTCAAAATTAAAAAAAGGGGGTTTCTTAAAAATTGTTTTTGAAATTTGTAATGTTGGTTTTTAAAGAGAAAGTGTATCGGTTTGAAAAAACTTGGTATGTGTTTGGATTTGGAAAGGAAAAGAACTTTTTGAATCTTGGAACTCCTTATGGAGGGTCATAGGTTTGTGGGTATGTTCAGGGAGTGCGCGTGGGAACTTGTTCGAAAATTATGTGAGCTATATTGAATGAACGCACATGTGATAGTTCATAAGGTACCATAGGTGAGTTCTAAAATTTTAAATAAATAATGGTTTTTGCAATGCGATTTATGCTTTTATTTTTATTTTTTTGGATTATTTGCATTTTTCCCTTGTCTTGTGTTGTTTCTTTGATTGAGTTTTGACATGATGCCGGTTTCGATGGTGTTTTTCATGTTGTTTTGAGTATTCTGCCCAGAAATCCACCAAATGTTTTTAATGAGCTATGCACATTTCCTATTTCTTCTTGGTTGTTTCCTACTTACTGACTTAATTGAAGTCTATTAGAGGCAGTTGTATAGTTTGGGAAGATAGTGTGTCTTTGGGTTGTTGGGAACTCCCAGGGTAGTTAAGATTTGTACCATCCCAAAGTAATTTGATGGTTTGGTTCTGGACTAGTAACGGTGGGATGTATCATCATTGTTAGACTGTGGGGTGTTGGTGGTGTGGTTCAGCCCTAGTGAAGGTTCCCCATATGGAAAGGATCTTTGTCTGTACAGACCCCCAGTTTGTTGGACTATTCTCTCACATGCCACTAGTGTGGCTGTTTCAGGTATTCGAAGACACTTTGACGCATCCCTCTAAAGCCTTATTATCATGTGACTATTTGGGTCACCAAAGATTTCTGAAAGAAGCGTCATTCGGGAGGAAGGAGTTAGGGACCAGAGGATTAAAATGCCAGACTGTTAGGTTGGAGATGCTTCCCCCATCAGGGACCCAGCCAGAGGTCTAGGGGTGAATCTCGCGCACAATAAGGAGTTTCTGTGAGTTTTGAACCTCTGTTTGGATAATTTTTTTATCTTTGGAATGGAAATATCCAAAATTTCAATTATTATATTCTTATCATTGTTGTAATCTCATCCTTGTTGTTGTTGCATGATGAGCACCTTCTCCCACAATCCAAGCAGTCTTATCTAATATTAGCGTGGTTTTTAATTTTTTTTCTCTCTTTTAATTGTGTGGGATGTGAATGGATAGACCTGTTTTGATTTTAAGTTGGTCTCAGCTGTGTTGGTTAGGGGGATGTTCCTTTCAAGAAATTTATGGGAGGTGTTGAGTTAATTCTTCATCGTTATGTTTCTCGGTTTTTTTCTTGCATGTTTTCCAACAAAGGCTCAGGTGTGTTATTTGGTCCATGTTGGTAAAATGAACAAGTTTGGTTTGGGAGTTCCAGTGTTGGCCCCCCGGGAGGGGGGTAGTGTGTTCGAGTTTTGAGGGATTACATGTTAGATAATTATTGTGGTGGGAGAACCCTCCCATGTTCTCCCCTCAACTTGGGGTAGTTATTATTCATGAGATTTTTGGGTGTGACGTGGGTTGGTAATGGTCACCTCGTGCCTCTCATTTTCTTATGATTTTGTTTGGTCATGGACACTAATTGTGTCAACTGTTGGCTTTGTGACTTTATGGGGGTAGAAAGTTTCTGTAGTGGGTAGACTTTTCACACCCTAATCTCTGATGCCTATTTATTTTATGTTATTTTTATTCCATTCATGGGCCCGCGCCTTTGGCCAGAGTTGGGTTTGGGTACGAGTTTAATTTTTTTGAAGATTTTATGTTTTCGGTGGGTATCAGGCTAGTGCGAAGTCACTACACTGCTAGTGGTCACCGCTCATTCGGTCTGGGTGGGTGCGTGGTCACTGCACTGCTAGTAGCGATCGTGCATTCAGACCTGGTGATTGCGTGGTCACCTAACCATTTAGATAAATAATAAAATTAGAGGAATGAAATAAATTGAAAAAAATAATAAAAAAAGTAAAGTAGTTAATATTAAATTAAAAAGAATTTTATAAAATGTTTAATAATAATAATAATAATTTATATAATTTATATTATTGTTATTATCATTATTATTATTATCATTATTATTATTATTATCACCATTATTATTATTATTTTTATTATGACATAAAATGAAAAAAAAAATTGGGTGAAACCCTAGACTACCTGGCGGTCCCCCCACCACCTTTCCCCCCTTGTTACCTGCAGGCCGCACCACCCCTTCCCCGTCACCCTTGCTGCACACCCCAGTTCCACCCCATTTCTTTTCTTCCACACGGCGCACTCCTCCACAGCCCCATCCCCTATATCTTTTCTGTGCTGTGATCCCCCTCCTACCCAGGTTCTTGCCTCTCTAATCCCCCTCGAGCCCCTGCGTCGGCCTCCCAGGAACCCCGTCGCCAGGCGCTCCATTCTGACCCACTGCTCCGCTTTTTCCGGCACAGCCTCTGCCCGACATGGTCTCTCGCTCCTGGCCTGGCTCTCGCCTCTCGCTTCTCCACTACTCCTTGTCCAGCCCTCACCTCCCATGCGTCTAGCATCCACACCACCACCCATGTCTGACACCTTCCCCTCCTTCCGGTTGGCCTTCCAGCTCACAACCATCTTTCCTTCTTCTTCGTGAACCCCTGCTCTGGCTAGCCTCCTCCTTGGTGTGTGTGTCTCCCCCAACCAACCCATTTAAAGCCCGCGACTCCTTCCGCCAACTACATCGTTGTGCTTGGATCCTCCGATAGCCAATATTTCCCACTGGTAACCGAGTCTCCTATGTCTGTCCTCCCTTACGTGGCGCACCTCCTTCATAGACTCCCTAATTGTGCGCAACCAGCTTAGTCACCTCTTCTATGATGCACAACTCCCCTATCAGTGTGCAAAGGGACCATGAGACTCGGTTCCTCTTTCCGCTGAATCATTGTTGCATTCGCACTGGTTGTGGAACCTGTTTCCTTTCCCTTTCTTCCCTTTGTTTTTAATCCATATAATTTTTTGTGATTTCATAATTAAATTTCAGATTATGTTTCTCACTATTATTATAATCATAGGTAGAATATGGTAATGATTTATTTTTGGTGTAACTTGCAAAAAATAGGTTTTGATATGTCCTTGCATTAATGCACGTGTTTTTGTCTATGCGATTGAATCTGGATAAGTGAAGTTGTTGTGGAAATGGTTTTGTTAATTGTTTTTGGTGGGGGTTTACCTTTAATGGAATCTTATTAATGTTTTTAAACTTGTTCATGGGTGGACTTGTAAAATTTTAATGGTTTAGTGAGGTTTTCCCCATTTTAAATGTTTTTATAAATTTATTTGAAGTATGTCATCAGTTTTCAAATGAGGTTTCTCCCTGAAAACATGGTGATTAAAGACCTTTGGATTTGTAAAAGTGTTATTTTCAAATGGTGGATTGGAGTATTAAAAACGGTTGTGTATACTGTTTATGGTTTTTTAAAAATTTAGTTAGGTGTGCGTTGGTCCTGGCCGCCTTATTTTTTAGGTATCTTTTTTTTGTTATAGTGAATTTATGGTCAACGACTGAGGACGTACACACATACACCTAAGGTATGTATATAAAAAATATATATTTCCTCCAAGTATGTATTCCCTCAACGCATGGGGAATATGTGCATTGGATTGTGGATATATATATATATATATATATATATGTATATGTATGTACGTGTGTGCGAGCACGAGACGATTTCTAGTGGACTCCACCCTTTCTATCAAGTTCCAAAGTGTTCGACATGACCCGGTTCTTCCTTAAGGTAGATGAATATGCATTTTCCATTTTCAAAATATGTCAATTTAATGATTGTATGTTTTTAATAAATTATTTTTCTAGATTAGTATCTATGAAAAATGATTGACCAACCTGTTATAGTGTTTTCAAGTTTCTTTTTGGCTAGTTAAAAAGTAGTTTGTTACATTATATTCTAGTTTGTGTAATTAGTCTAATTTGTTAATATAGTTTTTTAATGAACAATTTTATTTGATTATGGAATGAAAACTGAACTATTTGTGTTGATTTAAGTGTTTTGGAAAACATGGTTTTAATAGGTTCTTTATGGTTTAACCATTGAGTTCAAAACATGTTTTGTTGTTTAGCGTTATTTCAAAAATGGTTCATAAATGTTTATTGTTTTGGCATGTTTTGGTCTGTCTGACCGTGTTTGTAAGAAATGATCTTTATTACGGTTTTGGAATCATTTATAAATGTTTTCTTAAATGGTCGGTGAGGTAATCTTAAAGGCCCATTTGGAATTATAGATTGGATGTTTACATAAGTTTTTATTTGTGTGAATTGTATGAGGCCCTTTTGGCATTTTTGAAACTGTTTGTTTGGGAACCCCACTCTTTGGTTAGGCCCTTTACCTCGTCTGTCGATCATGTGACAGGATGGTCCAATGTATGGGACATCTTTAGAAAATATTTCTTTTAAGGCATGGGACTAACCTTAAGGTGGTTGGGGTGGTGTTGGTTTGTGTCGCATGCTGGATTATATATATATGGCTTGTTAATTGAATGTACGACACACCTATTTGTGAACAAATCATAGAAACATACCCTAGAAAGGGTTTTTACTAAGAACGATTGATGCACTAGTTTGAAATACACACTCCCTAATGGTCCATAGTATGGCTTGTAGTCAACTAGGGGATTGGTCCCCTAAGTTAGGCCATGTAGGGCAACACCACGTGTTAGGGAGATATGACGTCATCGAGAGTAGGCATGACTTGAGGATGAGTCACATGTATAGTATGTTCTGGTCTTCCATCGACTTCCTAGGTTTTCCGTGATCCTTTTATACAAGCACTATTATTACCATTTCCCTTGTTGTGTGTGGAATCATACCATTGAACTTGGTTTGGTGATTTTTTGGAAAGGTTTTGTGTGTAAGGTTGGTTTTAAAATGAACTTCACGTAACTATTTTTGGAAAAGTTTTTGTGAGCCCCTCTTTTGTTTTCGTTTCCATGTTTTTGAATTATAAGGGCAAGGGAATTGTGATAGTTAGTTTTTGAAATTCTTTTTAAATATGAATACCTTATTTTTATAACTGTAGTTCAAACTAGTATTTCTATGCTGTTTTGTGACTAGAAAATGCCTGGATTCTATGTTGAACATTTTTCTTTCCTACTGAGCATTTTAATTCTCACACCTATCTTACCTTTTCAGATTCCGGTTTAGTTGTTTGGTTCTGGTTCTTGTTTCATATGCCCGTTCGGGGTAGACTATTAGTTGTTGGAGGTGACCAAGAGGTTACATGAAGGTATGTGCAATCTTGTTTTCATTCCACTGCTAGTTTTCTTTCTCTTTTTTAGTCGATATTAATTTATTTGCCTTACTTTTATGGGCCAAATCATTCCCATCTATTTATTTTTTATGCCTGGCACTAGTTACCAGACTGCGGGGTTCAGGAACGCCACTCGGGCCAAGCTGCGGGCCTGCTTGGGTGACCGGTTCAGGGTCGACCCAGGTTGGTTCGTGTCAACGCCTATATCATCTAATACACTAATTCTACTTCACCCACCTTGATGCCCATGTTTGCCATGTGATCAATTTAATTTTTGGTGAGTTTATTTATAGAAAACATATATAAACATCTCATTTTATTTACTCAAAAACACATCTAACCTCTCACCACTATTCACCCTCCTTGAATGCATCCCCCATTATAAGTCACAAAACAACGCACAATTCTATTAACTAGGAACCTATCATGGATCAGAAATTTATAATAAACATAATGTTTCTAAAATAATGGGGCATGCTTCAATGGGGGGAGGGTTCACATTTACAAATCATTTTTTAGGCGCCAAACATGCCTCATTACTTCACAAAGAATACCTTCTCTTTAATAAAAACTCTCACCCAAATTTTTTAAGTTCTAAATCCATTTGAAATTTTAATTAACAGCAAAGGCTTCACAAATTTTAAAACAACATGAAACAATCCTTGAATCCGAGCAACCCATTTAAGAAATGTAAATCAATATTTAACCATTAAATTACATCAAATTCCTTACACTTTTAATGACACACCATATCATGGAATTTCCACTTCTTAAAATCACACAAGATTCTATATTTATTTTAGTCATCTTTCTTAATAAATATACACACAAACATTTTGAGAAATTCCATCTAAAATCCCAAAACCATTTTAGAATCTACTTTTAAGAATTTAATAATGTTAATCATTCAATAAAAATATTAGGATCATATTTTGATAAGAAATACACATGTCAACACTTAAATTGGAGATGGAAAATTAAAGAATGAACAACATCATGCATCACTGTCACATTGCATAGAATGAATATACTAATTAATATAAAAGTAATATTTTCTAAAATAGCCATGACATTATGTAATTCAATTTAATGGTATAGGTATAGGGAACCAATCTTAGGGGGGAACAAAATGAAACATCAAGACATTGGTTCTTTCTAACTAAGTGTTGTTGCTCCCTAATAAATCATATGTTATTTCACATACAAATAAGGACACCTAGCCACTCTTCACACACCTTCATCACCATGAATATATTCAAGGGGATCCATTCATATATGATTATATGTATATACTAGTTTCCACTCACCTACATATGCATATATATATATATATGGGCACACCTTACCCCATTTTTATATATTCACTTCCATGGATGACTATAAATATTAGAGGGACCCCCACCCCTATATATATATACCTATGAATATGTAGTGAGTCAACCTCGACACGGAAACTCAAAACCACAAAGACAGAGCCACACAGTAGACATATAATTTAACAAATCAATAAACCAATTTATGAAATACATAAAAGTTAACACTATAAAAATTCAAACCAATAGACACTTTAAACCCAAACACACTCTAAATCCATTTGAAAATACATATCCCATGACATATATAATTTCTCAAATTCTATTTTTATAACACAAGAAAATATAAAAAATAATGACCAACCAAGATAATGGGCCTACCCCTTCATAAAATCCTCCATTCTTTTAAATCATTTTCAAAACAATCATTCCACCATTCAAGCATTTTACAATTTAATCTCAAAATGCACCACAAATATACCCTTCCAAAAACAATATGTTTTCTAATGAAAATCCTATTTAAATACACATGTACCTAAAGATCATTAAAAACACATTTCACACCTATCAAACATCCCTTGAAACCCATTTTAGAAACATTACCCCAAGGCACACAAAAACACACATCCATTCCATTTATTAAAAATCTATTTCAAGCCAAGAAACATGAAAAACTATTTAAAAATACCATACTCATGATATAAAAATCCGATTGATTCATTTATACACACAAAAAACATATTAAAATTTATTTAGGTATGATAGGTAAGAGAACCACTTACCTCACATGAAGAAATTTCCCGAAAAAGGTGTGAAATCCCATCTGTACCACATCTGAACTACAAAGAGGAAAGAAACAACCCTAATTCATGAATCTAAACCAAATACATCAAAATCAAACCCTACATGAAATGAAATCCTTGGCTGAAATTTTACCAAAATGATGTAAAAAACTTCTGCAGTATAACACACGTATGACAAGGTTGTGGAAGGCTAGATGAATGAGATAGGGGGTTTGATAGGTGAGCTACGCCAGAACATGTTGGTGTAGTGAACGAATATGTGAAGGAGGGGATGCAACGTGAGCTGTTTGTCAGAAGGGACGAGGGGCACCAGCCGAGAGGTGGGCGCCGATGGGGATTGCGGTCACCGGAGGGGTGTTGACTAGTGAGGGGAGGGGCACCAGACTAGGCCGCAACCAGTAGGGGAGTTGTCAACGGTTCATGGTTCCAGCGTAGGGGTACGAGTGGAGGTCAGGGTGGCATTGATGACTCATCAAAATGGATTGTGAACGTGGGTCTTGAGCTAGGTAGGGGAGTGGAGGGAAATAAGGGTGGAGGGAGAGGTGTTATGGTAGATGGAATAAAACCCTGAGAGAAATAATGAAAATAAAATCAAAAATAAAAACAAACAACAAATGATAATAATAATAATATTATCATTAATATTATTAATGTAAAAAATTAAGAATAATTACTTAATAATATTAATGATATCTATAATAATAACTTAATTTAAACATTAAAATTGAGAATAATAGTAATAATACTAATAATAATAATAATTACAATAAAATTAGTAAAATAATTATTGTTGTTACTATTAAAGAAACAATTTTAAATTTTATATCATTTTTTTATATATTTATCTTTCATTTCATTTTATCATTTAAAATTTTAATTTATTAAGAATATAGGCCAGGCCTCATGGTCTCTAGGTCATACCATACCCTTGCGCCTAATACCGCCAAGCCCAAAACCGCAATTTATCAAGAGAACAAAAATTTCTACAGGGATATGCCCGCACCTCAAAAAAAATATTCCCAAGAAAAAAAATAAAATAAAATAAAATTCATTCAAAATATGAATTTGACAGACACCGCGATTTTATGAAATTTATTTTCAAATAATTATAATTTCATTGATACCTTGAGATACACACAACACCGGGTTTTAATAAAACCAAAAATAATATAGAAATCTTTTTTATTTAATATGATAATTTTCACCGAATAGTAGTAATATAGTGTCTGAATAAGATTTTATAAATTAATTAACCATATGGTTAACATTTATATATAATAAAAATTGTTTTGTCTCTAATTATTTAAAAATAAAAATTACTACCATTTGAAAATAAATAAAATCTATTTCTAAAAAAAAAATTTATGCACATAACTGTGTTTCACATCATTAAATATAAAAAAAATATTTTACTGAGTTATTTTAATGAAATTTATATTTTATATATGGAAGAAAATATTTCATATACATCATTTTTTTCGGGACATAAGAGAAGAATTAATCCAATTTTATTCTTAATAAACATATTTTTTTTTAAATTTGTTTTGTCGTATTTTTCAAAATTATTTAAATTTTCATTTTTTGAAATACTGAGAAATTTAATTGAAATAATAAATATAATTTTTTGAATAATAATTTAAAAATAATTTTGGAGTTATTATTTTATTATGTTCTGAAAAGATAATTTTTTCAACGAATAGTGGAAAATACTTGTTTTAAATAAAAAAATATCTTTCAGTTCAAGGAATTTACATGATATGTATTTTTAGAAGGGTTAAAAGTAAAATTATTTAAACTATATATTTAATAATTAAATTTATGGAATTATAATAATTTTATTTTTAAATTTTTATATAAAAACATTTTAATCATTTGAAACTTTTATCATTGGGAAAATTTTATTTCCTCTCTTTTACTAGGCTTATTTTTAATTTAAATTCTGATTCTTATGTCAATTGAAATTGTAAAAAAATTGATTAAATACCTAGAATTAGAAAAATATATATTATAAATTAATTTGAACATAATTTTTTACAACAATGTGTAGTAAAAATAGAAATTTATAATTATTGTTGTTATGGTTAATAGAGGTTTACCAAGGGATTCAACTTAAAAGATAAGGGGTAATATGGCCTAAAAACTTTTGCAACACCAATTATTTGGAAATATTTAGACCATATAACCTGTTTTTTTAAGATTTATTTTTATTCTTTTTTCATTTAAAAAATGTGGGTATAATTTTTTTAATTTCATTATTTATAAGTGTGCCACTCACCTTAGTTATAAATGACACCCATCTCCTCTCCTATTAACGCAACCCAAATCATTCCTCAGAAAATACATACCCAAATGTATTATATACTCATATCCCAAAATCATACAGTACATTATGATATTATAAATTCTGTCTAATAATAATTTAGGATAAACATAAGGAGGTTTCTATAGTGGAAGAAAATTCTCTAACCTTGGTTTTTTTTCATCTTCTTCTAACAATATGAAATATTATTCAACTCTTATAAAATAATAACATTATAATATAAAAAATAATTATTTTTTTATTTCAATTTCATAACCTCTATCCATATACACTTCTATAAAATAGGATATGAAATCATCATTTATGTGTATGGCAGACTACTACATCACAAACCACTTTTATCATTTTCCATTACTACATCTATTGGGAAAATATAATGGTGTATTTAATTATTTTAAAATTATTTTTATTACATTATTATATAGTATTAATTATAATATCTCATATAACTAATTAACCCCCAAACATTTTGAAAATAATAATACCACCTGTGTGTACGACAGACTACAAACTCATGAACTGATGGGATGAGTTTTTCATTTCTACTCTACATGGATGATGAAATGGATATATTAAATATATATATGTTATATTTGTAATGTAATTATAATTATTAATAAATATATCACATATACCATCTAACATTCCATTATGTGGGGTATACGATAATGTCATTTTTGTTCATGGTAGTTTACTTACTTGCGAATAGATGTGATTCAATTTCCCCTAAAACATTAATGGATAGTAAATAGGTTACATTAATGTAGTATATGTCATATATATTAAAAAATTTATTATGGAAAATTAATATATTATTTACCTTCTTTTAATTTCATCTATTGAGAAAATTGAAGCATCATCCATGCATACATACACCCTATCGTCTCTAAGAACTGTGTATTTCATTATCTATCTATAAATTTATGGAATAATAAAATTAAAAATATAGTGATTATATATGATAGGTATATAATGTTTAAAATTATTTATATAATGTAACCATAATTAGCGTAAGAGGACCAAAAATACCATATCAATACATTCTCTAAATAACAAATTAGTAATTACCTAAAACATGAATTTAACATGAAATTATTAATAAATATATAATGATAGGAAATATTTAATTTATATATGGTATGATATATAAAATTATATAAAATTAATATATTTATTATAAAATTATATTTATAATAAAATTATATTTATTATATATAATTTCTGAACATGTATGATGAATTTCATGATTTGTGTTGAGGTAAATCTGTTTAACATTTATTTTCTATAAGATACATTCCATTATCACCATGTAATTAATTTATGTGGAATATATACAATACATTAATTTTTTTATTATCATAAATATAATGGGGGTTATTATATCCTTTTGATTATCTCTCATTTATGGGGTTTACATATCAAAAGTTACAAATCGATAATGGATTTCGGTCTCAATTTTCCTACTTTGAGACACATATTTTATTAGGAACCTATATTCTTTTATGAGGTGTATATACAACCCATATGTAAGTTGTATCATTAAATTTTTTATCAGAATGATATATTATGTTCAATTCAATTTTTCTTATTTCATGGTGATTTTTATTCAATGTTACTAACGTTTTAAGTGTTTTATGATACAATCTCATCGTTTAGGAGGATTATTTATGTTTATGTTTTCGATGATAGAATATTATGATCCATATATCAATATCTTAAAGAATTTTATTATATTAGGACTAACTCTTTAGAATATATTTTTTACCTTTATTCTCCTCTCTTTATATAATGATGAGTTCAAAAAAATGGTTTTATGAAAAATATTCTTCATTTCTCTCTTTGGAAGAAAGATTTTTTCTTCTAAAACCATGTTTTATAAGAATAATTTCAGAAATGTTAATAACATTCTCTAAATTATTTATTAATGAATTTTTTACCTTAGATTTATTTTTTACATACTATTTTTAAAGTAATCTTTATGTTATTTTTCAATCAATTTCCTTTACGATTTTAGCAAAAATGTGAAAGGAATTGTTTTTTTAAAAATTTGCACAAGAATTGTTTTTTACACCATCACGACCGCTCATTATTTTATGTATTCTATTACAATTTTTGAAATGTTTTTTCTCTGAAATTTATATCCATAATAATTTAAATATTTGTAAAACAAAGTTATTTTTTTTTATTTTCAATGAAAGGTAAATTTCAACATGAAATATTTTGAATGATCTTTTGTGAATAATTTATTAGTTTATAGGGTAATTTGGAAACAAAATGTTTTTTAATTTTATTTTAATGTGTAAAGGATGTTTTCTCAATAAATACTCCATGTTATTTTAGAAAATCATTTTCTATCTAAGATGACTGCCTTTGATGTTACTTATGCTTTAATGGGGATATTATCCTATGATACCATCTTTATTATTTCAATCTATGGTTTATGATTATTATGAATTTTTTTTAAACCATTTTCATTACATAGGATTGATTATAATTAAAGGTTTTTGGAAGCATAACCAATTTCATGAGTTATGATATGTGACTTTTTTATGATCTTTGGGAGTACGTATTTTTGAATTATATGATGTATGATACTCATATGTCCCTATAATGCATTGAAAAAATATCGATAACTCATTAGTAAACATATTATGTATGAACCTGATTATATGTTCACAATGTCATTCACGACACTAATTTTCTTTTCACAACGTTTTGCATTAACATGATGATATATTAACACTGTTTTGACTGAACCCGATTACATGTTTATAGTGTAATGAATAGAGCTATATCTTAGGTACTTTAGTTTATTCGTGGACCTGGTTACATATAAAAAATTTTATGTGAGGTCATAATTTCAAGTCCATAATATAATGAGTGAACATATTTCTATTTATACATGGTCACACTATTATAATCTTATGTGTATGACAAAAATATATGTCTTATGTTAATGTTATGTTATCATGGTTCATGTTATTTTATTTAATTTTTATTAATGTCTTATAAACTATCAGTATTTATTCTATGATAATATAATTTCATCATTAATATATATGGTATGCTTTTGGTATGGTATCCTCATGTTTATATAACCTTATACTCATGTTATGTTTATTTATTTCCTATGATTACCCTTACTGAGCATCTGCACATACCATTTATTATGTTTCATTTCCTTGGTTATGAAGTGAGGTTTTGTGAAGGGTTTTTTCATGGTTAGTGAAAAGGGGGGATATTTATGGGTGAAATTTTATCACTACCGAAATAAGAATATTTTGTTTCATTATTTTGAAATGAATAAACACTTATGGTCCTTTGGGTTTATTTGTGAAATGTTTTGAATATGTATCTAAAAATATAAAATATTTATAAATGGGAGGATTGGGTGTTTGTAGTATGTATTAGTGTAAATGATTAGACAATTATTGGAGAATGGGATTAGAAAAACATTATAATATGATCCCTATAGATTTTACTATGTATATTTCTAGTGATATGTGCAAGTATATCTATAAAGACAACTCTATGGATAATTCCATGAATATGAAAACACCCAGGAAATATAGTGAAAGATAAATAAAAGGGTTTGCAAGAAATTATATCCATGTATGGATACTATATGTTGATGTGGCTCTAAAATTGTTCTGTCTAGGGGTAATATCTCTAAATGGGTCACATTTAGATGGACTTAATTATCACATTTTAAATAATAAAGAGCTTTACTAAACACAAACTTTGACACTCATATGGTATATTCATTGAAAATTACCTATTCTTTATAATCCACCTTGAAATATTTTGAAATATTCAGCTTATTAATAACCTAGGATAAAACAACGGAACTATAGATTAAAAATTTGGTGTAATTATTTTTTCATAGTATAATTTTTTTTATTATATGGTTTTAAACTATGAATATATTTTGTCACAATATTGTTTTTGGATTTGGTGAATTATCAGACCCCGTAGGAATTGGGTTAACATTGAATGTGATAGAAAATGTGTTGATAATGAAAAAATGGAATGATAACTATGGTAAAGGATATTTTTATTATTCTTAATCAGTTATCGAAAAATATAATTAACAATTTTCACATTTAATAACTCTCAGAATCACCAATGAAGTGAGGGATAATGTTTTCTGAGAGATATGGTGGTGTATATCATTGAGGAAAGAAGTCGTGTTTTACTATATGTCATGAATGTGGGAAGAAACTATCACGGTATTGACTAAAATGGATGAGAAGGTGTTTTAATATTGAAAAGAACACACAAAATTTAATTTAGGAGGAAAAAAGAAATTTTTTAATGTAATGGATGAGATTATTGGTTTCTATAAGTCCTCAATAGTGGTTTAATGTTTTAAATTTGGAATTTATGAGAATTATAATAATCTATTTCCTAGGTGGAAATCTCATTAAGTTAATTGTAAAGGTGGTACAAGTAATAGTTATACTACTGATGATGAAGATTCCATGAACAACATATGAATGGTATGGAATATTATAACTATATCAATATGGTTAACATAAGAATCATGATTTAATTAAGTTTGATTAATGTTAATACATTAGAAATTTTTTGTATTGTAGGAAAGATGTATTAATGAAAAAGGTGATGGATCAAAGTTAATATTTTATGATTTTAGTTCAAGGATTAAAGTTATTATGTATGATAATTAATTAAATATGACATATTAATCATAAAATATATAATGGAATTCTGTATAATTTATGTATTAAAGATTTTCAAGAACATGTTGAATGTTATAGATGATCATGAAAGGTTGTTTAATTTAAAAGATATATTTTATTGAAACACATGATATTCATAAGATAAACATTAATATTTTCTTTATGATGAGGGAAATGGTTTTAAATTAGACAAATAGATGATTGATATAGATTAAGTAAACTATAATGTATTGATGACCCCATAACTAGTTAATGAAAATTTTAACAATGTGAAGTCAATTTCATTGAAGGATTTTATAGAATTATTTTAATTATGTAATATATTTAGTAATTTTTTGTATATTAGAGGAATAATGAAGAAATTAATATTCATTAATTTTTTATGGTAATTTCGTATAATAACACGTATTAAGAGAATATATTATCAATGTATTAAAATATTTATATTTTTATATTATGATCTACTTTATGTATTTAGGGGGATTAATGATATGTTTATTTTTAAAAAATTTAGGTATCCTCTTTCTAAATTTTTGGATTTATGTTTTAGTCAGACGTGGAGGAGAAATAAGGTTAATTATTCCTAGAATGGATTACGTTGTACTTTGAATGTTATTCGATAACCTATGTTGACCATTTGGATTCGGATAATAACTATACAAATAAGGAATTACATATCATTATTTTAGGGATCTTAATATCCATTAGTGTTTTATACATGAATAATTCATCTCTTTGTGTAAAAGATGAAATTGAATTTGATTGAAGCACAAATCACGTATAAGATTTTGATTATCAAGTGGAATGATATGATGTAAATATATCAACTAATTAAAATTCATTAAATTTAAGAAAAATATCATGAAATAAATTGTTATACATTTACTCTCATTTCTGATGAATGAATTCTATTTTCACCTATCACATAATAAGTATATTATTGTTGTTAACATTCTCATGACCATTATATTTGTCAATATCTCTCAATATATTGGTTTATAGTTATCTCCTTTATTTACATGTTTTCACATTCCACCAATTTTCTCGTATATGAAAACCATGTTGTCTATTAATTTAGGTTACATTTTCAAATCCATTTAACTCCATTGAAGAGGATGTTTAATTTACCCTTTTTATAATGTGGGTATCCCACAATGGAATTTTTAAATGATAAACCCTTGTTCACCAATCACAATTTAAAAATTGTAGGAAGAAATTTATTTAAGGGGGTATAACATGAAACCTATAGATTCTATGAAATAAACATCAAAAAATTTTAATTTCATCTAAATATAGAGCTACACACAACACTAAGTATTAATAAAATACTACATATAAAAAATATTATTATTTAATTTATAATATAACTTATTTAATGGATTAGAGGGTATGGGTATGAATAATAAAATTATGAAAATATATTTTTTACACATACATATATAAATAATTATATTTTGATAGAATAATTAGAAATAAAAATTTGTGCCATTTGAAAATAAGGATATTCTTTTCCCAAAAACTATTTTAAACCTGACAAACATGTTATATATAAATAAATTAAACAATATATGATTTAAATGAAATTTATGTATATTGTATTCAATATAATATTTAATATTCAACTTCTGTACTTTCTAGGAATGAGATAAGAAGAAATCCAATTCAACGCATTAAAACTATATTTTCATAAAAATCTATTTTTTAGTTTTTTTATTATTTTTTAAATATTTTTTCCATATTTAAAAAATTTATTTGAAAATTATAAATTAATTATTTAAATTTAAATATAGAAATTATTTTTGTGAGATTTTTTATTATTTTCTAAAATGGTTAATTTTTCAGGGAAAAGAGAAGAATATTATTTTTTATTACAAAACCTACTTTTTCATTCAATGTATTTTAAAGAAATATTTTAACCTTAGATGGTTTTAAAATTAAAATAAGATATATCGTATATATATATTAATTTATTTTATTATTTTAATAAATTTAATATAAATTCTTGATATAAAAACCTTTTAAACATTATAATCTTTCCTCTTCGGAAAATCGATTTTTGGTCACATCAATGGGATTAATATTAAATTAATTTTCCACACCTATGTGAATATAATTTGAAACAATTTTTTCCTTATTTTTAATCAACAAAAAATATATTTTATAATGTATTCAAAAAAAAAAATTTCATGATTAATTGTGAAAATAATAAAAAATAATTATTGTGGTTAATGGTAAAACTGGTTTACTCAGGGTTAAAATAAATAGGTATGTTCTGAAATGAACTAGAATCCTGTAAAACTGCCTTTTTCTAGCCTTATTAACCCTATATAGAATCTTTTTTGGGATTATGGCCCATTCTTTAACCATTTTGGCATGTGAAAAATGTGGTTACGATATTTTCTTTTATAAAATTTCATGTCTGCCATCCACCCCGCTTATAGAAGGCCACCACCTCTCCTCTTTTATTAACACATCCAAAACAATTTGGTTTATAAAATAACTTCCCATATTTCATAGTCAATTCTATACAAAAATCGTATAGTCCACGGTGATATGAAAAATTCAATCAATGATGCTTTTATGTTAAACACAGAGACATTTTCAAAAGAATATATAACGTGCTTGATTATGCCATTATATTTTAGTTCTTCTTATAACTCCTTAAAATATTTTAATACTACTATTTGAATATAACATCATTGTATCCTATATAATTATATGTTATTAAGTTTAATGATTTACAGATATCAATATTCACTACTATGAAATGAGATACCAAATCACCATTCATGGGTATATCAGACTAATAGCTCATGAACTGATGATATTATTTTTTATAACCACCACTCATGTACAGATATAATGTTACATTTAAATTTTATATATGATATTTATGATATTATTATATATAGGTAATTATAATACCACCTCTACCTTCTTAAATCCCAATATGTTGAAAAACATTAATGATGATCATGTGTATAGCGGAATGCTGCCTAACGAACTGATGTGATGAGTTTTCCATTTATTTTTTACATTGAATAAAATAAGAATATAATAAATGAATAAAAATTATTTTTTAAACACTATTTTACCTAAATAATAAATATATCCCACATAACTTCTAATTTTCTATTCCCTGGGGAATACGATACTATCGTTCGACTGTATAGTGGACTACCACCTTATGAAGTGATGCAATTTGTTGTTATCTAACACTTTTAATGGAAGTTTAATATGGTATATTTAATGAATATATGTTTCAATAATGACAAATAAACAAGCCTCTAAATTTAAAATTTTATATAACTTCTTTTTTTTCTCATTCGTTTAGAAAATTGAAATAGTGTTCATGCATACACACAGTCCACCATCTCCATGAAATGTATATTTAATTTTATATCAATAAATATATGGATTAATAAATATATATATATACTGAACTTATATTATATTTATATTATTGTTAAAATTTTATAGATTATGGAACCATGATCAATGTAAAAATAAATAAAATTCCAAATCAAAACATACATAAACAACAAAGCAGTTATTATATGAAACATGACATACATATTTAATTACTAATAAATAGGAAATATAGGGTCATAATTAATTCATATATGGTATTATATATAAATATAGTTATGCAATATATATATTTAGTAAACATATATTTATTATATTAGGGGTTCTCATAAGAATGAATGAAGTCGAGACTTTTGATAAAGATTTTCTTATCAGATTTATTTTCTAAGATATACATCCCATCTTTACCATGAGTTTATATTATGAGTTTGTATAATTTCAATTAATTTTATTGATTATAAATATCAAAAGAAATCATTTCTATTTAAATTTTCTTTTCCAGATGTCACATTCATGGAGGTTATGGTTGAAAAGTTACCAAATTGGAAAGGGATTTTGGAATAAATTTTCTTTCTTTGAGACATATGTTTTAGTATGAATCTATAATGTTTAATGAGATTTATATATATCCCCAATGAAACATAATATCACAAATTTATTTATCCTTATAATATTTCTTGTTTCATTTTCATTTATTATTTATCGGGGGCATCAATTAAATTTTAATAAACTGGTAAAGATTTTATGATACAATCTCATCATTTATCAGGATTGCCTATATTTATGTTTCCAATGATATAGTCTTATTATCCATGTCTCTAGACCTTCATGATTTATTTAATAGAATACAATTTTCAATTTTTTCTGATTTTATTTAATCATTATTTCAAAATAATGTTCCCAATAAAAAATATATTTACTAAACTAATTTGGTCGAAAATATTTTATTCTTTTGAAATGTTGTTTTCAAAATAATCTTTAAATATATTCTTAATATTCTACAAATTATTTATAAAATAAATGTTTTACCAAGTCTTATTTTTTTAAAATATTTTCAAAATAATCTTCACATCATCTTCTAAACTATGCTCGTTTGTCTTTTATGAAAAATTGGTAAGGAATGATTTTTGTAATGTTTATGGAATAAATATTTTTTCCTCCTTTATGACTAATAATTTTTATATTTCATACATTATAAGTATACAAGGATATATTCTAAGAAACTTATTTCCAATATATTTTAGAAATATATAATTAAAATAATTATTTTAAAAGAATGGTTCTTTTCCTCATGAAATTTATTAAATTATAATTAAAATATCATTTAAAAGATTTCATGTTATTTATAAATAAAACTACTTAAAAAATATTATGTTTAGGAAATAATTCATGTTGAAAATATATTTCCATATAAAAATTTCAATGTAATTTTTCAAAATAATTTTCCATCTAAGATGAAATGATTTTATGATATTTGACCTTTTTTGGGGATACAATGATACTATAATTATTATTTAGTTGTATTATTTATGATTATTATTAAAAGATGTTTTTGATACTCATTTATTTCTATTGATTATATAATAACTATATATATATATATGGTTATCAAATATTTAATAGGTTAGGATATAGTGAGTGTTTTATGATATAGTGGCTCATTAATGTTTGGATTTTGTGATTGGTGGTTCATATATCTCCCTATAATACATTGGGTAAATATGGATACCACATGAGTTAATATATTATGTGTGAACCTGATTACATTTTCACAATGATAAAAGTGAACCTGAATTTATGTTCACAGAGTTATATGTGAACCTGATGACATTTTCATAATGTTATACATGAACCTGATTAAATGAAAACAGTGTAATGCATTCACAAGGATTTCAAGTCCTTATAGTAATGTACGGACCAGGATGCATGTCTATAATTTTATGTGAGGTTATGATTTCATATTATTTACTTAATTCGTGAAATTTATTCTATTTATACATGATCAAAACTGAATTATCCTATCTGTATGTAACAAATATATGTTTTATGTCAGTGATATGTTCTCTTGGGCCATGTTTTTTGATTCTATTATGATTCATGTGCTAATAAATGTTATTATTTATGTCATGACATAGTATATTGATCTTTGACATGTAGGGTATAATTTTAATTTTCTAAGTTAATGTTTTAATAACCTTAAACTCAGATCATGTTTTGGTATTTCCCATGTTTACTCAAACAGGTTAATTACTATCACTATTTATTATGTTTCTTTCCATGTTTATGAAGAGTGGTTTTATGTGTGGGGTGTTTATGAAGAGTATATAAGGTGAAAAATTTAATGCGAGATGGTAAAGATCATTCACTATATAAGAATATTGTATTTCCAAGTCTCCAAAGCTACTAAACCATTATGATACTCATGGATGTTTTTTTTAAATGTATATAATATTCATAAAAAAAATTAAATTTTTATGTCTGATAATTTTGGGTCATTAAAAATTTTAGGCATGAAAGTTATTAAAGATGGGGAACAATGTACAAAAATTATATTTTCAAAGAAGAACATTATGTTTTATAATGTATATGATATGCCATACTAAGATTAAATGAACCTTGGAATTTTATTATATGAAAATTATACCCATTATAGTGACGAATTTGTAGGTATGGGTAAGAACAACCACATTATGATATATAAATATATGTGTGTGTATGAATGTATATTCCCAACCCAATAACTTGTTTGATGAACTATTTGGAAATAAGCATTATATATTTTATTAAAATCATATTGTTGTTCAAAAACTTGTTTCCTTCCAAAATAATATTTAATTTTTTTCAAAAAAATATTATTTTAAAATTTTGACACTATAATAATTTTTTTTCATAAAAAAGAAATAATTTTTGAAAATAGATTTCCAAAAATAACAGATTACATATTTTTAATAACTTTTTTACTATATTAACATTATGATTATTAAATAAATACTGGCTCTTACTGAAAACATTATTTTTTGTTAATGAATTGACGAAGATATATTTTTCATTAAAATTTATTCTCAAAAAAATTTGTTCTGTAATATTATTAATAATCTACTAAATTTATATTAATCACTTTTCTATTTAAATTAGATATAATGATATATTTTAAAAAGAGAAATGCATTTTTCTAAAAAATATTTTCATTAAATTTTTTGTTTTTATCTTATTTAAATTTCATCCACTCCAAGAAACTGAATCTTGAAATTTAAATTCCATATTTTGAATGAAGAATTCCATGTTTGAAAAATAGATCACTTTTTTTGTTAATACAAATAGTAACCATAGTAAAACAAATTCCCCGGTAAATGTAAAATGTGTAAATTAGAGTTCAATCTAATGAGATAGTTCTTAGAATTCATTGAATCACTTAACCTTATCCTATTTGATGAGTGGTATTTAGCTATTTCTATTAAATTCATGAATATATGGCCACTTGATTCCATATTTCACTGATTTTGGCCTTTAAATTAATTTTAGTAAAGAATAAAGAAAAAATGTCATAATCCTGAATTTAATACTTCTAAAATTTTTACATAAATAAAAAAGATAATAAATTTAATTTTAAATTTCTATTTGAAATATAATAAAAAAAATTAAAATAATAATTTATAAAAAAATATTATTTCAATTATTACCTTAAATTATTTCACAACACCAATAAAATATTTATTCAATCAATAGAAAATGAATTAAACAATTTTAAAAATATTAATATTAAAATAATATGGATGAATTTTTTAGTTAAATAATTTTAATTCATTGATATAACAGATTATAGTTGCGTGAAAGATTTTAATTTTAATTTCATTTCTGTATTATTTTCATTATAGTCAGATTTAAAGAATAGTGAAAAATTTACATTATTGATATTTGATTTAAATAATATTTTATTAAATTATTTAAAATTCATAAAAATATTGAAAGTATAGAGAGTGGAAAATATATTATCTATAATAATATCCCTTTAAAATTTAAGATACATTATTAATCGAAAAGTTAAATTATAAACCCTTAATGTTGGAAAAATCGTTACAACAGTTAAAGTTATAATTAGTTAACTAAGCGGTGAAAAAAATATTAGGTTTAAATCATCAAATAATCATGAATATTTTTATTGGTTAATTTTATTTCATCTATATTATAACTTATATTTTAATATATATTCATTTTAAATAATTTATCTAGATAATTGATATCTTGTATTTTAATATTTTAAGAAAATCCAAGAGGGCACCTCTCTCCACACATAAAGGGGACTCATCCTTTCTATTATATTCAAAACTATGTGCCCTATATAATAACAAAACCCAACCAAATAATAATATAAGATTCCATATATGTAAAATATTGTTTATTTTCTTCAAAAAAACCCAATTCCAATGGTCATTAAGAAATTATCCAATGGTTGATAACTGAAAGAGAGGTAATCATCTTACCAAAACTATTTCACTTTCTTTCATCTTCAACCTCACATAAATATTTTGTGTAAATAATAAAAAAATAAATTAGGTGTTTTAAATATACTGAAATTATAGTTTAATTATGAAACCTCTTTTATTCACCCTCTCTTCCATTATATAGGAAGTGAAATTTTTGTTCGTGTATACGTACAACTTACTATCTTCACCTGAAAAGACAATTAATTTTACATATAAACACTTATATGATTCATATTATGATAGTAGTGTTTTATATTAATTATATTTATTAAAAAATTAATCTTATTGTATTATAATATCAAATATACCTTCTTACCTTCCAATCCATTGGAAAAAGATAATGTCTCATGTGCGTACGTGTGGTTCATCACCTCGACGAAGCAATGGCATTCAACTTCATTTATGATTAAATTGATGTAAATAATTATTTATTTGATGAATTTATTTGATATATATAATATTATAATTATTTTATTAAATTTATTTATTATTTACCTTTCTTTCCTTTCATCTGTCATAAAGTGAAAACATCATTCATTTGTATTTATGACCTACCGTCTCTATGAATGGTGTAATTCACTATTCTATAGGAAATGTTTTTAGGTGAATATATATATATATATATATTGAATATATAATATAATTATATAATTATTAACATTATTTAGATGTTTTAAACATTATTAAATTATATGCACTAGAACAACAAATCTGAAATTTTCAGAAAAAAAAATCATTGACACCCAAAACATTGATTTTAACAAATAATTACTTATAATTTTGTGTTAAAATGTTTACAATGGGTCATATATGATATTATAAAAATTTAATATACTCTATTACATATTTATAATAAATTTATATTAATTATAGTGGAGTTTTAGTCACCTTTAATGAAAGTTTTAAATGAGGTAAGGGATTTTCATCTCATTTTACATCTATGAGACACATTTAATATTCACCACTTGTATCTTTTATGTGGTGTATGTACTATCCATAAACGTATATTATTATTATTATCATCAAAATTATGGGATATATATATATATATATCTGTATAAGGTACCTTCTTTCATGGGGATTATGATTCAAAATTTACCAATACAGTAATAAATTAATCTTTCTATCCTAATTTAATCAGGATTGTTTATGAATGATTTTCAATTGAGGAAATTATATGATTATTATATAATAAATTATTTTAATTTTAATCTACTCTATTTATTTAAATTTAATATATGTTTTCCTTTCATTTTCATCACTCTTAATACTCATGATATCAAAAAAATATTTTTATGTAAAACCTTGTATATTTCACAATTTTTTAGAAATTTATTTTCTTTCCATATTCATGTTTTCTCAAAAATTATTTATATTCAAATATACTATTATCTTATCATTGATTAATATTATTTTTATCCAATTTATACTATATGTAAATATTATTTAAAGTAATCATAATTTTATTTTTTGAACATGGTACTTTTTTGCCTTTTTAACAATCTTTTTAAAGACATGTTTTCCTTTAACATATATGACATAAATGAAATTTCCTCCCATCATCACCACTCTATGGTTGGAATCTTTGTTTTTATGTTTTAATGGCTCTTTTCAAAGAATTATTTTCTATTATATTTTTGATGATTTAAAATTTTAAAAATGTTATTTAAAAATGAACATGTTTTTTTCCTTATGAATTATTCTTGATATCTTTTTAATTTTATTTTTCTTCTATGATAAATTTTTCTAACGCTAAATATGTTTACTAGGGACATGATCCAATGATTCAATCCATATTGTTGAACATTATGGTTTTATATTATTATTATTATATGTTTATGAAACCTATTTACTTTCAACATGTTATTCTATTACAAAATGGTGAAATGTTTCTGAAATACATATAATTTCATTGAGTTGTGATATATGAAGAATGATTAATGATTATTTGGCCCACATATGATTTTATTATGATTATATGATGTCTATGTTTGTTATATCACTCCAATGAATTATGAAAACATGGAAGACACCTATAAGAAATGTATTTTATGTGAATCTAATTTCATGTTAAAAATTTTATTCATAGACATAGTATTCATGTCCATATAATTATTCATGTAACTACTTTTCATGTTCACTTGATTATTTATAGACTTGGTCTTCATATTTATAATTTTATTTTTGGACCTAGATTTTCAAACCATAAGTTTATTTGATGGCCTTCTTTTATTCCCTTCACAAAATGAGTTGTTATGTTTTTAATTATATATTTTCACATTATTATAAGATTTTTTTTCCATATTAGTATTTTTATGTTATGCTCTTGTTGACGCTCCTTTCCGTCACAACTTCCAACAAATGGAAAAGTGGAATACCTTACGAACAATGAGGGTTACCCATGGAATAATATCTAAAATTGATAAAGGCATGGACCATTAACCCATTTGAAGGGAGTCACGCAAGTTTCATGTGCGCCGCGCATGTCACTTGTGTGCCACCTATGGGTTGTGCAAGTCAGTTGCGCGCCCTATTCTTTTTTCTCCCAAGGTGCCCAGTGGCCTGTAAATAGCCCATTTATGCCCCCCATTTCAAGGATTAATTTCCCAAAACATAGATCCAAGCTCTGGTCGCCCAAGACTTTGTATGAAGTATTCTGAACACTTCTATGGTAATTCTTTACCTAGAATGGAAGCTCTAAAGTGGAAGAATAAGGCCTAAGTGTTAGAACTAATCAATACTTGTGTGCCTAAGTGTCCACCCATTAAGGAAAATGAAGACACTTGTGTGAAGCCTTGACCACTCAAGGGAACTTGCGCACCACCCTTTTGGAAGCCTCGATGGATGATACTAAGGGCTTGAGTTCAAAGTCTCCCAAGTATTATCCTACAGATTATTCATTGGCCAAGGTGACTCATTTCATGCATGTATACTTGTGAGACCTGGACATGCCCACCAGAATGATACTTGCAAACCTCCTTCTTAGTCACCTCATTTCCTCAAATCCACCTCTCCTCTTCAAGACATAGCCTTCAAACCCCTCTTTAAAGCCATTTATGGCATGGTACCTTTGTTGGATTTCTAATCTAAAATTAATTCTGTAAGAACCTCTCCTAAAAACTCATGAATTACAAGATTTATGTCATCATGGTTAAGGGTTTTCTATATAACCTCATCTTTTGAGATTATAAGATCTTTTTATTTGGGCCTCCTTCTCAGGAGTAAGACCCAAGTTACAAGTCCCCTTAACCAGGGCCTCCTTCTCAGGAGTAAGACCCAATCATAAGTTACATTGACATTGGGCCTCCTTCTCGGGAGTAAGCCCCAGGTTATAAGTTCCCTTTAAATTAGGCATCCTCTTTAGGGGTAATCCCCAATCTTAATATCTTTTGATTTCGGCTTCCTTCTCAGGAATAAAACCCAATCATAAGTCCTTCATGATTTGGGCTTCCTTTTCAGAAGTAAGTCCTGGGAAAAAATTCCAAATCTCCATAAAGTAAAAATAACTTTATGGACCCTGCTCTTGGGGTTCTTCCCTATGTCCTGGTCTTCATTTACCAGGGCAGTCATATATACGTAATCCCTACATCATTTCTCATGACTGCATTATTCATGAAACCATCATCAAGATTACAGATACCTCTTGTTTCTCACCCTGAGCATGACTCGTGTGAGCTTGGAGTGTGAAAGTAATCAGGACATCTCTTTTTGGGCCATTAACCACGCATAAACCCCATATTTCTCTACCCGAACTACGTGGAATTTGATATCTACCTTAAAAGTAGAGGACGTGGGAAGCCTTTATAAGGTTCAAGACCATCTTTCATTAATTATTTTCTGTCCCATTTGATGTTAAACTATATCCTTCTTATCGAACTACATGGGTTCTGATTCATTTTGAACAAGGATATGTAGGTAATCCATCTTTGGGTACGATCCCAACTCTGAAATAATCATTTTCGTTCAAAACGACAATAAAATTCATGTGCCCCACTGAGTGGCTTTAAAACCAATATGCTCATCATTGTGACCAAGATATTTCTAAATAATATATTGAAGGATACTATTGACTAAGAATATCCAATACATATGGATGATTCTCTATCAATTAAGAACCTCAAATACATATATAATATTCTCTAAATCCCATACATATCAATTTTCAATTTCTGAATCTAAAGGAAAAATCATTTTCATGCTTGGTGAATTAATAAGGATTCATGGACATAACATAAATCTATAAGAGAGTCCAAAAGTAGGCAATAATTACCCCCTAAAACGTGTGATGAGCCTGACCTCCAATCTTCTCGACCAATGAAAATTCATTAGCCTCATTGGTCCAAAACTAAGGAGAACCTACCTTTGGAAAGTAGGTCCAAATGGATACAGAATTCATAGGTGGTTATGGTTCTACGAATAAACCCGTTAGAAACCGATTGGAAAGTTTGAACCTTAAACAAAGAAGGCCATCACCATTTTCAAAAAAAATGGTGAACCTGACGTGAATCCTTAACCAAGTTAAATGATGTTTTACTTATTTGTTAAGCCCCTATTAAACTCAAAATGATGGCCAAAAAGAAATAAAACACAAATGTGTTCATCCAAAAGATGTATTCTATCCAAACATATCTTAATTATGTAATATATATTAAATAGGCACTCTTTTCCAATATCTCTCTACAACACAGAATGGCTTCTTTAAATTTCACACCTATGAATGCCTCGGCCGCTACTCTTACAGGAGCCTTGTCTAATCTAAGGACGACATCACCTACTCAGCATCATCAATTCTGGGTCTTGAATGCATTGGTGAGGGAATATCATAAACATCATTCTGTCCCAACTTTGGAAGCTACTTGACAAGCCCTCCATGTTAACAACTCACCCTGGATGTCCATACAGTGACAAACAGTGGTCATGAAGCAGTTGGTTCCAACCACCGTCTCCAACCGTTTCGGGTCGTTATCCCAAGAACGCAACAAACAGTCTGTCCCATATTATAGGTAAATGAATGAAGAGGTCACTCAAGGCCTCAGTTCAAGAAGACAAGAGTTCATCATTAGGATACCCACCAAAAATCGCTACCAGACTCATGCGGTAGTACACCCTCAACATGATGACGGTATCGCCTCTAGGCATTCAACTCAGGTTCCTCAGACCCAAGCATGCAAGACGAACCTTCAGAGGCGAAATTCAGCCGACAAGGAATATGTTATTACCTCTTCCCCATCCAGTGGAGTCCATCAATCTAACATTATGGAAATCTATGAGAGGACATATACACCCATAAATCATGATTTCACTGCCCAACAGACTCATCTGGCAGTAACACACCAATCCAACCAGGCAATTCTAGTGGAGTACTATAGGCATGAACATACACCTATTTATAAATCATCATCCAGTTAGCAGGCTCTTCTGACTGCAACCAAAGAAGCTCTCCAATCAAATGTGGTGACCACTTGTAAACATGCACATACACCTACTTACACTCATCAATTCTACCAGCAGTCTCGTCTGCCAGTCTTAAATGAATTTCATCAATCATATTTTGTGGAGAACAATCAGAAGGCACATACACCTGCGATTCATCAAGCAATCCAATAGTCTCATTTGGTTGCACCTGGAGATGTCAATTGGGAAGCTGCATTGACAAATAGAAGGCAGACACAAATTTCTGCCCCCCCCCCACATGATTACTATCAGAATTGACTGACAGGAAAATGAGGACAGGAGCAGTAGCACACACCTACTCCAAACAGAGAATGGGCGTATAAGCCTATTCCCGCAGCTGAAGTCACCACGTAGATTATGAAAATGGTGAAAAAGAATAAGAAAATATCTTCCTATATTCTGGATACCTGTCAGAATATTTTAAAAACTTCAGTGACATCACATGGAAAGAAACATAAATATTTCCCTATCAGTGGAGTGACTCATCAACATGCCACTCTGGAGCAGATACACACCTCTGTTCCAGTCCAGTATGTTCATGGGGCATACTCCCTTATGTCATACAGACAATCATGTCAGGCACATTCACTCGATTTAAAGGGAGATAATCAGCCTAACCTTACCATTTCACCTGAGTAGGCACATACACCTACTCATAATAACCACTTTAATCAACATGTTATTTCCAAAGTTAGTTACAAGGTGTCCAAGAAAAATACCCATCCAGCACAGTTGAGAAATTAAGAGCAAATATGCAATAAGGATTTTCTCTATGCTGGAGTTCTTGAAGACCTTAATCAATTGTATGATGCAACTCAATATTATACTCTCTCATTTCAAGATTACAGAAGTAACAACAATAATTCTGAACGTCTTGATTAGAAACTTCCTCATGAAGGCCTGCTTCATGACAATTCGGTCAATCTTGAAGTATCATCTTTAGATGAGAGCCACGACAACCCTCTGCATGGCCAGAAGACCAAGGAGCAAGAGGATTGATCCCTTGATGTAAACCACCATGTTGGTCCTCCCCATGATGACAAATTTAGCTTCCAAAGTCCTCTATGCACTAGTAATTCGCATTTTCTAGAAAATTCTTCAACAGACAACGCAGTAACAAGAAATCCCTCTTATCTTGAAGAAATTTTAAATGTTAATCCAGTCATATTAGATGCCTTACCACTAGTAGGTGAAATAATTTCTCATTCACAAGATAGTTCAAGGTGTTGTTCATTCTCTGAACCACCCCTGGGTCATTTATCTTTTAATTTGACAAATGAATTCTTTACCAATCTTGTTTGATCTGATAAAGAAACAAAGAAACACCATATTTGGTGAAATTAGGTATAACAATATTCATGAAATGAAAAATATGAAGTGATGAATATGATAAAAATTGGAAACAGGTGAAATACAAGTCATGTTTTGGCCTTTGGCTGATAGTCAGTATGATATTCCAGAAACGTTGGCAGAATATTTTATTCACGATATTCGTCTCAACATATGAAAAAACTCTTTGTCACTTAAAATAGAAAATATTATCTTACGATGAATATAAAAATCATGTCAATGTAATTGAAGGGTTGCAATGCCAAATTGACATGGAATCTCTCTCAGTTTCCTGACATCCAAAGGTTGAAAACCAGCCAAGAGCCCTTCGGCGTTCATGCCTTGGCTCATTAAAAAGGTGGCGCCAGTTAATTACCAATTCCCCATCTGGTATTCAAAATAGGGGATGCAGTGTCCATGGAGCATTGCATTTCATTGTGCTCTATAGTCAAAAAACCCCACAAAAAGTGATCTCATGCAATGTTATTCCCCATGTTTGGCCACATCTAACTAGTTTTGTGCGTAATCAAAGGCCTTCCCAAGAACATGTCTCAAGTAGTTCTTCCCAAATTTAGGCATATAGAGAACAAGTTATGGAATTATTCTTGCATCAATGAAATGGAAATATTGAACAAGCTTCTCGTTTAGAGCATGCACATCATCTGGTGATAGAGGTATCAGAAATAATCCAATGGTCATTTGAGCTAGGTGATTTGATTGGATATCAGATGATTTATTTGGATAATTTACGGACTAATGTCTAAAAAATCAGGAGAGATTTTAAGAAACTTTCAGATGTAGAAACTCAAGAGCCACCATAGCTTTCTAGATAGGGGACTCTTTTAATCCATCCATTGGGATCAACTGATATGATTCTAGGAATGGAGTTGAAAAAACAGGAACTACCCTAGTCCACCAGACTGGGGACTTTTTCTACTTCTCAATCTCTTCCTCAGATAAAGTCAGTCTTCTCTCGATTAGGGAAGAAGACAGAAGAGGAAAAAAAGGCCGAATTAGTAGGATAATACCTCCATATTATGTTTCATCAAGAAGTTCTTGAGAGATCAATCAAATAAAAAGAGATGTCTCATAAAGGATGTAGAAGGAGACAGTATCACAGAAGTGCTGACTGAAGGGCTGAAATGTGTTCTTCATCGATATATGTCATCAATTCCATTGTCACTAATCCACAAAAACATGAGGCTCACTCATAGGTATCATATGAAGAAGTTCCTATTCAAGATGTTGTACACAGGGAAAAAAATGGATTTGTTCATAGTAGAAGACAAAGGGTTTCCTAGGGGAACGAAATTCTTTTGGGTAATGCCCTTCCATACTCTAGAAAGGCACATGGCAAGGAAAATGGTAAAATTCAGGTTACATTCCACCCTACCTATAGAGAAGTCCAATGACTCTCATTAGTGGAACGGTTTTCACAACAAGAAGAAGAAATGAAGGAATTAAAGAGGGTAAAGGAAGAACTCCTTCAAGGTATTATTCCTCCTAATAATGCTAGAGTTAATCAATAAATGGAATTTGTTGCAGCTACTAGGATGAATCAATAATATCCCCCTTTACAAGTAAACCCTCACATGTCTAATCCTATGGGTCATGCGTGACAGCAACCGGCAATAATACCATCAGTGGCAACACCGGTCGCCACACCCGTCCAAACTCTAGTTATTGCACCTACTGAGGTCCAAGATCAACCAGATGTTCCTAAAAAATTAATAACTACAATGGAGTCATTAAAAGCTCAGTTGGATGCTATGGATGTAAATTGTGTATGAGTTCAACCAGAAAAGAGAGATTACCCTGAATGGGTGGATGCAGTCCCTCCCCCATCAAATTTTGCGAATACCACATTCCCAATTTTTAATGGTTCAGGAGATCCAGAACAACACTTAACACATTTTTTTCTCTTGGTGATCCTATGATGGGAACTACTCAACAATAAGAATTAGTTAAGCTCATGTGTTTTGTTCAGCCATTTCAAGGACCATCTTTTGTCTGGTATACAAGTTTTCAATCCCAGTCAATTACTTGGTGGGAAGATCTTTCTCAAAGATTTATTCTTCTATTTAGCTCAACATTGCCAAAGATGATAGTTTTTGATCTTACCAACTGTAAGAAAAAGGAAAATTAAAGAGTTTTATATTTCATTGCTCGCTGGATGAGATTAACATATTCCTTAAGTTTAGCACTCCCTCAAGAAGAGTTGCTGCAAATCTGTGTGGAAAATCTGCATGATGAATTACGCACACAATTTATCCCATTGAAATACATAGGATGATTTTGAGACCTTACTTCAATTTATCAGCATATAGAAGACTCTCTTATAATGAATAAGGATAAATCTTGTGTAATTCCATTAGTTACAGGAAGGAGAATAGGGAAAGTAGATAATCCTATAGTTACACTTAAAAAAGCAATTGTAGCTGCTTTCACTTCAAAACCTTTATCATATCAAAGGGCTCCACCTCTTGAGCGTCGAAAACAACGGCTGCCTCATCAATATAATCAAAGAGATCAAAGGTAGATATAATATGAAGATTTGAAGAATACTGTTTATTCTTTCCGGAATGAAAACGTTCTTGGCTACTTCATATCGACTCTGAAAAATAATCTGGTTCAACTTCTGGGTCCCAAACGGCTGAACAAGGAAGAAGATGAAGAACCCCCCAACTATTTCCCACTTCATCATTTGTTGCGGAATCCCATTTAAGAGTGTTTTGTATCCAAATACCTCCTTCAAAAGATGTGGACTCTAGACATGTGAAATTTAAAGGTTATTCAGCCCAAGTAACATGTGTTACTGGTACTGATCCAAAGGAAGAAGACGAGTGTCATGAAGTCAAAAGTAAAAATGTGTATTAATATGATGATTGTATAGTCAGGAAAACGATCAACCAAACTCATTCCATTTTATGGACACAATTGAATCAAATAATTATGTCTTTATCTATGAATTCCACAACAATATCCCCTTCATCAGAAGAAAAATCCACAATAAAGAAACGTTATTTGAAGAAAGAAGAGAAGTCAGAAGAAGACGAGATCATGTCAAAGACTATGTTGTCTTTGACTCTTGCAGATTTTATGCCATTTGCTTCAAATGTACGGGCACCACCCCAACAAATGGCACAAACTGAACTGGTTAATCAGGGAAAATCTTTTTCAAATAGAGATTTGATCATTGGTTCTGTTAACATGATTTATTTAATGAATCTTTATGCTAATGAAAATTTCTATTATGATGAGCCTAAGTTCCATGTACTTAACAGAGGAATTAGAGCAAGAGACAGTGGTCTTGGATACCGGGGAAGACGTAGATTTTCCAGAATCCAATATTTCAATCCTACCCCTGCTAGAACAGTATATGTGCCAGAAACTCATGGAAAAGACCTTCAACGGGCTCAATAAGAACAATAAAGTTCTTTCACACATGGCAGATTCGGTCCTGACAAAGTTATTTTAGAAGAGTGGTTAAGGGTCACACCTTATTCCTCTCAGAAAATAGATAGACCTAGTCGGTATAATCTACTGAAGCCAGGAGTATTTACAAATCCTACCCCGATATGGGATGCATCTACTACCAAATCATCAACATCCAAGGCACATGCAAAACCACATTTTTAGTATGGGAAACGCAGACCTTTGGACCAAAAGTATGATGTCTTGAATCATTTTTCCCAGTACAGGAGAAGTTATCAATTCTGGATGCCTTGAATCTATCAAAAGATCTTAAAGAGGCACTTATTGAGGATTTGTCAAGTCCTCAAGAATTTGAAAATGAAATTGATGTGGCTGAGGTCTACCTTGTAGAGAATGATCCAGCAAAATTCCATGAAGTGATATCTTTTACAGATGAAGATGAAGATGATGTTATACATTTACATTTTAGACGTTTGTATCTATTCAGATTTGTCAATGATATAGACATCCAACGAGCATTCATTGATAAGGGATCAGGAGTCAGTCTCATTCATATTCATACACATCATCGATTGGGCCTCATCGAATCTGATTTATCTCCTTCTACATTGATGTTTCAAGGATACGATAAGGAGCAAGAACCTATGGGAAAAATTTCATTCAGAATTTAGTTTAAGGTCCTTGTTTCTAAATCATATTTCATGGTTGTTCATCAAGACACAACTTTCAACAATTTTCTTGGAAGACATTGGTTACATCAACATGCGGTTTTACCTTCTTCATACCATCAATGTCTCAAATATTGTTTCAATGGTAAAATTGGGAAATTTTATGGTGATAAGGCCCCATTCAAAACATGTGAATCTCAATACATTGAGGAAGAATTTTATCAAATGGAGGGAAAGGAAAAATCCATGGAAAATAAGGTCTCCAAAATTAATACTCCAAATGGTTTGAAAAATATTCCAGTAAACCCATTCATACATGTGAGTAAAGATTATGTGTTGCCTATCAGTCAAATTGACAAGATGGACCTAACTCTAGACACACTTATGGAAATGTCCATAATGTTAATCACAGCTACCAAGCTAGACCGCATGGGAGAAATTTTTGATTCACCATGCAGTGATGAAAGCTTAAATAGATATGTCTTCATTTCAACCACTAAAATTAAAAAATTCTATACATCATCAATTAGGCCAGAAGAAGTTATAGAAATGTTAGCAGAAAACAATGATGTCGATTATCAATCCATCATCTCCTCTTTATTACCAAAGGAAGACACTTCATCATCAATAGGGTCAGAAATGGCTACCTCTTCTTCAAGATGTTCAAATTTTAACTTCTCCAATGATCATGGGAATTCTTCTTTCGTCATCTACTATGAAGGTATAAACAGAAGAATTAACACATATTGAAGAAGAATAAGAAGATCTAAGGGATGCTCCTCCAACATTTTAAGAGGGTATCTCTGCCATAATGGATGAACTTAGAGAAATAAATCTGGGTACAAAAGAAGATCCACTCCCCACATTAATTAGTGCTCCCATGACTCTTGAAGAGAAAGAAATGTATACTTTATTTTTAATGAAAAATAGGGATGTATTTTATTGGAATTATATAGAAATTCTATTTCCGGATCCTGATGATTCCAATCATCATTTGGGTTTTCCAGAAGAACATTGAGGATTCAAGCAAGTAGCATGAAGAACACACCCAACTTATGCCAACAAAATTGAAGCTGATGTTGAAGATATTATCAAGGATAACTTCGACAGAGAAGCTCATTATCCTAAATGGGTGGCTAATATTGTCTATGTGAAAAAGAAGATAAGACAAATTACAGTTTTCACTGACTTCAGAGATCTTAATCAGCATTGTCTCAAGGATGGTTTTCCAGTTCCAATCATAGAACTCTTAATTGATGTAACAGCTGGATACAAATCTCTTTCCATTATGGATTATTATTTTGGTTACAATCAAATATGATTGGCCCCAAAATATGGGGAGTCCACAGCCTTTTGAGCTCCTCAAGGTGTGTTTCAGTATCGGGTAATGCACTTTGGCCTGAAGAATGCAGGTGTAACGTATCAAAGTTCCATGCACCATATCTTCAAACTCTTTTGGGGAATGTTGATGAATCTTATGTGGATTATTTGGTGGTTAAATCCAGACAATGTTCTAATCACTTGGCGTTCAGGAAATCATATTCAACAAACTTCGACAACAAAATTTGATTATGAACCCCTTGAAATGTGCTTTTGGGGTAACCTTAGAAACATTTCTCATCTTTGTTGTATGACATCATGGCATCGATGTTGATCCTGAGAAAATATAACAAATCCTTGGTATGTCACCTCCTCGAAATTTAAAATAATTAAGAGGAATTCAAGGATATTTGGCCTATATTCAGCATTTCATTGAAAAATTGGTAGGCAAGTGTCTACCATTCACCAAATTAATGAAGAAGGGAGTCACCTACTACTGGACTAAAGAATGAAAAGAAGCATTTGATATTATCATGAAATGTATCTTGAGTCCACCGGTATTAATGCCAATCATTTATGGAAGACCACTTATTCTCTATGTAATTGCTTTGGAGTGATCATTGGGTGTTTTCCTTGCCCAAAAGAATGATGCTGGGAATGAAAACAACCTTTACTATCTAAGTTGGACTATTATTGAGGAAAAAACTACATATTCAAGTATTGAAAAGTGCTGCCTATAATTAACCTTTGTAGGTAAAAAATTGAGACATTAATTGAAACATCATGAGGTCCAATTGGTATCTCACAGTAACCCACTCAAATTTGTCCTTAGACATCCAATGCTTACAGGATGTCTGACAAGGTGGGCAGTTATTTTGCAATTGTTTGATAATCAATATGTGTCTCAAAAGGCAATAAATGTCCAAGCTCTAGCCGATTTCCTTTCGGAACACCCATATGTAGAAGATACATCTTTAAATATTGATCTTCCTGACGAGGAAGTCTTCTCTATTCAAGATAATACTCATACATGGGAGATGTACTTTGATGGTGCCTCTAGAAGTCCAACAGGGAAGAAAACAGAAGATCCTAAATTCCAAAAATATGGGTTAGAAATCATGCTTATTTCCCCAGAAAAGGTAGTGCTACCCTATTCCTTTTTATTGTTGGAAGGTGGTATAAACAATGAAGCAGAATTTCATGCTCTCATTGCAGGCTTGGAATTGTCGCTTTATGCACTGGTGAATCACTTGAAGTTAAATGGTGATTCAGATTTCGTAATCAAACAAATCAACCAAGATTTTTCCATCAAAAGGAATAGCTAATCCCTTTGTGTGATTAAGTTAGAGAGCTAATGCAGAATTTCCTTCGGAATCGAAATTTTCTTAAGTCCCGCGATCACAAAATTCCCAAGATGATGCACTGGATAATGTACCCACAAACCTTGCAGATACAAATCGTGATGAAACAATCATCAGTATTTCCCACCATCATGTAGTTTCACCATTTTTTTCAATTCATAACAGTGGAAATTAATGAAATCAGTCCCATTTATGAACAATTTGGCCATACTACATGATGGATGTCACTTTTTAGGGAATACCTTCAAAATGGAACACTCCCACTTGATAGATCCATGATGGAACAAGTCTTGCAACGTGTTGTCAATTTTACTCATTATGATAGCCTGAATCACCAAAAAATTCTCTAAAAGAAAGGTTTTGATGGAATTATCTTCATATGTATTGATGTTGAAGAGACAATGGCTATCATGAGTGAAGTTCATGCAAGATTTTGTGGTGCCCACCAGTCTGGACATAGACATTCTCCTCAAATTCAAATGCTTGGAAACTTCTGGCCTTAAATGATGCAAGATTGTGTTGATTTTACTAAGAAGTTTCATTCTTTCCAAGTATGTGCCAACTTCATTCATCAACCCCTAAAGTTTATTAATACACCTTAATACTCATGGCTATTTTCCACATGGTGAATGGATGTAGTAGGAATTTATCCTCCAGCTACATCCAAGCAGTTTAAGTATATTCTTACAACTACTGACTTCTTTTCCAAATGGGTAGAGGCCATACCTCTCAAAGAAGTTATTTCTAAAGGCATTGTTCGCTTCAACATGTCAAACACCATTACCAGATTCGGTGTTCCTCATACCATATTGATGGACAACGACACCAACTTCTGTTCATATGAGGTGAGAAAGTTTTATCAAGAATACCACATTAAATCCAACCATTCATCTCGGTATTATGCAATGGCCAAGGGCCAAATAGAAGCCTTAAATAATAATTTTTCAAACATACTACAAAAGATGTTGGATAAAGATAAAAAATCATGGCCTGATAAACATTTTCATGCTTTATGGGCTTTTCGGACCACCACCAGCACTACTATGTGGTCAACTCTATATTCATTGGTATATGGAACAGAAGCAGTCTTGCCCATTGTGGTTCAATTACCTTCACTCAGAGTAGCCATTTGTAATCAGTCATCCATAGATGAATAATCTCAGAAGTGAATTCATGAATTGGAACTATTAGATGAAAAAAATATTGTGCACCCTGCACCACATGGAAGTCTATCAAACTCGAATAGCACGAGCATTCAATAAAAAAGTTTCCCTTCATTCATTCATTCAAGTAGAATTGTTATTGGTCCTCAGATTCCCAATGATACTGGGAATGAAGCCTACAAATCTTGAGACAAAGTGGGATTGACCTTATTCAATACATAAGGTTCACTCCAATGTAGCTTATTCATTTATCTCAATGAATGAAGAACTCATTACAACTCCAACCAATGCAATATTTTTGAAGAAGTATTTTTTGTAACACAAATACACTAATTTTCCTTACTGTAGGACATTAAACTACATTGCCACTTCCATCATCCAACATGACATTAAACTGTGTCCCCCTTATACGTCCTCCAAGATGTTAAACTTTACATGTTCATCCGGTATGATGTTAAACATGTAAGAGTCCCTTATACATCCTACATGAGATTAAATTGTACAAGTTCATCCTACATGAGGTTAAAACTTTGAAAATGTGCCTTAATACGTCCTACATGACATTAAACTTTACACATGTTCTACAAGACGTTAAAATGCACAACAATGCGTCCTAGCTACATGACACTAAACTATACAGCACCCTTTTGTCCCACATGACATTAAACTGGTCATCGTTAGGGTTGTTTCTACCTCTTGTTTCTCACACCGAGCATGAATCACGTGAGCTTAGAGTAAGCTTCAACCATAACACCCTCTTTAGTCCATTAACCACACATAAGTCCCAACACCATCTTCGGGACGTTGTCCTCAAGTACAACTTGGTCACTAATTCATTCTCAATCGCAGTACATGAACTTTGATCCTTGCCTTCTAGGCTAGGTACGTAGGCATCCTCCCAAGGTTCAATCCCACAACCAATATATTCATGTCGGATTACCTCCATCCCATACGATGATTATCCATGAAGCCCCCCTCCCAAACCTATATCTTCACATTGGTTCACCATCTTCCTTGCTATATGATGTTAAACTATATAGTCCCCCATTGTCCTTGTTGTAAGATATTAATCTACATAGAAATACATCTTAGATACATGTTGCTAAACTGTGCAGCACCGGTCCATGCATATGACCATAAACTATTCTCACTTTTTTCCTATATGACAATAAAATACAATAGTCTCTGACACCCTCACCTGAATGGGAATAATTATTGGCATTGATCTCTAATCATGTCATATTCCAAGGACTACATGCATACATATAAATGCCTGAACCATTAATATTGGGTCCAACCATCAATGTACTAAAGTCCCCTTTCACGCTTCACATGTACAAACCAAATCTGTACAGAGGATATTTCAAGAAATACGCATGGATTGATTCCCATCCCTATAGGAAACGTAGGAATTTTCGAGAATCCCTCGAATCCATCCCCAAGTCTTTGTGCCTAACCCCACACTCCAATTTCAGTCCCTTGGCAGAAAAGTCCCCCTACAAGAACATGAATGTGGTATGAAACCATGATCTTTATTAACATCAGGTTTATAAAAAAACACATAATGTTTCTCCCTCATTATGGTCCAAGATCTATGACCCTAAACTAAGATCTCATATGCCCTCATCCCAAATGAAGTTAAACTGTATTTCAAGATCTACTTATGGATTGATTATAATCCTAATGAGATATATAGTGAAGTACATTATCTCAATTCAGGACCCAGTCACAACATGATTATGGTCCGCATTGGTCTATGTATCTCCTTTATGCATTTGACAATACCCATTTCTATATGTCATTCTACTAACCTTAAATACATCCAGATCTCCATAACCCTTTTCTTGACTTCTGGTCACAAAATTTTTGATACCCGGGAAGTCTTTTTCCTGACTATGCAGTGCATTCCCTTAGGTGGCCTTGTATAAGTAGTCTACATAACGGACCTATCAGCCAAAAGATACTATTATTTGACTATGCAGTCAATGCCTTTAAGAGGCCCTGCATAATTCAACCCCCCCTAACATGTTTTTCAAATAGTATTAACTTAATTATTGGGGGAAAACATCTTTATTAATTATTGGTCTTAATGACGATATGTAGGGATCCGCAAAAACAACCATCCTTAACAAATTTGTCCCATACTATTTTTCATGATCTGAAAGTATTCAAGTCTATGGTTTATGTTTCCCTTCCCTATGTTTGGGTTTGACCTTCACAGGAGTGACATTCATCCAATTCTTTGACAGTCTTGATTGGGAATATCCTCTCCATATTCAAGTACCTCTCTCTATACATCAGACTTTATGCTTTGGAAAATTTGAATCTCCATAATCATTCACTGGCTTTTAGCAATAGAAAAGTAAAATTTTTGAGAGTTCATTTGCCTGACAATTCAGCACATGCCCTTAGGTGGCCTTGCATAAGTATTCTAAATAAAGGACATGTCAGCCAAAATACTCTATTATTTAACTATGCAGCTAATGACCTTAAGTGGCCCTAAATAATTCAACCCTGTTATGGGTTTGTCAAAGAGTGGTAACTTCACTCTTAGGAAATACTTCCTATAATTCCTTTGATCCCTTTTTTCATATCATCCCTCAGATTCAAAATTTCATAAGTCATAGTTTACTTGTTTTACATCATACTTTAATGTGGTAATATGTTTTCAAACTAATTATCATGGAATTTAGTCAATTTTAATCCATTCGGTCAGAGCTATTTGACCATAAACATTATCTTTTTTATGTACGACTTGCATGACTTTAAACTTCCAAAAAGAGATATGGTACACATTAAATTGGTAACCTATAAAAGGAACTCTGAACAAAAGTCGAGTCCCAACTTTCTAAAATTACATTTTGTAAGATTTAGGAAATATTGAGCAACCAAAAGATGCAAAGTGTGTGGGGCTGTTTGTATAATCCTAGAAAAATCAAACTACGCTTACTTAGCCCATTGGATTCGGTAAAACAATTTAAGCAGTTAGAAAGTGAATGTAGGTACAAATGATTAAATATGAAATGAATTTTTCATTGATGCACATGATTAGATTAATATCCACATATTAGAGTATCTTATCTTTTTCAATAATTACAATAGGATTTCAACATAATTTTTCATTTGATTTATTGCATCCTGAGCTTCATCAGTAGCCACTTGAAGTTCATTCCCTTGACTAGCTACACTATTTTCAGCTTGATGGAGTTCTTTCTTAGCATCTGTGATGGTTTCCATACCATCCGTTTAGACTCCTTCTAATGAATTGTAAAGCTAGTCATGTTCCCCAGAAATGGAATCTAGATGTTGTTGAAGGTGCATCTACTGGACAACTTTCTCCGTGATCTTATGATTCACCTACTTCAGCTTTGCATCATGATCAACCATTTCTCCGGACACCGTAGCCTTGAATTCACCGATATTTATCATCAGCCTCACTCTGATTAGATCTTGATGGCATTTTTTCTCTTTCTCCCTCCTTAAGATGACTTGTTTTAACGCGACATGGATCTCCTGATATCAAAAACCGCCAAGTCCTAGCATGACGAACAAGGATGACCGTCATGGGATCTTCAAATACAGCTCTTCAAGAGGCACTTAAGATATGATCTTTTATATATTTTTCCATTCCTTGTGACATGATAATTAGAGTGACTTTTTCACCTATGGGTCTGATTTAGCATCACTATCACAAGGGGGAATATAGTCTCTGATTAATGCACTTAAAGGAGTTCCCTGTTCTTCTCCTTCCCCCTTGACCCTTGGAACTTCACTTTCTACTCCCGTTGGGGCTGAGGTTGAGGCTTCACCTCTGGATTTAGACACTGAAGTTGACGGCCCTGCATAGTAAATTGAAATATTTGGTTAGTTTTAAAGGATAAAAAAATTGATTAGTTGTCTTGAAAATTAAGTACTGCCACAAATATTATCATCTTTTACCCAACGGTAGATCAACAACATGAGAAGGCTCTTCCCTATCTTTCTTAGCTTCAACATGATTTTTCATGACAGGTTTTAGGAAGCTCTAACAGGTTAAGCTGCACATAAGCTAGCATCTCTGCAATGATAGGGTTGTCTCTACCCCATTCATGCATCGACATATCAATAGCTTGTTCAGAAAGAACATCACATTTCAACAAATAATTGTCAGAGATGTAATAAAAAAATTTAACAGGATGAAGGATAAGACTCACATCCAAAATCATTTAAATCACATGGTAATTTAAAATGATCTAAAATTTCGTCAAAATATGCTCCATGTTTCATAATTTCATCCAGTGATATCCCAGATTCCTAGTTAGTCTCACTAGTTGGAGCATTTGGCATTTCTTCTTGGGGACCCTACTTCTATGATCTCTGACCCTAGGTAGTTTCTTTAAAGTAAAATGTGGTGTCAGTTTCAGTGGTCACCAAATGTTTTAGTGCGGGTGTTGAACCTAAAGAATAACTGAATGGAAGCCATTTGATGTTTTCCTTCAATGTTCAGTGAAATATTGTCAATTTACCAGAATCTAGCTCTTCTCTCCTTGCAACAACAATAGGGGCAGTACTAGGATCAGTCAGGTCATCATGAAATTTCGACTGTTCACCAGCACCCTCTGTCATCCTCAGAGGAGGGTTAGTCATCTCCCTAAAAGAGAAAATCTAAGAATCCACTACAATCCCAAGAAGTATGATCAACCTTTTCAGGAGTTCGGATTCATTACTATCTGAAGGACTTACCACTACTAATTAAGCGTTTAGCTATGGACTTCTTCCTTCAATGCCTTTTCTTCTTTTACAATTTGGGTGCGTTGACATCATCACCTCCAAATATCGGTATCGGAGAGAGTAAGGCTAGGCCTAACTCCTCATCCATGACTTTCTGTCTTGGAGATACTTAACCTAGCTCACAAGGAGATCCAGGGACTCTAAGAGTAGTGCCTCCAAGGCTGTACTACAGTGATGGTACCTCAGTAGTTCCTTCCTTAACAAGCTTCAGGAGCCATGTAATCGTGCCACTCCTCGACTACTGAAGCACCAATCCCCTCTGTGGTTCCACGATCCATCATTTCTTTCACCCCCATGGTGGTAGGAATGGAATAATTAGTGGCATATATGGGCATTTCTAGCTCTCTGATGCATGCCCGCACTTCATTGGTGTTATCCTCGAAGTGGATATCAGTAGAAGCCCAGAGATCCCCCACTCTGGGGATATATAGTCCTTCGCCTATGTCCATACAGATAGTTTTAGAATCACAATATAAACACTGCCATGTATGGATAGCCTCTGGTCATAAATATTTAGAATGTGCACCAGAAGGCCATGAGGAGGGTCCTACAATCTGGGAAATCAACTTTTTCCCAACTCCTGCAATCACAGATAAAGGATAATAAAATGAAACTTGTTGCTTTATAATACATGTGTGACTAAATTTCCTCAATTATATAACTCTACATGAGTCGATGGAGTAGGTCTCTTGACCGTGGTAGGAGGATTATATCTAGTATGAGGCCGTTTTGACGCATGTCGTGCCTCATTATTCCCATCCTGGGAATCCGGTAAATCTACCCCGGGTGAAGAACCCGGTGAATTAGTTCCGGGTGAGGAAGAGTCACCTTTTAAATGAAAGGTTTCTTTCCTAACACTTCTTTTTTTACTCCCCACCCAGGAGATAGGATGATTCAATACCCCTTCCGGGTATGATTCTACCCAGTTCTCGACATACCATGTAGTCAATTGACTCGTCGCTCTAACAACTAGAAGATCAAACACTTCCCCGATCATCTCTATAGCTGATAGTAACCATAGTTTTCAGGATACCATTGGATGTTGCTATAACCTGACGTGCATGGGAGGGGATAAAAAAATCATCTTCAAACACATGAATTGGTGTGAAAATATTTATGGAGCATAGGACTCTCATATAATCTCTCCGTCAATTCTGGTGGCCAATACAACATCTCTTCAAGACAACATATATGACCTCAATTCTAGGCAAGCTTTTCCATTGTCATCAAACCACACAGTTGGCAGTTTTCTATTAGGAAATAAATGAAATTCCTTGAACATGCTCAGCCTCACTTTCATATCATCGGAATTGAGGGAAAGTGGAGAAATTCTGGAAAATGACTGCATCGATGGCCTAAAAGAACATCCAGGAACCTGTACTCCACTCTGTATAGTGTATGTCCTGATGTGAGTGGTGATCCATCCCCACAAAACTTGGAATGGTCCCACTATTCTCAAAGGAGGCATACCCATATATAAATGGAGTAAGCTCTTGTGAATCTTCGCCAATACCGAGGTGGCCAACCCATCCATTTTTCTCTCATCCAACTTGGTTGCAACAACGAAGGTCCCTGGACTGACGCCTCCCTTTGAATCCCTTACTGGAAAAAGATAAACTCTAAGCCACAAGTCTAAGAAACCCACCCGAGAGGACTTCTCTGGGATTATTTGATTCACTTCATACCCCCACTTTTTAAACTCTCCTGCTTCCAGAGTTGGCCGTAATGTGCCAAGAGAACCCCTCTTCTATGCTCTGAGGCAGCTGGTAGGACGATTACATTTTGGACCCTTCTCCTTCTTCTTGATCAGAAACATTTCCATCCATTCCTCTGGATGGATATATTTTTTAGAGTGGGTTTTCATGGATTTGGTATTCTTAAGCTTGTTTAAAATCTTCATCAACTCCCAATCTAGAGTCGAAGCCTTCTCAGAATCATTCCAGGTCACCTTTGGGGGGATGAATTCATCATAAAAATCTCCCAAAATTGGAGCCCCCTAGATCTTGTAGACATCCCACAAGCGGATGCCTACTTAACCATGAGTCAGATGGAAATAATTGGTTTCTCAGCTCCAGCGGCCGATTAGCTTCGGTTTGAAATTGTCATTCCTATAAACCTATGTCAGCCCAGCCCAGATGGATTCATATATTGCAGCTACCTTACAATCCTTGACAAACTCTACAGAAGCTTGTTGCAGCCAATATTCCCACTTCCAAGTCGGCTTCACACCTCCTCCAAGACAGAAATCCCAACTCTTTTTCCATCCCTTGGATTGGTCCATCTGAGAATTTTCAAAAATAGAGGAATAACAATGTGTCTGCAGCTCAGGCTTATGTGGCTTCAGATCTGGAGTACATGGTCTATGATGCATTATGTATGCATTCTCCACTATTACAGCATTGAAAAATGATCCTTCAACATTCACATTTTCCAAAGATAAATTGGTGTAAGTCTGAAACCAGGAATGAGGAATATAGTTCATTGCATCTAAAATGTTGACTCCTTGCAGCTGACTGTGGACATATAAAGCCAAGTAGATGCTCTGTGTGAATTTGTTATGATATTTCATCAAGTACTTACCTAAATCCTAGAGATGACTATCATAGATATCAAAATAATCATGGCCAACGATGTTCATCATGTCATCTATTCTCTTGCTGCTCACCTCATCAACTATTCCAATTCTTTTGGGAGCCATTTAATCTACACAATGATCAAACAATTATCTTTTAAGTAAGTCTATTTTTATGTAATATTTGTGAATAAAACAAAAAAAATTGCTAAGGAATTAAGGCGCACAAGTTTTTCCACGCAACTTTTGCCTCACAAGTATTTTCTCACAAGTATTTATGTGATAAAGATGGCGCGCAAGTCAAAATCCTTACTGGAGAAGCGCGACACAAAGAAGAGAGATCGACCGAGAAAAGCAACACACTTGCGTGCTGAGAGCTCGAAAGCATTGAAGTCAGGATGGTTTGCATGAAGTGACACCCATATATATAGGTGATCCTACAACCATGCGTGCCGCAACCTGTGCGCCTAAAACCTGTGTGCTGATGAACCCTGGTTTTTCTTTTTCCTCAGAGTCAAATCCACTTTCCTTTTTCAGGTCCCACGCTGAGGGGGGGACTTTTTTTATGGTTATTTTCCATCAAAAATTCAATTTATTGAAAAGGGGAATACCTTAAGCACAATGAGGGTCACCTTTTGATGAAAATAAAAAAATTGACAAAGGTATGGACCATGAAACCATTTGAAGGGAGCCACGCAAGTTTCTTACGCGCCGCGCAAGTCACCTTCGCACCACCTATGGGTCATGCAAGTCACTTTCACACCCAATTCTTTTTCACCCAAGGTGCCCAGTGGCCTATAAATATCCCCAATGGGCCCCCCATTTTGAGGATGAATTTTATAAAACAAAGATTCAAGATCTGGTCACCCAAGTCTTTGTCTGAAGTCACTACTACAAACACAGCCTTTATCAGCGCTAAAAATGGCCTTTATCAGCATTAGAAAAGCGCTGATAAAGCCAGCGTAGATAAAGGGGGAGTCCCCTTTATCAACGCTCCGAAAAGCGCTGATATAGGACCCCCTTTATCAGCGCTTTTTTTAGCGCTGATAAAGGGGTCCTATATCAACCCTTCATTTATCAGCGCTTTCGTTTTAGCGCTGATAAAAGTTAAAAAATTTAAAAAATATTAAAAAAATTTAAAAAAAATGTAAAACAAAATTAAAAAATACTACGAATTGGGTGGGATTTTATAGCGCTTGAGACCCCCATTTTACAGTGCTTTTCTACCCCTGTACAACACCCCATGCACCCCACGCACTCCCTTCACCCTTTAACAGCGCTTGCTGCTATATTCCCCCATGCGCGCGCGCCCCTGCCTCCCACAGGATTTGAACTCGAGACCTCCCCCCTACGCGCGTAAGCCTTTACCACTACTCTATTTTGATTTGTCTTCCAATTCATGATATCTATATATATATATATTTAGTTATGTTTATTCGTATAGTAATATATATTTATATTAATATATATATAGTTATTAGATTATAATATATATATATATATAGTTATTTTATAATATATATATAGTTATATTATAATATATATATAGTTATATTATTATATATATAGTAATATTAATATATATAGTGATATTAATATATATCTATATCTATATATATATATAGTTATATTTATTCGTATAGTAATATATATTTTTATTAATATATATATATAGGTATATTAACATATATATAGTTATATGAATATATATATAGTTATATGAATATATTTATTTATAGTAATACTAATATATATATATGTAGTTATATTAATATATATATAGTTATTAGATTAATATATATATATATAGTTAGATTAATATATATATATAGTTAGATTAATATATATATATAGTTAGATTAATATATAGGTATATAAATATTCCTATATTGGTATTTTTAATAAAATGGATATTAGTTATTATTTAGATAAAGCTAATATATTTTATATGTAAATATGTTTAATTTTTTATTTAAAAAATTTAATTTTTAGGTGCAAATATATAAAAAATATGTACATATAGTTATATATTTGATTATAAATAGCAGTTCATTATAAAAAAGGATGAAATTTCAAAGGAATAATATCAATATGAATGTAATACCTTGAAATAAATTCATTCCTCGCAAAAAAAATCCAATAATACCCCCTTAAATGAGTTTGAAAATCCAGAAAATGTTAAAAAAATCTAGGTACGCCGACAAAAAACTCAGTTTTTGAGGCCTTCTGGGCCTCTTTTGGCCTCGAAAAACGCTTTACAGGGCCCCACTAGGTTACAACGATGTAGAGATCGTCGTAGGCTTCGATTTGATATGTGGTAGAGCTCAAACAGACACCCGGATCAAAAGTTATGGCCGTTTGAAGTTTGAGTTGCATTTTCAACATATTTTGGATCTTTTTTTAATTTTTTTAATTTTTTTAGTCCTCAAATTGTTATTAATTGACTATTACTCTATAATGATTATCAAATTATTAATGAAAATTTTTTCTTACTTTTTTAAGAAGTCATTTTCACTAAATATCTTATATATTAAGTATAATAAGTGTAAATGTACAATTATACTTATCTAAAATATATTTAAAAATTATATATTATATTTATATAACAATAGAACTATTTTAATATATTAATATATTAATATATTTTTTTAATTTTTTTTTGAAGCTGACCCTTTATCAGCGCTTTTTAAAAAAGCACTGATAAAGGCCCCCCTTTATCAGCGCTACTAAACAAGCGCTGATAAAGGGGGGCGCTATGAAAAAATGTTTTTGGGGTAGTGAGTCTTCCGAACACTTCTAAGGTAATTCAGTACCTAGAATAGAAGATCTAAAGAAGAAGAATAAGGACAAAGTGTTAGAACTCATAAATACTTGAGCACCTAGTTGTCCACCCCTTAAGGGAAATTAGGATAGTTGCGCGCCGCCTTGCCCTCTCAAGGGAACTTGCGCGCGACCCTTCTGGAAGCCTCTAGTTGTGATACTAAGGGCTTGATTTCAATGTTTCCCAAGTATTTCCCTATGTATTATTCATCACCCAAGGTGACTCATGTTGCGCAAGTCTACTTGCGCAACCAGGACTTGCTTGCCTCCTTCCTAGTCACCTCCTTTCCTCAAATCCACCTCTCCACTTCAAGACATAGCCTTCAAAACCCTCTTCAAAGCCATTTATGGCATGGTTCTATTGTTGGATTCCTTATCATAAAGGAATTTTGTATAAACCTATCCCTAAACCTTGTGAATTACATGCTTTACGTCACCACAGTTAGGGGATTCCTATATAATCTCATACATTTAGATGAAAAGATCTTTTGATTTGGGCCTCCTTTTAAGGAGTCATCCCAAGTTACAAGTCCCCTTAACCTAGGACTCCTTCTCAAGAGTAAGCTCCCGTCATATGTTCCTTTAACATTGGGCCTCTTTCTCAGGAGTAAGCCCCAGGTTATATGTTCCCTTTATATTGGGCATCCTCTTCAGGGGTATGCCCCAATCTTAATTTCTTTTGATTTGGTCTTCCTTCTTAGGAATAAAACCCAATCATAGGTCCTTAATTTGGGATTCCTTTTCAGGTGTATGTCCTGGGATAAAATTCCAAATCATCATAAAGTAAAAATACCATTATGGACCCAGCTCTTGGGATTCATTCCTATGTCATGGTCTTCATTTACTTGGGCATTCATACATACGTAAGCCCCACATAATTTCCCATGACTACATATTTCATGGCACCATCGTCCAGTTTACTAATACCTCTTGTTTCTCAAACCGAGCTTGAATCACGTGATCTTAGATTGTGAATGTAATCACGAAATCTCTTTTTAGGCCATTAACCATACATAAACCCCATATTTATATGCCTGATCTGTGTTGACTTTGATCTCATCCTTAAAAGTAGAGTACATAAGAATCCTTTACATGTTTCAAGACCATCATTCATTAATTCTTTTCTATCCCATCTGACATTAAACTATACACTTCTTATCGAACTACTTGGGTTCAGATTCCATTTTAACAAGGATACATAGGTAGCCCATCTGTGGGTAAGAACCCAAATCTGAAGTAATCCGTGTCTTTCGGAATGATAATAAACTACATATGCCCCACCGAGTGGCCTTAAAAACAGTATGGTCATCATAGTGACCAAGATATTTCTATATAATATATTGAAGGATACCATTGAATAAGAATATCTAATATATATGGATGAATCTCTATCAATGAAGAACCTCAAATACATTTATAAGATTATCTAAATCCCATACATATCAATCAACTATTTCCAAATCTATTGGAAAACTCATTTTCATTATTGGTGAATTAATAAGGATTCATGAACGTAACTTAAATATATAAGAGAGTCCTAGAGTAGGAAAGAATTTCCCCCAAAAAGGTGTGATGGGCTGACCTCCCATACTCTCAAACAATGAAAATTCATAAGCCTCATTGGTCCCCAACTAATGAGCACCTACCTTTGGAAAGTAGGTACAATTTGATATAAAATCATTGGGTGTTTTTAGTTCTACGAATAAACCCGTTAGAAGCCAATTGGAAATATTGAACCTTAAACTAACAAGGTCATCCCCATTTCTAGATGAAACAACTCTCATGGATCATGTTCTTTGATTTTTCTATGATTCGTGTCTGATGAACATCAATGGTTTCTTCCATGACATAGGAATTTGATTTATGATATGTATGATATGTTTTTAAAATGTTAACATCATGTTATCATACCATTATTATCATGGTATGATCATGTTATCATTAATATATCCCTTATTCACATATATAAGTCATCTGATCTCACCCATCCTTATGTTCATTTCCCTGTATTTTGAAGAAAGGTTAAAGTTGATAATAAAAAAACAGTAGTATGTGGGAGTAAATTTGTGGGAGATTGTGAAGATCATTTGAGAAATATGAAGATTTTCTATCCAGTCTCCAGAGACACTAAACCTTAATTATCCTTAGGTATGCATTTATTAAATATATTAGAGAATCATATAAAATGACACAATATTTATTCTCATTGTTCTAAGTATCATAATCTATTCTCCAATCAATATTTTTATGATTTTTATCCCAGTAAACCTTTCCTAATCCCTTTAACAGGATTTCATGTTATACAAAACATGGTTGGACTCTCATTATATTGATCTAATATCCACTTTTATGAGAAGGAACTCACATTCAATATACCAAATAAGCCTCTAATTAAATGAGTGCTTATAGAGGATATTCAATCTCTTTTTGAAACACACTCTGCAGAATATATATTGTTTCTTTATGAAAAATCACATCTATCTCATGTGATAGAGGCCAATGAGAGGATAAACCGTGAATATGTACCCATTGTGAGGGAATATGTTGATACATTCCCAAAAAAGACACCTGATCTTCCTCTTGCAAAGAGGTTGAGTTTACAATGAAACATATAACTATAGGACTGTCCATATCCAAGACTCCCTATAAACTAGTACCTATTAAATAGGAAAAAATGAAAAATAAACTAAAAAATAATATATAAAAAAGATTTATATTCCAAATAGATTCACCATGTGTTGTAAATGTCCTATTTTCCATTAACAAGAATGTGTTAATTTGTCTCTACATTGATTATCATGAACATAAATATCATAAAAAAGAAAAATTATCACCTTTATAGGATTGATGGCTTGTTTGATTAGCTAAAATGGGATATTTCATTTTAATTGGAGATCTTCAATTAGGATATAATCAATTGAAATTGAATGAGGGTATTTAAAATAATTATTCCAATATAATGTATAAACACTATGATTTAAAATTTGTTCCCTCTTTACTGATATGTTTCCTATATATATATATATTTATAAGATTGATGAATAGATCCTCTAGAGATTACCTAAATAAATTTTTATTTGTATTTATTGATGATATTTTCATATAATAAAAAATAAATGAGGAACATGAGTGATATTTGATTATTTTTTAAAATACATTTAGAAAAAATAAAATATATTAAAGTACATTAATTTTTAGTTTTAGATAGAGAAAAAATGTTCTTGGACCATGCGGTCACATGAAAAGTGATCTATGTGGTTAATTTAAATGAAAAATTCCTTAATGATTGACCAAACCCAACAACTATGTTGGAATACCATAGTTAATGGAATTATATATGTATTATTGATGAATTAATCGGAACTTCTCGAGATTTTTAAAACCACTACTACGGCTAACTAGAAATTGTGTATTTTTTATTCGCACAACAGAATGTGATGATATATTTAAAGATTTGAATAAGAGGCTTATTATTGCAACCATACTCACAATACCGTCGACAGGTGAAGAAATGATTATCAATGATGGTTATTTAATGAAGTAATTGGGTTTTATTTTCTTAACCCAACCCAACATGGATTGGTCTTCGACTCCCCAATCCAACCTACAATAGGCCTAGGGATGGTGACTACTGTTATGTACGTATATCACATATATTAGAGTCCTTTTCTTATAGGACCTATATAAGCACACACACAAGAACCACAATGAAATAGAGTATATATACAAAAAATGGAAACAATAATTCATGCATATAACTATCCTAAAATAGAGTACAACATATGTTATGAATGTGTAAAATGAGAATAATACCCAACCACCAAATGAAACTATAAAAGAATCTAAACTTCTCATAATGTGGGTATATCAGACTAATGAAATTATTGAAATGTCCCTCAGTCCAGCTCCAGTAAACACCTCGGTCCGTTTAGAAAACTAAGCTCCACCTTTATGGGGTCGTTTATGAACTCTGTCAAAATCCATTTGGTCTAAAAAAGACAAAATAGATTTGCGAGGATCCCATGCAGGGGTGAGTATAAGAACACTCAGTAGGTTCCCAAAAAACACAAAAGAAAATGGGGAAAATGACAGGAAATAGGTTGGTTGACCAAGTTAGAGGGATCATAATCTTGATAGAAACTCCATCCTGACCCCTAAAATGTTACACCTAAAAATTAAACTCATTCCATAGAGGGTTTCATCCCAGATATGAGAAAAGACCACAATGACTCCCATAAATCACCTATTTATACTCTTTTCACAATCCATGTCTCATTAGGTTCTAACCTCATAGCCATCGACATGATTCTTCTTGAGGATATAATGGTGACACAAAACTACTTGAAAAAACTCCATGAGATTATCCATACTAGATGGAACCCAACTAAGAGATACAGTCTATAAGGAACAACTCACTAAGGCCAACTCTAGTGCCCAAAAGTTTAGTTCCTTCCATCACAAACTTGGGCACTGTGCAAGGCTATAATAACCCAAGTAGAGAGGCTCAACCATAACCAATGAACATAGCAGAGGGATTAATTATATAAATAATACAATACATGCATCCTCAATAATGAGAGAGACTACAAGGACCACCACATAACCACTTACCTATAGTCAATGATGTACTAGTTCCTAACTATCCTTAGAAACCATTGTCTCTCCTATATGGAGTGTCCCATACTCCACTCCATTGGGGGAGAACTAACTCCTAACTGGGTATCACACTTAACTAGAGGAGGTTACAGTTTCTCATAATTGTACATAATATATGTCGAAATGATACCTTCATAAGAGGGACCTCTTCTTATAACTACTAAGAGATGGGGTATTACTACCCCATTGGTGAGGACTAGTAACCTATTACAATATGGGAGTTCAACTCCAAAGATAGGTTTCCCACACCTTGGAATAATTGGGGAGTTCCACTCCGTTTCTAGAGGACATTCAACCTAATATGATAGGGAAGTAAGACAATACTAGCTTAATTACTATGGGAGCCCACACCCTGGCGTGATTGGGGAGTACCAACCATGTGATAGATGACTCTATCACTGGTATGTCGAGGGAGTACTAACTCTACCAGAATAACATGTATGGAGGACCCACACCATGGAACGATAAATAATTACCTACTCCAAGAATAGAGGCCCCTTATCCTAACAGTATATGGGAGTACATAATCTATCTATATGTCACATATGGAGGACCCATGACCTTGTACGATAGGGTAGTACCGATTTCACCAATAGATGACCCGAACAATGTTCCAATAGGAGAGTACCCACTATATCTGGCCCTGAGTATGAAGTTCCCACACCATGGCTCTACAGGGAACATTTTTTCACCATTATAATTATACGGGGAACCTAAACCATGTTTTGACAGGGGATGACCAACCTGGGAAGAAACATACGATAATTATAGAAAATTCACCCATGGTGCATGGAGTCTTGTCTCTACTACGAAAATAGGTAAGGGAAACAAATGCTCTATTTTAATATGGGAGTAACAATGCCATCTTCACTATATACAAAACACATAGATCTACAACATCAGTCAACCCCCATTGAATGGAGTGTCAAACATATCATACCTCACTCAACAACACCACCTTGGTTATGGAAACCGTACCACGATACAACTGGGAATCACTGCTCTACCATCCTAAATCGTTCATGGGACCCACATCCTAAAGAAAAAGTTGAGGGTTCTAATCGAAACATAATCCCCGTGATACACCCCGGTCACTACCCAAGGTTAAGCACCACTACATAATATTTTTTCACAAAACATGACACACCATATCACATATACTGGAACATATTTCACCATCACATTCTATGTGTAAAACATCTCATGATAGGCTACTCAGCATACTAAATTAGAGTTCTACATTAGGGGATATGAAAGGGGTGATGTCTAGAAGATATCATAGGAGCACATCTCATACAATAGGTTTCACATGGCATGTGAACCCACTTGAGTACTATTCCTTGTATCATTATTATAGGGTGTTCCAAGACATATAGGGTTACATAGCGTGTATAACCCAAACACAATTTTTTCCACTTCACTCGTCTCCTGGTCTTGTTCTTCTTTCACATGGCCCAACCATCCATGTAACTTATATTCAATACATTAAATAATAAATGTCATGTTTTGGCTAAACAGCCACCTAGCTATGTGGTATCCCTATTCGCATGTCTAGAACCTCGTTTCCATGTACTTTGATTGTGTAGTTGTATATAGTCATGTACTACTAAACACCTCACATGAAATGTCCCCAGGACACTCAACATTGGGTCAATAGCCAATATATAACCTAGGTAAAAAATATATAGTCCCCAAAACACAATTCAATTAAAATGATGATCTAAATAGTGTGTCTTAGTAGACTACATGTAATGTTGATTGTAATTTAATACAAGAATTAAAATTGAATTCACATGATTTCTCCGATTTACCCCAAATCATACATATCTACCTAGAATGGATCTCTAGAATAGGAAATTGAGATCTATAAACCCAAATTCAATTAATAAAACGTGATTGAGATAAGAAATCTATAATACAAACTCATGGGCAATACAGTTAAACGTATAGTGTAGAACAACGTATGTATCACGCTACTCCCCAATCTGATGGCGATCAGTTCTAGGAACGTATATAAAAAATGATTTATCAATCCAATTCTGATTAGTTTTCATCCATTGCCAAAGAGGAAAGGATATGGGTGTCTCCTCTTGTGTATTACACACCCGACATGGTAGGGGGAGGATATTTAACATATAAAATTATTTAAATTGTCATTTAATTAATAATTCCACAACATAACACCGAACCGAGTCTCCTCTGACAAAAACTCTCAGTGCAGAGAACATTATATCTTGATCAGGGTAAAAAGATGTTCTGAAATCAACCGAGGCCATAGATTTATGAGTTGAGACTCTCCTCAGGATTTATTTCACATCTCAAGAGAAAATATGTGCATGTGACATTATATATTTAATATTTTTTAAAATCATTTCACTAAGGTTTCCTAAGCTCCAAAATCCATTTCAACAAAGCACCTGGATTTAGAAATATTATCACAAATATTAAAAAGATTTACAATTCAATCCAAAGACACTAAATTTTATATTATTAGGGATTTTCATCGCCAAAAGGAGAAGCCTTATTCCAAAGGGAATGGAATTGAGTCCTCCACTAGAACCCCCCATGCTTTTGAGCTCCCCACGAGTGCCCATTCTACTTCCAAGCATGCACTCTGGGAAACCACAAAGGTCATACCACACTCATGTCTTGATCCAAACATGTAAATATCATACGATAGGTGTCACATTTCTCCTTAGCTACAACATGTGGAATGTAACCTTGAACCATGGTCTATCTGCAGTCATAAGGTCTAGCAGTACACCACATTGCTAACTTAACATAGATAGTGACAAAACCCCATGGATCACATCCACCACTGGATGATTTTCACTAAAACCTGCCCAATTTTCTTGAAATCAAGGATTATGTTGATTACATAATGGTACTAAAGGAAAATCTGTGCTGCCCAAGTGTAATCACTGGGTCTTACTGATCTGTTATTTTGTGAACCTCAAGCTGTTACACACCTCTCCAAAATAGAAACATTGTCACACACAATGGTGGCATCCCAGATGCTTACGGAGAGTAAGAATCCAATCTACACTATAGAAACATAGTAGTGTCTTACTCTATCATTAAATAATGGATAAAATGATGACTCTCCCTCCACTAGGGTTACCAAGAAAAATGGTTCAAGTAGAAAAGCTCAAATTGAAGGTCAAAAACCTTATCTGAAACATCATCACGATTCCTCACCCTGAACTCACAATTATAAGGAACTCATCTACTAAACCAAGACACTATACATTGTGGGTGTAACAGAATCACCGACACAGTTTTGATCATTTAACAAAAATGGGTCATGATGGGGAAAGTGTCCCACTTCTTGAGGATTCCAAAGCTATATCAAACCACTTCATGTCCCTCCTCGAGAGTATCATGTAAAAAGCTTACACAAAGAACATGAGGGTATTAGTGAACAAAAAATGGATTACCAAATGATCATGATGGGTCTTATTGGGACCTCTGTCAGAAAACCACCTACACATCACTAATCCCTCGATAACATAAGTCAGTGAGGCTCATCCACCACGCATTGATACTATCATATTTTAGTGATACTAACTCACATGTATGATTTTAATCTCACCCAAAAATGAATCTTGGGGGAGGGAGTACCACTCTTCCTCATGAATTCAATGATTCATTAAGTAGCACCAACACAGGGTTACACAAAGTTCATGTGTCACCCCTGTTTAAATAATGAGCTAGAATAAGAAATAATAGTGTACCTCATTACATTTTCTGTCAATTACTACTGAAAAAAATAGAAATGATTCCATGTGTACCTCAATAAGTACCAAATTCTACGAGGTCAATGGACTCAATTTCCTACAGTTTTCATCACCTGTGTCCTCCAACACCCTCACTTTGGAGTGGAAAACCTAGGATTGGTGGTTGTAACACCTAAGACATCCTCCCTTTAACTACTTCTCACATAGACCCTTCACCACATCCATCATCCTATAGATATTCATACTCCAAATGCTACTATGTATATAGAGGATCGTCGAATGTCTCCCTCTCAACTGTATGGTGGGTCAAAAAAATATCATGTAATATATCTACATCTATCTCAAGCAGAACACCACATCTCTTTCATCTCACATAATCATCAGTGTTGCTCAAGAACTATAGGATCACATGACTATATGCTTGGTTATGGTTATTCCACATGTGTTGTGATCCTATCATCTTTTGTCTACTAATTAATATAGAATCTTCAACCTTATGACCACCACCTCCATCTATATCCTTATGTCCCTCATATTGGATGATATTTAAGACCGGATCTTTCTCTAGTACCCACACATAATATGGATGTCAAAAGTATACCACTCCTACTTCGTAGTCTTTATGGGGGACCTACTCGAAGGATTAAGCTCTTTATATAGGGTCTCGAACAATGTCCATAGAGTGTCTTGACCAGTCGGTGAACCTTACCAAGTAACCACCACAATCCTTATACACTTATGAAGCTTTATAATATCTTGTATAATCAATGATCTCAACATGGCTGGGAAAAATATTCCCTAAAGATTCCCTAATGTTCTACCCTAGTGAGTGTTGCCTCATCATGGAATTTTATCACTATACTCTGCCATCCCCTACCTAAACTCTACAAAAGGCTAACTGATAGAATCACCACATGATCTTGATGTATCCTCACAAGGAGGAAAACATGTTTGACTAGCTCTCTCCTGGAATCAACTTCATAGAGGTTTATATCACCCTGCCATCTCAATTTTTTCATCCTCCCAAACTAGTGTTGTGCACTTAGAGTGCATGAATCTTCAACCAGAATCTCCAGCACACACATATGTTCAATAGGTTGTGGCTAAACTAATGGACCACATCGAGGTACCGCCTCATAACTAGTTCCATGCACGGACACCTCCCTGTGGGGAAAATCATCCCCACAACCCCATCGAGGAATCCTATCTTGCTATTGTCGCAGTGGCATTCTAAAATTGAATCAAGGCGTTCCAAGGATAAAGAGTATATCTAAGTAGTAGAATTTAGAAGAATAAGGAATATACCAAAACCCAGTCTTATATGATTAATGTACAATAATTCCCTATGACTAGTGTCTTAATATACAATTTCATGATGTAAGTTATTAGTGTCCTAGTGAATAGATATATTGTCCACTGTAATATTACTAGAACCATTATCCTTAGAGATGATCTCAAAACACCTCAACACCATCTCTATGGATCCGAATCCAATATCACAACACTATAGTCCCAAAGTGGAACCTACTCTGATACCACTCTATCATGACCCAACCCATAGGGGCCTGGGCTGAAACTCACCATGTCAACCTCCAATAGGCCAGGGGATGAAAACTAGCATCATGTAGGTATATCCCAAAGATGGTAGGAAATTTCCTAAATTAATTCTATGCACACACCAAAAAACACATCCACAAAACAATGCAGAGTTTCAAAAATATGGGAATAAAAATTCATGTATACAATTATAGAAAATCATAGTATTGTATAAGGTATAAATGAATAAAAAGGTAAAAACACATTCCCAATAAAATAAGCTATAAAATATTCAAAAATACTCAGATGGAGGGGATCACTATCAAATAACACATCAATAAATCTTTTCATCCAAACTCCGATAAATTCTTTAGTCAGTCTAAGTCAATAATATTCTCCTACCTCAAGTCATCCGAGGACTCAGTCAAAATGAATGTTTTCTACAGAAGACACCAAATCTGCTAGAAAATACCTAAAGGGTTGAGTATAATAATGATCATTAGTTGACCCAAAACCCAAAAATAAATGGAATAAAATTAAAGGAAACAATCAGCTTCACATAGCCAATATTATCTCATCTGAATGATGTGTTCCATTTATCCCTCTTGGGAATATACATAAAAGATACCATAAATATAGGAAATTCAGAGGTGGTATGGTAGGATCATGATATCTCTTTCAAAATGACTCTAGTTATGATTTTGTACGATAGTTACAATGTTCTACACAACAAAAAATAGCCTAGTCTATGTTATTTAGAAGAATATTTGTATAAAGAAGAAACATGGGAACTATTAGAAGCAATGAAAAATAAGTACCCTCATTTTTTGAATCATAGTGTGTGAAATAAATGATTAAGGGTGAAATATCATGAGCACGGAATAATGTAAGGACCCATACTTTCATGAAAAAAAACCCCTCTTTAGTATGTATATTTGAGTAACATTTATTAACATATTATAATATAAAACAAAAAAACTACATAATCAAATTTAAAAACACATTATTATATCAATTATAACATTAAATTTATATAATAAATTTTGAAATAAAATTGAATGTTTTCAAATGGAAAATTAATCATTGAAAAATAAAGTAATTATATTTTGTAGTTTTTGATCATTTCACTCTCTTATAGTAATCACACTGACAAACAAAAAAAAAATACAAAAAAATTACATATATAATCACTATTTATAAAAAAGGATATATATCCTATGGATGTATTCGAATAAATGATTAATTATGTAAAATGAAGGTATTTATGGTTTGTAGAAAACCTATAAAAGTATTGGGATCATGATATAACCATTAGGAATAGTAATATGACAATTATGAATAATAACCGCATAGATAAAATAGTAACCTTGATAATGTAATAGTAAAAGAATAATTGAGTGTTTTATGAAATAAATAAATAAATATATATAGTTATATAATTAATATATTAAATAAAATTGTTAAACATGATAAATTAAATTTCATACATAATGAAACCATAACTATAATTTTGTAAAAACATATATTATATATTTTTATTAAAATATTTCCGTATGAAAAATTTCAAATTTTATATAAATGTTACATTTAAATAATGGTTTAATAAACTAGTAGTTATTGAATGTTAAATATATTTCACCAAAGGGTCATAAATTTAGTTGACTTATAAAAAATGAATTTTTCAATAATAAAGATTTATATTACAAAAATTATTTTAATTATATTAATAGATTTATTTTGATAAAAGGTATTTCAATATTTGAATTCGAACATCAACATTATCATTTGGTTATTGTTTTGGAATTTTTCTGAATAATATGTATTTTTTTGGGAACAATAAAACACAATAAAATATGTTACTTTAAATTTGAAACTAAATATATGATTCAATACACCATAGATGATTTATGTAACCATTATCTCATCATTGAATGAACTAATTTTTATATAGTCACAAGAATCATCACAATTTATAATCTTTTTAAAAAATAATAAACTAAAAAACATTATATACAGAAAATCCCATTCTTCCATTTATTAATATCACTCTCCTCTACCCATTTATCTTTACTTTAAAAAATCTACCCTTGATAACTCTATACAATAATATCTTTATATATAACATTTTCTTTTCATTGAAGTTATAGTCTCACCAAATAACAAGTTTAAAGAGACATAAATTGTAATTTAAGTGTGGTGATGTAAAATATCATCTGCAATATCCTGATACATGTTTTTTTGTCACTACATTGGAATGAAATAAATGGAAAATCATCATAAATAATAGATTAGTTTAGTAGTCTTGGGAGAGAAGAAAAAGACTTGATTCTGAAATTTAATATAAAAAACTATAATAAAACATAAAAATTATAGTGAAATAATTATTATTTCTTATATTAAATACATTAAATAATTCATAGAAACCTTCATGGAATCCTATGGATATGTAAAATAAATAAATGTTGAGATTAGTTGCTCAATTAGGGAAACCGTTCAATAAAATATGTCATATTAAAAATAAATCATGTATAATATGGTAATGTTTACAAATTATCTAATATCACATATAAAAATATTACTAATAGAGGAATAACTCCAAGGAAGACATATAAACATAAATAATCACATGGATAATAAAAACTTATTGCATAATGATATAACACATATTGTCGAACTGTGAAATATTATCATCAAGGACTCATGGATAGAGATCAGACATAAATAGGTAAGGCATATGTCAAATACCCATACAAGTTTTTCTCACGAGACTTACTAACAAATAAATGGGTTATAACAACCCCTAATTTCATATACTTACTCCAATGAATTCATCATGTAAAATATATTAATAACAATAGAATACAAAATCAATACAATAATTCTCATTGAAAAAACGTGCATACGAAATGTTAATATTTTAGTAATAAAAAATTGAATAACATGGCCATAATACATCCAAAGTAATATAGTGGGTTCATTTATTAGAGAATATCCTAGTTAAAGTAATATATTAATTTAATTTTGTTTTCATTGTTTCTTACTTGCTTTTCCATTCATGAAAATGAGAAGTCTACCCATTCTCCAGGGATCCACTAGGGAAACCATCCGAGTGTAAGCCCCTAATCATTCAAGTAGGAGGTTTAATTCTTGCTTCTCTCTACATCCATCACCTTCACTCCTTCCTTACATTAGACTCTTATAAAATTTAATGAAAACTGATTGAAGGCTCGTCGCCTTTCCCTCTTCCCTGGTTGCCTCGACCTCATCCACCCTCACTGTCATGAGTCCTCCCTCTTCATCCAGTAGAGGTGGTAAAGTGTGTGATTTGGTTAAATCATTCACATCCTCTTGTTTCTCACACCAATTATGACTCACGTGGACTTATATATTTTTTCCTATCATAATATTTGCTCAATCACCCATCTTGAACTATGAGAACTATAATTCAAATCAAAACTGGGATATGTAGGAAGCCTTATTAAGGCTTGAGATCTATCTCAATTCATCCATATATGTTAAAAATCGTTAATAGTAATCCCTAAATTAAACTGATGCCTTGATCTTTGAAAACTCTAATTCCAATAAAAATAGGGACACAAAGGAATCATTCTTAAGGCTTTAGATCCATCTCATTTCATACATCAATGGCCATCCTCTATATAAGTAAGCACCAAAATAAACCCCCATCTTGAATTATGAGAACTCTAATACACATCATAATTGGCATATGTAGGAAGCATTCCTATATCTCGAGATCCATCACATTTCATCCATAAATGGTAATACTCATTAAGTGTAGGCCCCAAATTAAAACCCCCAAATCACCAAGGAATCCTTTTTTGAAAGTAAGCCCAAACACATTTCTCTCAAAGGGTGATACTCTCCTATGAGACTCATCAAACTACAAGGGATTTGATTCCAATACAAATTGGATATTTAGAAATCCTCTCTGAGGTTCAATCCGAACAATTCAAATCAACCATGTTCTTCCTTGTCCATATTCCCAATATAGTCTAATCCTACCCGGTAACCCACACTCTTTCCATGTTCTATGGTTTGAATAGACATAATTCCCATTAAAAAACCTTGACTAAGAACCTTTCTCTTATATGTATTACCACATGACATTAAATTATATTTCTAGGTCCATATCAAATTACCATAAAATGTATGATGTGTCCCATTAAGCGGAACCAGACAATGAGGTTATGATTAATTTCACAATGATATGTAGGTAGCCAATTTATGGGTAGGATCCCAATATCGAAACTACAATAGTCTCCCTAGATGAAAATAAATTCCATAGTCCCCTCTGAGAGGATTAAAAACTAGGATCATCATAACGATGTTTAATGGAATATATAAATAGTATATAAGTCGATACTATTAATGAAGAACCTCAAATACATACGAATGCCTAAATTAATAAAGAACCTTGGATAAATACTAATGATTCTAAATTTCCCAAATTCTTGTAATTGATTGATAATTTCTATGGAAACCTATGTTGTACATAGTGAATAAATAAGGATTCGTGAAAATATTCCAAATCTATAAGAGAGTCCGGGTGTAGGTAACAATTCCCCACAAAGGGAGTGATGAGTCTGACCTATGATCCTCTCGACCAACGCATGTTCATAAGTATTGTGAGTTCAAACCTAATAAATTCCTTATTTAGAATGAATTTCCCTTTGAATATAGAACCATTGGATGTTTTGGAATCCATAAATAAATCCAATGGAAAGCTCCCAGAAGTAGTGATTCCTAACCGTAAAACACATTTCAAGGGATGATGAAAAAAAATAGTGATGCCAACCTGAATCCTTAACCAAGATGATAGTGTTACGCATATGTCATGCCCCAATAAATTGATAAACGAATTCCAGAAAAATGAATCATTCACGCATGTATGCATATAAATAATTAGTTTTAATGGAGTTCATTGTTTTTATCTATATTCTTGCAGATCTGTTCAATCCTATTATCTTCCTTTATTTTTTCACCCATGAATGCCCCAACCATTTATCAAATTGTATCCTCATACATTGGATGGACATCATCACCCACTTAAAGGCTTCAACATTGGGTCTCCAATGTATTGGTATGGGAATACCATCCACACTGTACTATCCCAACTCTGGATGCTGCCTGACATACTCTCCATGTTAACAACAACCCTCGATCATCTGGTCAACGGAGAATGGTGGTCAAGTGGTAGATGGTTCCAACCACCATATTAAAACGTTTTGGTTACTTATCCCTAGAACACAACAATTATTCACTCCCATACTATAGGGATGTAAATAGATTGGTCACTTGTGGCCTAAACTCAATGATATTGTTGTCCTTTCTAAGGAATCCTAACAATAATTATCTTCACCAGAATCACATATCAGGGAACCCGCAAAATGACGGGGTTGTTACCATTTTGTTCATACTAGTTCCCTAAAAACAGGTGCACCAGATGAACCTATGGGGACAATGTCCAACTAATAGGGATAAGGTTCTTTCCTTTTCCTCCTCCGGATAAGTTCGTTAACCTAACTTGATGTCAAACAATGGATGGGCACAAACACCTATCCGTCCCAATTTTACTAGACAACAGACTCGTGTGGAAGAAATCCATCAATACCATTAGTGAAATTAAATTTAGTACTATAAAAAAGTACATAAAACTATTTAAAATCTATCAAACAATCAGTAGGATCGCCTTACTTCATTCAAACATGCCTGCCAATAAAATATGGTGGAAAATAGTAAGCAGGATCATACACCTTCTTATACTCACAAATTATTCTGGAAGTCTCATATTTTTGCATTCAAAGAAGTCTTTCAATCATGTTTACTTGAAAATATCTAGTAGTTACATACACCTGCTATCATTTATCAATCCTACAAGAAGTATCGTTTGGCAGCACCTGGAGAAGCTAGTTGGAAAGCTCTGATGATTAACTAGGGGTATACTCAAATATCATACCCCATGAAAGAGTAATGTCAGTACCCACTGGAATTAAATGAAGGATAAGAGCATGAATATACACTTACTCAATATATAGAATGGTCGTATATTCCCATTCCTGCTGCTAAAGTCACTAATCATATTTTAGCAAGGGTGAAATATAAGACAAAAATTCCTACCCATTTTCTAAAAGAATGCCAAAAAATCATAATAGTAACATCAGTATAACCTGGGGAATAGATATATAATTTTCTCCTCACACCTAGGATGACTCATCGACACATTATCCTGATGTAGATACACACCTCCATTCCATTCCATGATGGTTATGGGGAATACTCCCCCATATCATATGAACAACTGGATCAGGAATATACACCCTTTCCAATTGGAAATAATCTGCCCATTATAATGACCAAACCATGGTAGGAACATACACCTTCCCTTGATAACCTCTTCTCCTATAAAGCATCTCCATCTATGTGTAAGTGAGCATCCAATAATAAGTCTCACCACACACAGTTGGAAAATCAAGAGATAATCTATGGTTTTGATCCTCTTAATTTGAGAGTTCTTGAACCCCTCAGACATTTATATATTAAAACTCGATATAATACCCTCTCATCACCATATTATATGATTATTAGTAGTATTTATGGATTTCCACATCAAACGCTTCATTATAAAGTATTTCTTCATGAAAATTTTGTTAATCTAGAGATCATGTCTCTGGGTGAGTGACACTACAACCCTCCGACTTGCCAGAAGACCATAGAGGAAGAGAATTTATCCCTTGCTATAATTTACCATGGTGTTCCTCCCCATGATGGCATATGCAATGAATATTCTCTCAACATTGGTGTTTCACATTGTCAAGATAATTCTCTAATTGACAATTTACTAATGATAATGTCCTATTATCTTGAGGCACTTTCCAATATAAGGCCATTATTTTCTGATGACATGTCACTATAAAGTGAAAAAACATTCTCAACCTGAAGACATCCCAAGGCGATGGTCATTCTCAGAACCTCCCTTGGGCCATTCCCCTTCTAATAAAGTAGAGGAAAGAGAAACATATTCTATTTTCTGTAATAAAACAATCGAGAAACGTTCACTCTAGTCAGAACAAGTACAGAAAAATATAGGAAAAGATGACGAAGATATTTTTAATATGATAAAACAATTGTCTAAATGTGAAATTCCAATCATGTTCTGTCCTTTGGCTAACTCTAAATACACCATTATAGAATTAGTGGTAGATGATTTCATTCATGATATCCACATAATCTTATAGAAAAAACTTCATCATTTGAATGAAAAACTATTACCATACGATGAATATCAAATTCATGTAAAGGTATTCGAAGGGTTGAAACATCAAATCAACATGGCATCTCTCACAATTTCTAGACATACAAAGGTTGAAATGTCACAGATAACCCTTCAACATACATGACTTAATGAACTAAAGAGAATACACCATTTACTTAGTGATACCACTTCTAGTGTTCACATAAGTGGATGTGGTGCACACTGAGCATTTCATTTCACTACGCTCCAAAATTAGAAACGTCATCCCAAAGTGGTCTCATGAAATGTTATTTCCCATGGTTGGAAACAATCAACAGATTTTGTGTGTAATCAAAGATATGCTCATGAACATGCCTGGAGTAACTCTCATCAGAGTCAGGCCCAAATAGGGTAATATGTTAAGATAATTTTTCATCAAGCATATGAGATCATTAGGAAGAACTCCACGTAGAGGATGTATGCTATATATAGGTGAAAATTTATGACATAGAATAGTTATCTTCCGAAACATTTGATTTAATGGGTCGATGGATAATGCACCCATCCAATGATCGGACCAAAATTCACAAAATCAGATGAGAAGCAGCGCGAATCTCAACTATAAAAGTTATAGAGCCACCCCAACTTACAGGGATAGAGCCATGTTCAACTCAAACTTTGAATTCAATAAACAATATTCAATGGTTTGAGGAGGAAGAATAAGAACAACCCTAGCCTACAGAGCTGGGGGTTTTATCACATCTATAATCCCCTCCTCAATGTATATATGTTCTCTCATGATTAGGGAAGAAGACACAATGTGAATGCACATCTGAACTATCCAATGATTCCCTTCAGGTTACTGTTAGTAAAACTATTGCATGGAATCCTGAATATAGGGGAACAAAGTCTCATGGAAGATATTGAAGGGGACAATCCTACAAAGATATTGAAAAAATTCCATAAATTCATTACACAATAGTAAATGTCATTAATACAATTACAGATGATCCCCTAGATAATGGTTCTAGTTCAAGAGAGTTAGAAGATGGAGTTCTTATACATAACATAGTAAGCATTGAAGAAAATGAAGAAGGAGTGTGTACCCAAAATCATAGTATTAACAAGAATTTGTGTATTCCTTAAAGTAACCAACACCCACCCCTTTAAAAGAAATATAACAAAGGTAAAGTTAACAGTCAAATCATGTCTCACTTTTACAATGGAGAAGATCAATCTATTTCTATTGAAGAAATATTTTCTCTATAAGAATAGGAGATGGAGGAGTTAAAAAGCCTCAATACAGAGTTACATAGAAGCATCATTTCTACTAGACATGCTCTCCAAGCATATCCTCAACTTGCACATCCTATAGGAACTCTTCCATAAAGTGGTTTTTTTGATTCAAAATATGTGGATGATTAGTTCCTTCCATTGGGTACACAACATGGGTATGATAAAACACCTCCTTATAGGCATTTCTCTATGGTTATCCAAGAAAAATACCAGTGGAACCACCACAAATGGTTTAGCCAGTGGTCATGGTGGTTCAAAATCTAACTATTGTACCTTTATAGGACCCAACTCATCCAAATATTCCTTAAATGATTATGAATACAATCAATACATTAAAAACATTATTGGAAGGTATTGAAGAATGGTGTGCACTAGTACAACAGGAAAATAAATCTTACCCCGAATGGGTGGATCTGATCCCTCCCCCAACAAACATTGTGAACACTACATTTCCAATCAATAATGGTTTGGGATATCTGAAGCAACACTTATATCATTTTTTTCTCATTTTGATCCCATGATGGGGCTACCACAACAACAATAAGGATTGAAGCTCAAATTCTTTGTGAAATAATTTGAGGGGCCTTTTTTCTAGTATACATGTTTGGAGCCTCGATCTTTCATTAGATGGGAAGACCCCCGTCAATACTTACTTCTCCAATTTAACTCAATGACACCAAAGACAAAAAAAATTAATCTTACAAATTGAAAACAAATGGAAAATGAAGGAGTGTCATATTTCATTTCTCAATGGAATGGATTAACATATTCATTAAACCTAGTACTCCCCCAATAAGTGTTTCAAACTAATTATGTGGAAAGTATGTGTGATGTGTTACACACACCTATGATCCCTATGAAATATGTATGAGGGTTTTGATAACTTGCCACAATCTCCCATTAAGTGGAGGATTTGGTTATGGGAACTAAAGCTAAATCACATGTAATTCCATCATCTCTGGGAAATAGTATAGGGAAAGAATAGGATGCTACAGCCACACACAAACCAAACCCTATTACTAATTCTACATCAAAACCTTCATCATATCGAAGGGATCTACCTCCCAAGAGTCACTAGAAATGGCCACCTCATCAAGACGATCAAAATGATCAATGGTGTGGATAGTTTGTGGAGTTAATGAACAAAGTATATTTTTTCAAATTGAATTGTTTCCTGGTTACTTTGTTCTAGACTTGGGAAAAAAATTTGTTAAGTTTCCTAGGCTGATGAAACGGGACAAAGAAGGAGATGAATATCTTCTAATTTTTTCCCCTTTAATAAAATATAGGTTCATCCCATTCAGAAGTGTTTTGTTTTGAAATGACTCCTACATAAAATGGTACACTTTGGACAAGTGAAAATGAAAAGTTCCTCATCCCAAGTAGCATGTGTTACTACTACAGATCCAGAGAAAGAAGGTGAATATAGGAATTCAATAGCATAAATGCACAGATGTATGATGATTGTATGATTAGAAAAATTATCAACCAAACTATGACATTCTATGAACACAATTGAAACAGCCAATTCTGTCTTCTACCCCTTCCTCCCTAGGAAAGACATCTTCATCAAAAGATGATTCCTCTAAAGGTCAATCCATAACGATGTGACATGATCATAAAGATAAAGAGCTTTCAAAATAGGATGAGAATGTGTCAAGTGTGATGATTTCCTTGACATTGGGAGATTACATGTCATCTGTTTCAAAAGAATGGGCCACTCCCAAATAAATAGCACAACCAGAACTGGTCTATTAAGAGTAATCTTCATGAAATGAAGAATTGATCTTTGGTTCCGTTAAAATTGGTCACTTAATGGATCCCTTTGGAAATTATGATTCTAGTTATGATTATCCTAAATTCATTGTACCTTAATGGGGAACTACAAGAAGAATGCAAGGTCGAGGATACATGGGAAGACATGGATATTCTACAAATGACTATTTTAACTCTACCCCTTATCAAACTATTTTTGAGGAAAAAACTCGTGGGAGAGCACTTTAGAAGGCTCAACAAGAACAAGGAAGTTCTCCCGCACATGATAGTATTGGTCAAGAAATGATTATCGTAGAGGTCTGATTAGTGGTTACACCATCATTCTCTCAGAAATTTCATAGTCCTAGTCCGTCTAATCTACTAAAATTTGAAATATTTCTAGCTTCTTCCCCAACTTAGGGTACATATAAATTAGGAGTACCAACTTCAAAGGCACATGAATAACCATATCTACATGCTGGAAAACATAGACCTCTGGAACAAAAGTATGATTTTTTGAAACAGTATGCCCATGTACAGACCAAGTTTTTTTTTCATATATGCCTCTAATATATGAAAATATCTTTGATAAGCACTTATTATAGCTTTCCCAAGACCTCAAGAGTTTAAAACTGATGTTACGACTGCTGAGGATTACCATATATAGAATGATATTGCATAATTTCAGATGTTCATTTATTTTATTAATGAAGTAGATGATGATGATGTAATATGACACATCAGGCCCTTATATCAATCGGGAAGGGTTAATAATGCATAAATCCGATGAGCCTTCATTGCTAATGGCTCAGGATTAAACCACATTCTCATTCATACCCTTCATCAATTGGGCCTAACTAAATATGACCTATATCCCCCCACTTTAATAATGGTAGTTTGAGAAAATAATTAACAAAAACCTCTTGGAGATATTACACTCATAACCTAGTTTGCGGATCTTGTATCTAATTCAGATTTCATGGTTTCCTGTCATGGAAAAGCCTTCAACATTCTGCTTGGTAGACCATGGCTACGTCAGTATGCTGTTATCCCTACATCATATCACCAATTCCTCATGTATTGTTTCAATGGTCAAATTGGGAATTTTTTGTGGACAAGGCTCTATTAGAAAATTTGGAATATTATTATATAAAAGTCTAATTTTATCACACAAAGAGAATAAAGTCTTTGACCAATGATATAACAAGAATAAATTCTAAAAATTTCCTGGAAAATACCCTCGTTAACCTATTTAAACTTTGGAGTATAGATTTTGTGTTTCAAATCAATAGTATTTAAAAGATATTCCCAAATCCAAGCACTCATCTAGTGACATCCATAATGTCAATTATGGAAATTGAGCCTGCCAACATGGTAGAAATTACTGATTTACTAAGCAATGGTGAATGCTTAAATGGAGATGTCTTCAATTCAACCACCTAATATCAACAAGTGTCTGCTTAATAAATAAGTCAAGAAGAATTATTTTTAATAATAGTGGAAGAAAATGATGTGGATTACAATCCCAATACCTTCTCTTAAATGCTATATGAAGACCCTTCATCCTCATTAGTGTCAAAAAATTATAGCCTCTCTTCCAGGATGTTTGAATACTAACTACTCCCCTAGTTGTGAATGTTTATATTCCTCACCTACTATACAAGAAGAAATAGAAGAAGTGACCTGTATGGAAGAAGAAGAAGAAGATCTCATAGACACCCCTTCAATGTTTAAGGAAGGCATCTCCACCACTACGGATGTGCTCAGAGAAATAAATCATGGATCAGAAGAAGATCCACTCCCCACTCTAATTAGTGCGTTTGTGAATTATGTAGATAAAGTGATGTATAATTAATTTATAAAGTAACATAGATATATATTTCCTTGGAAATATAAGAAAATTTCATGCCTCAATCCTAATGTGGCCACATATCATTTGGGTTTTTCAGAAGAGCATCGAAAATTCGAGCAGGCAGCAAGAAGAACAGACACGATTCATGCCTCTAAAATTGAAGTTAATGTCAAGAATCTTATCAAGGATAACTTATTCATGGATGTGAAATATCCCAAAAGGATGGCCACCATTGTCTCAGTGAAAATGAAAAATGTTAAAATCATAATTTTCAGTGATTTTAGAGATCTTAAATGGAATTGTCCCAAAGATGGCATTCCTGTTCTAATCACCAAACATTTGATTGACGCAACAGTTGTCTATGAAGCTCTCTCCATCATGGATGTCTACTCTGGGTACCATGATATCTGAATATCCCTAGAGGATGAGAAGTATACAACCTTTAGATCAATTGAAGGTGTGATTTTCTATCTTGTAATGCACATTGGTTTAAACAATGTATGTGGAACGAATCAAAATTCCATGCACCATATCTCCAAAACGTTCTTAGTAAATTTGTTGAATGTTATGGGGATGATCTTGTAGTAAAATCAATACAAAATTTTAATCACGTGGCTTATCTAGAGACCATATTCAGAAAAGATCGGCAAAATAATTTGTAGATTAATCCCTTGAAATGTGCTTTCAGGGTAACCTTAGGAAAATTCCTCACATTCATTGTATTCCATCATAGAATCAAATATATATTTAGAAGAAAAAATAAATCCTTTGCATGCCACCTCTTTGAAATTTGAAAAATCTATGAAAGATTTAGGGTGAATTGTCCTATATTTAGAACATTCTTTATATTTTTGTAGGAAAGTATTTACTCTTCACACGGTTAACAAAGAAGGGAGTCGCCAACAAATGGATAGAATACTGCCAAGAGGCATTTGATACCCTCAAGAAATATCTCTTGAGTCCACCGGTATTAATTCCAACTATTGATGGAAAGATACTTATTCTTTATATGACTGGTTTAGAGTGATCACTGGGTTCATTCCTTTCCCAAATGAATTATGTTTGGAATGAAAATAGCCTTTACTATCTTAGTCAAACTATGCTTGAAAGAGACACTTGATATTCATGTATCGATAAGTGATTCCTATCATTAATATTTGAGGTTCAAAAATTGAGTCTCTACCTTCCACATCACTTGGTTCACTTAGAATCTCTTAATAATACCATTAAATTTATCCATAATTATCCAATTCTTATAGGATATTTATCAAGGTGGGATGTTATTTTGAAAAATTTTGATATCCAGTTTGTGACATAGAATGAAATAAAAGGCCAAGCCTTGGAATATTTCCTTACTGAGCATCCTTTTATAGAAGATACATAATTGGATACTTAAATTCCTGATGAATAAAAATTATCTATTCAAGATAATCCCCAAACATGGAAACTCTAGTTTGATGGAACGTCCCAAAGTCCAATGAAAAAGTGATTGTAAACCGCTAAACTCAACTAATTTGGGTTATGAATTGTACTTATCTAAATAGAAAATGCATTGTTTCCATATTCAATCCTATTTTCAGAAGGTGGTACCAATAGTGAGGCAGAATATCAAGATCTCATTTGAGGCCTATAATTAGTACTCCAGGTATATGTGAAAAACCAGAAAGTCAAGGGTTATTCATAATTATTAATTAAAAAACATATATGTGGATTAAGCTATCAAAAAAGATGTGTTCATCCCATTATTTTTATGTTAGAGGGTTAATGGAAGAATTTACCTCTGATACAACATTTTTTTATATCCCATGATTAGAAAATTCCCAAGTTAATACATTAGAAAATGTAGCCACAATCTAGGAAGAACCAAATCAGCATGAGATAATGACCAGTTTTCCCCATTGTTGGGTGGTTTCACCGATTGTTCAAACAATAATAGTGGAAATTATTGAAATCCTCCTTAGTTCCAAGTTTTTTGGTCATACTAAGGGATATATGACACCAATCATGAAATAGCTTAAAAATGGTGTACTTCCACCAGATAGAGATGAGAATGAACAGATTTAATGATTAGTGTCCAATTTCATTCTTTATGATATCCCAGAGTATTAGAAGATTCTCTAAAAACGATGATTTGATGGAATCCTCTTCATGTGTATTTTATGGAGATGAAAATTCAGCTATCATAAATGAAGTACATGCAGAAGCATGTGGTTCACACCAGAATGGGCATAAGATTTCTAATCAAATCTGAATGCTGGGATACTTATGGTGTTATATGACACATGATTGCATATATTTCACAAAGAAATTTTATTCCCACTAGGTGAATTCCAACTTCATTCATAAAACCCCACATATGATACATATTGTTAAATAATCCTGGTCATTTTCCACATGGGGAATTGATGTAGTAAGACCTTAACATCCAGCTACGGCTAATCAGTCCCAATATATTCTTATTACTACTAATTTATTCAACAAATCGGGTGGGGAAATTCTATTCAATGAAGTCAGATCCAAAAGTGTTGTTAGATTTGTTAAGGCTAATATCATCACCATATTTGGTGTTCCATATACTATATTGATGAAAAACATCAACAATTTCTGTTATGTTGTGGTAAAGAAGTTATATCATGAACAAAATATCAAATCCAACCATTCATCTCACTATCATGCATCGTCCAATGGACAAATAGAATCATTCAACAAGACACTATCAAATAAAATTCAGAAGATGGTGGATAAATATACGAAATCTTGTCCTTATAAACATTTTCATGATTTATGGGATTATTAGACTAATACAAAAAATGCCACTTAAGAGACACCATATTCATGGGGTATGGAACAGAAACAGTTTTTCCAATTGAAATTCAATTCAATTCACTCTGAGTTTTAATATGTGTTTATTTATCTACAAATGAATAGTCTCAAAAGCAATTTGATAAGTTAGAATGATTAGACCAAAAGAGATGGAATACATTTCATCATTATGAATTCTATTAGAACTGAATAGTATAGTCTTTTAACAAGAAATATCACATCTGTTCATTTCTTCAAGGAGAATTGGTATTAGTCCTCAGGACTCCAATGACACTAAGAAAAAAACCTCCAAAGATTGAGAAAATGAGTCTAGGACCTTATTCTTGATATAAGGTCTACTCAAATGGATCATATTCCCAAATATCTATGGTTGGAGAACTTATTAAAACTCCAAAAAATTCCAGATTCTTGAATACGTACATTGTATTATTGCACATCATATGTCCTCATTGCATGACACTAAACTGCACATCACAAATTCCTATATACAAGGCAATAAACTACATAACATCCATATCTGTCCATGCTGCACGATGTTAAAATGCATAGCATATTCACCCTTATCGCACAATGTTAAGCTACATGACATCATTTGTCCTCATTACATGACAATAAACATTATGGTTAATTCCATCTTTATTTGACATTAAGAGCTTCAATGCACAAGCATCACTTACATAATTGCTACTCCTTAGTGGTACATGAGTTCACTTTATCCCTATATTTGAATCATATCTACATAAGGGACTCATTTCAAGAACTATGTGTGGCTTGATTCTTATTTTCAATGAAATACATAGAGATACCTAGATCTTCAGTCTTGGGCCCAGCCGCAACCGCAAAAAAAAATATTTCCCTTTTCTCCTCCAGTATATGAACTATATCTATAACGATTTTTTTTCAGGTTACCTAATTTGATCTTCATAACATTGTGTGTATTATGTTTAACCATTCTTATTCTGAAATGTGTTAAAATCCCTCATCTCCTGGATTAAACTAAATTAGTGGGGGAAATGAATGATTCAAGAACTAGTTATATCTTGATTCTCATTTTTAATTGGTTACATAGAGACACCAAGATCTCCAATAGTGGGCCCATCTACCACCACAAAAAACATTTTATTCACTATGTATGAATAAAACCTATATAGAAAGTGTTAAAAGAACTACGTATGGCTTGATTTCCATTAATATGAGATATATAGTGACACTTGGGTTTAATTCCCTGGTCCAGTCACAATATTATTTTTTCACATTGAGATCATTTCATCTCCTCACTGCATGACTCTAAACTACACCGGATAATGTCCTTGGTGCATGACATTAAAATGAAAAACACCCAAAGAAAAATGTATGTCTTGATTCTCATCTAATTGAGATACATAGTGAAAATAGGACTTACCCCCTAGTCCCAACCATTGGATAAATTTTATTACCTCACTCCCATATATAATCAAAAATATATGTGGGAGTCTTCATTTTGGGCCCTCTCTATAGAGATCACACCAAGGAAATATGAATTGTCTAGAATTTACATATGAGTTAGATATTTGTAAGGGCCTCCAAACGAATGGACAATATCAATTCAAATATTTCTCATATGCATTTAGAATTACCCCTTTCTTATTTCACGCTCTTAATCTAGAATATTTTTAGATCATCATAATCTTTCTTATATTTTTTTATATATTTTCTAACATATAATAAATATTTTTCCTGTCTATGATGTACATTCCCCTAGGTCTAGTTGCATAAGTTTCCTACATAATGAGCTTGTCAGTCAAGTGATACAACTGTTTGGATCTGCAACAAATGACTTAGTAGGACCTGCATAATATACCCCCATAATATTTTGTCAAATAAGGGTAATTTCATTCATGGTTATGGTGTATTTTTTCCCCTTCAAATTTTGATGAAAATATACATGAATCTATATCTTAATGTAGTCATCCATGTATATTTCTCCCATTCCGTATCTCTTGATCTGAAAGTCTTAATAACAATGGTTTACACATTTTACTTTAACTATGTTCAAAACAATATGAAATAACCTTGGATCATTTAACCACATATCATCGACCGTTTTAATATTGTTCTGAGTCCTATGGCCTGAAACTACAGACACCATACCTATAACATTAGGGTCAAACCTTCCTAGAAATCACATTCCTACAATTTTTTTGGAAATCATGATTGGAAGTACTCTATCTATATTTAGGTAACTTTATCCATAAACTGAACTCTTTGACATGGAAAATCTGAATCTCCTTAAACAATCTTCAGATTTTAGAAATATAATGAAAAATCATTTAGAGCTCTTTTAGCAGAATATGCAGTAGGTGTCACTAGTTGGCGTTGAATAAGTTGCTTACATAATGGGAATTTCAGTAAAAAGATTCAACGATTTGTATATAAATCATATTCCCTATCCATCCCTACATAATATAACCCCCATAACGATTTTGTCAAATAATGAAAACATCATTCAATGAAAAGACTTCCTCTAATTCTTTCAGTGCTTTTTCCCATACAATTCTTTAGATATAGATATTCCCAAACCACTGCTTAAAATTTTTCGTTTCCATAAATAAACATGCTAGTATTTTTACAAAGAAATTATCAAGAAATTTGAGAGCCTAAAATCTTTGGTCAAAGTTAAAGACATTAAATTAAACCACACAATGTCTTCACTGCATGACTTAAAATTGGACACCAAAAATTTCTCACTACAGGATGTAAAACATCATTGTAGAATGTCCTCACTACATGACTTAAGACTGTGCAATATAATTTCCTCACTACATGACATTATAACTTCATTTTAAGATATAAGAAAGATCCCTTTATAAAAAATTTTAACCATTATTCATACACCAAATTTGTGTAGATGTTGATTTCCCATTCATAACATATTTTGGCATAGATAATTCATTGAACATAAAATCCATTTAATTTGAAAAACCACCCAAAGTTGTCTTGAGTCACCCAAATCATATTTTCCCTTGTATATCATCAATAAAATATTAAATTCTAAAGAGATGATTTTCCTAACTATGAAGTATGACTCCTTGGTGTTATGTGTGATTTTCCTACAAAATTGGATTTTCAGTCAAAAGATACCATTTTTTGCTATATATAATATTCCCTAGTCAACCCTACATATACAATCCCCATAAAAGGTTCATCAAATAATGGTGACCTTATTATTGGAAGAGAACTCCTTTATATATATATACATGTTTTAGATTTGGTAACTATAAAAAATCATTAATCGAGATTCCCCTAGGAAGTATTTCAATAATATTATAGTAATTCATATCCATTGTGCCTTATTTGAGATTTAAATTTAAAATTTATGGTCAAAGATCTTCAACCTTAAACAATAGCCCTTTTATTCCGACATGCATGACTCTAAACTGCCAATAACAAAAGACGTGGTACTCACTAAATTAAAAACGCATAAGGGGATATATGGACAAATAGTCAAGTCTGATCTCCCTAAACATACAGTTTTGTATGACTTAGGTAATATAGATCAATAAAAGGTAAATAAATACAATGTTTTTGGGGTTCTATATATAACCCTACTAAAGATAAAACCATACTCATTAGGCCCATTATTTGAGATAATAAATTTTGAGCACCCCATTCCTATTATTGTAATTATCATTATCCAACATAAAGGTTAAATTTATGGAAAGATCATTATCATCGTAACATTTGATATTACAATTAAAAAAAGTAATAATTAATACATATATGGTTAGAGAAAAAACACTTTCACTTATATTGTAAAATAAGATGGAAATCCATAGAATAGATCCTCTATATAATGTGTTAAAAGAATCTCTCAACATGACTCTTCATCTATCGAACTCACCCATGAGCCCTATCAGCCGCCTATTTATGTTAAGAATGTTGAGTAACTTCTACCTCCTCAGATTGAAAAAGTGCATAATTGGAAGTCGTAATGGAACTTATCCCTTCAAACTGGATTTCACTTAATGTTTTGTTCTATTTCTCGAGTTTTTTTTGAACAACATCCATTACACTACTACAAAAACAGGCTTTATCAGCACTCAAAAATATGTTAATAGTGCTAAAAATTCTTTGTAAATATGAGAGCTGATAAGGGGAGAGGGGATTTATTAGTGCTAAAAAGGCATTGATAAACTCCCTACCTACTATAAAGTAAAATTCTGCATCCGCACACCCAAAAATGACCTGTAAAGAAATATGCATATCAACTTGTATACCCTTAAAAAATTAACACACAATTCATAAGGTAATTATATAATGTATACAAATACAAAAAGTATAACCATAAAAAAAGTATACACATAAATCATTAACAAATAATTCATAATTTAAATAAATAGATAAAGAATTCAATTCAGAATTTAGGGGGTTTGGGATATTAAGGGGTTTGGGGTGGCTATCCAATGGGGGTAGGGGTGTCTAGGGGGTGGGGGTGTCTGAGGGGGACGGGGGTGTCTAAGGGGGTGGGGGCAGTCTAGGGGGAGAGTGGTCCATGGTGGTGTTCAGAGGAGTGGGTGATGTCTAGGGGGTTGGGGGGCATTCCAAGGGTGGGGGTGTCCAGGGGGTGGGGTGTCTTGGGGGTGGGGTGGTGTCCTGGGGCGTGGGGTCCGTCACAGAGGTTGGGGTCTGTTCAAGGGGTGGAGTGGTGTACAGGGGTTGGGGGTGTATTTCCATGGGGGTGGGGTGTCTAGGGGGTTGGGTTGGGGGGGGGATGTCCAAGTTATGGAAAGGTGTCTAGGAGAGGTGGTGTGGTCGTTCATGGGGTGGGGAATTCATTGGTTTGGGGGTGCCCAGGGGGTGGGGGGATACCCTAGGTGGTGGTGGGGGAAGGGGGGGCTATCCATGGGGGTGTCCAGGAGGGTGGGGTGGTGTCCATGGGGAGGGGTGGTATCTCGGGGCTTGGGGGGATTTTTAGGGGTGTGGGTGTCCAGGGGTGGAGATGTTCGGGGGGCGGGGGTGTCCAGGGGGTGGGGTGGTGTCCATGGGGGGTGGGGGAGGTCCAGGGGGTTCAGGGGATATCCAAGGGGGTGGAGTGGTGTCCATGGGGTGGGAGTGGATATCAATGGGGTGGGGGGGGGGGGGTCCAGGGATTGGGGTGTCCAGGTGGTGTGGTAGTGTCTAGGAGGGGTGGGGGTCATCCAAGAGGTGGGGGGAATCCGGGGATAGGGGTTTTCTAGGTGATTGGGGGTATTTTCCAGGGAGGTGGGGGTGGGGGCTGTCCATGGGGGTGTCCGGGGGGTGGGGTTGTGTCTGGGGGTGGGGTGGTGTCCAGGGGGTGGGGAGGTGTCCACAAGGTGGGGGGCTTTAATGGTTTTAATGGAATGAATTTCTTGGATTTTATGATCATTGGAATTTTTAAAATGACTTTGGAATCATTTTTACTTCAATAGTATGTGTTTCTTAAGGAAAAAATGAATGATTTTGGTGTGTATGGTAGGAAGGGCGATTTCTGTACGTCATTTTTTGTTTTCACTATAAATTCCATCCATTTTAAACAAATGAGATACAATTTGTGTTATACCGGCCACACTGTGACACATATTGAGGCGGGGTTGACTCATAAACATCAAAAATTACACATGGATCGTTCTCCTAAATATAACCTTAATCCTAATGTGTTTGGTCATATTTTAGTACATAAATTGTTGTTTTCACATAAAATTTTGTCCATTTTAAACAAAAGAGAGACACTTTGAGTGTTACCGGACACATCGTGCCTCGGATTGAGGTGACGTTGACTCGTGAAGATCACACATGACCCATGGATCGTTATACGAATGTATTAACACAATATGAATGTGTTTGTTCATCTTTCCATTCGAAATTTATTTTTTTCACATAAAATTCTGTCCATTTTAAACAAAAGAGAAACAATTTGAGTGATACCAGCCACAACGTGCCTCGAATTGAGGCAGGTATGACTCGTACACCTCAAAAATGAACCATGGATCACTCTCCTGAGGTATAAAGAAAATTGGTTTGTGTTTGGTCTAATTTCCATACATAAGTATTTTTTTCACTTAAAATTATGTCCATTTAAAACCAAAGAGAGACACTTTGAGTGATACTATCCACACCATGCCTCAGATTAAGGCGGGGGTAGACTATTAAACATCATACATGACCCATTGATCGTTCTCCTAAGGTATCATAACAATCCAAAAGTGTTTGGTTAGTTTTTTCTATGTCATTTGTTTCTTTCACTTAAAATTCTGTCCATTTTAAACAAAAGAGAGAAACATTGAGTGATACGGACCACACCGTGCCTTAGATTAAGGAGGGGTTTACTCATACACATCACAAATTAACAATGGATAATTATCCTAAACTATCAACACAATCCTAATTTGTTTTTTCAGATTTATGTTTGTCAGTTGTTGTTTTTACATAAAATTTTGTCCATTTTTTACAAAAGATAGACACTTTGAGTGATACCAATCATAGTGTGCTTCAAATTGAGGTTAGTTTGAATCTTACCTGTCAAAAATTACACATGGATCATTCCCATGATTTTTCAACCAAATTCTAATGTGTATAATCATATTTTGGTACATTAGTTGTTGTTTTCACTTAAAATATTGTCAATTTTAAACAAAAGAGATACACTTTGAGTGATACCGGCCACACCGGTCCTCATATTTAGGTAGGGTCTACTTGTACATGTCACACATGAACCATGAATCGTTCTACTAATGTATCAATACAATAAAAATGTTTTTGGTCATTTTTCCCTATGTCAGTTGTTTCTTTCACTTAAGATTTTGTCCATTTTAAACAAAAGAGAGACACATTGATTGATACCAACCACACTGTACCTAGGATTGAGATTGTATTAACTCATACATGTCATAAATGACACATGAATCATTATACTATAGTATCAAAATAATCTGAATGTGTTTGGTCTGATTTCCGTACATCTGTTGTTGTATTCACTTAAAAGTTTGTCCATTTTAAATAAAAGGGAGACAGTTTGACTGATAACGGCCACACCATGCCTTGGATTGAGGTGGGGTTGACTTGTACACGTAAATAATTACCCATGGACTATTATCATAATGTATCAAAAAAATTCTGATTCATTTTTTATGTTTTTCGTACATCAGTTGTTGTTTTCACATAAAAGTTTGTCCATTTTATAAAAAAATGAAAACTTTTACTAATACTAGCCACATCATGCCTCAGATTGATGTAGGGTTGACTCTTACACATCAAAAATGACCCATAGATTTTTCTCCTAATTTATAAACATAATCCGAAAGCATTTGGTCATATTCCATATGTCAGTTGTAGTTTTCCCTTAAAATGATGTCTATTTAAAAAAAAGAGACACCTTGAGTGATTCCGGCCACACCATGCCTCATATGGAGGCTGGGTTGAATTGTAAAAGTCAAAACTGACCCATGTTTCATTCTCCTAATGTATCAAGAAAATCTGAATGCGTTTGGTTGGATATAAAGGTATTTTGGAGACTTTACTGGTTTTTCATATCTAAAGCCCAAAGAAAAGTTGTTCATCATTATTTCATGTTTCTGGTGCATTTCATCTGTTAAAATGAAAAAATGACTCATTAGATAACGGTTTTTTTATTTAATAAAAATTAATTTTTTCCAATGAACATTTACATACAACAATATTTCATCTTTTGATCTCTTTAACCCCTCTAAAAAATGACCGCAAATTGTACACATCCCCATGCCAGATCTTCATGCTATTTTTGTACAATCTTCTTTAATGTATTAAACCCACTCGTTTCTAAAAAAATTTACATCATCTTGTGAATATGAGGATTTTTTAATGTCAGAGTATTACTATAAAATATATAAAAAAAGACCTAATAAATAATTTATATGAAATAGTTGTTGTTTTTGAAAATAACTCTTTAAGGATTCTAGTTTGTTTATGGAAGTGATCTCTCTCATAAATTTACAAACATAATAGCCTCGATCATTATCGTTTGTCTGTTGCGGACACTTCAAAAAACATTGATCATTAGGAGATTAAGTAACTTGTTTTGATATGTGTTTGGATAGTGAAATTTTGTTATATATACACTGCTATTTGTCTATAGGTAGTACTTGCTCACATCCTTATGCTTATCACCTGTCCTCATTCCTTTTTTAGATGATATTGATACACCGCCATATTATAACATAATCCTTAGGAAAATATAATATAAGTTATATAACATTATGTTTAGACATAAAACATAGGATGTAGTGTCTTACAGATTCACAGACTCCGTGTGTGGTCGGTTTGTTGGATATCCTTGCATTGAATCCCAAAAATTAATCATTGGAGTATACAAGTTCAACGCAATTAGAAGCCAATGATGCCTAAAATAAAAAAAGTAATAAGTAATAAATGAAGTGAAAATCTAATTTATATGGTTTAATCGAAAATTTTTACCACTCCATGGTTAGTATTATGAAGAGTCTGTCATCTGTAATCTTGCTTTCAAAAGTTGTCATCAAGCTGTTCAATATTTCATCCTTTCTAAAGGGCTCTAATTTTGTTAGTAGTGTTGATGTGGTATGAGGACTAATGATTGTGAATTTTGGATCATGGGAATATTCTTTCAACTGTTTTTCGTATATATGCCTGCCAATAATATAAAATTCATTTAGTCATAATAAGAACATTATATCAACTTTTAGAAAATCTATTCATGAAAACATATCTCATATATAAATTCACAAATGTGACACCTAGCCAACTGTACTCGAGGATCTCATTTAAATTTTCTAAAGTAATGAAATCATGAATTTCCTCTCTGTATATATTCTTTTCAAAAACTACTATATGACTACTACCACTTTTTAGCTTTGTATCCACTTGAGTATTCAATGCTAGTAAATGTCGATAAAGAACAGGTGTTGTTACTTTTCTTTTAGTAGATCTTTGGTATCGTTTGTTTGATCCTTTAGATGCTTTTAATCCCACATTTCATTTCACCCCCTTCCCTTTTTTTTATCTATAGTGACATTCATTGGTTTAGACTTTTTTCATTAATTAATAAAGGTTTCGTTTGAAAAAAACTGGAAATAAAAAGCTCTTTGTCCACATGTAAACTAAAAATTTGTGATCAAGATGTTATGAATGTCGCAATAGCCTTTTAAATTGAATGAATATCATCTTCATCAATTGGAAAAGGTAGATTTTCATTTGGATCATGAGCTATATTAATTGTAACTTTCAGATGCTCTTTTGGAAGTGGTCTATTATGCAGCTTGTCCTCTACAATGTTGAATACCATATCCCTCTCTTCAGGGTGATAAGTGGGTGTTGAAAGATACAAATCACATTCATTATCACCTTGTAGAATATCATTACATGAAAAGTAATAGTGTTTATTTGATTCAAATTGCATGGGAACAATTATTGGAATATCTATTACCACATCAAAGACTACTCCTTTAGGGGAATGGTTCGCCTCAAAGCTGGTTGGGTGGGGTGGGATCATCACACACTTGTTTTTTTTGAGTTGTTTTATCTCCTTGCTTCCCATTGATAAAATTTGCTAGAAAGTCTCCTTTCCATTGAAATTGTTCCTCACGAGTTGCTATTCTTTCGCTCATTTCTTTAATTTCTTCATTTATGTCATCTGTTATTTTTTTCAAAAAATATACTCGAGGAGTCACCCAAAACCCCAAACCTTTGAAACAACCATATTGTTCTGGCCTCTTCAAATCCATCGATAATAGGTCTGCATCCGCTATAGGAGTATCTTATACCCGTGACTGTCAAATATAGGAAAATAAGAAATTACTATTATGTAATAGCAATTTAAAACAAAGCATTTTTAATTGTGCCATACTTACACATATTTCACAAACTCTTTGTGTGTTTTCATCTACTATCTTCCCTTACTTATTCAAACATGCCTCCTTCCATAGCAGTTGATGTGGGATGAATGTGTTTTTGGATTTAGACTCAATAATCTACAAATAAATATAGAATGATAATCATGATGTTGTTTTTTATCACCTAACAGTATTACTGTAAATTTAATATACGTACTATTTTCTTTTCTAATGAGGAGTACCCCATCCTTGATTTACAATAGGGGTATGTTGGTTTGGATGCACGTTCATTATTTATAGTATTGATTAGTTGTTTCATAAATGAAATATTTACAATCAATGTGATGAATACATGTAACCTCAAACAACATATTATCAGCAACAATGTACTTGAAACTTCCTGACCCCACGATGGCCAATAAATACATCCCATGCTTCTTGGGATATCAGGTGAGCGTAGACAAGGGGTGGGTGTGGGTTTATTTTAAATTTGGAATATTTTAGGTGAAATATTGTAAAAATAGTGTGAAAACCTCGACTAATTCTTCCATCAAGCCTTAGTACACAATTCTTGTGTGAATCATCTACTATAAATGTACTTTATATGAGATTTAGAAGATTAAAACATTATTTCATTATTTTATTTACTAGTAAATAAAAGAAATAATATCATATTGTTAGAGTAATTTCATCCCAGATCACAACATTCAGCCTAGACACAACATGGTGCCACAAATCACTGTCAATCATAATGTGATGCTGAGTGAAAATTCTAATGTTACTACTAAAAAAAGCCTTGTTTGGCTTCACATGTTGTCCTCGTGCATTCCATCCGAAATCAAATTTTATGTCTTTGATTTTCACCTAAAGAACTTTGGCTAACACCGTCAAACTATGATGCACCTTTGTTTTCTAGGACATTGGTCCTTCGTCCCCGACCATTTCATAGATATTAACATCATCTTATATGTTCATCTAAAATGGTTGGAATGACATGTGTTGATGGTTGTTGGACCTCAAAACTAGGAGCAACAACAGGTTCAGAAACTTGTTGTTGCTCTGCACTGTGAGCAGCAGCAAATGCTTGAGAGACTTGTTCAGCCTTGAGGATATGAGCACCAGAACGTACAGAAGTCATTATCTGAAGAATTGGTTGAACAGTTAATTTATATTACATAAATTTAGTGATGATAAGATACTAACATGAGATAAAAATCTATATATTAAAAACAAAATATAACCAGTTTATTGAACTCTCTTTCTTTATTTTCAATGGCTAAAGGGATTTGACACCTCTATCGCTTATCCAAATCCCTTCATTATGGTGTTCTCTAAAATAAAAAAATCATATACATTGGGACCACTATGAAATGATAGTGACATAACATTGAAAGGATCATCCTCACCAGAATTTTGATCAGGCCCTTCATTTGTTTTGGACAATAATAGAACAATCGACAACTTTCCGGTTGCAGGGTCTGAAACCTATAATACTTGTAATTCTTGTGAAGCCAATATAAATTGTTCATCTTTGTACCCTTCTTTACTAAAATAAACATTCACACATCCCAATTCATCTATTTTAACACCACGGTTGTTATCAACCCATTTCCATTGAAAAATCAGCAATGTGAATGTCGTATAACCAAAATCCAATATTTGTTGGTCATGCCAATATATGACATATTCTCATAAATTGGATTTCTATCCTTTCTACTAGAAACATGCTTTGCTTCATCAATAATTGTTAGTCCAATATTTTTTATGGTACTATCTTCATCATGTTTATCTTTATTGAATGTATAAACATTAATTACTTATCCCTTTTAAGACAATACATAGACCCTTGGTCCAAAAGCTATCCATTGAAGTCATTCTGAAAATGAATTCATATTTTCAGCTAACTCCTTAAAAATATGGTCCCATAACCATCCTATAAAATGGTTATTATGGGTATTCGATGTCCATTTTTCATCCCTGGATGGATTCAACTTCCTGAAAGTTCTTTTTGGGTTTCAATATATGGAACTACTTCCGAACTTTAATGAAAAACATAAAGGTGGGACTGCTCCCAATCTATTACATTAATGGTCACAATAAATCTTCCAAAAATTCCCTCACCCTCAATGCGCCCATTGTGATGATTTTTTGGGAGACCAATGCATTACACATCGGATAAGTATTCAGTACAGAATTCAATGGATTCCTCAACAATATATCTCACCACAATACAACCATCTGGTCGACCTCTATTTTTGACATACCCTTTCAAAATATTCATATACTATTCAATGGGGTACATCTATCCATAGTGCATAGGACCAAAAAGTAAAATCTCCATCACCAAGTGAACCATCACATGATCCATCATATCAAAGAATAATAGCGCGATGAACATTTATAATTCACAAAATATGATGACAATTTCCCTTTCCATAGATAGTAATTTCACTGGGATAAAAACATTGTTGCCTGTAGTTTTGAAAAATAATCATTTTTTGGTTAACATATGATGAAAATTATTGGGGAAAATGAAACTTAAATATATAGGAATTTAATATTTCATCAAAAATGGAAATCATGTGATTTCAAAACATTTATCTTCAAATCATTCATTGACACAATGTTCTTGATATTTTATGAATACCCCTATAAAGCCTTTACATCACTGAAGAAGTTGAAAAAATGATATCTCTCCTTCCTGGAATGAGTGTCAACAACTACAGGAAGAAACATTCAATTTTTACCCTTCATAAGAGCCAACTCTTCTTGTATTCCAATGTCTACCATGTCCATCATTGCCTTATTTTCATACTTTTTTAGGGGCATTTAGAAACGTTCTAATAACACTATCACATACATATTTTTCCACATGCATCACATGAAAAAATGTCTGATGTACAGAAAGTTCCAGAATGGTAATTCAAAAAAAACTGCTCTCTTTATTCAACATATTTTCATATGGATTTTCGAAAATGGTTTACCAAAAATAGTGTTAACATATTTTACATTCTCAAAAAACTGATCACGTATTAGTGGAGATGTTGTTGTACGTTGTTATGAACATCTATTGAATGATGTTTTCCAAGAGTGGTACTTATGCCAACGTGCTAGAAATCTACAATGTTCTAGAAACATAGATTTTGATGAATTTTTCAACCTAATGGATTCTGTGTCTTCTTTGCACACGGGACACCCTTGAGTTATTTTAATTCTATAGCTTGACGAATTTTCATAAGCAGGGAAGTCATTTATCATCCCATACTACATCACTATCAACTTGAATTATTCACATTTATAAGAATCATACAACATAACATTAGAATCCCACAATAACATCAAATCCTCGATCAAAGGAGCCAATTAAACATCATTATCGTTACCTGGTTGTATTGATCCTAACATTAGCATATATAACTTGATGAATTTCTGTATCTTGCATAACTAGGGTGGAAAGTTATAATTTACCAATATAACATGCCATGTACTATGAGTGCATGTTTGAAAACCAAATGGATTCACTCCATCAATAAATAATGCATGATAATGGTTTTACAACACATTTCCAAATTCCGGATACTCATGATCAATTTTATTCCATTGTGGAGTGTCGGCTGGGTGATGTAATTTCCCATATTTATTTCTTTTCTCTGCATGCCACGACAATTGTCTTGCAATTTCTTAACTTCCATATAGATACCTAAACCTTGGTAAGTTTGGAATGTTCTATAAAACTTTCATTGGACTGGATTCACCATTCTTGTATCGTCAAGTTCCAAACTATGGTCATTCTGTATGTGATTTGTTCTCATTTGGAAATAATATGCCATCTTTCGGGTAGGCATGTATTATTTTAGAAATCATACCCATCGATCGTAGCATTCGTTTAGCTTCATATGTCAAGCTTGGGAGCTCATTATCTTCCGAGAGATGGTCATTAAAGAGTGAAAGTATTTCTATTAAATTAACATAACTCCATACATGGTCTACTTTCAATTTATACAACATAAATACAGCTAACAATGCTGAATATTTAGGGCAACCAGTACACAATGGAATCTTTTCACAACTCTTTATCTTCTCAAACAATTTTGGGTAATATCAGAGTTCTTCTCCAACTGTCCTTGTCATTTCCTCAATATTATCAACATCATCATTGACATCTATAATCACATCTTCCATACAGTCTTCTTCATTATCTGTTTTTGTAATCATTGATGATCAATAAATTGCAGTTTTATCCCAGCCAGTATCTACATTCACTTTTTCCCCATGTGTATTCCAATAATTATAACTCTGATTTATTCCATGACATATCAAATGTTCTTCCGACTCATATAGAGTTATTATTCTAAAATAACAATAATTTAAACATATACAAAGGATTTGAGAAGGATAATTTGCGTGATCCTTTACAAACATGATGAACTCTTTCACTTCATTTTCATAATCTATTGTCAAATGATTTGCATCAGTCCAATTATTATTCATATCCATCCTATTTGAATATCAAATATTATTATTTATAATTCAAATACACAAAAAATACTTCCAAATACCGTAGAAGAGAACCACTTATAAAAATATATATTAATAGATCCTAACCATTTCCAATAAAGATATCGAAATCAACAATACCAGGATAGACCCCCATCAAAATCAACACAATTTCACACCCCCTTATTAATATTTCTAGATCTCACCACCCTTTTTGCAAAACATTAAACATCCTTTTAACCACCCCTAATAGCCACCACATTCATAATAAAATAATCACATTAAACACCCCAAATCTAGTGACCAAACTTAAATAAAATGAAAACAAGGATACAATTTTGATGGGAAATCTAATATAGTAGATAAATTTACAAATATAAAGGGTTTTCGGGGGAGAAAAATAACCTAGGATTATACAAAATTACTATGGAATATTATAGGTTTTGTTACAATAATTAACATAATAAATAGAAAATTTAGGTTAATGAACATAAATTTTATCATGAACATCTAAAGTATATGAAATAAATCTCCCTCACCTTCCCAAAAATTCTAACTAATATCAACAGACGCGTCTTACATCCATTATATAAAAAATCAAATTCCCATAAAAGTGATAAACAACAATACCTTAGTGTTAGAAAACACACACATGAGGGAGAAGAACCACATCGAGCATCCCTACCAAAAATTCAAACCTCCTCTTAATCATCCTGTCACTAAATGTCAATACATTCCAAAATATTAATACCTACCATAATTAAATTATTTCCCAACTGCATGAAATTTATATTAGAAGAATTTCCATCCATTTAGGTAAAATATAAATATGATTTATTTTTATCTTATGAATCATTAAATTTGGACAAACACACAAACCAACTCAATAAAATTCATATTTTCAAAGGATTTTGATGATAAAGAGAGATAAATAATACCATTGAAAATAATTCAACTGAATATTTTATTATCAATTGAAATATGGTACTAGTTAATAAAGGAATTACCTCAGTAAATCAGGACATAATCATGCATATACTATCAAACCAAACTCACCACATCAAAAAAATTTATCAACTAAAACACAACCATATCACTAAATAAAACTACAACTTATTGAAACAAAGGAACACCATGAATCATGGGAAAATCATAATATTGATGCCCCACTGCATCACTGTTGAAATAGATCAACTATACAGTTATGGTACACCTTGAGATACTGAACCCTAGGCCATAATTCCCACCCTACATCTAGAAAATATCATCCCTTCTTATTCCTCATTCCATTCGGGCCACAAATCAAGGCACCATCTTTTTCCTTGTAAGATTATTGTATAAAACCACTCTTGATATCCTCATCACAATCCCTCATCTACAAAAAAAACCTCAAACATAAACTCACAACCTTTAATAGAATCTCTAACAACAAAGATAACTCAAAATTACAAGATTTCATTTATTCATCAATCTATTGTTCTAAAAACAAGACCATTATTGAAAAAATGTGTATCCCAAGGGAAATAACATTTTATCCAACTTGATTGAATTTCATGATATTATGTATAAACTCATACTTCTATATCTATGGAATAAAAATCTTCCTAAAACCACTTTTTTATGAACATTATTTTCCATCCACCATTCTACAACCACCCTTAATAGTAATCCCAATACTAAGGAAACCAATAAATGATCTAGAATAGTTTCCATTTCAAAATATTCCTCAATTTCTTCTAGAAAATTCGTAATCTTAAGACCCAACACATAGACAATAAACAACAATACATCCTACTATTGAAATTTGACAACATTTTATCCCATGTCTCTTTCTACATTATGAGCACTATTCCATGATAACGTTTCAATGAGTATAAGCATAAAAATTTATAAATTTAATCCAAAAAAATAAATTACATACCAACGCCAAGGGATACTCTTCCACTCTATAAGATTCATATATACACCAACAATTATAAAATAATAAACAAATTCATAATAGATTACAAAATATTATATTCTAATAAAATCATCACCAAAGATCTAAGATGGGAAGATAAGAAGAAAACCTCAATGAAAGGAATCCAAAACACTTGATGTAGGGTTTGCGGGGAGTAGGGTCTAGTGGGGAGATGGAGAAATAGGGTTCGTGGGGAGGATGATTCATTGAAGGGGTTCGAGGGGGGATAAGGAGTAGGGTTCGTAGTGGAATAGGGATAGTAGTGGAGTAGGGCTAGCAGCAGCGGAGGTCTAGCAAAGAGATGAGCGGTGGAGTAGGGCTAGCAGTGGCAGAGGTCTAGCATAAATAAGTGTGTCGATGTAGGGCTAGCGGAGGCAGAGGTCCAGAAAAGAGAAGAGACATAGAGTAGGGCTAGTATTAGTGGAGGTCCTTCAAAGAGAATATTTGGGGGAGGGGAGTTTTCTTAGGGGTACAATCCCGCGAGAGCTTTTGGTCATGATAAACAGAGAGAACTATGCACCCCATTTTATAAAATGAGACTTTTTTTGTGCTAAAATTTAAGCACTGATACTGGGTCTCTTTATCAATGCTTTTTAGCATTGATAAAGGGTGTTATTTATCTCTACTAGAAAAGCGCTGATAAACTGTGCCTTTATCAGCACTAAAATTTTAGCGCTGATAAAGAATCCTTTTATCAGCGCTACAAAAGCACTAAAAAGTAACCATTTAATATCTTTAGAAAAGCACAGATAAAGGGAACCATTATCAGCACGTTTAATTAGTGCTGATAAAGAAATACATTTATCAGTGCTTTTGGATTAGTGCTAAAAAAGGTGGTTCTTCCCCTACATATTTTTTTGTAGTTTTTACTATTGAAGATAAATAATCTCCATTATCTACTATATAATTCATTTCACGATTTTGATGGATCTCTTACTATGATCATCTTCTACCTCATCTACTGTAGCATGGAAGCTCCTAATAATAATAAGTAGTTTATCCTCTTCAATATCTTGTCACAGATTCTATTCCTTCTCCCGTTGGAAAATGGTATCTTTCATTGAAACATAGACTATTTGATAATTAAATCCACCAAATACCAATACACATAATAGTTCTCTGAGTTTTCAATAACGGGACAGTAGATCATCCAAAGGCTTCTCAGAAATTATTTTCCATATATGATTCCATGTATTCTTATGTATCATGAAAATATAAAACCACATATCTATATATGAATATGATTCACTACTATGTTTTAGAATATACTCTGAAAACAAATCACATAAAGAGGTTCATTTTCTTACTTATCTCCGAATAGAAGAAGATTCACCATTTACTGATGTCTAAGACAACACAAAAGCTTCCCTTTATGATCTAGTTTTGGGAGATGATGACCCTAAATGGTTAATCAAGATCACTATTAGATTAAAAATAACTAAAAAATAGAGTAGGATCTAGATAGCTGATAACATTTACCATATAATACGCCGGCTAATTGATTATATTCATCCCCCCGTGTTTACAACATTCGATACTTGAGGACATGTTTCATGTGGAGGGGAATTCTACTATTTTTTCCCAGTTTCCATAATCGAATGCTCTGGAATGTTTCTCCACATGGGGTCTTTAGAAAGTATTTCTTTAACTTCAATAGAAGAATAATAGAGTGGAATTACCCATTCTTAAGAGTCCTTTACAAAAATTATTTATGGACTATGTTTCATAGGTTGAACTTTGATGTGAAGTGCCAGGTAAAATAAGAACAATTCTGTATGAAAAATACATGAATGAGAACTTAATTGTTTTATACTCTACATGAAAGTCCCCAAACTCCTTGATGGAATCTGGAATATCAATGTTTGGATTAAATAAGTCCTTTATTTTAGTGTATCCGGCTTGCAATGTTATAGCATCCTCACCATTTATGGTATCCAACAAATTTTTGTTGATTACCAATTTTGCTCCATTGAAATTATTCCCCATAATTTCTTCAATTGGTATAACATCATTAGATCTTCTCAGGTTAGGATCAACATTTGTATCTACTTCAAATTTATCAAGATCTTCATTCCTTCTTTCTAGTGTAGTGGGAATATCAGTATTGATTATTGCATGATCCATTGGAAAGTGAAATTATAGGAGATATGTTGATGAAAATATTATTAGTAAAGTATTTAATATTCAAGAGAATTGTATTTAACATTACCATGGCTTTTATCTATTTCTATAGAACCATCATATAATATTTCCCCACCATTTTTTGTAGTATCCCTCAAGGTAACTGGTTCAAAAATATTAACTTGTGTTTCTCCTTGGGCTTCCATCTTCGATCTTGTGTGATCATCTCTTAATCCCTTAAGAGAGGAGAGAGATACAGTTCATGTGATAGGATAAAGGTGGTCACCAAATTGTATCAAGATAATCTTAATTCCATATGAGGGTATAAATACACACATCTTCTATGTATACTTTGTACCAATCTCATTGCTCCAAAGAATTACTTTTTATAAGCATGAAGAGAAATTGAAACAATTTTCTTGAAAAAAAACCTGAGGTAATGGATGAGGATTATCTATTTCCATTACTCCAGTCATGAAAATCACTCCTAAATAATGTTATTGATATTTGGGAGGATTGTATAATGTATCCATGGGACAACCTGATGGTCCGTAACTTGGTGACCCAAGAACCTGTTATAAGGTTCCTTCCCTAAATTCAAGCATTATAATTCTATCTCATCAAGGTTAATGATGGTGAATAAAAAATCAGAATTGAGACAAATAAAATGAAAAATACATTCTCATTATATAAATAAATTTCCCATTTCTCATCACGGTTAATAATTACCCCTTTACATATCCCATGTTCCATAATATCAGATACTCATTTGGAGGCTAGGATACATCCATCAGTTGCATATATGAAGGTCTCCAGCTCCGCAATATACTCCAATACTTCATCGAGGTTATTTTTCAGATTATAATTAGAAGGTGATTTAATGTAACCCAAATCTAGTATTAAAACATTTTGGAGGAATTATCATACATCCCTAAGTTCTAGTCAATCTCTCAAAAACATTAATTACTGAAGGCCGCACATAATCTGATCTTAGTATGGCTGGCTATTGTAGAAACTCAACACCCTCTGATTAGGGAGCCTCTTTACGCCACCATTACTCTTTCGAGTGGTCAGTATATGGTATGGAGATCTCTTTCTTATGGTAGCATCTAGATCACCTCAGTTCCAGATTTATTGTTTCCCTATTCCTAGTCTTCCTGGTATACCTTCTGTGATGATGTTTTTAAGGTTCTAAAACTTATAAAGCCTTTTCATCATCATTGGATTTTGACTTTTTACTATGATTGCTACACACAATAGTCATTGTAGCCTCTGATAGATATATTTCATTTTCGAAGACCTCTACGGGTATGAAGAAACCCAAATATTAGAATATCCAGCGTGAAATATGATTGATGCATGTGATGGATGTAAAGTAATTGATAATTTGGATGTCTCTAAAGAAATAAAAATCTAAAATTATCTCGCTATCGTTGGGCGTTTCTCATGACTAACATACGTATGAGGAAAAGTGTTTTATTATTGATGAAATTTTAACTCATGAGAAAACCAATAGGGCATGTAAGACTCATAGATAATTTCACCATCATTCTTGGTTGATAATACACTGCCCCTAAATGACATCATATAAGACCTCAACTCATAATTTTCTTCCTTACCACAATAAGTAAATGTTCTAGTTGGTGGGTTACCAAAAAAAGGAAGCTAAATTCTCTGGATGCATTTAATGCCTTTAGCACTATATCAGGTCTCAATTTCTATGGCTGGATACCAAAAACATTCTATAATAACGTGGTGAATCGGCTATTGGGAACTCTAACTGAATTCAACACTGGGTATGCAGAAAATTGTTCTTCAATCCTTCCCCACAACATATGGAATGTCCCTTCATGTATAAATTAATCCTTCAAATTGTATAAATATAGTAGGGTAGAATAAATTCTTTCCAATACAAGGGTTTCAACCCTAATATATATTCCCTCTACCAATTTAGCTATAATATAAAATGTCTCTGGAATTACCCACCTTTGGACTCACAAACTGGAAGCAAGTAAATGCTTATCCACAAGGAAATAAAGTTTCATAAGCATACCTTTGAATCAATATCAGATTTTACCTTATAGCCCTAGTGTTTGTTGTCACCTCTCTCCATTGTGGGTCAGTTTGTTCCAGAACTGGCCCAGTTATCTACAGAAGGACAAACAGTCAGTCATTCATAGGAGGGACCTCTCTCTTTTGTTAGTTATAAAATGTATTACATCCATATTCTAGCATGAATATCATTCCTTCCACTAGGTGATTTATTTTAAATTTTAAATAATTCATGTTCCAATGGTGTTGTTATGGTAACATCACCTCATGTTATTACTAGTGGAATAAACCCATCATACATTTCCTTAATAATGGGACCCTAGATGTTTGGTAGATATCTTATAAACTGATGCCAACCTCACCGTGATTCATGTAGAATGTATTTGACTATGGACTCCATTGGTTTAGTAATTCAGGAAAGAAATCATTTTTAAACATACATTTGTCCTATATGGTCAACATAATAAATGTAAACATCTAATATATCTTTCTTTTATTCTTCACAAGTCTAGTGTACCCAATACACCCACATCCATTTACGTTTAACACCTCCTCCAGAACAAAGATCCCAGTCATCCTTCCAAACATTAGATTGATTAGTTTGTCAATCACAAAAGGTTGAATAATAGCAATGTGACCTTGACTCTACAACATGATCTTTCATATCATGAGTTAAACCAATATGATGTAGGATTCATCCAATAGGGATTGTTCCATCATGAAATGGCATACAACTTGTGGTAATATTAATGCAATGACAATTGGAGTATTGAAGAACCCAATTCTTTGGAAATTATTTCTTAATGGAAGGAATGTGGGAATCCTGAAAAATCTCATGTCCATATAGGGGAATATAGTGACATCATGGGTATTCGGGTAGATATAAAATTAAACCTTCCCATATTCCATGAAGATTACCTTCAATAACATCCTAATAGTCGGGTCCAATGATCTTCATCATCTCATTTTGATGAGCCTTAGCTCCCTCAATGGAGGTAATCATGTGAGACATTTCCTGAAAAATAACTACCATGTTCTCCCTATTAGTTTTTAATTATTACTTAATCAAACTAAAATTTCAACTAAAAGAAATCTAAATTTATTTAAAATGAATTGGTTACCGTACGTCCTTCAATGAGTTCGTTCAGGTTTGTCCATCGACAAGGTTCATAGCACAAACCATTCAATTAAGTCCTTCCACATAGCTCCATTTCATAAATGGTTTCACCTTGTGAAAACATCATGGAACCTATGTGAAACCATAACATGGAATGGCAGGATGAACAAGCTATGCAATGAGAGAGCACAAATATGAGACCCAAGGGGAAGAAAATTTCAAAGGAACGAACCTATTTAAAGACATCATTGACCTACACGACATGCTAGCATGGAAAAGCTACACAACATACCTGCACGAACTAGCTAAATGGAAATCCTTAGAGGCTCAGTAATTAATCCATAGTATTTTCCCTACAATGTTACCTCAAGACTCCACTCTCTTTCTAATCAAATCAAATACTGAGGGGGGGGGGTTGTTGAAACTCCTTCGAAATACAAAAAGAGTATTATGGTGGCCCCAGATATTTCAAACTCAAAAGAAGAATATCAATGAACTAAAATGCATAATAATTTCTAGAGGACCTATATGGAAATCCAACATGGATGATCTACGTGGTAGACCTACATGTCAAGATACTTTCTATACACCTATGTGGTGGAACTATGCAGAAGGGCTGCAAAAATGAACTATGATGATGAATTTCATTTGAACATCCCCTTCCAGGATAATAAATAAGACCGTAGGGTTCTTCATTTGGGATGATAAAATGTTTAGAGGCTTCTTAACACACCCATTGTGTAGGTTTTTTTCCTAGATTCCTCAAATTTTATGAGGTATCTCTCTAAAAACATGAGAGAATAGATAAATAATAAGATAATAATTTTTAAGTATTTTCACAGTTTGAAGATATATTAAGTTTGGATCCCTGATGTGAAACATTTTTGTTAGTCATCACTAAGGCCTACATGTCACACTTACATGTGGTACATACACGACACACATACATGGTGTACCTATGTTGTATACCTACACACATGGCCTATGTATCATCTTTTAGACCCTCTTCAAAGCCACTCATAGTTGGGTTTTCCCTTACTAGGTTTCATTATTAGAAGTGACTATGTTTATGCCTCTACCTAAACCTCTTGACATGTCAATCCTTTGGGAAGGGTAAATCAGTGTGTCTTGTATTTTGGTTTGTAAATCCATAGTCAGAGGTTTCCTACGTCTGTTTCATAATAGAATCAAGATTCATATAGTGTTTGTGAGTTTTTATATCTATATTCCGATGGATCATTCTTTTAGGAAAAGTGTTGGGGAGATCCTAGTTTGGAGGGATAGGTTTTGGTTTTTATACTCACCTTTTCAGCTCTACGACTTGGACCCTTCAGTTCTGAATAAGTATAGTGAGAGTAACACATCCTTTTCCATTCGAGAAATTGAGAAGCATCCCTCATATCCTAGGATCTACTAGGTTATCCATCCTTGTGTAAGCATATAACCTTTCAAGTATGATTTGGTTGTCATGCTTCTCTCTACTACTATCACTTTCCCTTCTTCCATACATTACACCCTTGACCAATGTATAAAGAGTTGAGGGAAGTCTCGCCACCTCACCCTCTTCCCCGATCACCTTAACCTTGTTGATCCTTGATGTCGTAGGCTCGTCATCTTCCACTAGTGGAGTTGGAAAAGTATGTTCATTTTTTAAATATTTTACATCATCTTGTTTCTCACACCGAGCATGACTCACATGGGCATAGAGATTTTTCATAATAACAACATTTGCACAAACACCCATCTGGAACTATGAGAACCATGATTCCGATCAAAGCTAGGATACATAGGAAGCCTTCCAAAGGTCTGAGATCCATCTCATTTCATCCATAAATGGGAATACTCATTAGGATTATTCCCAAAATTAAACCCCAGTCTTGAAATATGAGAACTATGATTCCCAAAAAAAATGGGATACAAAAGAATCCTTCCTAATTCCTATGCTCCATCTCAATTCATCCATAAATAGGCATTCTCTTTAGGAGTAAGCCCCAAATTAAACCCCCCATCTTGAACTATGAGAACTATGATTCCCACCATAAATGGGATACGTTAGAATCCTTCCTATGGTCCGAGATCCATCTCATTTTATCCATATATGGGAATCCTCCTTAAGAGTAATCTCCAAATTAATAACCTCAAATCACCAAGGCATCATTTTTAATATTTAAGAACAAAATAATTTCTCTAAATGGAATAAACTCTCTATGAGACTCATTTAACTATCTGGGTTTGATTCCCATAAATATGGGATACATAATAAGACTCTCTGAGGTTCAAACAAAACACTTCAAATCAAGCATGTTCTTCCTAGTCCATATTCCTAATAGGGTCTAATCCAACATAGAAACCCATACACTTTAAATATTCCATGGGCTTATTCAATGTATGTCCCACACCAAACCATGACTTATAACCTTTCAATTATATTTTTCTCAACACTTGGAATTAAAATGTATGAGTAGGTCCTTATCACATGACCTTATGATGTGTCCCATTAAGTGGCAATGAACTATGAGGGTCCATATTCCATTCACAAGGATACATAGGTAGCCCATTAATGGGTATGATCCCAATATCAAAACAAAAAATTGTCTCCCTAAATAATAATAAATTTCAGAGTGCCTCACTATGGTTCTTAGAAACCAGTATCATTATAATAATGGTTAAAATATTCTATTAATATTATATAATTGGATTCCATTGATGGATATCCTCAAATACATACGGATGTCTCCATTAATAAAGAACCTCTAATACAAACTGATGATTCTAAATTTCACACATGCTAATAATTGATGGAAAATTCAAAAGGTGACATATGTTATACTTGGTGAATTAATAAGGATTCATGAAAATATCACATATCTATAAGAGATTCCTAGAGTAGGCCACAATTCCCCCAAAACATGTGTGATGAGTTTTACCTCCCATCCTCTCTACCAATGCATGTTCTTAAGTATCCTGAGTGTAAACTTATATAATGCATACAATTTGAAAACATGTTCATTTGGATAGAGAACCATTGGATATTTCCAATTCCATAAATAAATCCAATGGATACTACTAGAAAGTAGTGATTCCTAACCAGGACACACATTCCAAGGGATAATGAAACCACAATATATTTAATAAAAATGCTATTATATCTAGTATAATATTCATAATATCCTTCTTCATAACATGGTTTAAAAAATAAATTTTGATCTTAGATTATTGGTCAGAATTATGTACAATGGAAGCTATCGGGAATTAATAAATCATGTTGAATATAAAAAGGTAAATAACAAAACACAGAATCCATTTAATCAATAACATTTTCCTCAAAGGAATCAATGGAAAATATCAATTCAATAATATCATGGATAATAATATTATTATTAAAAATGAAGTATATTTCTATTATTAGATATCATGATATCTAACATCATGATATATATTTTCTTCAATACATTTTAATAATATAGTTTAATTGATCGATAAGTACACACCCAAACCCCTATTTAATTTGGGTAACTATTTTTTTCAAGAGACCAGTCGATGAATAGAGGGGATATCTATAAATGAGCATTACTCATAACAATATTTCTCATTCAGTTATTAAATATTTAATGATCAATTAAATTCTAAAAAAAATCTTTATCAATAAATATCTATATTGAGAAAAGAGTACCAAATTATCAAGGGTTTACATGGTTAATCAAATAATATTCAAAGTAAAACACTAAATGTATATATTATATATGGTTTAAGAAATATTAATATCCAAGATATATATTGAAGAGAAATATAATGACCAATAAAGAATTATCCCACTAAAGTAAAATTTTCAAGATTAATTTATTGATAACAATATTAATAGGAGAAAAAATATGACCATTAATTTATCAAAATATATGTGTTAAAATAAATTCACACCTTTTGGAGAATAAAAAATTTGTATGAGAAACATTAAATAATATTTCATTAATTATTTTTCTTTTTATAACCTTTTAAAACATAGAGAATAATTTAAATATTGTAAAATGGTAATAGAAGATTAAAAATCTAATAACATCATATATGTTAAATGAAATCAATTAAAATTTTTGTGAAGAAATTCTAAAATGAGCCATTTGAAAAACATTATAAATATTCCTTTCAACAAATATTAAAAAGAAAAAGAAGACAAAAAAATATCATAAATAAATCATTTGATTAATTAAATGTGATTTATATAAAAATTGACAAAAATAGTGATATGAAAGAAAAATATATTCAATTAAAACATAAATAAGAATTTATTTTCATTAGATCATTTATTTTCAGAATTCATATTCTAATGAGAAGAAAAGTTAGAAGAAAATATCGAAAACATATAAAATTGTAAACAAAATTAAACAATTAATCATCATAAATAAATAGATATTAGTTTTAAATACATGAATGCGGAAGTATGTAAACCATATAAAAAAATAATTGCATAATATGAAATATTTTAAAATGGAGTGAAAATTGAGAAAAAATCCCTTTCTCCATGTTCAACATTCCTAAAAAGTGATTTTAACCTCGTATATAACACATTTAGATTTATTACACATATATTAATAATAATAATATATATATATATATACATGCTTATATGTTATCAACTTATAACATCTTATCTCTTGTTTGTTACAAATAGTTTATTATTTTTATTAATTAGATTGTTAACAGCATCATTTTTCATATATGTATGGATTATGTCGCTTTGGAACATGTAATTTTATTATGGCTCCAAAATATACATTAATTTAATCATGTAATAAATATAATATATATTTATTATACATATACATATAAATATAATAGGTTTAGAAGAATGAATTACAAAATTCTTAGAGACTTCAGGTCAAAGGTACACATGAACATTGTTTTCAATTTTAAAAAGATAGAAAAAAATAGAAAAAATAATTCACCATTTTAAGATCATTTTTATATCTAATAAATTTTATAAATTCATTAAATATATTTTTTAACCCTCTATGTAAACTAGAAATGTAAAACCAATCATATCTCTTTGTAGAGGTGCTACTCCACATATATAGACGAGATACATAATCATTTTCAAATGAATTTGAAGGTAAGAAGGTTGATGTTATATTATATTTTAGAAAAGAAAAAATTATTTTGTAAATATCATATATAATTTTTTTTATATTTATAATCATCCATTTGAAGAGGTAATGAAAATGAAATTAAACAAATATATGGAGATAGTAATTCGTACCTATGCACGAGCAACATTTTCATTTATCGTGGCATCCAAATTAGAATGAATATAGTTTTCCCATTATCATAATCACTTATTAGTATGTTTATGACATTGGTGTAATTATTTTAGTGTGGATATAAAACATTATTAATAATTTTAGTATGAAATAATCGTAGAAGAGTCAGTAAAGGTGATTACCTATCAATTTTTAAAATTATTTTTGATCCACTATTAAGTGAGAATGGTTTGATCTTTTAGGATGCCCAAAACCCATATAACATGAATAAGGATGTATATAAGAGAAAATTTTGGGGTTTTATTGATCTATATTTCCCAAAATAATATAATGAAAATAGAGAAGGGTTGTATTTTTAGAAGCAGGGTTATTGATATTTCACAATATTAAAATTGATATAAATTATTTATCACATAAAATTATATTAAAATTGATATATTTGGAACTAATATGGTTATTGGTTGAAATACTATCATCAAATAAAATTTGGGAAAGTTTATGTTATGTTTTATCCTATTTCATTTGGTATTAACCCCTCTTTTGTCCCCTATTAACTCATTTACCAATTATCATAATATTAAAGTCTTCAACCCATCAACGGTTCAGAATGTTATCATAAAAGAAAAAACGAAACATAATTGATAAATGGTTGAGGTGTTAAAATTTATCACAATAATTTTTCCAAAGATATTATTTTTATTTATTTTTAGTCATTTAATAAAATATATTTTTTTTAAAATCAAATTAATGTCATTTAGACACAATTCATTTAATTTCAATTTTAAGGACATCTACAAAAATAATTAAATTTTAAAATAATAATCTCAACCCTCCCTAACATGTAATATATTTCATTAATATTTTTAGAACACTATAATTACATTAATTAGTATTATTTATAAAAATTTGAAGTCTTATATTTTATTTTCCTATTACTTGAATAAATAATGTGTCGGTGTTGCAAATTCATTTAAGGTAATTATGAGATATCTAAATATTAAAGAAAATACCATGATAAAAAATTAAATTACATTCCAAATAAACATTTAAAACATAACATAATTATTATTTATCCCTATCAAGAATATTTATAGATATTAGAATCCAAAATGTCAATTTTTTTTAAATTCAACTAAAATATATAATGTTAAAAATAAAATAAATATTGAAACACATTTCACTATTTTATATAAATGGTTTTAAGTGGTATAAATACACTTATAGAATATGATAATTTCAACTATTAGGGTCACTTTTAGTCTTTATCGTATTATTTTTAACCATATTTTATTGATTTACACTAACTATAATGACAATTATTTACTATGGTTATTAGTCATTATAACCAAAAAAAATTAAAATTGATTAGTTTACCTAAATTGACCATCCTAGTTTTAAATATACAATCCCCTTTACCAAATAAAATTAATAATAGGGGAATAAATTATTTTCAAAATTGACTTACAATGGTAGATGAAAAACAGTTTTATAATAAATGCATGTTTAAGTAGAAAAATGAACTTATAATAAAATAATGTATATGAATAAATAAAATTTAATTTATTATATTACGTACTACCAATTAGGATGAAGTTAATTTATAACATAATAATAATAATTTTGGATGTTTTTTAATTAAAATAAATGAATGTTTTACAAAAAACTGTATTATTCACTATTCACTTACAAATCAGTCTTTTAGGAAAGGACAAATATCCTAACGTAAGATAATATTTCAATGATGAATTAACAATTATTTAATCTTCACATAGTAAATATTTAATATGCCATCATGGTATGTTTAAAATGTGCCATTCATGAAGATTAATCTATCAAATAAATTTATTAAAAGAGAAATATATAAAAAATTCTCATGTTGTTAAATTTTTCCCCTTATAAGAATTTATCCTTTTAAATTTTATCAAATGGATAAAAAAATTTTTTTACATATTTCTATTAGTATCCTTAGGTTTCCACCTAGCATTATTTATTTTATGATCTCTCCACAATACATTTATAGATAAATTATATTGTTTCATAGAACTTTCTCTCAACTATAAATAATTTCCACAAGTTGTTCCCCAAAAGAGAGCTATTTCTAAAACATTACAAACCCTAAGTTTATTAAATGTGATTTATTGGGTATATAATTTCATTGAGGGATACATGGGATTCATCATGAAAGTGACAAAGATTAGGTGAAATAACCAGATGATAAGCTACCACACCCCTATGATTAAGAATTTTAAAGGGCTCGATATATATAAGGATCATCTTTCCCTTAATTAAAATTGTCATAACATTCCTAAAAGTATACATTACAAGGAATACCTTTTAACCATCATTTAACTCTATATATATTTAATTATTTTTAAAATAACATATTTTTTACTTTGAACTTCCCATATGTTTTGTTGATTCAATTTAACCTTTTCCTCAATTTCCTAATCTTGTTCTATTACTTATAGCTTTATTTATCCTAATTAATCCCAACACATTTGACTTTTTAACTTCTATAAATAAAATGATTCATATAGAAGCATCATAATGAAATAGTGAAATCTATTATTATAAAAAAAATCTCCAAAGGAAGGTGTTAATACCGACCACCTTTGATTTCTATGAAAAATTTTAATATATGTCTTTTTGTGTTTTAATGGTCCTCTCAAACTGACCATCTAACTGAGTTTAATAAGTAATGATATGACTCAAATATATCTTGAGCATGTTAAATGCATCTCTTGAATAATGAGGTGAACCTCATATCTTGATCATATATAATTATGAGTGGTACACTATGAAATATCCAAACATCCTTAATATATAACCATGTAATATGATCAATAGAAAAATATTCTCAAATATGAATAAAGTATCATATCATATTATGGAGATCAACTAAAACCCAAATTGAATTATCCCATTTGTATTTTATTGGTTATTTGAAGAAGAAATCCATGCTAATGTTCTCTGATTTCTAATATATCATAGATAATGATGTAACATCCCCTTAGACTTATGTTTCTCATCCTTGACTTATTGGCACACTAGGTATTGAGAAACATACACTGTAATATCCATTATCATTAGAAACCTCTAAAAATATTATATCATATCCATATAAATTAAAATACATATATGATGATTTTATAATTATAAACTATGAGCTTTATCCAAAATCTCATTCTTCAACAATGTTTTTAATGGGACACGTACTCAGTGCTTGAACAATATCATTCATGTACGATCATAATTAAATATAGAAACATTCCACACCTTCCCTAGGTTATAATAGACCACATATTCTATTATTAAATCATTAAATATTGAATTTATTTCAATCCTAATCATAGAGAACATTTTATGGTATTTTTTAATGGGAGAACCATCCACATTTTCACCTTCCTTGGGTGATAATTTATCATGCATTCATAATCATTGATCAATTTCAATCATCATATATGGATAATACTATATGATATTATACTTCAATTGATATACAAACATGTTTTAAACTTAGTTTAACTCCCTATAAAATGGTTAAGAATATTTTTTTAGACTAAAAGGAGACTCATGTGTGTTTTGGGGTTTGTCGCAGGAAAATGGGGGATGAAAGGCCATATAATGCATGGTTCATGTTTAGTACACTATTAACTGTAACTATATGACATAATCATGAGGACCTATAGGGGTATGTGGAATTTTATTAACCCATGTGTGTTGGGGGAACAAAACCTTGCATTATTAGACATATTCATCCTGTATGGACACCACATTGTTTTTTAAACCATGTGGCTTCCTAGGGGACAGTTCGACCATGGACCCTCTTGGAAGAGGCTGTCACACAGTTTTTCTAATCATACATCTGAACCACGGTCATTTTTAAATGGGGAGTAATTTCCCATTTTCCCCTTTGGGTTTTATTAATCATCTCCCTAATATCACCCAATTTTACTATACAGTAGCCTTGGGGACGAACCAAACCCTCCCAAGATCCCAAGGGATGATTCATTCTAGATTGTTGATATTTTAGAGGGTGTTTGGGTGTGATTTCAATATAAAAATTTGTGTAACAATACTCTTTCCAATATTTTAAATAATATTGATTGTTTATTCATTCAACATAACCTAAAACCCTAAATATCTCTTTTTTATCACATTTCATGGTTATGTCTTTGAAGGTTTTTCATCTCAAATCAAGGGCTACATGTAAGTGTGAATTTATCTACCAACTCAAGGTCGGTGGTATTGAAGTTATATCCCATAGTATTGTTGTCCTCTTGACTTATTATGTTAATTTTTTGTGGTACTTTAATACATTTTATTTGGATTCCTTGTTAGGAAACGTATTTTGTTTAATTGATTAAGGAATTACACTCCTTAGGAGCCCCATGGGATTGGATGGGGATAATGTGACCAGAATATGGACACCCATTGGGTAAGCCACTACCTTTCACATGAAATATTGAAATCATAAATGATAGATTGTGTGGTTTATGATATTAAACAAATGGTAAATTTTATTAACTAGGAACATGGATAAATGGAACATTGGTCTATATTTTAAGGGTCAAGTAATTAATAGTGGCTAAATGAATTATTATGATATTTGATTAATAAGGATTGGAATCAAGGATAAATATCTCAGAAAAATGGTAATTAATAGTTCTAATGTGTTAAATAGTAAAATTGTCTTTTCTAAAAAAATTGGAAAAGAATGGTTCCAAAGAACATTGGAAAATAGATGAAATAAGAATGTTGCATTGTTTTTATTTGATGGAATGAAATTATTAATAGTGATGAGACAATGTGTTTGTGATATATCTTAGTGAGATTTTGGGATGATGCTTGAATCACATGGGCGGTCCTAACTAATGCTGAGGAGCCCCTGTGAAAAGTAGTTATTTACTAACTGGACTGATGATCCCGATCCAAGGGGTATGGACATGGTGTTCCATATCATGGATGGGGTCGTCAGACGTGGAATTAAATATCCCTATGTGAATCATGGACTCAAGATCCATGTTTCTGACGCATGAAATCTTTGAAAAAAGACCTAGAAGACTGTCTTGATCCGAAGGACATTTGATGAATATGGTTAAAAACATGGAATGAGTAAATGAACATAATTTTTATGATAAATGATAAATGATGTATACTGTTTTTTGTATCTTTATTGTTTCCTATAATTATAAAAAACGTTATTAGTCTATATAATTTTAGACACAGGTGCTGATTGTCTAATGAGTTGTATTCACACCATGATCATCCCACCATTCGATACTAGAGAAGACTTCCTCATTGCAGGTTTAGATAAGCGAAAGGGATCTATGCTAGTGGGATGATTTGGGATTGAGATATTTATGGAGGAGACTGGAAAATGTGTTCAAAAATATCTTGTGGATTCATCATTTTGTCTTTATTTTAGGTTTTCTATTTCACATGGGACTATAAGACATGGAATGGAATATTTACTATTGGTTGTGGTCGTTTACCCAGTTTTGGGATATCAATTTGTGGAATAATGTTTATCTATTATGTTGATCTATTCTTTATTATTTTATGTATTGTGGATTATTCTGATAATGATTGTTTGTCTTCCCTTTGTTTTTCTTTAGTCGCTGTCTAATATTCAATTGTCGGTTGTGTGTGGGGAGGCACGCCTACGGTCATGTGGAAAACTGGCATAGGAAACCTGATATAGTGAAATCTAAGCCATATTATTATAAAGTGGGAGCATAAGAGTTTATTTTCTATATTTTTATTTAGGGAGTGTATATAGGATACTCCAAAATATTAGTCCTTGGAAATGATATCATTAAAGGAGATATATAATCCATGTGTTTGGTAATACCCATGTTCCTAGTGTGGGATTAATTCCCTTGATGTTTTCCCTTAAAATATCACATTATTTCACCTTGAGCGATGAACATGTAGAATGATGTTATTAATTTTTGATATTTCATCTATGACATGGAATGACACAAGGTCATATATACTTGTATCATTCTATGAAAATATTGATTCATGTGGCTTTCATCATGATGGATCACACAGAAAATGTGTTATAGTTTGGTATGTTAATTGAAAATGAGTCTTGATTCTTCCATGGTACAATATACCGATTGAGAGACAAGAGGGTATCATCAATAATTCTCCTCTAGTAGTGTTGTAGGAAACCCCATTGGTTCAAAATAAGTTATGGGATGATCATTTCAATCAAATCCAATCCAAATTTTTGAAAATTATATACCGAGACGCATGACAGGTTGTGATGAGTTTGCTCAAAAAAAGAGAGTTACATCTATAGCACCTTATGATGTTTGATTGATTGTGTGGACCCAAGGAAGAAAGGTTTTGGATTGATCCCATCCATGATAGTTTGGATCAATTTGAGACCCCTCATGAGAAGGTAGATAAGTTGTCCACTTATATGGTGTGGGAAGAATTGATCTATTGGAGGGATATACAAGACTGATATGAGATGATGGATGACATGGAATTGATGTAATTCATGGAAATGTTCATAGAATACTGTTACCCTAAGACATTGAGGAAGAATAAGGATGAATAGTTTTTTATCTTGACTTGGGGGGAGTGTGATGGTGATGGATTATGGTGGACACTTCAATGTTATGTAATGTTTTTCTATGATAATGGATGGAGATGAAGATATTTTGGCTAGTTTTTTTTCAAAATTATGTTAATGTGAGGTAATTTACTAGGTAAATATATTTTATTTTAATAGGTCTGTTGAGGTGGTGTATAATGTTATCATTTCTAAGGAAAATTAGAATTACGCTTATGGTGGTTGGAAGACCAATGAATTTGTGTGATCTGATGGTCTATCTTTTGATTAAAATAAGAGACATTATTATGGATTCTGTCTGCGTAGTGATAGAAAGAGTATTTTGGGAAGTGTAATAGTCAACAAGGGTAGAATCTCAGTCATCTTCCATCCATGTGGTTGTACAGATCACATGTATGTTCAGTGTCCATTACCACCAATTGAATTTACGGAATGTGGAAGTATGGGTCATATATAGAGGTATTTCAAGAACCCATACTAGGTAGACAATGGGGGAGTATTGAGGAAAGAATGGAGAACCAGTAGGGGATCATCTACACAATATCAGTTATACAGTTGGAGTTCTTTATGTTTTACCAGTCAAGGTGGCGGATGTGTTCCTTCAAGACATGAGCATCCATTGCAAAATGGTGGTGAATCACTATGGACTCAATATAAATCCAATGGGAGAGGGTTGAGTCTTATTAATATATATCATCCTACACTAGGTGATGGTGAGGCTTTTAGGACCCCAGGACACCCTAAGAGGGAAGGGGTGAATCATGGTGTCAACTTATTCTTTTAAACTGATGGATCTAGTTCCCATGTTGGTAGGAACTAGTTTAACCTGTATAAAGGATATGATAAGCAATCAAACATTCATATTCAAAGAGATGACACAACATTTTTTACTTGGTTCACCACCAATGGCTACATCCAAGGAGCATACCATGATAGGTTTTCGGTTATACCAAATTCCACTATTCATCACTAGTTGTGTATTACAATGGTTCGGGAATAGTCATGTTGTACCTAGCTCACTGACTTTACAACTGTTCAGGGATAGCCCATTGCGTCCCTTGGGTCACTCCTGTTGACTCTCTCGGGCTGACTACCATTGGTGAAGTCCCAGTAAGTTTACAGACATGATGGTCTCTTCAATAGATTCGTATAGAGGTATGTGCCTCTACTTAGCCCGAGATTCTGCTTGCATCGAATTCATGAAATGGTACTCTTGTACAAACTAATCCACTGATTCAGATAATCAGAATGTGATAATAGGTTACACAATTGATTTTGCGCAGCACCTGCCAATTGTGTGCAAGTTCTCACTTTTGTGCACAATACATGATTTTTGTGCGAAAAATATTTCACACAACTTGATCTTTTTATGAGAAACCTGGAATTTTTCGCACAGCTCTGAATTTTTGGCGCAGCTCGAACATTCTCGCACAACACAAACTTTTTCACATAGCACGAACTTTTTTGTGCAGCTCAAACCTTTTCGCACAGCTCGGAATTTTTCACACAGCTTCCTTTACGCAAACCATTTACGTGCATTAGTACACGAATCTTCTCGAAGTATTCAGTTGTATGGAATGAGGGGGTCAACTTATAGGCATCTCAGACCCTCACGTGCAAAACCCCCTGTGGTGAAAAAACCTCTCATTTGGCACGTAATATTTCACGCAAGTATCATTTTTCGTGTACATCTCCATGTTTTTCATGCAACCCCTACCTTTGACATTTTTTGACATTCTGATTCAGAAACACTACTTGCGCATAAAACCTTGGTCCACTATTTTGCACGCCACACTGTTTTTCACACACAACTCAAATATTTTGCGCACATCCCACATTTTTCATGCACCACATCCTCTTTGCGCACACCTCATTTAACAACAATCTATGTCCCCATTTAATGATTTTTGTGGCCCAATAATTTTAAAATCACTAGGAAACGGTGTCACCTTCAATACTATTGTCTGTTGAACTATATAATCACTTTACTGGGAAACATTATTAACATCCAATGATCATTGACAACAAACACAACCCATAATCCAATTCTTTCATAGAATGCCAATAGTTCCATCAAGGCTTGGTCATTGACTATGCTAGGTTTGATTCGTGTAGCTTCCACTCTTGTAAGTGGTTTATTTGACATGGGTTCCTCTCATTATTTTATATCATCTAATTTTTTAAATTCCATTGTTCAAGCATGAGAATGTGTGTGTTAGGTTATAACAATAGAAACAACATTGGGAGTATGGGCAGATAATGCCAATAAATGCATGGAGTTTTCTCTTGAGTTTTGCGGTTATCAAGTCTTTTGGGACATGTTTGTGCCCAAGATGTTATTTTTTGACCTGATTACTGGGATTTATTGGTTAGCTTAATATTGAGACCATATTGAATGATACCATTAAAGGGTAATATCCACACTACTTGATGGTGACTCTTATATTTACAGTGGGGAATGATATATCATAGAGGTCAATAAAGGATATTTTTTAGTGGTGGGGTGATCTAATGGCCCATGTGGAATGTCTTGGGATTGATTATGGGAGATTATAATGATACATATTTCCTCTTGTTGGAAATATATTCTAGGATATCATTCATGGTGATTTCTCAGGGTTTCCTCCTGAGAGAGAGATATTGAGTTCAAGATTGAGATGATTTCTGGAGCTAATATATTTTTAATTCATCTATATATTATTGAACCACAACAACATCAAGAACTCAAGAATCTATTGAAATAATTATAGAGTAAAGGGTTTATTCACCCAATTACATCACATAAGGGTTCACCAGTCTTGTTTTCAAGAATGACAATGGTTTGTTGTGCTTGTACATTGACTACCAGATGCTGAATCAGATGATTGTTGATAATCGATATACTATTCCACATATCTATGACCTTTTAAATTATCTCATAGGTGATTTTGTATTCCCCAAAATAAAATTTAGTTTTGGATACCTTCAGTTAAGGGTGAGACATTATGAAATACATTAGACTACCTTCAAGAGTTGATATAGTCTGCATGAGTTTATTTTGATGACATTTGGATTGAAGAATGATTTAGTTGTGTTTATAGACTGGATGAATTTAATATTCCACATATACCTAGACCTGTTTGTAGTTTATTTCTCAATGAAATGTTGATTTACTACTATTATCATGACGATCATTCCATACGTCTTGACATCATCTTGAGTATACTGAGAGAGCATCAAATATACACCAATATATTCATGTGTTGCTTCTAGATAAAAGATATTCCTTTATTGGGTAACCTAATTTCCATGTATGGTCTTTCAATAGACCTAGAGAATTTACTATAAGATGTCTAATAAGAGAATCCCAATAATTAATTTGAAATCACTTGTTTTTTGGGTCTGGTGGGATATTATCAAAGGTTCATTGAGGACTTATCACACTTGGAAGCACCACTTTTGTTCTTAACCATGATGTGTATCAAGTTGAAATAGACAATATCATGTGATAATTTCTATGAGGAGATGAATAATTGTTAGAATACTATGATGATTTTGATCCAACCTGAGATGGGTGAGAAGTATGATCTATTGTTTAATGTGTCCAATATTGGGTGGGGGTTGTGTGGATACAAGAAGATAATTTTTTGTCTAGTAGTTTCAATAGTTGATGAAACATGAGAAAAAAATTCCCTTTACAAAATAATGATTTAGATACGATGATTTATTCATTCAGTTGTTGAAGAAATTACATGTTCGGAGAATTGTTTCCCATGTAATCTAACCATAAAAAGATAAAGTATATCTTTTCCAAATATGATTTTAAACTACAATGGTGAATATAGGTCATGTATTTTCAGTCCATAGAATTTTACTTTGCTAATATAGATGGAAAAGAGAACAATGTTTTAGATTCCATAAGATTAAAGACAACGACTTGGTTGTTTCAATAGTTTTGTTCAAAGTGGACGATGATGCCCTTTTCTCTCTGATGCATGAGGAGGGTCAGAAGGGCCTAGGATAGATGACTCTCACATCCTTGGATATTCAATCGACACTTCTATGTAAGATCAATGAGAGGCAGTATGAGGATCTAGAATGTTTTTCCCTATAGTAAATCCTTGAAGGGGGGATGAAAACATTCGATTGAACTATTATTCATTAAGATATCATCTATATTAATTGTTATATTTTTTTCCACAAGTTTGAGTAGAAGAAGATGATGGGTGAGTTTCATGCATCTAAGTGGAAAACATGTCCCAATTCATCCAAAATGTATTGGGATATTCATAGAAATTATTGTTTTCAGAGGATAAAGAAAGATAATGAACGATTTGTGACATGGGATTGCACCTATCTATAGGTGAAGGATAAGCATCTACTGTCGTGTGCAATGTCATGTCCATTTACCATTATTCACTTGAACTGGGAAAATCCCACCTAGGATTTTGTATGGGGTCTTTTGATGATTCATATAAATAATAAAGTTATATTGTTAGTTGTGGATTGGATGTGCAAGGTTACAATTTTCTTACCAATATATATTACATTCACTATGCACATGTGGTATAAAATTTATTTTTGTGAAATATTATATTAAAATGGGGTTCCTTGATGTATCATTTTTGATCATGATCTGCATTTCACTTCGTGACTCTATAAAGGTTGGTATAACGTTCATGGTACCTTAGTTTTTTTAGTCCAATTTTCCATCCATAGGCATACACGAATCATATTTTAATGTACCAATTGTAGAGAACATTTTGAGTGAATGTGTTGTTGATTTTGATGGAACCTATAAAAATAACATGACTCTTATGGATCTATCCTATCAAAATAGTTTTCATGACACAATTTTCATGGAACAATACGAGGTGATCTATATTAATCCATGTAGAAATCTATTATGTTCAACCGATTCGGGGGAACCATACTTATTGGGGATGAGTCTCATGTAGGAGACCTTGGGAAAGGTACAATTGATTCAGATACATATGGATATAGCTCAAAGTGGGTAGATTTTTTTTTTTAAAATTAACATATTCAATCACATGAGTTTATAATGTATGGTCATCTATTCCATCAGGTGTCACTGATGTTGGGTCACCATCAGATTTGGATAAATAAAAATTGGGTGCCTTGGTATATGGGGATCCTGGTGATTGGGGATAGGATCTAACCAGAGGCATACTGACTGTATCTTCTATAGTGTTATTGTATCCACCATGATGTTTTCCATGTTTCCAATATTTATAAGTATTAGCATGAAACATCTTATGTAATAAATGTTGATGATGTTGAGATTGAGGTTGATGTATCCATTAATGAGCATCCTTTTTTATGGTCGATCACATTGATAAACTCTCATAGGGTAAAACTATGTGATTGGGTTGAGTTTTTTGGCAGCATAGTACAGTTCCATAGGAAACCTAGGAGACGGAGATAGATATGTTGGACTACAATTCTGATTTGTTTTCCTTGCAATACTATTGATGTTTGAGAGAAAAACCTGGAGATGATCTGTTATAATTTAGGGAGGTTGTTAGATCCCTTACATGGATTAAGGAACAACCTTGTTATGATTTTGGAATAACTACCAATAATAAGTTAGAAATATTTTTTATTGAGAATAAAAGTTGTCACCGAGGTGTTCTAGGTGTTTAGGGAATGAAAAGGGGTGAAAAAAATTCTATAATATTCTTGTTTCATTATTGACGCACAATTAGAAGTAATCATGCAACATAACTATACTGGCCTTGGGGCGGAGGATCATTTCTAGTAAATAGTGTGTGAAGGGGGAACCATACTGTAAAGTCTTGTTCAAATCCTCCCTAGACATACACTATAGTTTTTTAAATCATGTGGTTTTCAAGGAGACCATGTGACATTGGAACCCCTCATTGAAGAAACCGACGCACGGTTGGTGCATGTTTGGACAATTGTACAACCTAACCATATGCCCAATTAACACAAGGTTCAATTTACCATTTCCCCACACAATTTATGAAACATGACCCAAATTTCTCCCCCTTTTACCAAAATTTATCATTGGTAATGAACCAACCCCTCTTTTGCATCGAATGGATGATTCTCCCACAATTCCCGACCATTTAGAGAGAGTTTGGGAGACAACTGGTGATCCTGGTGAGTCTAACACTCCCCTTGACTCTATGTTCTGGAATAATTACTATATAATAATTATTATCCTCTTAAATCTATAAATATCTATTTTGGAATTTATTTATAGGTTTTTTCATTGAATTTTGTCTGATCTTGGATCAAGGGTTTGGTTAATGTGAGTGTTGGTTTATAAACCCGAGTTAGTTTTTATGCATGTTGTAGTCCATATTATTGACACCATATTGATTTTTTGTCTTAAATTTTTTATTTACATTTGGTTTTCTTGGTAGGAAAAGGAATTTGGATATTTGTTTGAGTAATTATACCCCTCATGATTCTCAGGGGATCTAATGATGACGAGTTAACTAGACTATGGACACCCATCGGTGTAATACTCACTTGATCATGAAGGATTGGAATGTTAAATGATAAATTGGGGGTTTATGATATTGAAACAATTGTAAAATTTATTAACATGAATCCTATAAATATAGAACATTGGGATTAATTTGGAAATATATACTATTGATGATCAATAAATGAATGATTATAATATTTGGTTAAGGGGGTTTAGCCTCATGGCTAAATGGATTGAAAAATATAAATGAATGGTTGTAATGTGTTTGGTGGTTTAATGTAAATATACTTGGAGTTGAGAATATGAGGGTGGTAATGAACCATGGAAATGTTATGAAACGGAAATAGTTCACCCTAGTAATATGTTGTAATGAAATGGTTAAAAATGATAGTCATATGTGATTATGATGTATGGAAGTGGTATGTTTGACTAATTCTCCACTCCCATGGATGGAACTAGTTGATGATCTAGAGCACATATACATATTAGTTATTTATGGAATGGATTAATTCTCTTAAACCCAATGGTATGCACATGGTGTTCCATATCATGCATGGCATGGTCAAATATAACTTTTTGAATCCTGGCCAGAATCATGGACTAAGGCCCCATCTTTACAAACATGTCACCACTTTGACACTTTCTGTAGATGTCCAGTATGGGATGGCGTAGGTTTGATGAAAATTGATAAATCATAGAAAGAGGAAATGAATGTAGTTGATATAGTTAATATTAAATTATGAATCCTAATTATTTTTTTGTTTTTATTATTAATTTTACTTCTACATGAACGGTATTTGACTGTATATTTTTTAAAAACCATTGGTGGTGGCCTATTTAATCTTAATAACACCCAAAATATTATTTAATTGGGTACCCATGTAGACTTCACAGTTTCTGGTTATGAAAAGGGAAAGGGATCTGTATAAGTTGGTGAATATTGACATGGGATTTGTATAGAGGATGTGACCAGACATGGTTTTGGGACTGGTTAATGGGATTCTTCAGTTTGTCTTTATTTTGGGTTTTCAATTTTAGTAAGAACTATATAAAATTGAATTGTATATTTACTATTGGTTGTGGTCATGTGCCTGGTTTTGGATATCATTTTGGTAATGTGTGTTTTCCTATTGTTTTCATCTATTGAATCTTTTCTTATGTGTTTTTTATTACTCTAATTTAGATTTTATAGTATTACCAAGTGTGTCTTTAGACCCTCACAAATATTTTTTACCATCTATAATATGGGGAGGTGTTCTATAGGTCAAATGGAAATCCACCCTATTGAATTAGTTATAGTGGTATCCAGATCTGGGAATTACACATATTCAACTCCTTCTATGTAAATATATAATTCATGAATTTATTAACATTATACATATCACACATTTTACTATATAGATAATGACTACCTATCATCAATAATGTAATTTTTTTCATGAGTTAATATTGTTGAGAGGAAAATTCTATTAACATGTCATTCAATATTTGGATGCATCCCAAACCATTATTTAATTGATCAACATATATGAAAAACCCTTTTATACTATAAGTTTGTGTAATCACATGAATGATGACTAACTGTAACTTAAATTCATTGAAACCCTCCTCATATACCTCTATCCATACAATCTTAACACCCTTAAGATATAACTTGGTGAGTGTAATAGATATTCCTGAGAAATATCTCACTAATCTTCAGTAGTATCTATCCATCCCAGGAAAACTAGGGATTAGGTAATCTTGGTTTGACTAATACATTCCTAAATATCTGTTTTCTTTATTTGGTCCTCTAATATACCTTACCATGAAATTATGGTACATAAAAATGATCCTTTTTAGATAAAAATCAATCTTTGTTAATTTGGAAGGTAGATTTCCCTTCATTTAGGTCTTCATCAAAATCCTAAAATGTTTTTCATATTCTCCCTTTAACTTCATGTATATAATAATATCATCTATAATGTCTAGAAAACTAATAAACATACCCTATAAATACTATATTTATTAAATTCATAAATACTTTAAGTTAATTGGTAAATAAAAATGGAATTACTATAAATTAATAATGTACATACCTCATACAGAAGTTTTACATGGGTATTTCCACCTTCATAAACCTCATGAGATAATATCTAAATTGAATATTGATATTGTAAAAATATTTCTCACCGCCTAATTGATCAGAAAGTTCATAAATACACGATAGAGGATACTTTTTCACAATGGTGACCCTGTTATGTCTTCTATAATCAATACATATTCACGTTTATCCATTATTTTTTCTTAATAAAATGAATAGGTGTAGAACATCGAGATGCACTAGTATGAATGAATTCCTAAAAAATATTCTCTTAGAGATTATTATTTAACTTCTATAACATGATAAAGGTTATTACCTTTGTAATATTTGAAATTGTGATAACACCAGGTATGAGTTCTATCAAAACCTCAGTATCACGATTCAGGGGGAATGTAAGGAAACTCTTATAAAAAGACATAAAAAAACTCTCATATATTAAGAACATTTTCAATGTTGTGTTCTCCCCAACCATCTGTTATAAATATAACTCTTGAATTCGTAGTGAAACCAATTTGATGGAAGTAATTTCAATTGGGGGTTAAGGATCATTCTCGGACTAATATATTATAATGGGTTGATTCCTAATATAAAATGTAACATATCTTACTCAAAAGATGATATTGTATCTATAGTGAGAGAGTCAATCCACTGCTAATGTTACATCAAATTAAACTATTTAAATGATAATAATATTTATAGATAGTAAATTCAATAAATAATTTATAAAATATGAGTGATAGACTTATGATCCAATCATTCTACCATTGGTAGTTTTTACTAATAAATCAACATCTAGTCAATGTGTTTTTCATGTGATACCCTTATAAAATCTTTTAGATATAAAATATTGGGTAGAACCTCAATTAAAAACATTTCCACTTTTATAGTGGTTGATAATTGTACCTTTCTCCGCATTTATAATAACATATAAATTAGATATAGTAATTTTATATCCATGGATTTCTCCCATTTCCTTCATTAATGGTAAGTTACATTAAATCATGGGGAACTAGTTTGATTAATTCCCTATCTAAATAAATATCAGGAACTATATTTCAGTGTTTTCATTATTTCCCTCATATTCATTACCCACATAATCCTTATCTTCACTATTATAAAAAAATCGTATTCCCTTCATGCATTTCCCTGGATGTTTATTTCCACAATTTATTCAAGGATGAAATAGATCTGTTCAATTATTCTCATATGATTTGTTCAATTATTCTTAGTTCCCATATGGCATATTCATCACTTGATTTTCCTTTAAGATTCAAGATCTATAAAATTAACTCTCTATCTTAATGGAACTTGAAACTATATCATCATTCAATAAAAAATTCTAGAAACTAGTTTCTTTCTTTGACATGGATTAATCCTATCAATGAGATGGTTAATATTGATTTCCATATTATGTGTGTATCTAAAGAATATTTATATATTCATGGAATTTTATCCTCATACTCTGAGACACTTATTTCTTCCATTTTCATTAAATTGGGGATCTTCCCCTTCATTTCATCTCACTATTCTTGAGGGATGTATTTTCCATAGAAATTCATATAAATGTTTTTAATTCCATCCTTTCTATATCATTAGCCTCATTAGTGGTTTGGATCATTGTCCATAATTGATAAAAACTTCTATTAAACAAGACACTAATTGAATAACCTTCTCACTTTCATTACATCCCAAATTGAATAATATCTTCTGGAGATACTTAATTTGTTCCTAAACTACCGATGGATTATAAGTTTCATTAAAATATTGATTCCTCTAACATTTTAAGTGATCTTACATAGTATGATCACATTATGAAACACTTGGTTTCACAATATTGAAATTTTAATTTTTCACAACCTATGTAAAATAAATTGATTTTACAATGATCTTCTGTGTTAAAATAGCAGCTATATTGGTTTTCACATTAGATCAATCCCTATATTTTAAATGTTGGTTAATTAAATTTTTTCTATATGATACCATAACTAAATAATTCAACACAATAATCAAACTCATAATCATCATGCATATTGAAAAATAAAACAAAAACCCCTCTAATGTTAATTGTCCTCAAATACTATATGGATTCTTATATTTATCATGTTAGTTATGTTAATCTAAAATATTGTTCCTAAGTATTCTATTGAACATGTCTAGGATACAAAATATAGAAACTCCAAGTACTATAACCTAGTGATAGTGTTTACTATACTACATTGGTAAAGGAAAATGAGATGTAATCCCAAATAGTAGATCGGTTTGGTGGTCATGAAGAACCAAATACATAAATGATTTTAATATTATAATGAATTTAAAATATATATAAATCTTAAAAACAATATTCCATCTAGGATATTGTTCATTATATCATTATTCATTTCCCAAGAAAAATAAAACATGTTAGTTCAGATGCTTAATAATAGTAATAAATATAGGATTCCCTTAGAAGTATATAAAGAATCATCAATATGGAATTGTAACCAATTGAATACATGCTCCATTTAGTCAATATCATGGGAACAATATGCATCCCTGGAAAATATCAATGAAAAAATCAATTGGGATAAAATAAAAAACATTTCAATGAAGTAAGGGATTAATATTGGACGTCATGAACTCATGCATTATGATATCTATAACCATCAAGACCTTGTTCTAGATTAGTTTATTTTATGGGAAAATATACAATAAAAACCTATTTAATTTGGAAGACTAGTTTTTCTCATGATACATGTGAATGCATCAACAGGATATCAATAACTGGTCCCCAAACATCGCTATATGTCCCATGCCTTCCACATATATTAAATTATCAATTCAATTCAATGCAATATTTTTTATAAAAAATTATATGTATTGTGTAAATAGTATTACTATAACCTAGTTTCCCCTAGTTAATTAAATAACATTAATAAAAAACTCTATATGTTGAATTTTTATTTGGATTAAAAAATAAGCATATATATGATATACTTTAAAGAGAAATTTAATTCACTCTAAAAAATGATTACAATAAATAAAAATTTTCAAGTGGATGTTAATGAAAATAATTCATAATATATAAAACATGACCATTAATTCATAAAAAATAATGGCTTTCAAATAAATTTACATCTATTGAAGAATAAATTAAATTGGAATATAAACATTAAAATAAGATCTATAGAAAGTGATTTATTTATAAAACCACTGAAAACATGTAAAATATTTTAACTATCATAAAATTATTATTTAAAAATAAAATAATATTAATTTTATGAATTAAAAAAACTTGGTTTGCCTTTATATAATGATACTAAAAAACAACCCTTTTGGAAAACATTAGAAATATTCCTTTCAAACCTTTTAAAAAATTGTCAGGGATACAAAATTGACCTCAATAAATAATTTTATTAAATAAAATGAATTATTTAATAAAAGGGAAAAAATTATTAACATGGGAAAAAAAATATATCGTATCAAAATATAAATAAGATCATCATTTTCTTATGTTGTTACTTTACGTGATTCAGTATCCAATAAGGGGAAATTTTGAAAAAATGTGGATACAGACTAAAATATTAAACATGAATTGAAACATTAATCATCCAGAATAAATATATATTAATTTTAAATACAGTAATGGTGTAGTATATATGCCACATAAAAATAAATTTCCATATATTGCCAAATATTCCTCAATATAGTTTTAATTGAGATAAAATCCCTTACATCAAGTTTGACATGCCTCAAAAGTTCTTTTAATTTATCGTATAACAAATTTATATTTAGTATAAATAACTAAATAGACCATATAGATATCCATGAAATTATATATGATCCCATTATAATATATTATCACTTTTTGGATGATAATCTTTTATTATTACAATTGTTGTCGTTGTTAACTACTTCACATTTCATGATTGTCAAAATTCATTACTAATAGTCCATATATGTTGATTATTGTTACATAATATCTATAATTTTAATAATTATATAAATATAAAATATAATAATTATTCCAATAATTATATTAATCTAAACAATTTAGAAATAGAAAAATTAATTTCACTATGTATAGAGACCGTATGCCGTACTAATGCAAGAATGTGGGTGTCTCTTTTTGATGGATGAAAGAAAATAAAGGTAAATAATAACACACCTTTATTGTATCATTTCAATATCATATAAATATTATATATTCATTAAATCAATCTTCATTTCATACAATTTTTTTTTAGAAACTAAAAACAAGTCACATGATATTGTTGCGGTGGTAGTCCACTCATTCGCAAGAGCTACGTTTTTATTTAATAATGGATTGGAAGGTAAGAAGTTATATCTAATATCATTGTTAAAAATGAATAATCCAATTATAAATATCAAATTTATTTTTATTTTCATCTTTATATGCATTTTTGTAAAGTTTCGATGGAAAACATTACACCCCTATGTTGAGACGATAAGACGAACCTACGAACGAGGGATGTTTTATATTTTCATAGGATGGGAAATAGAGGTATATTCATTATAATATAACCAAAATAACATATATGTCTATATATAATACTATATTATTTATTTTATGATAGGTAAAACACATTATGATGAAGTAGAAGAATAAAGGAACATGAAATAGTTTTTAAAGTTGATTAAATCTTATTTTGTATACATCCTTTATAAATAATCTTAAGCGACGCAGTGTTTGTATTTCATAATGGAAAAATACTTGATAAATTTTCTAGGTATTTTTATAATTGAAATTTTTAGGGTTTGGTTGAGCTTTATTTCTCAATGTTGTGTAATGAAACTAGATGCATGGTTCTCTTTTAAAATTGAGAGCTGGGTGTTCATTGAGTTCCGTAAGGTTTTAAATTAATATCAAATATGTATTAATTAATATTAAATAAAAATTGATATAAATACAATATAAGATGAGGATGATTCAAAATACTATCATAAAATATAAGTTTTACATGTTTTAAGTAAATTTTCACTCTTATGTTTTAGTTTTCACACCCCCTGGTGAAGCCTTTTGACAATTACAACAATTTTAATGTTCTGTGCACTTAAATGGAAAGAATGATATCATAAAATAAAAAACTACCCATAAGTATACCATGGTTTATTTATTAAACTACACCCCATTCATTTTAATTAATATTATGTATATATTAATATAAAATCATTTAATAAAATACTATTTTCATAAAATATCAATAATTTCACTTTTGAAACTATTCATTTAATTTGAAACAAATGAAATTAATAAAAATTGGAAATTATAATATAATCATATCAAACATTTCAATAATTTCATATGTATCTATAAAATTCATGAGACATTATAATTCATAAAATTTTTATTTCATTTATTTTTTTGGAAATAATTTATTTTATTTTTCTATTTATTGAATTAATATTGTGTGAGTGTTGTGAAAGCATTTTATATAATTATTCAATCAAAAAATCATAAAAATAAATTTCCATAATAAAAAAGATAAATTTTCTTTCAAATGATCTTTTTAAACAAAACATAACATAATTTATCCATATCAAAAAAAGTAATATTGATATAAATAGAAGTAGAGTGAAATTTTTGTCTTTATGTGTAACTAAAATATTATAAAGGTCAATATCATAAAATATATGTCTCCATGATTTCATATTTTTGTAACATTGACTAAACATCATAAACTGCACTCATCGTGCAAGATAAATGCATGTTTTAGGGTCATTTTCTATCCTTATCATTTTATTTTTAACCATAATTACATAATTTATCCATACTGTGGTGAAAATGATTTTCTCTAGACACTATTCATGATTAAAATAAAAAAATTTCATATATACCAAATTTGAATCTCAATACTAAAAAATATATAATTCATTTCCTGAAATTCAATTCTCAAAATGGACAAGAATTAGTTAAAAAATAAACACCCCATTTGTGATGAAAATTGTTTTTGGAAAAAATGTATTTCTTAAGTCCAGAAATAAACTTATACTAAAATTTGTAATATGAATTATTCAAATGAAATTAACTATTATACTTATAACTAAATCAAAATTATTTTAATATATAATTGATGTAAATGAAATATGGGTTTTTTGGAATTAAATTTAAGGAAAATTTCACGTATATCTATATTTTTAACTATTCACAGAAAAATTATTATTTTAAGTATAATAACAAAATTAAAACATCAGTTAATATTTATATAATGATTTCAATAATGATTAAATTTTATCCTAGTAATATATTAGTAGGTAATCTCATTTTTATCCCAGTATTGCATGAAAATCACTATATTAATGAAATTTATTTGAATTGAAATATATCATAAAATCTCATGTAGATAAATTCTCAATGAGAAAAATTATCCTTAATTAAAATGATATTTATTTATGTTATTTTAATAAATTTTCCATCACTATAATAATTATTCCAAATCCTACAGTATATATTAATGGTTTTAGAAACATATTTTAATTAAATTAATACCTTACACCTCCAAAATATTATTATTTAATGTAGGTTAGTCTTTAAGAAATTAAAATACTAATATATCCCCCCCCAAATACCATGGTAATAGTAATGGTTTTTAATTTATTATAAATAATATTTCCAAGTAAAAATTTTATAAATTAACAATGAAATTCTCATATTGTTTTACAAATTACCACCTATTCTTGCATTCCTCATCACACCAAAGCCTTGGATTATGAATTTTATTATTTTTTCCTCTCTAGAGGCCCAATATGTGTATTTATGGTTCATAGAGCTCCTTTATCTATTTAAAAAGACACCTATCAATGTAAGGGGTTCTCTATCTCTTCTTAAAAATTCATTAAAATATTTTGTAATACTATTTTTTATTCTTGATTGATTATGTTATCTTGTGTTTATCAACATTAAGTTAATGTCTAAATTATTCCCATTTAATTAGATATTACATTTCTCTCTCATTCATCCATTCAAAAAACATTTTTGTATACCTATTTTCCTACAAAAATTCTCTCGGGATTCTCAATTGCATAATTATTTTTAATAACAAACCCTATATTCATTTAAAATTATTCACATAGATATAATTACCCTTCATAGATAAGATACTCCCATTTATGAAATTTTAATTTCATAATCTCAATATTTAGATGATGAAATATGTTATTTTGTTTTATGATTTATTGTATAGATGTACCTTTATACATATGAAGTGTGCACCATGGTATCACATTAATGCATTAGGTAGTATTTTCATCTCAAAATATTCCATGTATGGTGTGTGAGTGGAAGGCCTAAGAAAACTATGTAATGACTTCTTGGTGGTTATCCTTAACTTATTCTTACTATGTCACATTTTTTTTGTTTTTATGTTCCTATGATACATATATCTTGTGATATCATCATAGAATTTCATGAATCAAGGTTTAAAATTATTTCCTTTATCTGTTATAATGATTTACCTCTTTAATAAAATGTATTACTTTTCATCATACTATGAATGATTATCCCCTTAAAAGGGTTTATATCTCACCCATTTCTCAATTATGTCTCTATATTATCAGAATTCATATCAATAGTTTAATGATACTAGGAGATCATTATTGAGTTCTTAAATAATAATTTCAATTTTATTTTTATGTTGATATCATATGTTTTCTATTTCAAAAATACAATTCTCCATACAACTCTGAAGACAATACATTATAAATATTTATGTTTAAAATCATTAAATTATATGTTTTAGAAAAATAAGTTGTTATGGTAGGTATCAAATAATGGTCTATTCATTTTAAGGGACTGTGATTCATCAAAAATTATAAAAACCCATAGGTATATATTTAATAAAAAATCATAATGTTTTTATAATTTATATTGTATGTGGGTTATTAAAAATTACATTCCTATCTTGATACTAGATAGATAATGTGACTATGAAATAGATTCACCTATGGGTAATCACCCTAAAAAATCTAGTTGAGTGCCAAAATTATCATTACATGGTGCATAATGAGTAAGCCTAAAACTAAACAACATTAAATGTAATCTTGAGGTATTTTATATTGATAATTCATACGATCTTTAGAAACCAGTATAATGGATTTTAACAGAATTTTATGTAATATAATTAGTATGAAATAAGTCAATAGATAATTAATATTTAAAAATAGTTATTCATAAGATATCTTATATATGTCAATTTTGTATTATTCATTCAATATTCATAGTTTATCTTTTATATACTTATTACATAAAGTACTCTCATCCCTATTGTTTCCATTATTTTTTAAATTCTTTCAAAATAATAGTAATCATTTCAAAAACACATGATATAGTAAATGAGTTGAATTCATTAATAAAATGCCAAATATGATGAGAACATGAGTCTACATATTCATGGAAGTAAAATCATAACTAGATCAAGTAATGATTATTAACATGAATCATGTAGAACCCCTCCTTATCCTGGGAGTTAATAAGTTGCATTTGAATATTTTATATGACCATGGCCTTCCACATTTTCTGGATCATTTGTTCCCATAATTGTTGAAGATTATATTATCAATAATAAAATTATATCATATTTCCTAAAATTATCTGGGTAAGAGGAATTCATACTGGTTATTTATCATATATTGAGAAAACAAGATCAGTGGTGGACCCTGAACAAGATTAGAAATCCCAAGGAATAACATGAATCAATGGATACATATGGATTACAGAAAAAAATTATAAATATTTTCCTCATATTGTTTATCAGAAAATGGGGAGGAATTTCCATGGACTCTGTCAGAAGTAATAAAAATATCTCGATTCATAAGATAAAACATCAAATTGTAGGCATGAAACACATTTAGCTTCTTGATCAACCCCAAAATTAAAGTACACCACTTATTTAGTGTTATAATTATAATTCTCTAAAAATAATTCCTGATTCGAGAAATTAATTACAATGATGATTTTTCCCTTAATGTAGAAATAGATATTAGAGATTCTTAGTGGAATTGAGGAACTAGAGATACGAAATTTAGAATGAAATTTAACTCTGTATGAGGATCTAATTCTTGTCACTAAGTTAGTGAATCCAACAACCCATATTCTATAATGGTTGGAAGAAACATCTGGTAATCTATCTAAAGGGGATAATGAAGATTTTAAAATATTAAAAGGAAAGATATCAATCTAATGAATATCATTTGAATATAAGGAATACCACTATTTAAATATAGAAAACGATGATTCTGATCAATCCCCCGTTGATTATAGATTTTCAACAATTAAAAACATTAAAACTATGGAAATTATTTCATAAATATATGGTTTATGAATGATGAAAAATGATGAAAAACTGAAGCCTAAGATCCCTGTTAGGGGATCCTAGTATTAGATCAACATAGGTGGATCTTGAAAACTAAGTGGCGATAAGTGCACTGGTTATTCATTCAATAAAATATAACATACTATTTAAATTTATTTTTATATATTTTTTCATTTCATGCATGTTTAATATAACTATACACACACTGCCTCAAAACATAGAGGTTGAGTAATTAGTGAAAACACCAGAAGGGGATGTTACTGATTCATAAGTGTATAAATCCACCCCACTCAATATTTTGTGAGAGGAAACTCCCATGAGTCCTTTTAAAACTCCATTTAGTATAATTTTATGATATAAAATGAGTTTATTGGATTCCTTTAAAAAGGTCCAATTTAAAATTTAATGATAAGGAATTTTTTATACACCTCCTAATCAGCCTTTAATTCTTTTCAAGTTCAAGGTGGGAGATGAATAAAATTTGGAAACATACTCTCATGCATGGATACTAATTCATTTTGAATCATGAAATGTATAAAAAATGTTTGAGATAAAAAATATGCTCAATATTGAAGATTTTCCTTTGTAAATGAATTTTAGGATGTATTCCATGAAGGGTTTCATGGTATTCAACATAAATGTAAGGTTGAGATCTCAATTGATCTTATAACCAGGCCTCTATTTATTTACAAGCCTCTATATTAAATGGATACTAATGAGATGGAAACAAATAAACAACAATTAGAGAATCAGGATATGGGAATCAAACACCATTGTGCATTAACATAGGGATCTCTAGTCATATATAATAAATATTTGGATGGGTCAATGCATCTATAATTTGAATATCATGAACTAAAAAAGATAATTAAAAAGAAAAAGTATATTCTTCCATGGATTGATGGATTATTTGATCATCAATATAGATGCCAACTATTATTTTATTGTACCGTTGGTCAGGGTATCATTAACACACTATGAATATATTATTTATAAGTTATGGACACTCATAGTTTATAATAATTTTCTCTATAGTAACTAATTCTCAATCAAAATACAAATATATGAATAATAGGGTCATTTGATATTCCCATAACAAATTTTTGGATGTTGAAATAGATGATATTTTTGTATAATCTACATAAAATGAGTATATGATATGTATTTAAATATTATACTAAGATACATAATAAATATAAATTGTATGAAATTTATTATAAATCTGAGTTTTTTATGTGGTAAGTATCATTCATGGGTAATCTAATCTCAAAAAATGGGACGTATGTAAATTCTTCGAAGAAAAATGTGGTCGATAAATCACCTAGAAAAAATATACAACAATGATCTACTGATTCTGCATATTATTTTGGTATTATAAGAAATGTGTGTGAAAAAATTGTCAAATTTAAAAATCACCATACAATATAAATTATAATGGTGTAATGTTTTTCTATATTTATTAATGTGAAAATTGAACCAAGTATTTGATGAGGAATCTTTTCATTGCACCTTTATGCACACTATCCACTACTGGGGAAGAATTTTTGATATATAATTATGCATCAAAGAAGGCCTATGTTTGTGTGATCATGAAAAATTGTTAATCAAGAATATATTCCTCTTAATGTTTGATGATTTATGAAAATAACTATCTTACGTATAACACAAAGTTGACTACAATAATTTTTTCATTGATGATTTTGGGGTGCTACTCCTAGGGAGTGAAATGTGACATATATACAGATCATTAGAGACTGAAGTATATATCCACACCAAACAATATTGAGGTTCACTGATAATGGTTGGTGATGTTGTTCCATGATTTTAACTATTAAATGGATCACCATCCTGGGATAGTGAATAAAGGGACAGATGCACTATGTCGAAAATATTAAACAATATTATCCATGATGGGGATCGAGAGGGACCCAATCTAATTAAATAGGTAAATAATGAACACGGGAATAATATAAAAAAGTAATATCATTAAAACATTATAAATTATTGTTCAACCATCCTTCTATTTGAAGATCAAAGTTTCCAAAATAGTTTATATGTTGTTATAGATAAGTGTAGTGACTATTCAATGGTTAAGTAATGATAGATATATATATATATATATATAAGAATTCAACCCCAAATATTTTCTCTATAAAAACCCAAACTAATGAGGGATATTTTGATTAATTTACATAGATTATCTTTCTCTATTCATCCGTGGGTGGAAAGATGTGCAATGATCAAAATAAAAAATTCTAGTGGATTAACATGATGATTGAGATAACATAATTTATATCATTATTATTGGTATGATAATATGTCAATGTGTAATTAAATAAGTCTATGGGTATGATATAATCAATTGACATGAAAGTTTCAAAATAGTAAAACATAGCCATATATTTGGTATAGGACTCCCCATAATATAAATCTGTAATAAAACTATATAGGTTTTAGTTGATAACCATAATAAGTCATCATGTTTCATTTTCATAAAATAAGTTCTATCTCTTGACTAACTGAAAAGGATATACATAAGTGAAGTGATAAGGTTGCATGGAGTTCCAATTTCTATGGTTAATAATCAATATTCGAGGGTTTCATATAGGTTTTGGAGAATTATTTAGTTTGAAAAAGATATAGAGTTGTGGTTTTTCAATGTTTACCTTCCCCAAATGAATGGAAAATATAAAATAATAATTCAAACCCATGATGGTATATAGAGGCCACATTTGATAACTATAAAAGGATGTTTAAATAAACATATCCACCTCTAAGACTTCTTATATAACTAATTTTTCTATTTTTAATTCCAATATAGACTACAGAGCCTCTGTATGAGAAGAGGTGATGGAATCAAATATACTTGGATGAAGTAGGAGAAAGGAACTTGGTAGGACTAGATCATGTCCAAAATAAAATTAGAAATATTAAAACTATTCAAAATTATATTAAATTTGAAGAAATATTATTGAAATGTTATGCCTAAAATCATTGATGATATATATATTTTGAGCATAAAGATAAGAATTTCCTTCACATATCACCAAATAAAAAATCCTTATGTTTGGGAATAATGGAAATTGATGTCCTAGATAGGCCATTCACTTTTATATTCTTAATCGCATTGTAGTTTTTTCTAATCAAAAATCACTCCCACATTACCAATCTCAATTACAAGATGTGTTCCACATATTCCTCTTGAGGAAGTACAAAAATGATACCCCACATGTAAAAAATCCAAATATATTACTGTTGGAGAATGATCTTTCTGACAAGGATTTTCCAATGAATGTCAAAAATCATAAAAAAATATTTTATAAGATAGGATAAATATTATAGTCAAGGTACTATGATGGAGCCATATGTATGAAGAAGAATAATGGGAAACTAAAGAAGAATTTAATAGGATGTACCCTCCAAATTTTTTTTATGAAAACAAATATATAGTGAAAAATTAATGAAGGAAGGAATAATTGAGTGAACACTAAATTAATAAATAATATTTTCCCTTCTAAGTGAATATATGTCCTACATAGTAATTTATTATAATATATAACACAATAATCATGTAATTAAAATCAATAAAACTTTATTAATATTTTAAAATAATTATATAACATGAAATTTGGTCATTATGATCACTAAACAATAAAAAATGGTAGTACAATAATTAGTTGGATACATTTATGATTAGTATATATTGAGGGCCATAATAAAAGATAATTTTTGTAGAAGGAAATATTAATGGCCATAACCAGTAGGATCATCCTTTACAAAGATCATTTATAAAAAAAATTAATGGAGGTAATATAAAATTAGTTCACCCATTACCAAACCTATGTCGAGATTCACTGATGTAAATATAAGAAAAATAATTTATGAGAGATGTTCAAGCATATAAAATCAACCACACAATCAATTTTCACCGAAAACCCCTAAACATACTACCATTATAAACCTTACCCTTTGGGTGTCTTCTAGGTTACAAATGGGTTATGTGTATAGAACAGAGTATTATAAATAAGTAACATTTCCTGTTAAATTTTAAATAGTTGATACCTTCATCCTATTTTTCATTATTATTTTCAATTCACATGAATATAATAGAAAAATGATAAATAAATTCTTGGATACAAGGAAAAAATTATTTTTTGGGAAATATTTTATTATAATTAAAATAAATTTCTATTATAAATTCATCAATTGGAAATAAATTTTATTTCCTTAAAATATACCTATATGGCATTATATATTTGAACAAATATGAAAATATATTTTTATGATGCCCCAAGTAATTTTTAAGGGATAGAAAGTTGAAAATGTATTAAGAATAGTTTTTCTTTTATAAATAAGATTTTTAATATAAAAAATAATGTTATCAAATTGAAAAATTATATTTTAAAATAATGGGTTTTTAAAATGCCCACAACAACATTATCCAATGGTTATTGTTTTCACATTTTATGATACAGATAATTTTTTTTGGTAAAAAATATATACAATATAAATATAAAAAAATTATTATCAAATCGTATTAGCATAAAACAATTTTAATAAATAAATTATTTTGGTTTTAAAAAATAATACTATTATTAATTAAAATATGTTATTTCAATTTTAAAATAATAATTTTCAAAAATTATAGAAAATCTCCCAAAACCTAAATTAAAATTTAAAAGTTATAAAAAAATTAATTATTGGGTGAAATCCCTTCCACTTAAAAAATAGAATTAATTAAATAAAATTATTCCTTAATAAATTAAAATATTTTAAACCACTTCCCCATGGAAGATACAATTGAAAAAACAATGGTGATGGAAACAGTTCTTCATTTTTTAATAACTAGATGTCAAAGTCCTATATTTAGAAATTAGTAATGAATTCCACTTTTTTCATTAAGAAACCTTACATTAAATAATTACCCATCAATAGAAATACACTGAACATGATTTTTCTCTTATTTTCCCCCACATTATTTCTTCCAATGAATTTTCATTGTTATATGAAGGTCCCCTTGAGCTATACGAAGAAGCATCTCAATGTAAGTTGTTCTCTCTCTCTCTCTCCTCGTTTCCATTTAGTCACATCTTGTATAATAAGGCATTTGATTCTCAATTGATTATGTGGTACAATGTTTTTAAAATTAATTGAATATATAAATGATTAGTAGAAAATTATACTCTACCTTCTACTCTAATCAATTCATTCTATAAAAATTTATGTATATCTATAATGTTGCCAAAATTATATTTGGATTTTCTATTCCATATAATTTTGTTTTGAATATCCATCCCTATTTTAATTTATTCGTATTAGTAAAGATATAATTATACTTAATTGATTGGTTTTTTCCATTTATCAAAACCATAATTCCTTAATAATTTTATATACATTTTAAAATATTTTCTTATGAAATATTATTTATATAGCACATGGAATCTTTAACATATTAAGAGTGTTCCCTAAAAGTTCTCAAATTAATTACGTGATATTTTCATCTCTTAAGATACCATATATATTGCATTAGATGTTAGTATAATTATATTATGTTATGATATTATTGTGATTATTTTCAACTAATTACTATAAAATAAATTTTTATGATATACCCACGTTTCTATGATGAATTAATATTGTGATATGATCCTCTCATATCATGCTTGAGTGTTCAGGATTCCATGATTTTTATGTAATCATGATATATCTCATGAATAATATTTATAAATTTATATCATGTTATGATTGATTCTCCTCTTATTGGTATTAATTGTTTACCCGTTTCTTATGTACGTCCCTAGGTTATCTTATATAGTAATAAGAGTTCATAAGATACTAAGAACACATTTTATATATACGGAATAATAATGAAATTTTTTATTATATGGTATATGGTTCTAATTTATCAATGTTACTAAGCCTATGAATTCATAGGATTTTATAATATGGGTATTTATATTAAACAATCATGAGTTGATAAGAATAATAAAAATGAGGTCTTATAATACTAGGTTATCTTAGGGGTTAGTTCTAGAATTATTGATGTTTTGAGTGTTATTATCATGGTCGTCACTCAACCAGGTTTCATTCATTATTCTTATGGCTTCAAAAAATAATATATATTATAATATGGAATAGAAGCCTATAATAATTTTTATGTGTATGTATACTCTTAGGAAACCCTTGGATATATCAAGGTAATAAGTATAGTTTTCTACATATATAGAAAATTTTCTATGTATATATAGAATATATTCTCTTATATAAGCTATATTTTCAAGGAGTTTTTCATTCTTTTCCACCATGATTTTAAATCGAGAACACTTTCATTATGACAGTTTTTCAATTTTTGATGTCTAAAATAGTCATATTTCTCACCATAGATCAAATTTGGTAGAGGTTCTGTCATTAGAGTTTTTTCTTAGCTAAAATTAAACCCTACTGTTACATTTTAATACACAATAAATGTGTTTCATTATACATTCGGAATTTAAAATAATATTTTCCAAAATTTATAGTCTTCCCATCATAAATATAAATCAATATGAAAAATTCATGTGGTTCTGTTTTAATTATCTTGTATAATTCAATTTCAGGAATTTGGGAATCCAAAATCAATGGTTGATAAGTATTCAAGTTCACCCATTCAGGATTCATTATCCACTCTTGCTAGATTTTTGCATGTTTGTCTTCCATGGATTCCATTTTAATGTTAAGGGAATTAATGGGATCATGTAGTTCCATTAATAATGGCTCAAGGTTCAATACCAAATTGGTAATAATGGTTGTAAATTTATAATGTGGTCATTCCCTGAACTTATTTTGATATCTAATTTGACTCATAATGGGGTTATGACTTAATGAATTCAATGTTTCATACCCTGTTACATGAAATTAATATTATTCAATGACTTATAGGGTTAGATAGACTTATTATTTAGTCCCTAGGTTGGTAAGGTGATAAGATTATGCACTTACAATCCATAAAATATATTTTCATATAATATGAAACATTAGAGTATATATGTATTCCTATGAATTTGAGTTTCACAAATTAGGAATATTTCCCTTGATAAATTTAGTTTTGATTCACCTATATTTCTCTTACTCGATATTATATTGAGTAATTTTCCCTTTGGAGGGAGAATATCATCTTCTTTGAGTGAGGAGTGGTATTTGTATATATTCACTCATTTCAAATTATCATTTATAAATTTCAAAGAGTATAAAGTAGTTGGATGTTCATAGGATCTCCAATGTTTAGATTATACATCTGATTTTGGGAGTGTTTTCCTTCATTATGTGTTTCAATTTGCATGAAATTTTTAAATGGATGCCTCTTCATCTCATTTTTCTATGTATGTTTCATGTTCCTTTTTATCTGTGTTTTTAAATTATATGAAATTTCATGATTTAAATTATACATTAGATATCATATCATAATATGTATCAGCATATTAACGGGATTTTACAACATCAGATAATCTTTGAAGGGACAATTCATAATCAACCTTGATAACTACATTATTTTAATTTCTCTTTACCATAGAACCCTTTCATGTTTTTCCCTTTCCTCCTCAGTTATCACTTAGATGTTATTTGAGGGAATTAAACCCATGTGACTCCTTAATAAATTACAACCAATGCACTCTTGATGGAGAAGACATATCATGGAGTGGATGAAATAATGATGCTTATTATTATGAAGAAACTCAAAGACTACAAAGTATTAATGTTAATAGAGGAGGAGAGGGTAATAATTCAGTTCATCAAGCTGTATGTTGTTTATTTTATTTACCACCCTTAAATTCTTTACCCAGTGTAGATTTTATTATTCGAGATGTAGTGAAGGTGATAGAAAAACTTTTAAAATTCATGTGGTTTAGGATTTCATATGTTCCTAAATTAGGAATATTTTGAAGTATTCTTAAACATTCGAGATTATATCATGGAATGGGATATATATATATATATATATATGACATTTTAATGGTAATATTTGCTCCCCTCCTAGGGTATTTCCAAATTTTAAAGCTTAATTTTTCATAAACAAGATTCCTTCTTGACCATCTCGGAAGCCTAATGCAGGAACATATCAATAAATCTATACCATTGAGTAAATAATTTTTTGATCTATATATAGAAAGAACATATTTTATAGAACAAATTGAACATGTAGAATGATGTCTTGATACTTATCCTGATGTGAAAACATTTCATGCGTGTTTCCTTGGTGAGCCTTATTATCTATTAATCAGAGTAAAATGCAGGGTTCTATATTCACCACACCATCAGATACAAAATTCATGTGGGGGTCAGTGAATGTCTATTGATGATAATTTATACTGTTGAGTTAGTAATATTGGATACACTCATGTGTTTTATTTTATATGGGGTTCCAGCTTACTGAAATGGAATCTGAATCAATGTTGAATTAAAGTGTATTTGTCACCTTTATTTGGTTAGTTTTCTACCTCTAAACTAAATATATGGTTATCATAAAATAGAGATTTTCATATACATAATATAGGAATTAGGGTATTAATTTCTCATTTAATGACTTTGTAATTTCATACTCGAGGGTATCCATGGGCCATATGATCATTGTTATTATATCTTTAGCAATCTCATTCTTCAAGACTATGTTGTTACCATCATCTACCATAAGGGGGTCCTTGACATGATCTAAGCATAAAATTCATTTACCAATATATATTTAAATACGGTAAAGGTTATTGAAAGTTTCATAATATTCAAAAAAGGGTAAATGATATGATAGAGGTATATATAATTATTACTGCACTAGTAAATTTTTTTAATGGGATGTAACTTTTTTGATTGATGAAGATGTGATCGATTCCATTATCGCTTGTTTCTTGGGTACCACATGATATATGTTATGTTTTGGAATAGATTTAATATTTGTAGTTCTTTATTTCTATGAATATATTTCATTATGAGGATAGCCTTTATGATGAGAAACAAGAGAATTATAACCAATATTGATTCTTGATTCACTATCATAGAAAGGACCATCATTATGGATTTATATCAAATCATATGGAGGGACTCTATAACATATACCCGATGAAACACCTATAGATTCACCCATGTTGAATAAATCTATTGTTACCACTTAATTGGTTTCCCTCATAGAGTGGACCATTATGTTGGTTGTATTCTTTATTATAGATAGAATATAAACATTTCATACTTTGGGATGGGACTTTAGAGTTATTGGATTTGTTTCCAAATATATGACCTCTATTATTAAAGATTATTTCAATGTTGTAAAGGGGAGGACCTCCTGGTCAACATATATTTAGTCATTAGGGAAGGCATTTTTTATTGATGTATGTTTGAGTAAAGTCATGAGAGAAGTATATATTATGATGGGGAGTTCATTTTATGTGGTTTCTCTAGGGAGTACCTATAAACCCTTTTGTTTTAATCAATCCATGAGGATTACCACTATTTATTATGATATTATATTTGTGATAGTGAGGAGGACCATCATAGAGCTTTGTTAGCCTCATGGTGACGACCTCTACAAAGAGTACTATGCGGAGGAAATAACAAGTTGTTGGTTTTGGTTCCACGTAGAGTACATTAATAGAAATTGTTTTATTCTCTTATTGATGAAGTGATATAATATCATCAAGAAATTTTTAGAATATACCGCTTTTTTATGGTTCCCAAGCCTCACACACAGTTTCTTTCAAATTTTTCACATTAAGATTCCAAAACTAATAGAAAAGGATCTCAAGGTATTTCTTTATAGAAATATTATACCCAAAAATAAATCAACATTAACATAATTAATTCATCATAATTAAAAACTCTAAATATTGTTCCCAATTCCAAAGGATAATCTAATTTTTTATAGGATACGTAGGGGAAAATACATCTAGAATAGAGTGATCTACAAATCCCAGAAAGGGAATAAACTGTGAAATAAATCATAATAGGAGATTCAAGAGGAAAAAAAAGATATAAAAAAGTGAACGATCATAAGAATAAAAACATGTGATATATAAATTGTTAGGACCAAAAAAGTGTGCAAAAAAATAAAATAATTTTCAAAACATGAAATGGATTGGAATAAACCTAGAAGAATAATTAGATGAAAAATTTTCAAAAGGGATGAAGCAACAAATGATGCTTGTGGTCCCCGTATTAAAATCATAACATGAACCACTACTCTATACGTAATTTTGTTACTTAGAAAAGACCCATGAGAAATAAATTTCCATTGGGATGAGGCAATATCACTATCTCCCGCAAACAAAACCAAGTAGTTTGTAGGGATGGATGTTGATTTTCACCCACTTAAAAGAGAATCCCCTACAAATGAAATCTTTCATTGGACGAGCTACTCCCATTGGATCCTATAAAACAAAAAAGTTGATTGTTAGGATGGATGATGATTCCCCCGCACCATTAGTGACTCCCCACACCCAAATAAAATAGATTGTGGGTTGGGGCATTCTCTTAAGGATCTGGGAAAATAATCCCCACTATCCACCATGGATGACCATTAATGTTATGATCTGGTTAGTAGTTTTTTTAAAATAGATCAATGATAGGAACTGAGAGGGGAATGGAGGATATAAGAGAAAATGTGTTATGTGAAAGAGATTCCATCAATATGGAGTCTAAATGGAAAATTAGAAGAGTGTTATCGATTCACAGTATGTGAAACAACTGTATAGCATTGATGAAATAAAAATCATATGGTCATCCAAAAACCTAAAATCCCTTTTAGGACACCATTTTGAGAGGTGTAAATGAATGGAACCTTTGTGGAATAGAGCCCTACATATAAAAAACTATATGGTTATAACAATACCAAGCACACATAAATGTTACACAGAAGGAACTTCACATAGTGTAGAAAAACTCTTTGTGGGAAGAACTTGAAACCACGTAGAGAAACGCTGCATGGGAAGAACCTAGGACTAGTAGCACAAAACAATGTGGATGATACCATCACCCATGTAGTGACTTACCATTTTTATGGAACCCCATCCTGTATAAGAATATACAAATAAAAAGGGGAAATCCTTGAGAGTTATACTCTCCACCTCCCATTATTCTATTCTATCCTATCATCAAGCCCTAATTTCGATCCTCCGTGAATCATTTTATCTTTATCTATTGAAATCCTCTTACAAAGCCACCTAACAAAGATGATTAGATAATAAAGAACATTAGTGTCTCCCCTAGAGTCTACATACCCCATGTATGTAGTGTCATGTTGGTATCCTCCATGACATGTTGGACCATACTGATTTCTTCATGTATACATTTCTGTGATAATGAGGGTCCTAGCCTTGGATGTTCCCATGGCCTAGGAAATGTTCACATGAACCTCCATAAGATAGGGATTTATGGGAACCCTTGGAATTTAACTTTGATGAGGGTTATTGATGGACACTCTTCTCCTCCCTTAGAGCCAAAAGGGAATCCCTCTAGGAGTAAGCACCTAATAATTCATACAAGAGGTGGAACTCTTTCTCCTCTAAACTATCCCATTTCGTAACCAGATAAATCAGCATAGATGACTATCCATGTTACCAGAATAAAATAAGATATGGGAACACAAAAATCCCTCTCCCCCTGCCCACTTTGGGCATTATAAATCATCCATAAATGGTCAACATATTTCATGTGATATTCTGATCTACAAGTTACTCTTTTTTCTCACACTGATCAAAACTTATGTAGGCTTGGAGGATATTTGTGATTATGAAATATTTACGATCCAATACCTTCAAATAAGAATATTCCATAGAGGCAATCCCCAACCTCCACTAAAATTTTCATCTGTTAAGGTGTAATCCTCTACAATGTCCACATTAATGGGACCCCAATATTGTTTAATTTTTCCACTATATGCATTTCACATATCATTACAATATTTTAAGCACAATAAAACATCATATTACAATATAAGGATCATAAAGTCTAGTGTCTTGGAAGAATAGGTACATAAAACAAAAAATATGGAACTAAATATGAAATTTCATTATTTATTATTCACAAATGTTCCCTGACTTCCATTTTTCTCATACATCTTCATGGGATTACTTGGGGATGACATGAACCAAGCGATGAGCTAAAAAAACATCTAATGGAATAAATATAAGAATTAATCATTTTCCCATGAGTTAGAATGCATGACATAATGATATAAAAAGGCATAGACCATATAAAAATTGGATCATATAAGCGTGGATTCCTATAAAATTTAGAATGAGTCAATGCTCGTTGCACATAGATGATTACAAGCCAAGGCTAACCAGTAAGACTGTTGCACCTGGTAGCATGAGTCAAGGCTAACCTCCATGATCGTTACAGATAACGTATCATAAGACTCAACTTTACCCAATAAATTAGATAACTATCTGGGAACACCCATTATAACATGTTCATAAATATTCTTACCTTATATAGAATCATACATTATCTATCATACATAAAAATAAGGGTACAAATGGAAAAAAATGGGTATCATAATCATGTCATAAAGCATAATAACAGGATGTCTCATACAAGAGTCCATGATTAAAATGAGTTAAAACTTTCATGGATGATCATATGAGAACATAGGATTATAACATGGTAAGTGATTTCAAACATGATGGATAAGATATAAAAAATTTATTTAAGAAATTTCTCCATTAAAACATTTTAGTGTGGTTTTAATGGAAATACTAAAGACAATTTAAAACAAAAAGTGAATAATATTATATATAAAACCAAAGGTAATACGAGAAGGGAATTCATAATAAAAAAAGTTATTTTATAAAAACAACTGTGGATTAAATCTGAAGATAGAGTTCTCTTGAAATTGGGTATGAATAAAATTTGTTCCCTTAAACGGGTTTGATTATCAGGATGTATTGAGGAGGGAAACACTGAAACATGAATATCATTAATTTATAATGATTAATAGACATTTACACATGATTTTGAAGAATCTAAATATAATTTATAATATTTAAATAAAAAGAACAGATTACTTCATTTGGGTAAAAATAATTATTGAGAAATCTGAAGAAATAATGAATGTTTGGGTAGAATCCCTTACCTTATATACGAAAGTGGTCTTAAAATCACATTAATATCCTAGATAATCAACATAAATTCATTATTTATCATTTAAAAAACCTATTATTCAGTTAATTGATTTATTTTATCCTTATAATGTCCATTCATAACAATTTTTATGGGTTAAGTGGTTCAATTTCATTTTTTGGGATCGTTCAGTTCCTTAGATTTCATGATTAGTTTACTTATACACATGGGAGGATAAACCTATAAGATGAGATTGGTTTTACAAAATTGGTGTTATATTTTATTATTGAAAATACAATGGATTACATGGTTAAAAGGGCATTTGGATATTTGGAGTGAATATGAATCATTATATAAATCTGTTCTGATAACTATTTTGGTTAATTGGTGTTTCTTATTCACAAGGTACGTGTTTTTCATTATAGAACAATATCATGTGTACAAAAAGATTATAGAATAATAAATTAGACATTATACATATTTATATTTCATTTAAACCATATGTGTTTTTTATTACCATAAATTAAGACGATAATATAAATTGAAAACACGTCTTCCTGGAATGTGGTAAATTAACACAAATTAGATGGTGTTTTTGTTTAGAGTACAAAAGGGGGTGAATGGAGATAGGATGCTTAATTGTTGCATTATCATAACAAAATTCTACTACATGTAAGGTAATGGAGTTATCATAACATTTGGATGAAAATAGATTAGGAAATAAAACACAGATAATGGAACTTGAATGAAAAAATGATTGAATAGAGGAATTTATCTATTGAATTTTTCTTCCATTATAACCTCATTAAGGGAGGGGATTTTGAATTTTTAAGATACCGTGGATTGATAGACGTGGCATAGATTCATTTTTAGGTAATTCAGTAAAATTTGGACAATTAACAAAGCATGAGAGGAGTGAATAGAGGAGGGACTAATGGTGGTTTTATATTAGAGAAGAGGAGGGTTTTCACAATATTTTATTCATTTTATTATTGTTTTTCTATGGATAGGAAAAATAATAGATTCTTGTTATTTTTTTTAATATTTTCCTTTTATTTATAACCCAAGGTTATTACATCATCCTTGACTCGATAAATATTTTATTTAATATATAATTTATATATACAACAAATTACTATATTTTACTATTCACATAAAATTCAAGTATTTCATAAAAATCACAAAACTTTACCACATATATTTTTTGATGTGTAGAATTCAAAAATTAAATCATTTTTATGAAAATAATTTTTTAAATATGAGATTGTTTATTTTTAATAAATATCATAATTAACATGAAAAATAAAAATTTTAAAACCAAAACCGCATTGCTGACACCGTGAAAAATTATATGTGGTCTCATAAAACTATCTTAAAATCATAAGTCATATAAAATATATTTTATAATATATTTTATGAAAATAATTTTTTTTAAATTTTTTTTTAAATTTATTATAAAATTTTAATAAAATATAAATGAGTAACAAAAATACCAACACATTATTAATAATTTTTAAAACATCTATTTTCTTATACTGTGATATAATTATACCATATTTTCACTTCTAAAATTTATAAATTGTATTTATTATTTATTGGGTGAGGTTACTATTATGTTGGATATTTTTCTATTCATAAGGATCACATTAGAATTCAAAAGGTCATGTTAATACCTCATCGATATATATTCTATAACATATAGTGATACCTTTTATTTTACACATTCATTATTTATAAGGATTTTATTTTCACCCATATGTAATATTATATGAAGATACCATAAGAAATAATTATAATAAGGTAATTTAATTGATAAAAAAATTGGTCATTACATTTTCCCCCTTATGAAATTTACCCCCACGAAATAGAATTTTACCAACTAAGTCATAAAAATGTGTGGGTACTTTTCCTTCATTGCATCTTCCAGTTCTTATGTTACTTCTTCTTACATGCAGTTCTGCCAGAGTATTTTGACTAGTTGACTAGTGTTGTTACATATAAATTTATCTCTATGATCTAAGATCTTCACTAGATGCTCCTTGTGCGAAAGATAATTCTCCAACAACACAACCTCTTAAGACATCTCATGTGAAGGATATGGTATGTAATTTCATAAGTGGGATATGTGGAATACATCGGGTACTTTAGACCTGATAGATGGAAGTGTTAGTCAATAGGTTGTAGCTCCAAAATTATCAAGATTCATGAAGTGGATGATGTACCTGAGACATTTCTTCATTTCACCACAAAAATCATGAACTCTTTCCCTGTATAAATGTAAAGGAATACCATGTCTCCAAATTTGAATTCAAGGACCCATAAAAAATTGACTTCATAACTAATTTTTCAACATTTTGGTACCTTGATGTGTTATTGAACGATTCTCACATTCTCCAACGTTTCTTCAACCATTTATGGTCATAACAAATTAAACTCACTAACTTCTTCCCAATGTGCTGGTGTTTTTCACCTTTTCCCCTAAAGTTATTCATAAAGTGACATTAAAATTCTGGAGTTGAAACTAATGTTTTATGAAAATTAGGCCTATGAAAGATATTTGTCATATCCTCCTTTGATGTTCATAGAAAATTATCTAATCATATCTTATAATATCTGAATAGTTCGTTCAGATTGGCCATCAATTTGAGGATGATAGGCCTTACTAAAGTTCAGTTCAGTGCATAGAGCATACTGGAGAATTTTCCAGAACATTGACATAAATCACAAGTTTCTATCGAATAACAATGATATCAGTACACCATATGGCCATGCCACCTATTTTATATATATCTATGAAATTTTTTCCAATGAGAAGTCCTCTCAAATTGGGGTAAAGTGATCTATCTTTGTAAAACGGCCCACATTGACCCATATAGCATTGTTTCTTCTGGATATCCGTAGAAGTCCAGTGACAAATTCCATAGTGATGTTATCCCACTTCCATATTGGTATGGGTAGTGGATGAATAATCCCCATATAATTTTTTTTTACACTCACTTGAAGACATACCAACCCCCTTGATTTATATTCAGAAATATCATACATCATTTGTCCCACAAAAAGTTATCTAAGAGATCTTGATATATATTTCTTCTCACTAAGTGAATAGATAATGTTATGCTATGTTTTTCATTAAATAGATCCTTATTTGTATATGTATTGGATGGTTCACATAATCTTGACCCAAATATTACAAATCCTTCTTCGTAAATATTTAACTCAGAGCACTTCCCCTTTCAAATAGCTTCCACCCTTTTTTGAAATTCTAGATCATTTATTTGAGCATAATTTATTTTCACCATGATAGATGGTTGAGAAATCATTTGTGAAAGGATTGATGATTCTAATCCCATAATGATTACCTTGTACATCTTCTATAAATCTATGATGATTATACCCTTTTCAATTCTCATTATTTATAAAGATAGAGGATCGTTTCTACTTAGAGCTTCTTCCACCACATTTCCCTTAATGGGATGATAGTGGATTGAGTATTCAAAATCCTTGATGAGTTAAAACCATATTCACTTGTGCATATTAATCTCTTTCTTTGTGAATATATTTTTTGGATTCTTGTGATCAGAATATATGTCACACTTCTCCCCAAAGAGATAATGCCATGATATTTTCAAAGAAAAGATCAAACCTACTAACTCCAGATCATGTGTGGGATAGTTTTGATCAGGGATTTATCACTGTCTTGATGCATAGGCTATCATTTTTTATTTTCCATCAGTACACAACCTAATCCCTTATTTTAATCATCATTTTACACCCCAATTATTTCTCAACATATCAGGAGTGTGAGTATTAGTACAGTGATAAGCCTCTTTTTTGTGCTCCTTAAAACATTTCTAATATTCTTGAGTCCAGAAAAAAATCAATCCCATCCATGTCATCTTGGACATTGGGTGTGAAAATCAAGAGAATTTATTCAAAAATCATCGATTAAACCAAAATAGACTAATAATGTTTTAGATCTCCATTATAGATATTGTCCTTGGAAACTCTTTATTATACTTTTTATTAGAAGGCCAATATCTAAAATAGAGAAGTTGGCCTTGGACACCCTACTAGAATATATGTGGGTATGCTTTCTCATAAGGAATATATGTGGGAATGATTGATCATAAGGAATAAAAATCCACACATGAGTCAATGATTCTTAAGGATATTCATCTACCTCCTTACACATGTCATGAATTTGAGGATTCTTTGAGATATGAAGAGTGATATCCCTTTCCTCACAGTTGATATTGGCTTTGATTAAAGATAGCCAATCCATGCCCAAGATAACATGTAACTCAACTAAAGGTAGTATTAATGGATTTTCTAGGTGGTTGGTTCCCCAAATGTTAACTAGGGAAGAGTTATATACATTGGATGAAGTTATTTCCCTATTTTCTCTTCTCCCATATTACTTAACCTCTAGATTTCATTGTGGTGTTTTAGAAGTTCTACAAAACGTGCATGATATGAATGAATTCGTAGAACAAGAATAAAATATTACATTTATTGTTTTTGATTTAATAACTGGAATACCTATCACTACATCATTGTTCGGATCCACCTCACTAGTAGTGATTTAATAGGCCTTTCTTTATTTCTTTGGAGGTTTTTGTTGATTTCCTCAAAAAACCCTTGACTTAGGGAAATTGTTTTCATAGTGGTCATGCTTCTAGTAGTTGTAACACTACATTAGAGGCTATTTTTTGATCTGAACATTCCTTTATTCTTCTACATTATTGGGATTTTTTCATATCCCTCTATTAGGTCTCTGAAAAATTTCACATTCTTCCACATTTGAAGAAATTCTTGGTTCCCTTTAGACAGTTCCTAGGATGGTTCTTCCAAAAAATTTGACATGTGGGATGTTCGATCTTACTTCTCTCATAAGATTTATTTTCCTAACCAACCATATTAGAAACCATTTTCTATTTTTTCACCATTCCCATGAGACCTTTAAGATTATCTAATCCCTATTTAAAAATTAAGGGTACAATTGAAAATATTTTCATAACTGTACAATTTATGAATCAAAAATTCTTTTCATATAATCAGATTTAGTCCACTGTACAATCTATCAACCTTGATTTTTGTGTTCATGATGCTGTCATAGCTGTATCTTTAATGCCTTGAAAAGATTTATTCATACTCCCTGATGAACTCATATTTCATCTACTTAATTCTGAGTATCTCTCTTTCCATCTTGAGGCATAGGGTTCGAGGGAAATATTTATTGAAAAATATTTTCTGGAATTACTTCATATCCATGGAAACAATTTCTCCGATGAATTCATATACCAGATCAGTATCGACACTAATCATATTCCCTGAAAAAATTATAGACAACCAGCACTACTTTCTTTTCTACTAAGCACTAAAGGACAAAGAATATCTTTTCAATGGAGTTATTCCATCATTTCATGAGCAGGGGATCAGAAGATCCACTAAACACATGATACATTTTTCACATAAAGGATTTAATATAAACTTTCACATTTTATGGAGGAGTAGGGTGTTCTAAAAGATTCAATTAATTATTCATAACATGATGGATTTGACGAAGTAATATCATAATGTTTTGGTCACTTGTTCCCATCATATCAGAAATCTCATTAGGCAAACAATCACATTTCTTATCACAATGATTTTTGGCACATATTCTTCACTTTCCTTCCTATAACTAAGAAAGGAAATGGAAATTAGGGGGATTCAATACATACCAATTTTTCAAGAAAAGGAAAAAATTAATCATAAAAGGATAAACTCTTAAAGGAAATATGTATCCTAACATGTGACTCCCTAGGATTCAATATCAGTTATCCATGATATCCTTCTAAATATATATTCTTATATCCTATTTTTGTTCCTTTAATAATGGTTTGTACTATGATTATGAATTTACGAAAGCATATCCTTAGGAGTTTCAATCCGAGAGTGTGGAAAGGCCCATTGTCATGCACAAGTTTCTGTTTAAGTAATGTGGTGTTTTCAAGTTTTAAGATGAGATACATATGTGCCAGGTCCACCTCCAATTGTTCATATCTAGAAGGGTATGTACATTCTTGATAAACCCATTATTATATACTTACGAAAATTTAGGTATGTTTTCTTATACTTAGTCTCATCCTTATGGTTCCTACTAAAGTGATATATTATTAATCTACAATACAACTAGACCATCTTCTGGTAACAACTATAGAAACCCTTTGCTTTTTTCACAAATAATTACTTGATTTTATTCTTAGTAAAGCATCATATTACATGCCGAGGAATGTAAAGGATACTATCTTGGAAGAATAGGTATATAAAACATAAAACATGGAACTAAATTTGAACGTTATTTATTTGGTATCCATAAAGAACCCTTAACTTCCATTATGCTCATACATCTTCCTATGATGACCAGGGTATAACATGAAAAATGTTGGGAGCTAAAAAGCTGAGTAAGGGAATAAACATAAGAATAAATCATTTGAATTTGGGATTCAAAGGATGGAATAATGATATAGAAAATTCATGGGACCTATAAACATGGAATGATATAAATATAGATTTATAGTAATGTGGATGAAACAAAAAATAATAATTTAGCACGGGTCAAGGATTGTTGCACATATAGGAGCACTGGTCAAGGTTAACCACCAAGACTATTTCACATGGTAGCACAAGTCAAGGCTAACCTCCAAGATCGTTTCCCATAACGTCTCTTGAGACTGAACATTTCCCAATGAATTGGAGTTCTATTTAGGTGAACCAGCATAACATGTTCTTGAATATGATTTCCACATATATAATCATACAAAATCAATCATACATAAACATAATGGTACCCATGGAAATAAATGGGTTTCATAATTATGTTATAAAGAATAATAAATGGTTATATCATATATGTGTCCATCAAAGATTGGAATTTAAACATACATGGACATTTTATAGAAAAATATTCATATATAATGGTATTAAATGTCAAATAGAAGTGCCAAAATGTAAAAATATTATTTATGAAATTTTAGCATTAAAAAAGTATAGTGTTGTTTTATGGAAAATACTAAAGAGAATTTAAAATAGAAAACGGCATAATATTTTATGAAAAAACTAGATCTAAAACATTAATTTTTTATAATAAAAAAATATTGATTTTATAAAAACAATTGGGTCTTAAAACGGATGATAAAATGAACTTGACATTGGGTAAGAATTCAGGAAGTTCCCTTAAATGGGTTTTCTTGTCGGGAAGTCTTGAGGAGGGAACCACTTAAATACATGTATATTCCCAAAAGTGAATAATGAATATACATTGATACTTGATTTTTGAGAATTCAAACAACATTGATATAATGAATATAATAATAACATATAACTTAATTAGGGTAAAAATAAGGACATAGTAATCTGAACAAATAATAGAGGTTCATGTAGAATCCATTATCTTATGAATGAAGGGGTTCTTCACTTGATATTAGTTCTCGGGATAATTAAATTACATTTATAAATTACTATTTCTAGAACCTATGCTTCATGTAATTTATATATTATTTCCTTATTATGTTCATTCATGAACTTTTTTATGGGTTTCGAGGTTCAATTTCATTATTTGGGAGCGTTTTTTCCTTGATTTTCATGATTGGTTTAGTTATATACATTTTAGGACAAACATATAAGATGAGAATGGATTTACAGAATTGGAGTTATATGATAATAGTTAATATAAATAATATTACATAGTTATATAATTCATTTCATTATTTTTATTGAAGAAGAATCAATATATAAAACATTAATGATAACTGTTTTGGTTAATTGTACGTTTTTAATCACAACGGACACATTTTTATTTATGAATTAATAGCGTGTTTTGAAAAGATTACATAATATGAAATTAGATATAATACATATATTATAGTCCATTTGAAACATAAAAATTATTTCATGACCCGAATTGATGACGATCATAGATATTGAAAACCAGTCTTCCTTGAATGTTATAAATTTACACATCTCGGATGGTGTTTTAATTTAATGTATAAAAGGAGGGGAAAAAGATATAATATGAAGAATTATTTAATTATAAAAACTAAATTCCATTACATGAATGTTAGTGGATTTATCCTAACATTTGTATGAAATAAGGCGAGGAATGAAAAAGAAAAAAAGGAACATGAATGAAAATAAAAGAATGAAAAGAGGAACTTACCTCATGAATATACCTTCCATTTGGACCTATTTAAGAAATATTATTTCGTATTTTGATGAGAAAAATGTTTTATGGATGTGTGAGAGGGGCTTATGGAGGTATTTGAGCAAAATTTGTACTAGGAATAGTGCATTAGAGTATTGAATTGAATAAGGGGTGAGGGTGGTTTTTATATTGAGGAGAGGAGGGTTTTCGTAAAAAATTATTCATTATTTTATTATTTTTCTAAATACATGAAATAAAATTGATTATTGTGAAAAATACTAATATATGAATCTCATTTCGAAACCAAGATTCTTACATCAGATATTACTCAATAAATAGTGTATTTGACAATGTACATATACTACAAATTGATGTATTATACTTTTCATACAAAATTAAAATATTTTAGAAAATTCCCAAAAATTCACCACAACCAATTTTTCAAATGTATAATTTAAAAAAAATCCATTTTATTAAAAAAATATAAATATTGAAAATTTAATATTTAATAAAATCATAATTTATATGAAAAATACAAATTTTAAAATTAAACCCACTTTTCTGACACATTGAAAAATTACATAAGGTATATTAAAATTATCTTATAATCATAAGTCATAAAAATACTTATTAATGAATACAAATTGTGAAAATTAATTTTCTATTTAATTTTTTAAATTAATGAGATAATTTTAATTAAATATACATGACTTACAAAAATACCTACAGTTTTTATTAATTTTTAAAATATCTATTTAATTATTCAATGATATAATTATGCCATATTGTCACTTATAAGATGGAAAATTTTTATTTCTACTCTCATTGGTGAGGGTACTATTAAAATAGATGGTTTAATATTCATAAGGGTCACTTTTCAATTCCAAAGTCCATGTTTCTATTTTATCGGTAAACATTCCGTAAAACTTGTGGATGCATTTTATTTTATTTTTTCTTTATTTATAAAGCTTTTATTGTGTTATATGTTTAATATTTCATGATTTTATGATAATATGTAATTATAATAATTGAATTACATTAATAAAACATTAATTCATTTCATGTAATCCCTTAACACATGGGCACCCTATATGGTATATGCCATGAATGAATTCCTCAGCCTTTAGATGTCTATATTCATAATACAATGGCACCATATTGGAATCCTCATAGGTGTTAGCCCCATCTTAAAAAACTACATGGAATTTGATTCCCAAATTACTAGAATACATAGGATTCCTATGTGAATTCCAAATGAAACACATGAATTATCCCTAATGATCTTTGAACCACATTTCTATTTTGGTGATATCCACAAGAGATATCATATCCCTTTTGGGTCCCTCAGGTTGCCTCAGTGTGAGTCCTTCACCGAGAATTTTGTAGACACTTTTTTCTGGGGCGTCCTTGCAGTATTACTTTAAACTGCTTGGTTTTTTCATTTTCAAATGAACATATGGTGATCTTTACTGTTAAGAGTCATTGAACAATGTGGGTTGTGATTCCATTCATGAGGACTGTTATGAATCAAATAATATGGTTTCAATCCCAACACTGATATAAATTTTATCACTTTGGATGATGATAAACTCTAGAGTTCCCCACCATATGGATTAAAATTATCACCTTACTCCTGATAGGACAAATAATCTCTCATACCTATATGATAAATGTTCCCTTTATGTATAACCAAGGACACATATAAATCCCTCCATTAATGTATAACCTCATATACATACAAATGATTCTAAAACCATGTGTACTCATAACTTATCATTACCTTAAGATTATTTATAGTATACATTAATTAGAGTGAATAAATGATTTACGAACGTAGGTTTATTCTGTAATAGAGTCCTGAAATTTGAAATAGTTCCCCCTAAACGTGTGTGATGATCCAAAAATCACATCTCCTCAACCAATGTGATTTCCTAAGTGTCATTAGCCAAGTTACATAATGAATTCTTACCAATGGAAATTAGGTTCAACAGTCGTCATATGTATAAGATCCATTGGTTATTTCTAGATCCATGAATGAACCCATTTGAGACCACTAAGAAGTAATAAACATGACATAAATGATTGTTCAAAACTCCATCCAATGTAATCAATTTTCGGGTTCTATGACATCGTTATAAAGAAAATATTTAACCATACATGATTCCATAACCATGATGTTATTGTCACCCTATGTCATAACATTTCACATCCAAAATTTAAGAGGTCTAGGTGACACTATAAATTATGCATGTGGTCATGAGATTCTACTTTAGCTTAGTTTTTTTATTTTTTTCACATATATTACGAGAAATTTTCACCAGAACTCTCTTTAATCCAACAGCATCCCACCCATTTTTATGAACATTTACACCATCCAAAAAATAGATTATGTCTTTAAATAAATAGAAGAAATCATTTCCCTCCTATCATATTTAATGTTGGGTTTCGAATTCATTGGTATGATCGTACTACAATCATGGTAATCTACCGACCTAGGAAATGGGTGGACAAGACCTCTAGTCCAAGAAGCCCCACCAGTTGTATGCCTAGTAATGGTTAGTGGTCTAGAACCATACGACCCCAGTTATCATCTCAATCCATTTTGATATCTTGTCCCCAGAATGTGATAATGAGTTCCTCCATTACCTTATATAGGCTGATGAAGTTCTAGCTTGTGACTTCATCCCTATAGCGTGGGGGTCCCACCCAAGGGCCCATGTCAATAAACTCCACTTCCAAATCTATGCATCCTAGAATCCTCACAATGAAGATCATAACACTCCATGGAACCCATATAATTTCTTGATGCCTCCATGGATTATGGAGGCAGATGATCACACAATCATTAAAAGGCCACCATACATTTCCCTTCTAAAGAATCCCACCAGGTAAATATAGTGGAAACCTACAGGAAGATGTATATTCATGGTCACACTTATAATGTACATCAGTGAAATATGACCAAAACCCATGAGTAGATACAAATTTCTAGTCATTCACATAAATCCCACCATGAAAATATGGTGGAAAAACAACTCACAGACACATATCCCTTCTAATTCACATGACTCCCATCAATAAAATATTAGGGAAAATAATAGGTAGTCATAGATCCCTACTAATGCACAACAATATCTCTAGGAAATACGATGACAACCAACTATGAGAAGATGAAAATTCATTCTCTCCCATATATAACCCGCTATGAAAATATTGTGGAAAATTACAGGGAGATGAAAATTTATGTGGATTCATAGAAATGCCATCAAACAAATGTGACTGAAATCAATGAGTAAATTAAATTAAATGCTCCATCACATCAATACTGCAATGAAAATACATATAAAATTAGAGAATACCATCAATTCATCTCAGTTACAAATTTTGGAATGTTAACATTCCGGTCCTAACACTGGAATGTGTGTATATTCTTGTTCCCACCTAGGATATTTCTCAACACAGCCTACCAGTAATGGAAGGCCATATATTAATTCTCTATGATATACTACAGAAATTCTAATATGTGATCATATCAATAGAAATATATAGAAGTCGAGTCCAAAACTATGACTCTTCATGTGGGGTGACTCATCCACAAACATGATGGTTACTCAGGAGAAGCATGAATACATACTCCAATAATGGAGGTTCATTAATAATATTCCAAGTTAAATCGACATCAAGGTCGGGAAAAAATACATGTTCCATTTGGGGGACCCCGGTCCACATCGTTTGGTGCTCCAGGGTATACTTATATCTGTTCTAGATATCTGGAATCCATCCAAAATATCATGGTATGGGATCCACATGAATAGGTACTCACATTGTAGGAAATCTCTAATAAAAAGTTTCCCTATTGGCCTGAAATAAAGCACCTAAAATTAAAGCACACCAATGAAAACTAGAATATAAATAGAAGATTCGTAACATTGTTTAACTAAAAGATGGCGTTCATGATTCCATCAAACACCTATCACTAATGGAACATGATCTTTCCTATTTGTTACCAAATTATGAGAGTGGTAGTAGTAGTTTCAAAGGTACTCCCAACAACATTGTTACCAACATCTCTTAAGGTTTTCTTAGAGCATCTACCCTAATCTCATTCTTCATGGGTAGAAATAGATTGATCATGATAGAAAATATCTTTATGAGGATCATTGTTACCCTCTGTATGGATATAATATAAAGAAATAAGAAGTGTTTTGCCTTATTGTGGTGTTCCCTAAAGGTCCACCCCAAGGAATATGCTATATAAATTATAATGGGATTAATTCATAGAGCAATGGTGATAACTCTCTCTATGATGGAATTCTTTTTTAAGGTCCTCCCTTACGAGACATCTCATTTTATTTAAAAGGTCCTCCCCTTACTAAGACAAATGTGAGAATGACCTCATTTTCTTAGGATCTTTGGAATATAGGATGAGACATTCTAGATACCCTATTAATGATAAGTGGGATCCATTATCAACCAGAAGATCGACCAGGGTAACAATAATCCTCTATGATTACCTCAGACCATTTCCATACCAATGATACCTCCATTAACCCTACTACTTGTGATAATATAGTAAAGAAGTTCTCATGTTGGTATAATCTTGTATAGGAATCTCTTATAGAAGAACTAAAGGACATGTATCTCATGAAAAGGTAATTGTCTAGGGATGATATACCCATAATGTTTTAGACTGCATTCACTTCCCATTTTGACATTATAGAGGCATTATCAGAAGAGTTAATACAAACCATCTATCTGAATCATTAGAAAACACTATTCTATGTGATGAAAAATTCATTCTTACAATGGGTATGAAGACCATATTAAAATAATGGGTGATCCTTTTCATAAAGTCAATATGGAATCCCTTCCATTCATATTTAAACCATTTTTAAATAATCAATTTAAATATATTAAATTAGCATTCCTCTATGTGATGCATGAGTGGTGTCATATGATTATCGAAACCCCACTATTTTTCACATTCAAGGATTAGAGAACATGGATCTTTGTATTTCACCACATGAATTGTCCAGCTAAACCCACTAGAATGACATCATGTAATTTAATTATTCTCAAGTTTCCATTAAAGATAAACCCCACTTTAGAATGATTGGACACCCCCACAAGAATCATCCTTGAATTATTATCAAAAGTCATAAGACCAATAAGATATTTCAATATAAAAACTCATGAACCTTGTAACCTTGAACATTCAGTAGGATTCTCCCATACTGTAAGGTAATCATCATTAATTGTTAATTTACTTAGAAGAAATTGTTTTTCATACAGGCCCGACATTGTACCTGGTTCTAACTTGAACATGGATTTTCAAGATCGAGATAACATCAACATCAACAGTAGTCGTTACAGTACAGGATCAGTCCAAGCCCAAAAGTATGGGGGAATTATATCCCAAATATTTCCCCAGTACCAAAAAAAACTAGGCTCTATGTACAACAATAAGGGAATATATGATACCCCATCCTACTGGGTTGGGGATCGTTTACATCAACCAACCCCTCAATAGAAATAATTGGTTTCCTTTTTATGCTAGATTAGAAGTAGTGAGGTCCCCCAACTCATCCTATCTCACAGCATATTTCCCTTATAAGGGAGCCACATGACCTGACTTCATATAGGTTACCTTAATGTCTCTCTTTTCCAATAATCTTTACGATGATCCATCAACGAAAGGGGGAGGTCTATAAAATTGAGGAAACTACCCACATATCATTTGATATCCATTATGATGTCTACAATTCATTATGAATCAGTAAACACCATAGACATTAACCCTATGGATTTCACCAATAATATTGAATAATGAATGGGATAAAGAGAGGATGGCTCCATCCGGAAAACGATCCATAATGATATCAATGAAGAAGGTGTGCAAACATGAGACTGGGGAATTTCCATAAATTTTGGTGATCCATCGATCAATCTCATACTACCTCTTTGGTGAATCTATAATGTTAATAAAGGTAGAAACATATATAATTTCCATCCTCCTATATATGAGGATGATCTCCCTAGTTTTATAGGAAATTCAATCTATAGTATGAATAAATTAAAGCATTGAGGTGGCTCAATACTATGTTTCCCGGAGGTATCATTCATTTCGAATATTCTCCTCGAGAATAGCCTCAATGTACACTTCCAATAGATATACCTAATAAATAAGGATTCATATTTGTGATTGAAGAAAGTCCATGACATTTATCCAACTCACCACCTACATCATCAATTTACATTGACCCAATCATGGACGAATATCAATTTTTTACTTCATTAAAGAGGAAACCATAATAGTTTCAGGAAAATCTTCAAAATAGGACATTGGCCCAATATCATCCTCAAATAAGGTTAAAAATAACAAACCATATCCAACCAATTGATGCACCTCCCCCATATCATATTCAACCTATAACTCATCAAGGGATTATTAGCATCATCAATTCATTGGAAGCTCGATTGTAAGTCATGGAGGAGAGGCATGAATAAGAGCGAAAACAATACTCTGAATGGGTGAGCCAAACCCCCACCTCCAAATTCAAGAGTCCTATATTTCTGATATTCAGTGGCTCAAGTTACCAGGAACAACATTTGAGACCATATAAATCCAATTTTGTTCCCATGATGTTAACTTTTCAGTAATAAGAAGTATTGAAACACTAACGATTTGTACAAGCCATGAATGGGCTATCCATTATATGTTACACTAGTTTTATATCTCTTTAGATCATGTAATGAGAGGATCTATGTTGGAAATTCTGATATCAATATAGGTCAATGCCTCAAAAGACAAATATCAACGACCTCTAGGATTGTAAACAACATGAAATTGAGAGAGTATTAAATTTCATTGTTATATGTAAAAGGATTACTTGCACCCTTAACTAACCACTTCACCCAGAATATCTGCTTAATATTTTTAATTATAACCATCATTATTAGCTAAGAACGCCACATATCCCAGTGAAATATATTGGTGGGTTTCAGGATTCTCCACTATTTTCCAATGAATGGAAGATTACTTAAACCAAACCAGGATATAGTCCCAAATAAGTCCACCGGTCCCAATGAAATGATTTTGAAAGAAGGGGGTAAAATCCATCATAAATTAAGCTATCCTTCGTTCCTACTCCAGTTCCAACGCCTGCACTATATCATGCCGCACCACCTGGGCAGCAACAGAAACCCATGAGTCAAAAAAATGAGATATGTGGACCTAGGAAAATTTAATATGAGGAATAAAGGAAAAAATAACACTTGTTCCGACATGATCAAATTTGTGGCTATTTTATAGCTACAATTGGTAATGACTTACTCAACCTTCTAGAGCTCAAGAGGCATGAAAAGATCGATTTTGATGACCATCCAAATTGTTTCACCTATTATTAGATATTGGGACAAACCATTAAATAATGAATCATCTTTAATGAAATCCAAATTAAAATAGTATATTTAGGGAATGTAATGTTAGAAAAGACAACAATACAGGTGGTGTTTGTTTCTATTACTACCACTAAGAATGGAAGTGAGATCTAAGAAGTTTTTATCAGAAGGGAATGTAATTTTGATAGTGGTATGAATTTAAATTCAATCAATCGAACCCTTGTCATTCTACATTAATATTTGAAATAACCAACTTGCCTCTATCCTCTTCTACTGAAACACAGCTGATGTCGTCATCCCCATAAACCATTAAAAATAGACCTTAAAATATTCCTTACTAGAATGGTAGGGAGAATGTGTAGAAAGATGAACCTATATAAAGGTAAAAGTTGTCATTGACAATCACTAGCTTTATGACCTTAGTCATGCTGTAACTGGCACTGCCCAGTAAAACAGAATCCTATGAAATGGTTATCCAGAAAAATTCCTCATAGGACGACAAGTTGATATTTGGTTCCATTAATTTCATTCACTTACTAGATTAATTATCCTCTAATTTGTATGGATATGAACATAAGTTCATTTCATATAGTTTGGGAACTAGAGGAAGAGGTAATTGGAGATGAGAGTTATCAAAAAGGCACAGTCAAAACAGGAACAAGAATTCAACCCACGTCCCTACAGAGACTATCAATATTATATATACTCAAGGAAGATTCCTTCAGTTGTACCAATTAGATAATTAAAATCCCCATGCCTTGTCTAGAAGCCACTCTAAAACAATTACTCTAGAAAATCAATTAGAATAAGGACTAGTGTCATATCACCCCTCGCATGTAGGAAGATGATCCCGACCCAACTCACCAAGTATAGGAGCACCTAAAACTTCAGTATTGAAGGTATATCCCTTTAAATCAAATACTAAATAGATTAATGCTCTTATTAAAGAGAATTACCACCCTGGGAAGTGTGTTACTTTAGACATGAAGTATGAAATCCTGAAATAGTTATCCTTTGTATCATCAACGTTTTCAATCATTGATGCAAAAAGATTGTCAAAATACATCACAAAAGAATTCATACAGGCTTTCTTAAGCCCTCAACTATTTGAATATGATGTTTTCATTATTGAGGTTTATCATACATAGATATATCTTGTGGAATTATAAATTTCTCTCTCTTTCATATATCAAATGAATATTTCATTATGATATGAAACATCATAACAGTGTTTGTCTCTCACCAAATTAATGGTGCCAAAGTCCAAAAAAAATAATGAACCATGGATATAGAGTTATACTTATTATAGTATGAAATTATTTTTGAATAGGCTCCAATGATGATAACACAGTTAATTCCTCCATAACAATGCAAGGCTAGGAAAAAAGTGAGTAGAATATGTTGAGCCAAATCTTGCTCAAGGATTAGCTGGGAGACCTCATTTCCAACTCATAATTTTTTTATGGTTTGCATGAACATGACTATAAACATCATTCAAGTAATTCCCTTGTATAATCAAGATGGGGAAATCCCATTATTATAAAATCAATTCATCAAATGATTCATTAATAGACAAATGAGGACATTATACACAGATAAGACCCCATTAAAATATTTTGAGTCACATTATATTAATGAAGTATTCTTTCATAGGGATGGGAAACAACACCAAGTTGATGGTGTTGCTTGGGTTACTTCCCCAAATGGTCTAGAAACGATCTTGGATGACCCCTACAAATAGATCAGTAATGAATACGTGTTTCCCATCAATTAGATCAAGCATGTCTTCCTAATTTCATAAAAATATTTAGTGGTCTTCATGATTTCCCTCCAAACCACTGATTCAAATAGTGTGAGAGAAATTATAGACTCCCAAATCAATGGTGAAGGCTCGGATGAAATGTCCCCAATCCACCACTATATCTCCACGAAATCTATTCCTCACCAACTGAGGCATATGTGGTTATACCAGCACCAATAGATGAAGAAGACACTCTTTATAGATCTCCATCTCCATCCTCTCATGAGTTTCATGAAATTTTTTCATTTTCATCTAGGTTAAAAAAAGTTGTGACATATTCAAAATACCAAGATTTCAGGTCCCTCCACCTCTAGAGAACATATCCCACTGCATTCTACCCCAAAGGAATTATAGAAAAAAAGATGAATATGAGGAAAAAGAAAAGGGGGAGGACCATAGGGATGAACCTCTTGGATTTGAAAATGGAATATCTACAACCATTGTTGAAATAAAAAATATAAAAATGGGTATAGTCAAGGACCCTTTAACCACGTTTATTAGTAGGGTCGCATCTTCTGACAAACAATAGGTATATACCTACTTCTAGTAGTATCATATGGATGTGTTAACCTCCAAATACAGATAAATTATTTGAATCTATCTCAAGGTGGACACTCATCACCTGGGATAACCAGACGACAATTAAGAGTATAAGAAAGAGGTAAAATGATGCACCAAAAACATTTAGAAAATATATTGGTTCATGTAGACCAGATTATCAAAGAAAAAATCATTCAAGAGTTCCAATATCACAAATGGTAGGACAATATCATCCCCTTAAAGAAAAAGAATGTGAAAATTTGAATCAATATCAATTTTTGGTATCTCAACTAACAAATACAAAAGGCTGATTGGCCATTTCAATTCATAGATCTATTAAAAAATGTAACATCAGGATATCAAACTCTCTACTGCATTGATTTTTTTTTTGAGTTACAATCAAATATGAATGTCCTAGGAAGTTAAGGATTCAATACCTTTGGGGACTCCCAATGAGTATTTTGTTATCTTGTAATTCACTTTATGTTGAATAATGTCATTACTACATACCAACATGCCATACATAACATCTTCAAACCCTTTTCGGGAATGTTCGTTGAATATTATATTGATGACCAGGTGGTTTATTCTCTACAATGCTCTAAACACCTAGAAGATCATGAAACCTTATTTATCAAGTTGGCACAACCATTCATGAAAATGAACCCCTTCAAATATGATTTCGGTCAAACCTCATGTAAATTTATTAACATAGTCATATTCCACTAGGATTCAAAGTTGATCTCGATAAGACAAAGCTTATCCTTGGAATGTAACCTCATAATGTCTAGAGAACTTTAGGAAAAAATATCTTATATTCATCACTTCATATCCAAACCTGAAATAAAATGTTCTCCCTTCACCAAGTTGATGAAAAAGTTGTAATATATCAGTGGACTAGTGATTTTGAGAAATCATTCGATAGACTTAAGAAATATATATTATGCTCACCAGAGTAGATCATACTTATTGAAGGGAGGTAGGTTTTTTTGAATGTGATAACCTTAGAGAAGTCACTATGTGCCATCTCTATAAAAAATAATGACAATGTTAGTGAAAACCACCATTATAATCTCAATATAACTATGATTGATGATGAGACTCATTATTCATATATCTAGATGAAATGTCTAGTACTAACATTTATGGATCGGAATCTTAGGCACTATATACAGCATCACATGGTATGTTTGGTTTGTCAAGTAAACCAAATAAAATACATTCTCAATCGTCTTATTTTTAATGGAGGTATCACATAGTGGGTGTTCATCCTATAGTATTTTGATATTCAGTGTGTACCTAAAAATATGTCAAGGGACATGTGTTAATAGATTTTATTATAGATAGACCCTTGGTAGAAATGTCTTTGTGGAATGTTGAACTAAATGATGAAAATTGTTTCTCTATTCAAGTGGGGCCCTAGATATGGTATATGTATTCTGATGGAGTATACCTAAGTTAGATATGGAATATGATAGAGGACCCTAAGGTCAACAATGTATGGCTGGGAGCCATACACATTTTTCTAGTAATAACAGTCCTACCTTCATCCTTACTTCAGTCAAAGGGGAGAATAAACAATGAAGCAGAATAGTAGGCTATCATTACAGGGCTTGAGGTGAAAAATCAGGATCTAGTGAATCACATGATGAAAAAAGTATATTCTAAATTGTTTATAAATAAGTTAATGATGGTTATTTTATAAAAAAAAAGTGAAATACCCCTAATAAACCATGAATATGGGATAATGGAGGAATACTACTTGGAGGAAACATTGACTCACATCCCATGGTAACAAAATTGTCAATTTGATGCATTCAAATACTCATCCACTTCTCAAGATGATCTAGACCATGATGAAACAATCATTAGTATTCAAAATCATATAATGGTATCACCTTTATTTCAAGACATCATCAAAGAGATCATTGAGATTTCCCAATCCCTAAACTATTCAGTCCTACCACCGACTAGATGACACTCATTGTAGACTACATTCAAAATAAAGATCTTCCACCAAAAATATAATTGATAGATATAATTTAAACCAAATAATTTATCTTTTTCTACAAGAAATATTGAATCATCAAAGTGTATTCTATAAGAGGACATTTTATGGGTCCCTCTCAGGTGAATTGATAGAGAAGAGACCGATGTTTTCATGGTGGAAGTGAAAATTGGGACCTTTTTCCCCCACTACTCAAGATCAGATCTTTCCCATAAAATCATTAGTCTTGGGTACTTATAAATAAATATTTCATTAGGATGTAATAAATTAACCAAAATATTCCATTCCTTCTAGGTTCATGCCAATTTCCTTCACTAACCCCCATATTTTCATCATACATCCAAATACTCCTTCTATTTTTTATATAGAGAATGGATATAGTGGGGTCATATCCTCCAACGATGGCCATGAAATTCAAGTACATTCTCACTACAACCGAAATATTCTTCACGCCAGATGAAGATTTACCCAAAAAGGAGGTTTGTAAAAAATAAATTTTTTGTCTTTGTGAGATCAAAAATCATCACTAAATATGGTGTTCCTCATATAACACTGATAAAAAATGTCAGCATTTTTTCTACTGATTTAGAAAAACTATATCAGGATCATGACATCATTTCCAATGGTTCATCCCACTATTATATTTTTGCTGACATATAGATAGATAGGATTTCAACCAGACCTTAACAAATATATACAAGATGATTGTAAATAATAATAATAATTTTTTTCAGTAAAATTATTCCATTCCTTGTGGGCATACTATACTATGACCTACATTACCACAGAGGCAACCCCACGCTCATTAGAATATGGGACAATACCATTCCTACACATCAATGTCCAATTTTCCCCCCTCTATCTTTACATCTAAAATCTTTTAACTATAAATGAGAAATCCTAAAAATAATTGGATGAATTAGAATGACTGGTTGAAAATACATTTCATACCATGCATCATTTGTAAGTCCAACAAAACTAGATTTAATATTTCTTTATAAAAATTTCATTTTTGTTGTTTCCTCGAGGGAGAGATGGTTTTCGTTCTTAGAAATCTGATGATACTCAGAAAGAAACCTCTAATTTTGGATCCACAGTGGGAGGAACCCTATTCAATTCACAAAGTGTACTTCCTTAGATCCTATTCTTTAATATCGATGGACAAATAGCTTACAACATCCCACACCAATGAAAGGATGTTGAATAAGAATTTCATGTAATCAAAAAACACAACCATCCTAATCACTTAACATTAAACAACATTGTACATTTTATATGTCAAAAGACAATAAAATTCCTGAAACCAATATCCTCATGGTATGATTTTAAACTGTATAGAACCATAATGTTCCCACCTAATTGGACATTCATGTCATCATCGGTCACCAACCAATCCATATTCACGAACTGTGTGTGGTTTGATTCTTGTCATTGCAGGACATGTAGTGACAACTATAACTCTTGTGTTAGGCCCAGCTGAAAACATCACTCCATTCATCAGATATCATTCTTATAATCTTTTGTCCTCAATACCTCTTTTTGCGTCTGGATTTTTATTCTTTATGGTCTACAAAATCATCCTTCCTGTAAATATAATACAAAAAAATCCTCACTATATGACATTAAAATATATAGGAATCATCATTTTAATTGAAGTTTCACTACATAAAATCCAAATCTGTTTGGGGGAATATAAAATTCCCTTTTCCCCATATGATAATCATATCCATGAAGGGAACCACTTTTTCAAGAACTATGTGTGTCTTGGTAACTATTCCAATGGGAGATGTAGTGATTCTCAGGCCCTATTTCATGGGACCCACAGTGAAATACGAAAAAAATTATCTCCCTCTATGTATTGATCACCTGCATAGAGAGTTCTCATTTGGAACCACGTGTGGCCTGTTTCCTATCCATACTAGATACCGAGAGATTTCTGGATATCTAATCCTCAGTCCAGCCACAATGAACGGTAAAAAGGACCATCTCCCTTTGTATGGTAAATATCTATATAGGTAGTGTTTGGAGATATTTTTATAGATTGATTCTAATTTTAATAAGGTACATAACGATGCTCGAATCGTACATCCTCATCCATCCACACCATAATTTAAATTTCCCCCTCATAATGTATAGGTCAAACTAATGCAGAAAATATTTATTATATAATGACATATGTCTTAATTCATACCCTCATAGGATACGTAGTGACGCTCATATAGCTTTTTATGGGCATAGATACAATTATACTTCTTCCATGTTGAGTGGACCTTGACCTTACCACAAAATGTAAAACTACATGGATAAAATCCTTGTTTCAATATGATAAAATGCATGTTAACTTATGAAATATATTTTTCGGACCTCACATTTTAACAATATATTTATTGACACCTAGACCTCATGTCCCCATCCTAGACATGGAGAAAATAAAAATAAAAATGTCCACATCTCCTAATGAAAACAATGATCTTTGCATGCGATCTCATGTTTGGGTTCCTCATCTAGGGATCTATAAAGGAAACAAAATCCCCCTATACATATGAGTGAGATCTATTTATGTAATTTCAACTTCTTTGTCCAATTGTAGTCTGAATTTTTCTTACGTACCCAGACACATTCCTTTCATTCATTTTACATTATGACCTACCAAATTTTTGGTTCTTCATAATCTTCATATTCTCACTATATAAGGCGATTCAATTGTTATGGAAAATAATGTTTGACTATTAATAATATTCCCCTGTTGGATCAACATAAGTTTCCCACACTAATTTCTAGTCAACCAAGGGAACATTTGTCCCCAATATGGGCATCTTCTATCTCCATAAGCCCCAAATAGATTTTACCCCCATATCACTTGTCATATTTGGTGAATCCCAATTATCACGGTTTACATGTTCAATCCCAATCATGTTTAAGGAATGAAGAAACATCCCAGCCCAATGAGGTAATAGTTACTTATCATTTTCATGATATATGGTCCTAGCCGTATGAACTAAAACATTAAGACCTCATGTCAAACTTATCATATGATACTAAATATCATGGTTATGATCCATATTATTCGAAGATATAATTTGAAGACTAAATGTATATTGATTCAGAACATTGCATGATATGTAATGGAACTCATATCTCCAATCATGATTCATGTTACCATATTCCTTATTTCATATTGATTCAGCTACTTTCTTTATGTGTGATGCTAAACTACTTGGTTGATGTCCTTATGGTTAACACTAATATACAATTGTTCCTTGAACAACAAAGGACATTATTATCACATTGATGAGATATATAGAGACAACAAAACCATTTATCTTTGTCATTGTCATCAGAAAAAAAATAATTCTTACATATGAGTCAGACATGCATATTGGGAATAATTCTACCCACACCCAAAAATTTTGTTAAGAAATTCCCCATTCATATTCCAGAATTCCCCTTCGATAAACCACACTATGTGCTTGGTCAATTTTGAATGTCCGTATACATTCATCGCCATCAAAAATGAAGGATCAGTTTCCCATGGAATCCTTTTTTTTAATATGTGAAATATTCCTCAGTGGTCTTTGCATAAGTCACCCAGAAAAAAGCTTTCTCAAAAAAAGAAAAAAATTTCCCCATGAGAGGATTTTCCTAATTCTGTATGCCCTTATGAAATTTTCATCCCATATATCTCCTTAGATTTAGAAACCCCCAGATTATAGCTTAATATATTTACCATTTTTTCTAAGGATAATGGTATATTGTTTGAAAGAATACCATTAAAAGGTCAAATCCTTCATTCATAGCTCAAAGATAACTGACCCTAAAATGTATCCCTTTAATGCCCTATCCACAATGAATTAAATTGTATGATCTATGCCCTAAAAACACGATATTAAACTACACCATGCTTAAACCTTAAATTAAAAAATCCATATTCATTTAAGAGTTATCTCTCAGTCATGTCTAGTACTAACACATACACCCTCATAATTTACTAGATATCATTCCCTTTACAAGATACTATTCAATGTCTTGAGAAATCTACAGTTTCAAAAAGTTCTCAGCCATCAAAAATGGAGGTTCAATGGCCTAAGAAAAATATTGTTTTACTATTAATTATATACCAAATTCAACTCTACCTAATATTTTCACCTGAATGGATTGTCAATAAAAGGAAAATTCATCCCCATCAGAGGCATTTCCTATTTCAGTACACCTAAACAACATCATGATAGAAACCATTGAAATAGTTACTCATATTGTATTTGGACCATATCATGTCTTATATTTAGAAGTCATAAGACTGGGATCCAAAAATCTCTCGTTCATGAAATGAATATTTGAGCATTCTTGGCCCATAATTCATATTGAGGTCATCTTTCTGTAATTCATGGTCAAAGTTGTTTGACCTAAAACAATAGTTTTATTAGTTTGTATTTCTGATCATTAAACTTCATATTAAAAAAGGAACCCATCTCTCTTGGTGGAGAACCCGCTATGGGAACCCTTGGTTAATGTTATGTACTAGATCACTAGACCTATTCTATGTAACATTTTTTAAAAATTTGAGAAATCCAAAGAAAATTAAAACAAAATAAAATGTGTTAGAGCAAGAATCCATAAAGGTTAGAAAAGAAAAATCCATGTTGCACCTGATAATACCATACCATAGTGTACTTATGAAAACATTAGTGTCTTAAAAAAAGGACATAAAGTTTGTAGGTTCTTCAATGTTACCCTAGAAACAATCAAAACTATTCCCACCGAGTCTCTTGGATCATGGGAAAAAATTATAGTGTTACATGCTCATAGAAATTTAGCTATATTTGGTTGTGATTTTCATTGATATTTATTGTTTATTATCTTTCAAAACATTTCTAATTTTGAGTAACATCCATATAATCATATTATAAATGATAAATATTGGAGGGATTTTTTAATTTTTTTGAATAAGAATGGATGAGTATCCACGTCCAGGAGTCTCTTGAAACTATTACTAAAATAAAACAAGAAAGAAGAAAAAATGGAAACAATAAAACTCATCATTCTATGTTTTGAAGACTAGATAGTGTCTGACGTGAGCATTCAAGATACTAATCAATATTGATTCTTTATCCCACTTCTAATTCTGCTAGCAGGATCATTTTTCAAATGAAGTTCCTTACCTCTCAACCCCTCTATTTGGAAACATCAAATTCTCTAGTTTTTGATTATATTTCCACATTTAAAATGGCTATGCAAGCCTTCAATACATAAAACTACATCGTTTTTTCAATCAGATAGTCATAAACTCGTGCATCATTAGCAAAAAAAATTATTTATCTCTGTAGAAGTATCATTTATCGTTTCCTTCTAATGATTTGAGGCCTTAAAGTAGACAAGTTCACAATAGCATGTAGAAAATTCATCCTGAGCAATGAGTACTTGTAGTTTAATGTTATGTATGTTCTTTTTTATCAAAGCCTCGAAATACCAATATAATTTGAAGATGCAGGGGGTGTCCAGCTTACCATTGACCTTCGCTAAGGGGTTCTCTATAATGATCGTGCATATTTGGTTCCATGGTAATTTCTTCCTGCTTTATATTCAGTGGAGACATAATGATCCTATCCCTATTAATCCACTACCATGGGTATATAATCTATGTTTATAGACATGAAATAAAAGTTCTCTCTAAATTGATACAATCAACAATGAAATTCTTCCATCTCTTTTTTAGGTTCAATTTCATAATCTAAGATAACATCATGGGAATTACTTGTTTGAATTAGTGATGTTGTCCTGCTTGGACTAGCCTCTATTGAAGTTCCAATAGTGAAATTTAAAATAATGTGGTCTATACCACTCCAAATAAATGAGAAATTTTGGGTTAATCACCCTAATAATACCTATAATTATGAGATTATTTTATTCCTCCCATGGAATTTGGTACATATAGCATAGTGGACAAAAGGAACAAGGGTGACCAAAAGTTTATGGACCTATATAGATGACCGTTCCAGCTACCCATTGGTAAAGGAATCCACCCACATGTGGGATTACTCCCATGATTTGTTATATGAAGATCTTATTGGTGGCAATGTCATTTTTTTTCAGATCCCTTGTGCATCATCATTATCCACAATTGATGACGAATGACTCAGTTTTATTCCATTTGGATCTTGGTAATGCATAAAGATACAACATGTTATTAGCATCCCTATGATTGTGATATCATATAAGGAGTGTATGGATTGAAAATGGTTTCCCCATCCACATGAGGAGTCAGAATCTTGTCTTGAAAGTAGACAATGTAGCAATATTCTTATAAAGAACCCCTACCATCATCCACCACCGCTCCAGAGGGTGAAAGATAAGGCATGAAATATAAATTTGGATAAATCATATACAAAATCAACAAATTCATCGATGTACATGGGTTTTATGTGAATAAAATTAATATGGATAAGTATTGGGTGATAATTTTAATTAGGGATTGTTTCAGTATATTGATACTCATTTCAACGATAGGGTTCTGCCACCGAACAGTATACAAATTGAAATATACTACTATAGAAATAAAAGGATATTACCTTCTGTATTTGACCAAAAAAATTCATAAACACAATCATGGGTTGTTATATATATTGATGGGTTGTCCCTCCTATAGTTTGGACACCAACACATGAGAATATACTCGGACCCCAGAATATGAATATTGGGATAGTAAAAACCATCCACTGAGAATCATTGAGAAAAACACTACTAGTTCAATGTATAGATATATGTTTGGCTAAAATCTATAGCTCCATGTGGAATATTTCCCAACTTCATTAGTATCCTAGTATAAATCCTAAATACCTCAGACTGTAGTGTTCGATGAGTCACGTTACATAAAACGTTTATCTGTGGACCACTTTCATGAAGAAACAAATTTACGTCATCATTAAAAGGATTGAGTGAGAGGGTATGGTGGGGAAGACAAAGATATTCCTCTACAGCTATCAGTGGGTACCTTTTAGTGAAGACACACGCTATGTGTTTTCTCATTTATTGGATATAGGGAGGAAGTAATCATGCATATTACTAATAATGGTGATTCCCCCAAATCGGTAGAGATCCTATATGATAACCCCAAATTTACAATGAGAGAGGAAGAAAGTATTGGTTATCAAACACCAGGGACTAATCAATTCAAGCTTTATCTTAGTCATTGATTAAACCACATACCTAGAAAGTGATACTGCCTAATAGAATCCAACAAAATCCAGTTATCCTAGAAATTTCCTATAATTATGGTTATCTTAGTATTTCCAAGCCCATTCATCTGACAAACTATGTTCATACAACAACTCCAACATGGAGATCCAGACACCATTTGGATCACCTCGCAAGAGGATAAAAATTGATGGATAATATCAAATAGAGGATTTATCAGTTATTCCATGAATATGTTGATTTCATTGAGCCTCCACAGAACAATTTAGAATAATGACTTTTTCTTGACCTTACTCGGAAATGATTTTCCATGTAGAGAAGATATTCACATGAGATTGACCCCATGACATCTCAGACAGAGAAGATGGAATATCCAGATCAATTGGTAGAACTGGATAAAAAAACCTGATGCCCATAGTTGTAAAGAGGTTGTTAGTTGGATTGTGGGTAGATTCGAAGTTTTAGTGAAAGGGTGTTCTTCAAAATATGCTCTTAAGGGTTGATGTGATGTCAATGATTGCCTTCAATATTATCATCCTTGTAATTTTTTATCATGGTCATGGCCATCGAGGTGGAATCCAAAGATATTATATCCCAGTCATTAGTTTAGAAAATTTATGTGAGATTGATTGGAAAATTTATTATCAATGTTTGATGAAGGATTATACCTTACCCACAAAAAAGCTATTCATGAAGTGCTAGCCCCCTAATTAATAGATAGTAAAACAATATCTCATAGGGAACTCAATCGATGAAGAATATGTCCACTAATCTTTAGGTTAAAAGAATTATTTTTTCCTTGATGAGACTCTAATTCACATAAATGTCATCCTCAATTGAGAAACATGCTACCAAATCAGTTGGCGATTGAGAGTTCATGGAGGGCTCGAGTTGGAATATAAATTGTTAAAGGACAAATATTTTTTTCTCCATGTATATAGGTGTGGTCCCGTCATGTGGGTTCACTTGTTTAGCATTCACAAAATCCAAACAAGAACACATTCTACATTGAAAATGCCTCCTTTTCATCCCAATCAGAACCCATTCCAATGTGGGGCATTTTTTGTGCCCTGAAAAAAATTTAAACCAGAAGAAGATAATTATAGGTACATGAAAAAGAGTAGTAATAATCCATGAGATATAATTTGAAGAAAAATGGTTACAAAGGTAGAATTCAAAAAAGAAGTATTAGTTCTACATTGTAAAAGTATTATATGAACCACAACTCCATATGGTGTTCTGTTACATCGTGATGCACCCCAGGAAAGAAATCATTCACTAGATGAGGTGGTAATGGATGCTCTTTTAAATGAAACCAAGTAATTTGTGTGGATCAATAGTGTTTTTACCACACCAATAACGTCCACCAGGGAATGCAATCATTTGTTGGAAGAGGCTTCACTATCAGCTCCTAAAAGACATAGTTGGTTATGTGGATGATCAGTGATTTTCACGCCCAAGAACTACCACCCCTACAAAAAAATAATTTTTAGACTGGGGTGTCCTCCTTGTGATCCTATAAAAGAAGACCCAAATCCCACTACATATGACCACCCATGTCGGTATATTGTCCCTCTATATTTTTATAAATGATACATGAGTGAAATTGAGATAGGAACATAGCAAAAAGATTAATAGGGAGTGATGAGAAAGAGATGCCAAAAATGAAAATAATTGGAGATGAATTTGGAGTAGATATTTTGATTCAAATTAGGTAAACCCACATCATAGCATTATGGAGGAAATAAATATCATCTATAAATCTGCAAACATAAAATACATTTTCGAGCACTATTCCACAAGACATAAATAGATGTCCAATTTGTGAACCATCGCCCCACATAGAAAAACTATATATGGGTGGTACCTTTACCCACATAACCAAATACCACATGGGAGGAACTAGACCCATATTGTAAAAAATATGTAGGCTGAACCATGTCAGTGTATGAACACATTATGCTTGAAGAACCTAGGTCTGCATAGCACAATGCTACATAGATGATACCCTCACCCACATAGAAACATTTTTTTTATAGGTAACCCCATCTTGTAGAAGAACATGCAAGGAAAAATTTGGAATCCAAGGGAATTATACACTCCACCTCCTATTACACCCTACCACCATATAATCAGACCCCACTTTGGCCTCTCCGTGAACCAATCTAATGTCATCAGGATAAGGCCACTTCTGAATCCCCCTAACATGTATGATCAGATCATTAGGAACATAAGTGTGTTCTATTTAGTCTACATTACTATGGTTGTAACGACCCAAATTTTCATTAATGGAAATACCTCTTGATATAATTAAATGTCTCTTTTTGTTTATATAAAATATCAAATTCTATGGTTTTATGTTATGAATTTTTACCACTGCTAATATAGTCATTGAATAGTGATCACATGATTAGTATAAATATAGGGCTTTAACAAATCGAAATTTACTCAGACAAAGGAAGTGATCGCCTTATCCAATAGAATTTCCCCATACGAAGCCCATTTGTTAGAGCTCAGAAAAGAGGTGTCATCCTTGGGCTTCACTCTTGACCAAGCCCATGGTGAGCTTCATCATGTCAAGCTCAAACAGGACCGTCTACGGGAGAAGTGGAAGTTGATAGAAATTACCACTCAAGCGATGTTATCCGAGACACCTCAAGAGTGTCACCATCACACACCCTACCCTTAGGTCTTATGTGGATGTTTTAAGGGTTTATGTATCAAATAAATAGTACTATGTTCATGTACATTATTTTTTTGTATATAATAATTTATATAATTTCTTGTCATTTTTGATACACTATAAATAGTTTTTAAAGTACAAATAGTGTTTTCAGTTATTATTTAATTAATAATTATATTTTATTAAATTAAGGTATTTTTGAATTAAATAATATTTTAATAAAATATTAATTTTATTATTAAATTAATTTTTATTAAATATAAATCATCTAATAATTTTATGAATGCAATTATAATTTTTATTAAGGTTTGAAAGCCATTTCTGTCAAACCCGTGAATTTTTTATAAATGCCGGTTTTTATTTTAAAAGTGAAAATTAACATATTTATAAAATTATTTAGATAAAATAAATGTTATTTCTGGAATCAGGATTTCAAAATTATACAATGGTGAATTTTTCATAATTTTCTGAGACAGTCAAATTTTTGGGTAAAAATTAAATACCGTTTAAATATATAATGTATTTCATGACATCATAATGACTGAATAGTGATGTAATAAAATAATATAACCTTAATGTTCGGCCAATATATGTTTCACCATTAAAATAATGTGATTTTGGGTTTGTTTGAATTACTTTTCAAAGCATTAATGGACCCCTCAAGACTTATTAAAAACCTTGTCTTTTTAAATTAATTTCCATGGGTGTGTGACTCACCTCCACATAAGCAACCTTATTATTTTAAGATGTTCGGACTTTGGCCTTATAAAATATTGTTTTCTTCTTCCCTTTTCAAAAAAATGTGGAAAAAACCATGTGATGGTTTGTGGTTTGGATTAATTTAATGTAAGGGGTCCCAAACCAAAATAATAAAGAATTCCATCACCTTTCATATATAAACCCAATCAAACTCCCACTTCATCCTCACTCAATGCCTTTAGAGTTCGTCCAACCTCTGACATACTCTATCTAGAATCCTCCCAAGGTGCCTCAAGCTCCCAAGAAGCCTCCCACAAGCCTCTCTCTAGCCTTTGGAAGCACACCTCAAGTAATGGTTTTTTCTTCCTTTCTCATTTTTGACAAATTTTCTTTAAGTTGTTTTCCCTTTTAATTTCATTTATGAATATTGGGGTATCGTTTCGCACCTCCCCCATACTTCCCTTTTATTTTTTTAATGATAGGGGAGACCTTTCTCTCTCATTAAATGCCTCCCATGTACACTCGTTACTATGCCGAAATTGCGGAAGGAACTTCTCTCTCCTCATTTACATTCAAGAAATACTTTTGTATCATGAATCTAAATTATTTTACAATTGTTGAGACACATATCTATATGACCACCTTACTGTCAATTACATGTAAATATGATGAGGAACCCATTTATCTCTCATCAACCATTTTTTTGAATTCGTATGTCACGCCGTTACGCTGCCGAAATCGCACCGATTTTCTAAGACAATGCCATTGTGTAGTGAATACCATGCCCATTTATCCATCAAGGGTATTCACCTTTATGAAATTTTAATTATTTGTTATAATGTTTCATGTATGAATTCCACATTCCTTTATCATGGAATAAATAATTATTTTTTATGAAGCCATGTTTAATGATTCATGTGGCACACTTATGCATGAAATGAAATGTTTAAGAATGGTGCGCCCTTATAGCGCTCCAATGCATTAGGTAAATTATAGTATCATGATACGTCATGTGAAATGAGTGTTAACTCAAGCTAACTCAAGTGCAACAAGGTTTTACTCGTAATTTAGGTTCAATGAGGATTTACTCATGCTCTATGTGCAATGAGACTTAGTTCATGCTAATTCCATGTTAAGTGTTGTTGCCATATTTCCATGTTATGATTATCATTCTTTATCATGCCTTTTTGTCCATGTTTCTCTTATGATCTATTGATATTCCTATTGCCTGACATGTAATGTAATCCTCATTTTTTTCCATGTCTACTCCCTTACTGGGCTTTATAGCTCACCCATTTTTTTATGCATGTCCTCAGGTTATCCCATGCAATGCTACATACAAGGGAATGTAGTGGTCATGTAAAGGATGTATTCAATAAAGATGTTGTATTTCATGTTTTATGTTTTTATGTAATGATCCTAAGCCCCAAAGACACTAAACCACTCGATATTCATTTTTTATCAAGTGATGTTTTATGTAATAAATCATGTTTAATTTTGTAATAAAAGCAGGGTTGTCACAGTTGGAATCAGAGGATAAGTTTAGTTATTTTTGGAATTAGGATTATAAAACCCTAGTAAAAGCCATAAAGACAAGACTAAGTATAATAAAAACATCCCTAAGTTATGGTTAGTATTGAGGAAGTGGGTTATCAATCAAATACATCCCTGTTTGTATACGAGTAGGTACATGCGGCTCTGGAACAGATGTATCTTAGGAGTAAAACCCGAAAACACCGCTTTGAGCTAGACTCGAACGGGAACTAGTGCTTGACAATGGGAATTGCTGCACTTTTGGATACGACTCTCTCGAGGGATATGTTTTGATAAATTCACATGATTAGTATGAACCCTTATAAGGGAATTAAAAAAATTCCCCTAAGAAAATGTGTTAGAAGGTAGATCATGAAAAGCCTAGATTAAAGCCTATAGACTCATCAGTTTTGGAAATGGAAGTTTATTTATAAGTCTTCAACTTTTTTCTTTGAATTACCCTTTATGTGTTACCCATAAAATTCCTTTTATTCTAGCCAATGGCCTGTAATAGGAGGTCTCAGGCTAACAACCGTTGTGAACATCAGTGTGATGACTGTACTAATGAGATGCCCAATCCAATGAGAGCGGGAATCGCGAACTTTGTCACGCTTCTCTCTCAGATAACTCAAGTGTTGAATAGAAACACGGGTCAATATGAACGTTCAACCCACCCTAAGAAAGAACAAGTCACTATCGAGATCTTCATGAGACATAGGCCTCCTAATTTTAGTGGATCATCTGATCCCATGATCGCTGAACAATGGATCAACTCCATTGAAAATATATTCTCCATCCATCAATGTTCTGAACAAGAGATGGATCTCCTGGAGGCTTATCATATAGAGGGTGAAGCTGATCAATGGTGTACGTTGATCAAAAATATGAAGCCTGATGTGGAGATCGAGGCGTTGGAATGGAAGGATTTCTGGAAGATGTTTTTCGATAAATATTTTCCACGCACCCTCCACCTTAAGATGGAAAGGGACTTCCTTTCCCTGAAGAAAAAAGATAAAGAATATGTTGGAGTGTATGAGGCAAACTTCACAAGGCTTGCACGATACACTTCCGGCTTTGTCGTTACCCCCGAATGTAAAGTTGACCGCTTCTTTTGTGGGATGAAGCATAGCCTGTGGAAGGCATTGGTGATCCGTGACTTCGACAGCTATGAAGAAATTGTCTGATGTGCCCTCAAGGTCGAAATGGAGATCAGAGAATCACAGGGATATCATGGGGATAAGAAGCGTAAGGTGGAATTCAATGCTGGTGGTCCGATGGATAAATCCAACAGTGATAAGAAGATCCAGCACCCCACTTGCCAAAAGTGCGGGAAGAAGCACCCTGAAAATTTCCTTAAGGGGATGGGGAAATGATTCAGGTTTCGAAGAGAAGGGAACCTAGCTGTTAACTATCGTCAAGAAAGACTCACGGCTGTGACAGAGAAGAGGAACGCTCCGTTCGAACCTCAACGTGTTGTTCAATGCTACAAATGAAAAGAACCGGGTCATTTTGAAAATTAGTGCCCTAATCCAAGGGTTTTGGGAGGCAGCCAACAACCTCCAAGCTAGCAAGGAAGAGCTTTTGGCATCACTTCTTCCAAAGTGAACCCCAAAAATGAAGTGGTGACAGGTTCTCTAGTTATTAATTCAATAATAGATAACATACTTTTTGATTCAGGTTCTACGCATTCTTTTATATCTCAACGGTTTAGTAGAACAATCCCAGCACCACCACAAATCATAGAAGTGAAGATGTCGGTTAGTATGGAAAATGGGGCAATCATTGCATCCCATGAATATAAGTACACCCTTGTTATAATCTGTGGATTGAATTTCCCAGCGAACCTCCTCATACTCCCTTTGGTGGAATTTGATGCAATTCTTGGCATGGATTGACTTTCCTTATATAGAGCCAACCGAAATTGTCGAGGGAGGGAAATCACACTTCATATGGAGAATCGACCCCCGATTATTTACAAGTGTAAGGAGGAAGATGAATCTTTTTTAGCTCCATCATCTCAAGCATAGATATTACTTTCTTATGAGCATGCTTCTCTGGCTCAGACGATTGAGTCCAAGGAAGAAACCATCCTTGATGAAATGCCTATTGTGAGGGAATTCGCTAAAGTGTTTCTCGAGAAACTGCCTGGTCCTCCTCCTAGAAGAGATGCTGAATTATCAATTGAAATTATACCTGGGGATTTACCAATATCCAAGACTCCATATAGAATGGCTATTGTAGAGCATGAAGAGCTGAAGAAACAACTACAGAAGAATCTGGATAGAGGGTTTATACGCCCAAGTGCTTCACCATAGGGTGCACCAGTCCTCTTCGTCAAGAAGAAGGATGGGTCAATGCGGCTTTGCATTGATTATCGTGAACTTAACAAAATCAGGATAAAGAACAAGTATCCTCTCCCACGAATTGATGACTTGTTTGATCAGCTACATGGAGCACAATAATTCTCCAAGGTGGACTTGCGGTCGGGATATTATCAAGTAAGGTTGAAGAAGGAAGATATCCCCAAGAATGCTTTTCGTACAAGATATGGGCACTATGAATTCATAGTAATGCCTATTGGACTCACCAATGCTCTAGAAATCTTCATGGACTTGATGAATATAGTCTTTATAGATTACCTTGACAAATTTGTGGTAGTCTTTATAGATGATATTCTAATATACTCCAAAACCAAGGAGGATCATGAGGAGCATTTAAGAACTGTACTAGAGACTTTGAGCAAGGACAAGCTCTATGAAAGTACAAAAAGTGTGAGTTCTGGTTGAAGGAGGTCTCATTATTGGGATATATCATCACAAGTAATGGGATATCTATGGATCCCTCCAAAACAGATGCAATTGAGGGATGGCCGAGGCCAACATCGGTAATAGATATCTGTAGCATCTTGTGGTTTTCTTGATATTATCAACGATTTGTGAGGAATTTCTCACAATTTTCCAACCCTCTTACCAAGCTAACTCGGAAGGGAGTAAAGTTTTCTTGGAGTGATTAATGCGAAGAAATATCCAAGGAGTTGAAAATGAGGCTTATCACTACGCCTGTGCTCACTTTACCCACAAATGGGGGGACTTTTGTGGTATTCAGTGATGCTTCAAAGAAGGGCTTAGGCTGTGTGCTGATGCAGAATGATACAGTGATATCCTATGCCTCAAGGAAGTTGAATATCAATGAGAGGAACTATCCAATGCATGATCTGAAGTTGTCGGCGGTGATCTTTGCCGTGGAAATCTAGCGGCATTATCTCTATGGAGAGAAATGTGAGATATATACTGACCACAAGAGTCTTAAATATATATTCACACAGAAAGAGCTTAATATGCGCCAGAGAAGATGGATAGAGCTCATCAGGGATTATGACTGTTCAATCCATTACCACCCTGGGAAAGAGAACAAGGTGGCAGATGCACTAAGTAGAAAGGATCCAGTGATTCTATCAATGATGAGATTTGAGAAGGATCCAATCTTCTTAGACATGATGAAGATGGACATGGGAATCATAAAGAAGAGAACATCATCAATATTTTCACAAATGATTTCTCAAACGTCTCTTTTGGAAAGGATAAAGGATTCTCAAAAGGATGATGTGGGAATTCAAGAAAAAGTGGAAGCTATCGAAAAAGATAAATCCTCGATGTTTAATGTTAATTAGGATGGAATTGTGTGGTTTGGGAAAATACTATGTGTTCCATTAATTCTGGAGTTGAAGAAGGAACTTTTGGATGATGCACATAGTTCAAATTTCTCTATTCACCCAGAAATCACAAAGATGTATCAAGATCTCAGAGAAAACTTTTGGTGGGATAATATGGAGAAGGAGATCGCTGAATATACATCAAAGTGCCTGGTGTTCTTGCAAGTGAAGGTAGAGAGGCAGAAATCTAATGGGATGATGCAACCATTACCGATACCAGAATGGAAATGGGAGAACATCACCATGGATTTGTCACCAGACTTTCGAGGACATCCAAAGGCAAAAATGCAATCTGGGTTGTTGTGGATCATCTTACAAAGACTACACACTTCATTGTTATTCGGGAGGATTTCTCATTGGATCAACTGGAATGGATATATATCAGGGAAGTGGTAAGGTTGAATTGAGTACCACTATCTATTGTGTCTGAATTGAGATCCAAGATTCTCCTCTATGTTTTGGAAGAGTCTTCAACATGCTCTGAATACTGAACTGAACATCAGTATGGCCTATTATCCTCAAACTAATGGCCAATCTGAGCGGACTATCCAAACACTTGAGGATATGTTGAGAGCATGATCAATAGACTTTAAAGGAGAATGGGATCAACATCTTCCTTTGCTTGAGTTCTCTTATAATAACAGTTTCCACTCGAGCATCCAAATGGCACCATATGAAGCCCTGTATGGGAAAAGGTGTAGAACACCGACATGTTGGGATGAGGTCAGTGAACATAAGCTTCTTGGACCAGAAATGGCCGAGGAAATTGTGGAGAAGGTGAAAACCATTCAGCAGCATATCAAGGCATCCCAGAGTCGACAGAAGAGTTATGCAGATAATTGTCGACAAGACCTCGAGTTTAATGTTAGAGACATGGTTTTTCTACGCATATCTCTTTGGAAGAAGGTCATGAGGTTTTGAAAGAAAGGGAAGTTAATTCCAAGGAACATCAGCCCCTTCGATATTCTTGATCGCGTCGGGGCTGTGGACTATCGACTAGCACTTCCACCTACTATAGCCAAAGTACATGATGTCTTTCATGTATCCCTCTTAAGGAAGTACATACTGGACCATTCACATGTACTCTCTTCTAAGGTGGTACAATTGGAAGATGATCTTTCTTATGAGGAGCAACCAGTGAAGATCTTAGATCACAGAGAAAAAAAGTTCTTCGAAATAAGACAATTCCCCTTGTCAAGGTGTTGTGGAGAAACCACAAGGTTGAAGAAGCGACTTGGGAATCGAAGGAAACGATGAAGCTGAGTTACCCACATCTGTTTTATTGTGGGAAAAGGAAAATTTCAAGGGAGAAATTTCTTAAGGGGGGAATATTGTAACGACCCAAAGTTTCATTAATGGAAATCCTTCTTGATCTAATTAAATGTCCCTTTATGTTTATATAAAATATAAAATTATTTGGTTTTATGTTAAAAATTTTGACCATTGCTAATATAGACGTTGAATAGTGATCACATGATTAGTATTAATATAGGGATTTAACAAATCTAAATTTACTCAGACAAAGGAAGCGATGGCCTCATCTAGTAGAATTTCCCCACATGAAGCCCATTTGTCAGAGCTCGGAAAAGAGGTGGTATCCTTGGGCTTCTCTCTTGACCAAGCCCAAGCTATGCTTCATCATGTCAAGCTCGAACGGGACCATATACAGGATAAGTGGAAGTTGATAAAAATTACCACTCGAGCGATGTTATCCGAGCCACCCCAAGAGTCTGTCACCATTGCACACCTTACCCTTAGGTCTTATGTTGGTGTTTTAAGGGGTTTTGTAACAAATAAGTAGTACTATGTTCATGTACATTATTTTTTTGTATATAATAATGTATGTACTTTCTTTTCATTTTTGATACATTATAAATAGTTTTTAAAGTACAAATAGTGTTTTTAGTTATTATTTAATTAAGAATTATATATTATTAAATTAAGGGATTTTTTAATTAAATAATATTTTAATAAAATATTATTATTATTATTAAATTAATTTTTATTAAATATAAATGATCTTATAATATTATGAATGCAATTATAATTTTTATAAGATTTGAAAGCCTTTCTGTCAAAACCTGTGAATTTTCGATAAATGTCGGTTTTTAATTTAAAAGTGAAAATTAACATATTTAGAAAATTATTTAGATAAAATAAATATTATTTCTAGAATCAGGATGTGGAAATTATCCAACAGTGAATTTTTCATAATTTTCTGAGACAGTCAAATTTTTGGTTAAAAATTAAATACCGTTTAAATATATAATGTATTTTATGACATCATAATGACCCAATAGTGATGTAATAAAATACTATAACCTCTATGTTCTGCAAATATATTTTTTACCATTAAAATAATTTGTTTTGGGTTTGTTTTACTTACTTTTCAAATCATTAATGGACCCCTCAAGACTCATTAAACACCTAGTCTTTTTAAATTAATTTCCACGGGAGTGTAACTCACCTCCACATAAGCAACCCAATTATTTTAAGAAGTTAGGACTTTGTCCTTATAAAATATTGGTTTCCTCTTCCCTTTTCCAATAACCATGTGCAAAAAACCATGGGATGGTTTGTGGTTTGGATTAATTTAATATAAGGGGTCCCAAAACTAAATAATAAAAAATTCCCTCACCTTTCCTATATAAACCCCCCAAGCTCCCACTTCCTCCTCACTCAAAGCCTTTGGAGTTCATAAAACGTCTGCCCTACTCTCTCTATAATACTCCCAAGGTCCCCCAAGCTCCCAAGAAGCCTCTCACAAGCCTCTCTCTACCCTTTGGAAGCACACTTCCAAGTAATGGTTTTTTCTTCCTTTCTCATTTTTGTCTAATTTTCATTAAGTTGTTTTGACCTTTTAATTTAAATTATGAATGTTGGGGTATGGTTTCGCACCTCCCCCATACTTCCCTCTTATTGTTTTAATGGTGGGAGACCCATTTCTATCTCATTAAATTCCTCCCATGTACACCCGTCACTATACCGAAATTCTGAAAGGAACTTCTCTCTCCTCATTTACATTCAAGCAATACTTTTGTATCATGAATCTAAATTCCATTAAAAATTTTGGGACATGTATCTATATGACCTCATTACTTTCCATTACATGTAAATATGATGATTAAGCCCTTTCTCTCTCATCAACCATTTTTATTAATTCTTATGTCATGCCGTTACGCTGCCAAAATTGCACCGATTTTCTAAGTCAATGTCATTGTGTAGTGAATACCATGCAAATTTCTCCATCAAGGGTATTCACCTTTATGAACATTTACTTATTGATTATAAAGATTCATGTATAAATTCCACATTCCTTTGTCGTGGAATAAATTATTTTGTTTTATGAATCCATGTTTTATGATCCATGTGGTACACTTATGCATGAAATGAAATGTTTAATAAGGGTGTGCCCTTATAGTGCTCCAATGCATTGGGTAAAGTATAGTATCATGATACCTCATGTGCAATTAGTGTTGACTCATGATAATTCAAGTGAAATGATGGTTTACTCGTGCTTTATCTTTAATGACGATTTACTCATGCTCTATGTGCAATGAGCCTTGACTCATGCTAATTTCATCTTAAGTGTTGTTTCCACATTTCCATGTTATGATTATCATGCTTTATCATGCCTTTATGTTCATGTTTCTCTTATTCTCTATTGATATGTATATTTCCTAACATGTAATGTAATCCTCATGTTATTCCATTTTTACTCCCTTACTGGGATTTATAGATCACCCTTTTTATGCATGTCCTCAGGTTATCCCATGCAATGCTAAGTACGAGGGACTATAGTGGTCATGTAAAGGATGTTTTCAATAAAGATATTGTATTTAATGTTTTAAATTTTTATGTAATGATCCTAAGGCCCAAAGAAACTAAACCTCTCGATCATCTTTGTTGAATCAAGTGAAGTTTTATGTAATAAATCATGTTTATGTTTGTAATAAAAGCAGGGCTGTCATAATGGTAAGCGGAGTAAAGTTAGTTTCCTCCATTATAAGTTGAACCAAAATAATGTCATCATGTCTATAATCTCTTAGTAATGAGGATATCATACTTCAATGTTCCCAAACTGTATGTTTTTTCACATTGAACTCTTTATTCTAGGGATTATGGGGAACCCATGTCATTTCCCATTGATGAGGGATAGTGTTGGGGACATCTCTAATATAAAGGAACAAGAAGAGTAACCCTCTTGGAGAAATCCACAATTATTTCTTGCATGAGTCGACACTCTTATTCCTCTTCAACAGCCTGAGTTTTAGCTGGATAAGTCACCAAATGTGACTATCTCGATTACCAAAATAAAAACGGAGATGAGGACATTCAAACCCCACTCCTTCTCTCATTTCTATTTGGACTTAATCCATCAACATATATCATATGATCTATTACTTCATATTTTCTATCACACTGAGAATGACTTGCATGGACAAGGTGGTTAGTGGCGATTATGACATTTTCATGATCCCAAACCTTTAAATGGGCCTTCTCCATATATGTAATACCCAAATTCTACATATATAGCCCTATTAAAAGGTATAATCCCCAATTTTATCCAAAACAATGGGCCTCATATTAGGTTTAAAGCCAACCGAAACATGCCTCATATACCATATAAGCCCTGAATCAATGCCTCAACCTTTCAAGGGACATATAATCAATTGAGAATCACCCTTTGTGAATCCTTAAATGTGTGTTTACCATCTTACCAAACTATATGGGATTTGATTCCAAACTTACTGGGATACATAGTTAGCCTCCATGAGGTCCAAACCCAACAACCAAATTCACCCTAATGTTCTTCGGGCCAAATTCATCATAGGGTCATATCCACATGGGATATCATATACCTTTCGCATCCCTCAGGCCACCTCGATGTAATTCCCATAGAAAACAATGAATATGAACCTTTTGCCTGTGAATAATCGTTGTATGATGTTTGAATGCATTGGTTTTTCCTTGTTACATGACCTTAAAAGGTGTTGAGTCCCATTAAGAGACAGAATACTACAAGGTTTCTAATTCCTTTCATTGGGATACGTAGGAATCCAATTATAATGCTTCAATCCTGACATCAAAATAAAATTTGTCTCCCAGGATGACAATAAACTCTATAATGCACCACAAAAGGGATTTAAATTAGAAACATCCTCATATGATACAAATGAATCTATGATCACTATAGGAAAATGGTTTAATTGATGGAGAGACTTATATATATATATAGATCCCTCAATTAATGTAGAACCTCAAATATATACATATGACTACGACACCATGAATATTCATTATTGATCAGTACCTCAAGTTGATTTTTATTATACATTGATGGGAATAAAAAAGGATTCTTGAATATATTTTAAATCTATAATAGAGTCCCAGAATGGGAAATAGTTTCCCCTAAAATGGTTGATGATATTGAATTCCCATCCATTTTCCCTATGTGAGTTCATAAGTTTCGTCAGAATAGTTACAAAAAAACTTCTATATTTGGAATTTAGTTCCATGAATCATCACAAATATAAGATATTTTATGTGTTTACATCTCCATGAAAAAAATGTTGGAGACCATTCGAATGTATTAATTCCAATGTAAACGATTTTAAATAAACTCAACCACTTGAAATCATTCCTTGAGCACAAGAACTTCTTTAGAAATATAAAATTATCTCAAAATATCATGGAATCATGGAATATGTGGAAAAAACTAATAAATGACATCATAAACATAAATCAAGGGTAATTCCCATGACCATCATTATAATTTTAAAAAAATTCCATAGTGAAAAAAGGTCACACCATAATCCCTTACATTACATCTCATGAGATAAAATGCTTTCCCCATTGTGTTGGGTAGATTTAGAATCTTTTACAGTAAATTGAAAAACTAAAATCATACATATACATTCCACAAGTGGAAATATTACCATACATAAATCATTTTAATTCTTAAAACCATTAAAATGAAGTAGGTTTTATAGTTTTGAATTATGGAATAACCAAATGCTAAATCATAAGGATTAAAAAATGAAAGAGGAATTAATTTTTTGACTTTAATAAATGAAAAATGGAAATTTAACTTGAAGATTGAATCCTAATGTATAAAATTCAAATAAATAATATTGAGACTAAAAAATAAAAATTAACTTCTTAGGTGATGATTTATAAAACATATAAATTATTAATTTAAGGAATAAATGTCCTAACTATTTTCCATAAATATAATAATTGAACGTATATTTTTATCCATACAATAATGTTATTTTTAATGTTATTTTTATTTTAAAAACATTTTAAAGGGGTCATTCAAGACTTGAGACTAGAAATAGGAAAATGACCTTAAATTGGATTTAGTGTAAAATGATAATTTCTATGGAAAAAAACATGGATAACCACAAAAATGAAAATAAGTTTTAACAGGTATATATGTATGAGACATATATAAAAAAATGAAATATTTTCATGTGAATAAAATTTCAGAAAATGGAAAAAATAGAATGTGTAAATAATGTGTAACGGGGCTGGAATTGAAGATCCCTTAACATTTTTTTGAATTCACACCACACAATCATTTATGTTCCTAAATAATTAAATTTTTTTATTAAATATAATCCCAATAATATTTTTCATTTATATTCAATTTTATAATGTATATTTATTATCATTTTGTTTTTAACATTATTTGTTCATTTATAGGTTACTCAAGGTTATTTAGTTAATTTCTCCAGAAAAATTTCTATTTGATAAACATGGTCAAAGGTAATTTTAAATAACTTCTTGATCAAAATAATTTTGAAAGATTAGTTAATGTATTATTTAATTTGGAAAATACTTTTACGGTTTCAATGGTTGTTTGAAAATAGATCCAAATTATTAATGAAGTCTTGATTAGAGCATTTAAGGTAGTTAAAATTAATATGACATTTTCTTATTAATCAAACATATATAATTCAAAATATTATTCTTATACAATATTTATTTTTTCAAAAATATCATCTTTACATAATACTTAATGTTTTTATTTATCGTTGTTAGGTGGTCATGGAAGACAAAACATGTCATTTTTAGGGAGGAGGTAGTTTCTGCATACTCATAGAAGATAATTCCATTATCAATGGAATATGGGATGTTTTAAATGATCTAATGACAATTTAATCATTTAATAATTTCATATATATCATATTATTTTTTCAAAAAACCTTTTTGAACCTTCTATTTAAGATGGTGATGAAAATATGAACACATCATTGAGGGAGGTAATAGTCTGCACTTATGCATGTTGACATTTTAGTTTTTCTCAATGATTATGAGGTCAGTTTTAAAATGGATCATTGATGAATATAATTACACATAATAAGAGTATAATTGTGCCTTTTATAATGTATTTTTGAATATATTGAACATTGTGGGTGTAGAAGATGAAATGGACTACAAAACATGGGTTGAGAGTATTACTACTCCAATAAATTTTCTCCCTTGGGTATATTCTAAATGATAATTATATTGGTTGTTTAGTTATACCAATGGTTAAATAGAATGGGGAGAGTCTTGAGGGGAGACTAGGGTATATTTTGGTTAATTCAAATATTTAATTTTTGTTGATAAATAGAGAGGACATGAGATCCTTTTATAAGTAATAATATTAGAATTTGTCAAATTCTCTTTAGTTTTCAAAAATTTCATTCCATTATTCATGGAAAATTTCCCTAAAATGTAAAATATTGTTTTGGGGAAAGGTATAAGGTTAGTACTACCTTCAACATCCATTATAATTAATTTTTTAATAAGATTTATCCTTTTTCACTATGTAAAATCACTTTTACCAAAATTTACCCTTACTATGGTTACTCATCATTCACCCCTGAAAACACATTTCAGGGCAGAAATTATAATTGATATTTTTAATAATTTCTAGTTGATAAATTTAATAATTGCAATAAATTTATTTAGTTAAATTAATACGGGTTAGTGAAATTTATTTCAGTGTTAGCGAACTCGACATGAAAAAACACTTTATTTGAAAAAGTATATTTTATGTATATGATTTTTTGTGGGATGATATTTTCATAGTTTTTTAGTTAAAAAAAATTAAATTTCATTATTATAAAACAAATAAATTTTATATTTCTTTCCAACTAATGAAAATTATAATTTTTTGAAAATAATGATTATTTAAATGAAAATTCCAAAAACATTTTTTATTAAAATATTTATTTTTCATTATATCATTCGACATAGATTTTCTAAATTTTCTATAAAATATTCTCAAAATGAATAAAATTGTACCTTTAATATTTTTTTTTCAAAAAAATGTTTTATAAATTTTTTAAGACTTAATTATGTACTGGTAATATAATAAAATCCATAGTTTTCAAAAAATAATAACATTAACTATTCAAATAGAAATAATTTAATTTAAACAGAAATAATATTTATTTAATATATGCATTTTTTAAAAATGAAATTATTTTTGTAATGTTCACAACAACAAATATAAAAATTTTATTTTTCATTTAAAATATAAAATATTGTGAACGCCATTTTTTATATGAAAATGAATTTTGATTGATTAACTATTATTTTTCTTATATCAAAAAATTAAACCTCTGTTAACTTAATATTCAATCAATAAATATATATTATTATTATTATATCATAATACACAAATATCCTTGTAATAATTTTTTTGAATAACCAATCTTTAAACATAAATTAAATTGATCAAATATGGCCTTTTGAAAAATATAAAAATCCATTATATATTATTAATATTAATATTTTTTTAAATTTTTAAGTAATCATAATTTCTATATACATAACCTTTTGTGATATCAATGTTTGACCTACACATCAGATAAAATGTGATTGTAGTTTTAGGCCATAGTTTGACAAGCATGGATCTTGTGGAAATCCCCACAAGATTGAACCTCTCCAATATACAGTTTCTTTTATATCATAATTTATGGAGTTCCTCCTGGTATTGGAATTGGAAAACCCTATAGATACTAACTCCATTATAACATCAGAAAAATTGGATTCCTAAGGATGATTTTTTCCTCCAAATTCGATTTATTATTACATTATTTATTATTTTTGTGATGTGGTTACATCAATATATACCACCTAATTTAAATTAAATATTTAATAATTGTATTTAATATAAAAAATATATCATTTATTTTAATTTCAATTTGGTATGGTGTGTAAAACATTCAATTTAATTTATTATCTATTTTAGTAAAATATACATTAAAATATCAAGCCATTAAATTTTCTTCAACCACCTAAGTAAATTTCATTATCACAATATAAAATATAACTTACAAATATTTATAGATAATGGTATCAATAATATGACTCAGTATTTAATTTTTTTTTGAGATATAATTCACATCTATTGATTTTTAATAATAATACTAATCCTTTTATTTTTTTTATTCCTAACCATTTAATTTTAATAGATATCTATGTTTATTGTTAAGAACTATATTTTTCCTTCAGTTCATAGTCACACATTTTGTGACATCATATAAAAAAATTTCTATGGAATGAAATTAGATTCCCTTATTTCATAAGAGTTACACCTCACACACCAGTATCTCATCCCTTATGGTTCATCAACATGACAGAGTGAGTGGAATATTGATGTCGAATGGTGAATTCAATGAGGAACGATATTCCACCATATAAGGATAATTTTGATCCAAATTCAGATCCCTCATGAGCCTTTTTAGAGTACCCACCACCAACACACTTTCCTATACCCTATCAATCTTATCCCTCACCTACATTTCAAGCATCAATAGATAACCACTCATCTTATCCCCTGTTTGTTTCACTAATATCTCTATTTCATGTTACATGCATCCATCCAACTAATGTTTGGTTGGTGATAGACAACCCACCACTTCTACTATGGGTGTCTCTTTATATTCCAAATCCGGGCCTTCTAGGGTATGGAATTACTTCCTCACGAGGTACGTGAGATCATGTGCTCTGGGGAATCAAACCAGATTCTTGATCTTCCACTAACTCAAAGGATACTATGTATCTTCCCTATTTTTCACATAAAAAATTGAATGGTTCCCTAATAGTGTTGTAAAGGTGAGGTATTCTACATAATCCATTTTGTTAGTGATTTTATTTTTTCAGAAAACATAGAGGCCTACACATGGTGGTAGTTCAATGATGGGTGGTTAATAAGATGATTCATTTTCATTTTTTATTATTGTTATGCTATTAGGATCTCTCTCTGGTGGATGATAGTTGTGTTTCATCCCTAATCCATTATTTTAAATTATGAAAATGTATTTTGTTATCTTATCATGATCACTGAATATAGATTCTATGTTAATATAGTTTAACAATTACTACAGTCATTTGAAACATTTGTAAAAGACCCATACATATATTTTTTATTCCCACAAACTTATATTTTTAAATTAAACCACAATACAACATGATTTTTTATTTGATAAACAAAATATAAATGTGGTAAACATGGAAAATAATCTAGGAAACATTGACTAGCTAAAATAAAGATCACATATTCATATTTTTTATGTTTTGGATTTAGTTTCCCTAGTAATTTTTTTCAGTAGAAAATGGAAATGGTACATCCTATTCCATTAGATATAGTGATTGTTTACAAATATCATTCTGATAATCTGTTGATTTATGAAACTGACTAGAATAACTTCTTTTTTTTCACAATTTATTAATTAGATCATTATTGGTGGTTTGGGATTCATTCATTCCACACACATCATACTAACTAGCCTACTCATTTTCTATGGTTGTTTGATGATCAAGGACACAATCATCTATAAGTAATGAATCTTCTAGTCCGCTTATGTAAATTCAATCGTTATTCATACCTCATTCTAGACAAATAGGTTCTTAAATATTCCAATTTTAATTATGTTTTTTACTTTATTTTTTACGAAACTTTATCCATATCTTCTTTGGTGAACTCGATATTTCAACTATGGTTAATTTTATAATAAAATTATTGTATAATTAGTTTTGTATAATCCCATGGTTTCCCACTATTTCTCGTATTTTGATGGGTTTTTTGTTGAGTTAATAATCAATGATTCCTTAAAATCCATGGATAAATCCAGTATTTAGGGTCCCTGACATCAATAATACTAATGAGGTTAACATGAGTGATGAACTAATAATAACATAGGGTGTTATCAAAATCAATAACATAAATGGGATCGAACCTAAAAACATTTTACCCTTTAACATCATCATGTTAGCCATTATCTCCTTGTTTTTTACATCTTTCTATATTTTTTTAACTTTAGTTACATGAAGTCTGGTTATCTTATTCATCTCAACCTAGTTTATTAATGTAACTAGGAAAATAGTCTTTCATTGACGTTTGAAAATAGATTATTTTCAACCAATGTATATCTCTCGAGAGTGTAAAACCAGGGGTGAATTTATGAATTTTTCCATGCCCTATGTATTGATTTATTTGATACCCAATACACCCTTTTTCGGGTTATTACCAATAGGTACATCAATACCATATCCTACTTCCACTTGTAGTATCCATATAGTGATTTCATTTTTAGGAAATCCAAATTCTTATAACATTTCTAAAAAAATCAGTATAACATTGTTTACTTAGTCATATCCATTATACTTATCCCTATATATTTCATAAATTTTTATCTCATTATAATCTTAAAAAAATTACTAGAACATTCTCTATGACTAACTATGCCTGCCTAAACGTTAAACTCATATTCATTCATGATTTATAACTTACTTTTCTAATAATATAAACTAATGATCTTGAGGTCTAGTGTATTTATAATATTTGACAAAAAAATATATCATCATAAACCTAAAAACATCATCATTATTTAAAACTTCACATTGAGATACTAACACCCATAGATATATTAAAACTTTATACGATACCGTAGAAAAATAAAAATGTGAATTTGTGATCTAGAATGACCAGTATGGGAGTAAAGATAGAAATAAATCAAAACATGAGAGTCTTAAGGGATAACATGATTTCATATATAAAATTATAATACGAATATAAACATTTCATAAAGAAATTATTTCATAATATCATATAATCAGTAAATATGTCACAACAAAAAAATACATGAAACTATAAACATAAGTCAATGGCCGCTCCTGAGAACATTAGTATAATGTGGAAAAATCCACTCAGTGGATTCTATTCAATCTAAAATCCTTACATTGACTATAATGAGGTACAAATATTTACCACTACATCAGGGGGGATAAATAATTTCTTCCCCACCCTCAGAATAATTAAAATCATACATATTCATTCCACATGAAGAAATAAAACCGTACAGAAATCATAATCTAGATCAAACCCATGAGAAGGAATTGGTTTCACATGCGGTATTGATGTCTTAATTGAATGATAAATCATAAGTATTTCTAAAATAGTGAAGAAAAAATGTATTTTGTAATTTAATAATTAAAAATAATATATATTTTATGAGCACATAATTATAATATATAAATTCATAAGAAATATCTGGAGATGAATGAATAAAAATGAAATACCTTGGCGGTTCTTTATGAAATAATTAAATGGTATTTATAAGGAAGGAAAGACATATTATTTTATATAAAAATCATAATTTAATAAAAACAGTTTATCTATAATATAATGATAATTTTATTAATCTCCTCAAAGTTTAAAAACATTTAATAGGGGTGATATTTAACATCATACTAGAAATAAATATGTTACCTTAAAAATGTTTAATTTAATGTCTGAATTTAAAAGGGTGATATAAAAATTTGTAACCCCATAAATGAACATTATATTTTAATAGTTATATATTTAAGGTATAAATATAAAAAAATTATGTTACGAATATTTTGTAAAATGGAAAAAAAAAGATACGTAACGGTAAACTGATATTTAATGAGGGTGGTACGGAGGAGCCCCTACCTAATGTCTAAATTCACACTAACATTTTTGTTAACATGATTAATAACTCAATTAGTTTCATTAAATAAATTTTTGAAAACCTTATTCTTATATATTTAAATTTTTAAGGTCAATTTATTATTATTTTAATATAATGTCTAATTTTGTCGATTAATCGGGGTTATTCAGTTAATTTCTCTATAACCATTCTAATTTGTCAACTATCATTACTGATGTTATTAAAATAACATCATGATTTCAATATTTATTTATTTATTTCCATTACTATTCCATTTTAATAATAATATTATAGTTTCAATGGCTGTCCCAAGATAGACCCATGTTAAGAAAGGTTCCCAAATAATTCCATCTGAGGTGGTTAATGTTTCTATGACCATTTCTTGTTAGTCACAAATATATAATTCCAAATATTAATCTTTTTTAATATTAATAACTTCAAAAATATCATTTTTACTCACTAATTTTATTATTGAATCCATCCATGTTTTGTGGTCATGGAATAAAATATTCCATTTTTGTAGAGGTGGTAGTACGTAAGTACACACAAAAGATGCATTAATTTTTTTGGGAATGGTATGGGTAGGAACTATACTAGTTATAATTATGGATTCATAATAATGTTTTAAGTATCATATTATTTAATTAAATAAATTTTTGAACATTCCATTTAATGTGGTGGTAAAAAAGTGAACAAGTCATTTCTGGAGGTGGTAGTTCTCCCTTATGCATGACTACACATTCATTTTTATCAATGTTTTTGGTGAAAGGTATAAAATGGATATACAATTAGTACAGTCAAACAATATAATATAAAAAACAATATTTTTATCACATATTCATTTATAGATGGTACATGAGTGGTGTATAAAAATAAATGAACTAGAAACATTAGGTTTAGAGTATTAAATCACCTGTGATAGGTATCCCTTGGTTGACTCTATATAGACCCTTAGTTTTGTCATTAAGTTAGAAACAAGATTAATGGTATTAGGTATGGTGTTGAGGAGATTATACGGTTGTTTTTTATCCAAATATATTTAATTGGTGGGTAAATGGGTGGGATTTATATCCTTTTATAAGTAAATAGAGTGGATTTATTTTGAAACATCAATTTAATTTTAAATAATTTTATTCCATTATCAAGAAAAAAAGATAAAAATGGCCAATAATGGTGTGGGGAGATGCAAGATCACTCCAAAACCATTAAATATTAAACACGTTTTCATAATTTTTAATCATATGCACTTTTTTAAATCGCTTTTACTCAAATTTACCCTTACCATGGTAACTCCACTTTCACCCTTGGTGACAAATTTTAATAGAAAAAAATTAAAAAAAATTATTTATTAATATAAACATTATCAATTAATATATAAAAATAATTTTATTAAATAAAACTTCCATTAGTAAGATAAATTATTTTTAGTATTATCTCACATAACAGGTAAAATTTATTTCATAAAAAACATAGTATTTTTAAAAAATATGTGTGGGATAAGATAATCAATGTTATTGATTATAAATTCATTTATTTTTTTATTATAAGACAAATAAATTTTATGTGTGCTTCAAATCAATCCAAAATCAAATTTTACTAACTTAATTTTCGATGAAATGAAATATCCAAAAATATTTTTTTATTACAATTTAAATATTAATTTTTTATTTGTAAAGATATGATTAATGGATTTTAAAAAATATAATTTAAATTAATAAAATTATCCCATAAATACATATTTTATCTATTAAATGGTTTTCTAAAATTCAATTTCTCACCTATATGCTGATAATAAAATAATTTCATTATTCTAGAAGAACTATATTTTTCACTTTTCTTTTGAAATCAATTATTTTAGAAAAAATTTCAAAGGTAAATTTAATTTAATAGTATCATGATAAATGGAAAGGTAATTTTTTAAAAAAAATTACCAAACAATAATTTATAATTTTTACTTTAAAGTAAAAATATAAAATATATAGTAATGTTTTTTATAATAAAATGACTTTTGGAATATTAACTATACTTTTCCCTATGAATTAAAAATTAATCTAATGTTAATTTATTATTCATAAAATAATTATATATTATAATTATTAAATCATAATAAACGTAATTATTTGAAATAAAACACCACTTTCGGTTAAATTAATTTTTTAATAATAAATTGATTTGAAAAAAATTAAACTCTCAAAAAGAATAAACAATCATTAAATATATATATGAATATAAATATTTTATTATTTGGTAATGTAATCATAATTTCTATGTGAAAACCACCTTATGATCTCTAGTTAAGGCCGAAAAATTTGATAATCTATGATTTTAGTTTTGGGTGGTGGTTCATCTAGTTTCGATCTTGTGGAAATCTCTAAACCCATAAACTTCTCCACCATACGGTTTCACTGAAACAATAATTTATTGATATTTAAAAGGTATTTGTCAATGTAAAACCCTAAAAAATCTACCTCAATTTCATTCTCATGAAATATTTATTTATAAAAAATAATTGTTATTCTAGATACAATTTCTTATTACTTTATTGATTTTTTTATGCTTAGCTCAATTTACACCATCTAATTTAATGTCTATGTTTCAACCATAATATTTAATACTCAAAATACATCATGTTTTTCATTTCTATTTTGTATAGTGTGTGACACAAAATTTTAATATATTATTTACCTAGGGAGAATATAAATTGAAATCATGGATCATTACAATGTAAATGTCTCCATGGGTAGATTGGTCCTCTAGGACTGTATAGTTCCCTTGGTGGGACCATCTACTTGATGTTATCATCTTGAAAAAAGGGTTATAACCTCAATAAAAAAAATTATTTCATAGTTTGGGATGTGTCCCTCAAGAGTAAAATCCTTTTGCAGTAGCTCAACATTCTTTTGGAGATATGTTGATAGAATTCATATTTAGGAGTAACTATTTGAGCATTATATTGAGATTATATTAATCGATGTTGAAAAGATTCAATTTTGTTTATAGTAATAGGAATATTATAATTATTTGGATATTACATATGTATTTTCTAATGATATAACTTAGTGTTAATGGGAATAGAGATATGATCCCACTACTGAATATCTATCGGAAAAAACAGATGTAAAATCTTGGTGGTTCTAGGAAAATGGATATGATCCACAATTTTTTCTTCTATCAAAATATAAAAACAAACATAAAATATGTTAATAAGAATAGGGATATGAGAGAACTCTTTAGATTTCACCTTTACCGACTCAGGTGGTCCTTCATTTTGAGTTCTTAGGTTCAAACAAAAGAGTTTTAGATCACTAAGATAATCAACTCAACATATTTATAATGAGTTAGGGTCATGTAGTGAAGTAGATAACTATGAATTGGGGGATCCATTTTAAGAATCTCTTCAATATCAGTGGGGATTAATTATAGATCCTTCAACACATCAATATGGTAAGGGATGTAAATTTTGATATTGTCAGGTGATAGGCTCTAAAAGAGATAGGATGTGGCTGGAGGGAGAAGTTGTTTTTTGTTATCCATAATTTTTAGTATGTTCTATAGGGATTTGTATCCCATGGGATTCCCAAATTAGCTTTTATATTCATAATACACTAATTAATCTGATACTCCCATACTAGAGTTCTCACCATCAATTGTTGGATTCTATGGGAAGGTGATGGGGTATGTATGGGAAGTGAGTCTGCAGATTTTGTCCCAGCTGAGTAATATGACTTGTGTATCAACTAGTTTTGTGAAGAAGATAATGGTGCCTTCCAATTAACACCCACCATTCTATGTAAATTTATTTTATCAT